>CM037590.1:13773483-15027351 GCA_021018995.1 Chloranthus sessilifolius
TAATGTTTAGAAAATTAAGATTTTCATGATTTTTTAAAGATAAAATCCTGAATGCAGTTTTCACGATTTTCTTGACTTTCTAAGTTCTTGGAGTTTGCCAAAGAGAATATCGTGAAAATAGATTTTCAAGATTTACATGACTTTCTAGGTTGTTGGGGTTCACCAAAGTGCAAATCGTGAATGCAGATTTTCAAGGTTTTCTCGTCTTTCTAAGTTCTTGGGATTCGCCAAAGAGAAAATTGTGAATGCAGATTTCCACGATTTTCTCGACTCTCTAAGTTCTTGGGATTCACAATCGTGAATGCAGTTTCTAAGTTCTCTAAGTTCTTGGGTTTCATCAATGCAGTTTTTCACGATTTTCTACGTTTGGGAATGGGGATTTGGATTTGGATTTGGGGATTTCAAATTCAGAATTTGAAATATTTGGATTTGCAAATCTCTTGTTTAAATGTTTAAGCATTGCCTTAAGATCTGGCCCAATGATTTATAGATATTTCATTTGATTATTATTTTTTATAAAAAGAATTTATATTTCATTGGTTTCCTTTGTATATTCTATGTAAGTAGAGGGATACAAGTTTGGTGTACTGAACCGAATTGAATCCGATTTTTTCGGTTTTCGATTTGGTATACTACAAATCGAAACCGAACCGAAATATATCGGTTTCGGTATACCGAATTCCTCCAACACATAAATTGTTCCTGAACCGAAACCGAATTTTTTGGTGTTCGATTTGGTTTGCTTCGGTTTGGGTTTAGGGAAAAAAAAAATCGAAAATAGATGTAACCAAGTACTTTTTTTTTCCTCAATGCAATCGAAGTAAACCGAACCTAACACCAAAAAAATCGGTTTCAGTACAACGAATTCCTCCAACACAAACCGTTCCCGAACTGAAACCGAATTTTCGGTATTCGATTCGGTTTGTATTAAAAAAATATTGAAAATGTGTGCAACCAGCAATTTTTTTTCCAAACTCAAACCGAAGCAAACCGAATACTGAAAAATTTGGTTTTGGTACACCGAATTTCTCCAACACATAAATCGTTCCGAAACCAAATTTTTCGGTGTTCGGTTTGGTTTGCTTTGGTTTGGGTTTAGGGAAAAAAAAACCCAAAATGGGTGCAACCCACCCAGGGTGCACTATACAAAGGTGGGTGGTGATTGCAACGACTAGTTTTCTGGCCGTTGCAGTAACTACTTAAGCTTGGGTTGGGTCAATTCGGTTTGCGTCTCGTTCGGTTTGGTACTAGTTCAATCCGGTCAATTTACCTCTGGTTCAACCCGGTTCGATTTGATTTAATTCGGGTTACCTCATGCCCAACTCAACTAGATCGATCAAACTTAAAAATATTCGGTTCAGGCGGGTCGAGTACCAGGTCGAACCGTACCTATAATAGCACTGAGTAAGAGTTTTTTTTGCACTAAACATGACCAATTATATGCTGGTGTAAGATTTGAATTTTCAAATAACGCCTAGGAGGTGTTATTTACAAATCCACTTTTTTTACAATACAAACATGAATTTTTAAATTTCGGTGGATTTATCAAATCCAAATCCAAACACAAAAAGGTAGAGCCAGGAGATTCAAATCCAAATCCACGCTCCCAAATACAGCCTAAGGTATTTTTATAATTTCATATATATTTATATGGGAGTTATGACACATGAGACAAAATTTCTCTTTTGTAAATCTCAAAAATTTTATTTCTATTTGAAAAGGTATAATGTTCTAAAACTTTTCCTACAGTCCTGCTTTTTCTAAATAACTCACACTTAGAAATGATACTTTTTTATAGATTATGTTGGTCTTTCGTTCTTTTTTAAATCTACCTAATCATTAACTTTCTTATCCCCTATTTTTTTAATTCATTTATGATTATTATTTTACTTTGTTATTTTTCTGTTATTAACAGAGAAAATTTTGTTAAGTTGAATTGAATGATTTCTGCTATAATTATTTAAAATATAATATAAATTAGTCAAACTTCAGCTTAATCATGCTTCTAGAATCTCTAGACTTCTAAATAAAACTTATGCAAAGAATTAGTAAGCAGTAAAACAGATTTTCCTGTTGCAAACAGATGCGCCTGCAATTTGTTGTATAAATCCTTACAAATTTGAGCAGTTTGGGTCATTTTCTCGGAAAATTTGGTCGGCTCCATATTTGAGTCATGGAATTTACGAAAAAAACCCTGTTATTTATGTGCTGTTGTTTAACTATGTTAGCCTTGGGAAGCTCTTCATGAGGCTGAAACTTTGATGAGGCTATAGTTGAAAAAAGAATGGATAAAAAACAAATAAGAAGATAAATCAATCACACAAAGTGACATATATTTGTCAAGGGCAACAGAAAAGGTTCTAAGAGTAGCCATTCCAAAAAGATATTAAATACCTTATAATTAGAGCGAACACAACAGTAAGTGAAATTACAATTATACCCTCGACTCAGAGGCTGTCGCTGGATCATCAGCACTTCCCGAATGCCTCAGTAGCATTAGTCTCCACATAAAAAGAATCACTTTAGGGTCTGTAATTGGCGTGTCATAAGAACTGCTTCTTACCCAACTGATACTCGGAAAAGCTAAAAGATGCTAAAATTGGGCAAGAATCCGGAAGCTGCCTAAACCCACTTCACCTTTGGTGTTAATCTTCCATCACTATTCTCATAAATTCCTATTATAGTTTAATACTGTTATTTCTACTCCCTCTTACCTAAATTTTCACTTTTTCCTGTTTTGTATCCAACAATGTATCCTAAATTATGGTGTGTTCTTGAAGGAAGTAGATGACATGACGCTTAGGAGATTCTTGCGTGCCCGTAATTTAGATATTGAAAAGGCGTCATCTCAGTTCCTAAAATGCCTGAGATGGAGGCGGGAAGCTGTCCCAAATGGCTCCATTGTTGAGGCAGAAATCTCCAATCAGCTTGCGCAAAAAAAGATATTTATGCAAGGATTCGATAAGAATGGCCTCCCCTTAGGAGTCGTCTTTGCTGCTCGGCACTTTTACACCAAAGGAAATATAGAAGAAATCAAGCGTACGCCTTTTAATAATAATAATAATAATAGTTTATTTTGTTTTTTGTTATTTTTTCTTCTGATGCCTTTTTAGCTTATTATTATTTATTTTATTTTTTGTTATTTTTTCTTCTGATGCCTTTTTAGCAACCTTCTCTGATTTGTTGATTAGAATTTCTGCTGTCTTTATCAGTGGATGTTGGATTCAAACTTTCCATTGAGCTATAATTTGGCCTATCTCTTATTGTTACAGGTTTGGTTGTTTACATCCTTGACAAGTGTTGTGCCCGGTAATGTATTATAGTTTTGGGTTGATGGGCACCTTTGAAACCTTCTAAGATGAGCATATAATAAGCCACGTGGCATAAGTGTTTGAGCAATCCAAGACATCAAAGTAATAACCCCAAAAGACTGGAGGTTTTGAATCATCTGTTTTATGCACTTTAATCTCACTGGTTATTAACACTTCATATAAAGGATTGAGTGTAGTACAGATGATGGCTATCCACATTGGATACTTGGCTTGATTGAAGATATATGTCAAGTGGCACCAGATGATGTGAGGAGGTCCATCTTAAAAGGCTTCTAATGAGAGTAAGTCCCTTCAGTTATAGCTATGGCTGTCAAAGAGCTGAGCCAGCTTAAAGGCCGACTTGGCTCAGCACGGAAAAATAGAGCTTTTATGGTCTACAGGTTGGCTCACGAGCCTAGCCGAACTAGGGCACTTGAACCTCTCATAATATAAAGCCAAGCTAGAGTTAAAGGCACCTCGCCTTCACTCGGCTCAGCACAATATGTACAACTTATATATCTAATTTTTATAAATCTATTTATATACACAAATGAGAGAAGGAGTGTTAAGTTCTTGGATATAGATAATTTTAAAACTAGCACAAGAAACAAAAAATTACTGAATAGTAAAAATTAATAATAGAAAAATTAATAATAAAATTTATTCAAGCTTGAGCTCAGCTGGAGGGCAGCTCTAGCTTGGCTCTCGGGAGAGCTTGAGCCAAAGCCTGAAAGTTTCAAGCTCCTAGAACCTAGAGTGGGGCTAAAGATTAAGTTTTGTATGGTAGAGCTGAGCTAAAGCTGGCATTGGCTCAGACTTGTACTCGATCTTTGAGAGGGCTAATTATAGCCGGTGATAAAAGGATCAAAATTTCAGCTGAAATGACCGAAATTTCGGCCGAAATTATCGGTCCCCACCGAAACGATAATTTGGACCGAAATTTCGGTCCAAATTTGTATGGGACCCAAAATTTCGGTCGAATTTTTGGCCAAATTTTCGGTTTTCGACTGAAATTCGGTTCAAATTTTCGGTTTCGGGGAAGTCTGAAACCGAAATTTTACCCAATATTTTGATCCTTGCGTTGATCTCTCAAGGCTTGCTATAGGTTTTATTCCAAAATTGTGTCATTTTTGCAGTATGCCAAGAGGACAGGAAATGTTTACCTTCATTGGAGATCTTGAAGGCTGGGGATACTCCAATTTCGACTTTCGTGCTTACCTAGCAGCTCTAGACATCTTGCAGGTTTATTTCACAACTTTAAGGTTTTCCATCCAATAGTTTGAATAACTCATTTAGTATAGTGTTAACGACCCAGTCACCAACATTGGCGATCAGGTGATAAATTTTGCACTTATAACACCATTTTGGTGCCATGTGGCATCATCTGGTGCATTGGGCCATCATTTAGATCAGATCAGTCGCTAATATTGCATTTAAGAAGAGAAAATTATTTTATATATATATATCTGCTCTATGAACCCACTAAGCGAACTGTCGAAATATATTCAAGTAATTCATTTTCTGGCTCTTGTAGCCTTTACATCAGAGGGTAGAGGCAGAGTTTTCTTAATTTTTCAAAAATGTAACCTATTGATGAATTTAATGTAAATGAGGTCCCATGGATCAGATAGTGCCACGTGGCACCAAAATGGTGCCAGGTGTACATAATGATCACCGTAGACTAACTCATCCGACTTTTCTAGAACCCCACAAATCTCGGTGTCACTACTAGAAATAGTTAGATTACAACTTAAGCATTCTAAACCCAAGAAAATCAACTGAGTTTCAAGTTGACCGGTTGATCATGACTTACAAAAATTTTCTTTTGATTGGTTCCTTAGTCCCTGAACTTCATAAAATTGCATGATATTTTACTTTTAATGCAAAAACTGCACTTGTGATGAAGATTTTGATAACATTTTATATTTTATAGTCGCTAATTAATCTGAAATTATCTTTAGTTTTAGTCACGAAATATCATCATCATCATAACACCACAGACAACACCTTTACAACGCGACGATAGGTCGGACTTTCTTTTCAAGCCGATTCTTGTTCCATCAATTGGGTTGGTTTATTTTACAAGTCTTATTTATCACTCATCTATGTTTAACTCTAAACTTTGTGACTCCATGATCCTTCACGTGGCTTCTCACTACTTCTCTCCAATACGAAAAATTCTAGAAAATAACGAAATCTTCCTGATTTGTTTGATGACTTTTATCATCATCACTGCTTTGTCCCATTCCTTTAAATCGACTTTTTCAATCTTATTTCACCGTTCAATTCACTTCATCTAAACTTTCTATTATTTTGCAATCCTTCTTCAGATTGTTTCTTAGTGCTATTTTCCAAACTCTAAATCTTTATTGGCTTTAACTCTAAATCTTTATTGGCTTTCTTTTTTCCCTCCTATAGCCAAAATCATTAAGCAATCCACTCCTAAACTTCCTCATTATATTCATTCTGAATTTTATTCTTCCTTATTATTCCATGCATCCACTTCAACATACATGGTTTCAACTCCACAAACTTTATCCTCTTAATGCTTCTTCGCAACCAAACAATCAATTCCATATATAATGCAAGTGTCATCATCACTTCATGTAAACGCACTACAAAAAAACTTGCTTTTTCCAGCGGCCTAAAACTGCTGCTATATGTGCAAAAACTGCTGGCAATAGTGCTACCGGCGGTTTCAAAAACTGCCGGCTAATGTGCTGTCGCTATCCACTTTTACCGGCAGTTTTGGGAGCCAGTTTCGGCAGTTCATGGCTGCCGTTAAGCGTGTAAAACCGCCAGCTAGGACAGCTTCTAGTGGAAATTTTGAACCGCCGGTGGATGACAGGTGTTGGGGAAGTTTAGAACTGCTGGCAAGTTTTTCATGCTTACGGCAGTGAAGAACCGCCAGTATACTAACTAGTTGGGGCAGTTTAAAACCGCCACTAGCAAAATGAAATTTTTTTTTAGGTAGCCCTATTCGCACCCACCAACTTACTGAGAGTAATACTCCGATAAGCCAACTCAGTAATTTTGTAGGTGCGAATAGAGCTACCATTTTTACCTTAAAAAATTATTTAATCATCAAGCATCAATTACATGTGAAGGATAAAAAATTTAATCTTCAAGTATCAATTACATATGTGAAGGATAAAATAATAATAATAATAATAATAATAATAATAATAATAATAATAATAATAATAATAATAAAAGTTGAAAAATATAAAGCTTGTCCACTGAGAGTGAACCGTCAAAGAGGCTTTCTTCAAGAAGTGCGATTTGCACCATCTCCGATCAGTTGTTGAGCTCTCTTTTGCTTACTTCGTTTGCCTGGGTGATTTAACTTATCCTCTTGCATCTAATATGATCAAGTTATTGATCTTGATACCTGTTCAAAAGAACCAATAAATAAATTTTAGTGAAAACAAAATCGATATTGCAACTCTTTAGACTTATAAAATATATAATTTCACAAAAAATTTGGCATTCGAGCTAGTTGGATTACTGAAAGCACCTACATGATTCTGGACTTTGGGTTAGTTGGATTACGAGGTTCTACAAAATCCATTGCCAAGCATCTACCTAATTTGTAGCAATCCATTTTTTTAAGCAATTTTTAAAACTTGTACCAGCACAAACTTGATAACTGGATTTTACGCTAAAGAGTCAAAACAAATAAGGAAATATATTCAGAATTAAACCTTGGCGTAGAGCCATTACTAATACCCTCCACAAAAGAATTTTGTCCATGACTTGAGCTGCACCTGCATATGCAAGACAAACACCCAATAGCATAATCAAAACCATATAGCAGTGCCAATGGAAGGCAAAAATTGTGTATGCAGTTAAACACTTTGAAGCCCACAAAAGCAGATTACAATATTTATAATAAAAAGAAATCACCTACTTAGTTTCTAATTAGGAGTCCTAATTAAGAGTCCTTCGACTCTATCCAAATAAACAAAGTAAACTAAAATTACTTTTTCTAACTTAACTGTTCCTACAACTTAGGACTAAAGAAAGACAGCTTTTGTAATCACAAACTCATACTTTTCAGCTCCCAAAAATTCCTGAGAGAATAATAAAAAATTGCACTTTTGGCTCTTGAGAATGGGCTCCCAAGAAGCCCTTTTCAGTTGTTCCTTTATATTGGCCAGTCTAAGAGCCCATCTGGCCCACTTCTGTAAGGCTCATTGGGTCTTTATTTTAGTGTTCTTTTTCTCTTTCTCTACACTTCCATCCATCCCTCACCACATGATACACAAGAAGCTTAGACTTACAAGATTGACATTTTGTTCAAAAACGACATCATAGATGGTTCAGAGAGCTCTAGCATACCACAATTCCTTGACTGACACACCAAAAAAAAAATACTGCCATCAGCATACTGTAACTTTGTAACTGTATGACAGAAGGCCCATTTCTAGCAATCCTAAAACCCGTGAAACAGTTTAACTCACTAGCCTTTTGAAGCAAATATACTAATGGCCTCACCAACCATATTGAAAAGGATAGGGATAATGAGTCCCCTTGTCTTAGTCCCTTGGAACTCTTAAGATAACCTTTTGGAGTTCTGTTAATGCAACCGATTATACACGTATTACTGAAAATGAGAGAAATAAAATCAGTTTCAGGTTTTAGCTATAAATTTGGTGGAGTCAATCCTCACATGTAAGGCTGAAATTTGACCAATTTTCAATTTAAAATCCCATTTCTAACCTCTATTTTTCTTGGTCTCAATTTTGGTAAAATTCAGGTTTTAGGTCACTCAAAACAACACATAGAAAGTTGCCTTAGTATTTTAAGTGCCAAAACCCATAAATGTATGCATGAATTGGGAGAAGAATTTGTATCCATTCCTTAAAATATGACTAATTGCCATTTTTTGGTTGCAAAAAAAAGAGGCAATGAGTATCAGGAGAAAAATCAGACCTTTCTTAAGCTCTAAGTGGATTGTGAAGGCCATATTTGGGGCACTTTGACAGCTCTCCACAAATGGCTGCACAAGTAGGCATGCCCACCAGTTAGGTGTTTAGGGATAGATAGCTTGGGGGAAAAAAAGAGAGGATTAATGGGTCTATATCTACATTAGACTACCTAGTTGACGAAAAGCCTTTTACCTCAACAATCCTGACGAAAGCTGACTTCCACAAATGTCAGGGTCCCTAGAAATCTGTACAAGACGGATTTCGACAGGATATAATACCTACAAGGCATTCATCAACTTGATAATCAGTAAAGCTAGTAAATTCCAATAAAAAAAGAAAGCCACTAAATGAAATATGCATACAGGTATAAAAATCGAAGAATCAAGATGAACACTCTTAAGAAAATCATTTTTTTAAAAGAATATGTCCATTTAGTTCTAATTAAATGATTCCACTTTCGAGCCTTCAATGCTCTTACACTGATTAAAAGCTGTGGAGTCATGTTATTTTAATTTCTTGAAATTCAAATTTCTATATTTTAGTAAAATAGATCAAATAAATTGACAAGATCTAGGATTGTGTGTCAAATTCGTTCACCAACTGTTATTGCTTAGTGATAATATCAAGTTTACATTGTTTTGATAGGCTTTCATATGTGGTTTTGGTACCACTAACCATTCTATTGTGGTCTGCTCAGAGACATGTCAAAAAGATTAAAACTGGTTTTTAGGCATGGTAATATGATCATTCCTCATTGACTACTTGGTGAAGTATATAAAGTAAGGAGTGCTTCATTCTAGTTCCTTGGAGACATTGAAGAATCAATATCAATATTTTTTGAGCCATGGATGAATGAGTTCTTGCAGCTATTAAAATCTAAAAAGCTAATTACCGTATATATCTTATGTATAAAGGGGTCCGTACACCCATGGAGTACGCATCCAAGATCATGTCGAGCACAACATGGCACCCAACACACTATTTTGGTGCCATGTGGAGCTCGATGTGGACCTTAGAGTACAGTGAAGATAAAAAATTAATAAAATTGAACAAGCACAGCCTGGCATACCTGAGCTTCTGATGACACAACCTTGCTTTCCTGTAGCCTGCCTAATCTGTCATCATGATGGGAAGGAGGAAATCAGTATCCAAGCAAAAGGAATTGGGTTTTAGCAACTAAAGAGATCCCAAATGAGCAATTGATAGTAGGAAACAGCTCTAGAATTACTAGGAAACAGAGGTCACTGAAACAGCTTACAACTTTTCTACTAGAACATGAAGGTCATGCCAAACTGAAACATTGCATGAATAAAGAAAACTCGTGTACCTAGAAATTGTTCAACATCTTCAACAAAACTTATATTCAACATTTCATCAGCCTCATCAAGGACGCGGAATTTTAATGACCTCAAGTTGATGTTCTCCTTCTCTATGTGATCGTACATCATACAAGAATGAAAATTAACAAACAGGTAGAACAGTTCTATGAAAGAGCTCTGTTGGATTCCACAATAGCTAGTTTAACCAAACTTTGGCACACTTCATATATCAATGTGATATTTGACAGGATGCACCAAAGAGCACACTCCCTTCCAATTGGTGATTAGAATGGACCGACAATAGAACATCTTTAAATATATGGTTGTGCCAGCTATGGATTAACAATAGAATAACTTCAAATATATGGTAATGCCAGCTCTTTCAATGACTTCATACATAGTTTTCTTTATGAAGATGTGCCGTTCAAGGAAATAACCTTAGAAATCATGTGCATTCCATGCCTTTCTAGATTATCCAAATTCCAAAAACCGGCAAAAAACACTAACTCCAAACACTTTGCTCAGGTATTCAGCCTAGCCTATGCCACTCAATCCACAAATTAATTCAAGGATCAACCATATTGAAATTAATGTAGTTACCAAATATTGGAAGAAAATAAATACTATACATTCCATACCTAAGCACAATGAGACAATGACGCAACATGTTTGGCTACGAAGAAGAGATAAGAAGACAGAGGTCATGTGGCTGAGATGTGTAGGTTGAGGTGGCTGCATGGTGTGAGAAGAACAAAATTAGGATTGAGTACAGGAAATCAAACCACATTCTGCATGAAAAGGTTTGAGTTAACACGATAAAATGGTAAAAATGTATATAAAATATAAAATGAAAGATACAAATATCCTCCTTCCACTACAAATGTGTGGGAAAGTTAGCAAAAAAATATATTTGTGTCCCATTCTTTAACTAAATTCATCATATCAATTTAGTTATCCAAATCAATTTTTCCCTAAACTCCAAAGAACCAACTGCTACATAAATCCAAGTCTTAAGCAAACAATCTATTCAAACATATAAATGATAGGAAAAAATAATAAATAAGGAAATAAATAAATTAAAACAATCAGATGAGATTTCTCAAAACAAATCAAATAAAAAATTAGACTAGAATAAAAAATATAACAATACCAAAGCAAAAATCAGTGGTTTCTGCGGCATAAAAAGTACCATAAACCCTAAAAATAATCAAATAAAATACTTTAAGGATGCCTCTTATTGTTAAAATAGGGGAGAAATTTTCTGAGATTCAGATTCTTCGAGAACTTACAGGAAAATAATATGATATAGCTTGCAGAGATTTTCTGAAAAAATTATGACATTTGGATAATTTATAAAATAGGGGAGAAAAACTGCAACTTATTGTCGAAATTTTCAGAAATTTTTTTGCAGAATTTTTCAGAAAAAATATAACATTGGATATTTTATTAAAAAAATATAATTATATTAAAATTTGATACAGTGAGATCCATCGTTTACACCCCTTCACTTTGAAGGAAATTCGAGATAAGCGGGATGGGGATCGATCATTTTACGCACCTTTGTTTCCCAGAAATTTTGAGTTAGGCGGGATTCGCCTGGATTGATCATTGAAGAAAATTTGTGATCTAGAATTTGTGATCTTTGTCTTCAAGCTAGCTGAACAGAGGCGAATATGCGGTGAGAGTTTTGCGGGAGACGAAGAGGTCGCAGGACGGAGATCGTGGGAACGGGCGTGTGTTGAGAGAGGATTTAGGAGGGAATATGAGGAAACGTGTGAGAGGGAAAGATGGTTTAGGAGGGAAACTCATTTGAGTTGAAAATATATTTGAATTGGGCGCTTTTAATTGGCGCGCTGATTCATATCTGAAGTTAGTGGCGGTCAATATTTTAGTAGCCGGAAGAATCCTGCAAATCTTGTGACGGAGATATAAGATAGGCCGGTAAGTGGGCGCCAGTATAAGCCCACCATTTTGTAGTGACGGCATGTTCAATCAAAGTGACACTCGTTGATCTTTGAGACTCACTTCAAGGAAACAATTTTTTCATTTTTTTCATACCATTCTAAGGGCTCGTTCGAGAGCTCCTTTCTATGCAGAATCTGAGTTTCAACCCAGATTTTAGGTCGATTCTGATGTTTTCTGTGTGAATCTGCCGTTTGAGAGAATGCATTGGGACTGGAGCTTTCTGCGTGAATTTGAGAGATAGCGACAGGTGCTCGTCGGAGGAATTGGATCGGAAACCCTCAGAATCTGAGCTCAGATTTCCCTCTTGCCATTATACTCAGCCAAAGGAAGAACAGTGGATAAAGTCTTCCAGCCAACGGCTATTTTCCAATAGATATGTTCAGGTAATAGTCCTTGTATCTGCTAGTTTTTGTAGGGGATTGAAAGATTATACCCAGATAAATTTTATTCGTGATTATAAATTATTTCATGGATTGGGGATTAATTCAAAGATATTGATGTGGTCAATTTGAAGGAAAATTTGATTAAAAAGAACACATCCATATCTGTTCCTTTTCTCTGGGTTTTTTTTTTTATGGAAGAGCTTTTAATTCTTCATCCATCCAATGCCTCTTTTTTTCTTTTTTTCTTTTTATTATTATTATTTTATATTTTATAAAAGCAAAAATTTCTGTTAAATACAAATATACATTTCCCCTTTTCTTATTTTGCCCATTTCTCTATAGATGTATAATGTTCTACATTAAAAATATCTGTCATATTATATAATTTTTGTTAGTTCAAGTTTATTTCAATCTAAATCAGTTATAGGTTATATATTATAATTTCTTACTTTTTTTGAAGCAAATAGATTAGAAACAATGAAACAGGGGATGTTTCAGGCATTGGGACAAAAGGATTTGGTGAGGGGGCATGCTTTGAGTTTATAAAGGCTTATTTTTTACACATCAATCTAATATGTCTCAGCCAAAAATATTGAAAAACAAAGATTTAATATTGTGAGCAGATTAGATTGGCTTTCATTAATAGGAAGAAATCTAAACAAACAATGGCAACATATTCTGTACCTATCTAGGAAGGGAACCCAGAAAAGAATCCCAAGGTTTCACAAAACAGAGGTTGTTTAACCAAGGAGGCAATGGTTAGTTTGGTTTTCACTTGTCCTCAAGATACCAAACCTATGCCCTTAGAGAAATTCAAAGTATCAGATGCAAACCCAAGTGTAAATTTTAGCAAAATATCAAATAAACACATCACCCGCCTACTGATTTACATATAGCACAATTTCATAATCATTGATCCCATCTCCATCTCACACTACCTCTAAAACCCCATCTTCACCTCCACGAGTAACTCAATTGCAATTGGTGCCTCAAACTTCATTTCCACCACCATTACCATCTCGTGAGGCAGATCAAACCCAGCGGACCGCGACTCAAACTACATCTCCACCCCAATCCCCATCTCATAAGATAGCTCAAAACCAACCTAGATTAATTCAACTTCTGTCGGAAGACCCTCAACATCAGGAAGAAACCTCCCATCGGCCAGCTTTGCAGTCCAAAACCCATATACTAAGCAACATTGTCATTAGCTTAGGTAGCCAACCTACACTAGTAGCAGAGTCTGATCCCCTAGTTACACCCACACCTTCAACTGCCACTCCAGAGTCACTTTTTTTTTTATAGCCTGGGTATCCGGGCCTCTTAGAGCACCCACCTAATCCCAGGGGCATATGCGCACTCCAAATTCAAAGACATGCCGTCAAGACAGATATAGATCCCTAGGGTGGCCTCAAGGGGGGGAGGAGATTCGAACTCAGGTCTCCTGCTTTTGGAAGTAGGTACCTGGCCAGCTCGCTTAACCCCTTGAAGTTTCCAGAGACACTTGCTATGCCACAATCATTAGAGACTACAGCTGATTCCCTCAATCCTGCTCAGCCACCAAGTGAATCTTCATATTGAACACAGAAAATAAATAAAATAAAAATGTACAAAGAATGAAGCATGTAAGGCTAAAACACAAGCCTACAAATGGTTCATTGTTGAGGATACAAACTGAATACTAACTTTTTAGTATATGTTTTATATATTATTAGGGTGCATCTCTGTTTGGTGAATTTCATCTCACATTGAATTTATGGAGGCTTGAAGACTTATGATCATATGATTATGAAGTTAAGAGAGGGAGTGGGAATCATACTTCCTAAAAAATTTGTTGTATGGCAATGAGTTCCTAATTTTTTAGATTCCCTTATCGTCCAACATTAGAAATCTGAAGGACATATAGCAGGTTTTTTGTTAATGTACTGTCTGAAAAAATTAGCTGTGCCTAAATAATCATGACTTTTCATGCTTAATCAATTGTGAAGAACTTCAGAACCAATGATGGGTTCCACACCTTCTTGGTTTATCAAAGCCAGAGTTTACTTATTCTGCAATGTTGAGGAATGAGGCTGGAATATGCACTAAGCCTAAACTAGAAAGGAAAGTAGCAGGTTTGTTTGTATTTCTATGAACAAAAGAGAATGAAATTACATCTAAATTTGCCAGTGAGGCCCCTGATTTCATTAGCTAGTCGCAAACATCTCCAAGGAATGGGACCCTCCCTTGTTAAATGTGATTAGCCAGCCTTGTGGATTCTAACTCCACCTGAAGCTTCATTAAATTATTTTCGCTAGAATCCACTAAGCCTTGGTAAATAGCTCTCAAAGTAACTCTGTCACCATCATCGCTATTGGCAGCATCGAAGCAGCAAATAAAGGCCCCTTCATGGGATCGATTAATCAATTTTTGAAACTCGACTACTCGAACTGAGAATCGACTTTGCGAAATAGAGAATTTCGATTAATCGAAATTGGATTCGATTAATCGAATGAAAACTCGACTGTTCGAACTGAGAATCAACTTTGCGAAACAGAGAATTTCGATTAATCGAAATTGGATTCGATTAATCGAATGAAAGCTCGACGGCCTCGTTCGAGAGATTTTTTGGCCCAGATTCTGCCAAGAATTTGAGTTTTGGAAGCAAAATCCGAGTTTGGACCACGTTTGAGAGATTTTTTGGGAACTCGGAATCGGAGCTATATCCGAGTGAAAACGACGTTTCGACGTCTGAGTAAATTGCTGGGATTAGCTCGAATTCTGAGCTTGGATCTCGGCTGTGAAGTATACTTCTCCTTGTAAAATACATGAGATCCTCCCCCAAACAGCTACATAGTCGCTTCGTTGAAGCTATGCATCGTCTTCCCCAACCCGAGAAAGGAATTGGTTTCACAGGGCAACAGGTGGGTCTGAGAGGATTTTGGGTATTTATTGGTAAAGAGAATTTTTATTATAATTATAGAATGTTTATCAGAACTATAAAAATTCGTGCTACTCTTCATCTTTAACCATCTATAACCTGTTTATGATGATCAGAAGGTTGAGAGAGTTTCTTTATTTACATTTTTCTCGTTTTATGTGCTAGTTTGAGGTTATAGCATCTGCATCTGAGTCTCTATAAAATCATGTGTTTGACTACATTCGTGGTGGCGATTGATCAATGTACCTAAAAAAAAAATTCTAATTTTATTGTTAATTTTTGGTAGGTGAAGGAAATAAAAGAGTTCCTTTTAGGTACCCAACACATGTACTGTGGATGATGCACGCATCATCTCTTTCCGCTAAATTGGTTAAACTGTGGGAGATGCACTAATAACAGTACAGAGGTCAATCTCTTCATGCCAAAAATGGTCAAAATTTGTTAAGTTGACAACATGAAAATCAGCTCAAGTGAGTTGCTAGTTGTTAGTACAATTACTTGTAGAAAAATTATAAATGGTGGATAAATTTTGATAAATAATTTTACTGGCAGCTTATGTGGCATGCCATGACTGGCTACAGTGCTTGGGCCCCACTATATGTGCAGCTAGTCATATCGCGCCACATAAACTGCCTGTAAAATTGTCCACTATATAACATTGTCCTTACTTGTATGAGACGAAACACACTGACTCCACATGGCAGACATCCTAAAAAATGGTCCCTTACTATTAGATTGTATTTGACTATTTTGAATCGGATGGTGGAAATCGCATGTTGTGGTAAATGAGTTTTTCTTGTAGTCTACCTTCGCGAGCCTGATCTGGTTGTAACTTGAGAAGTCATCCATGAAAGATAACATCTTATGGCAAACTATATTGTCGACCTTTTTTTATTCCCAATCCTTCACACCAAAAAGTTCAAATCATAGTGCACTCATCAAGCAACATACAAGAACATTTTATATGGCATACATCTCAAAAGTAGCCAGAGTACCAAAAGCTCAAAAGCTCATGGCACACAAGCATTTACCTAATACTAAATCGGGAACCTTTAATTGCGCCCAAGATAGATCTTAAGATCATTGGATTTCTAATTAGACGCTCAGATGTTGATTTCACATAACACGCATCTCCAAAAAGATTTGGTCAACTCACATTTTCATAATTTAGGTCACTTTTTAGGGATGTGTTATGTTAAATCAACATCTGCCCGTCTGATAAGAGTTCCATGATCTTAAAATCTATTGTGAGGAAGATTGGAGCAAAAAATATTCTTCATCGTCTAATGCATCACCAATGGTTATTGTCCGCTTGAATATAACATGTATTAGATGTGATCTAGATGATAAGTTTGAATGCCTTTTTGTTTAATAAGACAGCTCATGACCATATTATATTAGGACTGTAGAAAACAGTCATTTTCTACCGTTTAATTTGATTTGACGTACATTAAATCTGGTCAATTACCATTTATTAAAAAAATATATAAAAAATGATCCCTACGCCGACGGCGTAGGGATCATTAATGAAAAAGATTGCAACCATCGGTGTAGGCGCATTTATTAAAAAAAAAAAAAAAACTAAGCCGTCGGTGTAGAATATTTGAGTTATGGTGACGACACCTTACAATCGTGCAATGGTAGTGTTAGGGACCCATTTTAAAAATAATAGTAATTAAATCAAATTCGAAAAAAGACTCCGTCAAATATGTTCAACCCCATATCGATTGGTTGCCCGTAAATTTTGAGAGAAATTCGAGTACGGCACATAAACCGATGATTAAGATCACGTTTCTACGGTCATAGCATAACCACTGATTGAATCTATTCTGAGGATTTTCTGAGAGGAACTTAAAAACAAAGGATTTTGTGTTTTGTAAGAATCTGTCAGGAATCTGAGTGGTTTAAGAACGCATATGGTGAAAATCAGGAATCTGAGTATGCTAAGAATCTGTCAGGATTCTGAGTGTCCAAAATCTGAGCTTTTCTGGGAAAAACCAGGAAACACCTGAACGAGGCCTAAGAGTGTTCCTGTTGGCTCACCTCCAGCAAACAGTTTTTAATTTTTTTCGAGCTTACCCATAAAAAAAAAGAACAGTGTTAAATGCACTTCAAATATTTGGTGTTGTCATTTTCAATTTTGCTTAATTTTTTGTCATATTCATTTATGATTCGGCCGTACTGATGCACAAGTTTAGGGGTATGTTAGCAGAATTAGTGAGAGAGAGAGAGAGAGATTTAATGCTTTTGGTCTTTTAGGTTCGTATAATTGAAAATTTTCTTTCTTTCTAGCGTGCGGGGAGAAGAAAAATGGGATATATGTAGCAGCTCTTTCATTAAACGGGTCAAAAAAATTAACTTGTGGGATGACAGGCCAGGTTATACTTAGCCCAAACCTAGCTGGTAGGGGGGCTGGGCATGCCGGACTGTTAGTCCAACTCGGCCCATTACTACAGTAAAAAGCTTGGTCTGTCAAGTGTGAAAATGTGGATTGAGATGAGCCACTTTATACCTAAAAAGTCAATCTATATCCCTTCCACCCCTCTCAGATCTATGCACGTTCGGGTCAAAATGTCCTTGCATTTAATGGTATAAGATCAAGCATCTATTTTAATGGTATAAGATTATTTAAAAGGCTATTTTTGTTTCATGATGTGTCGCTGAGATGTCTCATTTCTCGATCTCAAGGCTGTCTGACACAACTCGGAAATCTGAGATTTCAAATCATGATCCAACCCTTTCAGATCTCTGTGATGGGTCAAAATGTCCTTGCATTTATTGTATACCAACTAACATATGGGGTAAAATTGCTCTTATTCCTATAATGACAGAATTACTATCCAGAGAGGCTTGGCAAGTTGTTTGTGGTCCATGTGCCTTACATATTCTGGACCGCATGGAAGATCATCTACCCTTTTATTGATAACAACACCAAGAAAAAGGTACACCTTCTGATGCCATTGATCTGTTTTCTTAGCTCAAAATAGTAATTTAAAAAAAAAAAAAAAAAAAAAAAAAACTAAATTTATTTTGGTTGTAAGACTCAATGGTGGATGATCATTTTTGCATATCATTTTTACGGAAAATAAGAAGCTGAGAGAGACATTGTTGGAAGACATTGATGAGAGTCAGCTCCCGGAGTTGTATGGAGGTAAACTCCCATTAGTTCCCATCGAAGAGGCAGCAAATTAGCAACTTTATGAATATGCTGTAGTTCCTTAAAAACTATAATGAGATCGTCCCTTTGTAATGTAGGTCACATTAGGTGAATGAATAAAAACACTATTTTACTGCATGCTTAAAATGAATTACTTTTATTCTTTCATTGACTCATTCATTCAAAAAAAAAAATAATAATTGACAGAGATCGTCCACACGGAAGGTCACCATGTGTAACAACCCAGATTTTTAGATTTTATTTTAACGGTGTTAGATGATGCACCACATTATGTACTGTGCTAACGCTCCACATCAGAATCGAAACCCACCTTTTAAAATAGAAAATTTCTAATTTTTCTCATATCAATATTAGACTCATTCTGAAGTGCTCGTCGATACGATTCCAACGATATATAATTTGACGATTTTTGACAAGAATATAAAAAGTTATACCCATTTTAACTAATCAAGCAAGTCAAAGGGTATAATTGTAATTTCGGGAGAGAAACACCAATTGGTTTGGTGCTTATGCAAAACGCTGGAACGAAACCTTTGCTCAAGCTATCCAAGTTACGTATGAATTCTTATTCCGTGTAAAAATCTCCTATTCTATTAAATCTCCTACGAAAAGTGTTAATTAGAGTTGACCTAAAACTTTATACCATTATAAATAAAACTTTAAAAGTTCTCTCGTCTCTATAATAATAAATTATTCTCTCTGAAAACTTAGACGAATCGACGCCCTAAGCATCGACCTTTTCAACCCGAATCGCCGTTGATCTTCCGTTCACGCTTCAAGAGGTGGGTACCCATCAATCCATCTTGTTCTTCTCAGATTCCGTCGCGTAGGATGCGTTCGATCGCGCATCGACGGGTTTAAAAATCTTATTTAAACCCAAATATCTCATGAATTAATAGATCTATATATTTAATATATACGCTTCCTCGAAAGTTGTATATTACGTAAATTGGGTTTATATGTTATTTCTCTTTTCTTTCAAAAATCCTTTTGTTGAGCCATTAATATTTTACCTTATATTAGGTGCTATATTTGATATGTTTACTTCCTCTTTTATACGTAAAATTAATTAAATTTTAATACTTATAAATTTGATAGATTGACTTAATTGACATAATATCATATTGATATTATTTATTTCTAAATCTATATAGATAAATTTATCCTCTACTAAGACTATAATAATATATATTATTGTTGCAAATTTATATTATTATTTATTTAAAATTAATTAAGCCCAAAAATTAAATTATATTTTTATTTTATTTAAATAAATAATAGATTATACCAACGTAAAGTTTCGTCCTCGAACTTATACTACGAACCCGAATTCACGTCCATGAACCCGACGCCACGACCATTAATGCACCCCTTGTATTTTGGTCATAACTTTTACTCCGACCTCGGAATAATGCGATTCTTGCGGCATTGGAAAGAAGACATGAGCTTTTACAACTTTGTGAAATAGCCATTTCACGAATCTAACTTTTTAGAGGTCAAAATAGAGCAACAAGTCGGGTTCAATTTTGAATGAATCAAGGCTATTCGAATTTAAGATTATTTTCTAAATATCATGACCAAAGTTCTTATGTATATTATATTGTAAAGTCTTTTGATCGATGGTCATGATAAATCATAACTTAATAAGTATAAATATTATTTAATTTAATTATCTAATTATATATATATATCAATTTTATCGCTTCAACGCGACCTCTTCGATAATACAAAGTGTTAGAACTTCGATGCTTTATGAAATCGAACTCTGACTTTTACAATTATCGAAATCACACTTATAACTCTATTCTATAATTATATTGGTGTGGTATGTAAATAAACATAAATATAAGCATAATCAAAATCTAAGTATAAACCGCTCAGATACTTTTGTATTTGTAACTTAATCAATTTATACGAGTTAAGAATATGTTAGATCATGAGTACGAGTGTATGAGATCATGCCTACGCTGGCGTGGTGATTCGCTGAGATGGTTTCGAAGCGAGGAATATACCATATTCACATGCCTTATAACTCATGGTGGAATGAGACTCATGACGAGTGGGTGAGTGTGAATTCAGCTGTAACCGCATTACGGTGGCATATACAGTGATCCTATCACCCCGAGTTTTAATACGAGAGGATAAGATATGAGATATGATATGAGAATCGGGCGTTGGGCCTTTAGCTGTGGTAAGGTTTCTTTTACGGTCACGTGAAACTCAGAATATTGGCGTCCATGTACGGATGCAACCCCTCTATGGTAGTATAAACTATCACACGAAGTACATCCAGGTTACTACGGAACCTTTTTCTTGGGAAGCGTGAATTAGGAAGGTTGCCTCACTATAGTTTGTCATAGGATTAGGTATAAGAGTATGATAAGATATGAGTATGAGATAAGATAAGTTATGATACGAGTACGATAATAAGACATCGCTGTGTAGGCCAGCAAAAGATAAAGAACTTAAGTCTCTCAGACGTCGCTCCTCGTAGCCACCGTGGCAACAACGCTCTTCACCAAGACGGATCTCGGGAGAGATTATGAGTATGAGTGAGTTATGAGTGAGTTTAGCCATTATGTCTCCCCATTGGTGGTGGTGAGTATGAGTATGACACGAGGCGTTATAATATGGTGGTATGATACTATGTTGACCCTCCCATAGTAGCTCGAGTAGCGACTCTGGCCCAGTCGTTTAGGATTTCACTAGTATGTTAGTTACGCTCATGCGACGATGTAGAGAATGATAATAATACATGGTATGATATGTTATGAGATATGGTAAGGCACGTTAGGATATGAGTGTTTAGATCATAGTCTTGCATTTATGATATGATATGAGTTTTACGATATACATGTGATTTTGTCTTTCTTTTACTATATACTTTGAGATATTATGTTTATCACTCACCAGATGCACCCACAATGCACCTAAGTAGTATGGGGTGGATTGGTGGTGTATCCACTGAGTTTACGTGACTGAGTAAACTCATCCCACGATAATCTAATAGTTACAGGTAATTACGCTGGTGGAGTAGACACTGGCCATCTAGATCTCGCCGACACTGATTTCATTGATTCCGCATGCTGAGTACCGTGAGCCTTTGGAGGCGCTTATGCCGATTATCAGGAGGACTACGGTGCTGATCTTGATTCGAGTGCCGGTTACTGATCATTGTGGAGTTGGTATTGAGTTTTATTGATACTAGTATTGCGAATTTTATAGTTTATTTTATCGGATTTGTCTCCGACTTTCATTATCATTTTATTGGTGGATTATGATTTTATTACACTTATTCAGCATTTATGATTATTTTATATTCTACTTTGGTATGTTGGCTTTCACGGATCTCGTGGAACCATTATTGCGCGAGAACTCTGATTAGGTGTATGTCCGCTTAGCATATCCGGGATATGTGCGGGTCATAACTCGGAATTCTAGGCCCTCGGGATGGGGTAGAATTTCGGGTCGTGACACCATGTTCTCCAAAAAAAGGTCAACCACTAGATCTTCATGTATATTATGTGGTTTTGAGCTATGGCATCAATTAAGCAATAACCAATATCATAATTCAAAAAATTAGGCACTGACCTCGGGTATGAGCCATCTGTCTTCGATGTTTCTGTGCTGATCTTTAACGCTATCCTCTTTGTGCTGATTCACGAGAAGAATGAGGATGCTAAGAATCATTAGTTTTCAATCAAGCGACCATTGGTGCCGGAAACCATCTACATTAGGATACACCCGAGTCCTTCCCCATAAAAGGACTGAACTTCCTCATTTTATTGGGATTAAGGAGCTCACTTTACTTCAATTCCACTGTCCCTAAGGCCCTGTTTGATAGCAATGAAACTCAAAGAGGAAATGAAATCAATTTCTTAGTTGATTCCTTGAGAAATGATTTCCTCTTGAAATTGATTTTCCACTGTTTGATTAGTGTTTGAGAAATGAATTTCATTAGAAATTGATTTATCTTGTTTGATTAGTATCTTTGAAAATGAATTTGAAAATGAGCTTTTAAGTTTTGATCATTTATTATAAAATTATAATTAAAGTCAATTATTAACCAATAATTTTTTTAATGATATTTTATTATGTTACAAATTAATATCATTGTAATCACTATTTATCACTAAGTTACAAAAGTCCAAGTTTGAAAAGTCAAACTCAAATAAAAAGTCAAACTTTGACCAAATTTAAAATGTTGATAAAAAAACATGTAAAGCTAAATAACAAAGTTGTAAATGCTAGTATTTAATATAAGTTTATACGTTGAAATGAAATTTAATTTTTATAAAAGTCAAACTTTGACTAAAATTTTAACTTTGACTAAGAGAAAATTTTGCAATGTACCAACAAGTTACCAAAGTCCAACTGTAAATTAATATAACAGTATTTATATATATCGTTAGGTTACACTAGTAAAAATTTGATCAAATATCCACTTTTAATAAAAGTCAAACTTTGACCAAATGTAAAATTTTGATTAATAAAAAATTTTAAGACTAAAGTACAAAGTTATATAGTAAATGCTAGTATGTATTATATATTGAAACAAAATATATATAATACATTTTTAAAATTCAAAAATTTTAAAAGTCAAACTTTGACTAATTTTTTAAATTTTGATTAATAAAAAATTCGACAATTTACCGCCAACCTACAAATTATCATAACAATATTCGTATCTATCGCTAGGAATAATAGTAAAAAATTTGACTCAATATCAACTTTTTTTTTAAAGTCAAACTTTGACCAAATATAAAAAAAGTAAAATAAAATTTGATAATATACTAGAAAATAATAAATTAAAAAAATGATAATCTCATTAGGGATACAGAAGTTCAAACAAATTAAATTGTGTTAAATAGTCAAAGTTTGACCAAATATTAAACTTTGACTCATTAAAATTTACATTATCAAAATATAAATAACAACAGTAATAATCACTATCTACTGTCAAGATACACTTATTAACTTTTGACTAAAGTCAAAATTTGAATAAAAGTCAAGTCAAACTTTGATCAATAAAAATGAGACAATATATTTTCAAATTATAAATTAAAATAATGATAGATATGTAGTAGTAGACTCTTTCTATAAGCATGTTTCGAGTTTGAGTAGAAATAAAATTTTTGTAAAAGTCAAAGTTTAACTAAAAGTCAAAGTTTGACTAAAGGTCAAACTATTGACTAATACAATTGAGAATCTAGTATTAAATTATACATCAACACGGTAGTAACCTTTTTTCGCCATCAAATTATTGGAGTCAAAGTTTAATAAAAAATAAATTTTAATTAAAAGTCAAAGTTTGACCTTAAAGTCAACCTTTGACCCCTACAAATTTGATAATATATTACTAACTTACAACTTATTATCATATTTCAGTAGTCAAAACTTTATATAGCCTATTAATCTAATTAAAGTTTGATTAAAATTCAAACTTTGACCAAAGTCAAATATTAGTTAAAAAGAGTACGATGTAGATAATGTGGTGGTTATAGTGATCGTGCCGGTGTGATGGTCATAGAAATTGAAGTTACTTTTTAATAATCAAAAAATAAATTTTTTGCTTTTAAGTTTTTTACAAGTAACTTTAGATTTGCAAGGACAAAAAATTATTATTTTGTTAATATAAAACTCAATTTCAGTCACTTAAAAGGTTGAAATGATTTCCTCCTAAAATGATTTGGTGTATGGAAATTTAATTTCCATGCAGGGTCGGCTTAATTTCATTTCCATCTCCTTAAATAACTGTCAAACAACAACAATTAGAAACTAAATTTCATTTCCACTGTGAAATTATATTTTCACGTTATCAAACAAGGCCTAAAACCAAATCAAACAAAAAACTTGGGAATTACAACATCAATTTTACCTTCATATCTCCAATTCAACATTGGCAAATACACAATGCAAATTTTCCAATTTTAGTGAAATATATACAATAAAACTCTTCCATCGACATAGGGAAATACATATAATGAAGGGGACCAGGTAACGTACCTGGTCCCACACTGGTTTACTACTATGTGGCACCCAAATACAAGATCAGGAGCCAGGTAAATGAGCGGCTTGATGATCATAATTATTTCTAGAAAAAAATACCTATCTACATATATAAAACTACAGGGTAAAGAAGGTTAACTGCACGGAAAATGAATGGTAAAACTATATATTTTTTTTTCATAATTTATTTTCTACACATTTGACTCCATTAACTATACAATTTTAATATTATTTTTGTCATAATAGATAGATCATCGAGCTGATCCTTTACATGCCACCCAATCATGAGATTGAGTGTCATGTGGCAGCAAATTAATTTGGGAACACGCAAGTTACCTGGCCTCAACCACCCTACATTTATCCTATAATGAAAAGTCGATTATGATGCAGAGTAAGTAGTTAAAATGTTTCCTTATTTTGGAGTAATGGGAAGGATTACCGTAGTACTTAATCAAGTTCATTTGTCACATGTTCATCTTCAGATATGGCCAATGGATAGTAAGTTGGCCGATGTGCTTTTTCCGACCGTCATGTCTTTCACCACCGATGCTAACACAGATCTGATCTCTACCATCCCTCTCATGGATGATCACTGAAGATGTCGAATCAACGGTGATAGAAAAGGGAACACCAAATTCATCTGTACTTGCATATTTTTTCCCTGTCGACAAGGGAACACCGAATTCATCTGTACTTGCATATTTTTTCCCTGTCGACGTACCTGTAAAATACACTTTCAGCACTTTGCCCATTAGCGAAGAACAGTTTAAAATTTTAGATAAAAAGGGGAAATTTAGCATTTAAGGTTTATTAAATAGAAACATATAAAGAGTAAGATATTAAGTCTTGACGGTAATATATGTTGCATATGTAATTCCTAAATGTGAATATATATAGGCAGAATTCATCTATGAAATTATATAAAATAACAATTGGAGGAAATCAATATGCTGAAATTAGGAAAAAAAATTGTGGCTCGGCAACGTGCCCCTCCTGGCTTAGCATCATGGTTACAACCGTACCCACAACATTAGCTACACCTGCACTTATGCTCATCAATGAAGCTATGCAGCCTGCCTGCATGCCCACACCAGCCCAACATTCACTGCCCACTAAGGATCAAAATTTTGGCCGAAATGACCGAAATTTCAGTCATATATCGTATGGGAATCAAAATTTTGGTCCAAATTTTTTATTTCTGTCATGCCCATGCCCAAAACCGAAGTTTTACCCAATATTTTAATCCTTGGTGCCCACAGTAAGTATCCTTGGGAAGTTCAGTGGATCCTTGTTTGATAAACAATTATTCGTACTATATAACCAATCATGTAGTTCTATGGATCCTTGTTTGATAATTATTTAATTTTTGGCTCTAAAGTTGTGCCAGTAGAAAGCCATAACACCATTAATTAAATGAAATTACACCAGATGAAAGAAGCCGAACAAGGTACCCGGCAAAAATAGAAAAATAAATGTTCAACGTTTACGAGTCCCACATTTGTGGGAACGATAACAAACAAATAGGTGTTCAACGTTCCTGAGGTACTTATATGAGGATTCAAATGTTAATTGGCTCTAACTTATGTAAGTCGTTCTAGCGTGGACCAAGTCAGCTTGAGCGAGGTGACCACTAAACAAGAGCAAATTTTTGGGTTTAAGTCACTCGAGCGAGTTTCGTTCCCGCTCGAGCGACCCGCGACATCTAAATCATATGCCGATTCTGTTTTTGGCCAGTTTTCCTTGGATTAGAAGTAGGATTCGTGTCTTCCATATATATAAAAAGCTCTTGATTAAATTGTGTGAGAGAGATATCTTTGTAAAACTTTGGAAAACCTATCTAGAGTTTTGAGGAGAGCTATAGTGAGGCTTGCGTGTTTTTGTATTCTTGTGTAATTATTAATATAGTGAATTATCGCTGCTCGTGAATATAGGTGTATTATCAAATCACGTAAATATTGTTTCTTGTGTGTTTTTTATTGATTGTCTTTTATTTTACATTCTTATTTAATCGTTCATAATAAGATCGTTGATCAATTTGTGAGCTTCCGTGCAACATCTACCATAAATTTTCCTGATTTTCCCAATTCCATTTCTCTTTTATCTTGCCGGCTCCTATCCACTCACCTTACTTAATTCTCCTACGAGCTCTATTAGGTCCCTCTCCTCACCATCCTTTAAATTTCTACATAGGAGAATATTTCATGAAGTTTCATTTCTAGGTCCATCTCAAACATCCGTTTAGCATTTTTGTTTGTTGCAAGACTGAAAATCATGGGAAATCTCCTCATAAATGTCCTATCTCCACACCATCTATCCTTCCAAAACCTTACTCTATCACCCACTCCCATACTAAAACTAATACCATAGTCAAAGCTCACCCTATCCTTTTGCAATCCCTTCCACCAACAACTAATACCATAGTCAAAGCTCGCCCTATCCTTATGCAATCCCTTCCACCAACCTAATCCAAATCGACCTCCTTTCACTACCAACCCCTTTCTTATCTCCCATACTTAAGTCGTTATTCCACGAGCCCACGATAAGCCCTCTTCTTCACACATCTGATAAATTTGGGCATTCAAATTAAAATCAATTGACTATGAGTAGAGGGACATAGGATATTATAAGGAGAGAGGCGAGGCTATAATATACCTTATGTGGGTGAGACTAAATTTCAACACGCTCCGGCATGTATTGACAAGATTCAGTCAAATCACAGATAATTAAACTAGGTGACGTGGAGTAAAGAGGCCCGCTCTTATACCAAGATAAATTTGGTCAAAATCAATTAGATATAAATGGAGGGACCTAAGATATAAGGAGAGAGACAAGGCTATAATTTATACCATGTGAGAATAAACTTCACCATTGAAGTGACTCTAAGATTAAGTATTCAATAGATTTGAATCCTAAGCCTCCAACATCCAGTGGTAATCTTGCGACATCCTAATTCACCACATGGAATTTTTCATTACATATACCTCCAGTCTATTGGAAATGCCTCTCAATTTTCTCCAACCGTTTAACTACCTCTTTCGGGCACTCAAACATCCCCCCACCCACACCGCCACCCCCACCTTTAGGCAGTAGTGCACCGTTCCACCTAGCTAATTTCCTTTCCAACCGTTCACTAATCGGGTCCCATATGGAAACTGAAGATTGGTAATTGGTTTGGGTTCGGTTTTGGGTTAGTTTCAGTTCGGTTTGGCAGACCGGTTAGTTTCAGTTTCACGTACAAAACTCGCATCCTTAGGGAAACCGCCCGGGATGTTTAAGTCCTTTAACCTTGCTATGAAAGAATCAAAATACCGGGTAAAATTTTGGCCGAAATTTTGGGTCCCACACAAATTTGAATCAAAATTTCGGTCCAAATTATCGTTTCAGTGAGGACCGAAATCGATAATTTCGGCCGAAATTTTGATCCTTGCTGCTATGTATTATGGTCACCAATTCTCACAAAATTACAAGGTAAATATACCAATCGAACTTCAGATAAATCAATTAAAAGGATTTTTGCATTTACCCCCCCCTACGATATGTCTTATTTACACTTCGACACCTAAGTTTCACCTATTTACACTGCAGTCCCTGCTTTTGCATTTCCTTTAATTATTACCCCCTATAGTGGCGAATCAATTGTTGACTATTAAAAAACTAAACTCTAATTGCTTTGAATCAGATGATGGAAATCATTTTTCACCATAATATTCTAGCCAATGAATCTTGAGATCAGGAGGTTACCACCAGACCATCAGATTTTGATTTCATGTGGCAGATAATACAAAAAGTGACCGTGATCGTGGTTGTACATCAAACATGATTCTTGGGTAAAAATTTTGACTGTTTAATGATAGACTCATAATCTCGGGATTCATTGGGTAAAAAATTATGGTGAATAATGATCTCCATCATATCAAACAGTCAAAGTTTAATTTTATAACAGTCAATGGTTGATTCATCATTGTAGGGGCCAAAATGCAAAGGAAACACAAAAGTAAGGCCCTCACTGTAAATAGGTGAAACATGGGGCAGAGTATAAATACGACATATCTTGAGCAGGTAAATGCAAAAAGCCCATTAATTAACCATGAAGGCATTAACAAAGTAAAACAAAGCTAACTAGCAATCCAAAGCCACAAATCCATGATACTCTTTTCTTTTTTTTTTTGGATATGCAAGCTAGAGGTTCTATTGAGCCTCACCCTATCATTAACTAGAAAAGAAAGAAAATAGAGTACAAAGATAGAGTACAAAGCACTAACAGGCAAAAGTTATACTAGATCACTAGGAACTTCGGCATCGCCATCACCCCTAGGCCCAATACAACTTTTACCTGAGCCAAAAGAAACTAAAGCATAACATCACAACCTAGATTAAGTAGTCTTAATCCCCCAATGATCAGCATTGTTCAAAGAAATTACTTGTGAATCCTCCTCAATCTTGTATTGATGAAGACTATTTTGAAGCACCCCTTCCACTCTTTTAAGAATCTCTCTCTTATGAGTTTGTTTGTTTTCAAAAATCCTCAAATTTTGTTCTTGTCACAAAAAATACAATGATGCATTAAAAGAAACGCTCAACACATCAGTAAGGAACCTATTGTTCTTATAAGAATTCATGACCCTGCCCGCTTCAACTTCAATAGTTCCTATAGTAGGAGGAATCCGACAATTACACCGAGAAAGAGCAGACCTCCATACCCAACTCGAGTAAGAGCACTGAAAAAACATATGATTGTTATCCTCTCCGGATGACCAACATAGAACACATAACACATCTCGAAGAGAGAATCATACCTCTCTTGGTAAGGTTCTCCACAATAAGCAATTTTCGATTAATGGCCAACCAAGTTATAAAGGAATACCTCAGATTATTATACCTATTCCAGATCATGTTCCTCCAAATAAATTTATTGCTAAGAACTCTCATTGCATTCTAAGCACTTTGAAAAGTGAATTTATCGAAACTAGAAGGTGTCCAGGTAATACGGTCCTTGACGTTCCCACTTGGGATAGGCTCCTTTGATATTTTATTCCAAACATTTTGCATTCTATACGTGATGAAACTCGGTTCTTTCCATCTATTATTTTCAACCAAATCACTAACCAGAGCATTCGGGTGATTGTCAAATTGATGAATAGTTTGATAGTCATATTGTTAGAATATTTAGTTTAAGTTGTTATTGTTTTGTTTGTACTCCCTATTGATAAGGGACGTTTTTGTGTTGACCTATTCTTTAGCAGTAAACCACATTTTGTTAGACGTGGGTTATTTTTCTGTTTTGAATTATCTTTGTAAGACTATTTATAAGCCAGTAAGTTATGTTCAATGAATAAGAGCATTCTCTCATTCCTTGTTTTTCAATATACAGATTTCTTCACATTTGGTATCAGAGCTACATCACTTGGTCTAACCAAAACTTGAGAAGCAGCAGTCTTCTAAGCGTATAGCAGTAAGGATGGCAACATAAAGTAATTTCGTGCAATCAACAATTCCAAAGCTTGATGAACACTATGATCACTGGTGTATGCTCTTGGAGAATTTTTAGCGCTCGAAGGAATATTGGAACTTGATAGAACAAGGGATACCTACAGTAGAAGCAGGGGCAGAACTCACGGAAGGACAAAAGAAGGTGATTGAAGATGCAGAATTGAAGGATTTGAAGGCTAAGAATTATCTCTTCCAAGCCATTGATCGAACAGTTCTGGAAACCATTCTGAACACGGATACAACAAAGAGTATTTGGGACTCTTTGAAGCAAAAATCAGGGAACGACACGGGTGCAGCGTGCACAACGACAAGCTCTTCAAAAAGAATTTGAGGTGCTCCACATGAAGGTAGGGGAATCTGTGAATGAGTACACTATAGCCAACAAGATGAGGGTTCATGGTGAGAAGATGGGGGATATTGTGGTCATTGAAAAAATTATGAGATCTATGACTTCTAAATTTGACTATGTTGTGTGCTCTATTGAGGAGTCTAATGGTCTAGACACCTTATCAATTGATATGCTGCAAAGCAGTCTTTTGGTGCATGAACAACGCATGAATGGCCATCTTGTGGATGAACAAGCATTGAAGGTTACATATGAAGATTCATTGAGAGGAAGAGGACGAGGTCGTGGTGGATTCAGAGGATGAGGAAGAGGTAGAGGTAGACAAAGCTTTGACGAGTCTACCATTGAGTGCTACGATTACCATAAGCTTGGACATTTTCAATATGAATGTCCAAACAGGGAGACAGAGACAAAGACACACTATGCAGAGGCTAGTGGAGAAATGTTGTTAATGGCATATGTGGATGTCAAGAAAGCTAGTAAAGAGGAGTTATGGTTTCTCGACTCGGGTCAGCAATCATATGTGTGGTAAGAAGGAGCTTTTCTCTAGGCTCGATGAGAGTTTCAACACCTCTGTAAAGTTGGGAGACAATTCAAGCATGGCTGTGATAGGAAAAGAAAATATATGAATGCTTGTAAATGGAATTATGCAAGTCATCACTGAGGTATTTTATGTCCCTGGTTTGAAGAATAATTTGCTAAGTGCGGGGAAACTACAAGAGAAAGGGCTTGCAATTCTCATACAATATGGGAAATGTAAGATTGATCATCCAGATAGAGGATTAATCATGGTGGTTGCAATGTCCTCAAATAGAATGTTTATTTTGTCCGCTCAAAAATTGCTAAAGGAAGAAATATACTGTTCTTCTCTTACATAGGATCAAGCTTGGCTTTGGCACTTTAGATATGGACATTTAAGCTTCAAGCCCCTTCAAAGGTGTGTGAAGACTACTTGGTAGGAAAACAACACAGTGATCCCTTTCCAAAGGAGAGCACATGGAGGGCCTCTCAGATTCTTCAACTGGTACATGCCGACATCTGTGGACCAATCAACCCCACTTCAAATAGCAAGAAACGGTACCTGATTACTTTCATTGATGATTTTAGCTGCAAAACTTGGGTTTATTTCTTAGTGGAAAAATCAAAAGCTTTCCTCACTTTCAAGAACTATAAGAGTCGTGTTAAGAAAGAAATTGGTTCATATATAAGATGCCTTCGCACTGATGGTGGAGGAGAATTCACATCACACGAATTCACAGCTTTTTGTAAGGAAAATGGCATACGTAGACAACTAACATCTGCTTATACTCCACAACAGAATGGTATTGCAGAGAGAAAGAACCAGACTATTATGAATATGGTGCAAAGCATACATTCAAGAAAAAAAATCCCAAAACCTTTCTGGCCTGAGCAGTAAATTGGACTGTCTATGTTCTGAATAGAAGTCCAACTCTGGCAGTAAAGGATATGACTCCGAAAGAAGCTTGGAGAGGATCTAAACCATCAGTTGATCACTTCAGGGTGTTTGGTTGCATATGACATGTTCATATTCCTGATAGTAAGAGGACTAAGCTTGATGTTCTACTCAGAATTAGTGAGGAGTCAAAGGCATATAGATTGTATGATCCAGTCTCTCAGACAATAATAGTCAGCAGAGATGTGAAGTTTGAATTGGAACATGAGTCATGACGAAGACACCATAGCTGATCTAGACTGGGAAGAAAGTGACAAAGAAGGAGTTCCGGTCAATACCGATAATGGAAACAGTGGGAACATCAGAGTTGATCACCATGACAATACAATAGAAGATAATGAATCAGATGAGTCAAATGAAAAAATTCACCAAATCATAATGAAGGAAGAATCAGAAGGCCACCAACCTGGATGAGAGATTATGAAAGTGAAGAAGGTCTATCTGAGGAAGAAAACACTGCACACCAAGCTCTGTTTACAGGCAGTGATCCAATCTCATTTGGCGATGCTGTAAAAAATATGAAATGGAGGAAAGCAATGGATGCAGAGATAGAATCCATAGAGAGGAACAATACATGGGAGTTAACAAATTTACCTGCTGAAGCAAAAAAGGTTGGGGTAAAATGGGTTTACAAGACAAAGCTCAATGAGAATGGAGAAGTTGACAAGTACAAGGCCTGGTTGGTAGCAAATGGCTATACTCAAGAACATGGGGTGGATTATATTGAGGTTTTTGCACTTGTAGCTCGGTTAGATACAATTCGAGTGGTGATTGCTCTTGCAGCTTCAAAGGAGTGGACAATCTACCAGTTAGATGTAAAGTCAGCCTTTTTACATGGTGAACTAAGTGAAAAAGTCTTTGTCAAACAACCTCCTGGCTATGAACAGAAGGGCAATGAGCAGAAGGTGTACAGATTGAAAAAGGTTTTATATGGACTTAAACAAGCTCCAAGAGCTTGGTATAGTCGCATTAAGTCCTACTTTGTAAAGGAAGGATTTGAGAAATGCCACTATGAACCTACTATGTTCATCAAGACTAGAAAAGCAGGTACGATTTTGATTGTATGTCTCTATGTGGATGATCTTATATTTACTAGGAATGATGAAATTATGTTTGTTGAGTTTAGAAATCCATGATGCTTGAGTTTGATATGGCTGATCTTGGAAAAATGAGATACTTTCGTGGCATTGAGGTGATGCAAAGATGAGATGGCATCTTTATTAGTAAGAGGAAATACACACAGGAGGTGTTGGAAAGGTTCAACATGGACAAGTACAATCCAGTCCACAACCCAATGGTTCCTAGATGCAAGCTTACAAAAGCTGGAGATTGAGTGAGGATTGACAGTACTTTCTATAGGCAGATTGTGGGAAGCCTTATGTATTTGACTGCCACTCGACCAGATGTTATGTTTGTAGTGAGTCTTATCAGCAGGTTTATGGATTGTCCTACTGAACCTCATTTGCAAGCAACAAAAAGGATACTAAGGTACTTGAAAGGTACCATTGATTTTGGCATGTTTTACAAAAAGGGAGGAAGTGAGGAACTGATTGCCTACACAGATAGTGATTATGTTGGGGATTTAGATGATAGGAAAAGCACCCCAGGTTATGTGTTTATGTTGAGCTCAGGAGCAATGTCTTGGTCCTCAAAAAAACAACCTGTAGTCTCTTTGTCCACTATCAAAGCTGAGTTTATTGCTGCTACTTCATGTGCCTGTCAAGCAATTTGGTTAAGAAGGATATTGGAAGGTCTCAAGCATGCTCAACATGATTCCACAACAGTCTATTGTGACAACAGTTCAGCAATCAAGCTTTCTAAGAATCTAGTGATGCATGGTCGGTGCAAACACATTGATGTGCGCTTTCATTTCCTTCGTGAGCTCACAAAAGATGGAATTGTAGAGATGGTTCATTGTCATACCAAGGAGCAAGTTGTTGATATAATGACTAAACCTTTGAAGCTTGATGCTTTCTTGAAGATGCGTGATTTGTTGGGTGTTTGTTTGGATTTTGGAGTAAATTGATAGCTAAAGCTTTCAGTTTAAGGGAGGATGTTAGAGTATTTAGTTTAAATTGTTATTGTTTTGTTTGCATTCCCTATTGATAAGGGACGTTTTTGTGTTGACCTATTCTTTAGCAGTAAACCATGTTTTGTTAGACGTGGTTGTTTTTCTATTTTGAATTTTCTTTGTAAGGCTATCTATAAGCCAGTAAGTTATGTTCAATGAAAAAGAGCATTCTCCCATTCCTTGCTTTTCAATATACAGATTTCTTCACACATATTGTGCAACAATTGAACCCCCTTCAAGCCACGGATCTCGACAAAGAATGGTAGAAGATCAATTCCCAATAATAATGCGAACGTATCTCATAGCATCTTCTCCAACTTTTAGAATACCACCCCAAGCCCAAGAGCAATCATTTGGCTTCACACAACTCTAGAGATCCCCGTTTCCAACGTCCCTAGCTTTGGTCCATTGAGACCATAGTGACTCATTGTTTGAGGCCAGATTTCAAAATAACTTAACCAAGCCAGTTTTGTTCCAATCTTTAATTTTCCTGAGACCCAATCCACCTTCCTTAAAAGGTCTGCAGACTTTGGTCCAAATCCATGATACTCTTATGTGAGATGTTTAACTAGATAACCTACCCTGTGCATTTTAGATTTGTCCACTAACCTTATGCCAGAAACCGATGACGTTGGATGTAGAACAGATGGTTCTCGAGGGCACTAATGACCACATGACGGAACCCATTGCCGTTACCGTTACTATAAACGACTAGATCAGTATCTGCGTGCATTGCGATGGGACCACTGGACTTTAGAATTCTAACGGCGTCGGCCTGCTTCGTTGCTAAAGCAGTGATTCAGGCTTCTTCTACGGTGTTCACCGGTTAAGTATTCAGTTTGATGAGAGTGGGGAATGGGGTTTTGAGAGGAGAGAGGGACAGTGATTCATTTCGAGCGAAAATTGGCGGGAAACAGAAGACTTGGGGGAGAAGTTAGCGCCTCGTATGCCTGAGAAAACCCGAAATCCGTCGAATTCAAAGATGAGATCGTGGAAATAGTATAGCTCTAAACGCACCCACACATTCTCTGAAAGCACCTACGTGGGAGCCCCTTAAAACTCATTGATTAGGTCAGCTCAGACGATGGAGATCGTGTTTCACCCCAATATTCCACACTATGGATCTTCAAAACCATGTCGCACCTATCAGACGGGTCAGTTTTTTATTCCATGTCATTGCTTCATGAAATGTGGCCCTAAAATCACGTTTCAATCGTGACGTGTGCCATTGCACACAGGGTGCACTTTTGGGGGATGTGACATGTGGAATAAAAAATTGACCGTCTGACAGGTGAGGCATGGTCTTAAGATCCATTGTGTGGAAGATATGGGTGAAACACAATCTCCATCGTCTGATCTATTTCAATCAATGATTTTTAAGGGGTTACACATGTGGGCGCTTTCAAAGAACACGGGGGGACAAACAAAGCTACTGTTGTCGAAATATTGCGTACCCACTGATAATGATGTCAATAGGGTCGGGTTTGCCGGTCAGCATGCCCCAAACTATTCGGGCAAGGCTAAAAAAGGGTAAGAGGGCCAATTTAGGACCTCTAAATTAAAATCCATCTAGGGCTTTTATTTGAAGACGTGTTTTCCAACTCATCATTACACGTCGCAACAACCGCATACCAGAGTGCCCCCTCGTATCCAATTTTTGTATTTATAAACCAAAAAAGCATCAAATCGTGTTTTGTCTATGCCAATCAAACAATCACTTAATGTCAACCTATCCCTTACAAAAAAGAAAAGGCAATTGGTATGACAATCAAACGTGCCCATTGTCTATTACGCTTAATAAGAGCTTAAGAAGTTCTTCCCGTCAGCCGTGCATCTATTTCACGCTAAGTTGGCATCGAGATAAATTTTGTTTACTATCATCAACAATGGATATTGAGATCATAAAAAGCTATCAACTGCTTTACATAAGAAGATAAAAGTCATTTTTTATCTTAATTTTCAATAAATTGTTTAATTAGATTTTTATTTCATGTGGCACACGTATCAAAAAAGTGATATGACAATCATGTTTGATGTACTCGTATGATTGTACCAGACTGCATGGTTAACCAAAATCTGACAAACTAATGGCACCTTTATGATGACCTTTATGATCTAAATATCCATTGTGGAACAGATTGGGACCAAAAACGAAATCCTGACACATCTATTTTGGAATGGGTGAAAGTATGTAAGACCGATCTGTAAATGGGCTAAACTGGCCCGTTTGGTAAGGTGGGCTGAGTGTGCTTACACTTTAAACCCCGACTAAAAATTATCCTATTTAAGCCCGACCCAAACCCAACCTGAATCAGTTAAATGAATTCCTTTATACAGAAATTGTCAAGTAGGCCCACTGGGGCACTGCCAGTCACACCATGGGCCAGGTATGGGTTAAGATAATAGGCCCAATTTGTACATGGGGTGGCCTGACCCAGCTTGATTAATAATCAGCATGTTTAAGCCCAAACCAGGCCCCGCCCTACACATTGAGACCCTAGTTGTATGAAAAGATGAAGTCTTCACCACTCACCACATTCAAACTCTGGTAGAATTTTAGATAGTATTAGGCACTCGGCCCTAGTGACCTATGCCACAGCGAAACACCAAGCGACCTATGCCAAACTCGGGTTTGGGTCAGCCTTCAACCCACTTGATTCTTACTTGGGCTTCATCTGGCCCAATCAATAGTCGGGTCAGGTAAGGCTTAAGCCTGATTATTAGTTAGGCATAATGCCTTAGCGTAAACCCAGCCTGAAGTGAATCGGGCCTCGCTGGCTCATGGGCTTGATCGGCCGGGTCAGGTTTAGGTGAATCTTGAAGGACTCATTTCCTAGTCAGTTCGAGCTAAGGCATTATATAGCATATATATCAATATATACATAACTTCTACAGCATTTTATTTGTTGAAGCACGCTTTAACTGCATTGAGTTAGTCTAATAGACATGGCAGTGGACTAAAATGTCCCTATGACTTGCATAGACTTTCAATGCATGAAAATTCGTGCAAGCCACTCAGTTATAATGACATGTGGACTATGATGTTCACTCATGATGAGTGCACACTTATTGTAGACAAATTTTAGACAAGTTTTATACAAGCAAAGTACAAGAGGCTAACATGGCACAACTTGACTGGTTGCCTTGCGAGGGCCCCACTGCACTTGCAACCAAATGTGTTGCACCACGTCGGCCACCTACATTTTATATACAATGGGATAATTAGAGAAACATGCCTCAAAAGCAAATTTTTTAACAAAAAATGCCTCACGTCAAACGTATTAGAAAAACGATGTTTTCACGGATTTTAGAACTTCAAAAATTCATTAAAGCATTGCAATTTTAAAAAAAAAAGAAAATAATGCATTCACAATTTTCTGAAGTTCCAAAATTCGTGAAAGCACGATTTTCTCATGCGTTTGAAGTTGGGTCTTTTTACTAAAAAGTTTGTTTTTGAGTCATTGTTTTCTAAAGTGGCCTTTTACAAAATGCCAATTTTGTCCCTTCAACTGTTCTGATCTAGGATTTAAGTATTTTGAATATTAAGCAATGGGCATGTTCTCACAGCTTCCGTAAACAGGAGTGTGATGAGATGATGGTGAGATCTAATGCCTCACATCTAACATCCGTAAATAATGGATATCTAAATAAAATGAACTACTCCATACCATATATTTTCCTTAAAATATCGCGCTAGAATGATAATTTGCCTAAACTAGGTGGAGCAGAGTCATAATTTCAAAATACTCAAAAATCATCTCCTTCGCTCGCTTCCCTCTCCCGGCATTAAACAAAAAGGGCAAAGGAAGAAGAGAAGTTGTAAATCGCCTCTGTTCTATGATCACTCGATCTCCATCCATGGCAAACCTTCGTCTCAAGCTCCTGAGAATCCTTCGCAGTCACGAAGAAACCAAATCGTCATTCCAACAGCTCAAATCGCAGATCAAAATCAGCTTACTCGAAGTAAATTTTCGCACTTGTTCGAACTTTTTTTTTTTTCGGAAAACCTACAGATCTTCTATATTTTTAATGGTGAATCAAAGATTTCGAAACTGTTTCCCAAAATTTTGATGATTTTGAATCGCTTTCGGATCTCTTTCAGGCGGAAGACGTCTTTAATTCTCTGTCCATCCCTTTGATTCGACTCGTCGGTCTGAAGACCGAGGAAATGGCCAGAGAAGGTAGATCGAGCTCAATCATCATGGAACACGATTCAGAAAAGGTAATTTGCATAATTTTTAATATTCGATGAATTATGAAATATTTGTAAAATTTTCCTGTAAATGCAAATTTTCATCGACATTTTAGATTGTTGAACCATTCGTCAGGATTTCGAAAGGAGCTTCGCCGGTTCGGAGAAGCTGGAGACGTCTCCGCTCACCGGAGAAGTTGGAAATCAGCTTCGAAAATCGAAGGTGAGAGGCTTCTTTGAGTAAATAATGTTCTTCTGCAAATGACACAACAAATAAAAAATAAAAATGTTCTTCTACGCACGATGCGTAATACGCTCCTCTTTCCATTTGATCTTACACACAGGCATAGTCACAAACCATGCGTGAATAATGCATCAACAGGTTCTACCGTCTAATTCGTGGAATCATGGACGCCACGAATCTCGATGGGTGTAATCAATTCAGTGCGCTAACAAAGGGGGATGGATAAAGGATTTTGACTGCCTTGAATCAGAGAACGGCGGTCATTTCTTTCCATTCTTCCACAACTCTACTATACATCATAGCTCACGTATAGACTGGTAGACCCTATGATGACAACTGTTTTTAAGATTCTGACACATGAAATCAATATCTACACATAGTCACCCACGGCAATATTTCACGCGTAAAGAGATGAAAACTTCAGTGACAAATAGCGCGCACCCATGGGGTTAAATGTCGTCTTCTTAAAGAAACTTCGTGGCAAATAGCGGCACCCAAGGGGGTTAAATGGCGTCATCTTCAAAGTTACAAACCACAATGCACTTTTGTCAAGTGACCTATTTTACATTTGAGCCATTCGATTCAAACACTTTCGTTTAACCTCATCCTTATATTTATTATAATGTTCTTTCAGGCACGATTATATTTGATGGCGTGGGATGGTACCCCTCGCCGATAGCCATGTCTTTTTGTTTTTTGTTCGGTTAAAATTCAATTCATATGATATTCTAATCACTCTAAATGAAATGGTTTAAAAGTAGAAAATAATTGATTGAATTAAATAATTTTATCTCCTAACATTTTTATTGCATGGAAGCTCTAAAACTAATTAATGATCTTATGATAAATCATAAAAAAAGAATATTAAAAAAAAAAAAATTAATCACAAAAACACAAGAGACAATATTTACGTGATTCGACAATATACTTATCTCCACAGGCAACAATAATCCATTATATTAATAATCACACAAAAATAAAAAAACACTTAAGTTTCACAAAAGCTCTTCTCAAAACGCTATAAGTTTTTCAAAACTTTACAATGATATTTCAACTCTATAATTTGGTCAAGAGCTTTCCCTTTATATGAAAGAGACAAATCTTACTTCTAATCTAAAAGAAACTAATCTTGTATAGAGTCTGAATGTAACTGGGCTATCACAAGTTAGAGTCAAACTACAATTCAACCTCCAAGTCATAGCCAAACAACAATTCTCTACCTGACTTTAAATTCGACTATATACTATTTATTTCAATCATCGCTATGCTCGTATCACCACTACCACCAGTGGTGCCCTGGGAGCACTCAAACCTGCTGAACATTGATAAAATCCAAACAATATTTAGTCATGACCATCGGTACCACTTTTGTCATCATATCCACATAATTGTCCTTCGTACTCACCTTCTTCAAAGATATCTCGTCATTTTCAATTACTTCGCGTACGAAGTGATACCATATATCAATGTGTTTGATATGAGCATTATATACGTGATTCTTTGTAAAGTAAATAGAACTCTTCCTATCGCATAATACATCAACACTTTCTTGTGTGATCCCCAAATCATTAACTAAACCCTGAAGTCACAATGCTTCTTTCATTGCCTCTGTTACTGTTATATACTCTGCCTCTGTAGTAGATAAAGTCACTGTATCCTAAAATATCGACTTTTAGCTAATTGAACCTCTTGATAACATAAACACATATCCTGTTGTACACCGACGCTTATCCAAATCACCCGCGTAATTTGAATCTATGTATTTGTATAATTGATGACTTGTACTACTGTGAAAAATTAACCTGACATCCTTGGTACCACTTATGTTCCTCATAATCTATCTCACCGCCTGCCAATGTTCCTTGCTTGGATTGGTCATATACTCACTAATCACGCTAAAGGCCTGTGAAATATCCTATCGACTGCATATCATAGTGTACATCAAGCTACTAATTGCACTCGCGCAGGGAACATGAGTCATGGACTCACACTCCTCATCTGTAGTTGGAATACTCACGGTCTTTTAGTTCTCAATCCCAAATCGTGAGAATACATTTTCTAGATAACTCTTCTGTGTCAGATACAACTGCCCTTTCTTTCCGTCTCTCTGAATCTCCATCACAAGAATCTTTCTCATCGAGTCAAGATCATTCACCTCAAACTCTATGTCAAGTTGAGATTTAACTTGTTGATCTTCACTATGCTCTTTGTAGCTATGAGCATGTCATCAACATACAAGAAAAGGTAAATAAATGAGTCATTGCTAGCCTCTTAAAGTAAACACAGTTATTGTATTCATTTCGAATATAATTTTGGCCCATCATGAACCTGTCAAATCGCTTGTACCACTGTCTCGACGACTGTTTCAACTCATATAAGGACTTCTTCAATTTACACACTAACCTCTCCTCTCAAGGAGACTTGAACCCTTCAAGTTGGTTCATATAGATCTCCTCCTCTAAATCACCGTGTAGAAACGCTATTTTCACATTAAGTTGCTCAAACTCTAAGTCTAACTGTACTACAATTGATAATAAAATTCGGATTAAAGTGTGTTTCACAATCGGTGAGAACACCTCATTATAATCAATGCCTTTATTTTGTGCCTAACCTTTTACTTCAAATCGTGCTTTGTACCTTGCACCACTACTTTTTGGAGAATCTTCTTTTTTCATATAAACTCACTTACACTCAATCGCTCTCTTTCCCCTAGGTAACTGTGTCAGCTCCCAAGTTTGATTCTTATAAAAAGAATCCATCTCTTTACTCATTGCGTCTTCCATTTTCATACACATCTTCCACAGATTGCATTCTTGAATGAAGATGGCTCATTGTCATCCAACGTCAACGCGTAGGCGACCATATCCTCGTAATCGTAGTGAATTGGTGCTCTAACATTTCTTCTGGGTCTTCCACTTGCAAAAGATTGTTCTGGCTCTGTTTCAACTGTTTCTATATTTTCCTCTGATGTAATAACTATAGGAGTTTCTAACTCCACCTCAAACTGATCTTTCGCTACATCTTCTCTAATTTTCATGATCTGTTTGCTAGAAGTTTGCATAATAGATTCATCAAAGGTCACATCTCTGCTGACTATAACCTTATTCTATTCAACATACCAAAACCTGTATCATTTCACACCATTTGCATATCCTAAGAAAATCTTTTTTTTTTGCCCTTGGGTTAATTTTACTATCTCTGATATGATAGTAAGTTATGTAACTAAAAACCCTCAAGGCATTGTAATCTACAGATTTTCCTGACCACATCTCAATCGGAGTCTTGCACTCTATTATTGTAAATGGTGATCTGTTTACTAGATAGCACATTATATTCACTGCCTAAGCCCTGAACTCTCTACCCAATCCCGCATTGGATAGCATACAACTTGTTTTTTCAAGTAGAGTTCTATTCATACGTTATACTATCACATTCTGTTATGGTGTATTTCTCACTGTGAAATACCTAGCAATATCATTCTCTTCACATAACTCCTGCAACTGTCCACTAGTGTACTCACCACAATTATCAGTTCTCAATCGTTTGACCTTCCTTCCAGCTTGTTTCTCAAACAGTATTTTCTACCTCTTGAAAATTTTCAACACATCATTCTTACTCTTCATCATGTAGATTTATACATACCGAGAGTAATCATCGATGAAGGAGACGAAATACCTAACACCACTTTTAAAAGGGACCTTTGAAAGTCCCCATATATCTGAATGTATATAATCCAGTGTGCCTTTTATGGTGTGAACCGTTGTGTTGAACTTCACCTTGTACTGTTTTCCGAAGACAATGCTTACAAAAGTTAATTTTTTCGGCCTTTACACCTTTCAACAAGCCATGTTTGCTCAACTCTGTCATCTATCTTTCTGGCATATGCCCTAGGCGCATGTGTCATAACTGTATAGAGGATAAACCACTATCATTTGATGTAGATACCGTTGCTCTACCTGTCACTGTACTCCCTGATAGAAAGTAAAGGTTCCCAATATATTTCGCTTTCATCACAACCAGAGATCCATTTGTCACATTCAAAACTCCACCTTGAGCTGCAAACTTAAGCCCATTAGAGTCTAGTGTATTGTGTGATATGAGGTTTTTCTTTAATTCTAGATCATGGCGTACATCGGTCAATATTCTCACAACTCATCGTGCATCTTTATTATGATACTCTCTTTTTCAACTATTTTACAGGCCATATTATTATCCATTAAAATTATCCCACCATTTACTTTTTTATAAGGCGCGAACTAGTCCCTATTTGGACACATGTGGTAACACGCTGAATCAAATATCCATACATTCTGTGAGTATTTATCTGAAATCACTAACAACACATTTTTATCATCATTCGAGGCTTGCTTGGTTATACCAGCCTCATCAATGACCACTTTCTACTTCTTATCATAAGTATCGCCCCTCTTTATTTGTAACTGTAGATAATGTTTTTTAATGTGATCCTTTTAATGACACTTATAGCATTTTACTGTCTTTCTATTTTTGGATTTAAATATGAACTTTGATCTACCTATTTCAGGTTTACAGTCCTCTACTCTCCTCCTAACTAATAAGTCATCTGCTTGTGTATCACTATCTAAACCTTTCTTCCTTTTGTCGTTACAAAGCAGTGTCGTTGTAACCGACTCTAGTTTAATAGTATCATTCCCATAGAGCAGCATAATAATTAAGTATTTATAAGAATTAGGGAGAAAAGACAAAAGCAATAGTATTTTATCTTCATCCTTAACCTCTTCTCCAACATTTAATAATTAAGATATTATTTTATTGAATTCATTAAGATGTTTGTTAAGAAAAGTATGTGCCTTCATGTGCAACTTGTATAGTTGCTTCTTAAGATATAGACGACTCATTAGAGATTTCGTCATGTAGAGACTCACCAATTTAGCACACAGCGAAGCCGCCGAGTTCTCCCGCATCATATTGTAAGTAATCTTCGTTGCTAGACATAACGGAATCGTACTACACTCTTGAAGTTTGAATTCTTCTCAATCATCATCGGACACATATCCGTCGACTTATCCAAAAGTCCTTTCAATATCTTGTGCAGCTATTGTCGAATCAAGATATCCCGAACTTGTACTTGCCACAAGCCAAAATTAATCTTTTCGTCGAATTTCTCAACCTCGAATCTCGCGTTCGAAACTTTTGCGGACTTCGATATCATCTCTGATCGTAAAACAAAAACCTAATAATTCTGATACCAATTTGTTGTGCGAAAGCTCACAAACTAACCAACGATCTTACGATAAACAATCAAATAAGAACGCAAAAATAGAAGAAAATCAATCACAAATGCACAAGAGAAAATATTTACGTGATTCGACAATATGCTTATGTCCATGAGCAGCGATAATCCATTATATTAATGATCACACAAGAATACAAGAACACTTAAGCAACCAAAGATCTCCTCGAAACCCATATAGGTTTTTCAAAGTTTTACAATGATATCTCAACTCTATGATTTGGCCAAGTGCTTTTCCTTTATATAGAAGACACAAATTCTACTTCTAATCTAAGAGAAATTAGCCTTATATAGAGTCTGAATATAACTAGTTCATCACAAGTTAGAGTCAAACTACAATTTAACTTCTAAGTTAGAGCTAACCTCCAAGTTAGGGTCAAACTACAATTCATCATCTAAGTTAAAGCAAACCTCCATATTAGAGTCAAACTACAATTCAATCTCCAAGTTAGAGCCAAACAACACTTCCCATAATGGATCTTGAGACCATGAATGTACCATCAAACGATTATATTTTGAGTTCCTGTAACACATCCAAAAATTGATTGGAGAGCCACATTTGATCAAATGGTTATGATTATTTTCTATTTTAGAATCTGACCATTAAGTAATTGCACAACTTTTAATATTTGATGAATTAGAAAATATTTGAAAACATTTCCACTAAATGCTAATTTTGTATAGAGAATTTTGATTTGCCTTTCCCATTGTTGAATTATTGGTAAGGGTTTCGAATGGAGCTTTGTTGGTTTTGAAAAGATGGAGACGTCTCCAATCACCTTAGGACGACAACATCAGCTTCGAAAATCAAATTTGAGTCTTCTTTCAGTAATGTTCACGGCTGACGTGGTATGATGTGATTGAGCCTTACATCAGCCCTCTGCACTTTGTAAATTATGTCCTTCATATAACACTATCCAATAAATAACATTATATGAGCAGCTCCTATCATGTGATTCGTGGAATCATGGACGCCACAAATCTTGATGGGTTTTATCATATGATACACCAGCCACAATACCCTTTTGTCACATGAAACACATCTTTCATCAATCTAAGCATGGTTTCATATGATAAACATATTAATACACCACCCACAATACACTTTTGCCACATGAAACACATCTGTCATCAATCTAAGATGGTTTCAAATATTGGAACGGGCCTCCGAATCTATCAACCCAAAATCGATCCACATTGGGATAAGAATCTGATCGGCCGATCTAAAAGCAAAAGTTCCAATCATGAAAAATGACAAAGAACAAATACTAAAAATTGAAAATATGAGAATTGGATTACATATAGTAACCACTAGATTTAGATGGTCCTTAAGTGCTTTGACTAAATTATGATGGAAATGGTTTTTCCTCCCCATCTTTGACCCCGAAAATCTTTAGACCACAATGCTTCTATGGATGAGCATATGATGATCCCACGTGGTACAAATCTCAAAAAGTGAATAAAGTACTTAGGTCAAATAGTACTATGCATCTTGCCTTATAGTAACTTTAAGAATTTCCGTTTGCAATTCTATTTGCGATGAAAAATGAGGAGAAAGTGAAGAAATTGGGGTTCTCACTCGATCCATACTGATCCTAACCGTTTTCGGCGAAAACCGATTCCAAGTACCATGAGCCTAGAGTTGAAACCACGCGAATACCAAAATATTGAACATATGCCCCACTAAAAGGATGAATTTTGAATTATTCGAATTAGAGCACTATAACATAAACCTCATATTTAAGATAGGGTTCATATTGAGGTGCTCAGAGTAGTTGGTGCTGAATGGTTCCAATCTGCTAATAAAAAAAATGTGTCATAAAATGCCAAGTGGGCTTAAATATTGATGTAAGTTTATTTTTCTCACAAAGGAAGTGAGCTACACAGGTCAAGCTGCAAAAGCATGCCAAGACCTAATGAAAAAAAAAAAACTCCAGCTGCAACAACTAGTCTACCTACTTCGGAAAATCGAAACCGAGGTGAATTCCTGCCAAAATTCCATCCTCCAAAGCCTCGAAGACCATCGCCGCTTCCTTAAAAAATTCTTCCAAAAAGCAATATTTTCTCTCTCCAAGCTACACCAACAGAGCCAAGGCCGCGGGCCGACGCTTCTCATTGCACTCAAGCTCCTCCGACTCACCTTCGATCAAGTTAGCTCAGTCCTCGGTGCGGTAGAGGACGAGGTTGACGACTTGGTCCACCAATTGGCAGAGCAGATGTGTGCACCTATGGCCGCGCACGTTAAGGGCTTAAAAGCTGAAATCACAGTTGGTGCTCTGACCCAACTGGTGAAAATGGTAGAGGAGATGGAAAGGAGGGTGAGAGATGGAGGGTTGGAGTTGGAGGAGGCGAGGAAGAGGGCGAAGGTTGAAGAGGAAGGAAGATTAGAGGCCGTAAGGGGATTGTTGGAACTTGAAGAAAAGTTAAGGGGCATGAAGGAATTTGTTGGGTTATATTTGGAAGCCAAAAAACTACTGGCGGATGCTGATATTGCTAACGAGGTACGTTTTCTCCTCCTTATGCAACTCGACTCTTGAAAAGTTGTTCAATTGTTGTTTGTAGTTTTGCATTTAGTCGCCTACGGGAATAGATTGATACCTTTATTTGCACCAACGAAAACTTTAAAGCACCCACTTAGCATCATCTGTAGCTGATTTGTTAGGTGAGACCATATTAGGCGCATATAGAGTTTTGATGGGTGCAAATAGTATCCGGGAATAGATAACACCCTCATACAATCATATTTTCAGGTTATATAGTGTCATATGGCCCATAATTTTACAAAAGAGTTATGGCTCTTGATAAACGTTTAAACATTAGTATTATTTTTAATTGATCTTACACCATTAAATTAGATTTTTTATCTTACCAGTTAAAGTGTGGTTTATTATTTTATCATATGGGGCATTTGACTCATATTTGTGAGCAATTTCATTTATCCAAGTGACAATCCATCTTTACAGGTAAACTTTTTTATTGGCCGTTGAAACTAAAAATTACGTCTACATTAATCTGCTCAGATTCGATCGTAGATATATTATATTGGGCATTTTTTATTGGCTGAATTTAGTTCAATAGAGGGCGTGTCATTTAATATTGACTTTAAAATGGTAAGAAATGTGCAGCACATGGCACCTTCTACACCAGGAAGGTTGGAAGTGTTGTCTTAAGCAGCCCTAGCATCAGGTGACTTGTTCATGAGTCACATTCTAGGACATACGCTTATAGTTGTCAATGGATTGGGCTGACCCGCAGCCCGCTTGATCCCAGTCCAAAAAAATTGAGATTTCTTTAACAAGCCTGTCCTAGTGCATGTGGACCCGGTTGAGCAAGTACAGGGCTAGCTTAATCTCACAAAACCGGCTTGTAAGGTGAGGAGTGCCCAGATTATATATAGCCCAAGACCTCCAAGCCCGCAGGCAATGCGGGACTATTCTAACAAGCCCCCGCACGTGTTGGCGGGATTGAGTCAAGCCAAATTACGTGGACAATTGAATTGGGTGACATGGAGTGGAGAAATACCTGCTTTGATATCATGCAAAAAGTCCAATGGGCCTAACTCAACCTCACAAAATCAGCTTGTAAGGTAAGGAGTGCCCAGATTATATATAGCCCAAGACCAAACCCACAGGCAATGTGGGACTATTCTAACATTATCAACCTAGCCTGACACAGTCTAAGATATATATATATATATATATATATATATATATATATATATATATATATATATATATATATATATATATATATATGTTACAATCTGTTTATAATACATTAAAAATTTTGGTTATTATCACGTTTAAAAAAATATTGGGCTGTCTAGGACCGGGCTAGGATTGTAGTGACAAATTTCAGCTCCGGAACAAGGGTCTCACGAAATTTCTGTGATGTCCACAAAATTTTGATCATTTTGACTTTTTTTTTTTAATTTCGTTGGTATTAACAACAACAACAAAAATTATATAATTTTGGCCATTTTTTAAAGTAATAAATAAGACGAAGATGGCTATAGCACAATGGGAGGTTGACAATATTGCAACCTGAAGGTGTAACCCAACTTACCTATAAAAAATAAAAATCTTCCCTTTCACCTCCACATCATCACAAATACCCTTCTTTTATATTTTATATTTTTGTCACTTTTCTTCTTAGAGATTGTATCGTAAAGATTACCACAGAATCTCCTTTTAATTTTCTTTTCATTTTTCTGGTGAAGCTTCGGCAAGTGAAGAAAGATAAAAAAAGCTCAGACAACATGCTAATGCAGAATATATTTCCTGAGAAGGAGCCCACAGGGTTTCAAATTCCTCCAAAAGCTTCATTGAGAGATACAAATGGCATCAAGTTCAATAACAGGCATCACCAACACAAAGGTAGTATCTCAACAAGGTCCCCTTCATGTCCCAAGCATATTAATCCATCTCCTCAATTAATCGTCCCGAGCCGAAGGCCGGTTACGAGGAGCTATTCCCGTGGCTTGGTTCAAGAAACCCCGTGCCAAAACTACTTGCCTAGCTTAGGTGTGTCACCTTCTTCGATCGACCAACACGTCCATTTTTCTCGCAAGAGAGGCTCGCCTTCGGTAAGCTTTCCGAAACTACCTTGGTGGTCTTAGTTTTTGATCAATTGTAAGGAAGCTTAAACTTTTAGAGTGACTTTGAACGATATATGAGCTCTGTTGAAGGATCAAGAATCAAGCATACTTGGTTTGAATTTTGAGCTAGATGAGGGGGCTACTCTAGAGGAATTAGGGGCATTAGAATAAGTGAGGAGTTTGAAGAAAAGCTTAGACGTGTGAAGAGACCATAAAACCTTATATAGATACCTGATTTGCAATTTCATCAAAGAGAATATATATAGCTTAAATTTACATAATTTTTGGGCATAAATGTCGGCCAAATAAGGTTTCATTTTCTAATGAAACATAGCAAAAGAGGATTAGTTAAAAAAATAGCTTGTTATACTAAAATTAAATCCTTAGCAATTCTTTTTCATTTATGGTATAAGGATATGGGTTTTCAAAACTGTTCCTGATTTGCTTTCTATGTTTTGGGGCAGTAGAAATGGTACGGGTATTTCTAAAGATTCCGTCTCCGCAACTTAACGTTTCAATGTTAGCACCATTGACGTTCTTGAATCAGACGATGGAAATCGTATTCATCCAAATCTTCTACGAAGAAGATCTTGAGATCATAGCCTACCTATTAGACAGTCAAATGTTGATTTCATATGGCACACATTCGCAGCATTGACTCAATGGTATGCTATGATCATTGTCACGTTTAGGGATGTGTGCCATGTGAAATTAACATCTGAGTGTCTGAAAGGTGTTCCATAATCTCAAGATCAATTTTTTTTACCGATCAAAAAAATAGTGTGAACGATTGGGACGAAAAATGATCCCCGTCGTTTGATTTGAGACGGTTATCGATTTTAATGGAGGAAAATCAGTTGCAGAGACTGTATCTTTGCTTATAAATACCTCTGTCCTTTTAGGGAAAGTGGATTCAGAATGAAAAGTTTTATAACATTATACTATTTCCAAAAAGTTTTCAAAAAATAATTTTTTTTAGAATGGTTTAAGTTCTTGGGGCTTGCTAATCGTGATTGCAAATTTTCTCAATTTTTTTATTTTTTTCACCATTGCCATATGAAAATTTGTGAATACAGATTTGCATGATTTTCTAAGTTTTGTTATGAACCCTAACAACCTAAAAATAGGCCACAAATGGGGAAAAAAATAAAAGAATTCAGAATGAGCTCAGCTTTTATTTAAATTCACACCTGCCCCAAGTAGGGCTGGGCTTGGGCTGAGGCCTGATCCATTGAGAGCCCTACTGGGCCGCGATTGACTTACTCTCTATCGCTGTCTTCAATTTGTACCGGACGTGGGCTTTTATCTTTGGCACTAAATATATGGTAGTAGATTTTAGGACCCGATTCCTGGCCTATTTGCATCCATACCCGTTTGTTAGTAGCGGAGGTGAACAAAAAACAAAGCTCCTAAATTTCACGTGCTTCACACAAAACCTTTAACCAATTGAAAATTTGAAGATTGAAATTATGTTAGGTCAAGCTTTCACAGATTTTTAGGTAACCAGCCTCTTGACCCGGATGACTAGGGTGTAGGGCCCTCATAACTCATAAGGTAAATATGGGTGTTGATAAGGTGGACAGAAAAGGGAAAACAAAACTTGATATAGTTTCATCGTTATAAGGGTAGCTTTATTAACACTCATGAAAGTGGCTACGTAAAAATCATTAATTACTTTGAATCAAATATGCATATCGTTTTTCGCCTCCAATCTTCCATCAGAAAATGATTCCAGAGGCTCAACTTACACTTTTATTATGCACCAACAGTTGCCAAGTAGATGTCGGTAGCTAGTGGGGCCGATGACGATGCCACTTGTAAAAAGGAGCATGGCACATATGTTTACTGTGGTTTGGGTGGATAACACCAACCCATGCATCCTTGTCAAAGTGCATGCACGTGATCTACTATATATATGATTTTAATTCTTTTAGCCTCCCAAGACAACAAAGTGGAAGAATTAAATGTGATAAAAATAGAGTTAGTGGAGTCACACAGGGTGGAGGATGAGAGAGGTTTAATGGAATTAGAAGAGCATATAAGTTTAGAAAGATGAGCTTCTTTGGAGGGGATCAACCTGTAACATCTATAAAATAAAAAATTTGAATCTCTTATTAAAAGGTTGAAGGCCCACCAGCTTGTCGGACTTTTTAAAAATATGTCCTTTTAATCTGGTAAATATGCTTGGGATGCTACTTACAAAGAGTGAAAAGATAAGGATATTCTCAATGAGAGGACATTGTACTTTTCAAAACTACCCCTTTTTTCTCCAAAATTTAGGTTACACGTGGATGTAAAATTTTAATTTGGGTACCACTGTGCTCACCTGTTTTTGGAATAATGGGCACAAATTTTCACAACAAAAACCGTTGACTTATTTGAATAATGAAGATTATTTTTTATTTCAATATTTCACATGATAGATCTTAAGATCATAACATACCTATCAATTGGTCAAGCATTAATTCTATATACCACACGTCCATAAAAATGACGGTCAACTCCTTTGCTTGTGATGTAAGTCACGTTTGGGAGGGGGGGTACAAATCAACATCGGATAGTCTCCTAGGCATATCACTCGAGTAGAAGAGTCAAATCTTGTCACTCTAGTCAAATGATTATTACTCTTTCTCTCTTTATGTTATATATATATATATATATATATATATAACACATAATTTTACCATTTCACTTTATTAAATAATAGTGGGATGCAAGATGCAAGTGTGGAGAGTAGCACAAGAGAAAAGGGGTAAATGATTAGTAGAAGATATTGTTGGAAAGAGCTATGTTAGTAATTTAACTCACACTAACGACTTCTGATCGCAATAAATGCGAAAAAATAAAAAAGCGCAAAAGAACAATCACACACAATACAAGATTTATGTGATTTATTCAATTAAGGGCTACGTCCACGGGAGTATATTCACTATTTATGAACGTTTATAACGCACACACTCTCTTCTCTCTAGTGCACTCTCAAATAGGATCAAACACGATCTTAAATAACAAACCCGATGTTAAACCAAAGACGTCCTTTAAAAAATCAGAGAAGAGATCTACTGAATTATAGTGACGATTCAGGTGTAAGAACAGCTTCAATCGGATCTTCAATCCCCAAGCAATTCTTCAATACCTTGCCTCTCAAAGTATTCACCAAGTTTTCTCTCTTAAAAACTCTGTAAATTTAACTACTCATCCATAAACTTTCCCTTTATATAAAAGTCTCAAATCCTATTTCTATTCCAAGAGAAACTGTTAAAATCCAGACTCTGCACGTAATTTGACGTTGCCGAGTCATCACGGGTCGCTCAAGTGAGAACCAAAGTCACTTGAGCGACTTGTACCTGAAAGTTTTCCTTTTGATCATGCCCCCGATCGCTCGAGCGAAAACCAAAGTCACTCAAGCGACCTGCGTTGGGGTTGAACCTATAATAACAAGATATTTTAAGGTTTGAGCGGGAGAGAGAAAAGAGGGCAAAAGATTATTTGAGAAAGAGAGATTCTATGAGTTAGATTTTAGCAAATAATTTTATTTTATTAAAAAACAAAATTCTTTTGTATGTCTGTCAACTCTCATTTCTTGCTTTTTTAATACAATAATGATGTTAATAAAATAAAGTTATAATAACGTGGGTACAATTTTGTCATTTTCTTATATTCAGGTTATTAAATATTTTTAGAAAAAAAATTACAACTTTTTTTTTTAATAAAAAAATATACAACTTCCATACTAAATTCAAAGCAAACCCTAGTGAAGGCTTTGATTATGGAGTTGGTATTGACTAGTTTTGTTTTTTTTCTATATCCGTGGGTGTCCGAGCCAACTTGCGCGCACCTCGATTAATCCCACGGAGCCATGGAGCTAACGACCGGGTTATACTCCAATGGCCGTGAGGGGACTCGAATTGATGACCATTGGGGAGCAAACCTAATACCTGACCAACTAAGCTACCCCTCCCGATTTGGTATTTACTAGTTAACCCATGCTCTTAAATAGTTGCCCACTTGTCAAGATTTGACTATTTTTAACACAAGGAGACTGACCCGTTAACACTTACGGTGAGTGGGTTGGTTACCCTATATCAACTCTATATCAAGGTTACCTAAGCGACAAACTTATGTGAGGTGTGAATTAGTATCCGACTAGAATCTCAATTTAGTTCAGCCAGGTTAGCTGATTAGTTTCCAATTGGTAGCTCTCAATTGGAGTTACTTATGACTTGAATCCCTCGAAAGAATAGCCACACTACCTAGAAATACGTTGCACATGCCACAATTTGTAGACTGTCTATCAAGTCTTATTTATCTAAAATGTGATAGCATTTTAGGGGGTTATTATACGAAAAAAATTGTGATAGCCTATTAAGTAAACTTCGAAATGATAAGTGATCAACTTCAATGGTTCCAAACTATTATATATATATATATATATATATATATATAAATGAAAATATGAAATAAAATGTATATTTTGGTCGTTTTACTTTATGAAATATTAGTGGGATGCAGGTGTGAAGAGAGGCAAAAGAATAAAAATGTGGCAAGAGATTGCTAGGAGAGCTTATCCGAGAGAGATTCTAGGGATTAGGGGAGAGAGACAATGAGCATGATTATGAGAGAGAGAGAGGAGAGAGATTTTATGCGTTAAAGATTTTAGCTAATAATTTTATTTTATAAGAAAAAAAGATAATATTTTCATCTGTCCATCTCCCAATTATAGTGACAAATTTCTTTGAAATAAGGGTCAGACGATATTTTCAGTGAAATTTTGGTGGTTTATTCGAAATCACCAAAATTTCATCAATTTCGGCAAAATTGACCAAGTTTCGCCGAAATTAATGATTCTCTTTAAAATTTTAGCTATTTAAGCTAATAAATAAGATTTATATGATATATATTTTTTATTTTTTAAATGATGCCCTACAACATAGACAACCTAGATGTGACCTCAGGCCTCACAAAGGACGGAGGATACCAACTACGCTACCAATCATTAGGTTATATATATATATATATATATGGGTAATGATCCTCTAACTCGAATCATGAAATATAGTTCATGACTCTAGCAACCATTAGTTGAATGCATGTCAATAGCAACCTATTGACATGCATTCAATAGGAGTTTAAGTCATGAGCTTATGTCTCATGACTTGAGTCATATAATGATTTTCTTATATATATTGTACTCCTTGAAATCTTTCTAAAACTTTTTCTAATTTTTCCCAATTTTTTTTCGAAATAATTGCCCTATCGAGATATTTAAAAAAAAAGATATTTGTCCCTAGGCCTGCAACCGAGCCGAGCTGAGCTCGAGCTTGGGTCAGCTCTAGCTCGACTCTATGTTATGCAAGCCGAGCTGGAACTTGGTTCTAAGTCCTTCGAGCCTAAAAAGTTTGAGCTCTAATTCGGCTCTATCGAGCTCAAGTCGAGCCAAGCCGAGCTTCGAGCTAAATAATTTTTATTATAATTTTTTTTCCTAATGTTGTTTTAAATTATATCTTCTTTTTTTAATAGATGAAAGATATAATAAAATTTACAAATGAAAGCGCTTATATCTTTTAAACCCTAAGTCCTTTTGGATTTAACGGATTGATTAGAGAAAAATATGCTTAAATTTTGAAAAAATAAAAAAATAAAAAATTAATGTGCTAAATATTGATTAAGATCATATGTGTTGGTCGTAGGTGTTGATTGATTGGTCAATTGTCATGCTAGTGGTTGTTCATTAAGATGAGTGAGAAAATACTTTAATTGTTGCATTGAGAGAGATAGAGAAGGAGAAAAAGAACACAAACTTCAATAGAAGATCATAAGGATTATATGTTAATTACATATCTATCCATTATAAAGTAATCATGAGATGAATCTTATTATAAGGGGAAAAAAGAAAAAAAACACTTTCAAAATTATATATAATATATTTTATCATATAAAAGTATTACTATTATATACTATTAATGAAGTCGAGCTGGTCGAGCTGAACTTTATTAGCTCAGCTCTAGCTCGACTCTACTTCAATCAATCTTTAAATAAAAAGCTCTGCTCTAGCTCTTGAGCTGAGCTTAAGAGAACAAAAACTCTCATTTTCGGGCCAAGTCGAACTGTCGAGCTAACTTGGCTTTGTTGCAACCCTATTTGTTGTTATGCTCCTAGTACTCCTTTCATTTTATAATATTTAAGACTTTAATAAAATAAGGGTAAAATAAAGAATGGGCAATTTTGTCATTTATCAAGCGTATTAAATATCATTAGAAAAATTCTCAGCCTCCCTATTTAAATTCATAGCAAACCCTAGTTGAGGGTTGGATTGTATATTATAGAGTTGGTATCAACTAGTTAACCTATTCTCTTAAATACTCAACCCTTTTCAAGATTTGATGATGTTTTAACAAAAAGAGATACCCCTTAGGGCTTGTTTGGTTTCAAGGGAAAATAGGGGAGAGAAGGAAAAACTGGTAAGCAGGAAATAAATTGCCGCATTTTTCGTTGTTTGGATGACATCAGAAAGGACAAAAATTATCTTTTCATTTCTCGTTAAAACCCGACAACTTCTCACCCGTTTAGTAATACCACACAATTTGTTTACAAACGAAAAATCGTTGACTGATTTGAATCAGACGAAGGAGAGTTTTTTTTTTCAATTTTCCTCATAATAGATCTTAAGATCATGATGCCTCTATCAGACGGTCTGATGTTGATTCTATATGACACACATCCCCAAAAATCAGAGGCAGAGTCACATTATAACTTGGGTGGTCAATTGACCACCCAAACTTTTTCTAAAAATTTGTTACTAAGCTTTAGGAGTCCAAATTTATATTAGCGGATTCTCATCTATCCAAAATTATCTTGACCACCCAAAATTATAAAAAATCTTAAAACAATTTTTTTTATAATATTTGTTTTCATAATAAATATTTCTTCTTTGATTTTTTTTTTTTTTAAATCCTACAATTTTAGCCTATTTTTAAGCTCCCCTCCATCTATTTAAGTGTTGCACGACTTATTTTTGAAGACATTTCTCTTACAAAAGGCTCTACCATATTGTAGAGCTATATACTCACATATATGGTGTATATGCTTTATTATAATTAATTTTAAAAAATAAATAATTTATTACACATAGCAATGTTTGAATCTAGAACCTAACATTCACAAAGAACTAAGTCAACCACTAGAGCAAATCGCCAAGATATGTAAAAAGAAAAAAAAAACTTAATACATATATAAGTTTTTGGTCATTTGGCTTTTTTTTTTTGTTAGGATATGTTATTTTCCTACAATTTCCTGCATATGTATCCAAACACAGATTTTGAGCATTTTCCCAGCTAGCAATGTGGTTATCCAAACAACGGAAAACAAAGGGCAAACAAAGGAATTCCGTGATTTTCCTATAACTTAGATATCAATGGAAAAATATAAGAATATTGTTTTACTTTCCCACTACTTTTCGGTGTTTTTATCCAAACAAGTCCTTAACACTGGAGAGGGAATGGGTAGATTTGTCTATACGAACACCATACCAAAGGTCACCTAATTCGCAAACCTATGTGAGTGAGTTATGTATTAGTATTTAACTAATGGGTTGACGGTTTAATTAAGTTAGGTTAATAAATTAGTTTTCAATTTGGTATGATTCAATTTACTCTTTTTTTATTGAAATTTATTAAAATATATAAATGTTTAAAAAATGTCCAGCCCTCATTTTTCAAAGGTTAATAGTTAGTTTTGTTTGGTAATGCTTCTCACTAGCTTTGCGCTCAGCAAGAGAGCAGCGTGCATCTGAAGGACGTTTGGTAACACCTTCTGATACTGGGGAGGGAACGGGCAGGGAGCTACAGGGCGTTGGGGAAGTTGGTTTACGGCGGCTTTGCCAAAGTGGGGAGTGGAGGAGGGGGAGGAGACGTGGGCGCACCATTTATCTCATTCCCAAACTCAACCTAAGTAAAAAGCTATAAAATGTTCATTTTTTTATTTAAAAATAACATTTAAAACTTATCGTAACGCCAACGAATCGGATTCAAAATAATGACAAAAGCAAACTTTGATCCATTTCAAAACATCATCAATACTAGAACGCTTTGAGGGCTATTGCTTGGTTGGATGGTGAAAGCCTTTGGCTGTTAGGAGTGAAAACTTAAAACTCAAAGTCCACACAAGCAGCCGCTTGGTGCATTAAAAGCTAAAGGTTTGGTCTTTTTCTTGACCACTCCTCCCAATGCAATAATGAAAAATTTCGGTGGGACTACAAAGTGTCAGAATCAGTATGGACTCGAGTATCAGTCCATTGAGGACCGATACGACTCAGCCGATACTGATACTTATCAATTTTTTTTTTATAAAAAAAAAGATAAAAAAAAAATAGAGGTATTGGCTGAAATCAATACCGTATCGGCCGATACAGTTTGATATTGATACATATCGGTTTGCCGAGAAACCGATACGTATTGCCAATACATATCAATATCGGCAGATTTTTGATACTATGGTTGGAGTCATTTCTGCTCCTTTGGAAACAACTTTTTGGAAAATTTTGAAAAAATCGAAGACTATCAATATATTAAAACATTTGATATTTCATGAAAATACTATTTTTGTTATTTTTTCCAAAATTAAATAAATTTCAGGAGGATCACCGAAATTTCAATGAAACTTTCATCCTAAGATTCTTTCAGTGAATTTCGGTGAAATTTTGTCAACATTTCACACTATTCCCAGCACCCATTATTTACGGACATGATTTTAAATATTGATCATATTTGACACCTATCGATCGATATGTATCTTGTTAGGTCTGGCTCGATACGAGATTACCCTTGATTCGATATGGGTATAAATATTGCCCTATACCTACCTATATATATATACCATATAAGTTTATATTGGCGGATAGGGCGCTGATATATATTAGATGTTAAGCGGACATAATACCAAAGATACCCTTTCAGCTATTTTTTTTATTTAAAATTATTTATATATTTTTCGTTATTTTGAAGTAAAAAAGGTACTTTTATATTAATCGATTTTGTCAATATGTACATGATATATCCAAAAATGCATCTAATATATCCGGTACGTATAGCCTTGGGACCAACTAGATATGCTTAAATCTTAGTATATATTTTTTAAAGGGAGCCATTACTTACAGTTGGAAAATTGGCCCTTGCACCAAGTATAAAAGAAAGGGGGACTTGGAAGTTTGGCAACCTTGCTATGTGAAATCACCATTTAAACAATTTGATTTGAAGGCCATAATTTAAATATATTAAGTGTAAAAGATTGATACAAAATATAAACTTAATAATGTAATTAAATATAGTCAAATGCTATTATCTGATTTAACAATTAACTACAATCGATCATATAATAAATATTGTATTTTACTCCAACCTTATATATTTTCAACCGATCAAACATCCCTGATTGTATTTTCAACCGATCAAACACAATATAATAAATATTGTGTTTTACTCCAACCTTAAATATGGTCAAATGCTGTGTACAATCTATCAAACATCTCAGATTGTATTTTCAAATGTCCGTGTCCTTAAAATCAAGTCTTTCTTTTAAATTTAGTGCATGGCTCAACTTTCCGGGCGTTGCTATTGGCTGCCTTTTTGTCATAATCCACTGGTGCATTGCATTTGTACATAGGTTCATGAGTCAACAGTGCACCGCCAGCGTAGTCAAATCTTAAGACTTAGTGAGCCCCATACACATTGTACACATTTAGCCTGTGTAGTGTGCGTTCCACGAACTCCACTAATTAATTGATTTAGTCTACAATCGCACTGCACGTGTCCCTATAATTGTGTGACTTCTACAGCATGCGATTTTTATTTTAGAAGTTAGTGTCATATAAAAAATCATTTAAATCGTCTGATTTAAAGGTTATAATGTAAAAATTTTTGAGTCAAAAAATTGACACAAAAGGCACTATCATCTGATTTGTCAATTTTAACCATTGAACAAGATGACCGTCTGTATTGTTTTAGACAATAGAGATCATGCTTCATATTAAGTTTTTTGGTAATTTGAAAATCTATAGAATGCAAGGGTTCTCAAAGTGAATGTAAACTATTAAAAATAAAAGTCAAGATTCCTTTTCATCGAAAGGTTTTGAAATTGGTTGAACATGCAACCAGTTGGACCTGACTAAATCCCCCAAAATATATTAAAGCTTAGCGTCGTAGTCTTTCTCCAACTTCTACCTCACGTGCATCACACGTGCCGCCTACTAGTAGGCTTAAAAACACTAGTTGGAGTACGAGTCACTTCACCAGTCTTGGAAGTCGTAGAAACTAAAAGAGCCGTTTATTTAAAATTGAAGACATTGAAAGGAAGGGGGGTAGTTTAGTAATTTCATATTTCACCCTCCACCCCGAAAAAACTCTTACCTCTCCACAAGCTTCCGAAGAAATTCAAAACCCCTCCGAAAAATTTGAAACCCCGCCCTCTTCAAAAACTGCCTAAAAGCGAATCCAAGATCCCCCAACCCCCTATATAAAACCCATATCTCCTCATTCCTTCCCCTTATACTGTCCCCCTCATGGCGCACGCTAGCAACCTCCCCTGCGACGGCGACGGCATTTGCATGCAATGCAAGAAATCTCCCTCCGACGAAGAACAGCTCTCCTGCAAAACGTGCGCCACCCCCTGGCACGTTAGCTGTCTCTCCAAACCTCCCGAAACCCTAACTTCGACTCTACAATGGGAGTGCCCCGATTGTTCTCCGGCGGATTTCCCGGCTCCGGTGACTGGTAAATCGGGTTCGACTGGCGACTCTGCAACTTCCGGGGATCTGATCGCTTCTATTAGAGCGATCGAAGCCGATCGATCGCTGTCGGAGAAGGAGAAGGCGAAGAGGCGCCAAGAGCTCATGTCGAGAGGTGCTCGATCGCCGGATCTTGATGAGGAGAAGAAGAAGAAGAAGGGGAGGAATGGGAATGATGTGCTTGATCTGCTTGATGAGAGCTTCAACTGTTCGTTTTGCATGCAGTTGCCGGAGAGACCGGTTACGGTGAGTTTTTCGGTTTTAGAGATTTTGATTAGAGATTTATGGAGTTATGGTATTTGATTGATGCGGTTTTTGTGTGAGAGTTCGATGATCCGATTTGGTACTTGCTTTGTATTTGCTGCCATTTTATATTCTATAAATTTTTTGTTCATCCGATGTTCTTTTTCTTTTGTTTTGGCTATGCAGCTTTCGTTATGTTTTTTTTTTTTTTAAATAAATTTCTTTGAAGGTTTTAAGCTTCCATTCGATGAGAGTGGAGTTTGTTTAATGCTTTTAGGTTTTTATTTGTATTATTTTTGAGATTTTGAAGTTCCTTACTGCTTTTAAATGGATTTTATTTGTATTTACTAAATTCAAACGATTCCTATTTTATCTCCAAACTTCACTAAATTCTGAAAAGAAATGACCAAATATGCCATTTTAGTTCCTGATCTTTGCTTGCAGCTCACTTACATTTAGGGAAATTCAAAATATTCTATGCAACCCATATTGAAACTTGGTACCTTAGTTTTAAATATCAGCCACATCTGATACATATCTACCTATGTGCATCGGGTTGACCTTGAAACCGATACAGTATACACCGATCCAATATGGGATCAAATATTCAGTCAAATATTGGTCAATTAGGCTCATATTTGATATGTACCCGGTACTTGTACTTAAAAACTTGAAAAATACCCTTTGGGCAATTTTGTTTATATATATATATATAAAGTATTTTAATATTTGCTGGTTTGGCGGGTTGTATCTGATATATCCTTTACTTATCAGCTTGGCACCTGGCCGATATGCTGGTATAGATCAGTTATTAAATCCCTGCTTGCTACTACTAATTCACTCTATTTGGCTCATTCCGATTCAAATTCTAAGGCAGCTCAGGCAGCTCATGAGGGAAGTAAAAGAAAATTAGGCAGGTCACTAGGGAAATAAAAGAAAATTAGCTGCACGAGTCTTCTTAAGCTGGGTTTTGTGCAGCATGCTCTGCTTTCTCATCTGCTCTTATATGTTTCAGACTACTTGTGGGCACAACTTCTGCTTGAAATGCTTCCAGAAATGGACTGGCCAAGGGAAGCGAACCTGTGTAAAATGCCGCACCCCAATCTCCCCAAAGATGGCAGCTCAGCCCAGAATCAACTCGTCTCTTGTTGTGGCTATCCGAATGGCCAAGACTGCAAAATCCATCTCATCAGGAGGACCACTGAACGTTTATCACTTTATCCACAACCAGAACCGGCCTGACAAGGCCTTCACAACTGAGAGAGCAAAAAAGACCGGAAAGGCTAATGCGTGCAGTGGGAAGATCTTTGTCACAGTGCCGCCTGATCACTTTGGTCCGATACTTGCGGAGAATGATCCTGACAGGAAACAAGGCGTATTGGTTGGGGAGTCGTGGGAGGATCGTATGGATTGCCGACAATGGGGGGTCCACCTTCCACATGTTGCAGGGATCGCAGGGCAGTCAGAGTATGGCGCCCAATCGGTGGCACTTTCAGGAGGATATGAGGATGATGAGGATCATGGCGAGTGGTTTCTCTACACTGGAAGGTTTGTTTCAAACTTTGGTTTGGCTTGATTCAGAATTAAACTGTTTGACTTGGTGGGTTGGCCGCGTGAAATATAGGATATTTTTTCGTACTAACTCAGTTGCTGTTACACTCCTAACTGTACCTGTAATTAGTTCAAGGGCTCCAACCCATGGGCTACTTACAGATGTCTAATGAAGTTATGGGTATTCGTTTTCCTTCAGAGTGATTAGATTGGTAGGATCAAGCTATCAATGTCACTTCTTGGTAGATTGGTAGGATCAAGCTATCAGTGTGGCTTATTGGTTAAGGCTATAGAAGGTGATGCCTTTTTGAATTGAAAGTCTCAATGAATGGGCATGTGCACTGGTTCGTATGTAGGGGTCATTTGTACTTCTTGATGGTGCTAATGGACTAATATTCCTGTGAAAAATTTGCATCATGTGTCATCATTGTCCCTTTTGATTTTTTTCTTATGACCTTTAGTTTTTGTCGATGCTTTGCTCAATTATCTCTCTCATTTGAAATGTTGGGCTTTGGTTCTCATTTGAAGTGGTCTTGCATATAGCCAATGGAGTTAACTTATAGCTATATCTAGGGGTTTATTCGTGTTTCATATTTTTCTTCATTACCATATTCAGTCAGTGATTCTTAATCTTGTGTTAATAGCCAATGGAGTTAACTTATAGCTATATCTAGGGGTTTATTCGTGTTTCATATTCTTCTTCATTACCATATTCAGTCAGTGATTCTTAATCTTGTGTTAATAGCCAATGGAGTTAACTTATAACTATATCTAAGGGTTTATTTGTGCTTCATATTCTTCTTCATTACCATATTCAGTCAGTGGTTCTTAATATTGTGTCAATTTTACCACATGATAGCTTTCTTTATCTACAACTGCTGCATTTGATGTTTTTTCTTCTATGGAATTGGTATGCAGTGGTGGAAGAGACTTGAGTGGGAACAAGCGTACAAACAAGGAGCAGTCCTTTGACCAGAAATTTGAAAAAAGTAATGAGGCACTACGGGTCAGTTGCAAGAAGGGGTACCCGGTTCGTGTTGTGAGGTAGGTGCTTTTGTTCCTCTCATATGAAGGATGTTTTGGATCTTTTCTAGATACATGATATTTGTTTGTACATCTGTTACATTTTTGAGAATGAAATGGAAGCTGTGACGTGGTTTGTCAATGTGCTATATCCTAGCCTGTGTTGGGTCCGCTTTAGTCCTTTCCCAATTGGTACTAAATGGTGGCTACTCTTTTGCTATGTGGCACATAGCTCCTGATACTTTTACAAGGCATGGTCACCAGGCCATTTTTAGAATATAAATATGTACCTTAAATTATATATATATATATATATGGGTAATGGTCTTCTGATTTGAGTCATGAAATATAATTCCATGACTCTAGCTGACGTTTAAGTCACATGATGTAACATGGAGCCAATAGGAGCTCTAGTCATGGGCTTATGTCCCATGGCTAGAGCCATATAATAACTTCACTATATACACATATATTATACTATATATCTGTGTGGGAAAGGTGTGCCTATGACAAGGTCATAGAGAATGAACCCTTAGACTCTCAAATGACATGTGACACTCGTTCCCCCCTAGGGTTTCAGGAATTTTTTATTTATATGTAGAACTTTGATTTTTCAAGTCACTGTTCAGTTTAATAGTTATTAACCATTGTGGTAAAAAATGATTAACATGATTTTTTATTTATTATTTTTTGGATGGTCTTCGATCAACGTTGTGCATGTCCATGTGGCACCTAAGCATGTGTTTAGGTGCCATGTGGGGCCCAAATGGCACCGTTCTTGTAGGGTTCAACCCTATCTATAATTATCAATTGGTGAAGTTTATTTGTTAATTAATGAAAACAGATAAATATGTGGACTTAAAATTATAGTTTATAGCATCAGTGCCATCATTATGATTGACTATCCTTTCGAGAAGATTTGAAACTACTTTAAGTGAGATACTAAGTATTTAATTACCATTTAAGTAAAATAAGTAGTGATTTCATCAATGGTAGTATGCTAAATGTTTAAATGCTTGGTTTTGGTATTGGTACTGGTACCATATAAACCCCTAAAAGGTTAATAATGGATGGTATCGACCTTTGCTGTTTTTTTGCCTCGGTCTGTTATGGGAATGTACTGGACAATATTTTTTTAGCATCAACTGAGATTTTATACCTCGAGTATGGCACATTTGAATCTTATTTTAAATTAAATTGCCACACTCCGGCCTTAGCAAGATCTCTGTAATTCATGTCTTTGATTTTAAACGATCTCACGTCCCTTATGAGATTAGGTAAAATTCCAATTGATAAAATGTTCGTGTATGTTTTAACTCTTTGCTATTTGCCATTTTCAAATTATGTTTAAAAAATGCGTGTGTATGTGGTTGAGATGTGTATTCTAAGGTAGATGCGTTGAATAACAATTAGAGATAGAATTAAATGAGTATATAAGAGGAAGCTGAGAAAATCACGGAAAGCCATTTGATCATTTGAGAAGGTTTGTCTATTTCCATAGGAGACTTGAAACAGCCCCTGTATGGAGGATTTCTACCATGCAAGCACATGTATGAGAAAACGAACACTAATAAAGATTTGAAAGGAATCAGTTGTAGAAATTAATGAAGAAATGGGACCTGCATAGCCGACTTTCAATAGATTGGACAAAGCTATGCCTATTGTTATTAATTACTAATTGCTGTTTGTTTTTTTTTTACTTCATTACAACTTTTTTCAAATTTCAAGGAAATCTTTTGTATGAATTCTACAAAAAATTTTGGAAACCAAAACATTTTACTTTTCAAGAGATTTAATATTTGGATACCATGCAAGCACATGTATGAGAGAACGAACACTAATAAAGATTTGAAGGGAATCGGTAAATTAATGAAGAAATGGGATCTGCATAGCTGACTTTCAATAGATTGAATAAAGCTATGCCTATTATTATTATTATTAATTACTAATTGTTGTTTGTTTTTTTTTTTTTTACTTCATTACGGCATTTTTCAAATTTCAAGGAAATCTTTTGTATGAATTCTATGGAGTTGAGCTTCCAACAAAAATTTGTGGCAACCAAAACATTTTACTTTTCAAGAGATTTAATATTTGGATTAGTGTATTAGATTAGCTTTGTGATGCATTAAGTAAATATTTAAGTATTGATGACAGAACCAAGATGTAAAAATTATCTATAATGTTATTATTTTGCCACATTCATTATACAAAATGTTTGGTACTTCTGCTGAAAATTTGATGTTCCCCTTATTTTAGATCTTCACAAATTAGTGTTTTCTTTTTGGTGATTAGTATACATATTAGCATTATTTTTTTCTTGTGGATATCTGAATATATGATTGAGAAAAGCATTTCTTAGGGTAAAAAAAAGAAACAGCAATTCTTCAATAGAAGGAAAAATTAGTGTGCTTGGTGGTCATGGTTGTAGAAGGAATGTGTTGGCCTAGCTTGTTTTATGCTTTAATTTATTTAATGGGATCCTATATGAGCTTTTGGCTAGTCATGGACCTTGATAAATTGTTGTGGGTAGGTATGGGTTTTACCCTTACTAGCACAGGCCAACTTTAGACTTTACTTTGGGGACTAAGACCAAGCCCTTGATAAGTTTCAATCATAGCCACAAGGCCAACTTTAGACTTTACTTTGGGGACTAAGATCAAGCCCTTGATAAGTTTCAACCATAGCCACAAGGCCAACTTTAGACTTTACTTTGGGAACTAAGACCAAGTCCTTGATAAGTTACAACCATAGCCACAAGGTTGGGATACGACAATAGTTTGCAAGGGTTAATCCGAGAAAATTCGGACAAATTTGGGAAAGTAATAAATTATAAAAATACATTAAAATATATTTCGAGTTAGAAATAATGCTTTCAATAACCACAATAAGCTATAAGTTGTTTGATGCTCCATCTATAATTACATTATCCCTATAACTATATAGATGTATATCCATGATTCATTTCAGTTAAAGTCGGCAAAATTCGGGGAAATTCGGCACATACTTAATTCGGAAGTTTTAAGTGTTTTTTTACTGAAAAATAAGAGATTCTGAGTAATTATGGGAAATGGATTAAAAGCTGCGCCCTTCCCTTAGATTTTTCACTTCTCACTCCATTTGTGTTGTGCATTGCAGATTTTCTTCTGTTTTTCACCCAATGTCCACTAATGCTTTTGTGATAGGATAGCACCCACTTTATGCTTAATGGCTTGTCTTATTTCCTTGGCAGGTCACACAAGGAGAAGCGTTCTTCCTATGCCCCAGAAGGTGGAGTGCGGTATGATGGAATTTACCGGATTGAGAAGTGCTGGCGTAAGGTCGGAATACAGGTTTGGTTATTACTCTTGAATGGGGATTAGTCTCACTCTATTTTTCGAGATAGCCCATTTGCTTTTGGTGGAATATTATTTAGGGATGGTCAATGGCAAGGTATTAAGCATTGGCCAATAGTGATACATATTGGTGATACGTATCGGTCCGGCCGAGAACCGATAATGAGACCTGTTCAATACTGGTATTGGACCTGGTACAAATATCAATCTCGGTATCGCCAATATTTTGTTCTTTTGTTTTAAAAAATAACAATGGACTGTTACTCGAAGCTTATACCGAGTTTGATAGCTTTGACAATATTTGTTGTTCTAATGGTAGATTTCACATAAACCCAGTTGATTAATTTCAAGAGTTACATATTCTTGAGTTCTTATTTTCCCATTCCCGTGTTTCTTACTTGGTCTAGTTGAACGAAGTTCTTTTCTCTACCTCTGCATAGTTAAATTGTCATCTTTGCTGTCCAAGAAAAAAAAGTCATTATTTACTTGACACTTGAAGAAAGCTATCTTATATACTTTATTTATTTATTTATTTTTTAATTTTAAAAATTCATTTGCATTGGTTACTTTCTATAAAACTTTTTTTACCATCAATTTTGTTCATCTTGAATCAACTACTGTGCATTATTTATTGCTTAAGATATTATTGATGTCTTATTACAGGGCTTCAAGGTCTGCAGGTATTTGTTTGTCCGATGCGATAATGAGCCTGCTCCATGGACAAGGTCTATGTTTATTTTTTTCACCCTTGAGGTTCCTCAATTCGGCTGATTCTGACTGAAATTCTTTAAATTTCTTACTGAAATTTGGACGGCAGTGATGAACAAGGGGACCGTCCAAGACCTTTGCCCGTCATCAAAGAACTAAAGAAGGCAACTGATATCACAGAAAGGAAGGAGAATCCTGCGTGGGATTATGAGGTCTGCTTATGCTCTCTTTTCGTTTTTTTTCTTTGATGTTCTTTTTTGGTGGTTTTCCTGCTTGTTTCTTCTTTATAAAGTCCAGATATAAATTTCTATTATTAGAAGAGGTAATTTACTGATAAGAAAATAATGTTCTCACACTGAATTTAATTCATTAACCAATGAATTTTCTTATTTCCAGATTGGGAATTCTCTTTGTGGTGTACTGTAGATTTCACATTCTTAGAGGTCATGGTTTTATTTCTCAGGAAGGAAATGGTTGGAAATGGATAAAGTCACCGCCACTAAGCAGAAAAGCAGTGGATTCTGAAAATCCCGAAGATAGAAAAAGAGCAAGGAAAGCTATCAGGCTTTCACAGAACATGTCCGTGCGAGAGAAGCTGTTAAAAGGTTTGTGCTTCTCTTCATTGTGTGTTTTTTTCAAATCCTGGGTTTGTCTTTCCCATGGGTCAAAATCCTGGATTTCTGGCACGTATTGTCCAAATCAAGGTTTTAAAATCGATAAAATTTGGGATTATCGGCCAAGTGCTTGGCCGATATTTATGGGCCAACTTGGCTGGTATTTTTTCCCGTATACTGAATGAAATCGGAGATTGTGACATCCGATTTCATTCTATTATCGGCTGTATTGGGTGATAATATCGGACAAGCACTTGTTCTTCTCTTATCCACAACTCAGATTACTTGTTCTCCTCTTTAAGAGTTAAGATTACAAATCTTTGGTTTTAGGTTGTATTTGTTTATAACCAAAGATTTCTCCTTCTCAACCTGGGATTCACCGTTTTAAACGTATTGACTGTTTTGAGTCATACGATCAAGATCGTTCATCTCACCAATCTTTCATATAATACATCTTGAGATTAAGGGCCTATCATTAGACGGCCGGGTTTTATTTCACTGGCACATATCTCGAAAGTCAATACGATCATAGTGTACGTCAAATGTGATCCTAGATCACTTTTTGGAATCAAAATTTGACCATCTGATGGTAAGTACATGAATTCAAGATCTATTGTCTGAAAGATTGGGGTGAAAAATGATTTTCATTGACGAATTCAAAGCAATTAACGATCTAAGCACAACAACCCAGGTTGAAAAGAAGAGTCTTAGGATTGTTAATGAAATTACCCAACAAATTAAAAGACTCTGTGCACAATATTACTAGTTTTCTCCTTAAATACACAATCAACCTGTATATATCCGATTTATTGGATAATATCAGCATTCTAAAAACTTCGCCTATATTATTTGAGAATTTGCATGTTTGGCCAATTTTATATGCCCATCGAGTTCCGATAATGTCTGCTGATAATAAAAACCACGGTTCAGATCCAAAACCGATATGTATCAATGTTGGGCGATAAATTGGTATGCATCGTGGTTCTCTTTTGTCAGAATTTTCCTCTTGTATTGGGTTCTCAGCGCCTTGCTGTGTTTCAATATAAGAATTTTTACTGATCAAAAAAAAAAATCGGTATGCATCATCCTATACATAGCACTATATATGTATTTGTATGGTACGATATATTCTATGTATCGTGCTGGCGGGTTCCTATATGTACTCTTTCCTTCTCGAAGCTTACCTATTTTGTTAATTTACCCCTGAATGTTATTTCAAATCAAACCTGGATTATGTAATCTAATTGAGTACTTGGAAATTTCAATCATGTTGTTTAAGCTCCAGTTATTACAACTATAGTACATTGGTATTCTTAAACCATGAACTGTCATACTTTAACAACTTGAAAAAACATTACAATATAAGCTTTCTAAATGAAATAATTTGATGGCATAATTGAACGAGTTGTATTGAGTTGACTGACTTGAGCTTTTATTGACTCTGGTTTACCTTTTTTCTTTAATCTGTAATCATGTTGAATAAAAGTTGATACGCAGTTAATCTATAAATCTTTTATACTGATAATATATTCAAAATCTAAATCTGACATTGAAAGATATTTGCACCATTTTTCACAATTTAATTCAAACTTATTGTTCTTTTTTTTCCCATGAACTTCACATTTTTATCTCTACTTAATCGAATGAAATGTGATTAATTCTAAAATTCAAGTTTTGTAAGTTAAAAATCCTGAGTTCTGTCACATTGTATTTTTTCTGAACCTTTTTCGAGTTTTTTTTGCATTCACGTTTATTTGCAATTTTTTCTTGGAGAGTAATTAACAAATTCTGATTTATGAACTATGTATTTAAGAAAGTTTCGGTTGTTCGAAATCCTTTCTAAAATATTGTGGTGGAATGATGCAGAATTCAGCTGTCTGTTATGTAAGAAAGTGATGACTCTCCCGCTCACTACTCCCTGTGCTCACAACTTTTGCAAGCTTTGTTTGGAGGGTGCATTTGCTGGTCAAGACTTTGTGAGAGAGAGGACTCGTGAGGGTGGGCGTGCCCTGCGAGCACAGAAAGTTGTCATGAAATGCCCATCTTGTCCAAACGACATCTCTGATTTTCTTAAAAATCCTCAGGTACAATTGTCAAGATTGTCCATGTCGTAATACTTTCTAAAATAAAGTTCATCTTTTAATTTGTTTTGTCAAATTGAATTCAATATGGCTCGTCACAGATTAACAGGGAGTTGATGGACTTGATAGAGTCTCTGCAAAGTAAGACCGAAGAGAATGCCAAGAATTCCGGTGAGGGAGGAATAGAGCACGAAGATCAGTTTGAAAATCCCGAGGAAGGAACTGAAATAGCCATAGAAAATTCTGATGAAGGCAGTCCTTTGTTGACATATAAGAGGATGAAAACTGATGGTGCGAGCTGCTCCTCAAAGCCTGCTGAGAAGAAGACCAAAAACAAGAAACTTAAAGATATGCCCGAAGACGGAAATGTTTCCCCATCAAGCCCCCTTCATGTACGTTCAGATGAAGATGACTTCGAGTGATTCCATTGCCAGCTGCAGTTATTTTGTTTTTTGAATTCTACTGTTGCTGGCAATATTTTGGGAAGGTTATAGAGTTAAGAAGCCACGCTGAACTGCAGATGCGATTATGTGTACTCATTGTTTCTATTGAAGGTGATCCATAAAAATGGGTCTTGTTCTGAAGGTTTATGATTTTGAGAAACTGTTTTTTTGCACAACAAAAATGTTTACACACAACCCTTATCTCTTTGATCCCTCAGTAAACTAATCTATGAAATACTAATTTGAGTCAAAAAGTTCCCATTATAATATTGGGCTCCAATTTTCATTGCTGTCATTAACAACCTGTTATAGCATTTGTGTTACAATACTGCTATTATATTTTCAGAGAAGAAATGTGGCTAAGAAGTTTGAGGCTATGCTGATTTTTGTATTTTTTTTAGGGAAGTATGCAGGTATTTAATAGTAGTTGTTAACTTGTTTTTTTCTTGAATTATGGTTTATGTAAATGTTGATGATTTGTTATATGGAATGGCTTATTTATTTATTATAATTATTTAAATATATTATATAAGGTGATTGTTTCATGCTCTATTATTCTGCAGTTAATGATTTTGTTGCAGCATTGATGTTTTTGAAATGTCTTTGATTAAATGGGAATTGTGTTTGATTATTTCTGCGAAGTTGATTTTATGAAGGAGATAGTCATCTTATGGTCCCTGAAATGTCAAGGATAGATTATTGAATGGATATGCTATCTCCTTTTTTTTTTAATTTGTTTTTTTATTAATTTCTGTTTTTGTGCTTACTATTTTATAATTATCCATGGAAAGCTCATCCTACTGTATGTTGTTATTTGGAACAGATTCTTTTGCTTTGCTTTCTCTTATTTACCTTTGAAATTTCTTACATTACATGCTTAGACTATTTTAATGATATTTATTCTTAGTTTTGCTTACATTAAACTTCTTTTTGTTTCTTAAAGGAGCCATCCCCTTGCACATGGTTTAAAAGAAAGACTTGTGTTTTGGGGGCTTGTGCCTTGTGAAAACACCATTTAAGCGATATGATTTGATGGGTTATGTTCTAAAGATCTTGGGTAAAAAAGATTGACACTAAACATTATCTTTATCATACGATTTGTCAAAGGACATTATCTGATTCAACAATTGAGCATATATCTTTAGATTATGACCATTAAATCAGACTGCTTACAATTTGTCAAGGGACATTATCTGATTCAACAATTGACCATGCCTTTAGATTATGACCTTTAAATCAGACTGCTTAGATAGTGTTTTCACATGCCACAAGTCCCTAAAATACTAAAGCCTTTCTTTTGAATTGTGTGCAAGTAATGGCTCCTACTTAAAGTGCTTGAGAAACTAATTTATTAAAGGTCTTCTTCTATTCATTATTGTCTCTTATCCTAATATGATCTAGGGCACGGATCAAAATTTCGGCTGAAATGATTGAAATTTCTATTGAAATTAACGGTTTCGGTTCCCACCAAAACAATAATTTGGGATTGAAATTTCCGTCTTTTTTGTATGCAATTGAAATTTTCGGCCGAAATTTCGGTCCCTTTCGAAACTGAAATGAAACCCGAAATTTTGATCCTTGATCTAGGGTACCTCTGTTTGTGTTCTCCGAAAGCACCTCTTAGACCAATTGAAAATCGTTGATTGCTTCATATCAGATGATGAAGATCTTGTTTCACCCCTTTATTTCACACAATGGATCTTTTGATCATGTCGCACTTATTTGACGGTTAGTTTTTGATTTCATGTGCTATATATCCCCAAAAAATAGTTCTTCAGTCATATGGCATGCATCATGCTCAAACGCAGTCACCAAATAGGGGTTTGAAGAGGTTAAAATTCTGATAAATTTGGCAAATCTGAGAAGTTCAGGGAAATATTTGGAGGAAAAATTGGGGACAAAAATTAAAAAAAAACATTTAAAATTATAAAAATTATTTAAAACTTTAGTAACTCACAACTTTTTTGAAAAATTAGGGAATAATTCGCCAATAATTTGCAATTTTTGGTGATCAGGTTATTTTTTGAAAATTCGTGATTAATTTGGGAACATTAAATTTGTGAATTTTTAAAAAAATTGGTGATTTTTGTGACTGATCAAACGTGAATTTAGGGCACATGAAATAAAAAATTGATTGTTTGATAGGTGTGTCATGACCTCAAGATTCATTGCATGAAAGATTAGGGTGAAACACGGTCTCTATCATCTGATTTAGAAGTAATCAACGATTTTGAAGGAGTTTGGGATGTGGGGAGAGAACGCATAGGCGCACAGGTTACGTATGATCTACGTGCTCTTTAAATCTAATTTGAACAATACAGTTGACCCTTCTCCATGAAATATCCAATCGTGGTAATACTTTATTGAGTTATTTTATTATTGGGTTTATTGTCAAATGTACATGCGTCAACAAATATGTGAAGGTAAGCATTTGGTCATAGTTAACCTAGTTAGACCCTGTTAATGGGGATCTATTCAAAAGCTTAAAATAATTAAGGGAGTGACTCTCGTTACCTTGATTTAAGCACCAAATAATACTTAAACGATCTTATACCATTGATTGACTTAAGATCTTGGAAATCCATTCCATCAAAGTAATTATCAGCAATTGAAGAGCAATGAGTTAAAATATCATAATTTTTGGGCAATTCGAACCATTTGATCTGTGCATCTAATATCAATGGTTCTTACTTTTAATGATTGATATTAAAATTTATCGATTGGTTGGTTTATATTCACATTGTGAAAGTGATATTTAATTTTGATGATCGATATTTTGACATGTTCTAACAATGGATTGCATCTTTAGCAATGTGTGCCACATGATATAATGATAAATCACACTTCACTGGTGGTGTAAGATGAAAAGTGAGATTTTAGTGGTGGAAGATCACTTACACGCTATTTAGTGTTTAAATGTTGGTCGGAGCCATTATGCCAATAATTAAACACTATTTTTGATGTTTAAATGTTGGTTTGTAACCATTATCCTTTAAAAGAATGGTTAGTATATTGGGCAACGTATCAAAAATTGGCTGATATTGGTAACGCATTTGATTTGAAGGCCGTGTTACATATCTCTATTGCAATCAAATGTCATTATTTGATTTACATATCTCTATCACATGTTTTTAATCAAATGGGGTATATGGTATTTTTACATGACACAGATCCCCAAAAGATTACATTTGTATGTGCCTATCACATTACTGAAAGCGCCCCTACCTTGGGAACTCATTGACTCCTTTCAATCAAATAATGGAGATATCTTTCCCAAAATAAATGATGAGTGTCGGTCACTCTTATTAAACACTATTTTAAATAATTTTAAATTGATCGTCTGATAAGTGTGTCATTATTTCAAGATCTATTGTATCTAAGATTGAGGTGTAATATAATTTTCATCATTTAATCAATAATTTTGAAGGGGTCTAGGTGGCGGACTCATTCATGGGAGTGCGGGCTTTTTTTTAAGGGAGCCATTACTTGCACACGCATTTCAATTTATTTTATCCGATTGCACCGAATTTAAAAAAAAGACTGGTAAATTTAGCGATCTCTACCTTGTGAAAACACCATTTAAGCCGTTTGATTTGAAAAACATGATTTAAAAATATTAATTGCAAAAGATTAAAATAAAATATAATTTTTATTATTTTATTAAATGGAGTCAAAGGCTATTATAGAATTCAAAAGTTGAGGACAATAAATCATATAACAAGTATTGTGTTTTACTCTAATTTTATGTACCAGTGATCTATTGATCATGAACTTCAAATCAGACGGCTCATACTTCATTTTCACGTATCGCATGTCTCTAAAACGAGAAGTCTTTCTTTAAATTCGGTGCAATCACTTAAACGCGTGCAAGTAATGGCTCCCATTTTTTAAACACCTTCTAAAAGGGCAACTCAGCGTCTCTCTGCCCTATTCACCCTCTCCTCTCCTCTCCTCTGTCGCCGGCCTTCTTCTCTGCGTCGCCCTCCCTAACTCCCGCGATGCGCCGAGCCGCCGACGCCCTCTCTCTCTCCGTCGCCGGATCAAGCCTCTTCCAGCCGGCAACCCATTCGCTTGCAGCCGCCGCCGCCCCCAAATTTTAAGGTGAGAAACCCTCTTCTTCTTCTTCTTCTTCCTCTCCTGACTCCCTCTCCCTCTCCATCTCTGTTTCTCTCTAATGGTGGGTGTTCTGTCATCTGTATTCACCACTGCACCGTTTGCTTTATTGTGCATTCCATCTGCTTTATTGACTATTGTATTTGTGGTACCTTTTGTAGTGTAATGCATTCCATCTGCTTTATTGTGCGTCTTTGTTCTTTGATCGGTATGTAGATTGTAGATGATTAATTGATTACACCTGCTAGGCTTCTACTCTGAATCTCTGATGAAGTCATGGCCCGTATTTGTTCATCTTTAGTTAACTATGTAATAATATAAATACCCTTTTATAGTTGGGACTTGGGATTAACTGCTAAGTTTGACCATAAATCATAATGGATTAATGGTATGACCGTATGACTTAATCATGTAATTTCTTTGTCTTATCCTCTTGTTTCAATTCTCAATGCTATGAAACTCTACTATCAGAAGCCAGAGGTAAAAGGGATAAAACCATTTCTGAGGCTGTGGAGTCTGCCGCTGCCCGTGATTTGTGAATCACTGGATGTGTCTAAGAAATGGACACTTCTCCTTTGCCTTGGCTGCTTTTGTGCTGGATTGCTCTTCACTAACATATAGTTTAATCTCTGCTGCCGAGTTTATTTTTTATTTTTTAATGTTGGTTTTGATTGGTTGAGTAATTTGTGTGCTTTTTTGTGAGTTGGGTATATCAGTTATAATTTGTGAATTGGTTTTGGATTGTTGGGATTAAATTAATTTTTTGGTTTATATGAGTGCAAACAAGTGGGATAGATATTATATATTTAGATCTGAATTTGAGATCTGTAGGTTGGATCTGAAGACGATGTTTGTTGAATTCTTTCTTTTTCCCTGTAGTTCCTTCATTTTTTTTTTATTATTGTAATTGATATTTAGATTTGGGTTTTGAATGGTTGAGTTATTTGTGAGTTGGTGTGAAGTGGGTGTTTGTGGCTTTTTGAGATTCTGATTTAGTGAAGTATCCAATTCACCAAGTAAGAATTTTTAGCTGTGAGTTCTTTCTTTTTTTTATTGATTTGTAAATTGGTTCCATGGATTCATAATTGCCTTGGTGGTACTTGTCCAAACAGGACCAAAACTGGCGGTTCAGTTCGGTTTGATTTCCTAAAGCCTAATTACCTAAATGTGAACATGATACATTTATTAGTTATTTGACGATCAAGGTTAAGTTTGGATATATTAGGATATGCGCTTATTAGTTATTTGACGAATAAAGTTATTTGTTACTCCTTGATCCAGTCATGCTCCGATTTTTCAAAAGAAAGTTTGAAGAACTGTTGTCTTCTACTGAAGGAAATGAAGATTGTGATCTAGTTCAACCTAACCCACAACATAGTCATGTAGAGGTTGACTTGACAAATCTTCCGGCAGAGGTTGACTTGGAAAATCTTCCGGTGGAGGTTGACTTGACAAATCTTCCAATGGAGGTTGACTTAGAAAATCTTCAAACATATCCCGATCTACGTCTTAGAATTTTCGATTATCATTATAATGACCGGGAGATGATAAGAAGAATTTATTTGCAAAAAGGTCATTTTCAACCTAAAGGCCATAATTTTCTTCGAACGAAATTTTCGAATGGGCGTATACGATTAACCCACTTGGTTTGATGACTTTCCCAATTGGTTAGAATATAGTATAGAAAAGGATGTCGCATATTGCTTATGTTATCTCTTCAGACCGAATAGAGGACGGCAAAGTGGTGGTGACCAATTTGTTAGTGAAGGTTTTAGAAGTTGGAAGAGGAAAGAGCGATTACAAACTTATGTTGGAGGACTCGATAGTGCTCATCATCATGCTTATATGATGTGTCAGAATCTTTTAAATCAAAAGCAACACATTGAGATAGTTTTTGAGAAGCACGCCGAACAAGAGAAATTGGATTATAAAACTTGTTTGTATGTATCAATTGATTGCGCAAGATATCTCCTTGGTCAAGGATTAGCTTTTCATGGAACAAAATTTTGGCCGATAACTTCAGTCAACGATGAAACGCATCGGTTTCAGTCCAGATCGAAACGAAACCGAGAATCAAAGTTATCGGTTCATAATGTATGGGAATGAAGTTTTTGGCCAAAATTTCGGTTTGAGACCGAAACGGAAACGTAATCCGAAATTTTTATCCTTGCCTATAATAAAAAACGAAGATTTCCAAAGTGTCTTTCTCCATCACCATGTTACCTCTCCAATTCCTCTCTTCTCATCTCTTCCACTCTATATGGACAAAAGGAGTGAAATTTTTTATTTTTTATTTTGAAAAGCAAAAGGAGTAAATTAAAACGGTAGATTTGCCAATATTTTCATTAGCGTTTCCATTCACATTCCAAACTTCTTAAATAAATATTTAAAAAAAAAAGCAGGGGCAAATGGGAACATTCGAAGCAGAAGCATCAGCAATATCATGCTAAGAATACTAACCTCTCTTGGAAACCCGAACCCTAGGCAGTAGAAAAACAAAAAAGGTTTTATGTCATTTGGTACGTTTTGGGTGAAAGGAAATAAGTTGGTGATTTTGAGCCAAAACCCTAACAAAATATATATTAATAAGAAGAAGATTAATAGAATTTAAGAGAAGAGAATATAAACAGACCAGATAAAGTGCGTAGCAGCTCAATAACGCGGCTTTTTTGTTTACTCCTTGAAACCTAAGTAGGGTATCACTAGAAGGTGATAAAATTTTGTGTCAGGGAGAGAAGACAGAGATTGAATTAAATCCTTAGATTATATTAGTAAATAGTTAAAAGCTATTAAAATACATGAGAGCATTCTAAAGCCCCCTTCTAAACATGTGAGTTCTGGTCATTTTAAAGAAAATTAATCCTTTCGACATTTGTAAAGATTAAAATTTGACCATGTTATAAGACCTAAAAATGAAAGCGCCTACGTCAAAAACTCCTTCAAAATCATTGATTGAGATCCTGTTTCACCCCTATTCGCAACTATCAGACGGTTATGATTTTGTTCCACATCTCACAAATCCCCAAAAATTGGCCTTAAAATAAAGTTGGAGCTTGATGTATATCATAGGATTTAAGGGGCAATTTATTAGATCTATGACACGTGGAATCATAAACTGGCCGTCTAATAGGCACGGCATGATCTCAAGATCATAGTGACAAATTTTATTTTCGGCAACATTTTGGTAGGGGGTTATTTCGGTTCATTTCGGATAAGTTTTGAGAAAAATTCGAAAAGTTTTGGAAAAGTTTTGGGGGGTACAAAAAATATTAAATATAAATTATATTTAAACTTCATAAAATTTTATTTATTATTTAAAAATGACAAAAATTAGAAATTTTTTATTAATTTCGATGAAATTTCGTTAATTTCGGTGAAATTTCGTTAATTTCACCGAAATTAATGAAAATTTCGAGAAATCATCGAAATTTCGCCGAAAGTTTCGCCCAACCCCTATTTCGGTAAATTTCAAAGAATTTCGGAGAAATTTGCACTATGCTCAAAATCCGTTGGGTCGAAAATCGGGGAGAAAAACCATCTCCACCACCTTGATTTGAAGAAATCAATGATTTAAAAGGGGTTACACACTTGGGCACCTTCACAGACTAAACCAGGGAAGCGAAAACTTGAACACGAGATTTATGCTGTAGAAAGATGATTTTCACCAAATGAGTCAAAAGCAGCCAAACTTTAATAGAGAAGGAAGCAATCACCTTAACAAATATATTTACATGAGGGTACCTCTGTTCGCGCTCAAGCGCCCACTTCCCATACCCCTTAAAAATTGTTGATTGCTATGGATCAAATGATGGAAATCATGTTGCACCCCAATCTTCGACACAATGGATCTTGAGATAATGGCCCACCTATCAGACGGTCAATTTAAGATCATTTAAAATAGTGTTTAAATGATAGTCAAGAGAGTCGGGTCCATAAAAGTGATTGACTCTCATGATTTGTTTTGGGAAAGATATCTCCATTATTTGATTCCAAGGAGTCAATGGGTTTAGCTTTCAGTAATCCTATAGACACGAACAGAGGTAATCTTTTGGCGACCTGTGTCATGTGAAAATACCATATAGCCCGTTTGGTTAGAAACATGTGATAGAGATCTTCTGTAAATCAAATAATGACATCTGATTGCAATGAATTATATGACAGAGAGCTAATCCTATGATATACATCACGCTCAAACTTTATTTTAACGCCAATTTTTGCGGATTTGTGAGATGTGGAACAAAATCATAACCGGCTGATAGTTGCGAATAGGGGTGGAACAAGATCTCAATCAATGATTTTGAAGGAGTTTTCGACGTGGGCGCTTTCATTTTTAGGTCTTGTAACATGGTCAAATTTTAATCTTTACAAATGTCGAAAGGATTAATTTTCTTTAAAATGACAAGAACTCACATGTTTAAAAGGGGGCTTTAGAATGCTCCCATGTATTTTAATAGCTTTTAACTATTTACTAATATAATCTGAGGATTTAATTCAATCTCTCTCTCCTCTCCCCGACACCGAAGTTTATCACCTTCTAGTGAGGATACCCTACTTAGGTTTCAGGGAGTAAACAAAAAAGTGGCATTCTTGAGCTGCTACACACTTTATCTGGTTTGCTTTTATTCTCTTCTCTTAGATTCTATTAATCTTCTTCTTATTAATATATATATTTTGTTAGGGTTTTGGCTCAAAATCACCAACTTGTTTCCTTTCACTCAAAACGCACCAAATGACAAAACCTTTTTTGCTTTTCTACTGCCTAGGGTTCGGGTTTCCAAGAGAGGTTAGTATTCTTAGCATGATATTGCTGATGCTTCTGCTTCGAATGTTCCCATTTGCCCCTACTTTTTTAAAAAAAAAATATTTATTTTTTCATTTATGAAGTTTGGAATGTGAATGGAAACCCTAATGAAAAAATTGGCAAATCTACCGTTTTAATTTCACTCCTTTTGCTTTTCAAAAAAAAAATAAAAAATTTCACTCCTTTTGTCCGTATAGAGTGGAAGAGAGGAATTGGAGAGGCAACATGGTGATGAAGAAAGACGCTTTTGAAATCTTCTTCGTTTTTGATTATGGGCAAAGATAAAAATTTCGGATTTCCTTTCCGTTTCGGTCTCAAACCGAAATTTTGGCCGAAAACTTCATTCCCATACATTATGAACCGATAACTTCGGTTCTCGGTTTCGTTTCGGTCTGGACTGAAACCGATGCGTTTCGCCGTTAACTGAAGTTATCGGCCGAAATTTTGATCCATGAGTATGGGTGTAGGTTGTAGCTCTAGCCATGTTCGATATTTAGCCAAATAAGGGTTCTTTTTTTGTGGAGGATTGTTGAGTTTTTTTTTTTTTTTTGAGAAAACAGGCACTTCATTAACTTAAATCAGAAATAACAAGATGCAAAACAGAATGAGGAAACATCCTCTAACCAAATAATAGGAACATCACTGCTGTAGCCCATTTGAGCAAGAGCATTAGCGACCGAGTTATTTTCCCTGCGCGTGTGCTTGCAGCTAGCGACTCGGAACGATGCTATTTGACTCCTAATATCATGAACCATCATGATATATGCTGAACGGTTTTCTGTTTGACTGTTTATGAGGTTTACGGCATTGATGGAATCGCTTTCCACCACATCCTGGATCCCTATATCCCGAGCAAAACGTAGGCCTTCAAGGATGGCAAGAAGTTTGATATGATGTACCTCAGAGATACTAGGATGGCCACCACTTCTAGCTCCTTGGACCTGCCCCACTGAATCTCTTATCACCACTCCATAACCGGCAAGCGTCTTGGATTTGCTGAAGGCTCCATCCACATTTACTTTCGAGATCCCCTCATCATGTTTCCTCCATTTGTACCTAGAGTTAGAGGATGCTGATTTCACCCCGCCCGTAGCGTTTGCCTTGAGGAAATCAGCTAACAATCTCTACCCAGCTGATATAGTGCATTGGATCACCAGGATTTTCACCCAGAGCCACCTTGTTTTTGAGATTCCAAATAGCCCAAGCTGTCATGCAGAATCGATCAAACTCCCCCTCCATTTCTGCAATGTTTGTGCCGCACCATTTGTTAAATTTTTGAGCCAAATGCTCCCTGCTCCTGAGTCCTATAGCCGAAGCGAACCAAAGTCTTTCCGCAACCAGACACTCCTTAAGAGCATGTAAGATGGTTTCTGAGTTGCAACCACACGAGGCGCGTGTATGATCTTTGATAATTTTCTTCTTGGCGAGATTTGATTTGACCGGTAGGGTTCCCTTGCAAACATGCCAGATGAACAGTTTAACCTTGTTTGGAATGTGGCAACTCCATATTCTTTTCCATAGGAGATGAGAATTTTCACGACTCGTTCCAGCCGTAGAGGGACTTGACGTCGTCAATAAACTCTTCGCGACATAATAGGCACTTTTCACAATGAAGACTCCCTTGGGAATAAAAGCCCATGCTATAGTATCTTCGCATTCTTGGGAGGGCAGAGGGATTCAGAGAATAATCTCCGCATCCTCATGCATGAACATGTCCTTTATGATCTCAGATTTCCATCTTTTTGGCTGGCCCTCCATGAGTTCGTTAACCATTCTGACTTGTTTACCCTCTCTGGGAGTGATAATAGCAAAAGTGGAGCCACGTGGAAATAAATGTTGTCAAATGGCTTAAGCGATGCTAAGCGATTTGGCTGAATTTCGCTTAAGCTATGGCATACTTTTTTTTTTTTTTTTTCCCAAAAAAAAAAAAAAAACAATAAGTATTCAAGTCTCTAGAAGGGAAAAATAAACATTCTTGCATTTAAAAAAGAAGTTTTACGTACTAAATTACTAATATTCAAAATTATAACTTTAATTTTGATACTGAGTACCAGCAATGTACTCTACACATTCATTTCTAACCCATTGTGGTACATCTCCTCCATCATCATCATCACTAGCATTGCCGTCGTCATCGGAATCATCTCCTTCTACTCTTCTTCCTCTGTTTCATCTTCGTCCGATCTCACTAGTATGGAATCTATATCATCTAATTGTCTATCATCTTCTTCTATTATTTTATCTTCTTCATCAATATGCATGCCTTGGCTGCTACTACCTCCACCAACAACTCGCCTCCTCCTATCAGTGGGTGCCGGACCAAGAGCCGCTGTTTCAACTTGGGCCATGTCAAATCTTCCCCATAAAAGACAGGCTCATCTGGAGAATCAACCATCCATGGATGGTCAGCAGACATATCATCCACACAAATGGGATCATAGAACCCCGGTTTCTCTTGCCTTGCAAGGAATCATTCACGCAATTTTTGATTGTACTGCACGAACACCAAGTCATTGAGCTTCTTTTGCTCAAGTCGGTTCCTTTTCTTTGTGTGGATCTGTTAAGCACGAGGAGTAGGACTATTAAAACCTTGCAATTTAATTAAGATATTCATGAATTGACTTTAATTGTTTAAGACTTCAATTACCATCTCAAAAGAATTTCAATTCCGCTCACATCTGGAAGCAGCACAAGTAAGGCCAAGTATCCTAATGGCCAGTTTTTTCAAAATGGGATCCTTTGTTATCGGATCTACCCCATAAGCTGCCCACCAGTTAGCTGTAAATTAAAGAGAATTATTAGAAGTTAGAACTACTAGAGTAGAAATAAAAATATATTAATTAGTTTGAACTTTAGAGACTTTTAAAAGTTTATACTTGAAATTTTCGTAGTTCTATGTCGGATAACTATGTCCATTCCAAAAAATCATTCCGCCTTCTTGTAACGGTCTAACTGATGACTTATTCTATCTTGTTCGCCTCTATCAAGGACCATCCTTTCTAAGCAGTCAAGAAAGCCAACCATGTGAGTGGCATCCGCATCATCTCGATCCGAGTGTGCAAAGTACACCGCCGGATTAAGAATGGAGGCGGCCGAATATAGTGGAGATGCCATTTGACTTCCCCACGTCTTGTTGATTATATCCAACACGGGTTGATAATCTTGACTTGAATTGATTATTAGATTTTATTTTTTCTTGGGCACCCTCCATAAAACTTTATATATATATATATATATATATATATATATATATATATATATATATATATATATATCCCATTGGTGGTTGGGAGTCACGTAGGGTTTGTGCAATACGAGTCCAAAATTGGTTTTGGAGCAATGTTTGTGCAACTTGTTTACCATCGGCTTTCTTTGACCAAGGTCCATTGTTCCAATTGGCCGATGTTACAAAACTTCTAAGCTCCTTTTTTTTTTTCGCATACAAGCTTTGTAAAGTTAAAAATGCGGTTGCAAATCGGGTCACAGCGGGACGTAATAAATTACCTCCTATTGCTTTGCGCATTCTTTGAAGTAGAAGCGCATGTTTATACATAAAAATAACTATCCTCCTAGCTTTAGCAATTGTTTTAATATGTAGTTTGCCTATATCCTCTAGGATTAGGTCTAAACAATGGGCCGCACATGGCGTCCAATATAGTTGTGGTCGCTTCTCCATAAGGAGGCGACCGGCGGCTATGTAGGATGTCGCATTGTCCGTTACAACTTGGACAACGTATTCGGGTCCTATTTCCTCGATGGTCTTATCTAGAAGTGTAAATAAATATTCTGCCGTGTGAGAATGGGCCGATGCATCTACTGAATTTAGGAACATAGTTCCGGTAGGACAATTTACCAAGAAGTTAATCAATGTCCGATCAGTTCTATCCGTCCATCCATCGGCTTTCAATGTGCAACCGTATATTTTCCATGCATCATTGTATTCGGCTAATATATTGTTGGCCACTCTTACCTCTTCTTTGAGACATGTTTCCTGGATTTCATGGTAGGAAGGGGGTTTAAGTCCGGGCCCAAATTGTCCAAGAGCTTCAATCATTACTTTGAAGCTCTTTAACTTAACGGTATTGAAAGCAATGCCGGCTTGGTAGAACCACTTAGCCACATATTGGATTGTGGTGGGTCTATCCTTACCCTTAAATCGGTTCCTAAGTGTTGTTTGGGCGGGTCCTTTACCCTCCCTTTGATTAACCATATCCTTCGGATGCGGTCGACAGCACCCTTCTAGTGTACCACGACCACGACCACGTGGTTTTTTCGATGGTGGTTGTGGAGGTCGTCTACTTTGGATCGTTGATGGTGTAGATCTATCATCTTCATAATCATCATTCCATATAGCCTTCTAAAACATCTTCATCATCTTTTTTCCTAGAACGCTTGTCCATATACTCCATTATTTCATTTCGGATTTCCGAAGTAGTTTTTTTACAAGCCCTAGCATTTGCTCCTGCTCCATGAGCAAGATGTTGTTTATGACGGCCTATGCGACCCGTGCTCTTATAATCACATAAGGTACAAACTATGGTTGCTTTCTCGGTTGGACTCTTATATCGTCCATATTTCCAACCCGGATCATTTGATTTAGGTCTTAGATGATCCGGGGTTGAAAATGTAGACATAATTAATTGGTGAATGATGATAGAAAGTAGGAACTAGGAAAAGAAAATTAGAGATTAAAAATTTTAAAACAAAAATAATAAAATTCAAACCTCCCAAAAGTCGTGCTTGTTTGATCCGAGCCACTTGATTGATAGAAGATTAGAACTATAAGCTTTCTTCACTCTTGAATCTTGATCCTTAATCTTTCCTTTTGAGGCTTTAAACACACTAACACTAATATTATTAAGTTTACAACAATTTAATTCACTAAAAAAAAATTACAAAGCATAAAATAAAATAAAAAACTAGATAGGAAAGATGGGAGTAGATTGGGAGTAAAGAAATGAGATTAGAGAGGAAGTTTAAGCTAAAATAGTTGTGTGAAGAATAGAGGACCCAACCCACCTTTTTATAGAGGCAATGGGACCTCAAAAAACAAAAAAAAAATTATTAAAGTGCTCCAACGGTCATAAATATGACCGTTGGAGCATTATGCGATCGCATACTTTTGTATGCGATCGCATAATGCGAAAATCGCATAAGCCATGATGGCTTATGCGATTTGTATGTTATGATCGCATAAGCGATCGCTTAATCGATTAAGCGATCGCTTATGACAACAGTGGTGGAATCCATTTGTCATCCCAGATATTAATTCTTTGTCCATTTCCCACCCTCTTCATGATACCTCTCTCTAGAATTTCTTTTGAAACCCAAATGCTCCGCCACAGGAATGATGGCTTAGACCCCAATTTTGATGCCATAAAGGATGAATTTTGGAAATATCTCGCCTTTAGGACTCGAGCAACAAGAGAATGAGGATTTGTGAGTAGGCACCATCCTTGTTTAGAAAGCATAGCCCTGTTAAAAGCCAAGAGATCTTTAAACTCCAGACCGCCCTCCGATTTAGCGTTACATAATTTTTTCCAAAGAGTGCCAATGGATACCTTTAAAATCTTTTTCTTGGCCCCACCAGAAATGCGAGATGCATGAAGTAATAGAGTTCAACAGGTTAGGCGGGAGTTGGAAACAACTCATGGCATAGGTTGGGATAGCTTGGGCTACAACCTTTATAAGAGTTTCCTTCCCAGCTTTTGATAAAAGCTTATCCTTCCACATTTGAAGCTTGCGCCAGATTCGCTCCTTGATGTAGCCAAAACTCTTTATTTTCAACCGGCCCAAGAAGGATGGCAGACCAAGGTACTTTTCATGGGGCGTAGCAGTTTTCAATCCAAGCGGATTCTGCAGCTCCTTTCTTTGATCGAGGTTCACATTTGTGCTAAAAGACATGGAAGATTTTTCCAAATTTATCATTTGTCCTGACGCCTCCTTGTATCTGTGGATTAAATTAACGATCGTCCGTCCTTCACTCTGATTTGCTTTGCAATAGATTAGACAATCGTCAACGAACAACAAGTGTGAAATCTTTGGGGCGTTCCTGCAAATATGCACTCCCGATAAGGTCCGGTACTCCTGTTAAGAAGGGCATTAGTGCACATAGAAGAAAAAACCTCAGTACAGAGAATAAAAAGGTAGGGGCTAAGTGGGTCCCCCTGCCGAGTTCCCCGAGATGGCCTCACATACCCCGCAATGGAACCATTGAACAAGGAGTAGGAGACAGGAGATATGCACTTCATAATCAGGGACACCCATCTAGGAGCAAATCCGAATTTTAAGAGGCTCTTCTCGAGGAAACCCCACTCAACTCGGTCATACGCCTTTCTAACATCAAGTTTAATGGCACAGAAACCATCCCCTTTTTTGTTCTCGTATTTGAGGAAATGGGTGATTTCGTAGGCCACCATTACATTATCGGTGATGAGTCTTCCTGGCATGAACGCACTTTGATTCGGGGAAATAATGGATGGAAGAACCACTTTCAACCTATTAGCAAGCACTTTTGAGATGAGTTTATAAATAATATTGCATAAACTAATGGGTCAAAAATCTTTCAAAGATTTTGGCATTTTAACTTTTGGTATGAGGATGATGTGTATGGTTCAGATCAGAGATATCATAGTTGCCATTCAAGAAACCGAGAACAACATATAGGACATCGGAATGAATAATATGCCAGTACTTTTGGAAAAATATAGTAGGCATACCGTCAGGCCCCGGAGCTTTGAGGCCATTCATTTGGGCAAGAGCAGCTTGAACTTCCTCTACTCTGAATTTCATCAAGGGAGCTCGGTTCTGGTCAGGCGTCACCTTAGGATTGATCACATCAACATCATTATAAGCAGAATCAGAATTGTTTGCCAAGAACAAACCTGAGTAATAGTCTTGAATGATGTTCTGAAAATAATGTCAATTTATACCCATTTCAAACATTTTACCAGAGAGGGATGATTTATAAAATATGTATCTAAACGGCTGTCCTTCTTATTTACCAAATGACCAGATTACCCCTGTATTAAAGGCTTAATAAAATGTAAATCATAGGTAAATATGTAGTTTTACAGTAGGAGGTATGTTTTTGAGATATCTTTTTCAGTAATTTTTTTTTGATAAAACCCTATATGGTTATTATTTTTAAAATGATATGAAATGGTTATTATTTTGTATATTGGTTCCCTGTTTGGTCAAGTGCCCGAGATATTATATGCTGAGTGGTGGTTTTTTTTTTTTTTTTTTTTTTCATATCACAAATCATAAACATAACATGATGGATCAAAGTTGTGCCGAGCTAATGAGCCGATCCTCCTCCCCTCCCTTTTCTTCTATTTTTTTTGGTTGGGGATTCATCAGGCCATTCAAAGTTCAAACAAAGGATGGATTTTTAAATTTGCTTTGCATTAATTGGCGTGTTAAGTAAAAATTAATGATGGGTGGTCGATAATTCCATTAAGTGATGTGGCTGTAACGAAAATATGTGTAGTAGTAATACTAACCTTAAGATAATGTAAAAAACTCCATTTTTTGGGATCTTTTTAATAACAAAATTAACTGGAGAGACTGAGAAACCAAAAAAAAGAAAGACAGAGGGAATGGAATTTGGGAATTTCAAAATAAGTACGCTGATTTATTGAATTTTCTCTATTTTCTGCTCAAAAAGTTTTTTGGTTTTTATGTTTTCCCGGAGCTGGAAATCAATTGTTATTGTTTTATTGTTAATTTTTTTGCATAAGATTTAGGTTCTGATTCATTAAAAGATTGATCTTTCAGAATCTAATTCAGGTCTGTGATTTAGTAGATTAAAATGTGAATCCGCATTATTCTGAAGACCTATATATAGATGCACTCGAACTCGATTGTAGAACATATTCTATGTTTCTGTGTATTATAGATGAATCAATTTTGAACTATATGTCTTTTATTTTTTATTAAGTTTTCTTTTGGGTTCATATTAGTCGTATTTTTCTACTTTTACAGTATCAATCTCGATATTACAAATAACATCTAAATTTACATGGACTTATCTTGATGAACCTAAACTCGATTTTTTAGACACAATCTTTGTTTTTGTATATTGATGATGAATCAATATTTTGATCTATATATGCCTCTTATTTTATATTTTATTATTTGTCTTTGGAATTTATGTTAGTTTTATTTTCTACCTATACAGGATGGATTTGGATCTCATAAATCATATCTCAATCTACACGAGTCCCTTCTCCGTCTGATTGATTGCTACCTGATGACGATGTTTTGTCCCCAACAAAAACCTTCCCTTGCCACTCTTTATCGGTCCTTCGGTCACACTAACCGTAATTCAACGCCTCATGTTCTCCATTTCCGCACCTTCGGACAAAAGAATTGCCTCGTCCCCAATTCCACATTCACCGACTGCGAAGCAGAACAAACTGATGGAATGGAAGAAAATCAACAACAAAAAGATTTTTCCGTGTTCCGAAAGCACAATGCGAAATCTACAGCAATTTTGCTACGACACCTCTCAGAACAGGAAGAAGCGGTCTCTATTTCTCATGTTCAAAAACTAGAAGAGGCAGAGAAGTACGAGGATAAGATGCTTTTGTTTGAAATGTCATCTGTCCTTCCAAAGAGAAACCCTAGATTCCCTGGCTCAATCCAGATCCGTCGACCACCTGCTCAACCTCTTACTCCCACGGTAGACCACGATGATGATAAGATGGTGAGGCAGGCGTTGGAGATCCGACGCAATGTGACGGCCGAGATCTTGAAGGAAGCGTTGCGTGGTTCCCAGTTCAGTATAACTTATTCCACCAACCTTGTCTCTTGCTTGCCGGATTTTGTTGACCACATCATGATTGAAGCTGCCTCCATGAAGCAAATGCCAGAGTTCTCCCACTTGACCTTCAATGCTCGGGTTAAGACCTACATACATAATTCAAATGTCGTTCCCCTTATCAGGTAGTAGAGGTATTTCTTAGAAATTATCTTACTTCCATTATAGAAAGATAAGATAGGAAAGAGATGTAGTTACCTGCATCAATAGATGGGACCATGGTATCAAAACTTGCCAATACCGATACGTATCAGCGATATGTATTGGTTTCGTTGAGACTCGATAAGGATACCACCCCGATGTTCAGTATCAGACTGATACTTGTCAGTGTCAGCTGATACAACCGGTTCTTATATTCTTTTTACTCTTTTTTTTTTTCAAAAATAAAAAAATTCGACCGCTACTGTATCAGCGATACCGTATCCGTATCGGTCCAAGATGGACTGATACCTGATACTGATATTGACACCTTGGATGGGGCATTATCTGGTGCATTTGACACATTGCACTTATCCTTGACCAATGCACTTTTTCCAACTGGTTAGAAATCATGTAAATTTCAATTGGCCCAAACAATACACCGATTAGTACCATTCAAACCAACCACTTCAATATGAACCCAACTTTAGATATGAACAAGCCCGGAGCGAATGGCTAGGTTCCTTTTATAAGCACCAGTTTTGCACTAACATCAGCTCACATGATGATTTGCAACTTGAATGACTTGGATTCATCAAGTACATGTGCCACGTGGCAAAAGCAGTGCATGATTGAGTGTCCCATCTATTGATGCAGATGCTGATTTTTTGATGCTTAGGTGGCTGAAGCATAATTCATTGACATACCCACAAATTGGAAAGGTCATATGCATGTCATCTGGGAATCTTGAGTCTCTGAGGTACCTTGTTGAGTGGTTAAAATCAATTTATGTTAAGGGGAAATTTCTTGGTTTTACTATTACAAAGGCCGGTGCCATTATGGAGAGAAGCCCAGATGAATTGGATGGGATTGTGAATTATCTTGAGAGCAAAGGAATCAGGAGGGATTGGATGGGGTTTGTTGTCAGCCGGTGTCCGAAATTGCTTTCTTACACCGTGGACGAAGTGAAAACTCGAGTGGATTTCTATTTTGAAATGGGTATTACCGAAAAGGATTTTGGCACAATGGTCTTCGACTATCCCAAGGTGCTCGGATTCTTCAATCTTGAAGAGATGAACACTAAGGTATTACGCCCTTTGTGCTAATAATAGTGCTTGTACTTGAGATTCTTATTTGTTTGAATGTTAAATGCTTTTCAGAGGTAAACTAGATGGCGTCAGTTAAATTATGTCATAATGGGTTTAAAATCTTGGTTTTGTATCGGTTCCATTAATGGCCGGCATTGTGATAAAATACGACATTTTTTTTGAAAAATATGCGTATAATATGCATTTTCTTTGCCACGACATACTAAACACGTATATACCTGTATTTTGAACAAACCACATATTTTCATTTAATACGCATATTTTGCGTATTGAACATTTTTTCCCCATATTTTACCATATTTAAAAAACTGTTTAAAAACTTAATTTTTTTTTTTTAATATTATCTCGTTTTTTCCAATTTTTCTGTTTTTTTTTTCCGTCTCCCATATTTTACAGTTTTTTACCTTTTGCTTTTGTTCCCATTTTGTCCATGTATGTTGCCTTTTTTTTCCCCGACTTTCTCACCGTATTAAACCCGTATCCGTATTTTGTCACTTTGATGGTCGGTATTGGTACCATCTTCTATACCAGTTGATAATTTTTTTGTACTGGTTGGCACAAATGATACAAACCCTTCAAAGTGTTAATACCGGGTGATATTAACGTTTGGGGTTTATTTACTGGACAGGACAATCCAGTACCAACCGAGATTTGAAACAATGCCTACTGGGTTTGTACAAAAGGATCAGGTTGCAAAAAGCACGGTTTTAAAACGCGAAAATTCAACTCGACTTGAAAGTCAGTTGAGTCGAGTTAACTCGAAGACTCGGATAAACTCGATTCGTTCCAACTCAGGAATTTAGTGTATATTTTGAAAAATATATATCTTATAAAATAAAAAACTATGTTACAGGGAACATGATGGAAAGATATGTTGATAAAATATTATTATATCAACATGGGTAGTTTATTACTTTTTGAAAAGATAGAATATCTAAATCCTCATCTCATGAAATATTATTATATGTAAGGGTAGTTTATGCCCTGATTACAACATCCGAGCGAAATCTTCACTTGGGAAGCACGCTTTTTGGCCGAGTTAACTCATTGACTTGCCAAGTTTTAGAACTATGGAGCAAAGTGGATACATGGGTATCATCTGGTGCTGAAATTAGACAAAAGTTACTTGGGAAGCACGCTGTTTGGCCAATAGATTGGCAAATATCTTTTCAAACTATTACATTGTTCATGTGGCATTATCCGCAAAATTTATGAAACGTTCTTTTTTTTAACCAGTATTATTACCATTTACATATTTTCTCATTTCAAAATTTCAATAAAATTTTACCTTGACAAAAAAGAAAAAACTACTAGAAAAATATGGTATTTCTTGAAAATACAGGAGAAAAAACATCAAAATCTTGTATCCTACCATTATAGGAATAAAACGTTAGACTCCCAACTTGTCCACAATTTCTAAAATTTTTGTTGCCTACTTTAACAAGTAGGACGTGGAAGTCATCCTGTGGGTAATTTATTTGATTAAGTTCCACTTTCAAACCTAATGGTTGCATTCTCATCCAAAATCACGATAGCTTTGTGAAATGATAGCAGAGAGATGGATGGCAAACCTTATTTCTCATGGTGCAGATGGGCTGACCACAACACTACTTTCGTGGCCGTCTAAATTCTTGTACTTTGAATTACACGACTTTTAAAGTTGCACCACCCATGCAAGATGAAATAACTGAAAGGGCACCTCTATTTGCGCTAACACCTTTTCTGAAAGCGTCAACGTCCGAAACCCTTCAAAACTCTTGACTGCTTTAAATCAGGCGATGGAGAATATTTTTCACGCCGATCTTCCACAAAATGGATCTCTATGAGCGTACCATCAAATGGCCAGTTTTTTATTCCACGTGGCACGGATATCCAAAAAGTGGCCTAAAATCATATGGCACACATCATGCTTATATGTGATTTTAGGATCATTATTTTGAGATGTGACACGTGGAAACCAAAACTGATTGTCTGATGGTAAGATCTTGGTTTCTAGATCCTTGTGTGGAAGATCGGGGAGAAAAGCGATCTCCATAATCTGATTTGAAGCAGTCAATGGGTTTCGGACGTTGGCGCTTTTCGAAAAGGTGTTGGCGCGAATAGAGGTATCCTAAATGAAATGCGTTGCGAGCGATGCTGTTCCTTGTTGCACTATATGTCGAGCTGCATTGGGCGAATTACTTTCTTACACTTTTGACTTTCTCTGGAAATTAATAAGCCTTGGAATCTTTTTGATAAATCAAGTAATCAACCACTTTCTTGTAAAGGAAAGAAAATTCAGAGCACAACCTAGTGCACAGGGAGGCTCTGTTTCAAAGCAGTGGGAGGTCTATTCCACATTAACCAAACTATCTGCAATGGAGTTTCTGTTGTTGTCTGTAGAATCTTAAGGTGTGGATGTAACATTTTCTAGTGAAGTATAAATAACAATGGTGGGTGTCAGGTGAAACTTACAACCGTAATTATTCCTCTATTATCTCTTCCTCTCCTACCTCTAACCCGAAAGCTCTTAACCGTGTTCTCTCTACTCCCAAACCCTAAGTCCAAAATGAAAGTTTTTTCCTCTCTGAGCTTGATCTATATCAACACTCAAAGGTTAGAACTTAGAATAATATTTAAGGGTTCCTCATACCATCATAAATGATGTTGAAGGCATTCTTGTCAGCCATTGAATGTTGAAAGTTTCTTGAAGTGTACCTAGGTTATGCTTTATATATATTCAATTCTTACGACACTAGAATATGGTGTATGCTATTTTGTTTTTATTATGCTTTAGAACTGAACTGGTGAAATATTCCATCCCAAATCTCTTTTGAAAATTTATACTCCATAACTAATTCCTTATCCTAAAACAATTGAGAATAAATTTTTTTCCTTGATGGTTTAAAGTCATTGTTTCTTGGCCGCTTCATTTCATTATTTAAATGTTCTGTTATTTCCTAATGGATTAAAATATAATCTAAAGTGTACTACCATTGCATGTGATGCCAAATAAACACGGAAAGTTTCATTTGACCTCTTTTGTTCAGGTTAAATACCTTATGGAATTTGGACTAAGTAACCGAGATGTTGGACGACTATTAGCATTCAAGCCTCAACTTATGGGATTCAGCATTGAGGAAAGATGGAAGCCTCTAGTGAAGTATTTGTATTACCTTGGGGTTCATCGCGATGGAATGAGGAGGATACTTACAGTGAAACCAATGATTTTCTGTGTGGATTTGGAGAGAACCATTGCACCAAAGGTATGATGCTTCTAAAGAAATGATTCTAACCAAGGTGTCAGTATCGGTATCGTGTATTGGTCCATATAGGACCGATACAGGTACATTATTGCCGATAAAGAAAGAGTTGTATCAGTCAGTATTGGCCGATACTGATCCATATCGGCCGATTTTGATCTGTATCAGTCCGATATCAAATTACCGATACCACTCGGATACAGGTATTGAGGTGGTATCGGTATCGGTTCTAGAAGAAACCAATACGTATCACTTATATATGTATCGGTATCGGCCGAGTTTTCATACCATGATTCTAACATGCCATTAGAAAATATTATTTTTAATGTCAAAGGTATTAGTCTAAAGCTCGTTTGTGTATTGGCGTGCAAATTGTCGAGTCTCTCCTGATTTCCTCTGATGTTTTTAAGTGCCAAAGACATTAGTCTATAGCTCTGCTGTGTTTTTCCTTGCAAATTGTTGGAGTTCCGACAAGATTTCCTACGATCACTAATTGCTCTTCCTTTTGATAATTTATGTTTACCTCATGAAAAACACATGCATCCCTTTTCTTTCTCTTTATTTTTCGTCAACACTGGTTTTCTTGTTTTTTTTATCTTCTGACACATTGCCATCACTCCTCATTTATCGTCCCCATATTTGTTATCATATATAGTCCCTTATGCTCATTCATTTCATTACCTTTCTTTTTTTAAAAAAAATATCAGACTTTATTGAAAACAAAAAAAAAAGGCACCATTCATTTTCCTTTTTTTTTTTTTTTTTTGATCGGTAAAGGATGTAAGCTTATATTAAGTACCAGCGAGGAGCTGAAAAAAAAAATACAAGTCGCAAGAGACCGACAGAAAAAGGAGCCGAAATGGCAAAAAGCGAAGCAACGAAACAAGGAAAAGAACAACAAAAAAACCCAACCAAGGGCACGAACCCTAGAAGGCCGAAAGGACCCGACAGAAGAAAGGGAATAGCGATGCCTAGCTTGGGTCCCAAGACATTGACTCAGCCCCATTCCAACCTTTGTCTAGGACCACCTAGTGGCACATGAGATCTTTGACACCCTTCAAAATCAAACCCGTAGGGCGCCGCTTCCAGCTGAAAAACCGGGCATTCATTTCGAGCCATAAGGACCAGACCACCACATAAAACCTAACCCTCCAGAAAGCCCCGAGTTGGCCTTCCAGGCGGATGCCAGACCATGCCAAGGCAAGCTGGGGAAAGTTGCACGGGGTCGCCCAACTCATATCAAAGGACCTGAGAATGACCCCCCAAATTTTGGTGGCTACCCAGCAGTGCAGAAACAAGTGCGAAGCCGATTCATCCCCTTGCAGGCACATAGCGCAAACATTTGGAAGAAATTTCCCCCTGCGGATTAAGTGGTCAATAGCGAGGATCTTTCCCCGGATGAGGGTCCACATGAAGAATTTGACTTTTGGCGGAGTCGGGGCCTTCCACACATCCGCCCATCCCCACCTGATTAATGGCCTACCTGACAAGACCCGATAATATGATTTGACATTGAAATTGCTGTTGAGCATTGACAACCACATCCGTCTATCGCAACGATTCAGATTCCTCTCTGTTTCATAGAGCATAGCCACCAAGGCTAGGAGAGGGCTCTCCTCCTCCCTAATCAATCTACGAGTGAGTAGGTTCCACACAACTCCTCCCTCCCCCTCCGAGAAAAACTCAAACACCACGCCACTCGGCTGAGCCGCGATGTGGTGAACCACAGAGAAAATCTCCTTAAGCGGCCTGAAATCCACCCAAGAGTCATCCCAGAAATTGATGCGGAGCCCATCCCCCCAGCACCCAGAGGGAGTACAACGGCCAAGTCCCGCAAATCGTTTTCCACCAAGCTGAGACGACACTGTTGGTGCCAACATGAGCCCCCCAGAGCCCATTCGACCAGTTGTATTTTTCCGTTAACACTGACAACCACAAGCTCCCTCGTTCGTTGACCAAACCTGCGCGCTAAAACCACTTACCCAACAAGGCGATATTGGCCAAGTGCAAACTCCGGATGCCTAACCCTCCGCAAAGAATTGGAAGCTAACAAATTTCCCAGTTGACGAGATGGAACCTTTTATCCACACTCGATCCTTCCCAGAAAAAATTCCGTTGAATTTGTTCTAGCCTACAGATAACCGTCATAGGGTATTTGAAGAGTGACATGAAGAAAACGGGGACTCTAGAGAGGACCGATTTCACCAGGAGGAGTCTTCCTTCACTGCTAAGGAGCTTACCTTTCCAAGAGGCTAAGCGCATCTCGAACCTCCAAACTACGGGATCTCACGCCCCAACGTTGGGCTGCCAAGTGCCGAGAGGAATACCTAAGTTAGGGATAGGGAGATTGGCAATCTCGCTGCCCACCACCTCAACTAGCTAGAACATCACATTGTCTGTCACACCGATGCCCGAAACCGTAGACTTTTGTAAGTTCTTCGCTGCCCTGAGACCGCCTCGTAGATCGTGAGCACCTCTTCCAAACGCTGAATCTCACCATCCTCGGCCTTGCAAAAGAATAGCGTATCGTCCACATACTGAAGGTGAGAGATCCGGTGACCCGCGAGCCCACCTGAACCCCTGAGATGAAGTTATGGAGCAACGCATAGGAGGTAAGACATGAAGAGCTTCCCCAAACATATTGAAGAGGAAGGGGGACATGGGATCCCCCTGACGAATACCTCTAAAACTTTTGAAGTAGCCAGCTGGTGTCCCATTAACCATGACCGAAAACCACGCAGAGGAGTAGCAAGCCTTCGTCCATTTCCTCCATTTGATCCAACCTTCTCAACATGTAGTCTAAACAACCCCAATTGACCCTATCGCAGGCTTTCTCCATATCCCCCTTCCACAGGATGGCGGGATGACCGCTCCTATGAGCCGGCTGAACCACTTCTTGAGCGATAACCACCATATCGACTAGTTGTTTACTTTGGACAAAAGCTCCTTGGCTAGTAGAGATGATGTTTCCCATCAGCGGTTTGAGCCGATTAGCTAAAATCTTGCACAAACAGTTAAGCAAGAAAATGGGACGAAAATCCTTCAGATCCTCGGCTCCCTCTTTCTTCGGAATGAGCGCTATGAAGGTGGAGTTAAGGCTCCGCCCGATGGAATTCATCAAACACAACCGTCAGGTCGACCTCGATCATATGCCAGAAGCTACGGTAGAACTCCATGGTGAAACCATCCGGGCCCGACGCTTTGTTTCTCTCGTTGCCTTTAATGGCCCGCCACAGCACGGGCTCCTCACAGGGCCTTTTGGCCGCCGATTGGTCCTCCGAGGAGATAGACCGGAAAGTCTGACCATGCAACTGGGGTCGGCTCCATTCCTCATTCATATATAATCAACTGTAAAAACTGACGATTTTTTCCTTGATTTGAATCGACTTTGAGAAAACCGTGCCGTCAACCGAGATCTGACCCAGGATCTTTGATTTCCCACGCGCATTGGCGACGGAGTGGAAGTATTTGGTGTTATTATCACCCTCCCGGAGCCAATGAATCTTGGCTTTTTTGTTTCTAACAGATCTCCTCCGCCAAACACCTGTCATTGAAGTCCATCTTAATCTTGAGCCTGTCGAACTCGCTCATGAAATTATATAATTTATGGCTTTTTGTTACAAATTATATAATCAAAGTTATAATGAAATTATAAGTTCAATCAACAGATTAGTCATAAATTTCGTACTGGCCAACACTGATGTCATGATGCTCTCTTATCCTTTTTAAACTTTTTCCCTAGCAAGCCAATTATATTATCTTCTTTCTCGTAGTTCCATCAACTTGGTGCTCTTCCTAGTCAGTGCACCTATATTCCAAGAGTTCAAGCAGAAATTTGGGGCTAACTTTTACGAACTTGGGTAAATATTTTGCGATTATTCGCCGACTCGGCCGATTAATCGATGATGTAGTCGGGATGACTACAAGTCACCGACTTTTTCTGATTTTTGAAAAAGTCGGGAGTTTTTTGTGACTTTGGTCTAATCAACACATTGTTTATTACTCATTTCTGATTTTTGAAAAAATCGGGAGTTTTTTGTGACTTTGGTCTAATCAACACATTGTTTATTACTCAGTATAGGCTACGTTGAGGCACATCACTTTTTGTGAATGTGTTTGGTTAAGGATTTGACATAACTTTTTACGATCAGCTGACTTCCGCAGCATTAACCCTCTTCCATTTTCTTTTGGGCTTTGGACTGGCATAGCCAGAGTTAAATATATCAATCGGAAGTGCTGTTAAATTTTACTAGTGTTTGACAAGGAATTTAATAAATGAACTTCCAGTGACTTGTTTTATTGTTTAGGTACGATTTTTACAGGACATTGGAATTCAAGAAGAAGACATTGGTGGCGTGCTAGTCAAGTTCCCACCCTTATTAACGTATAGCCTTTACAAGAAAATTCGGCCAGTGGTTGGTTATTTTTCCCTTGTTTTATTTTATATGCATTAGTCCTATAATCGAACTCTTTTGTCTAAGCTGGTTGTTTAAATAAGTTTGTAACTTGATGCCATGGAATATATTTTTTCAGGAAGTTTGAAATGTTTTTGGCATGTATCATTATGTTTTCCATGAATTTTTGGTAGAGATTTACAGTTGGGGTGTTTTATGTCATGGAATATATATATATTTTTGGAAAGTTTGAAATATTGTTGGCATATATCCAGGGTGTCAGTATCGGTATCGGTCCATCTTGGACCATTACGTATTTGGCCCATACGAATATGGTATCACTGATACCATTTCAGTCGATTTTTTTTTTTTTGCAAAAAGTAAAGTAAATAATAAAAAAACTCGCTGTACCAGTCAGTATCGGCCAATACTGACCAGTATCTGCTTTCCATACTGATATGGATACTGATACCCCTCTGATACCTGTATCGGTGTGGTATCTGTACCGGTTCTTGACGAAACCGATACGTATCGGTATCAGCCAATTTTTGATACCATGCATATATCATTACATCTACCATGATTTTTTGTTAGAGATTTGCAGTAGGGGTTTTCTGTGCCATATACTTTTGCTGTTTTACTCTTTCTTGACAATTGTTACACCTGTCGGTCCAGCACCAAACACATTATTCGTAAGTTTAAGTTCTCTGTTCTCTTTTTATCCCTCATTTTTATTTGAAATTATTAAGGAATCATATTGCTATGTTCAATGGTGATTCGTTCATATAACTCTACGTTGGAATGCAAGATCTTAAAAAAATTCCAAAGTAGAACTAATCAAGACCAGGTCAAGTTTTAAGTTTACAAACTTTGGTATTGATGAAGGCCTGTGTTCCAGTATACAAGTTGAAACCCACTCACGTACTTAAAATCCTCTCAATTCCCCCTTTTTTTTTCAATTTTATTCTAAATTAATCAACCTATAGAGAAATAATAAGTATAAAAATCTAAATACACTCAACACAAGTAATGTGAAAATGTGTCTTTTTATGTGTTTAGTTAGATAAAGGACAACTTTTGTGATGGATGATGCCTGGAAATGTATAGAGTGATAGCGTTATTGGTGTTAGTAGTATAAAAGGTGTTATTAGCTATAGTCATGGTGCGTCTTATTTAATATTGGTGTTTATGTAACTCATTAATCTATTTTTCTCCTCTAATCTCTTTCTTCTCTCTCTAACCCTAAACTTCTCTCAACCAAACCAAACCCTAAATCCTATCAACGAACCCTAATCCCCTTCTCTTTTTCTCAACTCCAAGTTAGGGATGTGATTATGGATACCAGGTGACAATTCTCGTGTTCTAAAACAAAGGTATCAAGAAGAGTATCTATGTTATTGATATTATACTCTAGAAAGTAGAAATGCTACTTGATTGGGCACAAAAAAAATTCGTCTCTAATTTCCTTTCTGACTTTTCCTCAGTTAATCTCCTTTTCGCTTTTAATAAAACTTTACTCTTATTCATCGGAGTATGTAATTGTAGTCTTTAAGCTTCAAAGAGCATCCCATCTTTATCACATGCTTGAGGGGGAAATACCTATTTTTGGGAAATTTTTGACAAAGTCCGAGTATTGATAATCTCTTGCTACTGTAAAATCTGATTTTTTCGTGGTGACAATATGAGTTTTTGAAAAGAGTTAGTATTAGGTGAATGGTCTTAATAGTGAACTAGTCAATCTCACTCCACTAAAAGTTCAAATGATGGTGTGAGTGTTAGCACTTTGTTGGGGCATTTGGAAGCAGGAGCAAAATAAGAATACTTTAATGATGTAATTGTAGTAGATAATATTTTGAGTATCAAAACTTTTGTGAATCCATAGTTCTTGATTTTCAAGTCATCTACCACACCTATTTTTAGATATATTGGATTGAATTTTTTTCGCAAGGAGTGGGACAAGAAGGGAAGTAGGGCAACAATGGGGAAAAACCCTCCTATTTACATGACGAATTCAATTTTGATAGTAGCTTTGTAGTAAATCTGGGCATGGCTAAGCTGATAAAATAAAAATAAAAATTCTGGGCATGGCTGATGATTAAAAGAATAATAATAATAAATAAAATAAAATAAAAATAAAAATCTCAGCATGGTTAGCACTGCAGGGATTTTTAGAGACAAGGTGGTCATTTAAGTTTCTGTCCAACACCTAAAAGCAGAGGATATGGTTCTGAGGAAAATAAGAAAACTTTTTTTGTGTCTAGTTTCAGTGGATTATTAATGGTTGATGAACACTAACTTAATGTTAGGTGGTTTAGTAGACAAGAAACCCATCCATGCGCACACATATATTAATAAGAGAGCAAAGGAGACAAATGTTCTATTCACAAATTTGCAACAAGAATCAAATGGGTTTACAAACTTCTTGGCAAAGTAAGGGCTGGTAAATCTTCTTTATTTAGTAGCGACGTTTTCCTATTGACTTACTTTGTAGGGTTTTTTTTATCTTTGTGTGGGCAAGGGGAAACCTTTTGTCCCAATTTTTTTAGTCTACACTTTAGGCTACAATGGTTGGTTGTGGAGAAGAACTAAAAACTATGTTAATTCTTCTGTAATGCCAGTTTCTCTAGTCAGCAGCTCACCACGCCTCTTCGTAGTTTTCTGTGTTATTTAGAATAGAATTTTCATTAGTCATACCTAAAACACTACCCAGAGTATTCCACGTTAGGGATTTCATTGCTTTTTTAATTATATTTTTCATGTTTAGTTTCCTTATATATATTTGCAGTCTGGTGGTATCGGTTTGATGTACTGCCCCTTGGTCAACCCGTATCTCTCTTAATACAGACCCATTTGTCGAACCATCAACACTCGAGGTATCAGACCAGGACTCGGTATCGGGTATTGGTCCATGGAGGACCGATACCATAGTCACAAAAATCACCAAATTTTCGAAAAAATAGGCAAAAAACGTCGAATTGTTGGTTCCCCAAACAATTCAGCGAATAATCGTAAAATTTGCCCAAGTTCGTAAAATTCAGCGAATTTTGTGAAAAATTCGGGAAAATTGGGTTATTTATTATTATTATTTTTTATGCAGGTCAATTTTTTCCCAAAATTTCGAAAAAATTCTTCTTTCTTTTTCTTCCTTTCTTCTTCTTATATATTTTTAAATTTTAAATTGTCCCGAATTTGACCGAATTTTGGCAAATGATGCCGTTTTTTCCCGATTTATACCCTTACCGATTTATTGCCGAATCCTGAATTTGTGACTATGACTGATATGTATCGGTCTCGGTCTATATGCTGATACTGTGTATTTTTTGTCTTTTAAATTTTAGAGATCACAAGGGATGTGTTATAGTCTTAAAAGTCTTTAAAGTATCACTAAGGGATGTGTTATAGTCCTAAAAGTCTTTAAAGTATCACTAAGGGATGTGTTTTAGTCTTAAAAGTATCATAAAAGACCTATCAATAAACTATTAAATTTTGTTTTTAATAAAAAGGAAACATTTTTTTACAAAACAAATTTAAATTTCAAATTTGGTAGGTCTCAGCCGATACCTGATAGGTATCGATTGATACAGTGCTGTATTGTCCGATACTGATACCTGATACCAATACCACCCTGAAACTGGTATCGGGGTGGTATCGGTATCGCTTTGCAAAAGAACCGATGCTTATCACTGGTACGTATCAGTATCGGCCATACTTGATACCTTGTCAATGCTTATTTTCCTCATTTGGACTGCTACACGACCTCCGAATCTGGCTCAGGCAAATCCTCAATGGCTTGCACAACACCTGGAGCGATTTCTCTCGGCGTGCTTGCAAAGCCCCTTTTCGAGGTAATTTTCTCCTTCTCGTGTCCATACCAAAGTTCTCCGACCCTAACATGTCTTTGCCAAACCATCATCATACACCTCCACAACACAACCTATGCATGCCACACCACTCTTCAGCAAGGTCTTCAATCACCCCATATATGTCTCAACAAATCATGCCACACAACCACCCGCCGTCTACCAAGACCCAATTACGAGGCTATCTGTCCTCTATGCCAGCATCAAGTTGTGCACCTCCATGCACCAAGGGTGTGTGACTACGTGACACATGATGGTATTTCTTCCCCCTTGGAGGTTTCTGCTTTCCTTGGTTTCAAGGCTTTTGTTGGGGTTTGGGTAGTCTTTTGATGGGTTGGGTTCTGTTTCTTTTTATAGCTTTTTTAGGCCTTTATGCCTTAGCTTTTTCACTGCAGCTCTATGTTTCTTGTATTTCCGTTTTGCTTCTTAAATATATTTTGCTTTATCGATTAAAAATACAATTTCCTAGTTTTGGAATGAGTTGAAGTAAACAGATTGACATCAGATATAGCTTAGAATTACAAATATCTCTAGCCTACGAGATTTTATCACAATTAATGCTTCTGTTGCTTTTGTCTCTTTCAGTGGTCAAAATTACTCTCTATAAAAAAAATTAGCATTGTTACTGTCACACCATTGAAACAAAGAAAATACTGTTGTCTGCTTTGAATCAGACGATGTAGATCGTTTTTGGTTTCTTCTTCCACACAATAGATCTTGAGATTATGAGCCTGCCATCAGACGGTCACATGTTGATTCCACGTGGCACACATCCCAAAAAGTGAACATGAATCATTTTTTATGGTATGGTATGATTGTTCACTTTTTGAGATGTGTGCCACGTGGAATCAACATGTGATCGTCTGATGGTAGGCCCATGATCTCAAGATCTTTAGTGTGGAAGATTGGGACAAAAAATGATCGCCATCTTCTGATTCAAAGCAATCAACGACATTTCCTTTGTTAAGTGGTGTGGCAGTAACACTGCTAAAAAATACTCATTTATCTAATAAGAGCGTATTAATTTGTTAGCATATTTTTCCTGGTTGGTATATACAGGTCATTTTCTTGATTACGAAAGCTGGTGTTTCCCAGAGGGATATCGGGAAGGTCATAGCACTCGATCCAGCATTGGTGGGTTGCAGCATTATAAATAAGCTGGAGATTAATGTGAAGTACTTCCTATCATTGGGTATTCCTCTGAAGTCTTTGGGTGAAATGGTTGCCGATTTTCCTATGTTGCTGAGATATAATTTGGATGTCCTCCGTCCTAAATACCGTTACTTGCGGCGAACTATGGTCCGCCCATTGCAAGACCTAATCGAGTTTCCAAGGTAAAGCGCATCTTAGACCACCAATCATCTGTTGGGTATATTCAAACTTTTTTGCAAACTCTTTTCTCTTGCTTAAATTGAACACGCTCAAGATCAAAACCTATCATCAGGTGGCTAAAAAAATTGGGCCCACTTGGAACCCAATGGATGGCTCACTTTCCCTAACCCTCATCAAAAAATGGCCTATACTTATGTGGTTTATACTCAGTTCAATCTAACATGATTTGGAGTCATTTATATTCCCTATGAAACTAGGGTTTTTTTCATTTACCTGAGATTGTTTCACTTATTTACATTGTGGCCCTTGCTTATTTGTTTCCTTTACTTATTGCCCCCACGGTGAAGGATCAACCGTTGAATGTTAGAGAACTAACCTTTGACTGCTTTGAATCAGACGATGGAGATCTTTTTTCACCACAATCCTCCACCGAATGAATCTTGAGATTGGGAGTCTACCATCAAGCGGTCGATTTTGATTCTACATGGCAAACGACCCAAAACGTTAACATGATCATGGTCCTTGGATCACTTTTTGAGATGTGTCCCATGTGAATCAAAATCTGACCGTTTGACTTAGGCCCATGAGGTCAAGATCCACTAGGTCAGAGTTTAGGGTGAAAATAATCTCAATTGTCTGATTTAAAGCAGTCAAGGTTTATGTTGTCGGAGAGACTGTCATTGTAGGGGGAAGTAAAGGAAACACAAAAGTAAGGGCCACATTGTAGATAGGTGAAACATTGGGGTTGGATTGTAAATAAGACATTCTCAGGGGGATGAATGCTAAAAAACCATGAAACTATGAACAAACAAAATTCTACTAACTGGCTTGCAGGTTATGAGGATTTCCTGACCAAACAAACTTTGTGGCCCACGCCATAAAGGAAACACAAAAGTAAGGGCCACATTGTAAATAGGTGAAACATTGGGGTTGGATTGTAAATAAAACATTCTCAGGGGGATGAATGCTAAAAAACCATGAAACAACAAAATTCTACTAACTGGCTTGCAGGTTACGAGGATTTCCTGACCAAACAAACTTTGTGGCTCACGCCATATGCTATCCTCTCTTGTAATACATTGGAATATGTGCATCGGATCATTTCCTCGTACTCTTTTCACCTGTCGATATATTACTTACATATATAACTTAGGACTGATGAAAATAATATATCTGCAGGTTTTCTTTTGGCTTTGATTTATTAATGAAGTTCTTTTTACTGAACCCATGTAATATATCTGCAGGTTTTTCAGTTATTCTCTTGATGGCAGAATAATCCCTAGGCACAAAGTTTTGGTGGAAAACCGGATAAATTTCAAGCTGCGTTACATGTTGCCAGGGCCTGATGAAGAGTTTGATCGGCGGGTCAAGGCTGCAATTGAAAGGCGCCAAAGGTTTGAATCTGGAGGCATGGTTGACCCTTTTGATTCTCTAGCAGCCAATAGATCTATGGAGAGGACTAAAGTTGATTGATAATAAGCAAAGTGATAATTCCCATGACTGCAATCTACACTGTGAAGGAAGCAAGGTATTATTTATTATTTTTGAAAGCACTCCCTGAAGCATGCTAATTAACATTAGCTATGGATAAATATCCACCCACTCGTTGATGCAGCAACTCATTTTTGCTAATTTAATTAAGGGATAATGGCTCTTGACCGCCATTTAAACACCAAAATAGTGTTTAAATGATCTGGTACCATTAAAATTAGACTTGTTTTTGTGTCACACCATTGAAGTGTGATTTATCATTATGTCATGTGGCACGCATCTGTGATTAATCTAAATCGTCTGAGTGGCAATCTATGAGTGGAACATGTCTCAGCCCAAAGAAACATGCCTATAGGTGGCTGTGAACCATCCGATTGATGAACTCTATTATCAGCCGTTAAAACTAAAAACAATGGTTGGTAAATGATAATATAGTTCGTTTTTGGGCCTCTTTCACTTTAATCTATGATCTGTCACTTGACGGTACAGATCATCCACATCTTAAACCATTGATGGTGTTAGATCATTTAAACACCATTTAAGTGTTCAAATGATGGCAGGAGAGTCGGTTCCCTTAATTGAGGCTTCATGGGAGTTGTTATTCTCAAACATTAGGAGTTGATTTTTTTTTCTAAAATTGACTAAAGAGCAAAAAAGGGTGAATACAGCAAAAAGTTTGTGGATGCTTTACAGCCTTTGATATTTTCGTGTATTTACTTCTTGTGATCATCAAACAATGGTTTGGAAGTTGGACAATAAGCCAACATCTTGTCAGCCGTGCATTAATGGGACTTTTAGATTGGACACGGGTTTCTATACTCTCCAAAGTCTGTGCATGTCTGAAGGTCCACTCACTGCATAGTTGACAAGACAGTGATCATTGTCTGCAATGTGAGCCAAGGGCTCATTGAAGATAAATTCATTTGACACTGACCTTGAAAATCATGATAGTCAAACTTTCACTTGAATATGTGGCTTATGAGCCATGTACAGTTTTATAATGGAGCACGCCTATTAGTGGCCCATCATCCCTTCTGGTTATGGAAACCACAAACCATGGAGGATGTCAAATGTTTCAAGAAACCATCTTTTCCTTGTAAAATAATTTTTTATTTCTATAAAATGTATATATTTTTAACATTATTCACCAAATTACGGAGTTAGAGCAAGTCAAGTTTATCCAAGTCTCCAAAGTCAGCTGGCTGTTCGGAGGGACAATGCACAATACGCTAGAAGGTGCTCTGCCTCTGCCGCCTTGTGCCCACCGTTACACATAAAACACCTCTTAACAAAGAAAAAGAATAAGGACCGCTTGACGGAAGTTTTAGCATATTATATAGCTTTAAAATGTTTTTAAAAAAAGGATTGATGCACTTTTCAATGTCCTTAAAAAATCATTTGATCAATGTGTGCCGGAAATGGTAATTTCAAAATGCGAAAAAGGTTGACAAAAGGTCATGCGGTCAACATATGGGAAACATTTATGATTAAAATTATGAAAATACCCTTCTATTGAATGTCAGTTAACAAAAACAATATCATATCATGTATTTAGATGGGAAGAAGGGTGATTTGGTAGTTGTAATTATAAATGCTTCTAAAACTTTGACCGAAAGTCTTATTAGGAACCCAAAAAATTGTGACAATCCCTTTCTTCTAATGTTTTTTTTTTCTAAAGCAATATGTTGTGCTAAAACTTTTTGAAAGTAATCTTTGTTTTCTTAAAACCCCCCAAAAATACCACTCACCGCATATCCAGCATCTGGAGTCTACCTGGACCATAGCTTCATCTTTAGCCAGATTTCTCAGCTGCCCAATATTCTGCTGAATTCTGTCACCTCTAACCTCCATGAAATCCTCAGTAGTCTTTATCTTTTGCTGCAGTTGGCTAGAAGATGTAAGAGAATCACTCAGCTACCTGTTACACTCATGGATAAAAATATCGTCCAATACGTACATGCATGGTACCGTATCGGTGCCTCCCATACAAAAACTCAAAATACAGGAATATATCGTCCGGAACTGATACGTATCGACCAATACATATCGGTTTTGGGGTTGGGCGATACGTATCAGTTTTCCAAATTTTTGACTCATGGTTACACCAGAAAATGACCTTATTCCCCTCTGCCCATAGTTACTAAAATTGATGTTTTTTTTGAAAAAAACTCGGTTCTCTTTTCATAAAATGTTGGAAACATGTTTAAAATACATATTTTTCAAAAATATTTGTATTTTAAAAATAATTACGATTTCTACGTTTTGAATGCATTTTCTATCAATTTTCCTCATTTTTGTCAAAAAAATATTTATTTATTTTTATTTTTGTTACTTTTTTCAAGTACTTCTCAATTTTTTTCCAGGGTTTTCCCAATTTTTTCACATTTTTTTGTCTTGCCCATTTTTTCTCAAATCTCCGATCACCCTCCAAGAATTAATTAAATTAAATTACCCCATATTCTATTTCCGTCCCTAATACCCGAAATTACTTTCTAAGGGGAAATTTTCATTTCATGCAGTCCTCTTATGCCCAGTCCTCCTTCCTCTTTGGAGAAACGAGCGACCTCTCGATTCACGGACATATAATATATTGGAAGATTTGCATTATGTTTTTGCTTCAGATATATTTATTTATTAATAATAATAATAATTATTATTATTATTTTATAGGTAAGCTGTGATTGAACCTGGGACCTATGGGTTGTTGTATCCTTAACCTTTTACCATTGGGCTGCAGGCCCGATACCGATTCAAATGTGAGTAGTTTATCATCTGGTCAATATTTACCTTTTCCGTCTGCTTGTCTCATGTGGCCCACTGATTGTTTGATGTTGTCGGTGGCCTGGCTATCGCTTCCTCTAGTCTGGCATATGTTTTTCTTCGAAGGCTCTGGATTCCCTTCATCTCTTTCCCGTAACGGTTATGAACCCGATTCATTTGTCGGCCGACGTTTGTTTTGGTATCCTACCCTATCCATTACCTGGAGGAGATGCTTACGCTCACGATGTTCAACATATTCAAGGTCGAATGTGAATCAAGGATACCTGGTTTGCGCTGTTTGAATTCAGGTTCACGATTTGCCTGTGCCTGGAAAATCTGGTATTCTATGGGAATGATGATTTTCAAATGAGTATTAAATATTTGTAATTACTTTCCTTATTTTAAACAAACAAGTGCTTAGATCCGAATCCTTCCACCATAATTTTGCATTTCAGAGGAAAAAAAGGTATGGATTTTCAAGATCATAAGTAAATAAATGGTGTTCAAACACCAAGTAGTATTTAAATGACAGTGAGGGGAGAGTTGCTTTATCCATTCAATTCATTCAATTGGGTAGATTTCAGTTTAATGTCATTTGGCCTGAGAAATCTGGGCAGATGATGTGGACCATTATTAGTATCTAATATAGATTTAAGTGCTTGGATTGGGGGATTCATATCTTTTTATGGGCTAATATCAAAAGTTAGAGAGCGAAGTTTATATGTTATTGAACCACAAGGATGAAGTTGGTTGATAAAACATGAGCCACGTGGCATCATTTTGTTTAAGCTAGACGAGTCTAGCTTTAGATTAGTAAGGCTAGCCAGCCGACTAATATACTAATAGGTAGAACAATTACTTTTCGTACGATCCCGAGAGGAAGGTGAAGAGAAGCTTGATTGAGCTAAGGCAAGAAAGCAAGCGCATGTAAAAGGCCAATCAAACCATTATACTTTGTCAACTTGACTTACTACGGGATAGAAAGTTAATCTCTTCATTATAAGTTTTCCTTCCAATGAAAAAGCACCAATTTTTTTTCTTTTTTTCAATCAAATAACAGAAAAGTGATAGGTATGAAGTTGAATATCTGTTTGCTTTAAGTTCTTATTTAAGGGAGGGTTATTCACACCTATTTGTTATGATGAGCACACGCTTCTCATAGAGGAGAAAAATTGTTGATTGCTGTGAATTAGATGATGGAGATCATTTTTCGTCTCAATCAATAGATTTTGAGACTGGTGCACCTATCAGATGGTCAGATCTTGATTTCACATGACGCACATCTCCAAAAGTGATCACGGCATACCTATCAAATAATAATATTTGGAGATGTGTGTTACATGGAATCAACATGTCACCGTCTGATAGGTGCCTCATGATTTCAAGATCTATTGTGTGGAAGATTGGGACGGAAAACGATCTCCATCCTCTGATTCAATACAGTCAACAATTTTTTATGATGGAAAACCTAGTGTTTTTTCACTAGTTTATCAGGTGCAAATAAGGCCGCCCTTGTCATAAATGAATTGACAATAAAAAAAAAATATAAGAGCGATTATATGGTGTAATGCGTTTTTAAATCTCTCAAAATGGAATCTGTTCCAACGTGTACTGTTGAAATGGTGTCCACTCGTTTAGAGTTGATGACCGGTCCCAACTTTGGTCGGTCGGTCACCTAATAACAGTTTCTCTGCATCGTTCATTGAGTTTCGTAATAGATAATTGAGCCGTGCACTACGGACAGTGCATGGTTCAATGTAGAAGATGTGTATATATCCTTGGCTTTGTATAGGTTAGTCAACATTCAAATTGAGACACGTGGCATGTAATTTCATCAACTACATATATGAAATATGAGTCATAGGACCTAATACAAAATTTGGAGGGTCAAATATTACATAAGAAAAGCAAAAACTTTTAAAATGGAGGTCTATCGTGGATATCTCTAAAATCAGTTTTAACTACTTATTTTGAAGGCACGCAACTTCTTCTGATCATAATCATCATGGCCTTATCCTATTTATTTAGAGTTGGCTTTACAAGTATGTCTTCTCCACTTATTTCTGTGTAACGATGCCATAAAATTTGTATTCGTAATATGGCGCACCATAGGGATTTGGCAAGGGTTTTTACAGCTGATTGCCAACCTAATACTAACCCTCCTTCTCATTGAGGCAGCATATTTAAAGAAAAATAAATATGCTCCCATGCAGGGTCAAACTATAGACCATACTGACCATATTCTCCGACTTTTTGAAAAACATGGTGAATGGTTCTTGAATTTTTTGAAAAATAAATAAAGTTATATAATTATTCGCGACTTTTTCAAAACATTGTGAATTTCACGAATTATTTGTAAATTTAAAGATGATTCACAAATTTCTCTAATTTTTTACTCTTTTTTTTCAAATTTTAAATATTTAGGTAACATATTTTTATTATTTTTCTGAATTTTGATCGAATCTTTCCGTAATTTTGCCGGACTTTTTCTAAGCCAATCTATTCCCAACCCTGACTCGTCAATAAGATACAGCCCTTTAGTTTACAAGACTGGTGCTCTCCCAATGAGCTATTAGGGCATTTGCCTTAGACTTCTTCAGATCAAATGATAGAAATGTTTTTTCTTCACAATCTTAAAAGAAAAAAAAATAAAAATAATATATATATATATATTATATATATATATATATATCAAAATGAATGTCTACCCTGTTCTAAAGGCATTTGACTTCCAAATAGGTAGATCACCTACAAGTTTCAACTCATCGAATAGCATTAGCCACCAGTCAACAAGTATCCTAAGAGATTTATCTCAATGATGAGAGAGGACGGGTTATACTAAGCATTAACATCCATCCGTCCAATGAATCACCAATACCATTGTATCATAGAGTAGGGATTAGGTACCCCAAGCACTGGGGTCAACCTCCTTATCAAATGGTCAAGCTTGGAGAAGTGCCCAATTATTTTTTAAATATAAATTTGACCTTCCTACGCTCAACAATCGGCACATTGTCCAGTTCTCAGAGAGAGATTGATTTGAGAACCAAGGCTGAAAAAAATGTATAAAGGCACCATTATGCTCTTCTATGTCTATAAATAACTAATCATTGGCGCCCATTTAAAATATTGATCAATATATAATAATAGAAGGAGTCTGGTAGTGATGGTATAGCATATTATCTTCTTTTGAGTATCTGAATTTTAGATTTGAGGTGGTGGATCTAGATTTTAGCGAACCAAATTCAAATTCGCCGATTGGAGCATTAAATCCAATGCTTGATTTGTATTTAACTAAATCCAAGGGCTTTTTGCGAGATCCCTTTATCTAACTATGGGAATTGGCGGAATCCCCATCAATTTTGGGTATTAGTGAAGTACCTGTTCTACCTTTCAATAATTACTTATTAGAATATGAAATATAAAAAATACCCCTATCTAATTATTTCACTTTTTTTTTTGAGGATACCTATTTATTTCACAATTAACGTCGAGTAGTAACCGCACTTTAACTCGCGATAACTGCAATTTTAGTGCAGGGTAAACATTTTTCAACATCTCAATAAGGATATAAGTGTCATTATTATAAATTATTTATGTAAAAAAAATGAGACATTAATTGTTAAACGAATAGGTAATGGTAATTTTGATATTTCATATTCTAACAAGTAGAGAGTTTAAATGCTTAAAACTAGAATTTCACTAATACTTCAAAGTTGATAAGGAGTCTCGCCAATTCTCATCGTTAGATAGGGGTTTCGCAAAAAGCACTTTGAAAATCAACCATTTTACGCCAAGGCATGAATTAGAAATCACATTGGAATTAGATTCAGTCAACAACATAAATTTGTTATTAGCAACAAATCACTCAAATGATTGATCAATTGAATCCAATTGTACTTTAGCTTGGTCTAGTATTTTAAAAGATAATAAAACTATACTCCATATGCCAATCATTTCACATGTTTGTGGATCGTACTAGATTTATGTGTAAAGCATGTTTGGCTCCTTCAAAATAACCTCAGAAAATTAAATTTTTTCATCCTGCCGGTCTCACACCCTTCTCGCATTATATATAGTAAAAAAGTATTATTATTGTATTTCATTGATTTTCCCCTGAACGGTGATTTATGCCATCACTGAATAATTTCCAAATCCTGATTCTCTCAAAATTTTGCCTTTAATCGAATAAATTTTTTGCGAATTCCTGATTTGGTGACTATGGTACAATGAAGCTGCTGGATATTCAGCTCGAGGAGTTTGAATACATGATAAATTAATTATGTATATATAAAATTTAAACAGAAAAAATTAAAGGCTTTTAAGATGGCCAGGCAAGTACCTGTGTCATATACAGCACTCAAACTTCTATATACATAATCCTCTTAGCGGCATTGTGTCCTAATTAAACTCCTGACCAAGCTGCTGCTCAAGTTTCTGAAGCAAAGCCTTCTTTTCCACTTCAGGGAGGCCATTGAACATGAATACGGATTTGTCACCGATGTCATCCTTGAAAGAAAAACAAGAGAAAACCAGGATAAAGCAATATTGAAGTCTCGAGAGCTTTACAATTCCTCTTGCCGATAAATAAGATTAATGCACTTGAAATGAGACTCAAATAAAGTTGTACCTTAATGGGTTGTGTGAATTTCCTTGCTGCAAATACCGTAAACAGAGTCATCCATATACCCAACAGAGTAAGCTTCACCCCGTCATCCATGAAACCCGTCTGCACATTCCGGTTTAGGGTTCTCAGATTACAGTTCAGGTTCTTTAGAGAGGTGTAACCGTGTAAGCAATTGGTAGCATAGTTCTAAAACCCAGCAAGTCAACGAGTAACACGGCCGAGTTACTCGACTCGCCAGGATTTCGAGTCGAGTCCCGATTTTCGCTAGGATGAAGCAACCAGGGCTCATAACTATATCCTTATATATAAATATTTTAGTGGGATAAGGTTTTAGAAACCCTAGTTTTGAAAAAATAAATAAATTTAAACTACCCATTTATCTTTCCATCTTTTTTCTTGTAATATGTTTTACTAAATTACCGAGTCTTCGAGCTAACTCGACCCAGCTGACTTTTGCGTCGAATTTTCGAGTCTTCAAACCATGATTGGAAGAACTCTAAATTGAAGTATGATCCAACCCAATTAAGGGTAATCAATGAAGTTAGGTTCTGAGTGTGATATATGGATTATATTTTATTCTAGCGATCAATTGCTGGTCCGCCAAGTCCCAAGGGTAAATAAAAAACTGTCGTGTGAGAAATTTGAGAGAGAAATACCAGGTGTCCAAGTAGTACTGTTGGAATAATGAAGGTCAGGATGCCAGCTTCCAATTTTCCATAGCAGAGACCTGTGAGTGGAAAATCAGCATTGAAAGAGATAAACTACATAAACAAAAAATTCCTGTGAAAAGACGGATACACTAGTTCACAGAGAAAATTTCTCAACATGCATATATAATACAGGCAGTATTACTGCAGTAGTAAAGTAAATAAAAATTGGACCCAACTCTCCTGACCGTTTTATTTAAACACCAAATTTTTTGTTTAAATGATCTTACACCATTAATGGTTTAAGATGTGGGTATCCATACCGTCAAAGTGAGAGATCATTCATTGAAGGGAAATATACCCAAAAATCACACTCATTGAGAGACTTTAACTATCCAATCTGTGTACTCTAATACTAGCCATTGTTTTTATTTTTTAATGGCTGATATGAAAGTTCACCAAATGGATGGTTCCTATCCACTTATAGGCAGATTTTTTGGGTGAGACATGTTTCAATGATGGATTGCCACTTAGACAATTTAGATTGTTCACAGAAGCAAGCCACATGGCAAAGTAGTATACCACACTTTAATGGTATAAGATCATAAGCCTAAAGTAATTTTTGGTGTTTAAACGTCGAACAGGAGATATTATCCAGAAATTTTCTATAATTTTGATTCAAGTTAATCGGCATACAAGAGAGTAAAAATGAACATTTGCACAGGCATTTTTCATCTTTTCTCCCTTGTTCTGGCAGAGGAAAGGGTTTGAGAGGGGACTGGTGGTTATATTTCATGTTTGGGAGTAATGAGTAGAGCTTTCAACAACAACTTGGTGAGATATAAATGTACAGAAGATTCTTTAATGAGGTCTCCTGTTTGGCAAAAACAAGCAGAATGTTACGAGCATGTGGTGTCCATCTCTATTACTCCATTTTGGAGTAATAGAGATGGACATTTGAGGATGTAGAGGGTTGGGAATTTGAAAGATTGATAGGGCTGTAGAGGATATCAGCCAAAATTTTGACCCGACCCAACTCTCCTGACCGTCATTTAAACACCAAAATGGTGTTTAAATGATGTTACACCATTAAGGGTTTAAGATGTGGGTAATCCACATCGTCAAAGTGATAGATCATATATTGAAGGACAATGGGCCCAAAAATCACATTATTTGGGAGATTTGAACCATCCGATCTGTGCACTCTAATACCAACTGTTGTTCTTAGTTTTAACGGCTGATATTAAATTTTGCCAATTAGATGGTTCACAGCTACTTATGGGCATAATTGTTTAGCTAAAACATTCTCCCATGATGGATTGTCACTTGGAGAATTTAGATCGATCATACATGTACGCCACATGGCATAATAATAATAAAGAACACTCCAATGGTGTAAGATAATAAATTGTAATTTCACATAGATCACAGTTATATGCCACGTGGCATAATAATAAGCCTTTAATGGTGCAAGCCGAAAAGTCTAATTTTAGTGGTCTAAGATTTTTTAAACACCATTTTGGTGTTTAAATGTCGGTCAGGAGTTATTATCCCTAAAAAAATTCAAAGAAAAATGCAAATTAGATGAGAAAAGAAGTACAAAGATGAGATATATCTTCTATTACCTTCCTTGAAGACAAGTCCTGTCAAGGCCGCAAAGAGGGGCCCAATGAACCATACAGCTATTGGATTATCAACAACATACTGTGTCAAGCTCTCTCCAACTGGATGAGCAAGATTTAGATATGTTGCGAGAGAACCAATGACGCCAATTGCCCATAATGCTTGAAGGGTACGTTTGATCGGAGTGACGTAAATGTGAATCAAGAATAATGATAAGCCTAATCCTCCAGCTCCAAGGGCATATATCAAATCAGCATCTTGTTTTATGATATCCCTCAAGAAGGTGTCGTCAGGTAGAAAAGCAACTGAAGCAGCAATTACGAACGATGCAGCAGCAGTTACTAATCCAGATCTATATAAGATCACCTGTCAAAAAATATAAACAATCAAATATGCCTACAAAAATGTTACACTATTTGTAGCTTGTAAAGTATTATTGAGTTATGGAAAAGCTGCTCTTGATTATGGATGATATCAAGAAGTGGAAGGTAAGAATAGTTGGTAACAGGTTAAAATAAAAAAGAAGTAAAGACTATTATAAACAATTTCCCTTCTGTAACTAGACTTGATATTAGTCCCATGCTTATAGCACTAGCTGCATGTTGTAAGAAAAATTATTTTTAATTTTTCTTACAAAGCAACAAAATATATTGAAATATTTTCAAAAACAAAAATTAAGAAGTTAAGAAATATAGACTTTTCCTTCTCAACACTCCTTAAACCCAACATTATATTCAATCTTAAGCTTCGGAATGTTACCTGAACTTTTTGCTTCTCAATATTTCCTTTTGCATATGTTAACATAACTGTTACAATAAGTATTGAATGAACAGTAGTGCTATAATTACATGCAAAATATTTTATATTTATGTACCTTGGTTTCCTTTAGCTTTTATTTTCTTAAATTTTTTTATTCTTTATTTTTACTTTTTTTTGTACGGACAAATCCACAATGCCAAATGTTCTTTGCTTGCCGAACTATGGCTCACATCTGCATTAAGACTAGTAATCAAGTATTCAAATCTTCAATCAATGGGCCTACAAATATGTATCACAAAGTGTACATATCTTCCAGGGAAAACATAGGTTAACAAGAGAATTGCCATGTCAGTGCACATGAAAGGAAAATGTTCACCAAATGATTTTGGTTCTAATCATCCAAAACTAATAAAAACAGATTAAAGTTAAAACTAGAGAAGCCTTTCATGACTTAAGGACGCTTACAAGGGCAGCAGGCTCTGAATCAACTAACACCACCAAACATTTGGTAGTTGGTGTGCACTTGAGGATCAGAGCTCTGTTAGAATCATAGTCACCAAGTCGGATTCAGCAATAATTCGGCAAGGTTAAAATTTGAAAAAATCCGGCAAAATTCGGCAAGTTCGGGGAAAAATAGGAGAGGGGAAAAAAAAAAAAAAAGTATTAAAATTCACGATTTTTGAAAAAAATCATGAATTATTCACGTTTATTCGCGAATTTTAAAAAACACACAATCTTTTGAAAAATACGTGAATAATTCGGGATTAATTCATAGAACATCAAATTCACGAATTATTCGCGAATTTGAGAATTTGGAGACTATGGTTAAAATACCATGTTAAGAAACACAAGGAAAAAACAAATTAAACCCTTTATTAATAAAACTAAAAGGGTACTTTAAAATAGATCTGGTAAGTGCAAGACTCTTCATCTTGACTAAAATCCCACACCAGGAAACCTAAACTCTCTTATGTAGGCATGAGATTGGGCAGAACTCTAGAATTATCCACTGCAGGACTAAACCCAAAAACGATGACTGTTTAAAACTTGAAAACTAAATGAGATAGAATGATTTTTTGGGAACTGGTTGCAAGTTCAATCCCAGCTTACCTATATAAAAGAGGATTTTGAGGAACTAAAAACTTAAAATCTTTTACTAGGGATCTTTCTCTAAGAGAAAGAACCTTTCCTTGTAACTAACCACAAACTAGGAAACCACAGCCTGTATACATGTCCACATTCATTGTATCCCTGTTGTAACTTATCTACAAATATCAAACTCTAATCTCACAATTGTTGAGAGAAGACGAGAAAACCATTCTATCTTATTCAGTTTTCAAAATTTACATGGTATCAACCCAAAAATAGGAACCATCAGACTCGGTTCTCCCTATTTCTGTTTAAGTTTCTTCAATGGCTTCATCATAATTCTCTGGTGCATCATCATCTTCAATTGTTGTTCTTAACATCACAAATCTGGTTGATTTAAGCTCTACTTTACAATCAGATGGTGGATTTGAAGATGGCGTCTCAACTAGGAATACTGGAGGCTGGATGAAAATGAGGCAAGCAAGCATAGTACTATGCAACCCGAGGTTTATTTAGATTGAAGGGACGTTTTTATAAGATGGGCGGTTAGACTTGCCATGTTATATGGTGCAGAAAGTTGGGTTACACAAAAGAAACAAGAAGATAGAGTACAAGTGGCTAAGAAGCATATGTTGAGATGGAAGTGTGGAGTAACAAGAAAGGATAAAATTCAAACAAGTGCGTAAGAGCAAATTTGAGAGTGGCACCTATAAAGGAAAGGATTACGAAATGTCGCTTGAGGTGGTTTCGATATGTTCAACGGAGGCCAGAAGCAGAACCTGTACGAAGGTTAGGGAAGCTATAAGCGCAAGGAAGTAGGAGAATAAGACTAGTGAAGACCTAGAGGGAAGCTGTGAGAAGGGATGTAAAGGATTGAGAAGTTACAGAGAGCTTAGCATTGATCATAAACGAATAGAGAAATAGGATTCACAAACCCGACCCAAATAGATGGGATAAGGCTGTGATGATGATGATAATGATGAACAACACAATTTTGGTCTCTATCAAGTTAGACCGGAATCACTATCTTCTTGTCTCTATACTTTGAACAAACAAATTCCTTGGATATGTTGATGGTTCTTGACCTTGCGCTGTGAAACTCCTTTGTGACGACAACAACAAATCTACCATCACCATCAAGCCTAAAGACGAAATTCGGATAGAACAAAATTTGCTAGTACTAGTTTGGATCAATGCCACTATAAATATACTGGTTCTTCAATGTGTGGGAAGCCTCAATCTTCACATGAGGTAAGCTTATGTCTTGAGTGTCTGGATTTTATTCAATCTCATTCTTCAGTTGAACCAACAATTTGAGTGTCTTAAGAAGTGAGGCCTGTCCATTATTAATTACTTAAAATGAAAAATAATGCTCACTCTTGAAGCTGTAGAACAACACGTTTTTGACTATGTTATGTGCAATCAAATTCTCAACAATTTAGGCCAGGAATATGATCCAATTAATATTTTTGTTAACCGTGATACACCTATATCATTTGAAGAGTTGTTTGGAAAGCTTTTGATGTTTGGTTCCAAGTGAAGTCACATGCTTCATCTCAATTTATAATTGAGCAGCCCTCTACTGCTCTTTTCACCAATCGAGCCTCACAATCACAAACTCAAGATCATGGAAGCTCTCAATGATGCTTCAACTCTAATTGTGCCGAGGTAGATAGCACGCCAATGGAGGTCGTGGTAGCTCTCCTAATGGAACCCCAAACCATTTTACAGTCATCAAAGTAGGCAAATCAATTAATATGCCAAATTTGCAACCAAGCAGGTCAAATTGCTTGATATTGTTTCCACCGTCTTAATCTATCCTATCAAGGCTGACAACCCACACAAAAACTTCAAGCAATGGTGGCATCCAACCAAAGTGCTTAGATTGGCACAGACACGAGGGCATCTAATCATGTAAAATCCAATCTAAGAAACCACTCTCTTCATTCAACTTATATTGGCAATACAAGCTTAGCAATTGATAAAATAATAAATTATCAATGATGTCAAAATTCTTCGATTTACAACTTGAATCTTACAATTGAAATCGAATCCCAAGCCAAACGATTCGATTTTGACATAAAATCGCTTTTGAGCCTTAACCTATGATTCTACTTGTAATTTTACGATTTGACTTGAATCATACTATTCTTCTGGTATGGGATCAAAGTTTAAATTTGTTTGTTGCAAATGACTGCTATGATCAGATGGATCTTAAATGCACATGAAGATTTCAATTAAAATTTTGAGAACTGGTGTTTGCTTTTGAAGATTCATTTCAGGCCATTAGTCATGAATTGATGATGTTCAATTAGATGGACGTATTTCGCTTATATGTTTCCATTATTTATGAAAGAAGTATCATGTTATAAAATTTATTGTGGACATATTTGGATTCATTTCAATTTTTTAGATTTATTGGATAATTTTTCAGATTTTTTTCTTCTTATTAAAAAAATGGTTGTGAATCTTATGATTTAATGATTTAACGATCCGATTCGATTACCAAATTCCAAAACAATTTTGCGATCCAATTCGATTTCGACAATATTGTAAATTATCAATCTCTCATACTGGATTGACATTGTTTTCTTATAATGACTCTATTTTACATTTGCATAACATTATAAATGTTCCTAGCATGAGAAAAATAATTGTCAACCTCTCGGTTCTATAAAGATAACAAATGTCAGTTTGTCTTTTCTAATTATGGTTTCTTTGTAAAGAACAATTCAGAGAAGATCCTCTTCCAACGACGGACCAGTGACAGCCTTTATCCTATTTAGTTTCCTCAGTGCCACAAGTGTTGACCGAGCTCCTCTCCTGCCTTTTCATATGTTCATTTCCCCAGTAGTGTTAGACATCAAAGAGTTTGCCACTAGAGTCAGCAAACCATGAGTCCTATTTTTTCCCATTCCCAATTTATCCATACACGGATAATTTATTTTTTTTTCATTTTCATTCACGATTTTAGTAGGAATTGTTGGCTTATTCTTTTCTCTTAAATATGAAGTTTCTGATATGTTTGCGTGTTTTAAATTGCTGGTTGAAAATATTTTTGATCGTAAAATTAAAACCCTTCAATTGGATGGTGGTATTACAAATTTACAATAGCTTTCACTTTTTTAATTATTATCACAACATGGTATTTCCCATCGCTAGTCTTGCTCTCATACCCCACAAAAAACGGCTAAGTTGAACGGAAACATCGCCATATTGATGAAACATGCTTAGCGTTCATAGCACTATTTCTCCTTATGAAAAATTATTTCAAAAACGTCTAGGTTATAGTAACTTATGATGTTATGACAGCACATGTTTTCCTTTTTTCATCCATATACCTCTAGTAACCTCTCTTATCGCACTACTCAATATATCTTCCATGGCTATAGCCTGAACCTTGGAGGCTATAAGTGCTTAGATCATTGTAATATTCGTCCTGGAAGTCGTTGATTCCTCGTGCCTCCTCGCACCTTTGGTTGTCTTTGCTTTGCTCATATTCCTTCCATTCATCGTGACAAACTTTCTCCTAAAAGTTGTGCAGTATATATTCATTGGGTATCCTCCATCTCATAAAGGATATAAGTGTTATGACCCTTCCTCTGACAAATGTTTTGTACCATGGATATCATTTTCTTTGTGTCCACTCAGTTTTATGCTCCTCCTTAGAGTCTAGGGGGAGAAATATACAAAAGAAGAGTGCAGTGGCACACCATTGCCACTGCCATATGCGACTCAAGAGAGTGAAGATGATGTTGAAGTAGAGTTTGAAGAACTCACAAGTGCAAGTGCTCCTGAGGTGGTCAAGGACAATTTTGATAAGTTTGGGAAAGGAAAATTCTTTAAGCAAAAGAAGACAAAGGTTGTGGCTGCTCCTTCCCTTCTCGCTCAAGACACAAATTAACTTTCAACCCCGTATGTTGGCCCAGTTGTTGATGAACCTCCTCAAGTTTCGAATATTGGCCTCCCAATTGCCATACGCAAGGGGACACGACATCTCATTAGTAAGTTTGTGTCTTACCATGCATTGTTTTACCTCTTAGTCTAGTTTCATCTTAGATTTGAACTCGATGTCTATTTCTAACTCTGAATATGAGGCTTTATCTTAGCCCAAACGGAAAGAAGCAATGTTGCAGGAGATGAAGGCTCTTGAATAGAATCAAACTTGGGAAATTACCCATCTTCTAGAGGGCAAGAAGGCAGTGAGGTTCAAGTGGATGTACACCGTGAGATATCGCGATGTTGGGTCCATCGAAAGATACAAGACTAGATTGGCGGAAAAGGAGTTCACCGGACTCTTGGCATAGACTTCCAAGAAGCTTTTTCTCATGTGGCAAAATTTAACAGCATGTGGGTCCTCCTGGCCTTAGCAGTTCATAAACAATGGCCATTCTACCAATTGGATGTGAAGAATGCATTCCTGTATGGAGATTTGGACAAAGTATATATCTTTCTCGCTGGTTTCCTTCTTCAAGATAAAGGTAATCGAGTGTGTAGATTAAAGAAAGCTATCTACGGACTGAAGCAATCACCACGGGCATCGTCCAAAACATTTAGTGATGCGGTTATACAGTTTGGGTATCAACTAAGCCACCATGATCATACTTTATTTATCAAAAAGGGACAGAATTGACTGCACTTATAGTTTCGTTGATGGCATCATTGTCACTAGAGATGACAGTGATGAGATATCGAAGCTCCACTTTCATCTCAGCCAAGTGTTTGACATTAAGGATCTTGGAACCCTTTGGTATTTTCAAGGAATTGAGGTGGCTAGGTCAAAGGGAATTGTCCTTCTACAAAGGAAGTACACCCTAGATGCGCTAAAACAAGTAGGAATGTTGGGATGTAAGCCCATTAATACAACTATGAACCGGAACCAAATAATCAACGCTGAAAAAACCTCTTAAGGATATCAGAGTGTCAAAGGCTAGTAGGTAAGTTCCTATACCTAACCATGACTCAGCATCATATCTCATATGTTGTCAGTGTGGTTAGCCAACACATGCATTCTCCATAGACTCCATACTTGAATGTTGTCTAGAGAATTTCTTCGATATTTATAGTTTAGTCCTGATAGGAGGCTATATAAAAATCATGGTGATAGATGGCAAGGCCAGCCCTGGCCCATGGTGAGCGTGCCGGGCGCCATAGGCCCACCAAAAATTTAGGCTCAAGGGATTTTTTTTTTAAATTTAAATTTGGGCAAAAAAAAATTTTTAAGAAGGCCTCATTTTGCTTAAAAGGTCCCCGATTTTTATTTTATTTAAAAGAAAAGTTTGGTTTAAAAAAAAAAATCTAAAACTAAACTATACTTGGTTTAAGTAAGGTTGCAAATAAACTTTTCTTTATTTTTTTTTTCTTTTACAACTAAAAGAAAATCCAAACCCCCCACATATCTATTTCTCATATCTCTAACCGGAATCACCGAAGCAGCCAAGCAGGGTTGCTGCTCTCTCCCCTGGTCGCCGCCGGCACCGCCCTCCACCACTGGACTCCGAATCCTGATCACCAATAGGGTTTCTCTCTCTCTCTCTCTCTCTCTCTCTCTCTCTCTCTAAAGTACCTAGCAGCCTCCCCCTCCTCTCTCTCTCTCTCTCTCTCTCTCTCTCTAACTCTCTATTTTCAAATCTATTTATCTAAATCCCTAATTTTTATTTTGTTTTCTTTTTTTTTGCTATTTTTGCAATCTTAATTATCCTATATTTTTTGTCATGTTTACCCAAGAGTCTCATCCCATTGTCGCTTCACGCGATGCGATTTCGTTGGTTCACGCGAGACTCGACGCAAGCCAGTGATTTCATTGGATCAACTATCAAGCTAAATTGAAGGTAAATTAAAATTTTATTTATTTAAATTTATTTTTGTTTTACTTACATGGGTATGTGTTGTATGGTTCTTGTAGAAAGTCCTAAATCCAAAATCCCCTAAACCCTAAATCCCAAAATTAAAATTTTACCATTGACCATAGATAGGATGAGTTTGATATAAAAATTTAAATTATATATTATTAATAACACTAATAATATTTAAATTTTAAGCAAATAAGTGGTTGCTAACTTGTTGATTACTCAATTTTCACATGGTAAGATTACAATCGAATTATTTGGGTGCCATGGTACAAGTTTTTTAGTTCGGTGAGGGCCCATAATGCTACCTCACGTAGACCAAAGGTGTGCTAGATGGCTAAATTATATTCGCAAACCTAATAGGTTGGTCTCTCTCTCTCTCTCTCTCTCTCTCTCTCACACACACACACACACACACACATATATATATATACTTATTATTTACTATTGTTTATATTTATTATTTACTATTGTTTGATCAACATAAATTTAGTATTAAATTTTAATTTAATGGTTAGCATTTGGTGTCTGTTTTGTCACCTATTAGATTCCCGTTCAAGGGTTTATATGTAGATATTTGTTTCATACATAACAAATCTTCCCTATAAAGTCTTGAATTATCCCATTAATTGGACAGTTCGAGTATAATATTTTGATGGATTGCTTAAATATGATCTATTTAGTTGGATTACACTGTTAGCCATGTATGTTATGCAATTCAATCTCTCTCTTAAAATGTTGCATATTTTTCTTTAGTTTTTGTATATGTTCTATTTCTACTTTTTTTTTTTTTTATGATCGTATGTTTTGTTGGTAATTCCTTATTGAAATATAAAATTTGTTGTAAACATTTTTGTGCAATTGATTGTTATTATATTTTTATACAGTTGTAGGTTTATTAATTTGAGAAAAAAAATTGATATAATTGGCCCCATTTCGGGATCTTGCCATAGAGCCTCGAAATTTCAAGGTCGGCCCTGATAGACAGTCTACCACAAGATACGTCACATTTTTAAGAGTAAATCTTGTCACTTGGAAGAGCAAATGTGGTCTCCAACTCCAGTGTTGAGGCAGAATACAGGGCTATGTCACAAGGAGCTCGAAAAGGGAATGTGACTGAGATTTATAGTTTCAGATATCGGTATCCAAGTCCACCTTCCTATGACTATATTTGGGATAATGAAACAGCTTTTTATATAACAAAGAACCCTATTTTTCAGGAAAGAACCGAGCATATTGAAGTGGACTGCCACTTCATAAGAGAAAAGGTCGAAACTCGAGTTTTATACACCGCAAGTGGCCTTTGAATACCAACTGGGCAATGTACTCACCAAGGCAGTTAAGAGAACCAGATTGACAGAAATTACTTCCAAGTTATGCATGACGGACATCTATGCACCAACTTGAGGAGGAGTGTTCAAATGCATGTAATAGAATAGCGAGTGATTTATAAGTCTTGTTGGGGGTGTCGCAAGTAAGTAGTGTTATTTTCCTTTCTTTCATTGTATTGATACGTGAGATATTGTACTGAGTATATGTGCTGATAATATGTGGGTGTGTGGGTATCTCTGACGACCCAAATTCTCCTCACCTCTTCTTCGTCCTTCTTCTCTATTCCTAACCCTAATCCATTGCCAAAACTGCAATTGTGGTGACCACCTTAGCTTATGGGATACTATAGTCTGTAACAAATACAAAGTTAACAGGCATGGCTGAGACCAGATCCTTTTTATGAATAAGATGCCCTTGGCCATTGACTGCTGCAATATGGTGAATGGTGCTTCTAATTGGAAAATCAATTTCGGTGTTTGCTTTATGAGAAGAAGAACCTTTGCTTCATGAGCTCCTGGAACCAGATCCTCCTCTCTTAAATTCTGAAAAGGATATCAAAATGCAGGTGCTAGAGAAAAAAGGAGCTCTCTTAATGAACTCCTAGTACTGAGCCACCAACAAAAGACCTTGATCACCCACGCTTGGACCAGGTGATGGAAAATCAAAGCTCTGTTTAAGGTGGCAATATAGATTTGGTGCATCGTCTGGAACTGAATTAGGGCTGTGCAAAAAACCGACCGAAATTTCGGTTCGGCCTCGGTTTTGGGACATATCAGTTCGGTTTCGATTTCAAAAAATAGAAACCGATAGTTATCAGTTCGGTTTCGGGTTTAATGTTAAAAAACCGAAACCAAACCGATAAGAAACCGATAGTGGTGTATATATGGATTATAGTATGTCTCTGTTTGAGTTTGATGGTGTGTGAGACTTATTGTAGAAAGCCAACTATTGCTGCTTCAGTTTGTTAATCACCAAAAGTCTTAAAATCAGTTGAATCATAGGAGTTTGCAAAAACAGTTTGTATAAATCGGTTCAGTTTGTATAAATTTTGAAACCTCTAAGCCGAAACCAAAAAATCGATTCGATTCGATTAAATGCTACAAATAAAGAAAAGTTTTAAAAATGAGGGTTAGAAACCGAAAACCAACCGAACCGACCGAACCGATAACTATCGGTTCGGTTTCGTTTTTGAACCTTAACGGTTTGGTTTCGGTTTCATAAAATAGAAACCGATAGTTATCGGTTCGGTTTCGGTTTTGCATGAAAACCGGCCCGTTAACATGCCTAAACAGAATCGAGACAGTTAATTTGCTGAATCGCCATGGAATGTCAATTCAATCCTTTGTATCAAGTGTCGTGGGCTCCCCTGACTAAGGTGTAGCCTGGCGGGTCTACTAATCAAGAGGATGAAGAATGGGGACAACTTATTTTGGCTGCTCGACTTGGCCTTCTTGTTGGTTCTCTGCCCCTGCGCTCAAAGGTGATAGCAATGCTGAAGCTCTTGAGCATGGGCCGCCGCAGACTGGGTCTTGGTTTTCTTTTGGGTCTCTTGTCTTGTTTTTCTTTTTTACTTTTTCCTTTTCCTGCTTCGCATATTGCTAAGCGTGACCCGGCTGTAATTTTTATTTTTAATAAAATTACTTCTTTACCGTTCACACACACTTAAGAACTGTTGAATTTGTAATCTGGACTAAATCTGCAGTTTTCAGACATCGTGCTAGAAGAAGTGTATGTTGATCAACTCAAGCTCACAGTAAAAGTTAAGTCCTGATTTGGTTCTATTCTTATTCAGTAAAAATATTGACATAGAATAAGCTTGTATTCAACTCTACCGAATACAAATACTTGCAAAATGGTTATAAAAAAAAAACAAACTTGCAAAATTTGGAGGAAAAAACAAAAATCAAAGAGAAAAACTAGCAGAATCAGGAAAAAAATCCAAAAAACAACAAGGACTCAATCCATATAACGAACAACAACTTAAACATATACAAACTAAATGATTTATTTAAAAGAAAGGATCAAACGAGCCGATAAGGACTGTATAACTATCATCAAATTCGCAAAACAACCACAAATTGAAGGCGGGATCGAAAAATCACCTCGCGAACGTCCGAAGAATCGACGGTCCACGGCCCGTAGATCCCCTGATAAACTGTACGATCAACGGTCTGCTGAGATCCTTCTCCAAGAGCTTTGCATTTGACACGACCATTTCGGGAAAAAACCCTAGAAAAAGAAGAGCGTGGAGCGCTTCTGCTTATAAATCTTTTTTTCTTGGGAACTCTGGTGAAGAGAGAATTGAAATTCGATTTTTCGGTTTGCAGGGGTAATTTGGGAGCAAAGAAGGCGGTCGAAGATAAGAGTACGGCCATGTTTCAGAGCAGTATACAGCAAAACTGTTTGGGCCTTTAATCTAAGGGCACGGGTATTTCCACCTGAAGATTCTGTCTACGCAACGTAAGTTATATTTTTATACCGCCTGGCATATATTCCAACTAAGGCTGTGCAATTTTTGGACCGGACCGAGCCGAACCGCCGGGTTTGGTCCAATTTTGACGGGTACCGGTTTGGGTTTGATTTGAAAAAAAGGAAAATCGAAAAGTTTGATTTGGTTTATGTTCAAAGCCTCCCCAAGTCGAAACCGAACTAAATATAGTTTATATATATATATATATATATATATATATATATATGGGAGCCGGTTAGGTCCTCCAATGGAGGACAGTCATTGTCCTTCAAGATTCTCATGGAGCTCCACGTGGCATCCAAAACACTGTTTTGGTGCTACGTGGAGTACAAGTGGACGGTATAGATCAATATTTAAAAAAAAAAATTAAAAAAAACTTTTTAAACCCACAAGTCTGAGTTTGGCTGGTTTCATTGATCCACATTTCACGGTTCAAAAAACACATGGTGGAGATGGGTTTTCAATTTTGTTTTTACAAAGATTATCTAAACAATGCACCCGAGCTCTACGTGACATCGAAACAATATGTTGGCTGCCACGTAAAGCTCCACGAGGAAGCTTGGAGGACGGTGACCGTCCTCCCATGGAGGATGGAGGTCTTTTCCTATATATATATGGGAGCCGATTAGGTCATCCAATGGAGGACGGTCCAAGATCCACGTGGCACCTAAAACACTTTTTGGGTGTCACGTGGAGCACAAGTGGACAGTTTAGATCAATATTAAAAAAAAAAATTTGAATTTTTTTTTTAAACCAATAAGTCAAAGTTTGACGATTTTTATTGGTCCACATTTCACGATTTAAAATATACACGATGGAGATGAGATTTTAATTATTATTTTTTTCAAAGATAATTTAAGCAATGCAGTGGAGCACCACGTGGAAGGTTGGAAGACAGTCACCGTCCTCCCATAGAGGACGAAGGCCTTTTCCTATATATATATATAGGAAAAGGTGTCTGCCCTCCTATGGAGGACGGTCACTGTCCTCCAAGCTTCCACATGAAGCTCCACGTGACACCTAAAATATTATTTCGATGCACATAAAGCTCGGGTGCATTGCTTAGATCATCTTTGACAAAAAAATAATTGAAAACTCATCTCTATCGTGTATTTTTCGAATCGTGAAATATGGACCAAAGAAACCTGTCAAACTTTGACTTATAGGTTTTTAAAAAAAATTTCGAATTTTTTTTTTTAATATTGATCTAAACCGTCCATCTATGCTTCACATGACACCCAAACAATGTTTTGGGTGTCACGTGGAGCTCCATGTGTATCTCTGGAGGACGGTCACCGTCCTCCAGTGGAGGACCTAACCGGCTCTCATATATATATATATATATATATATATATATATATATATATATATATATATAAACTGTTAAAGGCATTTAAGTAAAATATATATTAATATATAAAACTCTACCCTTGTCTTTAGGCTATTCTTAAATCATAAAGCGGTAAAGTAGAACTTAAAATAAATCAATTGAGAAGTTGAAAAAATTTTGATGTGCAAGTAAAACTTATAGGAAAATCGAAATCGATCGAACCAAATCGAACCGAATCGAATCGGGTTGGTTTGGTTTAAGAGTTGGACGATTTAATTTGATTTTAAAATCTAGAAACTGATTAAGACCGATTTAATTTGTGATTTTGGATCATAACCGACTAAACCAAACTGAATACACCCCTACTTCCAACGGTTTTAACGTGTTAATATAGAAGACAATCAACGATTATGCAAACTTTGGTTGGAGAGATCGAATCCGGCAGTTTCCTTTACTCTAATGGGCTATCAAAATGCATCTTGAAAAAGTAATAATTTTAGCCACCGAAATCTGTGAAATTTTGACTAAAGGAATCACAAACAGCCTCGAAATTTGGGGAAATCACCTTATCCTGAGATGGGTGGTCCAATTGGATCCCACCTAGATGATGCAGGTGAGGGAAGACATGTATGGATACGGAAATATGGGGGACCCCAAACGGATATATGAGGGACCGCAGACAACCGACAGCAGACAGCAGAGCATTCTTACGTCCGGCTGGCCACTTGTATCGTGTTGTTGTTGGTCTGCTGTTTGAGATCCGCTCATCATAATTTCTATTATAATGCCAATAAGGGCATAACCAAGATTTCCTTTCAGGGGGCAAGTAATGCTTGACAAATAAAATTTTCAGAGAGCTTTGACATTGTGACTTGTGAGCATGGATTAAAATATCGGATTGTCGATACGTAGTGTCCAGCCTCAAAACCGATACGTATCGGTTTCGGATGATATATTTTAATATTTAAAAAAAATAAAAAATAATAATAATAATAATTTAAAATTATTATTCGATATGGACGATACAAACGATATTTTGATTGTTTTTTAAGGGGGCCGATAAAAACTCAATTTATCGTATCGTCCAAGTCCAAAACCGCTATGTATTGGTATCGAATGATATTTTAATCTATACTTGTGAGAGGCTGCCAGGGCTTTTATAAAAACCGAGTAGAGAGAGAAAATGACAATTAGTATTTTGGTGAAAACAAAAGGATTGGTATTAGTTATTAGTTAGTATGATTAGCATCACTTTACAGCACTTGGGTCACTTTTTGAGATATACGTCATGCGCAATCACCGTGTGTATCATTTGATAGGGACTTCATGATCTTTTGATAGGGACTTCATGATCTAAATATCTTTTTATGTAAAAGTTGAGATGGAAAGGATCTCTTTAATTTTTTTAAAAGTAGTTGGACATCATTTAAAATTAACTGCTAGTATATAAATCTAGCCTTTTACAATTGACAATTTTTGCTAGAAAATTTTGAGACAATTTAGGCGGCGCATAGTGACTGGCTTGCACACATAGTGGTGGCTCAAGCAAGGATCAAAATACCGATTTCGATCATGACAAAAATAAAAAATTTGAACCAAAATTTTTGCCAATAATTTGACTTTCGGCCAAAAATTTTCCCTCCATACATTTTTTGATCGCAATTGCGGTTCAAAATTTTGTTTTAGTGGGAACTAAAACATTTCGGCCAATAATTTAAATTATCAACTGAAATTTTGAACCATAGGCTCAAGCATTGCAATTAATTACATCGCGCCACATAAGCTTTCTGCAAAATTGTCTACCAAAATTTGTCCACCATTTATAATTTTCCATATATTATGAAAATGAATATGACTAAGGTGGCAAAAAATTACTAGATGAAATAAAATGTATCTATCCAAATGTTTTGTAACAACCAAATGGTAGGTTGTAAACAAGGATCAAAATTGCAGTTTTGGGCATGATCGAAATTGAAAATTTGAATCAAAATTTTAATTGATAATTTGAATTTTGGCCGATAATTTTCCCTCCATAAATTTTTTTGACCGAAAATTTTAAATTCAAAATTTCATTTCGGTATGAATCGAAACATTTCGGCAGATAATTTGAATTATCGGCAATAATTTTGAACCATGGTTATAAATGAATCACTAAAGAGGCGAATGAAGAGTTTAACGAAGATTAATACATGCACATGAAGAAATTGGGTTGTAAAAGTCAAAGGTTCACTTGCCTGTTATAGCCAAAAAAATAAGTTTTAAAGGATGAAATATTTAAATTAAAAAAAGTATTATATTTCTTGAAAGATATAAATTGAATATGAGAAACTAAGAAAGTTGTAAATAATATTAAACATATAGCTCAAGGATCAAAATTTCAATTTTGGGCTTGACTGAAACTGAAAATTTGAACCAAAATTTCGGGTCCCATGCAAATTCGGACTGAAATTTCAATCAAAATTATCGTTTCGGGGGGGAACCGAAACCGATAATTTCGGCTGAAATTTTGGTTATTTCAGCCGAAATTTCGGTTATTTCGGCCGAAATTTTGATCCTTGATATATTGATATAGCTTACAACAACTTTTATACTCTTCTTTCTTCCTCTTTTTACACTTAAATTGAATTATCCGAAAATTATCTATAAAAAAAACTTTTATATTAGGTTGGGGAGAAAGCCAAAGGAAAAAGATATTCATATATTTTTCATGATGGATTTATCAATTCAACCATCCAAATATATGCCTTAGGATCTAGGTGTATGATCAATAAAAACAATAAATCGACAATCTATAAATTAAAATATATGTGCGCACCTTAAGTGTGAGCCATTAATGATGGGTTGCCGATCTTCAACGATCTCCTCGCTCTCAATTCCTTCGAACACAATGAGGATGCTTTTGCTAATAAGGAGGGTTGAAGTGTGTCGAGCAATCGTTGGAACCAAATATCTCTTATATTTATAGCCAAAGAGTCATTTCTCATTAATGACTTAAATTACTAATTATATTGTAATTGGAAATCACAATCATACCTTAACTACAAGACTTAATTATTATTAGTTACTTATTCTCTTCAAAGCCATCGAATTAGCAATTACACATCTCAAGATTGATCTTACGCCATTCATTGGCCAACGGATTGACCATAGTGACAGCTACCAAAAATAAAAACTTCCAACAGTCTCCCACTTCGCCACACTATGTAAATAAACTCCGATTATCAAATCTTAGCTAACTGTCTTTGAATGATAAATCCTAATCAATTTCAATCAAACTCTTTATAATCAGTCCAGTCTAGTGAGAATTTTAACACAGAATCAATGTAGTCAATGTATCATATTATCGATACATGACCGTTCATTAGTTATTGTATTAGAATTCATCACCAACATGGATTTCAACTAGTATGGTTTCACATAAATTATAAGTTTATAAACTGAATGGTGATTACATGTAAACTCAGTCTATTATTAATCATCTTTTATTGCCATCTATTAGCACCATATATTCCAAAATTTTATTTGCATAAAAATAAAAAAGCAAATAAATAATCCTTATTTCTGAAACAATTAAACAAATATATTCACTCTTATATATCCACTTTCAAAGGTTATCAAAACTATCATTTAATCTTATGCACACAACGTGCTCCGAAAAAAGCTTGGAAGGTAAGCCTTTAGTGAGAGGGTCAGCCAACATGAGTATCGTACTGATCTTTTCAACAGATACAATTTGATTCTGAACTTTCTCCCTTACAAAAAGATATTTAATATCACTATATTTGGAACCTCTACTAGTCTTGTTGTTATTGGAGATAGCTATCGCAGCGAAATTGTCACATAAGATTCTCAGTGGTATTAAAATACTATTAACAACTCGAAGCCCTGAGATAAAATTCCTCAACCATATCGCCTCACATGTTGCCTCAAAACATGTAACAAATTCTGCTTTCATAGTAGACAAAGTAGTCGGAATTTGTTTAACGCTCTTTCAAGTTATAGGTCCACCTGTAATAATAAATATATAATCCGATGTGGACCTACGGGTGTCTTGACACCCAGCATAGTCGGTATTTAAATAACCAATAACTTCAAGGTTATTCGACTTTTTGTACGTGATCATATATCATTTTATTCCTTATAAATAACGAAAAATCTTTTTGGCTACTTTCCAATGGTCAAAATCAGGATTATATTGATACCTACCAAGCATGTCAACTATATACTCTATGTCGGGATGAGTGCAGACTTATGCATATATGAGACTCCCAACTGTTAATGCATAGGAAATTATCTCCATCTGCTTTCTCTCTAAATCAGCATTGGGATATTAAAGTAGATTAAATTTATCACCCTTAAGTACAGGGACAACAGTAGTGGAGTAATTATGCATGTTAAACCTTTTGAGAACTTTGTCAATATAAGCTCTTTGAGATAATCCCAATATGTCACGGGCTCTATCTCGATGAATCTCAATTCCTATCACATAAGAAACTTCACCAAAATCTTTTATACCAAAACTCTTTGATAAAAAGTTCTTTGTTTCATATAACATGCTCAAACTATTACTCGTAAGCAATATATTATCAACATACAAAACAAGGATGATAAACTTGCTCCTGCTGATTTTAAGATATATGCATTGATCCACAGTATTTTCTTTAAAACTAAAATTTGAAATGACTTCGTAAAATTTTAAGTACCATTATCGAAATGCTTGCTTTAAATCATATATAGACCTTTTAAGTATAAAAACTAAATGGCTCTCCCTCTCAACCTGAAAACCTTCAGGTTGTGTCATAAAGAGATCTTCATGCAAGTTACCATTCAGAAAAGTAGTTTTAATATTTATTTAATATAATTTTAAGTCAAAATGAGCTACTAATGTCATGACTATTCGAAAGGATTCCTTTCTAAAGACAGGGAAAAATGTCTCTTTATAGTCTATTTCCTCCTTTTGAGTGAACCCTTTAGCGACTAACCTGCCCTTGTATCTTTCTATATTATCTTTGGAGTCTTGCTTGATTTTATATACCCATTTACAGCCTACAGGCTTAACTTCTTCAGGTAACTCGCAAAGATCCCAGACCGAGTTATATTTCATTGATTCCAATTCATCCTCCATAGCTTCAAGCCATTGAGTGGATTTGTCGCTCTTCATAACAGGATCTGATTCCTTTCTAAAATTATATTTACTCTCATTAAGGTAGACGATATAGTCATAAAAAATGGCTGGCTTTTTTGCTCTCTCTGATATACGCAATGATTGATCATTGGCGATCGCCATGGGAGCAAGAGTCTCCTCAATGTGGGGTATTTCAATAGGTGTAACTACAGGTGCATCAACACTTGCTTGAATAACTATTATTGGTGCCATATTTTTTTGGATAAAAGGAATATGAATTATAACCCAATTCTCCTCAAAAGTAAAATTTCTAAACTCAACACTCCCACTGTTCTCACAGTTCTCAAATTATTTCGTATATCTAGTCTCAATAATCCGAGTACTATGAGTGGGGCAGTAAAATCTATAGCCCTTTGATCTATGAGGGTAACCAGTGAAATGACAACTTATAATTTTAAGATCTAATTTTCCTAATTATCGATTATACACCTTTATTTCAGCTAAACAGTAATAAATGTATAAATATCCTAAAGTCGATTTTCTTTTTACCCATAGCTCATAAGGAGTTTTGGGAATAACTTTACTAGAAACTTGATCTAGGATATGCACCGCTGTTTTCAAAGCTTCTCTCTACAAAAATATAGGCAACTTAGAGTTGCACAATATGCTTCTCGCTATATCCATAAGAGTATGATTTCGTCGCTCAGCTACACCGTTCTATTCAAGTGTTCTCGACATAATGTATTGAGCGACAATGTCATGCTCTTGTAGATACAGGGCGAATGATCCTAGATTGTGGCCTGCTTCAGAGTATCTACCATAGTACTCTCCGTTTCAATTAGGTCTCACAATTTTAATCTTCGAACTAAGTTGTAACTCAACTTCGACTTTATAAATTTTAAATATATCCAGGGCCTCAGATTTTTCATGAATGGGAAATATATAACTAAAACGAGAATAATCATCAGTGAAGGTAATAAAATATTTTTGACCACCAATAGCAGGAGTTGAAAACAGTCTACAAATATCAATGTGGACTATTTCTAGCAAATTCGTGCTCCTGATGGCTCCTTTCTTATTAGTCTTTGTGAGTTTTCCTTTAACACAATCAATACAAGCATTGAAATCAGAGAAATCGAGCGCATCGATTACATCAACTTTAATTAACCTCTCCATTCTATCCTTAGATATATGAACGTTTATGTCATAAAATGGAGGAGTTGTCAACTACTCGTTTTCGTTTCTTACTAACTTTATTATCCACATGCATAGAAACTAAAAATTGGGCATAAGATAAATCTAAGTTCAACTGATAAAGATTGCCCACTAATGAGCCACCACCCATAATATCGAAATCAAATAATAAAGTAAAACTATTATTTCCAAATTTAAATTTAAAACCTGATGAATCGAATTTAGAAATTGAGATAAGGTCTCTAGTGATACTTGAAACGTAAATAGTATTAACTAAATCCAAAATGAAACCACTATCTAAAATAAGACGGAGAGTCCCAATGGTCTCTGCGTATGCTTCTACTCCATTTTTGAGTTTGATAGTTCGTTTGCCTTTACTTAGCTTCCTGCTAGATCAAAATCTCTGCATTGAATTACTTATGCGAATAGTTACATCATAATCTATCCACCAAGTATTGCGTTGAGCATCAATATAAAGTAATTCAAAACATACAAATACTAGGTCATTACTTTTCTTAACTAGCCATTCTCTGTATTTCTGACAATTCTTTTTTATGTGTCCCTTCTTCTTACAGAAGTGACACTTGATGTCAGAAGTAGATATGCTAGCTTCTCCTTATTTGATTTCCGGTAGAAAAACTTTCACATTCTTTCTTTTATATGATTCATTTTTTCTCTTAAAAATTTTTTTGATGGTCAAAGAGTGGCATAATGAGCACTTTCGAGTTTTTCAGCCCGAAGTTTTTTTTCTTCTTGGATACAGTGAGCGATTAGCTCATTCATCTTTCATTTATCTTTCTGTGTATTATAATTAATCTTGAACGGTCAAATTATGGAGGAAGAGAAGTCATGATAAAGTGAACAAGTTAACCCTCAGAAAAGATTATGTCCATTTCTTTCAATTGAGTCATCATGCCACTCATTTTCATAATGTGCTTCCGTACGCCACTATGACCATCGTATTTCATGATTCTTATTTCAACAATAAGATTACTATCAAATGCCTTAGAAGTCTCCTGAAATTATTTCTGAATGGCTTGCATATATTCCTTTGTGTTGTGCGAGTTAGGAATACCTCCTCGGATCGCATCAGTAATGGAACTCTTTATGATCATGAGGCTCATACGATTTGATTTATCTTATTTTTTCAAATCCGTATTGTTCACTGTCAGATCCTCAGCTGAGGCATCAACAGTGAGCACTTTGGGTTTATCAGATCGTATAACATAGTCAAGATTTATGCAGGCTAGAACAATTACAACTTGTTCCTTCTATTTACCATAATTCGAGCCATTCAAAAGTTTAATTCTACCAATCATATTTGTAATAGAAAACGGGTTCAATGTTGCACAATAATTAAGAGTTTTATTATGTCCACATACAACTATAACAACGATCTATTCCACAAGATTATATTTATAGGGTTTTATGCAAGAGTTAAATTATGTTAAGAAATATAATAAAATTAAAACTAATGTAATTTTTTTTAGAAGCAATTTATATCATTATAATCCTCCGTTGGGTCGAGTCATATCACACTAACTGCTTCCTCAATCGATATTATTGATTGTGATACTAATTACACCGTTATGACCCTTCGTTGGGTCAAGTCACAACACCCTAGCAGCACCCACACACAAATTAATGAATAGTAAAATATAACCATCACACAATATTAAGTGATTCATCACCGTTGGGCAGAAGTAATCCATCAAATTGTGATGTCAACGTTTATTTCATACTTTCGCTGAATTTGTAATACGGTCTTGGACAAAAATAAACCTCACTATGAAAATTACGACACTAGGAAAGATCATCACCGTTGGACAGAAGAATCATTTCAAGTCATATTTTATATTTGGATTTTATAATATTTTGGATGGTCATAAAAGTGGTTAAATAGTAATAGCATAAAATAAATAAGCCGCTTAAGAGAGACAAGTAGTCAAATCAAACTCATGTTGTGGGTAAATGATGTGATATTTTAATTGTAATGTTTTACTCGCAAGCGCACGAATCAGATTGTATATAGTGGGTGCAGAGTACGAGATCGTTCCCACGAGGACTATTTTTGAAAGATCTAAAAAGACAAGACAGCAATTCAAGAAATCCACTAAGATCTAACAGTATTCTACCAGTCTTATGATTTAATTTTGTGAGAAGACAATTACTGACTATAAACTTGAACTTAACTGATAATTCAAAAATGAAGATAAAGATGAAGATACTAAATCCTCCAATCTTTGGTCTTTTCTTTCCGTAATATAAATCTACGGATTAAATTATGAGATATACCATTCAAAACTAACATCTTTTATGGAAGATAAATGGTCAAAACCCTAATAGGTTCCACGTTGCATCCCTACAATCAGGACTTAACTTTAGAGATGATATTCATATATAGATCTGGGACCAAGGGCATGGCTCGGCTCACATGATCTCAGGTTCAAATAAAAATTATCCCTAAAGTGGGTGAAAATTCCAATAAGAATACCACCATAGATCTGAAATCAAGGGCATGGCTCGACACACTCGATCCCGGATTATAATCATAATTAGATCCACATGATGAAAGCAAAAAGATCATATAACAATGATTGAGTAAAATTACCGTCACAGATCTGAGATCTCGGACATGGCTCGGCACACGCGATCCCAGTTAGTGGCGGAGATTTCATCCGTTCGTGATAACACAACGACCATAAAATAAGATCTCATACTTTAATCCTAGATTTATATTATTAAAAATATATCCCTCGGATGGAAATCATTAGATCCCCATCCCTATAAATTTAGCCACACATATTGTAATTAAATGACATAAATAAATAAGGAAGGAAAAATAATATTAATTTAATAAATTAAAAATACCTCAAACTTCAACAGAAATTATTTGATCCAAAAGTACGATGATCTTCAGAAACGAAATTAATGCAAGAATTAACTGAACAAAAATAATAAACTGAATAAATGAATACTGAAAAATTAAAGGAACAAAGCTCTCAAAAAGAAGGAAAAATAAAAACTCTCTATCTCTACTTTTACTCTAAAAAATAAAAACTCTCTATCTCTATGTCTAACTATGAAAAAGAAAAACTAAAACTAAAACTCTAATCCCTTAATTCTGTATATTTTTGAAGTGTTTGAGTCGCTTTAAATAGATTCACGGTCACGGAAGTCTCCCAGCCGCAGAGGTGTTCCAACTCAATAATTTAGGGTCGATTAATCGACCCAATAAGGTCGATGCATCGACCCTATAAAAATTCCTAAAAATCAGCTTTAAAGTGTCAGTTTCGTGTCTGACACTCTTTTCTCCTCGATTAATCGACCAAAAGGGTTGATGCATCGACCCGCAGAAATTCATGAATTTCAGCCCACTTTTTGTATCAGACACTACTTCGGTATTTTGGTCATAACTTTCTGTCCTGAACTCGAATTGAGGCGATTGTTATACTGTTGGAAAGAGGACAGAAAGATCTACAACTTTTGTGTTTTGACAATTTCATGATTTAGCCGTCTTGAAGGTCCACATTGAGCCGCAAGTCGCACCAAGTTCTCGATAACCCAAAGTTACAGTGTTTTGACATTATTTTCAGAATTCTTGGGCTGTTTTCTATACTTGGCTTGTATTTACCTGAAACACTTCAAATCTAATTATTCTTATCAGATAGCCTTTATCAGACAGCTAAATATAGGTATTTAGGGGTGAAATATCATCATATTTCACTACTCATCAGTAAGTGTTAAAAATAATAATCATGGGTAACATTATGTAAGTATTAGCCTTGGTACTAGAACACAACCTCTAATATCCAAATTTTAATTAAAGACACTTAAATTTACAATAATGATCTGATAAAAAATTGTTAAAAGGACATCAGGTCATGAAAACGTCACAAAAGAGAGCTCTTTGTCAAAAACAGACATCGAAAACAAATCTGAAATGCTCAAGAAAGTCAAAATCCATATATAATATCCACAAATTGGACCTATAAATAGTCTAGAAATGACCCGAAAAGAATAAGGAATAATATGGATTACAATTGGGCCTTAAGAACAAACGGGTCATATTTAATGGGCCGAATCGGGCCATGAACTATGGGCAGGGTTGAGTGATGGACCTGACCTTATCATGGGCCTGGTGGGTCCATGGGCCGGGTCGATTAGATAGGAAGGAAACGACGAGTCGAGTCTTAGGCCTATTTGACTCGTGGTAAAAGTAAGGAGAAGCTAGCGTCTCCCACACGTCTCTAGTTCCTTTGTTAAAAAATATATAAAATAAAATAAATACAAAACTTTTAGGCATCTTATATTTACAGCCACCATAAGAGGCGCAATTTCTATATGCCTCGATTTGGGACTCAATTCGCAAGCTACCACCACAAGTCCATTATAGTTTATTGCATGGAACCTTCTCTTATAATAAGTTATATATTCAAATCGCCAAGCATAAATAAGATCAATTTCGACGAGAAATCAAGAATCCCCATAACCATGTAGTCGTCAGGGTTCGAAATCGGGTTTGCGGATCAGATGTGATAAAATCAAGGCATAAGAACCTCTTTTACCATTCTAGCGCTTCTTAAGCACGCATACACAATTTGATGTTTCAATTGAACGATGAAAATTATCTTCTCTCACAAGGTTCAAAAAAAACTTATAAAGCATTAACACAAATATATATGTTGTGATCAATCATACGCCGAACTTGGCTCTGATACCAATTGATGGATTTATCAATTTGACCATCCAAACATATGCCTTAGGATCTAGGTGCATGATCAATCAAAACAATAAACCGACAATCTATAAATTAAAGTATATGTGCGCACCTTGAGTGTGAGTCATTAATGATGGGTTGCCAATCTTCAATGATCTCCTTGCTCTCAATTCCTCTGAGCATAATGGAGATGCTTTTGCTAATAAGGAGGGTTGAAGTGTGTCAAGCAATTATTGGGACCAAACATTCCTTATATTTATAGCCAAAGAGTCATTTTTCATTATGGACTTAAATTACTAATTATATTGTAATTGAAAATTACAATCATACTTTAACTAAAAGACTTAATTATTATTAGTTGCTTATTCTCTTCAAATTCTTCGAATTAGCAACTATACATTTCAAAATTAATTTTATACCATTCACCGGTCAACGGATTGACTATAGTGACGACTACCAAAAATAAAAACTTCCAACATTTCATGCCAAGAGAAAAGAAAATTAAAAACTTTGACAAGGTGATAAGTACCAAGGATAAAGATTATTATGTCATAGTTGAAGAATACAAGATAAAGAATAAATGCCAACAAATGTTTGAAGACATAGCAGATATAAAATATGAGAGGAAAATAGAACAAGACAGGGAATCAAATTACGATATTATATATATATATATATATATATATATATATATATATATAGATAAAAGATTAGTAGCAAAGATGAAGAAAAGAAAAATATTATGACCAATTGAAATACCTATAGACGACCGGATTATGGTGGAGGGTGGAAGCTTTTTTAATTGAATGGTAAAGGAGCGGTGGACGAATTAGTACTAGGTAATTGAACACATTATGGACTGGATTATACCATGTAGAATCATCTATATGTCATCTTGGAGTGTGTATTATGATCTTGAGATCTTTATTGCAAACGATTGGAACAAAAACCAATATTACTCATCTGAGTCAAAGAAGTCAAACATCATCATACAAGCTTTGCATATCATTAATTTTAGATGTCTTTTGACCACTCTGAATTAAACATTTACACTATTTTGATACAATTCTAGGGAGGGACGGAGCTAGGGTGGATGAGGGTGGCCACGGCGCCCCACCACATTAACAGTTTTATTATTGTTCTTTAAGACTTAAGATGGGTCCACTAGCCGAGGCTCCCATCCCAATTACTATGGCCCCCACGCCCTGATTTAATAGGGTTAATACAACCAAAACAGCACATTTCCTCTCTCTCTCTCTCTTCTCTCTCTCTTCGCTTGTTAAATACTGAGGAGAGAAAAGCCTAATCAATCGGAATATCGAGGCCAACAATCGGATTATTTATAGAAATTCTTTTCCCCTATCAATATTTCAATAAGTCGTTTACCCAATCTTTATTTCTCAATTAAATTTTAAATATTTTTCCCTTAAATTCCCTCCTTATTCTAATAAAAAAATAAATCCAGGATTCTAAAATCTCTCTTCCAGGCTCAATCTCACATACTTCCCATAAAATTACTTGTATTACAGTAGATTGGATGAACAAGAGCTATTCGAAGATCCCAATCGATCAACTATTTTTGATCGATTTAATAAGCTTCTTATTGCTCCATCCCCCCATAGGCATCGACGATCCAAAACTCAGTTTTTATTATTTTTGTTCGTTTTTTTGTCTGCTTTGGCTTTTTCTAGGGTTAGGGTTGCTGATTTTTTCCGATTTCGGTTTCGAGCTTTTGAAATTTAACTGAACTGATTTTTTTTAGTTCGGCTCCGGTCTGCACAGCTACACCCCTAATCAACTACACCCCTAATGTGGTAGTTTGAGTAAAGGTAAATTTGATTTCAGCGATTTGAATTATAAAAGTAAATTTGCATCGATTTAAGTGTTTGAATGAATGCTATTTTTATTTTTTAATATATTTTTCTTTCATGTTTTGGCCACTCTATCTTCATAAATTTTATGTTGATACTTTGGCCCCTTTTCAAAGGAGTTTCTGGCTCCGACCCTGATTCTAGGCCATGTATGGAGTCTAATTGATGACCCTATGAACAACCATCATGCTTTGTGCACTCTAATATTTGTCATATTTCTTATATTTTAATGGCTAATATTTAAACTCATTGATCGAACCATTTATATTATCTTATAAGGCCAATGATTGACATCCATTTAGACTATTTAGATTGATCACAAATATTTTTACATGGGATAATAGTGAAGTGTACTTCAACAATGTAAGATCGAACATATATTCTGCCATATTGCCGAGGCTTGCGACATCTCACATATAGGCCCTATCCGATACGTCTGGTATTTCTGCGACAGGTACCATCACTTTTGTAGACATGTGTCATGTGATTTGAAGAAGAACATCTTAAGATCTATATTGTCAAGAAAAAGTATCTTTTATTATTTTATGTAAACAGTCAATGCCTTTTAAAACTAATTGCTAGGCTTTTTAAAGATCTAACCTTTCTAAACTTAGAGGGTAGCCAGCCATTGACTTCAAAAGGGGGAATTGACTGTTTTTAATCACATGATGGCCATCATTTTTTGTCCTAATCTTTTATACCATCGAGCTTTAGATTATGGTCTTTAAATCACACTCCAGTGATGGAAGCAAGTGCCACATTTCCCAAAAAGCATCCCATGAGCCAATTCGTTTGGCCCTCAGGTCATATACCTAATAACAACTCAACTTATAAAGCACCTTTAAGTCACCAGATCTCATGAAATCTATTGCACTCCCATTTGAAAGGAATGGAATGAAATTTATGGAGCCCACGGACCACCCCAGTAGGTTCATTTTCGGCTGAAACGGACAGCTAGAACAAAAGTTTTTCAGTTTTCACACACTTTAAGTCACTTTTTAAGAGTTGAAGATGGAGACAGCTACTTAAAAGAAGAGGCCCTAGAGTCGAGAGGAGGGCTGATATAGACTTTAAATGGGCCAATTATAATCCGGCACTTTTAGCTAGTCCATACCCAAGGTCCAGCCATCCCATATTCCCATTTATGTATGGATTATAATTTCTCCTATAATTGGCCCATGTGGTTCCGGGCCGCAGGCAGGCTCTAGAATTTCTATATAAAACGACTCATTTGATCGATTGGGGCTTCGGGTAGGATTTAAATGGGTCCGATTTTTAATCAAGTTTTTGGAATTAGCCCTTACTTGGCCCAACTTACTAATCAGTCCGTACCGAGCCAATCCATTTATATATCGGGCTTACTTATCTTAGTTTGTACCCGCATCTTGCAGGCTGGGTCAGGCCACCCTCAAGCCCAGTCCGTTGAGACCCGACCTTCAAGCCACTAAATCCTATAAGATCTATTGCACTAACGTTAAAAGGCGCAATTGGAATGAAATCTATGGAGCCCACACTTAGATACATTTTCGGCTGAAACGGACAACTAGAAGGAAAGCTTTTCACTTTGTAAGAGTTGAAGAAGAAGACAGCTACTAAAGAAGAGGTCCTAGAGTTGACCAAAGAAGCGCTGGAGTCCAGAGAAGAGAGGTCCACCACCAGCTAACTGACCTCACGTCTCCTTGGACCCAGTGAATCCATTGAATCTGACCTATAAATCACCAATTCAATGTCTCATGGAGTGGAAAAATCATGCCCAAAGCCATTATAGGCAAAAGATATAATAGAGGTGATGTCAAATTTGTCACAACTCACAACACCACTTCACTATAATGCCTAAAATGTTATCCCATATGTAAAAGGACAAAAAACAACTTGGATAGGTATATAAGTAGCTTGAGATAGGACCCAACGGGCCGAATCCTACTACAAACCGATCAACCCAACCCAATAACCATGTCTGACATGAAAACTTGACCCATGTACCAGGTTAGATCTTGAAGCATGCATCCCTTCTATGCTTCTAATTGGTTGGATGAAGCCACACCTAGATGATAGGTTCTATTCGCACCTATTGAATTATTGAGGACTCCTGTGTTGAAAATTATTGACTGCTTTGAATTAAATGATGGAGATCATTTTTTTTTTTCTCTTGAAGGTCAATTTTTTTCATATCAAGTGGTACACATTTCAAAAAGTAACCTGAAAATCACAGTCGAGTGTGATGTTAAGCATGATTTTGTGTCAAGCATAAGAATAGAGATAGGCCATATTTGATGATAAAAGGTCAATGCGGTATCCCCTTGAAATATTTGATCATAGTTAATCATATTTAGAATTTAATGAGGGAATTGCATAGTTGTGCGGATTATCTAGCGAAGAAAGGCTTGAATAAGGCAAATGTGGTTCAGTGGTTGGGTGAAGATTGTGCTCCGCCAGCTTGGGTGGGGACCCTCAAATCCCACTTACTGATCAAAAAAAGAAAAAAAATAAAATTTTATATATATATATATATACCCATTGGGTATCTCTTTCTTACATGCTACATAAAGCTCTTAGTGATCTACTAATTTAATTTTCAAACTTCAAATTATTTACAGCTGTTTGAACTAAGTTCGCTTGATTGAAACTTTAAAAGTTGAGAATGGGGCACTATTAGTTAGTATTAAGCCAACCAGTTTTGGAAAGTAACCAACCAGATTTGAATGGACCCATATCCAAGATATTGATAATTGTGAGGATGACTTGATGGATCCTTATACAAGATATTGTGAGTATTTTAAGCCAGCAGGTAGCTTCGATTTTGGATGCGAATTAAGCTCTTGAGTTCACAAGTTGACCATATTCACCATATTCCAAATCTGGTGGATTACTTTCCAAAACTGTAGCTTTTGTTGATAGTATTGCCAAATTAAATAGCCCTAATCTCTACCTTCGAGGTGCACCATGACCTAAAGATCTTTGTTCTAAAAGATTGAGAGAAAATACAATCTCCATTGCTCAATTCAACGCAGTCAAATTGCATTTTGAAAAATAGATTCAAAGCAGTCAAACACCATATTAAATTAATGGCTATTATATAAATCCAACATAATATTAAATTTATGACATATCACGAGACTGAATTAGATGATAGAAATCATTTATGTTCTAATCTTTCGTAAAACAATTATTGTGATCATGGGCCTCAAATCAAATTGAAAAGTGACCTTAGTACCAAAAGCATCAAAGCTCAAGTTAGTTACCTAATGCTAGCTCAAAGGTAGAATGGAGCATATGTGCCATAATGAAGGCAACAACAGTTAGGTAAAGAAGGCAACAACCTAGTCAATAGCACAACCTGTATAGGCCATTACACTTGCTTGCAATAGTTCAGGCGGGGACCTCCAAGGCTCCAAACCAAGGATCAAAATTTCAGCCGTAATTTTAGTTTCGGGCATGACCGAAACCAAATCCGAAACCAAAATCCGATAATTTTGCTGAAATTTCGGCCGAAATTTTGATCCCCATTCAAAAGTGACTGAAATTTCGGTCCAAAATTTCATTTTGGTGAGGACCGAAACCGATACTTTGGACCGAAATTTCGGTCATTTCGGTCAAAATTTTGATGCTTGCTCCAAACAGCTATGTGGCTCTCTGCCACTGACTATTTACATAAGTTATCACTACAAAAAAAGGTTGTTTCAGCGGCACGTGATGTTAAGGACCGTAGCGGCAATATTTGGTAGCGGCAGGACTAATAGCGGCTGTTTTTTGTTAATTACGTTCAGTTCATCGTAATCTTCAACTAAATTTTCCATGTGAAATAACCAAACTGAGGCCTAAATTTCTCCCTATCAAAGGCTCCCTAAGTTAACCATGAGAGATTGACGCATCCACCGTCCTTGGTGTTTGGGTAGTGCACATACCAACTTATGGGCAATGGTCTGGTCAATCATGTTGAACCAGATTTCAAGTTCAACAACATCTGCAGTCCTTGGATATAAGAGAATCTTGACTTTCATGATTTTCACCCTTTAGAGGATAATGTGTAGTCAAGATTCTCTTATTTCCAAGGGTTAGAGATGTGGTTGAACTCGAACTACGGTTCAACCTAGTTGAACCCATAGTAACATTAAGTCTTTGATTTTTGAAGTCTCTAAAGATCTCCAATATTTTCCCATCAATTAATTGGCCGAGTCTCCGAAATCCAGATTAATTGTTAAATATTTCTCAATTTTCCCCTTTTAATTAAAGAATTTAATGTTGAAGAAGAAAACGAAAAATGGTGACATGCTTTATATAACCTTGATCGAGACACTTCTTATATTTTGGTCATTTTTTAATGTAAGATTGATGGTTATCGTTGATGTTCTTACACATGCTCAGTATTGGGTATAGTTGGTATTGAACTTTAATACATATGATGTGTGCTTAGAGACTATCTTTTAGAAGGTAAAAACTTATTTTTGTTAAATATGATTTATGGTTTACGTTATTATATGCTTATGTGTTCTTCGATAGTCGTTGATTATTTTCAAAAGTACAGTGAAAGATATGAGAATTAGAGCACTCTTTTTTATCCAAAAGCAGATGAGCACATGAGCTGATTGAAAGAGAGCGCAATCAATTTCAAGTAAATTTCGAAAAATTTATTTTCCACGTCGACTTATAACATAAGACATGTACTTGTGACCATTGGTACATTTATAATTTATCTTGCTCGTACGCCATTGCGATCATTAATCAAAGAAATTGCGATTACCACAACTTTTATAAAAAGTGATTATTCACCACCTGTTTTAAATAAACATTCAAAAAACTAGCCAAGAGCTATTTCTCATGTATTTTTTTAAAATTTTCATAATTACTAACCTTTTTTTCCTTATTTCTTCCAACATTTTCCCAATAATTTTTTGACTTTTAACCTTGTTGATTCATTCCCATGGTTGGACCTGACCATTGCCCATCAACTCATATATCATAACTGGCATGCTGGAGGAGCATAGCAGATCCTCGTTTCGTCTTATTCCAAGTGGACCGCCGTTACAAAATTCTCCGAAAGAATCAAAATTTTGACTCTGAATGGATGGTCGGCAAATCTTTTTTCGGATTATACATTAAATTATTTGAATCTCTGAAATTTTTTCACAATTTTTCAGCATTTATCATTTCGAGACATGCTTTAACAGTAGTAATACTTACTTTATATGTATTTTTTATAATTATATATTATTTATACGTGGGAGTTATATATTATGCTTATTTTATTATTAAAGATATTATTTTTTATTTTAAATAGGTTAATATTCATAAGGGTAGAATTATACTCACCCAAGAACACGGATTTCTCACCCCACCTTCAGGCGGCATGCATTGATCACCTTTGAATAAGATGGTAGAGATTGTTTCTCATCCTCATCTTTTGCACAATCGATCTGTAGATCATGGGTCTATCATTTGACAGACGATTTTTACTAACACCTAGCACACGTCCCAAAATTGTGATCCTCAAATTATATGACATTCATCACATTCAAGCATGATTTTAGGATATTTTTTAGATGTGTGCCGCATGTAATGAAAAGTTAATCTTCTGATGATATACCAATAACCTATAGATTCATTGTACAGAAGATGGAGACGAAAAACATGTCAATATAGGTTTACCCTAACCAGGTCGTTCGAACGAGATGAGCACTCGGAAAGAGGATTTTTCACGGGTAGAAGTCGCTCGAGCGATTTTAATTTTCACTCGAGCGACTTTGGGTCTCGCTCGAGCAACCAACAACGACGCGTGATATCCAAGTTACGCGAAATTTTCATTTTTTTGAGCAATTTCTCTAAGATTAGAAGTAAGACTCGGGACTTCTATATGAGGGAAAGCTCATGAATGAAATAGAGAGCTTTTGAGATAGTTTTTCAAGAGAGAAACTTGAGCGAATACTTTGGAGAGGTAAGGTATTGAAAAATTGTTTAGGAGTTGAAGATTCGATTGTACTGGAATCGGTATTATATTTCGACAGATTTCTTCTCTGTTTTTTGAAGGACAACATCCTTGGGTGTTACTACAGTTAGGCTGTGGAAGATTGTGTTTGATCTTGTTTGAAAGTGCACTAAAAAGAAAAGAGTATATGCATTGTAAACATTTATAAATTGTGCATATACTCTCGTGGACATAACCCTCGATTGCGTGAATCATGTAAATTTTGTGTTGTGTGTGTAATTGTTTCTTTGTGCCACTACAAAAAATAAGACTATTAGCGGCAATTTTTTGTTGTAAAAAATTGCCGCTATTAACAAAAAAGTTATTAAGACTATTAGCAGCAAGGGTATTAACGGCAGTTTTTTTGTTAATAGCAGCAGTTTTTTGCTGCCGCTAATAGTCATATTTTTTATAGTGTGCATTTCTTATTTTTACGCATTCATTATGATTGAGAGTTCCTTAGTGTGAGTCAAACTTTTAACAAAACAAACTCTATTATCTGATTGAAAGCTGTCAATTAATACATGCTAATTGAAAGAGGCGGTGTGAGAAAGCAATTTTTTGGGGTGATCGAGTATAGCAATACCCTATTTATGAACCTTTTATAATTATTCTTACTTTTATAATTGCATCCGAACTAAGGTTAAGCAAGACCAATTGCCAATACTCTAGAGCGACCAGAGAGTCGTGAGCGAATGGTGCACACTGGAGATAAGATAGAAGGCTCTAAGATTTATATTTTGTATTTGATTACGTTAATCCTTTAATATAAAGGCAAATTACGAGAAGGTCTGTAGTTGCACTAATTACTTAATTGAGAGGGTTACCTATCGTTTATTAGCCCAGAGGGTGTTAGTCCCTCACTTATTTGTATTTTTTTATTTTGAGAAAGTTGCGAGGATTTATTAATTGGCATAAAATTGATATATGCCAAAATTCAACTTAAGTAAAAAAATAAATTAGACTAAATGCCCTTAGATATCATATGAGACCAAGCAATCTTTCCCTTATACATATGAGATCCATCAATTGAACTTATATGAAACCCATTGGGCCACCATAAGATCAACTGAATTGGTCTCATATATGAAACAAATCAGTCTGCTACAAGACCCTCTCATGAGATGGAAGAGTGGCCTATTATAAGCCGGATCAGTTTCATATGAGATCTTCTCTGATCCACATGATATCGAAGAGTCTCATATGAGACTGACCAATCCATTATTAGACCGGATACCTTCAGTTTTATAGTGGACTGAATGGTCTCACATGGGACTCGATTATTGTACTAACTTGTTTTCTGACTTAAATTATATTTCATCCCATATCGGTTAATAGACCTTTACAACTTTCTTAAAATAGAAAAATAGAAAAGTTGATTGTTGATATCCTCTTAGGCATAACTATCTTGAGTAAGGGTACGTCTATTTGTGCCAACATCGAAAACCTATTGATACCCATTAATTTCTTTGAGATTATTTTTTTGATAGAGATGATTTTTTATACCGATCTTCCACACATGAGACCATAAGAGTATTATCAGAGGTTAGTTTATTATTACCCGTGGCACGGTTACTTAAAAAGTGTCTCTAAAATCATATGTCACAATTAATCTCTATCGATTGATCCAAAGCAATCAATAGGTTTCAACATGGGAACCCACATGATTAATGATCCCTTTTAAGTCTAAGGTTTTTTTTTTTTTTGTTTGTTGCTTGATAAGGAAGTTTAGGTGATCTTTTAAATACAGAAAGTTGGAGATTATACATTGACCCTTTTAGTTACACATTTTTCGCCGGAAACCTTATATTTCACTTTTCTCATAATTGAGCAGCTCTAAATTAAGCCAGTTTCAACTAGCACAAAAAGTCTTAAATACCCCTTCTTACACTTTTTTATTTTAAAATTTTAAAAATTTGCATTTTTTTATATTTACGTGATGTGAAGCAACTATAATGTCTAATTTGAAGGCCACAATATAAAGATTTATGATACCAAAAGATTAGCATGTAAAACAAAAGTGATATCGCTTCTTTAAAAAAAATTGCATCTTTAAAAAGTTGGCATTGCCTATTAGAGTATACCTTATTTGATAACCACCTCACATCACTTATTTCAACTAATTGTAATAGTTTTGTATATTCTATCTTTGTATCTTCTTCTTTTATCTTCTCCTTTAAATAAGAAGATTAACAAGATAAGAAGAAGGTAGAAAGAATATACGAATTTTCAAAATCGATTTCATTGTTTACACCGTGTTACAATACTCTGATAAAAAATTGTATAAATAAGATTAAAAATATAACTTTGAGTGATTGCAATTCATAATAAAATTACAAATATGATATAACATTTAGCCATTGCAATTGGTTTAAATAATTACAATTGATTAAGATAATTAATGTATGTTAGTTATCAAATAATGTATATTCTATTATGAGATGGTTTAAAAATGTCATAACGATAAGGTGATTCTTTATTTTTTTATTTTTAAAAGCAATATCACTTCTCTTTTTTTTTTTAATTTTTTTTTACTCTTTTCTGTGTTAATTTTGGCATTATTGATTTTCAAATCGACTGCATAAATGTTGCATAAATGTTGATTCACATTATGTAAATATAAAAAGTATAAATTTTAAAATTTTTAAATTATATAGAACAATAAAAAATGGTAGAGAAAGTATTCGAGACATTTTGTGCTTGTTGGCTCCGCTTGGAACTAATCTCTTTGGTCAAAAGTGAAAATATAGGACGCAAAAGGTGCATCTGAGACGGTCCATCCGTTAAATTTCCCCATTTATAACCGTTACGGCCGAGGGGAGCCTAGCCGTGCCGAAAGTTACGAATTGCGTGATTTAGTTTTAGCCAAGTTACGATACCCCGAACCATAAAGTCCGAATCTTCTGACTGGCTCAGCCGCAAAGTTTGACGTGGAGCCGAAAGAAGTCGGCATCTTCTTGATGAAGAACGAAAAAAAATTCGAATTTTCCGACGAAACCTCCCACTTGAGTTCTCATCTGTGGACCCCACAAGCCGCTCTAATGATAACTACACCTCCACGCTTACATCGGGACTGGAGCCCACGTCCGCAAGCACGGGTGACACGTGTCGCATTAAAAAAAACCTAGAGGAGAAGCTTCCTTCTTTACTCTACCATCGGTTTAAATTAGAAGGCTGGAATTGGGATTACGTGTTCGATTCATCTGTATTTAACTTTAGCCGTCAACCCTTGATGACCATTTAATAATGTAGACCGTCCATTTGCAGGGTGTTGATAAGATGTTTAAGTTGGTGATTTTACCATTTTGGTCACGTTAAAAGAGTGAGAGAAAAAGCAGAAAAGAAAGGTGACTGACGTGCACGCATGCTACCATTTGCATGTATGCGAAATATGGGTGTCTTAAGTACGTAAAATTTAAGTTTCTAGGTAGGAAATGATGGAAAAGGATAAGATCTATAATTATATTATGGGATGGTTTTAAATCTATTGACTTATGACTTGTCTCGGTAATTTAGATTGCAAGTAGTCTCTTAAATAATCTTATATTATTAAAATAGATGTTCAATTTTATATCATGAAAAAATAGAGCCATTACTTGCACATGTTTTTCAAGTGATTGCATCGAATTTTAAAAAAAAAATTTGAAAGTTTGGCAACCTCTATCGCGTGAAAACACCATTTAAGCTGTTTGATTTGAAAGTCGTGATTTAAATATGTCAATTGTAAAAGATTAGAAGAAAAATATAATTTTTATTATTTAATTAAATGGAGTCAAAGGTTATTATATAATTTAATAGTTGATTACAATAGATCATATGACAAGTATCGTGTTTTATTCTAATTTTATGTACCAAAGATTTATTGATTATGAATTTCAAATCAGAAGGCTCATATTATATTTTTACATATCACATGTCCTTAAAATATCAAATATTTCTTTAAATTTGATGCAATCACTTAAAAAATGTGTGCAATTAATTTTATTATTATTTTGTTATGTGATAAGTATATATTTATGATTACAATGATTTTCAAAATTAAGTGTGAAAAGAGAAGAAACGATACACAGGCTTATTCACACTGTGATAGGCCGTCACAAGATCATCGAAGTGCTAAATATAATGACACATGTACAAAGATGACGAGTACGACACTTTCAACCGTTTACTAACCTACAATTTTATTTAATTAATATCTAAAAGAATTCTTCTTACATATAGAGGGCTAATCTCATATCAAGCTCGTCTCGCTAAGCCCGAGACATGAGACGTCTGATCTCCGATCTCAGTAGAAACTTTGATATGGATGTATGTCATGATATGGCATGAACTTTTATGTTTACCAATGTAATTGAAATACGTAAATATCGGATTAATACGATATTTGGTTCAGCTAGTTGGATCTGAGAGTGGCTTAGGTAGCTGGTCACCAGAGGAACCACTTGTGTTTTGAAAAGAGCAAGGGGAAATATCGTTCGACTTAACTGAAGAACGCCAAATGAATAATTAAGAAGCATGGTTTAATAAAGTTATTTGAGATTAGATATCTTGCAGTTCTTCACTTCTTCGCCTCTGCCGTATACTGGTGAATCTATCTATAGCTGAATGCGTATGAATTTATGTGCAGCTGCCACATTCTCTCTCTCTCTAGATTTCTCATATTTTTCATAGTTGCACCTGCAGTCTGCACTAGATTGTCCTTCCTGTTACTGCAAGCTCTCGTAGAGCCATTTTATCACATCCATCAATCACGTAAAATATCATGTCCACAGATTTCATCGTTCCATACGTATGTGACCTTGGAAACGAGGAACAGGAAAAAGGGTAAGCTCAACTTCTTTGGCGAGCGGAACTCCAAGAATCTTAATTGAGAATCTTAAATTACAGCCTGACACTGATATATAGCAGATTGCTAGGGCTGTGCTGAAACCGACTCGAACCAATTAAACCCACCGAAACTGACCCAAATTTTGGTTCGGTTTCGGGACATTTCAGTTCGATTTTGATTTTAACGTTAAAAAATTGAAATCGAACCGATAAGAAACCGATAGTAGTGCTATACGGATGCATAAGTGCATACTGTATACAAAACTTAGGTTGCAAACAAAGAAGTCTGTTTTTTCCCTTTGAAATCTTATATTCTCATGTATTTTTCTGTTGTTGGAAGAACCATTTAAGTTAAAGGCTTTGGAAAGTGATAATAGGTTTAAAGGATGTGTATTTATGAGGTTTTAAGACTTCATTTTGTTTAATTGTGATTTCTCTATAGTGTATTTGAATGTGTGATTTTAAGTTTTCTTAGGACTCCCTTTGTAGTTTGTATTTGTGTTGATTTGGGTCTTGGGATTTTGATTTTCTGAATTGTTCTCATATATTTATTATTTTTTATTTAAAATAAAATTATATAAAAAATATCTATCAATCTGGACTGTCCGATTGGTACATTAATTTATGAGAAATGTTCTTAATCATCTAATCAATCACCTACTTTTGGATGGTTAATAGCAAATTAGCGATATAGGTAAAAACCTACAGAGTCTTCAATGGTCTAATCCTTATGAATTGACAATGGCTTCCTAATATAAATAAATAAACAATCGAGGTTTCGATTTTGAACCTTATCGGTTCGGTTTCGATTTCATAAAATAGAAACCGATAGTTATCGGGTCAGTTTCGATTTTGCCTCAAAACCGACCCGAACCGACCCGATAACACCCCTACAAATTGCAAACAACAGATCATTCAAACATATCACTTATGAGCTGCGATGCAAGCGCCGTGGGTCCCAATAACGCATTTCAGACTAGCCACTAGCATCTTGCCACATAAGCAATCTACAAAAATAAGACTATTAGTAACGGCCAAAAACTGTCGCTACTGATAAAAAATCTATTAAAGCCTATTAAATATATTAGTGACGAGAGTATTAGCGATAGTTTTTTTGTTAATAGCAAATTGTCGCTAATAACCTTATTTTTTGTAGTAATTGTGTGATGTTTGAGGTTCGCTCATTATAATTTTATGATTACAGTCATGTCCTAACCAAATATATGGTGCATTAAAGAAAAGTCTATATTTTGGGTACCCTTATCTACAACTGTGGCCTCACCCCATCTCTTCCAATTACCATTCAATACTCAGCTTTGAATCGGATAAAGTTGGTTGTTTGTCTCTATCTTTTAAAAATTAGAGTACCTTTATTTCCACCCATTATGTGGGTGGATGGAAAGAATATGTGAATGAAAATAAAGATTACTACTATCTCACCTTATTTCTTCTTACATATTCTTTCCATCCATCCACTTATGAGGGTGGATGAAAAGAATCAGTGAGTGAAAATAAAGGTACTCTTAAAAAAAAAATCTTTAGATCATGAAAGTACCATAATATATAGGGTCATTTTTTATTCAACACGGCTTACATTTTAAAAAGTACCCCTAAAATCATGTTTAAGCGTGAAGTGGGTTAAGTGATTTTAGAGTTACTTTTTGAGTCGTGTATATGAAAATAATAATATGACCAAACTTATGAGACACTTATCATCTAAAGATTAATTGTCTGAATATTACATATCAAATTTAGCAACAAAAAGAAATTATTTGAAAGATTGGGATGAAAAATGATATTCCCATCTAATTTAAAGCGTTTAATGCATGCCGACTAGAGGTGGTCGGGTAAGGTTATAATTTCACATGGTGTAAATAATAGTGTCATTTCTTGGTGTATGCCGACCAAACCGAAAAACTAATTACTCAATTGAATTGAATTGACTTAGTCGGGTTTCAAATTATTGAAGGGTACCATTATTCAGACCCTACGAGACTGCTTTTTCACCCCAAAAAATAAAATGAAACAAAATAAAAGTAGGGGTGCGAGTTTTAAAATAATCTTGTTTAGTGGGAATTTTTGACATGGGTGAGAAAACAGTCTCATGGGGTGTGAATAACGGTGCTCATTATTGAATGGAGTTTTTGAACCATGATAAAAACTTATCAGAAGTCTCAACTCCCAAGCATGGAATTGGTTGCAATCCACTCCACATATTGGTTACCACTTTACTGCCAAATGAATAATTGGGATGGACTCTCCAAACCGCACTATAGAAAAAAAAAATTTATTAGCGGCAGCCAGAAACTATTACTATTAATAAAAAAATTATCGCTAATAGTCTTATTTTTTGTAGTTCCGCTTACACTATTAATAACTTTAAGATGTAGGTGATCTAAAGGCAAAGTGGTACATCATAAATTGAAGTGTCACAATACCTAAATTGATGTTTTGGAGAGATTTAAATCATGTGGACTATAATATCAACCATTATTTTTAGTTTTGACTTTTCATAGCTCACATCCACTTATTTAACATATTTCATTGGGTGGAGAGATATTTCAAAGATAGGTTGCCACTTTAAAATTTTGGATTGTTCATAAATGAGTGTCACATGACATAATTTATCATCCCATTTCAGTGGTGTGAGATAAAAATTTAATTTTAATGGTGTGAGATCATTTAAACACCTATATCAACTTATTAAATAATAAATACATTAAACTAGGTGTGTAGCTACCAAATTAAATGATACTAAGTAGTTCACGTTCCATCCATCTAATACAAGTTCTTTATTAATTAAAAAACAGCCGTTACTCAAAGGAGGGCTAACCATCTAAGGCTACTTAGCCATGCCAAAAAAGCGGCAAAGATAAATAGAAGTGTCAGAAGAAGGTGAGACACCATCTCTTGTTCTTCGAGGTGTGTGATTAGTTTTTGCAGACCTTTTAACTGTGACGGTGCCAACCTATGTTCAGACTGCTGCCCACCTCACTAGCCGACTTCCATGACTTCGGATTTTGGATGCTTTCACACGCGCCCTTCATCTTCACAATCTTACCCTTAACATTGTTGATGGTGGAGATTGTGTTTTTTTACCCTAATTTTGCACACATTAGTGAATTTTGATCACGGAGATCACTTATCAAACGGTCAGATATTCAATATCTCCGAATATGATCATGGGTATATCATGAGAAGGGGTTCTCAAAGTTCGTTATAGGGATGTGTGTTACATGTTCTTCATATGTGAAAACATATATTAGTTGAAAAGATAGAATCTTCAGTTGCAAATACAGAAACCCTATATTATTAATTCTCTATAAACAGCATTAACTCCATCAACGGTTGGTGATGGAGATTGTTTTTTAGTCTATTCTTTTAGATAATTTAATTTTAATCATGGATCACCTATCAGACAGTCAAATATTGATTAGACCGTACAATCAACTCCATATATGATCATAAGCATGAAAAGGGATTCTCAAGTCACTTTTAGGAATGTGCATGTGTGTTAGCGTGTAATCTACATCTATCTAACTGTCTGATAGGTGTGCTATTATCTGAAGATCAATTATGTAAAAGATTGGGCTGAAAAATAGTCTTCATCCCTTAATTTAAAACAGTCAAAGGGTTTTATTTGTACCTAGTTGGAAAGATTGGCATCTTCCGTTGCAAGTACAGAGATCCTATATTATTAATTACAAAAAGCTTCTAACTCCAACAACATTTTTATTTCCTTATTTTAGTCAATGATTTTTAGATGAAAATTTGACTCTCCTCAAAAGAGGCTTTATGACTTAGGAAGTTGTCATTTAGCCAAAAAGTCCATGAAAAGCTGGTGTGAAGCTATTAGAAACATTGAATTTCGTGAATTGAACGAGCTTCTTAATTGGTTGATATTTTCTTAAGCTTTAACTCTTACGATGATCGTCTCACACTCTCACCTGTAACGCACGCGGCAAAGTGTTATGCAATTCAAGTCATTAAAATAGAGACAATATTAAGAAGCGAACCTTTATTTATAATGGGAGATTCTTCCTTCTCAACTTTGACTTCACACGCTTTAAATCGTTGATCACTTTGAATCAAGTTTAGAGATTAATTTTTTCCCCAATTTTTTATATAATTGATCTTTTTGACTCCGTATATGTCGAGATATCCCAAAAAATAAATATTATCATAGACAAAATAAACATGATCATAGGCGTACATTAAATATGACTTTTTGAGATATCTATCAAAAACAATCATAATCTTACTGTCCGATGACATAACTGTGATTTCAAGACCTATTGTCTAGCAGATAGGGATGAAAAAAAGTATCTCCATCATCTTATGTACAACATTCAATGCTTTAAGCAAGCTATCAAAAATTGACCGATACCAATGGGTTGAGTTGAGATTTGAATTTTTATTTATTTTTAAGTAACAAAATAAGCTTATTTGTATTGGTCCTCCATGGACCGATACCAATTCTGAATTTGACACCTTAGTTTTAAGTAGGTGAAATCGGGTTTCATAAGGAAACATATTAGGTAGATAGGCATGTGTAACGCGACTTTTTGAAAAGGTCATGATTAAATCATAATTTTTTTGCTTCACCAAATAAATTATGAATTATGATTTGTATTTTAAGTTTTTTATAAGTCAATTTTTTTAGGTTACCAACTAAATTGTGGATCAATTACAAACTTTTTGAAAATATTATCAATTTTGTGAATAAACTGTAATTAAATTGAAACTTTTTCAATGATTCATGACCTTTCTCAATACTTTTTTTTTTATAAATATTTTACTTTTTAATCCTTCTTTTTATGTTTTATTATTTTTATCAAAATTTTCTTGATCCCCAAATAGATGGAAAGAAAATATAATGATCAAAATTTTCCTCACTTTTTCTTAAAATTTCAAATTTTTTACCAAAATTTTCCTAAATTTTTAACAACGGAGTATATGTGCACTTTGGACAGTAAGAGGTAGATAGACTTCACCAAGTATAAGTGAGCTACATCTTGCACACGAGTTTTTTGTACCTTATAGCACAACTTAAAAATAATTGATATTTTTGGGACCTGTCCAAAGTGGAACACCATTTAAGGCATCTAATTTGAAGGCTATGATGTAAAGATCTTCGATGATAAATATTGACACGAAATAAAATCTCTATCATCTGATTTATTAGTTGATTGTGTTAAATCAGATTACAGAGATTGTTTTCGTGTCAATCTTTAATATAAATGATCTTTACATCATAATCACTACAAAAATAAGGTGTTTTAGCGGCACTTGTTGTTAAGGCAATTTTTTTTAGCGGCAAGACTAATAGCGGTAGCTTTTGGTAGCGGCGGGACTAATAATAGCAATTTTTTATTAAAAAAATTGCCGCTAATAATCCTATTTTTTGTAGTGAACCTTCAAATCATAATGCTTAGATGGTGTTCCATATGGCACAGCTCTAAAAAATATTATATACTACGTCTTTCTTTTTAACCCATGTGCCACGGGTATAAATCTTGTATGCAAGTTATAACTCCCTAAATATAATCTATTAAAATGGATGATAGCTATTAATTTAACTTTTAATTATATTTATAACAAAATCAATTGGGCAATATTGGTCAAAACTCAAGACTAACCTAAGATCAACTTACAAGGAACGTTGAACTTTTTAGCTCCACTAAATAGTTTAAACTTTTTTTTCCTCGGCTTTGATAGACCTCTTATTTCTTATGTAAGTTGACGTGAAAATAATGTCCAAAACCTGCTGCCCCCTCTCTCTCTCTCTATTCCCTCGCGTTCGCGTATTGCACTTGCCCAAAGGGCAAAGACAGATGAATATGATGCTAAAACAGTTTGGGCCTCAATTGAGCTTTGACGATTCTTATCTTCTACTCTCTCTTTGGATTTGCCCACTTTTAAAAGATAATGTCAATATTAATTTTCTTACGAATATGGTAGACAATATATATATATATCAAATAAAAGATAATGTCAATATTAATTTTCTCACGATTTCCCGTTTTTTTTTTTAATGAAATTTGCATGTTCTTAAAAAAAATGTCAATATTAACTTTAGATAGTATCATTATTAGTTTCTATACGAATATGGTGGACAATATATATATATATCAAATAAATGATTTGATATATATAATTTATTTAAAAAATTAAAATTAATAATGTTGCATTATTAAATTTAGGGTATTATTATTCACACCTCACAACATTGCTTTCTCATCCCATAAAGATAAGAAAACAAAAACAAAGTGGGGGTCTGAGTTTTAAAATAATTTTTTTTAGTGGGGTTTTTCAACACTCAAGTGTGAGAAAGGAGTCTTGTGAATAACGGTACCCTATTAACCTAGGGGTACTGGGGAACATCCCATCTTGTCCATCTCATCGCACTTGGTAGCCCTCTAAAAATTTCTCTAAAAACAGGACCTCTCACAAGAAGTAACCATAGCACAACAACTATAAAAACAAACGAAAGAAAGCCAACGTCGAAACAAAAAACAACCAAATAACTCAAAAGTCTAACATTGCACTCACCGCCAACTAGTATGGACAGCTTCGATTGATACTTGAAAACAAACCAAAATACAACAAAGATCAAACCAAGTGAAACATTAATGAACAAGAACTCTGGCAAAAATCTCAACAAAATAAATCCCATTCTTTCTTTCTCTCTCTCTCTCTCTCTCTCTCTCATATATATATATATATATATATATATATATATATATATATATATATATCATTGACATTGCTATTTCTCCCTTGTTCGGCTGTTACCCGTATCTCTCCCATACTCAGAAGGCTCGGAACCAGAAGAAGAGGTTCCAAACTGTGAAGAAAACCTCGAAAACTCTTGCTGAGAGGGTAAAGACGACGAAGAAGAAGAAGACGACGACGAAACAGAAGTAGAAGACGGAGAAACAAACTGTTCTCGATTATAAAAACCTGATGCAGCGCATTGGAGATCTTCATCCCGACTAGAAAGAAGCTGGGCATACTGATATAGATCAGGATACGTAATCTGAGGCATCGGTGGTTGAACAACGACTGGGTTGGGTGGTTGTCGGTGAGAAGTGCCCGAGCCCACAACGAACCCCAACTCGGTCCTCCCTTGAACTCGTTCAGGAAAATTTAGCTTTGCTTTGGTGCCTTTGAACCTTAGAGCTGCTTCATCGTAAGCAATAGCTGCACCTTCTGCTGTGTCGAAAGTGCCCAGCCATACGCGAGCTGCTTTCTTGGGATCCCTTATCTCAGCTGCCCATTTGCCCCATGGCCTTTGTCTCACTCCCCTGTAGTGCCTTCTCCTTGCACCCCCTATTAAAAGATAGAAGATTCAAAGCAAAAAAAAAAAACCACCTCGCAAACCACAAAATCTATGGAAACTTCGATAACCAAATTCACACGTGCAACTGAATATGGGAAGAGTTGGAAAGAAAACAATGGTTATAAGTTGTAACTTATCTAAGTATGGTATGAGAGTACTCGGATAGCAATACCCAGGTTTGAAACCTAGTCACCGAGTGCAAAATAGATGCTATAATGTTAATTTCTTGTCATAAATTGAGAAAGGTAGAAGAGATAATTCATGGGTTTACAGTTATTTGGCCATAAATTTGAGTACTATTCATTAGTCATTAAAATTTATATTTTTTTAGAGTAATTTGACTAAATACATAGTTCTGAAAGATAGGAACAACCATGATGCCTAAGCTTTTACCCCTTAAATTATCTACCAATAGGGAGAGAGAGAGAGAGAGAGAGAGAGAGAGAGAGAGAGAGAGAGAGAGAGAGAGAGAGAGAGAGAGACGTCGTGGTAACTTAGGAAAAGCGATTATTAGGGTTAGACACTTAGACACTTTTAATTGTTATTTTGGAATTGAGAAATAAATATGATCACACAGAAAATGACAAAAGAAATTAAAAAAGAAAAAAAAAAATCATACAAAGGATAAAAAAAAATTATCTAACAATATCAAGAGAGAGCCGTGGGGGTACAAAGTACAAGCGATTATTAGGGTTAGAAACTAGTAGTTGTTATTTTGTTCTTGAGTACTACGATAAAAAAGAAAATGATAAAGTAAATTAAAAACAGAATTTTTTTTTTTAAAAAATCATATAAAGGATAGGAAATTATCTACTAAGCAGCGAAGCTTATGACTTAAAACTTTTTACTGTTGGATTTTGACGTCTTATATTTGCAATATTAACACTATTTTTTAGTTTAATTATTAAGATTTTAGGTAAATCTAAAGATGGTACCTTGTTCAGGGGTTGGGTGGCTGAGATCCCCTTGATCTCCAGTGGGAGGATCAGACGGCAACGATGGAGTCTGAGACCCGTGCACTTGGTCGCCATCGTTTGTGCCGATCACGTGGGAAAGGGCTGAAACCATGGCCGACAAGTCTTGCTCGGCACGTGAGGGAGTGAAGACAGGGAAGGTGTGCTCTTCTTCTTTCTCTTCCGATGTTTCGGTAGGAAAAGGCCTCTTCCCATGCCTCGGATCCACCTTTCTAAGATCCCACCACGCTGATAGCCTCTGAATTTATCAAAGCGTCGTCGCGTCTCATGCGATCGCTTCAAAATAGGATTTGGGAAGGTGGGGATCCCTGGAGTTGGCTTGGGGGTGAAGAAGAGGAAGAAGAAGAAGAAAAGGGTGAGCACATGTGAGAGAGGAGAGACGTGTGTGAGAGCCAAAAGAGAGATAAGAACAGACTACGTTTTTTATGTGCTTTTATTGACATTTTGACACCTATCATTTTTTTTTAATAATAATGTTAAAAAAAAAAAAAAAAGTTTTTCTTTTCCTGATTCATTATATTAAAAAAAAAAAAAAAAAAGTTATTTTAAAGAAATATTAATGCCACACCCCATTTTTTTAACTGCCACACCTCATAAACAAAGAAAATATCAACTTATTTGAATCAGATGAGAGAATTCGTTTTTCACTGTAATCTTCCACACAATAGATCTTGAGATCATGGACCTACTATCAGATGGTCAGATGTTAATTTCATGTGATACACATCTCAAAAAATGAACATGATCATGGTGTACTATGAGAGTGATTCACATTTATTTTTTGAGATGTGTGTCTTTTGAAATCAACATTTGACCGTCTTATTATAAGTCCATGATCTCAAGATATATTGTGTAGAAAATTATAATGAAAAATGATCTTCAATATTTGATTATAGCAGTCAATGATTTTTATTTTGTCAAAGTGGTGTGACAGTAAAACAAAATGGGTGTGGCAGTTAAGGCTTCACTTATTTTAGAGGGTTGCTAGGAAAAGTTTATGTGCACCTAAAAGCTGCAATGAACACACTTTTTTGCTAACTAAATAGACCCAATCAAGTCTCCCGGCACGTGCAAGACCCACTCATCACACGTATTGGTAAGTGGGGATATATATCTGCGCGCGGGACCGACATTTGTTAGTTCGCTCGGTTTTAATACGGATTCTGAATTCGCAACTCACCACTATCAACCGAGCCCAATTTCCTTTGTGTTGGATGAGTTTTAAACGGAGCTATTTAATTTTATAATATAAATTTGCATTCATTAATAAAAGAAATGCAAATGATTTTTATTTTACTTTTTTTATAATGCAAATGCAAATGATCATCTACTTAGCTATAGAACTTAAAAATAAAAAGCTCTTAGGTTCAAATCTTCTCTCAATGACAAAATTTTATTTTAAATAATTACCATTAACCAATAAATTTGCTTGTCATCCGAATTGGACCGAATTGAATCATGAATTGGGACGTCGTTGTATGCAAATCTCAGTTCTCTAAGTGAGGGCGAATTAAGAAACTTAGGCCAAGACTAAGTGTTCCGATGCAGTCACGAGGGTTGCGTCTAGATCAATTGGGCACTATGTATCACTCATCAAGAGGAACGAGTACTACGAAAACTTAGATAAAATCAATTAGGTACCACATAAATAATTTAGGCCTAATACGAGGCATATTAACTGTTGAAAACTTGAAAATATGATCGAAGGTGCTTAAAATAATTGTACCGGGTTGGTTGGCCGCCACCTTATCTTTGACCCATCAAACGGAAGAAAAATTTTATTTTATTTTTTCTTCTTCTTCTAAATCACATGCCTATTCATGATTGATCAATCCAACATGAGAATTGTTTTGGTTTATTTATGCCACGTGGCATATGATCTAGCATTTGGATGCAGCCTCTAAAGTTGTGTCCTACACATGCTTACATTTCTCTTTTACACATTTATTTGCTTTAACCAAACAAAATTTATTATTATTAGCTTTTAATTAGTATGTGTATTTATAGCAAGGCTTGCTTTGTGTGTGATTAGAAATAGTGTGAGAAAAGAGTGAATTTTTTTTATACATATTTATTTAGTCTTAAAACTCGGTCGTTAGTTTCTAAAATAATAAATAATAATAAATAAAAATTACGTCAGTCATTAGTCAAGAAGTTCATTCAAAGAATGAATATAAATATTTGTTAATCTGTCAAAGGGTGGTGTACGGTCGGGTACCTAATACCAACCCTTATATTTTAATTTAAGGATTAATATGTGATAGTCCCACATCTAAGAGAAGCTTGCCTTGAGCCTCGGCTATAAAGTGTGACCAGAGTCGGATAATATATTTGTGATGTTTGTATAAATCATCGCATAATGGTACCAGAGCCGATAACACCTTTTCTATACGGTGGGGAACTGTTATTGTCTCAGATAAAATAGAGACTTGTCCTGGGTCAGCTTGGTTATTAGGTGCGATCAATTCTTACATGTAAGGGTGTGTTATAAGTAGGGACGACAGTGTGTAACGCTTATGCTAGGAACAAAATAAGGGTAGAAAATATTTTTTTTTATACGACCATTCGGCTTAAACGATATCGAGAACCGAGAAGCAGGCACGTATACACATATAATAGTTATGGAGCAGTGTGAGGGAGCACCAAGGGTGGGAAACAACGTAGAGGACAAATATCGAACTCACAACCTACTCCCTCACAATGGAGGGAGCGTATCAATTGGGCTAATGCCTCTTTCGTTTCATATAATATTAAATATAGCTTTATTGACTTTAAAGATTATGCCATCAATGCCCCCTTATTTGTCCAAATGGCATCTTTTTCATTACAAAAAATAAGATTATTTGCGGCACCCAAAAATCGTCACTAATAATAAAAAAATTGTCACTAATAATTTTAATAGTTTTTTGTTAATAGCGGTCTGTCACAAGGTCGCACTTCCGCAACCTCAGTCCCGTGCGGCACCTAACGCACGCTTCGCTAGGTCAGCCTACTTCTGATACCAACAGTCGCGGGAGCGTCCCTCGACGCGCTTTCAACCCGCGCGGTGCTTTGCTATTGCGTGCAACGAAGCCAACTCATCTGCACATCAGCTCTGATACCACCCGCCTAGAGGACGGGAACTCCTCCCAACCTGTGGTTACCTCTGTTTCACGGCCTAACACCCAGCTTATCGTGCCCCTTATGACACGCTTGAATGCACCACTGTGCTAAACTTGGCCTGCTCAAGCTTCACCCTATGTACTATACTAGTACCTCGCTCGCAACAGTCTTGGCATGCAGCTCCTCATGCCACCATGTCATGCTCACATACCGAACCAAACCCACAGCCTTGTGCCTTGCGCTTGCGTGCTCCACTGAGTCCCATGCAGCGTTAGTGTTCTCACAAGGTGGTTGCCCAGCCGTATGCATCGCGACGCGTAGTCCGGAGCCATACATCAACCTCACCCGGGTTCCACACGGCATCGCTGCGTCGACGTCCTAGGCCCACCCTTTCAGGCCTAGGAGACACTTGCGCCCCCTCTGACAACGCAAGACCCCGTGTGCGGGGGAATAGCTCTCTAGCTCCCTTCCCCTATATAAGAGTAAAACAGTCATTTAGCCAGAATGGCAGGAGAACCTCAAACCCCTTTGTTTGACATACCGCAACGCCTCTTGCATCGCTAGCCCACCTTGGCTATGTCACACCCGTGTCGCGACCGTGACGCTCCGTGTCCTACCCTCATGCGACCGTGTCGCGTCCTCGTAGCGCGATCACGTCGCCGGGCTCACTTGGCCCCATGTCGCGTGCCCTCCTAGCACTACATGTCGTGCCCCAAGCGCCATGCTGTCAGCTCGAGTATTGGCCCCGTCACAGGTCGCTAATAGTCTTATTTTTTGTAGTTATTTTTTTATATTTTTAATTTTTAATTAATATATGATCATTTTTCTTTTCTTTTTTCCAAATTTTGACTCTATTTTTTGTCAAATTTGACAATTTTTGCTAGATTTTTAAACTCTTTTCTAAGCCTATTTATTCCCGACTATACCTTTGATAATAGGCGGCAAGTTGAACTATATACTAAGACCGTCGTGGCACAATCTATCTAATAGTTATAGGGTGACCCTATAACTAGAGTCACCCTAGTCCGACTAAGGTCGCTTTCCTTAATTTATGGGAAATTTACCGGATCAACCTTGTCAGATACACTTTTTTTATCAGAGACCCTATATTTTCACCTTTATCCAAACCGATCAGCTTTTAGCTAAGCCATTTTTAGCTAGCACAAAAAGTCCGAAATACCCGTTCTTACACTTTTTTTTGTTCTATATGGTTTAAAATTTTAAATATTTGCACTTTTCTATATTTATGCAATATGAAATGGGATTTATGTGTTCTGATTTGAAGGTCACAATATAAAATTGATGACGCCAAAGATAAATGCGATATCACCTCTCAAAAAAAATAATAATTTTAAACAATCGATCGCGACTCTTAAAATAGTCGATGGCGATTCTTAAAATAATCGAAAGCAACTCTTAGCACAGTCGGTACCGATTGTTTTAAGAGTCGCCTTCAACTATTTAGACAATCGGTACCGACTATGAAAACAGTCGCCATCGATTGTTAAAAAAAAAAAAAATCGATTATCGAATTTATTTATTTTTTTAGTCGATGGCGACTGTTTAAATAGTTAATGGCGACTCTTAAAACAATCGGTACCGACTGTGTTAAGAGTCGTCATCGATTGTTTTAAGAATCACCATCAACTGTTTTAAGAGTCGCCATCGACTGTTTTAATTTTAATTTTTTTTAAAAAGGCAATATCGCCTTTTTCGTATCTATCTTTGGTGCCATCAATTTTATATTGTAGCCTTCAAATCAGACGGCATTGATCTTGTTTCACACCGCATAAATATAGAAAAGTGCAAATATTTAAAATTTTAAACCATCTAGAATAGGAAAAAGTGTAAGGGGTATTTCGGACTTTTTGTGCTAGCTGAAAATGGCTTGGCTAAAAGCTGATCGATTTGGATAAAAGTGAAAATATAGGGCCTCTTTGAGCTAATAGCAGTCGCTAATAGTCTTATTTTTTGTAGCTATTTTTTTATATTTTTAATTTTTAATTAATATATATGATCATTTTTTATTAATATATATGATCATTTTTCTTTTCTTTTTTCCAAATTTTGAGCCTATTTTTTTCAAATTTGACAAATTTTGCTAGATTTTAAAACTCTTTTCTAAGCATATTTATTCCTGACTCTACCTTTGATAATAGGCGGCAAGTTGAACTATATGCTAAGACCGTCGTGGCACAAGCTATCTAATAGTTGTAGGGGCACAATCTATCTAATAGTTGTAGGGTGACCCTACAACTAGGGTCACCCTAGTCCGACTAAGGTCGCTTTCCTTAATTTATGGGAAATTTATCGGATCGACCTTATCAGATACATCTATTTTATCAGAGACCTTATATTTTCACCTTTTTCCAAACCGATCAGCTTTTAGCCAAGCCATTTTTAGCTAGCACAAAAAGTCCGAAATACCCTTTCTTACACTTTTTTTTGTTCTACATGATTTAATATTTAAAATATTTGCACTTTTCTATATTTATGCAGTATGAAATGGGATCTATGTTATCTAATTTGAAGGTCACAATATAAAATTGATGACGCCAGAGATAGACACGAAAAAGGTAATATCACCTCTTTAAAAAAAATAAAATTTAAACAATCGATGGCGACTCTTAAAATAGTCGATAGCGATTCTTAAAATAATCGATAGCAACTCTTAATACAGTTGGTACCGATTGTTTTAAGAGTTGCCTTCGATTATTTAGACAGTCGATACCGACTGTGAAAACAGTCGCCATCAACTATAAAAAAAAAATAATAAATAAATAAATAAATAAATTCGATATACACAATCGATTTTTTTTTTTTTTTAGTCGATGGCGACTGTTTAAACAGTTAATGGCGACTCTTAAAACAATCGGTACCGACTATGTTAAGAGTCGTCATCGATTATTTTAGGAATCGCCATCGACTGTTTTAAGAGTCGCCATCAATTGTTTTAATTTTTATTTTTATTTAATTTTTTTTAAAGAGGTGATATCACCTTTTTTCGTGTCTATCTTTAGTGCCATTAATGTTATATTGTAGCTTTCAAATCAAACGGCATAGATCTTATTTCACACCGCATAAATATAAAAATGTGCAAATATTTAAAATTTTAAACCATATAGAACGGAAAAAAGTGTAAGAAGGGGTATTTCGGACTTTTTGTGCTAACTGAAAATGACTTGACTAAAAGCCGGTCAATTTGGGTAAAAGTGAAAATATAAGGCCTTTTTGAGCTAATAGCGGTCACTAATAATCTTATTTTTTGTGGTTATTTTTTTATATTTTTAATTTTTAATTAATATATATGATCATTTTTCTTTTCTTTTTTTTCAAATTTTGACCTTATTTTTTTCAAATTTGATAAATTTTGCTAGATTTTAAAACTCTTTTCTAAGCATATTCCTAACTCTACCTTTGATAATAGGGGCAAGTTGAACTATATGATAAGTCGTGGCACAATCTATCTAATAGGTGTAGGGTGACCCTACAACTAGGGTCACCTTAGTCCGACTAGGGTCGCTTTCCTTAATTTATTATCCTTGGTTACATCTACTTTTATTATGTTCGAGGGTGTGTGGCGTGTCATTGTACCATTTCCACTTTTGTCTTTGATCAATGCCTTCTAATTTTATACATAGGAACAGGTCTTTGCAACTTTTGATCTTATTATTTTAATATAGTTGATTGCTTTGAATTAGATAATAGAGATTTTTTTGTCCCAATCTTTTATATACTATATTTTAAGATCATAGCTTACTTATTAGATGGTCAATTATTGATTCCACATGGACAATGTCCTTAAAAGCGAGCTCAGAACTCTTCTGGTGGTATTCTATGATCTCGATCACGTTAGGGATGTGTGCAAAAGGGAATCTACATTTGGCCGTATGATAAGTGGGTTAAGATTTTAAAATAGTGTAAAATATATATTGGAAGGAAAAATTATCTTCATTTTCTTAATTCAAGGCAGCCAACAATATTATGGGTAGAATCATTAGTTGCGAAGATTGAATCTTAGGTTGCAAAAACCCATACTCTTACTTCCATGGGCTCCTTCATTTGCTTCTCCTTGGTTGATATATTAGACCTGCATGCGGCCAAACATTTTTGCTCTCTAGTTCTCTACAATAAAAACTAAGAAGTATGATATGTTATATATACATCAATCAATCTTAAGCTTTCAATTGTTTTCCAAAAAAAAAAATTCTTAAGCTTTCAATGACCATTTAAATGAAGCTTTAACTCAAATCTTAAATGAAGCTTTAATTCAAATATCGGCTGATTCTGATCATCAGTTTTAACCTAACCGGTCAGGATCGGTCCAAATTATCTATGAATGCTAATTTTTTATGCAACCTATTTTCTTCTGCTTTTCTTTCTAACTATTTCCACATAGGGATGCAAGTCTTGAACCGAATACTGAAATCGAACCGAAAACCAAGGGAACTGAACTGCACCGAAACCCGATACAAACATAACCAAAATTTGAGGTAGTAGGCTGAGTAAACAAAAAAAAATCAAGAAAAGCCCCTTAAAAATAGGTTTTTTACTTAAACCGAACCGAACCAAATTGGCTTTGGTTTCAATTTTGGGTTTTAAAAAAAAATCAAACAAAACTGAACCGAACCGAATGTGTTTCAGTTCGGTTTCGGTTTGGGGTGTACTGAATCGAACACCGAAAAAATCGGGTTAGGTTTGGTTCGGTACACCGAACCTGCATCCCTATTTCCACATAACAAATAGAGTTTTTTTTGTTAAAAAAACGTCACTCACAATTTTAGTATAAGAAAGTTCGTTTATCATTAGTAGGGGTGCCAAAGTGTCGGGCTTTGGCCGGGCTCTAGTTTATCCAAGCCCGGCCCGATAAACTTGAATTTGACCCAAGCCCAGACGAGTCTGTGACCGGATTACGAGTTGAAGACCATGCCCGCCTCACATCAAGCTTTCAAAATCCAACCCCAACCCAATATCGACCTATTTATTCATAAGTGAGCCGAATAGAATGGAATTATTGATTTGAAGGCTTCTTTAGTCCTTCGTCTTTTCAAAAAATGTCTTTAAATACATATGATATTTAAGAACTGGAAGGATAAGATCTTTAAAAACAATATATATTTTGAGAAAAATATTTTCTAATTGAGAGTTTAAGATTTCAATTAGACTAAGATATATATATATATATATATATATAGAGAGAGAGAGATATACATGATTACCTCCACTTTAATTCGGTGTCATGAGATTGAGAATAGGAGGCTATCACATATGAGAGCACGGTGAGCTTAGGGGTTAAGCTAGAGCCCCGCCCGTTTAATTATCAGGCTTAAAGTGCTAGTCCAAACCTGCCTGTAGGTTTTATAATCAAGCCCAAGCACACTTTAAAACAAGTTGGCCTAACTGATTGGGCGGGCTATACACCCCACTGCCACTCTAATTATAATTATCATTCGTGAATTATTCGGAATTAATTCGCAGATCTCCAAACTTGTGAATTTAGTGACTATGGTGCTAACTCGCTAAGCTGGCCAATAGCTAGCGAGCTAATCCTGAGTCCATCTGCTGCCTTTAGAAATAGGAGAATCTTAACTGCACATCATCTTATAAAAAGTGAAAATCAAGAAAGTCAAGATTCGCCTATTTACAAAGGCAGCAGATGAGGTTAAACTTGAAATCTGGTTCAACTTGGTTGGACCTAACCATTACCCCCATTTAAGATTGTGGAGATGGTATTAGCTAACGGACTTAAGCATCCGATGAGTCAATTCATACACTTTTTTCAAACAAAGTACGTCATTTCATTATGTGCGTAGTTGTGTGATTTGAAGATTATGGTCTAAAGATATGTGTTGAACATTATGACGATTCTATCATCATATAAAGCAACAAATACCATTTTAAGTTAATAATGTACGAGATTTATAAAGTAGAACCATCATCATCATCATAACCTTGTCTTATTCATTTAGGGTCGGCTTTACGAGTTCTATTTTTCCTCTCGCTTGTGACCAACGCTAAATTATCCCCGATTTCACATAGCTTTATTTAATTATTTGGTCGAACTGTTAATTTAGCAAAAAACTTGGTGCCTTGAATCTCATGATTTAAAATGATAATATTTAAAAAAAGAGAAATTTATATTTTCGGCCCTATAATTTGACTTATTTGCAAAAATGACCCTATAGTTTCATTCCTTACAAAATAGGCTCGTTTCAAGCCAAGCCGTTTCCATGTCACCGCCTACTTGCCAAGTCAGCATGGATTTCAAGCGTCGCCATAGTAGGATAGCATCTCGCTACAGCGCCGCCATGTCAGCAGTGCCGATATTTAAAAAAATAATAAACTATTTAAACTGGGGAACGACTTTTCACTTTTACTGCTTTCAAGGTAAAAATTTTTTTTCCAAGTTTATTTTTAAGCATTCTAATATCCTAGAGTAGCGGACCGCTATCCCGGGATAGTGGATCCCGGGATCAAGATAATGGTCCGCTACTCTTAGGATAGCGGTACGCTATAAGCTATTTATTTATTTTATTTTTTAATTAATAACTAAATTATGTTTATATATGTTCTATGCAGTTTATTTCACACATACTAAGATGTCTAGTCGAAGCTATTAAAGCCTTTTGGAAAGTGTACAGGTATTAGTGTTAGAAAATTTTACATGCATTACAATAAAGAGAGAAAGAGGATACTGGATGAATCAATTTTTGGTCATATGTTTAGGATGTTTGAGAAATTAATCTTTATTGGAGATTTAATTGAGACAATTTTAAGCTTTTGGATGAAAGATAACATGTTTAAGGTAAAGAACACCAAGTTAGTTTTGCAAGAGGCTGATATATTGTTGATTTTAAGATTAAATATGTTAGAAAAATTTGAAGAAAATGAATCTGAGCAAAGGACTATAAAAGAAAAGGAAATTATTCGGTACAAATTCTTTAGGAAACAACAGGCTAGAAGATCTCGTATCGAAGAAGTCATAGATAGTGCCCATCTTTTCGAATATGAAAATTTAAAATTATCGTTGTTGTTTCTTGTATGCTCTTTTCTACTTCCAGACACATCAGAAAATTGATAGTAAATATTTAAAGTTAGTTGATAACTTAGAATGCTCAACCAATATCCGTGGGGGCTTGAAGTTTACAATAATTTAGTTGATTGTATAAAAAAAGTGATTGGGAGAAGAGAATCGGCAAAAGTCTCGAAAAAATGACAATACAACATATACGGTTGCACTATAGCGTTACAGATATGGGCGTTAGTACTTTCCTGGAATCGACACTCCTCGTACACAAATGAAAAATCTATTTCCGAGGCTAGTGAAATGGGAAGCTCTAAAAGTCAGCCGTACTCCAAATTATTACAGAGAAAAAAAATTTACGTCTCCGGTAATTGTCGAACTTGATTATGAGAAACACAAACTACAATATCTATCAGTTTAACAATTCTTCAGTCAACGAATACGAATTCGTATTACGTCATAAAAAAGAATTAAAGGGGAAGCCAACAATTAGAGAACACTCGGCTAGACATCCCGAGCTCCTAAATGAAGTTAAAGAGCTTAGAAAAGAATGTTCGTCCCTACGCAATGCTGTTAAAGAAATGAAGGGCAATTTCAAACGTGCTTTCACTGTGTTAAAAGGGCAGGCATTCACAATTGAGCAGCAGGGAAAAGGAGAATAAGAGTTTAAAAGAGGAAGTAGTGTCTTTAAAGGAAGAGTTAGAAAATTTAAAGAGTGAATTTGCAAAGGTTAAATCTCATTTGACAAAGGTATAAAACTAGTCTCATTTGTTATATTTGTAATTATTTTTAAATTTTATTTTATTTAAATTTATTTAATATTATTTTTTAATATTTTTATAGCAGACCACTATCCCGAGATAGCGGTCCGCTAGCGGTCGGGATAGCGGGTCCGCTATTCTGACTCATTTTTTTGAAATTTTTTTGTTTAACTTCTGTTTTTTAACCTTATATAGGATGAAATTCTCTCTACAGTACTATTTGAAATCTTTGTTACTCCTAAATCTCCTGCCCCAGAATCAGCCCCCATCAGCTTCTAAACCCCCTTCTCCTCATCACCCTGCCCCAATCACTTATCACCACCCTGCCCCAATCACTCAAACTTCTAAACCCCAATCGTCGGTTGAAATATAGATAAAGAGGTTAATCCGCCAGTAACTCAGCCAACTATTGAGTCGCAACCGGCGTCTTTTAAACCCTTATTAGTGAAGATTCTTGCTTCTACTAAGGGAACGTTATACAAGCTTCGAAATCGAACCAAAAGAAAGTCACCAACGAAAAAAATTACTACAAATAAAAGAAAAAAAGTGGAAGAACAAGAAGAAGAGGTTCCAGAGTCAATGGAAAAAAAATTTATGAGGAGCTTATGGAATCGGCCTGCAGAAGAAAATTTAGTGATCATTAATACTATCTACGGTCTAGACGTTACCGTAGGGTATTCAAAGCTTTTGAAGGGAAAATTGTGGCTCGATAACGAAGTTATCGATTTGTATTTGAAAGTTTTAGACAGTAGAAATGATAATATGTTTGTGAAAATGGCGGAGAAGAGCTGATTTGCATCGACCTCTTCATTGGTATCGTTTTTATTTTTTATTAATTGATTTTATGATTTAATTTATTTATCTGCCTTTATTACGTCATTAATGGATTCAAATAATGAGTTATTTTAATATTAAATTTCAGACCTTGATTATAGCGGACCATATAAAATTTTAAAAATTCCTCTGTGATGAAAATTTAGAGCCACTGAATGAAAAAGGTAGATGGGAGACCTATTGCGACAGGTGGTAGATTCACCACCAGGCCAAGCCGCTTGAGCCACTCTTTCGAAGTACCTTATGCGGTATTAATGCTATCGATTGTGGGACGGTAAGTTATTTTTTTATAGTGATCACACTTTTAAAGTCTATTAATTAACGCATTACTAATTAGATTTACAATTGTACGCATATATATTTTCCAATACCTAGCCAGAGACACCATAATTGGGCATTGGCTATCGTTTATGTAACGGACCGCGTTATAAAGTTGCTAGACCCTGTCGACAGAGAGTGTTCGAAGAAGTTTGATACTCACAAAGATTCGTTCATACATCACCTGTCGCGACTTTTTCACACTGTCGGATTGAGTTCTGCTCTCAATCAGCAGTGGCAACTTACTATCATAAATAATGTTGATCTTTCCCTCCAAAAGAACAGTTGAGAGTGTGGGGTTTACGTGCTGAAATACATTGAATACTTTTTCGAGCAGCGGAAAGTAGATTTTCAAGAGAAAAATATGCAGCAATTTCGAGCTGAAATTGGACATTCATTGTCCACGTTTGAGACTTAGTTTTTATTTTTTCACTTGTTTATTTTATTTTGTATATTACGATTCAAATTATTGGGATAATGAATGCATTTTTTGTATACTTCGAGGTCCAGCAAGAAAACTCATTACAATTTTAATCACGAATTGACACAAATTCAAGATCAAATCAAGTCAGGTTTGAGACTCTGAGTAGGTGTTCACACTATTCAAATTTAACTCCCTAAATCATAATTCATGGTTAATGAAAAATTTTATTGACTAAAAAAGATTTTAAAAAATGATTTTATATTCTAACAAATTTACAAGAGCGACGGTTATGTCCATATTCATTACAATTTTTATACCGTAGTAGTCGAACTTTGCCTTTAGATCGTATCCTCCTTTTCTTTGGGTGACCTGCTTGACGTATGTGGCGCTTATCAACGGTCGAAATAAATTGTTCTTTATAAGTTTCCCTAAATAAGGCACTAGTAAACCAATTATCACAAAATTGAGGAATCTCTTTATCCCTATTCCTGCGCGATAATGCAACGATCACATGCGAACATGGTAATCCAAGGATAGCCCAATGTCTATATATACACGTTCGTTTCTCTAGATCGACACTGTGAGTGTATTGCCCACGTTTAACTTGAAATATATCGCGACCATAGGAAATAACGTTCTTTCGACGGGCCCACCCTGAATTTCATATTATGTGCTTTTCTACCATCAGTGTCAACTCGTGTGCCATTTTATTTCCTTCTTCCTGACGCCGAAGGTAGAATTCGGCTACCTTCGTGCAAATGGTTTCTAATATTGTCACGATCGGTTCCTCTCAAGTTATCTTCAACACACTGTTAATGCTTTCAGCTATATTTGTTGTCAGCATATCATAGTGCTTTCCTGAAAAATATACGCGCACTTAGAATTGGTCACCAACTTCTTTAATCCATGTTATACATTTCGGGGAGGGCCTGGTCTTGTATTTTTCATAAAATTCTTTTAAATTTTGTCTCAGAGAATTCACGGGCAGTAACCCAAAATAGCGGTCGAGAGATTGTATCCTTATATGTATAAAAAAGATTCAAAGTTAGGTGTCGTATACAGTAGTTGTGAAATGCATTAGGAAAAACATTATGCACAGCTTCCATCAACCCCTTCTGTCGGTCTGATATCAATACAAATTGCTCTTCAAAGTCCTCGATTATGCGTCTCCCTAATAGATCAAGGAACCATGTCTAATGATCTTCATTTTCTTTGGGTATAACGCCGAACGCAATAGGGAATAAATGTCTATTACCGTCTATCCCTGTAGCTATTAACAACACTCTTTTGTATCGTCCGCGCAAATGCGTTCCATCTACCACAATTATTCTTCGCAAAGTATTACGATAGCTCCTAATGCAAGGTCCAAATACTACGAAGTGCCTCTGAAAGACATTATCATGCTCGCGACACAATTTGGGCTATACGCCTGGATCGACTCACTGTAATTCAGTGATATAGGACGGTAACATCTTAAATTGCTCTTTCCAGCTACCTCGGATGTTGCTTAAAGCCATTTCTTTATTAAAGCAGGAGTCTTGTCAAAGCCTTTTAATAATTTATCCCTCACGAAGGAAGCTATTCAAGAATTCGTACACTGGCAATGTCCTCTTCCGAAAGCAAGAAAGCTGGCATTCCGCACGTATGTTGCAGGCGAAATGTCTTTACGACGAACGTGTCTACACCCACCAATTTTTGATGCATGTATTCGCCAAGCACACCTTAATTGAATACAGCTCGTCGTAACTTGAAGAGGACTGAGGTTTTATTGATTTAATTTGAAAATTATTTGTCATTATAAACTCTAAGGGCTTTTTGAAAGGTTTTTTTATTTCTGAATGTCTGATTAACAGTTAATGGCCCCCCTTTATACAGTTCTTCATCATCTGAATCCATGTACTCTCCTTACGAGTCATTAAGCTGATAGTCTTTGTCCACCATAAGTTGATCAATTCCCCTATTAGTATGAACACGCGAAGTGGGCGAGGAGGGTAGTGCTTCAGTATTTTCAGGATCACTATCACTATCATCGACTGGAATATTATTACGTGCTTAGGGTTGAGTCCATCGAGGTATGATTAGTGCTCGCTCCTATGCACTGACCTCGATTACCGTTCGCTCTGAAGCTATTGGTTCAGAAGGCTATTCGTATGGACTAATGCCTCCCAAAAATGTTTCCCACTGATTCCAATTGAATATGTTGTTTACCGCTTCATCGTTATGCTGATATGTATTATCCATCAGATTCATTTGAGGATAATATCTATAATCTTCATCGTCTTCTTTCATTGGAACGTATGGAGACGCTATTGGTTCCGTAACATAAGTGATTAATGTATTGTCCATCGGATTCATTTGAGGATAATATCCTTGATCTTCATCGTCTTGTCTCATTTGAGTGATTAATGATTTCTCGATATAAACATTTATCACATCATCACCAATATAATATGCTCTAAATAAGTTCACAAGATCATCAAAGTCCGATAATTCAACAAACACCAACTCCTCGATACGCAATGAAACGGATAGCGAAATTGAATGCTCTTCCGGTTGAGTACTACTAATATTATATATTTTCTGCTTAAATTGATCAAATGATATATTATCTTTGATAACAACAATCTTTCGATGTCCACAGTTGTAAGTATCATCTCTAACACGGACCCCATAGAAATGACAAAGAATGAGAACATCCATTTCAATTTACAAATATTAAAAAAAAAAGAAATTAAACTCTAAACTTTAAATTGATCAATATAATAAAAATATAAACACTAAATTGATAATAATAAAATTAGTCAAGGTAGCTAGCGGGCTGCTACCTCAAGATAGCAGCCCGCTACCTTGAGGTAGCGGCCCACTACCTTAAGGTAGCGTCCCGACCGTTATAGCGGGCCGCCCATTTTTTATTTTTTTAGCTAAAACTACTGCTTGCTATTCATTCTTACCAATTATTCTTGTCGTTGATAGAGTTGATCTGAACAGGTAAAAGCGACAATGTTAGGATTGGTCTAAACTCTGAACTACTAATGGGAAACAGAATATAGAAAATAAGTAGTGGGGAATGAATTCATATAATATTATATATATAAATAATATAAATAAATAAATTATACTGTGTTGACTTGGCAAGTGGGCGGTGACGTGAAAACAACTTGGCTTGAAATGGGCCTATTCTGCAAAGAATAAAATTATAGGGCCATTTTTGCAAATAAGCAAAATTATAGGGTCGAAAATGCAAATTTCTCAAAAAACAACAAACTCATACTATATATATATATATATATATGGCTAGATTTATTATAGTGGAATGCAAATAACCCGTTTGACATCTTCTCAAAAACTGATCGCATTGATAAAAGGCCCACCACAAAAAATAAGACTATTAGAGCGACAGCCAAAAATTGTCGCTATTAACAAAAGAAATTACTGCATAATTTTTTTATTAGTAGCGATAATTTTTTACAATAAAAAATTACCGTTAATAGTCTTATTTTTCTTAGTGGCCAATAATCTAAATATCCTTTGTGTGAAAGTTGTCATGAAAATTGATCTTCATCGTCTCATTTGAATTAAGCAATTAATAATTTTTCAGCGTAGGGCCCTTAATAATTAGGTACAAAGGTATCCTAATTGTTTTTTCTCTCTTTCAACGATCATCCTCCTGATGTTACTGGCAATCATTCACGTGCAGATGCCTCCTCATGAAAAGCAACACTTAAAATATGTTCAAACCCACATGCCTCTTAGATTTAGTATTTGTGAAGACGTCAATGGTATATATATATATATATATATATATATATATAATCATTCTTCCTCGATCATAGATCAATGGTTCATGCACTCATCTTCGACAAACTCTTATAAGCTGACTTTAACAGTTGTAACATGTGATGTGGTTAAATTGAATTTTAGTCAAAAGTCTTTGATTTGGAAGCCCATCCTTGGATCTTTGACTGTCAATCTCATCACATGCAAGTCGAAATAATTTCTTTGACCAAGCATCAACAATAATATTACTTCCTTTCGGCGGCAGGGATAAACCTCCTAATAGGACAAAGGTGCTTTGGTCTTACGAATCTGGTCCTAGTGTCATACTTTCATTAGCTTGTCACCTGTAATTTGATCGCATCGTTGAATGCTATGTAGAAGAGTGGCTTATCTCGTTAAAATTATTAATGAAAAAAGTCTTAAATTGCTTATATTTTCTTATAAGTTATATTAGTTTTATTACATTTTCTTATGAGTTAAATTATTGAATATATATACATAAATGAAAAAAGAGAAATGCGAGCGTAGAAATATCTTTATGTCAATTGATATGGGCACGACACGTAACACCTCTTTTGTGAAGTAATGGGTGATATTGGAACTACTTTTCTAATTAGAGTTACACTTTTAAATATCCTTTTAATCGTCATTCTTAACTTTTTAAAAAGTTTTTTTAAAGTCTTTTTCTTTTTTCTCTCTTGTCTCTTTTTTTAACAAATTGTCAGATTTACTTTTTCAGGTATATTTTACTCAAAACATATGAGCGCCTGATAACGAAGCGTTAACACCCTTACAGAGAAGTGTTGGCGTCTCGTTTTGGGGGCACCGGCGCTTTGTTTAGGAGTGCCGATGCTTCGATTAAAAAAAATATATTATTATTATTATTATTTTTAATGAAAGCGTCAACACCCCTAAAACGAAGCGTCGGCGCTTCAGTTTAAGGGCGTTGGCGCTTTGAATATATATATATATATATATATTTATTAATGGAAGCTCCAGTGCCTCTAAAACGAAGTGCCAGCGCTTCGGTTTAGGGGCACTAGCGCTACGAAAATTTTATTTTTTATGAAGTGCCAACGCCCCTAAACGATGCGGCGGCGCCCCTAAACTAAACTAAGCGCCGACACCTCTAAAACGAAGCGTCGGTGTCTCGTTTTCGGGCATCGACGCTTCGTTTCAGGGTGTTGGCGCTTCGCTCCCGAAGTGCTACCGCTTCGCTATTGGGCGTCACATTTTTTGTATAAAATATGCATGAAAAAATAACTAACACTGTATTTGAAAAATCGAGAAAGAAAAGAGACTTTAAAAAAATCAAGAATGACAGCCGGAAGAGTATTTAACTCTTAAAAGTGTAACCTTAGTTAATAAAGTGGGCCCCATGCCACTCATTACTTCACAAAAAGGACGCTAAGTGTCGCGCTCATATCAATTGACATAAATATATCTCTACGCGCGACCGCATCTCCCCAGGCCTATATATATATATATTATTTATAGACATTTCAGTAAAGATTTGCAGTGTTGGAATCACAAATTGGCTGCTACACCATTCTTGCCTTTTGGGCCGAAATTTCGGTCATTTTAGCCAAAACTTTCATGTATCTCTTATTGGGATGTTTACCCTATGGAATCACTGAGCTGGAGTGGTTCGGATATCCTATAGCAACTCATTAATTAAACACCCTCAAACAAAACTATACATGAGCCAATTAATTAGCAGAAATTTGGGTATGGTTAGATTAGGTAAACCTCAGTTAAAATACAAGATAAGGAGTTAGGTCAAGTATAAGTTGAGTCAATTGACTCCATACCTTATCTATTTGATAAATGGGTTGAGATTTTCAACCCGACATAATATATTCAAAATTTGAACCCAAACCTAAGCCCGACCTATAACAAGTTGGATTACTTCACCTATAGGTTAGACCCATTCCCATTACACCCCTAACTAGGGACAAAACCACATAGAAGAGTGAGGGCCGAAGTCCATTAATTAACTCTTAAGTTTGTCTAAGATATCCATCTTATACAACCTTATTTCGTATATAAGCCTCCAAATCCATAGTGTGCAAGGCCTTTTAAATTGACGGTAAAATAACTATTAACATCTATTAATCATTGTGCTGATTTGAATGATTGAGATGTCACTTGTACAACCCTTAGGGTGTGCGTGATATACACCGTATAAGAGTCATTTATAGATAACCTTAATATGACTCTTATACGGTGTATATCACGCACACCTTAAGGGTTGGACAAGTAGCATCTCAGCCATTCAAACCAACATCTACTAAATCTCGTAGTGATTAGTGTCATGATTAACAAGTTTTCTAGAGCCTAAAAATATATTCGTGATAGTCTTTACTAAATAAATGACTCACATACATGTGTGCGCGTACTAAGTTTTCATATTATAGTATGCCATCACCCAAAATTTCCTATGCCTGCCCTAGTCCGCATATATAATCACACTGAAATATACGACTTTCGATCTAAAATCGTAATTTCATACTATACGCACTTATTTAACTTATCAAAAGAATTTTGAAATTGTTTATTCGAATAGATTTTGAAAATAAAATAAAATATTTAATAAAGAGATACACTTTCAAAAAAAAATTATCGTTTAAATTTTTTGTAATTTATGATGTCAGCCGATAAATTTTACAAGTGCGTATCACTAGCCCTAGGAGCCCGATATTGATGTCAATGAACTTTCCCATGCAACTACGTAGTTTAGATTTCAACTGGGCCGCTTTCTTAGCAGTACATGCACCCGATCCGATCAGTTACGATCATCATCATTATACACTACGTGGCACTTAATCTAGTCATCATATACATAAAGGTGGGTAGCTAAGAGCACGTGAGTCACCTACGAGATTGGCAGCTCGCATTATGCACTGATCAGATTGGATCAGGCAATAGTAGGTAAGGAAGTCCAGAAGCACTCGATGATCCGAACACATAGTCGCTTATCCATGCTATAAAGTAGACAAACTGAGCTCAATCAGCACTCGTCTGTTTTACAATACACGAGCTAACTGACATCTATTAGCAACACTAACCTGATTCTCATTCAGGCCATGATGTCATCACTAGATCGCACCAGTGAATGCATCATTAGACTCTAAATCTCATCCCCAAGCGTAGCTTACATTGATATGCAATGGCGTTTAATAGCTACTACTCCCGTATAAAGTCGTTTAGAAGTGATTATCATATACTTGTGTAACCTATCGCTTTCTGTTACTCTAGACCTGCGACTAGCCCGCGTGAGTGGGCAAGTAACCTACTAACGAAAGATCATTTCTTTTACGTGAAGGCAATCACACTTACTATCGCAATCATACAATGATCAAAATACGATTTATAATGATAATAAATTATCCATATTGCGCATAATCAATTAAAATATAATGTCAAGGATATACAATAAAAAAAATCACAATCATAAAGTGATGTATTTGTCTAATAAAAAATAACAACCATGTATAAAATAAAACTATAAAATAATAATAGAACCATAACTCCCACTAACACCTGCACAACTTTAAGTCTTCTCACTCAAAGTCTATATAAACTTATATGCCTAATATGTATATCATAGACATCTCTCGCAATGAGTTTTGTCATGAGATTTGGCAATCATTTTTCCCACTATTTCAAGAAAATATATGTATAAATTATCGGACAATAATAATACATTTCATGGGCAATTTCCATCATCATTTTCTAAAATGTCAATGGAATTTATCGATGTTGATGTGACTTTGACATTTATTAGATCAGTATGAAAGCATCACATACCCGATTGAGCGTTGCAAAATCAATCAAGATTAATCACACTATTGTTGAGTATCTAACCACTAATAGTCTCAATAACAAACATAATCTACTCATCTAGGTGTGTATCTAAATATATATATGAATGATGAATTATGTAAGATAATCTTAACAAGATTATCAATGATGATCAAGATAAACAAGTCAATCATTCACATCTCACTGAAATAATAAAATAAAATAGTCATGAACACAAAGTTAAATTATCAAGTAATCTTGAAATGACTTGACCTCGTGAATGGTTCTCATGTGAATTTATAATTTAAGCCCTAAAACTATTCTTCCACAACTAGAATAATTTATTATAATTTCAGTCATCATATGAATGCAACACCTTATAAAACTAATGAAATTACATTATTCTTCACATCAATTAACACGCTTCTCTTAAGAGCTTGATCGCGCCTTTTGATCTTTGCGCCATAGATACATCTCCGTACGGGTGTAAGTCCATACACATGTATTCACCAATTTATAAATTGAAGAAAGTGAAAAATGCATGAAATCTATATAGTACGATTTGATCAATTAATAAAACATCTTAGGATGCATATCATATTCGATAACACAACGATGTATGACCCACAACCAATCAATTATAAATAATCATTCATCCACATTTCATAATAGAGTAAACAATTAAATCGTTAATCATTGGGGCAGACGATAATTAAAAATCACAATTAAATAGTATAAATAGTATTTACAAATATTTGAGTGGATCGAACCGTCAAATATGAAATCACATCCTTTGACTCCATACTACTTCTTGGAGTACTGGTTGGAGGTTTGAATCCCCCCACCTTTATAACATTTTAAATTCATGTATTGTGCATGAAGTAAATTAATACAGACATGATTCAAACCCATTCCGAGATTTACATAGACCTAAAACATATCCGATTGAATCCAGTCTAAAAAATGTTGGCGAACTGGCCCAAAATAGACCTAGACCCGATCTAGACTTAGTCCAGTATTAAACTAAGACCTATCTAAATCCGACCCAATAACAACCCGATTAGACCTGATCCAAAATGGGCCCAGACCCAAGTTGGTAAAAACACTTGTATCGGAGAAAATCGTTGCTAAGCAGCCACAAAATAAAAGATGTACGTGGCACATAAGCTTAAAACAATTAAAAAATTGTGCCTGACAGAGACAGAGTAGAATAGCGAGACGAAAATGAGTCTTATGACTTCCAATGTTTCATACCTAGCTAGAATGTTTTAGCATGGCAGAATCCAGGAAGTTGTTGTTGACTTGTTAAGCTGTAGGACGCAACAATTAACTAAGCTAATTATGCTCCACACGGTTTGTGGGTCCTGATCATGGTGACATTCCACACTAGGGATCAGATCTAGCTCCTAAGATTTATTCCCACTAACGAGTATGCGTGATGTGTGGGTGTTGCACATAGCGAGAGATTTAGTTGGGTGCTCTAAGAACCCAGATACCGAAATCTTCCAGTTTCGGTCCACATAGAATTGAACCCAAACATAATGTTTCAAATTAGGTTTAGGTAAGCCTAACTCCTTACCCCTATGAACCAAAAGCAAACCGATCCGGTTTTAGTTTCGGTCATTTTGGTTCGGTTTTTTAATTTTTTAATTTTTTATTTTTTGGCTTTAGGTTCAGTCCTTTCTTCCTATTCAATCGATTTTCGGTTAGCGGCACTCGAAGCTAAAACCAAAACAGAAACCAAACCGGCTTCAGGGCGATTTCTTTCCCTTCATTTTTTGGGTTTTTTGTTTTTTTTTTCCTACCTCTAGTTATGGGCCCATCCTTGGTATAGTGTAGTAGACTCCAAATCAGCTCTATCAATATTATGACTCTTGTACGTAGGAATCAATAATGGTGGACTCCAAGTGAAGTAGTCAATATATAGACTTATAGCATAGCTGTTCTTCAGTTCTTGTCCTACTTGGTTTGATTCTCCTTCAACCACACTTATTGGTGGGTATGGATGAGCCATCCATGCTCTAAACAAGCTGATGTTTTTTTAGAGGGCCTAAAACTTTATAGGACAAGTATGCTAACAAATCTCCTTTCCACAATATTTTGGTGGTCGTTTGATCATTTCAGATAAAATATGAGAATTTTTTTTTAATGAACTTTGAAGATTTTATATGTATGATAAATATTATAACAAAATATTAACTCATATATTAACATATTTTAAAAAAATAATATATATATATATATATATATATATATATATATCTTCACTTTACTTTAGTGGTTAGCCAACGTAGGCATGTTATACATAGTTTGAGTTTAGTGGTTAAACCTCCTATAAAATACTTTAGGGTTGGGGTTTATGCAATTGAAGAACCGTTGAAACCATTGACAGGCTTGACTTAGACGATGGAAATCATTTTACATCCCAATTTTTTATTCAATAGATCTTGACATCATGGCCCTATATCAGACAATCAGATATTATTTTCACATGGTACAAAGTGATCGTCATCATGGGCGTATCATGAGAAGAGTTCTCGGGACACTTTTGGAGATTTTTTCCATGTAAAACCAACAACTGACGGTCTAATAAGTGGAGCATGATTTGAACAGCCCTTGTGCAGAAGATTGGGAGACAATCTCAATCATATGATTCAAGGTAGTCAATGGTGTATAACGCTGGAATTGTGCAACAAGGACTTCTCAGCCATGAATTTGGATTACTCTCATATGTAAAAGTATGTATTGCACACATTCAACTAGATTGTGTTAGAATAGTCTTACATTGCTTGCGGGCTTGAAGGTCTTAAGCTATATATAATTTGAGCACTCCTCACCTTATAAGTCGGTTTTGTCAGATTGAGTTAGGCTCGTAAAATTTTATACGGTATCAGAGAGGGTTTTATCTCTCCATGTCACTCATTTCTTTTCATGTGATTTGCCTCAATCTCGCTAACATGTGCGGGAGCGTATTAAAATAGTCTCATATTGCTTGTGGGCTTGAAGGTCTTGAGCTATATATAATCTGGACACTCCTCACCTTACAAGTCAGTTTTGTGAGATTGAGTTAGGCTCATAAAAATTCTATAGATTGTACAGGACGTAACAGAAAATGACGTTTTGTTGGAAAAAAGCATATAAAATGTCTCTTTTTGACTGAACGTATAAAAAGGCATTTTAAACGCCACAACATATAAAAGAAGTATTTTTGTCTAAAATGCGTTTTAAACACTTTTTCCCGTATAAACTCATTTTCAAACGAAAAAAGGGTTTAAATAAATAGACTTTTTAAATTTTATTTTAATACATATATTTTTTCCCCCTTTTATCCGTACTTGCTATTTTTTGCCATTATTTTCTCCTTTTATCCGTACTTGCTATTTTTTGCCATTTTTTTAATGATTTTCTCCTTACCATTTTATACCTGTATTCCATCGTAGCGATGATCATATCCTATGTTAATTAATTTTCTCATTGACCCAACGAATCGCTAATTAAATAAAGTGAATTTGATTAATTTGCTCATTGACCCAATGAATTGCTAATTAAATAAAGTGAATCGAATTTGATAAAACAAGCAAATTGTCTAATTAATGTCAAATACTTTACATATAATAAAATTTTAAAAGTATAAAGAGATAATTGGAGCCTAACATTTTATTAACTAATAAATAATCTTAGACCTCATCTTATCCTAAGGAATTGAATTCGTTTGAAAGTACCGAATTGCAATCCAAATTGAGCAAATTAGCGAATTAAGAAAATATTATACTTTTATAATTGACTATTATATTGAAGTGCATGAAGCAATTGTATCTTCCTTGATTATTGTTTACAACTAGAGACTCTAATAACTTTCTCTGATAATCATATTGCTTGCTTTGATTCCTCAACTAGTGGTGACCCTTTTTCATCATCGGGTCGAATCGGGTGCACCATCAGGTCGGGTCGGGTTGGATTGGGCATTTGTAGTTCTTATTTGGAAGAGGAAATGTAGACCCGGACCGATCCGACCCGACCCGTTGACTGGTAATGCTATCGAGTATTTAGCACGTAGACGGCTCTGCCACTGCTGCTGTCGATACTCGGTTTGGGTTGCGATTGCGAAGAAAGGGCAATGGCGTCGGTAGAGTAAAAAGTAGAAAATGTCGACGACGACGAAGGAGGAGAGAGGTGTTGAGTTTGATGACTTAGAAATCGAGTACGTTAGTTATGGTGGCGAACACCACTTACCTCTTATTATGAATTTGGTTGATCGAGAGCTCAGCGAGCCTTATTCCATCTTCACTTACAGATATTTCGTCTATCTTTGGCCTCAACTCTCTTTTCTGGTAATTTTATATTTCTCGCTTTTGTTTTTACTTAAGGTTTTTGTTATTAATTCGTTTCCTAGGGTTCTTCGATCATAAACATTAGAGGAATTTTTTGCAAGTTTTCAATCTAAACTTTTCTCTGTGTTTATTTACTGCCAGAGTTGAGATTCGCATGTGCATGAACCATGTGATGATGTTTTATTTTTTATTATTTTAAATAACTTTTGGAATCAAATTGCTTGACAAATCAATCTTATATAAAGTTAATCAAATAAGGTGGATACAGAAAGGTAGCATAGTAGAAGTAGAAATGGCATTGAATATATAGATTGGGCTTTACAACATGGATGTGCAAAAATTGAAGCCACAGCCTCCAATTCACTGAAATGCTAAGTTAATTTTGCATCTGAATGTTACAGTACCAAGCTTATATAAAGTTAATCAAATAAGGTGGATAGTAGAAGTAGAAATGGCATAGAATATGTAGATTGGGTTGTACAACATGGATGTGCAGAAATTGAATCCATAGCCTCCAATTCACTGGAGTACTCAATTAACTTTGCATCTTGAAGGCTATGATACCCGATTATGGTAATGGCGCTTCACTGATTTTTATGAAAATTACAAAAAAAAAGGTTAAGGGAAACCATTAATTCCAATTCCAGTTCACATATGTCCTTACATCTTAATATATTTGACAGTTACTTCCTAAGGTTGATTGACAATGTGACATGCTAGAGTACGATAACATGCAAATTGCATGCTTGACGAACTATGAAGAGGTTTTAAGTAAGGTAACCTGAAAAACACAGACTCTAGTATATATATATATATATATAAACACAAACACACACACACACACACACACACACACCTATACCTGACTTGAGTCATGCTGTGACTCGAGCTAGGAGACCATACATCTCTGCGGTCAACGTTGACCGGGGAGATCTGAACGGTCTCACAGCTCGAGTCACGCATGACTCGAGTCATATGAGCATGAGACCATGACTCGAGCTCCTTCTGACTCAGTTACAAGATCATTTCCATATATATATATATATATGAGTTGTAAACCGATGACTCGAGTGAGAACCACACACACACACACACACACACACACACACATATATATATATATATATATATATATATGGAAAAGGGTTCCGTCCTCCAAGATCCTACATGGAGCTCCATGTGGCACTTGTAACACTATTTTGATGCCACAGGGGCATTGCTTAGTTCATCTTTGAAAAAACATATATTTGAAAACTGATCTTTATCATGTACTTCTTCAGTAATAAAATTTGGACCGTTGAAACTAGTCCAAGTTTGACTTGTGCTTTAAATTTTTTTTTGGTTTTTTAAAAAAAAATTGATCTAAAGCATGGATCAAAATATCGTCCGATACCGATACGTATCGGACGATACGTATCGGTTTTGGACCTCACCGATACGATACAATGGGTTTTTATCGCCCCCCTGAAAAAACAGTCAAATTATCGTTCAATGTATCGTCCGTATCGTTCAATATATCGTTCGTATCGGACGATAATTTGAAATTATCGTCCGATAATTTCAAATTATCGGTTTTAATGTTTTTTTTGTTTTTGTTTTTTTTTTTTTGGGAAAAAATCGGAGAGTATCGTCCGGAACCAATACGTATCGGTTTTGGGGCTGGACGATACGTATCGAAAAAATGAGATTTTGATCCTTGATCTAAAGAACACATTCGTACTCCACGTGGCACCCAAAATGTGTTTTGAATGCCACGTGGAGCTCCACATGTATCTTGGAGGACCTAACTGGCTCCCTATATATATACATATATAGCATCGTCATTATTGTTGTCACGTCAATACTTTGTCCGATCTATTTAAGATTAGCTTTGCAAGTCTTGTTTTTTCACTCAATTCGGTTCAAGTCTAAACTCTTTGTTACTCCCCAATCCTTTATGTCCTTTCTCAGTAGTTCGAGCCAAGTTTTTATTGATCTTTCCCTTCTCTTCTCCTTCCATGTGCGTGCTTAGGTTTCTAGGGTTAGGATTAGGCTGAAGGTGGAATAGGAAGAAGAAGGAGAGAGAGAGAGAGAGAGAGAGAGAGAGAGAGAGAGAGAGAGAGAGGCAATAATGAGTTATTTAGGGCTTAGGATCCCTACTAGCCTTTATATTAAAACCCAAAGATAAATATACCTTTATAATGACGGGCATCTACCACACCCAATATGCAATAACACACACACACACACACCAATACTCCCCCTCAAGCTGGTGCAGAAAAATCGATCATTCCTAGCTTGATAAGAGCACTCTAGAGATGAGGTCTAAGTGCCTTAGTAAATATATCAGCCAACTGTTCTAAAGATGACACTTTTGGAGTTTCAATGATCCTAGCTTAAGTTTTTTCACAAAGAAAATGAATGCCAACTTCTATGTGCTTCGTTCTTTCATGAAGAACGGAGTCAGCAGCTATATCTATGGCAGCTTGGTTATCAAAATGTAGAGGCATAGGAGCGAATGGTGGAGATCTCAACTTATATAGGAGAGCGTGAAAGGAGCTCACACGTGCCATGAGTCTATACTCAAGCTGCACTAGATCGAGAAAGGATATCGTGTTTCTTACGTTTCCATACCACAAGATAACCCCCAAAGAATGCACAATAGGCAGAAATAGAGCTACGATCAGTGGGCGTGCTAGCATAATCTGTATCACTATAATAGCGAAGAGAAGAATGCTCAACATTAAATAAACCATACCTTGTCCAGGAGAGGCCTTATTATAAGGAATATGTGATGAATCACATCTAGATGAGATGTCCGTGGGGAGTGCATAAATTGGGAGCCAACAATTACAAAAAAAATTGAGGTTTGACTAGGTGTTGGTAAGATATATAAGGTGTCTGATACTTAGAAGGGTCTGGAAGAGGCTCGCCAATGTTTGCATGTAAATGATGTTTGGGATCCATTGGAGATTTAGTAGGCCTACACCCAAACATACTAGTGTCGCGTAACAAATCATATCCTAATAGAAGAACAAACAATATCAATTGAAAGAAAAACTGTGATGGCTGTAATCTTTCACGTCAAATGCTCGACCTAATTCAATCTTTTCATGATGTATCAAATTTATGTCTAGTGACTATGCTATCATCAACATAGACCAACAATATGGTCCACATGCCTCACCCCTGTATGTATAAAACTTGTTTCAAATGGCGTCGAATAAAGCTCAAAGAAATAGCAACAATGTTGAATGTGTGGAACCAGGCTCTGGGAGACTTCTTCAACTCATAAATCAACTTCATAAGTCGTCAGGTCCTCCCAGAATACTCCCCAGGTCCTCCCAGAATACTCCCCGTGATGACGGTAGCTAGGAAGTGGTCCATGTACACCTCCTTATCCAACTGTCCATGCTGAAAAACTTTTCTTAAGTCTAACCGATATAATGGCCAATGATGGTGGGCAACGAAAGAGATAACCACTCGAACATAGGTGATTTGGCCGCTGGATCAAAAGTAGTTGTGAAACCTTTTCCAAGAAGACGTGCTTTATACCTTTCGATAGTGCCATATTCTCGATGTTTAACGGCAAACACCCACTGACACCCAATCCTTTGCTTCTTAGAAGGGAGATCAACAAGTTTTCGTGTATTCTTCTTCTTAAGTGCTACCATTTCTTCACCCATTGTAGCAGATTAGGAGGAATGTGTGAGAGCTTCCCCAATAGAGCGAGGAATAGAAATAACAAAGGCTCTAGCTAAAGCATCTCGATAAGAATGTGAGATAGCTTTGCTGGAAACAAACTGAAAATGAGCAGTGACAAAACTCCTTTTCTCCTTAATGAGGACAATAGGCAAGGAGAGGTCATCGACAGTAACATAAGGAGAAGGAACTATAATAGGAGAATCCAAAGATGATGATGGTGCATGTATACCTAAAGGATCTACTTCGAGTTGTGGATGGCATAGGGACCCGAGGAAGTGGCAACGATTTATTCTGGCGTTGATAGGTGTGCCAAAGAGGAAATTCCTGCTGGTAGATGGTGGAGGAACCTAGCAAGCTAGAGCAAGGCCTGCATGATGAGAAATAGGAAGCAAAAGCACAACATAAGACTCTAAGTGAGGTCAAGTAGTAACAGGCTCTTCGAGAAATGTGGAGTATCCTCAAAGGGGACATCCATGGGGTAAATAATCTATTAGGGTCCTAACAACAATACCCTTTAAACACACCATGGTATCTTAGAAAGACAATGAGCGGATTTATTATCATGAACAAAAAAATTATATTAAAAAACTTTGGGTTCAATTTCAAACAAAGTAGTTTCAGGTATAAGAATATGTATGGGAGTTTGACCATTCAAGATACTAGTGGGTGTACGATTAATTAAATAAGTGGCTGTGAGAAGAGCCTCAGAGCAGTAAGCTTCGGATACATGCATCCTACGAAGGAGATATCTAGTCCCCTCCAATATGGACGTCTATTTTTACACTCTGCAACACCGTTTTGTTGTGGAGTGTTGTAAGAACACAAAAATTGATGCAAGGTCCCCAGTAGAGAAAGTGAGAAACTGATATAAGTGGATAGAACTTCAACTTTAGACTAAAGTATGCACCCATGTGCATCGCGAATGATCATCGATAAAGGTCACATTATATATATATATATATATTTGATCGGTAATGCACAAAATATATTGAAAGCCAACAAGATGCTGAAAGGACCGATACAAAGACACGACGACCAAAAAAGAGAAGCAAAAACCGAAAATACAGGGGGACTCCCAGAGCAAAGAGGCCAAAGCAGCCAAAGCAAAAGCATCTCTCCTAACTCGGATCCCATGGAAGAGTTTCACCCCAAACAAGAATCATCCCCACTGGCCGGCGCTTGCACTCAAAGATCTGCACATTTCTTTCAAGCCAAATACTCCAAGTAACCACAAAGAAGCTAGTCTTCCAGTAGTCCCGTAGCTGCCCTTCCAAACTGACAGAAGCTCACACCAGAAATTGGTGGTAGGGCGATGATTCACCCATAGCATATCAAAAGAATGTAGGATGACACTCCAAGTCTTGCAGGCCACCCAACAGTGTAGGAAGAGGTGCGTGACCGACTCTTCCTCATGCAAACACATCACACATCGGTTGGGCATGATCTTCCCTCGCCGAAGAAGCTGGTCAATTGTAAGAATTTTTCCTTTGAAAAACGTCCACGCAAAGAATTTGACCTTGGGAGGGATGGCTTCCTTCCACAACCCACCCCTTGGAACTTGATCAAAGGGCGACTTGAGAGCATCCAGAAGTACGACTTGACGCTGAAACAATCATTTTTATTGGGGGTCCAGACCCCGTCATCCAAATGGCGAGGATTCCGGAGCAGCTCGTAGAGGGAAGACAGTAGCCGAGAGAAAGAAGCCACCTCATCCCCTCTGAGGAGTCTGCGAGTGGTAATATCCCACAGCCTACCCCCTTGCGTCTCCAAGAAAAAATCAGCAATCACACCCAGCGGGTTCCTGGATGTGGCAAAAATGTCTGGGAAGGAGGATTTGAGAGGACCACACTCTGCCCAGGTGTCCTCCCAGAATCGAATCTAGGTACCACTGCCCCAACTGTATCGAACCCACCTGGCATAAAGATTTCAAGTACCACAGATGCCTTTCCACCACGTTGAAGTGCTCTTGTGAGCGGCCACGCTAATGCCCCAATTGCCATTCAATTGACCATACTTTTCAACCAACACTACACGCCAAAGGCTGTTCCTTTCACCATCCAATCCAGCGCGCCAGAACCATTTCCCCAAAAGCGCAATATTTGTCCACCGCAAACTGCAGGTGCCGAGACCGCCAAACAAATCGGGAGCTGGCATGTGTTTTAGTTCACCAGATGATAGCGCCTATCAAGGCCCGATCCGTCTCATAAGAAACTCCTTTGGATTTGTTTGAGTCGAAGGATAATGCTAATAAGACATTTGAACATAGACATGAAGAAGATGGGTAGACTAGACAGGACGGATTTCACCAGCATAAGGTGACCCCCATTGCTGAGGGGTTTGCCTTTCCACGACGACAACCTCTGCTCAAATTTCAGAACTACCGGATCCCATCCTCTAGTAGATGGCTGCCTGAGTCCGAGAGGCAGGCCCAAATATTTTATCGGGAGCTTCTCCACCGCGCAGTTCACCGTCTCTGTTAATTCTGCCAACAATTGATCGGTGATCCCAATTCCCGTAACTACGGACTTGTGTAAATTAATCTGCTGTCCTGAAACTGCCTCATAAACTATTAGGATCTCCATCAAAGACTGAATTCCTCAACGTCTACTTTCCCAAATAGGATGGTGTCATCAACATACTGGAGCTGCGAAATGAAGCGGCCCTGCGAACCCACTTGGATTCCCGTGATGTATTGCAATTGTCTGGCGTGCGCAATGAGACCAGTGAGGGCTTCGCTAACCATGTTAAATAAGAAGGGGGAAAGCGGGTATCCCTGACGAATTCCTCTGGTACTCTTAAAGTATCCCGCAGGCCTCCCATTAATCAAGACAGAGAACCAAGCCGAAGAGTAGCAGACCCTCATCCACCCCCTCCACGTACTCCCGAACCCAAGTCTGCTTAGCATGTAGTCTAAACACTCTCAACTTACTCTGTCATAAGCCTTTTCCATGTCCACCTTCCAAAGGGCAGCGGGCTGGCAATGGTGATGGGCCGAGTGTATTACCTCATGAGCCACTGCCATTGCTACGAGGTTCACCAATTGTCTTTTATGAACATAAGCTCCCTGGTTTACTGAAATGATTTTGTCCATTAATGGTTTGATTATGTTGGCCATAACCTTCGAGATGATCTTGTACAAGTAGTTGAGGAGGCAAATCAGACGGAAATCCGAGAGGTCTTCCGCCCCATCTCTCTTTGGAATGAGAGTAATAAATGTGGAGTTTAGGCGTCGCCCAATGAAGCTGTTGGCATGGAACTCGTGAAGGACTTCCATGAGATCAGATTTAAGAATCGGCCAAAATGTTCTGTAAAATTCCAACGTGAAGTCGTCAGGCCCCGGGGATTTGTTTTTCCCTCGAACTTGATGGCTCGCCACACCTCTTCCTTCGTGAATGGCATCTCAACATCAGCACTCTCAACCTCCGAGATGGATTGAAACACAAGCCCATCCAGCCCCGAACGAGCGAGACCCTTGTCAGGGTACAAGTTTGTGTAGTAGTTGACAACCCGTGGCCTTACTTGCTCATGATCGGAGTAAGCAACTCCCCCAACGACAATCTTACCCAAGTGGTTGATCTTGCTACAAGCATTGGCGACCGCATGGAAGAACTTGGTGTTATTATCTCCCTCTTTGAGCCATTGCACCTACGCTTTTTTCCTCCAGCACACTTTCTCAGCCAAACATTTGTCGCTGAATTCTGATTTCTTTAATAGCCTCTCCTCTCTTTCCTGATCTGACAGGTCCTGATGCTCCTCTAGATCGTCAATCTCTTTTAGCCGAAGAAGCAAAGCCTCTTTCGCGACATGAACCAGCCCATACACCTCTCGATTTCATGTCTTCATGTGCCCCTTGAGCAGATGAAGCTTGGATACAAATTTGAAAGCAGCCGTCCCCGCAGGGGCGGTCTCGCTCCACCAAGTAGTAACTGCCGTTTGAAATTGATCGTCAAGTAGCCACATGTTTTCGAATAGGAAAGGGGAAGGCCCTTTCCCCCGCGAAACACAACTAAGAAGCAAAGGTTGGTGATAAGAAACAGCCCTGGCCAACCCCTCTAGTCTGGTAGTCGGAAATGTGTCCATCCATTCTGACGAACAGAGAAATCTATCAAGCCGACTTAAAGAGGGACGCTCCTGAAGGTTGGACCAAGTGAATCTTGACCCCGCTAGTGGGAGGCCAATCAACTCCCAATCGTAGATAAAGGAGTTGAACGCGCGCACCACTGCAAGGTCCGGCGGCCCACCATACTTCTCATGGACCCATCTGATAGCGTTGAAATCTCCACCCAGGCAAATAGGATAATCCCATCTCCCTGCCATAGCAGCAAGCTCAAACCAGGAGTAACCACGGTATCTATCATCTGACGGCCCATAGATACCCGAAAATGACCAAATTTTACCATTGCCCTTATTGCGAAGAACCGTGGAGGCGGATAGTGCCCCTCGTCTTCACCAATTTTATCAAACATTAAGGTGTTCCATGCTACCAAGATATATCCCGAGGCTCCATCGGAGCCCACCCCAACCCATCCCCAGCGGTTGCCGCCAAACCTTGAACCTATCACAGCAGCCCTACTTAGTTTCTTGAACGTAACGACGACTGGATTGATCATAGCGATCACCCGCTTCACACCAGCACGCTTGGATCCGTCGCAGATACCCTTGGCATTCCACGAAAACATCTTCATAAAGCGATGACGAGAAGCCCGCCCAAGGAGGGAAATTGGGGTTTAAGAACCCTTTGCTTCCCGCCCATCAGACATCCCCCATTGTAACTGAGCGAGCTCTTGAGACTTGCCCCGCCAATTCTTTTTGGCGGAGGATGAACAACATACAGGAATTGAGCTGAAAACCTCCCTGAGGGCTTCATCCGAACCCATGAAGGTCATTCCTAGGTCACGACCCACGCGAATTAGGCGATCGACTTCATCCGAACACCCAGGGTAGTCAAGGTCCCCATCTGAAGTAGAGCTGGTCGAACTAGCTCCCCTAGTAGACGCGAAGGAACATTGCACCCAATTTCCAACTTCATCTTGCCGGAGCGATCTCAACGAGCGGATTTTCCCAGTAGAGGACGTGGAGGAGCCGAGAGAGGCAGAGGCTGACGATGCAGAGGAGGCCTGGGCAAGTGGATTCGGAAGGTGTATATTAGTATGTTCGGAATGTTGGACGATGGTCACTGAGTCATTTGGGATGAATGGCAAAGAAGCAGACTTGGCCTCCCACGAATGGTGGACCCCACTGCAGATGAACCCCGCCCAAAACCCACTATCCATCCCCACATCGATTCGCAGGTGCAGGCCGCCAGCCAAGGACCCATTGAATTAGAGCTTGGGTTCTGATGGGTCCTGGACTCGAATGGAGAGTGGTAGAGGAATAAACAGACCCGCCATTGGCCCATTGGACTTTGCATGGCAACTGTCGTCCACAATGCGATACTAAGCCACGTGTTTGCCCCATCAGTCTTTTTGCCCCGTACCGGTGCATGGACTGCAGGCTCATCGAGGGAAACCAAAGGGTCAAACGCAACGCTGTCTGACCAAATGAAACCCAAAGTTGTTTCCTTTTCACATGTCCCCTTTTTAACCAACGACAAAAAAAGCCCCAATGAGCCCTCATGAATGCCATCCACCAACCCCGCAGCCAGTTTTGTCGCTTTAGGCGTACTAGCCTGACAACCAATCCCGCCGCTTCGGCCACGTGTCACACTAAAACTGCAAGTAGCCTCTAACTGCATGGGGTCGTGTGCAACTGATAGCCTATTAATAGAAAGGAACCATCTCTCGTCCTCTCCAGAGAAGCACAAAAATGGAAACCACTATGGAGTCTCTCCCGCATTCATCTTAGAGATCTTAGCCGTCAATTCCTTCAACGGTGGCAGATCCGGAGTACTAGCAAAGCAAGCCGTAGCCGCCGGACCACCGCATGCCGCCAATTCCAGCGAGTCGACCACCCGAGAATCCGTCGGGGTTCTGATTTCTCCCTCTTCAAGGTCATCGAGGCTCGGAGCATTCCCCCTCGATGCCGCCCCGACGCGGATGTCCCCCAATGCTGCGCTACCGGCGAGGCCATATCCCTCTGTGCGACCATTTCCCCCCACCTGCCGATCAAGTCTACCCGGTGCCCAGTTGGTTCGACAAACTAGGAGTTTTTTGCAGGCACAACCGAGTACGTATTCCTTACCTCCGACGGACCTCGGTGTTTCCTCGCCCAAATACCGCGAGATGAGGACCCGCTCACCCAACGCCACTTCTATGAAGATCCGAATGTTTTGTTCACCGATTCGAACGAAACAGCTCAGCGGGATGGTATTGATGCTATTGACGGCAACCAGATTTCTGGAGAAGCTCATGTCCCACAAGTTGATTGTGCTACGACCAATGGTAATGAGGGATCCTTAGAGAGATCCAACCGCCTCGAAGAGGGCGGGCAGACCTCCCCGTCGTGCACCTCCCAACGACGGCAGGTGACCGGAACCTCGCCAATGTAGATTTTCTTTTGTGAGCAGAGCCTATCGGCTGCGTCTTCATCGTGAAACCGCACCAGATAGCTAGTCGGAGTGAAAGGAGAAATGTGAGGCTGCTCACCAAGGGCCCAACTGCTATGTAACCACTTGTAAATGTGAAAGGGAAGCAGCGAATTAATGGTAGCCAAAAAAAATGGCAGGTTGGAGGCTAACGCTTTAAATTCGTAGTTATTGCATACCAGGGTCGGTGGTCCCACACCCATCGTTCTATCAACGTTATGTGCCTCTTTCAGGCAACAATCTGCCGTAGGTCCATTCACGAAACTTGCCTCGCCCTCGAATCAGGCGTCTACCTTTACCACATTGGCATAGGATATGTCACGATGAACACGATTGAATCTCGGTCAGTGCTCGGCACCCGAGACTCTCCGGAATCGTTTGCCCGCGATAGACCACCCGCTTTGGATGTCCTTGGCTTGGGTGCCATTAAGGACCACCTGGCCCGCGTCCCTTCTTTGCGGGCCTGCATCTCGCTGGTGACAATGAGAGCCCCTACCGTTCGGCATGCCCCGCATCGAATACGGTGGCACCACGACCAACGACGGAAGTTCATGTTGTTGCAAGATGGGCAGAACCAGTCCTCCACACGAAGAACCACCATCATGTTACTCGCCAGGTTATCACGAAGAACCATCGTGATCACTACATCCGGTCACATAATATTTAAAATCCGTAAAAGAGGACAATGAGACATATTAGATCAAATAAGGCACTACTATGATGCATATTAGAAAAATAAGAGACTATAGTATGTTTAGATAACTTAGAGTTTGACATTGAAATTTAGCACCATTTGTACCATTTTTGAAAGAAGGAAATAACAAACATAAATTTTGTAGATTTGTATGTCCAACCCTAGCGTGCAAAAGCCCTAAGATATCTACATAAAAACCCTGACTACTGGAAATAGGAAGAATGCAAGCGTGAGAGGATAATGCGACAGTTCTATCAGCTCCCAACTAATACAATCCATGCCCCATGCCAAAAATCTATTTCGTAATCAAGGTCCTGAAGAACACAATGAGTGCGAAAGAAGGTTACGAAACAGTTTAATGATTTTGTAAGAAAGCTGCTACATAACAAATTTGTGTTTAAATGACATACATGTAGAACGTTCGAAAGAGAAAGACTGACTGATAGAGGAACACTGCCCTTGCTAGAAACGGGATAGAAAGAATCATCAGCCAAACTTACCCGCCTACTAGAGGAGAGCGAACTAGTAGAAGAATATAACTGAGACTCACCAATCATGTCTGAGATGACTGAGTTAATACCCCAGGTAGGAGAAGCAGCAGATGATATGGCTGCATGGTAGGTAGATGCAGTAACTTGTGGCGCAGGAGTAGGTTGGGTCACATGAAGTCATCCTCTGAGATCAACAACCTCGACTCGAAGGGTGGCCAGATCATAAGCAGTGTCAGTATGAGCAATAGAAGTAGGCGCCGTAACATCTGAGGCAACATCGGCAGATATACCAACATGTATTACAGGAGAAGACCCTGGGTGAGGAGGATAACCAGCGGTATGGTCTCCACGGCCACGTCCTCCATGATCTCGACCACTCCTCCTACCCTGATAATCAGAGGCTAAAGTTGTGTGCTCGGTAGGAGTGGAGGAAGGAGTTATAATAGCATGAAGTCGCTCATCACCATCAGTCATAGCATACACTGTCCGTAGAGGAGGTAAAGGACCTGTCACAAGAATCTGTGCAAGCGCTGCTCAAACTCAGGCCGGAGTCTCATCAAGAAATTATATATCTGTTGGGGCTCAAGATGATGGACATCAATACTGTGACCCTCACCAGGATACTCAGAAGGGGATCATACCGACTGAGTTCATCCCATCACCTCTGTATGTAGCCAAAGTCCTCGAAAATCGAGCAGTCTCCCTGCTCTGTACAAGAGACTTCTCGAAATAACTAGTAAATGCATGCGTCATTCTTGGCATGCACATACATTTGTGTTAATTCATCCCATAATTGCGTTGTAGTCCCATGAAACATAAACATATTGTAGGTTGGGTCCTCCATGGAATTAAAATGCCACCCTAAGACATTATAGTTATCAATTTCCCATTCTGCATAAGAAGGATCTGATCTAGAAGGATGGTGACTGATCCAAGTATATGACCAAGCTTCCCATGGCTACCCAAATACAATTTAATTGATTGTGCCCACAGGAGAAAATTGGTGTCATTTAATTTCGTACTTGTGATACAATGAGAGGCAATCAAATATAAAGATCCACTAATGAAAGTGGTTTTGGCTCCGTGTGGAACCAAAGAGACAAAAGTACGGGAAACGCCCCCCAATCAAGGGCAAAGAAGATGGTGGGTAGAAAAGACTTCTATGCACACCAAATAAATCAACATAAAACGATATAGTTACATGGAAAGAATCTTGAAAAAAAATGTTATATCAAAATGCTGACAAAAATATATCACGAATGGCAGAAAATAGGTACTGGAGGCACCAATCATCAAGAAAAGTCCTCAAAACTGCAAACATAGTTACACGGAAAGAATCTCGAAAAAAAATGTTATATCAAAATGCTGACTAAAAATATATCACGAATGGCAGAAAATAGGTACTGGAGGCACCAATCATCATGAAAAGTCCTCAAAACTGCAAACATACTCACAAGCAGAAGAGGAGCAGCACAGAGGATTATAAAGACACCTCATACAGATCATTTCCTTACCTCAAAGCAATAGCAAAAATAGTAGAAGCTGATCAGTCATGGATGGAGTGCTGAGTGAAACTAGAGAAATAGAAACACTCAAATATGTTCAAGATGGTTTCGTAGATCTCTATGAAAATTCACAAATAGGTTGAGGATCCAAAACTGATCTAAACGTGTAGTGGTTGCAGAGGTAGATTATTTATCGGAAGCCAGGAGCACAAATAAATGTGAAAGAGGTATTTTACCAAAACACCATTCAAAATTCATAAAAATGCATCTAACCATAGAGATCCATTGACAAAAAAGATGTACAAATTGAAATTCTAATCAGCCTAATGTATCCCTTTGGTCATCTGTGGTCAACTATTTGACCCATCTAATGTCAACATGATGTCATGCTAACTTTAGCAGGGTGAAGATGACATCAGTTATGGGGTAGGTTAGAATGGTTGGCTCTGATACCAAGTTTACTTTGATTTAGATTAGAATAAACTTTCAGGGTTAGGGTGTTGAAGGAGGAAGAAGAGAGAATAAAGGGAGTTTTAGGCATTAATGACTTAGTTAAAAGCTTTACTTGCCTTTTTATTGAATCCAAGACAAATATACTGCTATAATGACGGATATCTACACACTCACCCAATGTAGAATATAATACGTATCTTATTATATAGTTATATTATTTCAATCCTTCTAGCAGGGGATATCTCAGGTCTTTGTTGAACATGCCCAAACCATCTCAAGCGAGATTCTTTAATTTTCACGTTTTATTGGAGCCATTCCTAAACTTTCTCTTACGTAATTGTTTCTAATTTTATCCTTTCTTGTTGCTTCATTCATCCATCTTGGCATACTCATCTCAACCACATGAACTTTATCTTCTAGTCACTTCTTCGTAGCCCAACACTTTGCACCTGTGGACCATACTGTAATGTTGGTCGCCAGGTCACCACCGTTTTTAAAGACAACCGTGTAATTCTCTCTTTTTATTTATTAATTTAGATTTAGAAATAGAAACTTAGACGGAAATTTCATTAATTCTTTTCTTCTCTTTTTATCAGCAATCATACTTAGAACTACCCTCCAATCATATGTAACACACATACCCTTTCTCTCTCTCTCTCTCTATATATATATATATATATACAGTGCATACTCTCTCTCTCTCTATATATATATATGTGTATATAAATATATATATATATATATATATAGAGAGAGAGAGAGAGAGAGAGAGAGAGAGAGAGAGAGAGAGAGAGAGATTGTCATACACTCCCAGCCTAGTCTATAGATTGTCATCTGTTTCATACTTCCCCTTACCCACGACTTTCTTATCTTCTCTTTTGGTGAGCTAATATCTTCCAAGATCTTTTGTATTTCTTAGTTTTTTAAAACACTTATTTTTCTCGGTAACCAACGTTTGGACCTCTGCATTCCACCGCCAAGTTTCTTTTTGTGTAATCCTTCTACCTTTAGGTTGTTCGAGCACTTCCTTAGCAACTCGTTTATGACATCAAGTCCTTTGTTCCTACATTTCATTATGGTCCTCTTCGCACTACCACACTTCTTGGTCACTCATTTTAGGGTGATCCTTTGTCATCTTTTTAGTCATCTAACTCTTGATATGAATTTCCAAAGCTATAAATCTACGTATAAGGCTCTCTCTTGGAATGACCTTGCAATCCTTACGAAGTGTACGAATGATATACCAAACTATGCATGCATGGTCCAATCACACTCCTTCGTAATTCAACGAATCGATGCGACTCATCTCCATAGGATACGAACTTGCTCGCTTTCTCCAATCGTTGATATCCACACAATGATCCACCCAAAATCCTTTTGGACAAAACAAGAACACCCAAATCCTTGGGAAATTGAAGAGAGATGGTGAAAATTAAGAAATATTTTGAAATTGAAGTTTAATTTGAAGTCAATTGGTTTCAAAAGGATGTAGATGATCAATCAAGGTACATGGAAGCTGATCAAAGGTAGGTTGAAAACCAAGTAAGCTCAAGGACCAGATCCCCAGAAGTTGCCCTAAAAGGTAAGAGAAAGTACCCCAAAAAAGATGCTACAAATCGTACATGAAAAAAGAATAAAACCGGGTTTGCAAGTGGATTCGTGGCATGCCTTGAAGGATTCCGGGGCACTGGTATTCACGGATGACTGCGGGGTCGCAGTGTGCCGCGAGCCGCAACATAACAGGGTCTGCACTGTGTGCCTGACCCTACCCGAAGGCTGGAAATTTTTTGAAATACATTTCATAACACAGTTGTTAAGAGTACAAAAATACTCAGAAAAGCAGGATGGAACAAATATGCAGATCAACATTGATGATCAAACTCTTCAGAAGCCAATTGGGTATGATAACGAATTCCCAATAATACACAACGAAGCCCAATAATGCATGAATCTGAATCTGTGATATGAGATACTATATTATACATTGAAATTGAGGGGTAGACTTTTCTTTGATTGCAACCTCTTTGCCCTCCGTGTTGTATGAACATTTTCCTTTCCATCTCATGCCTGAATTCTGGTTACCAGATAACCTGACAGACAGCTTATGTAGCTTCACTGTAAAGGGCATGTGCAATTCTTCTTTTATTGAATCAATATCTAAGAGATATTTGAAATAAGCTTGAGGAAGCATTTTATTACATTTTTTACAATCTTGATGTCATAAAGTTTATCTAGCTTGTCATGTAGTATAGACAGCATACCACGTACCATAGGTAGTAGTGTACCATATACCCATTCTCGTACCACATAACAAAATGATCCATGTTCTAGGTAACTTGGTTTAGCACCCAACATAAATGTCCATATCCAGGGAAATAGTTACTCAGGTTGTCAGCCAGCTAATACATCATACAAGTAATAGTGTTGGAATATATGCCACATGGCAAGGTTTCAAACTTTTCTTTAAATTATTTATTATGATATTCTTGTTACTACATCTTATAATGAAAGCACCTGCATTAATTTACTGCACATCAATGATATATTTCGGCCTTCTTTCTATAATATTAGGCGTTCCATAAGGGTTCATGCATTGGAACTGTAGTGTGCAAGATGGGTGAGCATAGAGATAAGTTCAGAGGTTATATAGCAATGCTTGTCGTGATAAAGCCCTACAGAGGAAGAGGCATTGGTAAGATTATCTTCAATTTTTTACTCTAGTGTTTCTTCTTTCTCTTTCAGAAAAGTGAAGTTTATTAATAAAATTTTAAAATAAAATGCCAAATACTATTTCATTAAGAAGGAAATAAGGGGCCATCAATGTCCCCACCCAATACATCCAAACAAAAAACATGAGGTTGCTGCTGATAACCTGATACAGCACATTCCACAAAAATAAATAAATAAAAATTGTCGACAGTTCTCATAGTGTGACAAATGGTGAGTACAAGGCCCACAAACGAATTCACCGCCATAAAGAAGTGTTTTGAATCACTTCTATTTGAGTCCGACCGGTTCCGAAAAAGCCAGGGTATTTCTTATTGTTTGTTGACAAATATATCCAGACATAATCCGGCAATTCCATACTATGGATGACTCTACTAAATTAGCACCAGACATTGATATTTTCTAGTTCATCCGCCTTGTAATTTCCTTCTCTATGGATGTGAGATACTTCACCTCCTCCTACTCGCCTAAAATGCAATACTTCTTGAACCATTTGATCTATTTGAGGGAGTCGTCCTCAATTGAAAGCATTGAAACTGCTAGTAAGTGAAGATTGGATTACCTAGTCCACAGTTCTTTTATTTCTACATTCACAACACAGATCTAATTGGATTCGAAGAGGAAAGCATTGCGTCCCTTGCCTCATTACAAAACGTGCCTCCGATATCAGCCCGACCAGATTCATCTTGCTACTGCTATATGAGTTGAGCTTTATACAATTGCACTCTGGCGGAGATCAACTATCAATGTTCGGACTGTTTCGAGGAACCCCAGAATACTCCTAATTTGCGAGTAGTAAGAACCATTTTGACAAAACACAGTTTGTTTTGAAAATTATGCAATTTTCTGCCATAGCATACTAAACACATATAATACCCGGTAATTTTTAATAAAACGCATATTTTCATATAATACATGTATTTTGGGTATTAAAAGCGTTTTGCGTGTATTAGACATTTTTTCCCCGTAATTTAAAAAAACTGTTTTACAAATTTTTTTCAAAATTTTAATATATCTCATTTGTTTCCCGAATTTTTTGATTTCTTTTTCTGTCTCCCGTAGTCTTTAGTTTTTTAGCTTTTGATTTTTTTCCCATTTTTTTCCCACTTTCTCGCTCACCGTATTAAACCTGCACCCGTATTTTGTCACCTTTGGTAAGAACCATGGAATATCCTCAAATATTGGGGTAGATTCAGCCTCCTAAAGAACACACAAATTCCTTTCTTTTCATATCATCCAAAGACCTGCGAAATCACATTTATCCATTGGCTTTCTTGGGCATCTCTGTTAGCTAGTTAATCTTATCGAAGTTAACAAAAATAATGTAAGGAAAAATGCCAAACTTTCTTAGTCCAAAGCAATGAATAAAAATACAGTCCATCTTTCGCCTAGTCAGTCACAAAAAGGGAAAGAAATAATGGAGAAAATGTGTCTTTTTTCTAGTTGGTTTCCACTCAAAATTTTACATTTACGACAAAGGCCTAAGGTTGGGGGGGGGGGGATGGGATGGGATGGACCTTTTAGAGAACTGAGAAGGCTTTTTGCTTAGCAATTTTTCAGATAATCTCGAACAAAAATTTTATTTATGGAGAACTGGACAGTGTTTTCTTGATGTCCCACACCAGAAAGCCAAGACATTAGGCGGTTACAAAGAATGGTTCAAGTAGGGAATATAAGCACAAAATTTCTTTATAAACTCTTCTTGAATCCCCTTCTTTGTCCTTGCCCTGATATTTACCCCCCGCCCTTAAAAAAAAAAGGAAATATGCTTGCATTTATTGGTAGTGCAAGTCTGTTTTGGTTCTTGATCTTAGTACTTTTTTGTTTGAGTTGGGTATAGTGAGATTCCGACACGATGTTTGGTGGTTTTTATCAACAAACATTGCTGGGTTGCCTAATTCTAAAGCACAACGATATCATATATATATATATATATGATCAGTAATGAGAATTGTGTTAATAACCAGCAAGGTGCTGAAACACCCAATACAATCACGACACTCCGTCAAAAGAAAAAGGACAGCAACAAGAAAGAGAGAAAAGACTCCCCCTTAACCCGGGTCCCACAAGAAATTACATCTACTTTCTCCAATCGTCCCCCGCCCAACCCAAAACTTCACCAGCTCCACAACCGACCGAATGACCATACCAACCGGTTTAGATACCTCCTCAAAAATTCTGAGATTTCTCTCACGCCAAAGGCACCATAACACGGCAAACAACGACGCCCTCCACGCTAGCCTTTCCTCCCCCATTAGCGTCACCGCTTTCCAGCTGAGCAACAGCGAATACGGCGACCGCGACATGGACTAGGACGTATCCCAGAGATCCGTAGAGCGACGATCAACCCGGACAAAGCGACCGCAACGGTTACCGATCCCAAGGAAGACCTCCGGGGACCAGGCATGTAGCGGCAGCCCAAAAATTTGTACCCAAACCCCCTCTTTCTCCTCCACAATGTGTACCCCACCCACGGTGGGTTCCCATGGTTTGCATGTAACCGGACAGCCGTCAATGATGATTCGCTTTTTGAGACACCCCGCAGCTAGATTCTCCGAACCAAACCGCAGGAGAAAAGAAGAAGAAGAAATGACCGATACCTGAGGTCGATCACCAACCTCCCAAGTGTAATTAGTCCATTGATGTACAGATAACAAGGATAGTGTATCTCTATTTGCACCAACGACCACGCAAAAATAGCGTAGATTAACCGCAAGAGATCGAAAGTGCGAAAGATGAAAACAAAGAGGCCCGGAACCAGATTGGTGATCGGACCTTGGCACCAAAACCGGACCCTGCTTTACGCCACGGTCACTCGCCGAACCGGGAGTATGGTCCCCAACCCCCAGCAATACAGAGTCCACCGCTCTGTTTCTCCTGGTGACAATCGACCACCCCCGACTCACATCCCGTAGCTGAGACTCGTTTAGGAAGGTCTGCGTAGCCCCCCTCGGAGTAAAAATACGATCTTCCGCGGAAGAAACAGTTTTACCTTGCGCCCGGGTGGCATCGCAACCGAAGCGATGGCAGATCGAACGGCGACGAAAATTGATATTGCGGCACCGACCGCATATCCAATCACCCGCCCTGAGTACCAGGCAAGGCCCAACATGTTCTATGTTCATATGATATGCCTTGGCAGAAACAGTTTTACCTTTGTTTTGCGTTTAACCTTAATAAATCTATAGTGGTCGATTTTTCATTGGCCATAAGACAGATCAGATTAGTGAGGAGTTCTAACAATCAAGATAATGGAAGAGAAATGGAAATAATCATCTACGCGATATCATATTTCTATGGTGTAAATTACATCTAAATGCAGAGAAAGTAATATAAATGGATTGGTTAGTTTGGATCATTTACCTTTGGCAAGAAATCCTTTCTTATCTATGAAATTACTTGTATGTTTTTGAATATTATATCGTGGTTGCTTATCTAATGAAATTACTAGTATGCTTTTCGATTATTATATCATGGCTGATTTCCATAATGATTTGTTACTACGTTGTGTGGTAGTTCATTTCCAATTTCGATATATATCAGAACCGTGGTTTCCTTTTTTTTGAGCTGCATGAAGCACTCCATTTGGACAGATAGGTGTAGAGAATTTGGGCATTGTCCAAAAGTGTGGTGTTGTTCCATGGAACTTGGTTGCAATTATTGAGAATACCTACATGAAAATTGAAGTTCAAGACCTACCAAAAAAATGTGGGTTCGAAGATGAGAGGCTATAAATATCTCGTGCAAGGGATCTATGGCCTCAACAAAGAAGTTGATTTGAAATTTATGATTGGCCGAGATGTCAGAGAACACTACCATAATGATCTACATTGAGCATGTCGTTGTCAATATCCCTAGGTTAATCTTACACAGATCCTGTGAGGGGAGGGCCCAAATGTGGTTTAGTACAAGAGATGCTCTTTGACCCTTCATGGTTGTTTATCAGATTGACATCTATTGAGCTGAGAGCAAGAACCCTTCGCCGGAGTTTTTTTCTCAAATCTTTTATCAGATGGAGATTAATATGCACAGGAGATAATGAGCCAAAAATCTCTGAAACGTGGGTTCTGCTTGAGGGAAAACTCTTCATCTCCGGAAGGTGGCACAACAACTACACTCCCAAGAAGTTTTCTGTGAAGTTCAAAGACCTGGGTTGGCGTATGGATGCTGCTTTTACCATATTCTTTCGGAGTGAAACAATCACCAGGGTTCCTTGGAAAACTCAGGTTATTGGCCTTATACTGGTGCAAAGCTCAATTTTTAGGATGTTTTGTTTCCGTTTCTTTGCGGGTTTTGCCTTATTAAGCTTTGTATTTTGTTACTTTTTCATTAATAAAATGATTACTAGTTCCATAGAAAAATGATTTAAGTTCTAATGATGAAGGAAAGATGGAAGCACAAATGCCTTGTTTGGAGCAAACGGAATAAAGGCTTGTATTGTGCTGGCTGGGTTCCTAAAATTCAGTCGAATCTTTTGTTGAATTTGGTGGTTTCATATTATGTTGGTTTTTGTGAATAGATGTAAAACTACTCTTTCCAGGTACAAAGTTAGGAACAAGGTTGGTATTCTAGTACTGATGTTAAGGTACGTCTATTCGTGCCTATAAAATTACTGAAGGCACCTATGCTGAAAACCCATTGATTACCTTGAATCGGATGATTGCACGCCCATGGTCTCAAGATCCCTGCCGATATGTATCCGATATAGTAACTTTTCTACCATTTTAAATATTCCTTCGTTTAATGAAATTATAGCATAAAATTAATAAAAAAAATTAAATAAATAGTCCTACCCAGGGATCAATTTCAACGTCCGAGTTATATCGACATATCAGCTGGGTCCCAAGCTGATATGTATCCGATGTCGGGTATGTATCGGCAAAACCAGCCAATATGTAAGCACTTTTTTTGTTGAGGAAATATAAATTTATAATAATTTTTTTTGCAAAGGGTACATATCGGCTGATATGAGCCGATATGACTCAATATCGGCCGATATTTGACCAGTTTGACCCGATTTTCAACCATATATTAAATTCGGGTTATATATCGACTCAGATGGGCCCTAACCTGATACATATCGGCCAATATGTATCGGAAATGGCTGATATTTAAAACCATGGTCATACCATTTATGTCTACATATGCAATTTGATTCAGGCCACATTTCTTACAATTTTATAACTCGACTTCAGTATCATGTAACATTGTTTCTAGCATAGATCAATGATTGGTTAAACATACAAATGTTTGATTCTAGTCACCTCTACTAACCATAACTTGTTGCATGCAAAACATTCTATGAAGAATGGTTCTGTTGATTCTTTTCACTAAACATTGGATAATATTTTGTAAGAGATGCACTAGAAAGTTATCTCATTCAGATTTTCTTGATGTGGGAACTGAAATTGAAATTCATCTCTTTCGCATAAATTGTTTATGTTTCCATGGTGGTTGTCACCAATGACCACGTGTTCGGGCATCACTCTTTGTTGATTGGGATACATGTTATATGCTGAATGCAATCTATTTTGGCATCTTGGAACTTATGTTTTTGTATTTGCTGATATTGCAGCTACAGAACTTGTTACTAGAACTATTCAAGTGATGATGGAATCAGGATGTGAAGAGGTATGTTTCTACTTTCATCTTCTTCTTTTTTTCCTGATTGATGAGCTGTCTCTAAGGTCCACTTGGAGCTTCACATAGGAAACTTTGATCCTGGCTTTGAAGGGAAAAATAGTTTGAATTTTCCTTTTTTACAGCCCTATGGGACAGGGTGAACCCTTAGAGGATCGGCATAACTCGCGATCACGTGGCACGTAATCTAGAATTTCTAATGCACTATCACCACCATGCATTTGAATGCATATTCCCATGTCTCTCTCTCTCTCTCTCTCTATATATATATATATATAAAGAGAGAGAGAGAGAGAGAGAGAGAGAGAGAGAGAGAGCATAAAGAAGGAATGAATAAGGGGGAACAAACTCCCTTGAGAAGTTTCCATTGAAGGCAACAAATAGGAGTCTGCAAAACAAAGTTCCATCTGAATGTACCATTCCTATGCATTTACCTCTTGCAGGATTAGACGAAAGAAATTTACAAAGTTGCCAAGATCAGAAACCAGAAAACTAGAGAGCACGACTACATGAGGTGTATTAAGGAGGAAGATCACAGGGTCTTGGTAAAAGATATGGGATAAAAAAATAAATGGCAAGAATACTTTAACGATCTATTGAACACGATATGCAAGGGAAGTAGATCAAGAAGAGAACCTAAATGAAGGGATCATAAATGAAATGTTGGAATCTGAAGTAAAAGCATTAGGATTTAGTGAAAATACTTATGAAAGTTTGAATTGTAATGAGAGAATGAACTAGATTGGTTGACTAAATTGTTTAATAAGATATTAGAAACAAAAAATGCTTGACGAATGGAGGAAGAACATTGTGGTCCCTTTTGAGAACAATGGAGATATCTAAAACTGTGCTACTATTGAAGCATGAAACTTATAATCCAAACTAGAAAACCCTAGGAGAGAATAATAGAATGGCTAAGATAGAAATTAAGTGTATCAAAGAACTCAGTTTGGATTTATGTTGGGAGGTTTAGAGAGAAGGAAAAACATACACATGGTTTTTAGTGATTTGGAAAAAGGCAGAGTGCTCAAACTTATATATTGAGATTGTCTAAGACATGTATAAAAGGGCATTAACTTGTGTAGGAACTATGTGTGGAGAGACCAGTGAGTTCCCTATCAGAGTTGGGCTACATCAAGGATCCGCCTTAGTCCCTTTTTTGTTTGCCTTGATTAGGGATGTATTAACCATAGACATACAAAAAGAGATTCATGGTGCATGTTATTTGCGGATGATGTGGTACTAATAGTCCAACCTAGGACCCAAATGAATGATAAACTTATATTATGGAGAAAGGCCTTAGAGTCGAGAGGTTTGAAAATTAGCATAACAAATACATAATATATGGAATGCGAATTTAGTGAACATGATAGCTTGGAGGAGGATTTAGTTAAAATTGACAACCATTTAGTGCTACATTGTTATAAATTTTCCTATATAGGCTCTACATTACAATCCAATGGTGGATTTCAAGAGGATGTCTCGAATAAGATTAATGCAGGCTGGATGAAATGAGAGACAAACAAACGGAGTATTGTGTGATCCAAGGAATCCACTTCGATTAGAAAGGTGTTTTTACAAGATGGGCGGTAAGACTTGCCATGCTATATGGTGGGGTTGGGCTAGGAGGAAAAGACGAGAAGTTAAGAGTACACTGGGGCTGAGATACATATCCTAAGATGGATATGTATCCGTTGATGATGATCTGAGATGGATATGTGAAGTAACAGGAAAGGATAAAATTAGGAACAAATAACTAAGAAGAAATATGAGAGTAGCACCTATAAAGGAGAATTTTCGGAAAGTCACTTGAGGTGGTTTGGACGTGTCTATCGGAAGCCAGAAGTAGATCCTGTATGGAGAGTTAAGACGCAAGAAGCATAAGGAAGTAGGAGAATAGGAAAGCCAGTGAAGAGTTTGAGGGAAGCAGTGGGAAGGGACATGAAAATTTCATTGAAAAAGATGAGTGGAGAAATAGAACTTGCAAAGCCGATCCTAAATAGATTGGATAAGGCTATGATGAGGATTAGAAGAAAACTATGTCTTTTGCCAACAAATAAATACGGATCTTCTTTAGTAAGGTCCACTCATTTCCATAGGTGAGTGCCCCTTTGTTGTCCTCCACTTGATGGCATTATAGAAAGCACTTGCCACCATAAGTGACAATTTTGGAAACTCTTGGAGTCTAATCCCTTTATAACGACAATTTCTTATTCCATAAACATCAGTTTATGGCCATCCACCTCGATCCCCATAACATACAATTCTCCAAATTCTTCAACTCCATAGTGGGATATCCCAACCCTTACCAAACCCTGGCTCTATCTGAGAAATGCCTAGTATCCGTCAAAGGATCGGGTCTGATGAAAACCCTGCACGATTTTCTGAGGTATGCAATGTTGGACGAGCCCCATCCTTGAAGGGCAACACCCAAAAAATGTACTCATTGCATGGCCAAGGAAGGAGGCAACTTCAAGGCCCCTAAATCGGACCTCCAACGTGCGCACTTGATTCTAATTATTTATTAAACTCACTAGAACCCAGGCATATCATCTTCTCAGCAGCCTCAACTGAGCAAAAGCTGACGAGAAATCCCCACACCCAGTCTACGCACCAGAGAACGTCCCTAACCTTGCATATCATGATAGAACTTGGGCCAATCATCTTCTCAGCAGCCTCAATCGAGCAAAAGATGAAGAGGAAAACCCCCAACAACGAATCTACTCACTGGACGTCTCCCCTAACATTGCAACTCTACTGAGCTTAGTTTGTGCATAATTTCTTCATCTTACTGGTCCCTACATCTTCCCCTCCTCAAAAACACCCAATCATCAATCAGTTTTCCCAATAGTCCAGCCAACTGCCAGACTTAGGGTTGAACCGAAACGGAAACCGATTTTTCGGTTTCAGTGTTGGTTTGGCCAAAACTGGACCCGAACCGAAAGTTTCGGTTAACTGAAATCTGCAATGCCTGAAACCGAAACCAAACCGAACTGATTCAGTTTCCATTGGTTCAGTTTTCGGTTTCGTCTATATAGTTTTTTAATCTTTAAAGAGATTTTTTCAGTTTTTTCATTGGTTTTCTCTCCCTACTGAACCGGCTTTCGGCACCCAAACCCGAAACCGAACTGATCCAAAACCGGTTTCGGATTGGTTTGTCTAGGTTCGGTTTTCGTATTTTTTCCCACACCCCTAGCCAGACCTAATTTGGTTCATCAAATTCATAGGATGTTCTGTTTTGAATTTCCAAGTTTACTTCCCTCAATCTGTTTACTTATTGAGGATAGGTTCGATGATGTTTGTTTGTGGGCTTCAAGTTATCTCTGCCAACCCGCAGACACCTACCCTCCATTTGTTTGGTTTGAACCTTTCAGGCTAGCGTACCATGGAAATCCAAAATATTTGCTGTCACAAATCACCCTGAACCCAATGGCCATATTTCCACACTACAACACCAACCATTGGTTGCTGTCAAGCCAACCCTGATTGTCAGATTCTCACCTTTAATAGCCTGCAGTAATGAAATACTTTGAGACCAGCGGAATACTTTCAGCCCTTCCATTCCGGGCGAATTACCCAGGAGGTTCCAGAATTTTTACTTTTTAACTGACAGGGTTCGAACTATCACTAATGACCCAGCTTGGTCCAGACCCTAAAAACTATGTTTTCATATTTACCTAATAGGGTTCAAAAAATTTGACATGTGCTTAAATTCAGATTAAGTAAAAAATGAGTTAGACGAAAATGCCCTTAGGTCCCGTATGAGACCAATTGAGATCAGTCCACTATAAGACCGATCTCACATGGGACCTATCAGTCCCATATAAGACCAACTAATCGGTCTTATAGTGGACTGATTGGTGGTTCTCATATGAGACTGATTGGTTGGTGGTTCTCATATGAGACTAATTGGTCGGTCTCATATGGGACCTAAGGGTATTTTCATGTAACTCATTTTTCACTAATCTGAATTTAAACGCATGTCAAATGTTTTTTAAAGATATCATAAGCGCACATGTCTCTTAACACCTCAAAACTGAAAACTCTGGCCTCGGGGCCCTGCTGGGTCATTACCTATAGTTCAGACCAAAATGACAAAATACGGATATGGGTTTAATATGGTGAGCGAGTGAGAAAGTTGGGAAAAAAACAGCAACATATGGGAAAAAAACAGCAACATATGGGAAAAAATCAGAAGGTAAAAGACTAATAAGGAAGACAGCAAAAAACAGAGAAATCGGGAAAAAAATGAGATAATATTAAAAAAATCTAAAAATGTTCTAAGACAGTTTTTAAAAAATACAGGAAAAACACTTAGTGCACAAAAATACGCATTTTATTCAGAAGAACAGCTATTATACGTGTTTAGTACGTTGCAGCAAAAAAATATGCTTTCTTCAAAAGTACGGGTATTGTATATGTTTAGTACGTTGTGGTAAAAACAAGCGTATTATATGCGTAATTTTTTTTAAAAAATGCCATATTTTGCCTCAATGGTTCAGACCCTGTCAAGTAAATACATGATAGTTTGGGACCCTGTCAGGTTGAATATCCTAGAGTTAATGGTATATCCCCAATTAGCGCTCATGTTGGCCTCTCTCTAGATATGATTCACACTCTTGCCAAATGAAATCAATCAAACTTTGCAATGATGCTTTTGACAAGTTGTACTATTTCCAAGGGACTAGTACTATCATTGATGGATTGCACTGTTATCGAAGAATCTGATTCCCAATTGAATCCAAGTTGATATCAGTCCCAATTTTGGGACGTGAATCTCATCTAGATGATGACCATGTGTATTATATGTACGGAATTGATGACCATGCACCAAATACTAACTTGCACATTTCGGGTTATTTGTGCCCTTTTCTACCACAAGGGCAATTTTGGGGTTATCAAGTGGTCAATTATTCAGGTTTATGTGCTCTTATCCATAGTCACCAAGTCGGGTTTCGGCAAGGTTATAATTTGGAAAAATCCTGCAAAATTCGACAAGTTTGGGGAAAATTCAGAGAAAAATCGAAGGAAAAAAAGAAGATTAAAGAGTATTAATAAAATTTAAGAAATATTAAAAATCATGATTAATTGAAAAAATCTTGAATTATTCATGAAATTCGTGATTTTTGTAAAAACACATGAATTTTTCATAAATTCGTGAATAATTTGGAGAACCTTCAATTCACGAATTACTCACGTTTTTTCCCAAAATTTGTAGTTTCATCTGCCAAAATATTGGCAGATGGAAGTCGGTGAGAGTCCACTGATCCCGGTGCATGACGATTATATCATTTTTTATACAGGTAACATTGGAAGCAGAGGTCACAAATAAGGGCGCCCTTGCTTTATATGGTCGTCTCGGTTTTATTAGAGCGAAAAGGCTCTTCCGCTACTACTTGAATGGGGTTGATGCTTTCCGGCTGAAGCTATTGTTCCCTCGCCCTGATCTAACCCCTTCCATGCTTATGACATTAAATAAAAATGATAGTCACCACCATCACGATCACTGCGGTCAAGAAGGTTGTTCTCAGCCGTATTATGGCGTCTAAGAGAAGGTTAGATACATTTGACCAAATACATTTTTTTTTCAAAAGAAAAAGGTAAGAAAAATATGTGGTTCTATGTTAGTTTCATGCTTCTCTTCTTTTTCTTTTTCCGACATTAATAATTTTTTTTATAACCCGAGTGGTCGGATCTCTTAGAGCAACCGATTAATCCCAGGGGCACATGCGCTCGCCAAGTTAGCATCATAGCATGTGCCAGGTTAGCACAGGACCTGGCAAGTGCTAATTTATATCTTGTGCTGACCTGGCACATACTAACTTGGGGTGCGCATGCCAAACCCCTTGAGGTTCTAACTTCTAACATTAATAGTTAACTATTTGTGATGCATTTTGCACACTGATTACGACCTTTAGAAGATGATTGAGAAACCCCATCTTTTCCGCACTTTCACAATTCATCATTCCATCTGCATCGCCCTCCAGTTGAGTTGCATCAGCAAAAGATCTCACAAGGTGGAAAAATGAAATGAAAATAAATCTATGTGAAAATCTTGGCCGTATTTGAGGGGAATTCAAATTTTAATTTTGTTTGAAGTTTGATTGACATTTTAGAGTAATGTGAGATCAAACTGGTTTCAGGAAAAAGAAAAATTGGAAGCATTCAATTGTTGTGGCATGCCTGACAGGCCGACGGTGTGCGTTGATTGCCGATCTATCGCTAAATTGGCTAAGTTCATCAATGGTATTTTAATTTGCTTAACCTAAAATGTGTTAATAGTGGACTTACCAATTTAAGCGATTGTGTGGTGCATTTGAGGACATGGGATGAGGCACTGATAAGTTGACAACTATTTAATAGATTTGATGGAGGTTGATGCATTAATCTTATTTCATTTCTGGAAAGGGAGAGAAACAAAAAAAGGGTTGTTGTTTCAAGTTAGTGTAGCTGTTACCCGAGATTTTGGCATGTTGGTTAAAGTTAGTTGTAGCTTTTATACGAGATGGATTAATAGTCATCCCTCGTATTCTCCAGTGCCCTCGCACCTTATTTCTAAATTGAAATAGTTTATCCACTGATTTAGGAGGCATTTGACGATCATTCTATGATCGCCGATAAAATCTAGCTAGTATAATGGGAACATTGGAAGAAGCATCAACCATAGCAAGCTGAGAAACGTCAACTACTAACCTACTCCACAACCCCTCTTCGAAACCAGAATCCTCTTTCTTTAATCTCCATCCATTTCTCATAATAAAAAACAGAGGAGAGAGAGAGAGAGAGAGAGAGAGAGAGAGAGAGAGAGAGAGAGAGAGACTATTAATAATAATGAATTCTCATCCTCTTTCTTTTATCTCCATCCATTTCTCCACCCTAAAAACGAAAAAAAAAAACAAGTGAACAACCATTAAGTATCCCAAAATCAATCATCACATTCTCAAAACCCTCATCAGCTTCTCCACTTCCCCTCTACTCTTCCACTCTCTCCTAGAGAGAAAGAATAAGATTAAAACGTCAGATTTTCAAGTCTTTTTTCACTAGGGTTCAATTCACATTCCAAAAAAACAGAGAAAAAAACCCAAATGCAGGACCAAATGGGGACATTGGAAGAAGCATCAACAATATCATGGTGAGAAATGTCAACTACTAACCACCTCCTAACCTCAAGGGGTTAGGTGAGTTGTCCAGATACCTGCTTTCAAAAGCAGGAGACTTGAGTTCGAATCCCCTCTCCCCCTTGAAGCCACCGTAGGGATTTATATCGTGTGCTGATTCTGCAAGTGTTGAATTTGGGATGCGCATGTGCCCCTGGGATTAGGCGGGTGCTCTAAGAGGCATGGATACCTAGGTTATCAAAAAAAAAAAAAAAACTACCAACCGCCTCCACCACCTCTTGAAAACTCGAACCCTAGGCAATAGACGAAAAGAAGGTTTTATGTTATTTGGTTCATTCCGATGGAAGGAAAGAAGTTGGTGCGTTAGAGTGTTTGAGGGAAGGGAGAGCTTTTTTAAGTGGGGTGTGGCTGTAAAAAGAAAGTGGTGTCAACATTTCCTGTATCTTAAAAGCTGAGCTTACGGATGGACCGTACCACTATAAGTTGCCTTTAAAGCTTTGTGGTACTTACCGATGGACGGTACCACGAAAAGTTGCCTCCAAACCTTTGTGAACCTTAATGATGGATAGTACCACAATAAGTTGCTTCTAAACCTTTGCGAAACTCACCAATGGACCATGCCACAGTAGGTTGCCTCTAAAACCTTTGCAGTACTTACAGATGGACCATACCACGATAAGTTGCCTCTAGTAAACCTGTGCGAAACTTATAGATGGATTCTATTACGGTAAGTGGATTTTTGCGATACTTATAGATGGATTCTACCACGGTAAGTGAATTTTTGCGAAACTTACTGTTTGATCGTATCAAGATGCCATTGTGAAACTTAACGATGGAATGTACCAGGATAAGTTGCTTTTTAGACTGATATTAATTATGGGCCGTACAGTGATAAGTGTGTTCATATGTTAATGATGGATAAGTTGCTCTTTTACACCAAAACTTAATGATGGCCCATACATCGGTAAGTATGTTTTGCGAAACTTACCGTTTGACCGTATCAAGATGTTGCGAAACTTAACGATGAAATGTACCACAATAAGTTGCCTTTGCAAAACTTAACGTGTGATTGTGGTATAAGTTGCTTTTTAGACTAATATTAATGATTGACCGTACAGTGTGATAAGTAGGGTTGTGGATTTTTTGGGCCGAACTGACCATATCGGACTGAACCACCAATTTTGGTCCAGTTTGGATGGGTACCAGTTTGGGTTTGGTTTGGCAAAAAGAAATATTGAAAAGTTCAGTTTGGTTTTGGTTTCAGGTCTTCCCAAGTTGAACCGACTAAACCAAATGTAAGTAAAAAATTTTAATATATATATATACATACAGTCAACTTGAGTCAAGCTAACGATTGAGCCTCAAATTTTCGGTCAAAAAATTGGGCCCAAATTTAGCGTTTCACAACCTTACTTAAGGCTCGAATCTCGCACGATGTTGAATTAGGGAGTAGAGACTTAGGGTTCTAATTTCTAAAGGTTCAGTCAGTCTTCTCTCTTTCTCCCTCTCTCCCTCTCTCTAGATACTGAATTAGAGTTGATATTTGGGCATGCTCTCGTTGAGATCCACCATATCCTAACCAAAAGCCCTCATCATGTAAATTCTAATTAAATAGTGAATAATTTTAAAATGCTATTAGTGTTTGGTTCTTTGCCATGTTCTTAGACAAAGAGAGGGAGTCCATCATCACTTATCTGTTGCTAAGGGTAAATAGATTCTAAAAGTAAAACAACTCCAAAAAAAAATAAATAGTAAAAGTGTAAATCAGGTTAAGAAATTGGGAAAATTTTGATAGACAAGTAGAACTTTTAGGAAAATCGAAACCAATCGAACCAAATTGAAACCAAATCGAATCAGGTTGGTTTGGTTCAACAATTAGATGATTTGATTTGGTTTGAATATTTAGAAACCGATTAAAACCGATTTGGTTTCTGATTTTGGTCCAAAACATATCAAACTGTACTCAATACACCCCTAGTGATAAGTGTGCTTTGCAAATCTTAACGATGGACCATACCTCAATAAGTTGCTCTTTACATCGAAACTTAATGATGCTTCAGTCATCGGTAATTTTGTTTTGCAAGACCTACCGATGGACCGTACCTCGACATGTTGCCTTTTAAGCTGAAACTTAATGACGGAGATCCTTTGTTTCCGAAACTTATAGATGGACCGTACCCCGCTAAGTTTACACTGATCTTCCCCTTATACCCTTAATGTTTTTATTATTACAAATTTGTCATTTTGTTTAAGGCAACCCATCTCCTTCATCCTTTGGCTTGGCAATCCATCTTCTTCAACCTAACCTCGTTCAATTCAGCATTCGACTATCTCGTCTGGTTTTAACCTATATGCTGTTGTATTAAGCGTCTGATCGCTTCGATTGCCGATCGCCCACGAACCAATCTCTCTCCAAATCCATTCCCTCTCTCGAAATGATGCATCTCAGCCTGTCCGATCGATCTCGTCCCAAATGATGGAGCATCAAGCTATTCTGATTCTCTTTTCCTCATAAAAAACATGGGATAACCTAGAATCAGAGTACGCCCATACCAGACACACAACACCATTGTAACCCAGATTCAGAAAATGAGATACCCTAGATACCAGCTCTCGAGATGCTGCATCTCAGCCCATCAGATTGATCCATCGACCATCAGGCGATTCTGATTCTCTTCTCCTATTCAAAAACATGGGTTAGCAGAGAATCAAAATAGCCATTTTCAAATCCCAATAGGGTAGTGAACTAATGGGATCTCGAGGGCATGGTGATCGGCCGTTCGATCATGAGGCAAACAACCGATCTACATCGGTGACTCTGAAATCTACCTAATCATGGAGAAGTAGAGACAAAAAAAATAATCCTTTTTCCCTGTATTTTCGTTTCACATCGCAAGTTACCAAAAAAAACAATACAGACAATGGCGTGATTGGAAAATTTGACAGGCTCATAGGGGTATAACTGGAATCTTACGGTTTCTTAACCCGGGCAGTGTACCATTTTGCTTTTGCGAAACTTAACAATGGACCGTACTACGGTTAGTTTGTTTTGCGAAATTTACCAATGGAACATTCCACGGTAAACTTAACGATGGACTGTGCCACGATTAGTTTTTTTTTAATTTCTAACTTTATTTTGCGAAAAAAATTTTAATGATGGATGGTACATGATAGCTTTGTTTTTTGCAAAACTTAACGCTGTTCTGCGATAAGTTTGCTCTACTACACTTATTCATGGACCGTAAACGATAAGATGCCGTTTAAACTGAAACTTGATGATGGAATGTTATAGTGTTCGGTTCCGTTTTATAGCGACGCCAATATTTGGAGACGAAGCTTCTATTTCCGCATTCTAGAGTTTTTCATCCTCGAAGATGTCGATTGCCCTGAATCATACAATGGAGGTTATTTTTCATCGTAATCTTCCTTTAAATAGATCTCATGACTCTGATCCACCTATCAAATGGAAGAATGCTGATTTCATCAGTCAGATATCCCTAAAAGTGTCCATGATCATGCCTTACCTGATAGGAATTCAGGCTCCCGAAGTTCTTTAAAGAAGATGGCTATAGAGATCTTACCAAATATCTGACTTTTGGGATCGGTCCAATTTTTATACACGGGTCATACTGCCACACCACTTATGCTACAGCCACACCTTAGTCAAAGTGAAAAAATGTTATTCCTTTGAGTCAGGCTACTACATAGTTCATTTTTTGTCCAAATCTTCTACCCCATAGATCTTGATAACATTATCCTACCATTGAATGAGACAAATGTTGACTGAATTGAATCAGATGGTTTACATTGATTTTTGGGATGTATACCATAAGGAATCAACATCTGATTGTCCGATGTTAAGCGCATGATCTCAATATCTATTTTGTGGAAGATTGATCAAAAAAATTATCTCCACCATCTGTCTCCACCATCTGATTTAAATCAGTCAAAAGGTTTTTATTTTGCTTGAGGGGGGTGGCTCTAACATAAAGTGGTGTGCCAGTAACACCAGCATTTTTATAACGCAAACCAGCCGTACAGTATTTAGATTTGGTACATGGCAACCGGACAACCGATCCCTTCAACTTTGTACAACGGGGCATTTTTATGTGCTTAATGGGTAAACCTGTTTGCAACTGATAAGAAAATCACAAACCCGGGACCTGACACCGGCCCAATGGTGCACATATTCCAACCCGACCCAGTTAAAAAACTGCTTTTTTACATTTTTTCCAGATAAAATATCAGGTTGGGTCGACCAGACCCAGAAAATACCCAACCCAACAAGACTTCTAGGTTGGCCCAACCCGAAGGTCAGGTCAGATGTCTCATGCCCAACCTGACCAGACAGGTCAAGTTTTTGTGCCCGACACGGTAAAATATCGGGTCGGGCCAGGTATTGAGGCAACCCGACCCATTGACAGCACTAATTGGAATTAACAGGTTGAGGATAAAGGGGCATGTAACACATGTTTCATAGCTTTTAGCGACAGAAAATATCGACTTATAGACACTCCCACTTCTTCATTGTTTTCTAGAGAATTTTGGTTTTTTGCTTCAAATTTGTTGTTTTATATTGAATTATTCGTACTCAATTGACTCTCTGCTTAACATCCTGATTGTCTTGGACAGTTTACCATTTCCTTTGAAAGCTACTTATCTCATTGTCAATGTCCCCATTAATGAATTGAAATATGACACGTCGCAGTGATTTGAAGTAATTTTTACAGCCAATTGTCAACTGGCGCAAACTCTTATCTTTTTATTTTCTGGAATCGATGAGGAGATTTGATAATTTTTACAACCCCTTGTCAACTTGCCAAAAACTCCCTCATTTTTCATATGGGCTTCAGACCTAGCTAAATGCATATATCGTTTCTTCAATAATCCCAGCTCCTATCATATTGAAATTTAATAGATAATGATTAACTTCACATGAAATCAAGTGTCCAAAATACAATTCTAGAAACCTTCTTTTGTTCTTTATATTGGTTTTGCGTTTTAAGAGTATAAACGTCTTCTGTTTCTCAGAGTAATAAAGACAAGTTTATGGTCTGGTCTCTAATCAGCTGCAAGCAGTTTTAATAGGAAATAAGAAAACCAAGAATACAGTCCAGAATTTGCAGCTCGTCAACCGGTCAACAAAGTAGAGGGAGTCAGAGATGACAGCCAAAAGCCACAAATAATTAAAGAATTACGATATTGTACTAAGAGTGAATACATTATCACTACATTCATGAATCCATCACCATCTAAATAAGGTTGAATTATTTGACTTTTTACTCTAAAAAAACTGCCTTCGGAAGGTAATAGATTCATGAAAATAACAAATGTTGTATTCACTTATAATACAACATTTTACCTCAATTGAGTTATATGAATAATTCTATCAAAATTAATCATTTGTGCTGCTGAATATCCCTAGTCCGCATGTAGGTTGAAAACTGAGAAGGCAATTCTGCAAGAAGTGACTGAACGCTTGAGATTTCGCTGCCTGCAGATGAAGAGAAAAGGGCAGGATGAACTATCTCAAAACATAAAAAAAAAAAAAACAAGCCAGGGATGAAAAATAGTAGGCCATATGTGCTCGAACTAAAGCACCAGATATAATTCTCAAATCATCTCCTATTGCAAGCCTGGCATATTTGGTCATCAATCCAAATTTTCCAGGCAGTAGGTCACCGTGATAATGGGACTCAATTCGAACACATTTCAGTACATTTACAGGCTCGTCATCAAGTTTCAGGATCATCCGCCATGACCTACTGCCTGGCTATATCGGATTTAATGACCACAAATACAACATGTATGAACTGAGTAATGGTCGGGCTCGAGAATGTAAGATGAAATAGTAAATAGAGGACAAACAAAAACCAATTGCAGAAAGTTAGAGATGTTATATTTGTTACTTCTGAAACATTTAAACTGAGAACACTTTCTAAACACTACCAAAAAATAGAAGACTAATTGTTAAAATGGAAGAATCCTTGTAATAAATCAAACAAAATAAAATGGATCTGAACTTCATATACCCGTGGATCGTTTAGTTATAGTTGATCAAACCAAAAAATTTCTCCCAACAAATTTGAAAATCCTATGTTCTTGAAATAATTATTCAAACCCAAATAAAAGATATGGGAATGGAAGAGGGCTGGAAGATAACCAAAATGAGGTCAGAAGAGAAAACAGTTTTAAAGTGGAAAAGGATTTGTACGCTTTCTAATCTTTGAAATTTGAATGGTTTAAAATATGAAAGCCTATAAATTCTTTACAAATTTTTCTTTTAAAAAAATTATCAGCAAAAAAAATTTAGTGCAAAGAAAACACTTAGTATTCTTTTCCATTTTCACTGCTATATATAGTGCTGCCTACTCTTTTTTTTTAAAATATCTGCCAGGTCAGCACGGGATAAAATCCCTATGGTGGCCTCAAGAGGAGGAGGGGGGGAGCTCCGAACTCAGGTCTCCTGCTTCCAGGTACCTGGCCATCACGCCAAACCCCTTGAGGTTTATCCCGCTGCCTACTCGACAAACACTCACTCTGCATAGCGCGCATAGGAACAAATTGCACTGTATCTCGCAATGCCACTTGTCCAGTTGAGCTTTCAAGTCTCTCTCCTTTAGCTGAATCTAAAAACTGCCAAGCAAAGAAAATTATAGGAATGAGTAACAGATTATATGCAAAATACAAGCATATAGTTGAAATAAGCTAGGCAAGCAGAAAATCTAACTAGTGCAATGATAATGTATGTTCTTGTGATCAAATTTCTAGGCAAAGAGTAACAAACTCTTTTCTTTTTTAGGTAGCTTTATTAACCCCCGCAGAATCTTGGAGGGCACCTACGCAAAAAACCATTGATTGCTTCGAATCAGACAATGGAGATCATTTTTCGCCCCAATATTCCATAGATCACGGGCATACCATCAGACGGTCAATTTTTTATTCCACGTGGCACATATCCCCAAAAATGGCCCTAAAATCACGTTTGAGCATGATGTGTGCCTTGTTATTTATTTTGGCAATTGTGCCACATGGAATCAAAACCCGACCATCTGATGGTATACTCATGATCTCCAAGATCCCTTGTGTGGAAGATTGGGGCGAAAAGCAATCTCCACAATCTGATTTAAAGCAATCAATGGTTTTTAGTGTAGGTGCCCTCAAGATTCCATGGGTGCTAATAATGCAACGCTTTTTTTCCTTAGACGAAAGAGTAACAAACTTATTTACCAAAAACATCAAAGACTCGCTGAAATGCCATACCTCCATTTCTTTGAAGTCAGCCCCGCCGACTCCAACAATGAGAACTGACAAAGGCAGCTCAGATGCCTCTACGAGAGCATCTCTAGTTTCTTGGAGATCCGTTATTACTCCATCCTGAAGGCACAGAATTACAAATTAATTTATAGCTCTGCTGTACACTTCACTCCCATGTGTCCAAATTAATGGCAATAAAAGCAAAAGATAACACCTTTTGGATTTCCCTTTTACCGTGATTACTAACAGAACAAAGTACTTTTGTTGACTGTTAAGATGGGACTTGCGGGCTATTAGAGCTGCATTACTGATCACTCGCCCAAAAAGGGTGGGACCCGCTAATGACACATTCTGGAGGGCACTCATATAAGCAGACATTATTCCTTGGAGTCCTTCCACCTGGAATCATAAAGTGTGGTGAGAAAATTATCATTGCTAAAAACCATCAGGGAGTCAATTCAAGAGAAGCCCCTGCAACCATGAAATAAAAATCCATTTCTCAAGGAAAGATAGAAAATCCGTAGAGTAATATAGGAGTGATCTTAGTTCTATACTTCCTCACATATTTTATTGAAGGGGCCAACTCTCCTGACCATCATTTAAACAGAAAAGATGGTGTTTAAATGATCATACACCATTAATGGTTTAAGATGGGGGTAATCCACACAGTCAGAGTGATAGATCATAAGTAGAAGGGATATGGATCAAAAAATCATATTTTTTGAGAGGTTTGAACCATTTGATCTGTGGCTCTCATACTAGCTATGCTTAGCTTTAACGGGCTGATATTAAACTTTGCCTATCGGATGGTTCACATTATCTTATGAGCATGATTCTTTACCTAAAACATATTCTAATGATGGACTGCCACTTGGACAGTTTAGATTGAGCTCAAATGTGCACCACACGGCATAATAAAAAACCACACTTCAATGGTGTAACATGAAAAGCTTTAATTTTTTGTGTAAGATCATTTAAACACCATTTCGGTATTTAAATGTCGGTCAAGAGCCATTATCCCTTTATTGAATTGTTAACTGATATTCATGTTGTGACCATTTTCCTATTAGTTTCTTTGTTTTTGTTCAAAATATCAACCAAAGGTCCAAAACCATAAAATCAAGATGTTTCCCACAACACCAAGAAAGACGGTGCTTATGTAACAGGGACTGTCCATATGTTTAGACAACTGCTTTGTCAGGCACCTTGTATCCATGCCCATATTTAAGTTCCTTGTAGCTTATATATCCCGAGAGTTGCCATGTTGGATACTTCATATCTATGATCAATACAACAGTCCAGGTCTAAGCTGCATAGCACCAAGTAGTATCTGATTTGTCCACTTTTCCATCTTTCAAGTCCATGGAAGGAATCTAAATACCCAAAACTGTAGGCACATTTTACTTTGAAAGCTGTTGTAAGGTTCTAAGGTTGCTTGGAACTTTTGTTATTCTCAATTTTTTTTTTGATATCCGTGGGTGTCTGGGCCAGTTTGTGCGTACCTCGACTAATCCCACAAGGACCTGGAACTAACGACCAGGTAATACTCAAGTGGCCCTGAGGGGACTTGAACTGGTGACCATTGGGGAGCAAACCCAATGCCTGACGAACTGAGCTACCCCTTTGTTATTCTCAAATAAACTAACCAATTTTCACTCTAGTCTGTTGAATGTGGTAGACGCTTCCTATATGATCTCATTCAATTTTTAGATCAATAAAATATTTTGTTAATTTACCTCAGAATGATCATTGCTTCCATTCAAGTTAAAACAATGAGAGATCGGACCATCAATTGGCCTTGCTCCAAAACCCCATGCAGGGAAGCATTTATCAGAATTGTAAAATTGCAATACCTCTGCAGCCTCCAAGATTGCCTGCAAGAGACAAAGCAGTCAATGCTTTTAAAATGAACTACGGAAACTGATTTTAGGGACTTACAAGGTAGCCATTAATTTAAATGTGTTTGACAAATTTGAATCACTTGATGAAGATGTTTCGATGCAATCTTCGAGTGACCAGATATCCGTATCAGGTCCTTCGAATTACACAGCACACTTGATGAAACCACGCACCATGTGGCCATAATCAGTGACCCATTAATAATAATAATAATAATAATAATAATAACAATTATTATTATTATTATTAAAATAAAGTAGAGACAAGCTTCTCACCTTTTGGTACGCATTTGGCCGACCTGATGGGTCCATATAATGCAAGGAATCTGGGAGTCGAGGATTTCCATTTGAAGCTAATGAACAAGAAATTTCCAAATATAACAATATGAATCAATATAAAAAGGGTACTGCTCATCAATATTAAATGAAGAATAGATGTAAATCAGCAGAATTATGTATACATGAATACCAGTGAAATCAATAGCCACCATAAAGTTCAGTTCCCATCCACTGGTAATGTAATCTAGGAAAGTTTTTTGCAGCGTTTCAGAATACTTATCAACAAATAACTGCCCCTGTAATTCCTGAGGAAAAAACAACAAATTCTTGTTAACAAAAGGCAATTTGATCTGAGCCTATAGGGTGGGAAAATGACTAATTCAAATACCTTGTTGTGAATATTTTGTCCAACAAGAGTTGGTAAAAATAAGTTTTCTCCGTGCTGGCTATTGTGAACATTTTCCAAGTCGAACAGTGATTTTTGAACTGTTCTGTTTGATCCATAACAAATAGCACCGATCAAATAAATAAATAAATAAAATAAAATAAAAATCATAACAAATAAGGAATATCAGACTCCAAGCAAAGACGCCAAACAAAAATCTAGAAACATTTAAAGAGTAAACACAAGGAGGAAAGTCTACCCAATCAAATAGTGTTTTCCAGTGGTAATGAAGTTGAAGCAATCTATAATTAATGGGTTGTCCTGCACGCCATCAATAAGATGCATTGAATGGTAAGAAAACAAAGTAATTAACAGGATAAAATTGTCAAGTACTGGGGGGGATTTCATGCCTTGCTTCCGACTTGCTGAATATTCAAAAATAGTGGCCGCCACGTTGGGTTGAGGTCATCCTTTCTAACCTCCGTCTTGCAAATTGGAGTAGGCTCACCAGTCTCCATAGTTCTAGATATCACCAAGAAAAGTTCCTGCAAGAGAAAAGGTGTGAGATCACATAATCTAGAGCCCACATACTCTTCTTACGTTAAAAAGGTCAGCAAACACATACACATTTTGAGAAGAGATCCTTAGTTTCCAGATCTGAACACCGTAATATCATCTCTACCATATGCTTTGAGGCAATGCATTCTTCAGCATGAACAATAAGTTGTCCTAAGTTTCCGGCTCCTCTATGTTCTGTGTGTTCAAGATTTAGTGTCAAGGACCTGGTAGATTTAGTGAGTATCTGCAGATTCACAAAAGAACAACCATTCATGCAGGTAAACAAAAGACTCAACATAATCAACTGGATTATTCAATCAACTGATAAACAACAAGAAGCAAAAAACTATAGATTAAATTTGATCTAATCAAGTTTGGAAAATGACAACTGGACATTAAATCTTCACCTCTTTTCTCACAAAAAAATTGAGATGAATTAATTAGGTAGCAGGGAAAACAACACATGTCAAAGAACAATAAAGGAAACGACTATCGTCGATCAAAAAAACAAGTTCAAAAACTATAACTACACAAGACTTGCACATGTTGCCCCTGGGTCCAATCAAAATCTGCTTTTAGAACCAAACCTTCGATAGGAAGAAGGTATCAAATTCGGTATCAGCCATGGTATTGCCGATACCGTATCGGCCGATATGGATATGGTATTGCCAATACTGTACCGGCCAATATACATTTTTTCCCCCAAAAAATAAATAAATAAAAGTTGTATCGGTCAGTATCGGCCGATACCAACCGCAATATCAGCCGATACCTGTATCGATCTGATACCGATATCACACTGATACCTATATCAGGGTGGTATCGGTTCTCAACGAAACCGATACCTATCGGCATTGTAGTCAAATGGCATATGCGACCCTATGCGAGGGCATAGGGCCATCGCACATGCCATTATGTCATGGCATAACTGTCTTTTTCCAAAAATTCCCAAAAAATCCTAAAAAATTCTCAAAGTTCCCCATATTGATCAATAATATGTTTTGTGTTAAGTTTGGGCTCTATTAATTTTGTAGTGTATAGAATGAGAAATAAAAGTATATAATATAAGTATATAACCCATGAGTTAGAAGGGAAAATATAAATTTCATTCATGTTAAACAAAATAGTACAAAAATGAACATAGGAACATACAAAAAGGAAGGGAAAGAGTAAATTCTAAGTTCTAACTGACAATGGTACATCTTCATAAGGTTGAAGGGAAAATATAAATTTCATTAAAAAATAAGTTAAAATAGTACAAAAATATAGTGGATCATACAAAAGAAAAGGAAAAGACTAAAGAGAAAAATTATTGTAGAATGAGGAGCATTAGGAAAAGAAACCCCCTATTTATATGACTTGGGGAAGCTTGAAAAGCAAAGGCAAAAAAAAAAAAAAAAAATTCCAGTGGAGAAGTATGCCATGGCATACTATTGTATGCGATGGCATACTTACCCGTATCGCATATGCCATCATGGCATATGCTATACAGCCATCCAAGATGGCATATGCGATTGCATATGACATCAATGCGTATCGGTATCGGCATCGGCCAAATTTTGATACCATGATAAGAAGAATCAACTGTGAACAAGGATAGTGGAGGCAAAGCTTACCTCGGATAGGGCACAAGTACCCTCTCCAAGAAATTGTTGCTCATCCAACTTAATAATCTGCAAATAAAAGTTGACATTTTCAAAGCAACTGTCCTGGAAATAATCAAACATACATTTGTTACAGTAAACTAAATAGGAACAATCATTCTCAGCATACTAAATTAACAAAATAGCCTAAGCTAAAAGTGCTCAGTATACTATTCATCTAGCATTACAATCTAATATTTTCAAGAAATGTTTCATAGGATTCTTGATTTAGCCAGTGTGTATGGGACATTCTAATATAGTTTCTTTTTTCATGAGAAGAAAGGTAGTAGTAGGTGAACCATCTAGCAAACAGTAACCAAGTTGACAGACAAATGTGAGAAAAGATGAGAGAAAAGGATGTGTGAAACACCTCAGACTACAACACCTTGTTACATTATCATGATGCAGACAACAGATACATGATATAGAAAGCTCAAATGTAGGTATTTCTGAGGGAAATCGCTTTTTTAATTATAGTGCCTCTAGAATGAAGGGTTTTCAGATTTTAGTGGTAGGAAAAAATTGGTAAATCCGCCTTGGGGTATGGTGGTGTTTACTTGTCAAACAATCAAGAGCACCAAATCATGTCCAATTAGATCAGTTGTTGAGAGACAAATGTGGTATCCGAAGTTGCATTTGCTTTAAGGTAGGCATGAAAAATTCTCCATTGAAGCCCATTCAACAAGATTTTACATTTCCGAAACCAAGTATTAACATTCCATGGGTGACCTCTCTCATAAAAAGCATCGACAAAAACCTTCAAGTCCGACTCAATTTCTACAGAATACCCTTTCGTTGAAGCAAGACACTGGCCATCGTAAAGTGCTAAATTCCGCATCCATGTTGGTGCCATCTTCGTAAAGCAAGGTAACCCCTTCAGCTAATTTACCATTTGAATCTCTAGGTATTCCTCCTCCTCCTTCCCCAATTCCGGGAATTCCCTTTCAAGCACCATCACAATTCTAGCCAAAGTTCTCCCTTAGTTGATCCCAGCTGTAAAATTTTATTTCTTAGCAATGAAAATTTTCATCTTTACTGGTAAAAAAAAAAAAGAGCCAAAGCTGGATGGTCTTTCTTTGGACTATCTTCAGATTGATAGGGTTGGAAAAAGTTTGAGTAAGTGCACAAAGTATTGTTTGAAATGAGTGAAAATGGAGTGTCGCACCCATATGGCTTAGGATGTGGTGCAAGATAACTTGTTCGATGAATCTGAGGAATTTTTCAAGTGTCGTTTAAATCATCATCATTATCATTGCCTAGTCCCATCAATTTAGAGTCAGCTTTACCTGTCCATTTTCTGCACTCATTTCTATTTAGGATTAACTGTCACTTTCCCATCCTTCATGTCACTTCTCACCGTCATCTTCCATATCCTTATTGGTCTTCCTTTTCTCCTACTTCCTTACCCTCCAAATCTTTATTGGTCTTCGCTCATTGTTTGAAATCCTTGTACGAAGATATCTCAAACTTCCTTTTATAAATTCCTAATACTATTTTTCCTTGTTACCCCACGCAGCCACCTTTTGTTTTTTATCAGTTAATATTTTTTTATTGATTCCCCACTCATCCACCTTAGCATATGCATCTCAACTACTTGTACTTTAAGTTTATCGCTTCTTCGTAGCCCAATATTTTGAACCATACAGTAACAGTTCTTAATATCTTAGCAAAACAAAGTGGCAGGCATTGGTCACAGTCACACAACACAGAACTCGATTGGTCACACACCATCCACCCTGCATTGATCCTATTTAAATAATATTCTCTATTTTTCGAAATACTTATGCAAATGCTTTGTTCCTTCATGCAATCATATATTGTAAGAAAAACTTTGATCGAGCATGTTTGCTGCACAAAGTCCACATTACATGTGTTTGTACACAACAAATTTGCGTAGAAAATATATTCCATTCACAAATGCATTGTATCAAATTTCCTTGCATAAAGAAAGGTTTTTATAATTTGGGAGACATACACTTCTGAAAATAGCTTGGATCCCCCATTAACTACATCATCATAAAAGAAAAGCTCCGATTGAGAGTTGAAATAAAAAATAAATATATGCATTTGGGCAGACTTTCAGAGTCTTCAGCTATAGACAGTGAGCTCCTCTGATCATGAAATGGATGTCTAGAGTACTTATTCAATCAATAAAGTCCCTAACGTGAATGCCTACATTTCATGAATGAATCTGTAGGAATTCAATGGCGTATGTTCAATCATTATGCTCAGATTGGGTGGTAGTAAGAGCTCTCGTATAAGTTCAACTAGACAACTATATAATCCCAATGAGAGGTCTCGAATGTAAAATTTATCACCCGGTCCATAACTTGCTAAATGTGACGGACCTGTGATTAGTAACTGATTCGAATTTTATATATAGACATTACATAACTCAGGTGATGTTTGTGATCCTTCCAATGTCGAGACCTTTTAAGGTTTCAATGTTGTGACATTGGATTTTATCTATAGATATTACATAAGTCATGACCTATAGGGCGCATTGATAGAGGTATTAGTACCCTTTCTAATGAGTTAAAGTATCATGCACCTGATAAGTTTTACTCGCAGAGGTGCTAGTATACTTTTCTAAGGAGCTTAATGTGTTTTATACCACAGATAGGTTGTGATAATGTCCCACCTAGGGAGTAATGTGTTGTACCGTAGGTTTGTTTTACCAACCAAAATATTGATGTCTCTAGTGTCGTACCATGGTAGGATTTACTAACAGAGGTAACAATAACATACATCTCTTTACGAGAATTAACATGTAAAATTGTAGGAGTGGATCAGATCATCAAGTCTCTTCTAGAGAGTTCGACGTTATTACCACAAGTAGGAATTACTGAGATTATGACTTAATTCCCTTATCAGGGGTCTGAATATCCTACCATAATAATTTGAGGAAGATTGAACACCAAAGATCCCTTCTAGAGAGGTCATTATTGTTTCCACAATATTTATAGCATTGTTAGGTCTCCTTAGTATAACTTAGGGAGCTTGTTCTTCGATGTTTCATAATGTTGGATGATGTTGTAAGCATACTTGCAGTAATGTATATAAGTTCTATTAGTCATTCGGGTCTGTAGTTGTTAAAATCGGATGTCTATGTGATATTCTATTACTTACATAAAGGCTAGTGAGGAGCATTTCCTCATTATGTCATTTTGCGCTAATTTCTCTCTCTTCTTCTTCTTCTTCTTCCTTCCGAATCCTAAACCTAAATCACTTTACCTAACCCTAACCCTAATCTTCTCTACCTAACCTAATCAAAATAATACAGCTTCTCCTACTGATGTGTGGGTTCGAGTTTAATATAAAAATGAACACCTTTTGATAGGAATATGAATCATGTATTATACACAAGAAGAATAGGGGTGTATCCCTTTTTTGGTTCGGCACTCATTGTATTTTTAGCTCAACCCAGGGTATGCACCTCAACATCCCATAATCAAGTCCCAATGCATTGAGGGTGAGTGGTCGTGGGTTTTCAGCAATGGCCTCCTTTCTGAGAGGGTTTGATGATTGTAGAAATTTTACCTTGCAGTTGACCTTCTCCGTTTGTAATTTTATGAGTGTAGGGGATTTCCCATCCCTTTGTTAATTTTTGGAGACAAATCAGTAACATGTGCATTTTGAATTTTTAAAATACATGCAAAGATTGCTTGTGTGGCGAGGGGCCCTAATACACGACACTCAAGGATCGGGCAGCACAGAGGGCCTTGCTCCAAACACCCTTACAGAGTGATTTGTTCTAGTATATACATGGACACATGTATATCGGCATACTCTAATGATCGACACTCAGGATGGAGGGTGCAGTATAAGGCCAACGCCTTATTCCAAACATCCTTAAGAGTGGCTTTAGACTTCAAAGGCTTTCTCCACCTTGAAAAGCTTCGAAAGGTTGAAGAACTTGCAGAGCTTGAAGGGAGAGGGAAGAGGTCACAGTTGGACAGAGCTTCTGCGCCTTCAGAATTCGCTTCTTGCCTTCAGCGGCTTCTTTGAAGCCTTTTGTAGGCATCTGGGATGATTTGCATGTCATTAGGAAGTTACTGCAACTTCCATTAGTAGATGGTGCTAATGGAGGGTCACAGCTGGATTTGGGAGGGCACATCCGGTAAATTATGAGTCGCAAGTCTTCATTTCGCATAAGTGAGCAGTACTGGTAACTGTTATATTTTGAGTTCGAGCATGTCTCTGAAGCTAGAAGGAGCCAGTGGTCATGGCCATGCGCCTTGTGCCGCAGCTCTGAAAATTGGGTCGCAGTACTCCTTTTCTTCTTTGCGTCATGAGAGATGTGTTCATGTTTGTCCTCAACAGCACTTTTCCGACATGATTTGAATTATTGAGGAACATTAAATTTTTGCTGCCAACAGTTACAGAGGGATTAGACTCTAGGTGAGGATGTGTTAAAGGGGTTTAATCTAATATTGTAATTAATTCAATTAATCTTGAGAAATGCTACATGTCATTGGAGCATGGTAGCAAACCCTCATGGCATGATTGTAATTATTAGTAGTGATGCTTATATAAATCCCAAGCAGGTTCCACACACCCCCTAGACATCTTCTCTCACCACACTTCACATGAACGTTTCTTGAACAAGACCCATAGCTCTTCTAGAAGACTGTAAGAGGAAGAAAAGAATGGTCAGGTTTGTGAACCACTAGTGGGCTTGTAGCCTGGAGATTTTCGATTGTTGGAGCTGTAGGATCGATTATCATCTAAACCATGTAATTTTATTTATTAATTCATCTTATTAAACATAATGTAAAAATAAAATATATCTTCTTGGAATGATCAATAGTGTTGCTACACGGATAGCTATTTGGATTTGTATTGTATTTTCACATCTGCATTTTTGCTTCCAAAAAACTCTTGATTGTAAATTTTTCTTTTGCTCAGACATCATCTTCCCTTTCTGTACTTGTTTCTTTATTCTATAAATCTCATTGTCATTTATAAAAATTTGCTGCGAATTAGGAAAATAAACTCTCCTATAAAAAGTAACACTACCTCAGAACTGATAATCTCAACAGTAAAACCATGCATAATGCAGATGACAAGAAGCAACGTCAAATTGAGAATTTGGGAGGATTCAATATCGATCGTGTGTCTGCAAGGATAGTTATTGGAAATTGTGTTTTCACGCCTGCATTTCCACTCCCAAAAAGAGACTTGATTGTAAATTTTGCTTTTGCTAGGGGCCTCATCTTCCCAGTCTGTACTTGTTTCACTACTCTATAAATCATAGTCACGCTCATTAGGAAAAGAAAACTTTCCTATAAAAAGGAACAGTCTCAGATTTGCTACTCTCAAAATAGAACCATGCATAGTGCAGATGACAAGAGAGAAATGTCATATTGAAATTGGGAGGATTCGAGATTGCACAATAGAAAAACAAAAAAATTGGTAAAAAGCACAGTAAAACTACCTCCAATGGTACATTATGAAACTCTCTGTTGATATCATAGACCCGGAACCTGTAGAGCAGGTAAATATTTGTTCAGAGTAAATTGTAGTGATGCTGAACAAAAAAAAATATTTGGTGGATTAAAAATTATGAAGAAAAGAACAGTACTAATAGATATGCAAGTACAATACACTAAAAATTGGATTTGACATAGTCATCGAAGCTTACACCAAAGGCTGCACAACTTCAAATTGGTATGTAATAGTATGTTTTGAAATCCATACAGGATTCAACGAATTAAATACCACTTCAGTACGACCAACCTCCTCAAGCCTTCCATCTCTTTTTTTCTCATAAACAACAGCCAAGTAATCACTCTGCAGACAAAACTAAACTTATTAAGATCACTAGTGTCAAACAAGAGAACCAGTGGGAAAACCCCCTTTTCATACATTGGACATAATAACACTAATTAACATTGTAAATGGTTCAAGGCATGGATTGCAAACATGGATGAAAAAATAGCTTGGCATAACTAAATAACAAATAACAAATTTTACAATAGCATGTACTAACTAACAAAGAACATGGATTCACAATGACTCGCCATAAGGATTTGAAAGTGTTTTACAGCCAGCTGTCTACCTGAAGTTACCCACTTTTTTTCAATGGGATTGGGACTGGCATAGGCAGAGACAAAGACAGGGGGGGGGGGGGGGAGGCAGAGAGGCAGAGAGAGTAGGATGAATGCAAGATAGGAAGTTGTGTAAGGGTGAACACGAAAAGAGAAAATCAAAGAATGTTGTTTAAGATGGTTTGAGAATGTCATTGGAAGGGATTCCTATGATATAAGCACATGAAATTAGGAGCAGGAAGGTGAATAAAAACTAGGGAAGTAGTGAGAAGCAATATGACGGATTGTGGATAAAATACGACTTGCTGCAGAGCCGACCCCAAATACATGGGCTAAGGTGATGATGATGAGGATGAGGAAGAGGATGTTGATGTGATGATGTCTTAAAAAGCTCATCTGACAAAACACCAACTTGTTAAGTGGCCAATCTCAGATCAAATGTGTCAAAACTCATGAATGTGCATCTCCATCTGATTACCATCTCGTTGCAACTCAAAAAATAGTCTAAACCTCCAAAGTAAAATATAGTGCCATGTCATTTATTCCCCAAAAAGCAACTAATATGTCCAAAAACACTGTTGAAAATAGGTGTCCGGAGATATTTTTGAGCAATGAAAGAACTAGTCTGAACTCAAATGAGAACAGCCGAGTTTTCTATGAGCAAATGAAGTTCATAAAAATTTGTAGCATAAACTCATAATGGAAGCAATATAAAAATAAACCTCAACTTCTCTTCATTCTTGAAAATTACGGTGCAAGGCATTTACATTCTCAGAATACCAGTAGGATTAGATAAGACAAATTCAACTTATGGTGCTAGGAATTCTCGAAAAAGTTACAGCAACAAACCTTGGAAAGCTCATCCCGATGACGCAAGCCTGATGCAGATAGGGATAACTGTCGTACAGGTGTTTAAGGAGCCAAGTCAGTATTTTACTGAAAAATGAAAAAAAAATTGGTATGAGGACAAGACACACAAAACAAGAGAATATTGCCAACGTATAATTTCAGTGCATCTAATTGTATTTTTATATCTCACCAAAAGTAATTTTTATAGATGAAATTCAAGAGAAAAGGTGAGGTGCATTTGAGAATGCAAAGGGCACTCTCAGATCTAACCATCCATATCAACAATTGCATGCTGGTGGATAAAGTACTGTTATTCAAATTATCTAAAGCAAGAAAAAGGTGAATTGCATATAGGTATATAACCTTAGTACATCTAACACCATCTCCTTCCCAAGATCAGGGTGTAAGATTGTATTCTTGATTGCATCTAACCATATTTTTCCATTTCAATGCAACTCTTACACCATGAATATTCTCAAATGTTGCATTTAATGACAGATAAATTAATGTTTTGAATATGAGCTTTACTAGCATACTTCAACAGCATGACTTGAGGAAGTCTTAATTCCCCCACCACCACTATACTCTGAATATTGGTAATTTATATATGCAACTCGAAACAACTTGACAGTTGAAACTTATCCATCTTCCACTTGCCCTAATGATTTATAGCAAAAACAAGTGTTAATGAGTGAATATAAGATACAGGTACCTAAAAAGTAAAGTAACTTAATATAAAAAATACCTCACGGAAAATTAAATTTTTACTTCTTTTTTCTATATCAAATTTTAGCCCTAATTGAATATTTTCTTGAAATTCTTATATCCCCATAGGACCATTTTCATCCAAAACTTCACAAAAAATACAAAGAAAGGTGGAATTGTTAAAAGGAGGGGGTTTAAAAGCTTAGGGGTGGAGAAATGCTGACATCATTCTCCTTTGAACTAAAAACAAAAAACTACTAATTGTAGAGTTTAGGAAGTTAGGATTTCACGATATTTAGGGAAGAGAAAAAGACGAATAAGAAGGAATGTGAAAGAAAAAAGAGAAGAAGAAAAAGAAGCGAGAAATAGTGGGCAAGCATCAAGTCACATGGTCTCCAAATCTCACACCTTTTTCATTAATAAAAGAGTTAGTATTATTAACAGCAATACCATTAATGAAAAACTGTCACTAAATTCTAGGTCTAAACTGTTTATGCGCTTACTAGTTAACACTAACTGCTGTACATACAAACTTAATCACTGTAAATTACTTCTAATAATAATAAATAAATAAAGGAGAAAGGAAAAGAAAGAAATAAAAAATAAAACAAGACACCTCTCTCCATGGCCACAGTTACAAAACTACTTAATACTGTCTCAATACCTCAAAAAAGCAGGGAACAATACCATGGTAAGATCCTATGTCCAATACAAACTGTTGAGATCCTACGTGTCAAGGCAAGTGTTGATGTCAATACGTTTCGGCATGCAGTGGCTTAAGCAGGAAAGAGTTGGACATGTATCATAGATATTGCAAATAAATGTCAACTTTAGGATATGGTATTCCAAACCTGAGGCCTGCTTTAAGCTATAGTAAAGAATTCAATCAACGGTTTTTGAAGGAGAATCCTACAAAAGTCAAAAATTTATTTATACATTATGAGGCATTCAAATGTCACAATAATGATTCCCTTTAGATTCCATGCCTAAGTAAGAATGGACATACATGGAACAAAATTCTGTAGTGACCGGCTATTAATGATGGGGAATTGGATTCAATAATGTCTACTCAGTAGCTAAACAGACAAAAAAGATCTCCTGACTCCACGTATACTTGGGTTGATATGTCATGGTCTAAACTAAAGGCTCTGACCTATATTTTCTGCTGTAAAGCTTCTCAAATTGAAACAATTCTGCCATTTCGGAAATCACAACTTTTGTCTACTTTGATTTAAAAACATTCAGATCATTTTCAGATCATTTATAAGCAAAACTCAAAGATTGCCCTTTAGTCCCTTATATACCAAGGGGGCTTTGGTGTGACTTGCAGAGATTCTCACTTGAAAATCAGAAAACAAACCAGAAACTAAGTGAATGGTTAAGGAAATGGTGAACCACCTTATTCACAGAACTACCTTCCATTTTGGTCTTAAGAAAATAATCAGCTAACGGGAACCTGTATTCCCTCACAAATACCTAAATTTACTGATTTACATTTGCCACATTCACGTCACGCACTTGAGAAATTGCTGTTATACATATAACAAAAGACCTTACTTGCCTCTGTTTCTGACGTTTGTTCTCAATATGGCAACTATGATAATATCCTAGATGAAAATTTCAATTTTTGGTTACGACAAGGAGTAGCTACATGTACTTTCCATCTCTTTTGTATGGATATCAATTACCAATAGGAATCATTTTCATGCTAGATGAGTCTCAAAATTCCCTCATGTTCCTATCTCTAGTAATGAGGTATCCCCTTCTTAGGAGAGACTAGAGAGTCCATCGCAAGTTCAAAACCCTGTTTGGGAACATGGCGGAAAAATTCCTGCTTCCTGCAATAGTAAAATCCAAAAGCGTGTTTTTACCACTTATGTATGATGTGCTTTTTAAAGGGTGGGAAGCAGGAGGGAAGCTATATGGAAAATCCTGAAGCCTAAGGCCCTGTTTAGCAATCTATTTCTGAAAAGCACTTTTCAGGTGCTATAAAGAGTGTTGAAGTTTAGTCCCACATCAGGCATTCATAGCCTTGTCTCTCCTCTTATAAGATCGCGGACCCCTCCACCCATTGCCAATTGGTTTTGAGATGGATATTTATCATGGTATTAAAGCAGGCCTTTGTCCACTCCACGTCACACGGCTCAATTGTCCATGTGATTTGGCTCAGTCCAAACACATGTGGGGGCATTTTGAAGTTTAGTCCCACATCAGGTATTCATAGCCTTGTCTCTCCTCTTATAAGATCCTGGGCCCCTCCACTCATTGCCAATTGGTTTTGAGATGGATACCCAAATTTATCAAAGAGGTTATCACATGTTGCTTCTCAAAAATGTCTATCACATGCTGAAAATGGTGTTGTGTGAGAAGCACCACGAGGCAGTTTCTCAAGACAACACCATTTTCAGCTAGAGGTGGCCAGGTCCTTGAGTGAAATGTGCTTTTCAGCCAACATTTTTCCCTTAAGAAGTACTTTTTGGAAAAGGGTAGCCAAACAGGGCCTAATTTTACCAAACAGGCTTCCTTACGGTGTTCTAATTTTGACCCCCATAAGCGGGAAAGTTGTGTTGCCAAACAAGGCCCAAGTATATTTTCAATAGATTACAGCTTTTAATAATCGTTATTATTTCAATTTCTATGGGATTAACGGGCTATCATCGACTTCAATAGACTATGAACTAGTATAAAGCGACCAACCCGATCACTGGCACATGGCATGAAACCCATGCACGGATTGGACTTAAGACACACAGGAATCTCCATGCCCTTGACGTGTACACACTACGCACATCTCAAGGTCCATGTGTCGCATGGCTTGCACTCGATGTGTTGGTAATCGGAACAATCACTATACTACCACTAGATTAGACCTACTGACGTCTATCTCTCCACATTGGAATCTGAAATTTACAAAAGTCAAGGCCTCTTAAAGGCTATTACTTTTTTTTAAAATGAGATAAGATAAAACCGGTGATGGGAGTCTGTTTCTTTCTATTGGTATCCTTCCATTACTACAGCCTGCAGTTCTGCGAGCTCCATAGATCTCAGAATTTTTACGAGATTCTATGAATTTTATGCATTAGACCTAATAAATACAAAAGTATCACTGATAATATGCGCTAAGATTTTGTAATACCAAAATTATGAATTGTAACATTTAGAAAAAATACTGTATATTTCCAAAAATTATCGTTTACTGGAATTCATAGCAATCTAATCACTAGCATTTCGTAATTCCAAAATCGAGAATTGAAACGGTTCGAACCACCACTGATCACTTCCAGCAGTCCGCATTTACTTGAGTTATAATTAACTGAATCGCTCATCGATCGTTACGAAAAACTCACTACAAAAAAGTCATCATAGCAATCGTATACTTCTATTGAAGCTAAATTGAATCTACCAGAATCACAAACTCACAGAAAGGAGATAAAATCAAAATGCAACAGACTCCGACGGATAAAAAACATAGGTGTTTTGACATTAGAATTCAGATCAGCAAAAAAAAGGCAGAAGTTTTATCGGAGAAACCTCGATCTGCGGATAGAGGCCGAGAGGGTTGGCTCCGGAGCGGAGAGTGTCAGAAGCGGCGCCGGCGCCGGCGGCGCCGGCAGCAACCGCCAGTGGACGGCCGACATTATCGGAGCAGCAATTCCCCATCTATGAGGCAGAGATAGAGAGAAGAGAAGAAAAAAATTCTCTCTCCTTCTTCTCTTAGATTTCCTCAGAGAAAGAGAGAGAAAAAGAAGAAAAAAAAAATCTATCTTTCTCTCTCCTTCTTCTCTTAGATTTGTTTGCAGTCCAAAATTGTCATTCGCTTGCTCTGCTTATATGTTTATCATAACACACTAAGCCAGCAGTGTATACTCCTCGACATCCCCTGTATGCGCTTCACGACAATAAGGTACAGAAGTATAACCGGTGTTACTACCCCACCAATTTATGTTACCTCCACCTCACATAATCAAAGATAAAAATGCCTACCACACCAATTTATCTTATGAGCTTAAGATCTAATTATGTGAAAGATTAGAATAAAAAGAATTTTCATCGTCTGATTGGAAATAATTAAATAATTTTTTAATTATTTGAGTGAAGTGATTGTAACATAACACCAGTAATAAATTATCTTACCCTCCTAGATTAGGTTATTGGCTGGTGTTGCCCCCACAGGATTGTATTTAGTCACCAAATTTGCCAATGTTTTAAAAAATTCCCAAATAATTTCCGAAATTGAGCTATGAATTAATTGAAAATTAACCGAAATTTTTGAAAATTTTGTGGTTTATCATAATTTAAAAAATTCTTATTTTTATTCTTTTCCAAACTTGCCGAATATTATTGTTTGTTTTCCAAATTTTAACCTTACTGAATTTATGAGGAACCACGACATGGTGACTATAAATTTATCTGTCATTGCGCAGTGCATGACTTATGCATTGGTTTTTTAAACAGTACCTTTGTTCATAACCCAAGGTTCTTTCTTCTCAATTGAGTTTGAGGTGTTAAAATTATTGAATACTTTGAATCAAATCAAACCATGGAGATTGTTTTTCATTCCAATCTTTCACATAATGAATCTTGGGATTATAAACTTCCATTGGAGGGTGGGGGGGGGGGGACATGCAGAAAATTTTTCAAGGAAGAATGTTTGATTTACGCCCATATTCATCTTCATTTTGGGTTGTGTGCCGTGTGAAATCAAGATTTGACATCTCAGCAGACACATGATCTTAAGATCTATTGTGTGAAAGATTATGACTGAAAATCATCTCCATCCTCTTATCCAGAGTAGCCGACAGTTTTAGCATATGAAAACCCATGTTAAGAACGAAGAATCTCAGGTCGGAAATAAATGTACTTTTTAAAAGATTTGTTTTTAGTGTTGTGGTATGGTACAATCCCTTGGAGAAGTGATTTCTAATCTGAATTCTGAAGGCTATGCGTAAAATTGCTTTTAAATAATTTGATGTCATTGGATCTATGCATAAAAGAGGAACTCCTATTTTACGCACAGCCTTCATCACTTCTCATATTGTATGCATAGATCCATGAAATCAACTTATTTTTCATCTTTAGTGGTTTGTGGAAGGGTACCATTATTAGCGCCTATAAAATCATGCAGGACGCCTACGCTAAAAATCATGATTGCTTTAATCAGTCATGGAGATTATGTTAGACTCTGATTTTCCACACAAGGATCTAAATCTCATCAGACAGTCAATTTTCGTTTCCCCACTATAAAGATTCAAAAAATGTAGCCTTAAAATCATACGATACGTATCACACTCAAATGTGACTTTAGGTTTTTAGATCTGGGCTATATGGAATCGAAAATTAGTAGGCCTGAAGATCTCTTATAAGAAAGATTGAAGGAAAACACAATGTCGATCGTCTAATATTTATAAAAATCAATGATTTTTAGAGTAAGCGTACAGCAAGATTCCATGGGCACTATTAAAAGTAGCCTCTGTAAAATTGCGATAAGAGAAAAATAAAAGTGAAGAGAAGAAGGTACTTTAGGGAGTCACAATTAGGAGGCAAAATAATTCTAGAAAGTACCTAATGTCAAATTTGTCATAATTTTGTATAGATCCATTGTCTTTTGACTGTTATTTGAAAAAATTTATCTTAGTAATAGAATATTAACTTTAGTCAATAAAAAATTAAAAGAAATATTATTCAAGTTTAGCCACATGAGCTTTTGATCTGGTAATCAGTAAGGGACAAATTTAAACAGGAGACGACCTATTTAAAAAGGTTACGGTAGAGCAATTGATTGAAGCTTTTGGTGGTTGTCTCTGGAAACTGGTCGCCGTCTATTTGCATTTTAAAGGGGAACTTGTGACTCGCACATATGAGGGGAGCTAGCTTCCACAGATATCCGGGCTCCTTGAAATATAGCATTTGGTTTGGATGTGGCTCAAGTGGGCTACACCTATTTCTTAAAGAAATAATGGCTTCCGACTCCCTGAAGACTTTTAAACACCAAATAATCTTACACCATTTAAAAGACATTTTTTTATCTCACACCATTCAAACCATTCAAGTGTGATTCATCATTGTGTTACGTGGCAGAGAGCTATGATCAATCTAAATTTCCCATGTGACAATCCATTGTTGGAACCTGTACCAGGCAAAGGATTATGCTTTTAAGTAGATGTAAATCATCTCATAAGTGAACTTCAATATCAGCCATCAAAATTAAGAACAACCTTTGGTATTAGAGTGCTTAGATCAAATGATTCAAATCTCCCAAAGTGAATTTTGGACCCATATGTCACGGAATCACTTTTTTCGACGTGCCCTCGCGTGCAGTGCCTAATTTTTCAAGCTAGGCCAACCCGTCTCTGATACCAACTATCACGGGGTCTCTTTCGACGCGCAATCAACCCAGTTGTATGCACCGCGACGCGTAATTTAGACTCATATTTCAACCTCACCCTGAGTGCCAAACGGCATCGCTGTATCAACGTCCTAAGCCTATCATTTCAGGCCTATGAGACACTTGCGCCCCCTCTGGCGACATAAGGCCCTGTATGGGTGGAAGACCTTCATCCAACACCTCTCCTACATAGATAATCCAAACACCATCTATGGGTAAACAACTTGAGGACCTCAAACACGTTGGTTTGACATACCCCCATGGCACACGTCCTTTGCCCGTGGCACACAGTGTCATGTCCTCAGCCATCACGCCTGTGACTCTCCGCATCGTCTTCTCTTGCGATCGTGTCGCGACTACAGCAGCACGACCACGTCGCGAGACCTTCTTGGCCCCATGTCGCGTGCCCTCTTGGCACCACATGTCATGTTGTCCCAGCACAAAGATGTCGCGTGCCCTCTTGATACCACATCGCGTGTCCCAAGCACAAAGTAGCCACTGCCTCTACTCAAAGTACAAGCAGCTCGAGTGGCACTGCGGATGGCCCGGGTATCCACGTTGCGTACCTCCGTCACATCCTCCTCCACTCAAAATCGTCAACGTCCTTGTTGACGTGAAGACATTTCTTAACCTTAAATGTGCCTTCACTCGATGTTGTAGTCCCTGAACTCCCAGTCTTCACTACACGCCATCGATGCCTTGTCGCTTCATGACAAAGCAAATATTCGCTCACCAAATTCAGATTTCGTAACACCTCGGTACCTCGACCTTGCCTTCCCCTCTGTTATCAAGCTTTCTTTCGGTTCGCACTAGTTCTTAGGTCTCCACCTTCCCTCTAGCTCCCCAGCGTAACCCCTCTCGAATTCACCTGGTACTCCAGTCTCAAGGCTCTCACCTGTTAACTAGCTCAGGAATGTTGCGTGCTCTCTTGGCACCATATCGTGTGCCCCGTTGGCACCAAGCAACTCATCAATATCGTCCCTTTTGGATCGAACTTAGCTCTGATACCAAATGTCACAGAGTCACTCCTTTCGACATGCCCTCGCGTGCGGTGCCTAACTTCCCAAGCTAGGCCAGCTCGTCTCTGATATCAACTGTCACGGGGGTGTCCTTCGGCACGCTATCAACCCGCGCGGTGCTTCGCTGCAACATGCGACGAAACCAACAAATCCCTCCATGAGACTTTGATACCACCCGCCGAGAGAACGGGAACTCCCGCTCATGATTACCTTCTTTCCAATGCCTACCATCCCGATACATTGTGCCCTTTATGACATGCTCGAATTGCACTTCTGTGTCATTCTTAGCATGCTCAAGCTTCACTCTTGTGTGCCTTACACAAGTACCTCGCTCCATAATAATAATGGCATGTCACGCCTCATGTCGTCTTATACCAAAATGTCCTGCCGACATACCTAACCAAGCGCACCTCGTGTGTGTTCCGAGTTACTAGCGCATGTTGCATCAAACTCTCGTGCTGTCGTACTCTACAGAGTCTCACGCAGCCCTCAAGTGCCTTTGTGAAGTTGCCCAACTGTATGCACTACGACGTGTAGTCCGGGGCCATACTTCAATCTCACCCTAGGTGTCATACGACATCACTGCGTCGACGTCCTAGGCCCACCCTTTCAGGCCTAGGAGACACTTGCGCCCCCTCTGGCGACGCAAGGCTCCGTGTGGGTGGAAGACATTCATCCAATACCTCTCCCATATAGATAGTCCAAACACCATCTATAGGTAAACAACCTGAGGACCTCAAACACGTTGGTTTGACATACCCCTATGGCAAACGTCTCCTACTCGTGGCACACAGTGTCATGTCTTTAGCCATCACGCCTGTGACTCCTAACATTGCCTACCCCTATGACCGTGTCGCCGCCATAGCAGCACGACTACGTCGCGAGACCCTCCTGTCCCCATGTCGCGTGCCCTCTTGGCACCGCATATTGTGTCGTCCAGGCACAAAGATATTGTGTGCCCTCTTGGCACCACATCGCGTGCCCCAGGCACCAAGTTGTCACTGCCTCTACGCGGAGTACAAGCGGATTGAGTGGCACTACGGATGGCCCGGATAGCCACGCTGCGTACCTCTGTCACATCCTCCTCCACTCAAAATCGTCAATGTCCTCATTGACGCGAAGACACTTCTTAACCTTGAATGTGCCCTCACTCGATGCTGCAGTCTCTGAACTCCTAGTCGTCACTACACGCCATCAATGCCTTGTCGCTTTATGACTAAGCTAATATTCGCTCACCAAATTCAGCTTTCGCAACACCTCGTTATCTCAACCTTGCCTTCACCCCTCTTTTCTCAAGCTTTCTTTCGGTTAGCGCCAGTTCTTAGGTCTCCACCTTCCCGCTAGCTCCCCAGCATAACCCCTCTTGGATTCACTTGGTGCTCTAATCTCAAGGCCCTCACCTGTTAACTAGTTCGGGGATGTCGCGTGCTCTCTTGGCAACACATCGCGTGCCCTATTAGCACCAAGCAACTCATCAATATCGTCCATTTCGGATCGAATTTGGCTCTGATACTAAATGTCATGGAGTCACTCCTTTCGACGTGCCCTCGCGTGCGGCGCCTAACTTCCCAAGCTAGGCCAGTCGTCTCTGATACCAACTATCACGGGGGCGTCCTTTGACGCGCCATCAACCCGCACGGTGTTTCGTTGTAACGTGCGACGAAGCCAACCAATCCCTCCATCAGACTCTGATATCATCCACCGAGAGGACAGGAACTTCCGCTCGTGATTACCTTCTTTCAATCCCTACCATCCCAATACATCATGCCCCTTACGACACGCTCGTATTGCACTTCTGTGCCATGCTTAGCCTACTCAAGCTTTACTCTTGTGTGCCCTGCACAAGTACCTCACTTCGCAGTAGTAATGACATGCCGCACCTCATGCCGTCTTATACCAACATGTCCTGCCGACATACCTAACCAAGCCCACCTCGTAATGCGTTGGTTACTAGCACACATCACATCAGACCCTCGTGCTGCCGTGCTCTACAGAGTCCTACATAGCCCTCAAGTGCCCTTGTGAAGTTGCCCAATTATATGCACCACGACACGTAGTCCGGGGACATACTTCAACCTTACCTTGAGTGCCACACGACATCGTTGTATCGACGTTCTAAGCCCACCCTTTTAGGCCGAGGAGATACTTACGCTCCCTCTGGCGATGCAAGGCTCCGTGTGGGTGGAAGACAATCATCCAACACCTCTGCCACATAGATGGTCCAAACACCATCTCTGGGTAAACAACCTGAGGACCTCAAACACATTGGTTTGACATTCCCCCATGGCACACGTCTCCGCTCAGTAGCACAGGTCGTGTCTCGCCATCACGCTCGTGACTCTCTGCATTGTCTTCCCGTGCACTGTGTCGCAACCACAGCAGTACGACCACGTCGCGAGGCCCTCCTGGCCCTATGTCGCGTGCCCTCTTGGCTCCATATGCTGTAACTTCCTGACACCAATATGTCGCGTGCCCTTTTGGCACCACATCGCGTGCCCCAGGCACCAAATCGCCGTTGCCTCTACCCGGAGAACAAGCGGCTCGAGTGGCACTGCAGATGACCCGAGTAGCCACGCCGTGCACTTCGCCACACATAACCCTTCAATTGATGATATATCACTTTAACGTTATGGATTTTCAAGTTAATGAGCCAATAAATGGTGTAAGATCGTTTAAACACCATTTGGTGTTTAAATGACGGCAAGGAGAGTTTCTTAAAAGGAATAATGGCTCTTATCAACGTTTAAACTCCAAATTGGTGCTTAAATGATCTTACACCACTAAATTAGAGCCTTTCGTGTTATCACTATGTCATGTGGCTCACATGTGTGATCAACATAAATTGTTCACGTGACAATTGCTTTACTCAAAAAATCATGCCCATAAGTAAATGTGAACCATTCGATTGACGAACTTTAACATCACCCATTCAAACTAAGAATAACTGTTAATATTAGAGTTTACAAATTTGATGATTCAAACCTTCAGGAGAAATGAATTTTGGGCCCATTGCCCTTCTCATGATCTATCAGTTTGACAATGTAGATTACCCATGTTATAAACCATTGATTGTTTAATATCATTTAAATACCATCTTGGTGTTTAAATGGCGTTCAAGAGAGTTGGCCCCTTATGAAAATGTGTTTGGATTAACTCTTATAAGAGCAGACGGAGAACAATTTTATCACTTAAAATAACTCTATACCAAAACAAATATGGTGAAAAAGTTGTGTTACCAAACGTGAAAGCAATTCCCTGTCGGAGCCAAAGAGTTGCTTTTTACCAAGGTATCAAATATCGGCCAATACCGATACGTATTGGCTTGTCGGCAAATCGATACATATCGGTATCAGTATCAACCGATACAGGCACAAATTGGGTATCGGCCAATACCTATATTTTTATTTATTATTATTTTTTTTTGAAAAAAAAGTAGGCCGATATGTATTGGTCCCGATTCGTAACAGTCCTCCAAGGACCGATACCTATTTTGTTACCTTGCTCTTTGCTTCAAACCATGGATAAAAAAATCAGCCGAAATTTCAAAATTTCAGTTGAAACGTATCGATTTCAGTTGGGACTGAAACGAAATCCCCAGATTTTCAGTTTTTCTATAGAGGTAGCAAATTATCGATCGATACTTTCAAATTATCGGTCGATATTTTGCAACTTTGATAATTTCAATTAAAAAAAAAAAAGGGCACCAAAATTTTGGCCTGGCCTTCAAAATTTCGGTTTTAAGCAAGACCGAGACCAAAACAAAAACCAAAATTTTGATCCTTGCTTTAAACACAAGAATGTAGCATGTCTACATATGAAAACCTCACAACGTTACTTGGTTGAATTCGTAAAATGAGAAGTTTTTAGAAGGGGGCAACGGCTAGGTTAAATCGGGGTTGAATCAACCACATTTGAAACCCTTGGATATAGGAGAATTTGACTTTTGTGGTTTTGACTTTTATGGGATGACGTGCAGTCAAGATTCTCCTATTTGCTACAGGTGTGGTTGAGCTCAAAATCCGATTATTTTATCTTAATCTCTAACACAAATAAATCTAAGGTCATGTTATGAAATGACCAAATTCTACCTATCCCAGGGCCTAGAATTTCAAGTTATGATCCGCACATATCCCAGATATGCTAAGCGGATATACATCTAATCAGAGTTCTCGTGCAATAATGGTTTCACAGAATCCGTGAAATCCAACAAATATGGTGAAATATAAATGCAATCATAAATACTGAATAAGTGTGATAAAATCACAATCCACCAATAAAATATAAATCCAATCGGAGACAAATCCGATAAAATAAATTATAAAATCCGCAATACTAGTATCAATAACACTCAATAACAAGTCCACAATGATCAGTAACCTGCACTCAAATCAAGATCAGCACCGTAGTCGCACAGTAGCAATAGCGCCGCCTCAAAAGGCTTCTAGTACTCAACGCTCATGGATCAATGAAATCAAGATTGGTTAGATCTAGATGGCTCCCGTCTACTCCACCAGCGTAATCACCTGCAACTGTTAGATTATCGTGGGATGAGTTTACTCAGTCACGTAAACTCAGTGGGATACACCACCAATCCACTCCATAATACTCAGGTGCATTGTGAGCACATTAGGTGAGTGATAAACATAATATCTCAAAGAAGATAACAGAAGAAAGATAAACTCACATGCATATCATAAAACTCATATCATAAATGCAAGATCATGATCTAAACACTCATATCCTAATGTACCTTATTATATCTCATAACATATCATACAATGTCTTATTATCATTCTCGCACATATGTCTGTACATCGCATGAGTGTAACTAACATACTTGTGAAATCCTAGACGACCTGTGCCAGAGTCGCTGCTCGAGCTACCATGAGAGGGTCAACATAGTATCATACCACTATATCATAAAGCCCTCGTGTTATACTCATACTCGACCATCCAGTTAATGGGGAGACATAATGGCCAAAGTCACTCATAACATATTCATACTCATAATCTCTCCCAGAGATTTGTCTTAGCTGAAAGACGTTATTGTCCTTACGGTGGCTACGCAAGGAACGACATGTATAGAGACTTAAGTTCTTTATCTTTTGCTGGCCTACACAGCGATGTTTTATTATCGTACTCATATGATAACTTATCTTATCTCATACTCATATCTTATCATACTCTTATACTTAATTCTAGGACAAACTATAGTGAGACAACTTTCCTAATTCACACTTCTTAAAAAAAAGGTTCCGTAATAACCTGAATGTACTTCATGTGATAGTTTATACTACCATAGAAGTGTTGCATCCGTACATGGACGCCAATATTCCGAGTTTCATGTGACCATAGAAGAAACCTCACTACAGCTAATGCCTATGGTCGAACTTCATAACTTAACTCATAATTTATACTATTATATTTGAACTCGAGGTGATCGGGTCGCCGTAGATACTACAGTATGCGAGGTTACACTAAATTCACATACACCCGACTCGTCATGGGTCCCATTCCACCATGAGTTGTAAGGCATGTGAATACGGTATATTTATTGCTTCGATACCATCTCAACGAATCACCACGCTCAAGCTTAAGCATGATCTCATACACTTTCGTACTCATGATCTAACATATCCTTAACTCGTATAAATTGATTAACGAGTGAATGTTAGAAATAATATCAATCGATTGAAATACCTCATCTTTCGAATAAAATAAACAGCAATGAGTGTTAGGAATAATTAAAGCGTCAGAAGCCATTAAATAACGCCTCAAACTCAATTGATAGAATCATGCGAATCAATCGATTGAATCCTAAATAAGGAAGTATAACCTTCTCTGTTACGATTTTGAAGTCGATCGTTTGAAAAATGTATTTCAATCGATTGACTGTCGCAGATTCAAAACAAAATACAGTTTCGAAATAAAACCCAAAATACATCCGAAATTTTCACAAAAATAATATAAAATAAGGATTAATCATTATTTTAATCCTAAAAGCGATTTTATAATAAAACAAATCTAGATTTATTTTAAATAGCTCATCGATACGCGATCGAACGTATCAAACGCGATGGGATCTGAGAAGGACGAGATGGATGGATGGATACCCACCTCTTAAATCGTGAACCACTAGGCCAGCATACAACTTGTATCAAATAAAGACAATTTTAAATATAAAACATTTTGAAAAGCTAAAAGGTATATTTTCTTAATTAGGATGGGTTAGATCGACACTAATACCATGCTTAGTACAAAACAAATCTAACACCACAAATTTAGTTTAAAATTTTTAGGATCGTTACACATGTTCTTACCATCGAATAGTAAAATGGAGACGAAGCACCATCCATCTCATAGAAATGCATGTGGAATCAATACGTGACGGTCTGATCGTAGGTCCGTCATCATAAGATCTATTGAGTAGAAGATTGAGAGAAAAACAATCTCCATCGTCTATTTAAAGCAGTCAAAGGTTTCAACTCCTTAAGTTTGAGAAGAAACAATCTCCATCGTCCATTGCGTCTCTGTAGTCACTTCCACTCTGTTCTCATGGTTTCAAAACGGAAGCTCCCTTTTTACACCATCCTTGCATCAAAATTTGGGTTCAGCGCCACTAACCCTCAACTCCTGATGTTTTGTGAGATTCCGTCACTACCCTTCGACTCTCATCTTATTCCCCTTACCATCCCCACGATTTGCCATCTTCTTTCATCTAGGGTTCGTCATCTCGCCACAACTGCTACCACCTCATCTCTACCGTCGATTTCCTCCTCCGACGTCATCCGTGATCAGACGACGGAGGGTCTCATCAGATCATCTGCAACTCCGCATGCTTGAAGCGCCGTCTCTCCTCCTCCGCCACGATCGAAGGCGCTTCAAACCTTCAATTCTCTCATGCAACAATGTTTTATCTTCTTTGGCTAAGGTTTATAGATTTGAATCTGTTTTTCTCTGATTCTATTAAATGTTCTCAAATTTTGCCCGATATTGCCACTTTGAACATCGTAATCAATTGTTACAGCGATACAGGTCAAACCGATCGCGGTTTCGAAGTGTTGAACGAAATTAGGGCTTGTAATTTCGATCCTACTGTTGTTACTTTTAATACCCTAATCAAGGGTTTGTGCAAAGAAGATAGGGTTAGTGAAAGCAATTGAATTCTGCGTGAAGTGCGGGAGAAATGGCGGTTGGGTCCGAACGATAGGACTTACTCGATCCTCATTGTTTTTTCTTTGCGGTTCGTATAGATCGGAGGCGGGTTTGAGATTACTGAGAGAAATGTTGCAATTAGGATTGAAAGCCACGACGGCTACGTATAATACGGTTTTAGCTGGTTTGTGTAAGGAAACTAGGATTAAAGAAGGCATAATGGTGTATATGATGATGGGTAAGATGGGTATTAGAGCGAATTTGCTCTCGTATACAACTCTTATTGATGGGTTGTGTAAAGAGAGAAAATTGGGTGATGCCAACATGCTTTTTTACGAGATGTTGGAAAGGGGGTTCTCTCCGAATGTGGTTACGTACACAACATTAATTCACGGGTTGGGCATTGGAGGGAAATTGCAAGAAGCTACCGAAATGCTTAATGGGATGATAAAAAGTGGTCTCGGTCCGAATTCGGTTACGTACACCATAGTAATGGATGAGCTTTGCAAAGGAGGGAGATTACTAGAAGCAATGGAACTACTAGATGTGATGATTCAACAAGGATTAGAACCTAACGAGTTTACTTACAACACTTTGATCCATGGGCTTTGTAAAGGAGGGAGATTAGAAGATGCAGTCAATCTCTCGAGTCTTATGGAAGAAAAAGGCCTAAAAAATAACATTGTTGCTTACAATGCATTAATTGGTGGTTTTTGCAAAATTGGAAAGATGGAGGAAGCGAAAAAGCTTCTCCAAGAAAGTACGGGAAAAACATATAAACCCGATTAAATTACTTATAACACCTTAATAGATGGATACTGCAAAATTGGGCAGATTGAAGTTGCTCAAGGCATTCTTCGTGATATGAAAGGACAGGGTTTTGAACCTAATATAGTTAGTTATAATACATTGCTGCATGGTTTATATAGTCTTTGGTGACCTTGGCGGTGTTGATCTTGTTGAAGAGATGAGAATCTTTGGACATGGACCCGATTTCATTAGTTACAAGATAATTCTAGATGCAATGTGTAAAGCGGAGGGTTCAAGATGTAGAAAAATTGTCGCCGGATGACCGACAACGGGATTGAAGCGATATCGTGACATATTCTTGTATCTTAAATGGTTCTTGTAAGAACGGAGATTACGAAAGGCATACAAGATCCTTGGTCGATGATTAAGAACGGTCTCCGTCCAAATGTGGTCACTTACAATGCAATGTTGCAAGGGTTCTGCTGAAAGGTGAGACCGAGGAAGCGGTCAAGGAGGTCAATGCGCCCATGACATAGTTTCCAATGGCATTGCTACATGACTCCATCTACATTCGGTTCGTTTCCTTGAGAATATAAGTTTGGGAAATTTGAGAAGTTTCTCAGATTTGATTTTTATCCCATGTGGGAGAGGCGAGAAGGATAAAGATTTTGGGCAAGGGATCTGATATAGGTGAATAGCAAATAACTAGCTTAGTTTTCGTCTTGCAGCAGGAGATTTTTTTCATGCCAATGGTTATATTCATGAGAAACTGATATAATCTTTTAAGTCATTTTTTTATTCTCAGCATTACGGGGATTGGGTATGGATTCCCTGGTTGGAAAAGGGTTTCCTTGGAAAATTTTCCTTTGCCACGTTTACTGCCTGATAAAAGATGAAAACAGATTCTTTTCCAACAAGAGTCAGTTTCGAAATAAAACCCAAAATACATCCGAAAATTTCACAAAAATAATATAAAATAAGGATTAATCATTATTTTAATCTTAAAAGCGATTTTATAATAAAAAAAATATAGATTTATTTTAAATAGCTCATCGATACGCGATCGAACGTATCAAACGCGATGAGATCTGAGAAGGATGAGATGGATGGATGGATAGCCACCTCTTAAATCGTGAACCACTAGGCCAGCACACAACTTGAATCAAATAAAGACAATTTTAAATATAAAACATTTTGAAAAGCTAAAAGGTATATTTTCTTAATTAGGATGGGTTCCGATGCGGAGCACTAATACCATGCTTAGTACAAAACAAATCTAACACCACAAATTTAGTTAAAAAATTTTAGGATCGTTACACATGTTCTTACCATCGAATAGTAAAATGGAGACGAAGCACCATCCATCTCATAGAAATACATGAGGAATTAATACGTGACGGTCTGATCGTAGGTCCATCATCATAAGATCTATTGAGTAGAAGATTGAGAGAAAAACAATCTCCATCGTCTATTTAAAGCAGTCAAAGGTTTCAACTCCTTAAGTTTGAGAAGAAACAATCTCCATCGTCCATTGCGTCTCTGTAGTCACTTCCACTCTGTTCTCATGGTTTCAAAACGAGAGCTCCCTTTTTACACCATCCTTGCATCAAAATTTGGGTTCAGCGCCACTAACCCTCAACTCCTGATGTTTTGTGAGATTCCGCCACTACCCTTCGACTCTCATCTTATTCCCCTTACCATCCCCACGATTTGCCATCTTCTTTCATCTAGGGTTCGTCATCTCGCCACAACTGCTACCACCTCATCTCTACCGTCGATTTCCTCCTCCGACGTCATCCGTGATCAGACGACGGAGGGTCTCATCGAATCATCTTGCAACTCCACATGCTCAAAGCCGCTCTCTCTCCTCCACCACCGACGATCGAAGGCGGGGCTTCAAACCTTCAATTCTCTCATGCAACAATGTTTTGTCTTCTTTGGCTAAGGTTTATAGATTTGAATCCCTTTTTTCTCTGTATGATTCTATTAAATGTTCTCAAATTTTCCCCGATATCGCCACCTTGAACATCGTAATCAATTGTTACAGCGAAACAGATCAAACCGATCGCGGTTTCGAAGTGTTGAACGAAATTAGGGCTTGTAATTACGAACCTCATCGTTGTTACTTTTAATACCCTAATCAAGGGTTTGTGCAAAGAAGATAGGGTTAGTGAAGCAATTGAATTCTCGTGAAATGCGGGAGAAATGTATGTAGGGTCCGAACGATAGGACTTACTCGATCCTCATTGTTTTTCTTTGCGGTTCAGATAGATCGGAGGCGAGTTTGAGATTACCGAGAGAAATATTGCAATTAGGATTGAAAGCCACGCACTCGTATATCTGGTTTTAGCTAGTTGTGTAAGGAAACTAGGATTAAAGAAGGCATAATGGTGTATATGATGATGGGTAAGATGGGTATTAGAGCGAATTTGCTCACGTGTCTGACTCTTATTGATGGGTTGTGTAAAGAGAGAAAATTGGGTGATGCCAACATGCTTTTTTACGAGATGTTGGAAAGGGGGTTCTCTCCGAATGTGGTTACGTACACAACATTGATTCACGGGTTGTGCATTGGAGGGAAATTGCAAGAAGCTACCGAAATGCTTAATGGGATGATAAAAAGTGGTCTCGGTCCGAATTCGGTTACGTACACCATAGTAATGGATGAGCTTTGCAAAGGAGGGAGATTACTAGAAGCAATGGAACTACTAGATGTGATGATTCAACAAGGATTAGAACCTAACGAGTTTACTTACAACACTTTGATCCATGGGCTTTGTAAAGGAGGGAGATTAGAAGATGCAGTCAATCTCTCGAGTATTATGGAAGAAAAAGGCCTAAAAAATAACATTGCTGCTTACAATGCATTAATTGGTGGTTTTTGCAAAATTGGAAAGATGGAGGAAGCGAAAAAGCTTCTCCAAGAAAGTACGGGAAAAGCATATAAACCCGATTTAATTACTTATAACACCTTAATAGATGGATCTTTGCAAAATTGGGCGATTGAAGTGCTCAAGGCATTCTTCGTGATATGAAAGGACGGGGTTTTTGAACCTAATATAGTTAGTTATAATACATTCGCATGGTTTATATAGTGTCTTTGGTGACCTTGAGCGGTGTTGATCTTGTTGAAGAGATGAGAGATCTTGGACATGGACCCGATTTCATTAGTTACAGATAATTCTAGATGCAATGTGTAAAGCGGGGAGGGTTCAAGATGCGTAAAAATTCTTTGCCGGATGACCGACAACGGGATTGAAGCTGATGTCGTGACATATTCTTGTATCTTAAATGGTTACTGTAAGAGCGGAGAGTAAAGAAAGGCATACAAGATCCTTGGTCAGATGATTAAGAACGGTCTCCGTCCAAATGCGGTCACTTACAATGCTATTTTGCAAGGGTTCTGCTTGAAAGGTGAGACGGAGGAAGCGGCCAAGGAGGTCAATGCGCTCCATGACATAGTTTCCAATGGCATTGCTACATGACTCCATCTACATTCCAGTTTCGTTTCCTTGAGAATATAAGTTTGGGAAATTTGAGAAGTTTCTCAGATTTGATTTTTATCCCATGTGGGAGAGGCGAGAAGGATAAAGATTTTGGGCAAGGGATCTGATATAGGTGAATAGCAAATAACTGGCTTAGTTTTCGTCTTGCAGCAGGAGATTTTTTTCATGTCAATGGTTATATTCATGAGAAACTGATATAATCTTTTAAGTCATTTTTTTATTCTCAGCATTACGGGGATTGGGTATGGATTCCCTGGTTGGAAAAGGGTTTCCTTGGAAAATTTTCCTTTACCACGCGTTCTTGTCGATAAAAGATGAAAAGCAGTTCTTTTCCAACAAGAGTCGGTTTGAAATAAAACCAAAAATACATCCGAAAATTTCACAAAAATAATATAAAATAAGGATTAATCATTATTTTAATCCTAAAAGCGATTTTATAATAAAAAAAATCTAGATTTATTTTAAATATCTCATCGATACGCGATCGAACGTATCAAACGCGATGGGATCTGAGAAGGACGAGATGGATGGATGGATAGCCACCTCTTAAATCGTGAACCACTAGGCCAGCACACAACTTGTATCAAATAAAGACAATTATAAATATAAAATATTTTGAAAAGCTAAAAGGTATATTTTCTTAATTAGGATGGGTTCCGATGCGGAGCACTAATACCATGCTTAGTACAAAACAAATCTAACACCACAAATTTAGTTTAAAATTTTTAGGATCGTTACACATGTTCTTACCATCGAATAGTAAAATGGAGACGAAGCACCATCCATCTCATAGAAATGCATGGGGAATCAATACGTGACGGACTGATCGTAGGTCCATCATCATAAGATCTATTGAGTAGAAGATTGAGAGAAAAACAATCTCCATCGTCTGTTTAAAGCGGTCAAAGGTTTCAACTCCTTTAGTTTGAGAAGAAACAATCTCCATCGTCTATTTAAAGCAGTCAAAGGTTTCAACTCCTTATGTTTGAGAAGAAACAATCTCCATCGTTCATTGCGTTTCTGCTCACTTCGACTCTGTTCTCATGGTTTCAAAACGGAAGCTCCCTTTTTACACCATCCTTGCATCAAAATTTGGGTTCAGCGCCACTAACCCTCAACTCCTGATGTTTTGTGAGATTCGGTCACTACCCTTCGACTCTCATCTTATTCCCCTTACCATCCCCGAATCTTCTTTCATCTAGGGTTCGTCATCTCGCCACGGTACGCTTCCACCTCATCTCTCTGTCGATTTCCTCCTCGACGTCATCCGTGATCGACGACGGAGGGTCTCATCGAATCATCGCAACTCCGGCATGCTCGAAGCCATCTCTCTCCTCCGCCTTACGATCGAAGGCGGGCTTCAAACCTTCAATTCTCTCATGCAACAATGTTTTGTCTTCTTTGGCTAAGGTTTATAGATTTGAATCCGTTTTTCTCTGTATGATTCTATTAAATGTTCTCAAATTTTGCCCGATATCGCCACTTTGAACATCGTAATCAATTATTACAATGAAACAGGTCAAACCGATCAGCGGTTTCAAGTGTTGAACGAAATTAGGGCTTGTAATTCTGAACCTCACATTGTTACTTTTAATACCCTAATCAAGGGTTTGTGCAAAGAAGATAGGGTTAGTGAAGCAATTGAATTCTGCGTGAAATGCGGGAGAAATGGCGGTTGGGTCCGAACGATAGGACTTACTCGATCCTCATTGTTTTCTTTGCTTCAGATAGATCGGAGGCGGGTTTGAGATTGAGAGAAATGTTGCAATTAGGATTGAAAGCCACGGCTATTTACGTATGTCTACGGTTTTATTTGGTTTGTAAGGAAACTAGGATTAAAGAAGGCATAATGGTGTATATGATGATGGGTAAGATGGGTATTAGAGCGAATTTGCTCACGTATCTGACTCTTATTGATGGGTTGTGTAAAGAGAAAATTGGGTGATGCCAACATGCTTTTACGAGATGTTGGAAAGGGGTTCTCTCCGAATGTGGTTACGTACACAACATTGATTCACGTTGTGCATTGGAGGAAATTGCAAGAAGCTACCGAAATGCTTAATGGGATGATAAAAGTGGTCTCGGTCCGAATTGATTCGTACACCATAGTAATGGATGAGCTTTGCAAAGGAGGAGATTACTAGAAGCAATGGAACTACTAGATGTGATGATTCAACAAGGATTAGAACCTAACGAGTTTACTTGACACTTTGATCCATGGGCTTTGTAAAGGAGGGAGATTAGAAGATGCGATCAATCTCTCGAGTCTTATGGAAGAAAAAGGCCTAAAAAATAACATTGCTTGCCATAATGCATTAATTGGTGGTTTTGCAAAATTGGAAAGATGGAGGAAGCGAAAAGCTTCTCCAAGAAAGTACGAAAAGCATATAAACCCGATTTAATTACTTATAACACCTTAATAGATGGATCTCGCAAAATTGGGCGATTGAAGCTGCTCAAGGCATTCTTCGTGATATGAAAGGACGGTTTTGAACCTAATATAGTTAGTTATAATACATTCTGCATGGTTTATATCTGCTGGTGACCTTGAGCAGGTGTTGATCTTGTTGAAGAGATGAGAGATCTGGACATGGACCCGATTTCATTAGTTCTGATGATAATTCTAGATGCAATGTGTAAAGCGGGGAGGGTTCAAGATGCGTAAAATTGCTGCCCGGATGACCGACAACGGGATTGAAGCGATGTCGTGACATATTCTTGTATCTTAAATGGTTCGTAAGAACGGAGAGTTACGAAGGCATACAAGATCCTTGGTCAGATGATTAAGAACGGTCTCCGTCCAAATGTGGTCACTTACAATGCTATTTTGCAAGGGTTCTGCTTGAAAGGTGAGACGGAGGAAGCGGTCAAGGAGGTCAATGCGCTCCATGACATAGTTTCCAATGGCATTGCTACATGACTCCATCTACATTCCAGTTTCGTTTCCTTGAGAATATAAGTTTGGGAAATTTGAGAAGTTTCTCAGATTTGATTTTTATCCCATGTGGGAGGCGAGAAGGATAAAGATTTTGGGCAAGGGATCGATATAGGTGAATAGCAAATAACCGGCTTAGTTTTCGTCTTGCAGGAGATTTTTTTCATGCCAATGGTTATATTCATGAGAAACTCATATAATCTTTTAAGTCATTTTTTTATTCTCAGCATTACGGGGATTGGGTATGGATTCCCTGGTTGGAAAAGGGTTTCCTTGGAAAATTTTCCTTTGCCACGTTTACTGCCTGATAAAAGATGAAAACGGATTCTTTTCCAACAAGAGTGGAAAAGTAGTTCTACAACTCCTTTGGGGTTCGTTTTACGAGAAAAAAATCTTGATGCAACTATAACTGCACCAGGCCAAAAATATCTGAACTTTGTTCTTCAAAGTTTCTTTGGTAGAGTTGCTATAATGCGTGCCTCTTATTTAGCATAGTTTTCTCGGAGGCATAAAATATCTTCAAAGTGATAGAATACTGTATGACATTTACCTTGCTTTGATATTTCAAATTGGTTGTTGTATTCTCCATTGAGATTTTGCACTCAAAAGTTGTTTGTTGATGCAGCAACAAGGCAAAGGGGAAAAGTTGCTGTTGAAGCTAAGAAGAAGAAAATGAGAGGCGGCCATTCATAGCAGAGCTTGATGAAGCAACAAGGCCCTTTCTTGAAGCTATTCTTCTTAAAAGGTGATATTTTAAGGACCCCCCCCCCCCCCCCCCCCCTTTTTTTTTGCCTTCATTAGACACTCATTTAGCTTGGTCTTGGTAATATTCTTTGGAGTTTCTATATTATAAAATAGGAAGCTTGGAGTTTGTTGACGGCGGTAACGACTAAATAAGTCATTGTCATTTTAAACTAGAGAATCACATATATCAACTTTCATAAAACCTAGAATCATAATCCTAGGGAAATGAAGGTTCTTAGAGGTGAAGAAGTACTCTGACTTTCAAAATTTCATGCTCTTTTGGTTGCACCTCAAGCTCAGTTCATTACTCAGTGGTGTAGCCACTTTATCTGATGGGGTCCCGGGACCCTCCATTGTTAAATAAGAATCTTTGAGGCCCTTTATAAAGATTGTTGAATCTCGGTGATGTGAAACTCTATCCCAGGTGAGATTAGTGTGCGTTAAGCATATATTTATAACCACATGCAATCTTTACAGAGAATATGTCTCATTGATTAAGGATTTGATGCATATCTACAATCTAGAACAATCTAAAGATAGAGAACACTGGGTTGGCTCTACACGAGATGGTTGAGTATAGCTGGCTTATCCCCACTCTAGGAAGGATATCTGTTTCCATCCTTATTTCTTGATTCTTTTAAGGTTCTCTTGCACTTGCTGCACAAGAAAGTGAGTTGGCTTGGAAGTCAACTCTTGACTGTTCTTGGGAGCTTGAGAAGGATATCTATCATTTTAAGGGTTGGGCCTAACCGGGTCTTCATAAGGGAACCCACCCCCCCCAATCAGAAAAATCATTACTAACTCACCATTTGGTTAGTTTTATCCCCTATACCTCAATGTTAAGATATGTCTATTAACTTTGTCAGCTGACTTACTATGCTTATCTCAATGTAAATTGCTTTGACAGGCTTCATTTTCGTTTTGACGGGTAGAAAGGCTAAATTTTCTTTTGAGTTAGAGCTAAATGAAGAGAACAAAAAGGAACATTTATATATATTGAAGCTGTTGGAAGGCATGTAGTTTGCGTTCCAAAGCAATAAGCTTGCTCTAAAGTAAATGAATTGGCTGAACTTTTTCACGTTATCAACTGAACACCCTACTTTATGATTAGATTTTGTTATTTGTTATTGTTAAAAATAATTATCTCTATTTGGGTGATTGTTTGGGAAAACTTTCTTTTTCCTATTATATTGTCTATTTCTATGTTGGGTTATACATATATATGTTAATGGAGTTAGAAATTCCATGGACACTCACTAAGCTTATTTTCTTGCAGCAGCCAATGGCTCCTTTTGAGAAAATGGGACCAATGTGGTCAACATAAAATAGTTGTTTCTTGCAAGGATCAATAAGAAATGTACACGATATTTAATTGGATTACCCATCAATGTTTTCATTTGTTCATGCATATTTGTCATGCAGTTCAAACATGCAGGTACATGGGTGCTCAGATCAATCTCCTTTTGCAAATATGGTCAAACCTTGGAAGATACACATTTATTAATCTGCCGGCATTCCAGTAAGTATACCTTTAGGCTTTAACCTTTCACTGATTTGGAACTCAAAAGTGTCTGATTTAATTTGGGACTTATTAGGACTTAACCATTTTGTAAGAAGGAGATTGACTTGAGTGCTGCCAGTGGCACTTGTGGCACTCAGGGTGTGGTATGTAATACCACCTCAAATTACATGAATTATTATTTAGTTAATCTTAATAGTGTATTAGATATAACATTTTTCTGAGCTGCTATTGCTACATCATTATATTCCTTGGTTATACTTTTTATTTTGCTTCCACTTCTATTAGTATATACTTTCTCGAATTACTTGTGTAACTCTTCTTTAAAAAAAAAAAACTAGCATTCTTTTCTTTCTAATGATGGTGTGCTAATACTTTCCAAAACCAACTACAATTTGTAGTTTTGGTCAGTCACCAAATTCTCCGAATATTTGAAAAAATCATGAATAATTTGCGAATTTAAGATTTTATGAATTAATCAATAATAATTTGCGAATTTAGGAAATAATCTTGTGTTTTTAAAAAATTCGCGAATTTCCCGAATAATTCACGAATGATTCAAGATTTTCAATAAATCATGATTTTTAATATTTCTTAAATTCTTCTTATACTTTTTAATCTGATTTTCTTTATTTTATCTTCAAGTTTTCTGCGAATTTTTCCCTGAACTTTTGGATTTTTGCCTTGCTGGACCACGATTTGGTGACTATGGTTTGGATAGGAGAGTTGTATCTGAATATTGATTTCATGGTGTGAACCATTCCTCTGATAACTATATTTTATATTGATGGTTTAACGAGCAACTTCTCTTATGAAAAAAATCTCTTCTTCCTAACTTGGATGCTTAGCAATAGCTCTTTCCATTTCTAGGCTAATCAGATATATGGATGGCTATCGATCTTAAAGCTGATAATAAAGAATTTGAGATAGGGCACATATACCCTAGCCATTTTGAAGTTTTTTGAGCATCATACTTTCTAGGCACATAGAACTTTATATTTTCTTGCATCTTTTCACATTGCAGTTTTCAATCTTTTTCAGTGGTTTTAAGAGCCCTAGATGCCTTAAATAAGATTTTAAATGGTTTTTGTTTAACTGATTGAGTGGGTCTAAACTTTTTAACAGCTAGTATATGTTATACTTGTACAAAGTGAAATAAAAATTAGTGCCAAAAAATGGCTAAAAAAAAGATTTAACAATGGCATGGAGGTAGTCCGTTTCATGGCATTTCAGCCAAAATTGCCTAAGATATATTTATACAATTGCATGGTTGTGAATTGAAAACTGTTACACTATGCATAATTTTTTAATGGCATGAATAGGTTGAATCTCTTCTATGTGAGGGTCCACTAGCATAATGTACCCACGTGGCACAAAAATAGTGCCATGATTCGATAATCTACTCACTCTTAAAAATTTGTTGACCCGTGAATGGTCATAACCATTCAATCGTTGCAAGTTCTCTATTATGCCAAGTCTAAGAGTTCGTCGATCGATTTGATGGTCTCAATCATAGTTCTAAAACTCGGTGAGTCAATGAATTAAACTCGGCCGAGTTACTTGACTCGTCTGGATTTCGAGTTGAGTCTGATTAGTCAAGATTTCATTCGATGATGCAATCAGGGTTCATAAACTACCCTTACATATAAAATATATTTTAAAAAGTATTAAACTACCCATTATATCAACACATATTTCCATCTTTTTTCATTGTAACATATTTTTTAATTTTTGTAAGATAAACATCTATCAAAATATATACTAAATTACCAAGTTGGAGCGAGTCGAATTATGGTCATACAATGCATATTTATATATTTGGTTTCTGCTACTCCACCTCAAGTCCTCTTGTTGATTTTGCAATTTTGACTAAGCTTTGGAAATGAACATAGATGCCTTAAATAAGATTTTAAATGGTTTTTGTTTAACTGATTTAGTGGGTCTAAACTTTTTAACAGCTAGTATATGTTATACTTGTACAAAGTGAAATAAAAATTAGTGCTAAAAAATGGCTAAAAAAAAGATTTAACAATGGCATGGAGGTCGTCCGTTTCATGGCATTTCAGCCAAAATTGCCTAAGATAAATTTATACAATTGCATGGTTGTGAATTGAAAACTGTTACACTATGCATAATTTTTTAATGGCATGAATAGGTTGAATCTCTTCTATGTGAGGGTTCACTAGCATAATGTACCCACGTGGCACAAAAATAGTGCCATGATTCGATAATCTACTCACTCTTAAAAATTTGTTGACCCGTGAATGGTCATAACCATTCAATCGTTGCAAGTTCTCTATCATGCCAAGTCTAAGAGTTATTTGATGGTCTCAATCATAGTTCTAAAACTCGTAGTCAATGAATTAAACTCGGCCGAGTTACTTGACTCGTCTGGATTTCGAGTTGAGTCTGATTCGAGTCAAGATTTCATTCGGATGATGCAATCAGGGTTCATAAACTACCCTTACATATAAAATATATTTTAAAAAGTATTAAACTACCCATTATATCAACACATATTTCCATCTTTTTTCATTGTAACATATTTTTAAATTTTTGTAAGATAAACATCTATCAAAATATATACTAAATTACCAAGTTGGAGCGAGTCGAATTATGGTCATACAATGCATATTTATATATTTGGTTTCTGCTACTCCACCTCAAGTCCTCTTGTTGATTTTGCAATTTTGACTAAGCTTTGGAAATGAACATAGATGAGGTAAAGTAATAAAATCTTCAAAACTCTTGGATGAATCTTAGTACTTGCTTACTTATGAAAGCGATGAAGGAGATTTGATGCTTGTGGGGATATTACATTCTAGCGAAGTTTAGAAAAAAATGGGACTGGGAAAGATCTGTTTGATTAAACCATTAAAAAGTTTTAGAGGAAAAGGATTGTCACGGTTCTTGAAATCCCCGATAAAAGGTTTATTCCAAATGAGAGGAAAAGCATATACATGAAATTACCACGGTACCCTTTTTAAAAATCCCAAATGTCCCAAAAAAGAGGTGATGATGCTTCAATGACCAGCAGGAAGTGCCGTCAATGTTCGACATGCTGGATGCCGTAAATCGGATGTCGACCAAGATTAAAAATCGAACTAATAATGGAGGTCAAAAATTTTATATTTCCCTTTTGGAGCTCCAGTAATGGTAGTCCTCTTAGAAACCCCTTTGAAGCTCCATTAATGGCAGTGCCTGTTTTCTTAGACTCTTTCATAAAATCGCACATGAAATTTAAAATTTTCAAGTTTGGAGTTTGAACCACCTTCACTCAGAGTAAAAAAATAAACTCGAAGATCATAAAAGAGATAGAACGAGCTGATCTCTGTTAATTCCTTGATAGTACTATTCTGCCCTCTCTCTCTCTCTATTAATAAATTCCATTTATTAGCTACTTCTAGGATTCGAAAATCTATGTTTCCATAACAACTTATTAGAATAATCAATGGATTGGAGAAGTCCTTCGTCGATGTACTGGTGTAAGTGATCGGTGAAGATGAATTTTTGAAATTCTAAAATTTGAATTTCCATCGCATCTTATTGTTAGTATCCAATGGATCGGGGAAGAAAACCTACACCAGTTTACCCGCGTAACCAATCAGAGAAGGAGCATAACAGAGCTGAAACAAGGACTAAATGTGAGGGTATTTTGATAATTTCATGTGAGAGTGACTTATCACACACGAAAACATATTATGATTTTCCAAACCCGAGAACACAGAAATCATTGCAATCGTGTTTTGCAGAAACTTTTGGAAATGGTTATTGCTCTAAAACTTTTCGTATTTAGTCCTCTCTTCTAAACTCCCCTACATTCTATCTCCATCCAACCCAGATTATATATTGAAATATTTGAAGTCATTTACTCTTAGTTCTTTCATGGTTTGGTCTCGTCTTATTCAACTCCACTCCCTAAAATTGATTCTTACTTCGCTTCTTTTTTTGTTAGTCGCAGACAAAGTGCATCATAAGAAGGGAGGCCAGGGTTCAGAGACTACTGATATAGTTCTTAATGAGAGCTCTATAGTTATTATTGACAGTCAACACCTGAAAATTACCCTTTTAAATCACAGAAAAGTGGTTCAAACAGGACGAATGTTCGAAACTGCCGACATAATTCTCAACGAGAGCTCCACAATTGCCACCGGTACGTTCAACACCTACAAATTACCCTTTTCATGTGATCATTTTTTAATTTTATTTTTGGTAATATGTCAGCCACCTCAATCTCGTATCTGTAATTTAGATATAAAAAAATTGGGCATAAGCTATTGGCTACATGGTTGATTTTGTTGAATTAAATCCGCCCTTTTATGAATTTTTTCTTCTTTGATTTGAACATTGTTTAGGAAGAAGCTACTAACTAAGAGAACGGAAGATGAAATATTAATTGTAGAACATGATCTCTACAATCGATTCAATGCGTCAAAGCCTATCATCGATGTAATGGTCCATTGTTAAATCGATGATAAATTGTGTTTTGTTTCAATCTTTGGTATCATAGCCAAATCGTCGATGATGACTTAGATGGTTTTCACATGGCACAGTCCCAAAAATACCAATTCTTTTTAACCCATGTGCCACAGTACAAATTTTGTGTGCAAGTTGTAGCTCCCATATTAATTAATGCTATTATATTTTTTTTATTGAAAGCATTTCCCCAAAAAGCCCAAAAAATCATTTTGAGGATAGACTATATTTTTGTATGACTCAACATTGATTTGAAGTGTTTACTGCAAAGTGTAGCAAAACAGCCGTTACTCATGGTTATAAGGCTGACTAATTACCTAATAAAAATTTAGTGAAATTATCAAAAGATTCAAAACAACGAAAATATAAAATGCGTTTTGAAATTCGAGTCTGTATTAGGTACATGGGTGTGTAATTCTGGGATCACGTAGACCAATCTCACTCCATCTGCATGGTAAAACAGTGTACGTCCACGGATTTGGCAGCACAAATTTTCTAGATGTGAGGAAGTTTCCCCGTCTCACGAGGTTCATTTGCTTGTGGCTATCTGATAGTAATGGTAGGCGCTTCCTAAGGCCTCGTTCAGGCGTTTCCTGGTTTTTCCCAGAAAAGCTAAGATTCTTGGCCACTGATTCTCGATGATTCTTAGCGCACTGATTCCTGGTTTTCCCCATATGTGTTCTTAAGTTACTTAGATTCCTGACAGATTCTTATAAAACTTAGAATCCTTTGTTTTTAAGTTTCTCTCAGAAAATCCTCAGAATCGATTCAATCAGTGATTATGCTATAACCGTAGAAACGTGATCTAATCATCGATTTATGTGTTGTACTCGAATTTCTTTGAAAATTTACGGGCAACCAATCGAGATGGGGGTGAACATATTTGACGAAGTCTTTTTTCGAATTTGATTTAATGGCCATTACTTTTAAAATGGGCCACTAATACCCAACATAGTTACCAAATCAGGGTTCGGCAACAGTTCGGCGAGGTTAAAATTCAAAAAAATTCGGGAAGTTCGGGGAAATATTCGAAGGAAAAGTCCTAAGAAAAATTATAAAAAAATTAAATTAAATTAAAATTATAAAAAATATCTACCATTTAATTCATTTTAAATGGATGCCAGTGTTGGAAAATATCTACTAGGGTTGTGCAGAAAACCGATCAAACCGATCAAAATTTTAGTTTCAATTTTGGGACATATCGATTTCGATTTTGATTTCAAAAAATAGAAACCGATAGTTATTGGTTCGGTTTTGATTTTAACATTAAAAAACTGAAACCAAACCGATAAGAAACCGATAGTGGTACTACTTAGTTACATATAAAAAAATAGGTTGCAATCAAAAAATTATCTTTTAAAATGGATTAATTTCATTAAAATGAGGTTTATAAAATGGATTAATTTCATTTAAAAATTAATCCACTATGTTTGATTAATTTCATTAAAATGGATTAAAACTTCTATAAAAATGCTACAAATAAAAAAAAGTTTTTAAAAAATGAGGTTTAGAAACCGAAAATCATTTAACTTGTTCGGTTTGGGTTTTGAACTATATCGGTTCGATTTGATTTTTGCATAATGGTTCTAATATCTACCATTTAATTTTAACATAAGTTTGTAATTATTTTATACTTATAAATAAGGGGTATTAACTTTTATGTCATAAACGATAAATCGCATAGCTAAACAGACTATACCAACGCGTCTGGAACGTTGAAAAACCTTAATATATATCCCATTTTCTTCAAATAAGGTTTGCGTGATTTTTAAAGTTAAAAATCCCACTACAAAAAATAAATTTATTGGAAACAGCTTTTGGCCGTTTCCAAAGATGGAAAAGCCGTCTCCAATACTATTGGAGACGGGCCAGACGGCTTCAATGTAGTCTCAAATACCCTGTCTCTATTGTCTTTGGAGACGGCATGCAGTCGTCCCCAATAATAAGCATTTATTATTGGAGACGGCTTAAAGCTAAATAGATTATTGGTTTTAGGGACAGCTTATAACCGTCCCCAATAACAATCATCTATTATTGGAGACGGCTTAAAGCCGTCTCCAATAGGATTTCCTCTATTATTGGAGACGGCTTCTAGCTGTCTCTAATGCGTTGTTGTGTTTCTCCAATATATATTTTTTTAAATGCTATTTTTTTTTTGCTCCAGGCACCATATTACCCAGTATACATCCATAACCTATATATAATATAAAAAAATAATTATTCTTTTTACATTTATTTTACTTTTAATTTTCACTATTGGTCGATATCCACTCCTAGCCCCACTGCATGAATAGGGTAGTCCTCATTACAATTGCAACTCCAACGCTGATTTGTAGAAAAAAAAAAGTCCACATTCAAATTGCAAAAGGGTTTTGACCTTTCACCAGGCAGCATAAGCCCAAGTAAGTCAAACTACAATTGAATTAGCATTTGCTCAAACACGTCCAACAAATCTATAGAATTTTCATTTTTAAGGTACAAAAAAAATGTGATTCAATCGCCAAGTAGGGCCTAGCAGCTTGGTGCTTTCCAAAAAATCAAGGTCATCATGTGAGTGGGAAAAACTTGTTCAGATTGAATGGAAGTGTATAGAAGTCTTCGTTCCTGTTGCCGCCCCAGAAAGACACTACAAAAATTGGCTTTTCCCGGCGGCTTATACCCGCTGGGAATACTCCAAAATCCATTGTTAATACTATTGTCGGATGTTGGTCCGCCGCCAATTCCTTTGTCGTTACTATTGCCGGCGGATATTGAACTTTTCTTGGCGGAGAACTTTGGTAATGTTTTCCTAACGGTCACTAATCGCATGATTCGACAACATATATGTTTCTTTGGCGGACAATGTGATATCGGTAATAGTAATTTTTTTTTGCAGACAATGTGCGTGCGCAATACTATTATTATTTTTTTCCGATAGACAATGTGGTTCTTTGGTAATAGTACTATTTTTTTCTTTGACGAGATAATGTGGTTGTCGGTAATACTCTTTTATTTTATGTGACGCATGTAGTTATGATAATACTATTATTATATTTTTTTTGCCAAACAATGTGGTATTAATTATACTCTTGTTTTTTTTTTGTGGATCGTATTTTTTTTTTGCATTCAGGAATAACATTTTTTTTTGCTCCATCTCATGCAACTTTGAATTATTCCTTATCACAACAGAAACAAGTAATAAAATATAAACTCTATAAATTATTACAAATTTGATATCAAATAATAAAAATAAAATTTGTCCCACCACATACAAATGAGGTTCAACAACCATTATCCAATCCAATTCAAATATATCAATCAGTGCAATGGTGTCATTAAAAAATAACCTACAATCCACATTTGAAGCCCTACTTTTGTACTCAAAATAGATACCAAAAAATGAAAGAGACTACATGACTTAATTTTTTAACAATCCATCGATGCCATGCTAAAAATCGTCGCCATGCTAATTTCTTCACCACATTAAAACTGCATCACAAATTATGAAGATAGTTAGGATATTAGAGAAAAAAAATATGATTTAACTGCAAAATAAATAAATCATCATATCTATATTCATCCATGTTAGAGAGGTTTGGACCATTTAAATTTGTAGTTGAGAGGCCATAGTTCCAAAGAACACACAAACAAATCCTTTATAAGGTCTACCCTAAAATCCATAAAAACAAATTAGAGGCTCAAACCGGACCACTTGACCTGCCCATTCCGGTTGAATGATCAGTCCATCCCGGTTTTTAATAACTGCTTAAAATGCTAGTACGGTAAACCGTTGAATCCATTGCCTAAAAACCATAAAAATGGTTTACAAAGCTAAAACAGACCACTTAATCTGCCGCTCGATTGAAATTAGAATGATTTTTTTTTTAAAACACCGCCTACAATCCTATTAAATAATTTTCGGTCAGATCCCTAAATTGGTGATGTTATTGAGTGTAGACTAACAAAGAACCAATAGTAAACGAATTTTCCAATATGGTTCTGCGGCACATGCACACATATAGTGACATAATGAGCCGCTTTTTTTATGAGTCAATCGATAATTAAATAATAAGCTGAAGCTGGAGTGAAGTGGAGTGGAGATTATCAAGGAATTGACACAAATATGAAAGCAATTCTAGAACATGTTGCAAGAAAAAATAGCAAATAGGTTAAATTTGTAATATCTAAAGCGAGAAAAGTACAAATGTGATAGCCTCAACCAGCTAACATCTAATAATGGAGTGATTGTATACCTTTGGTTCCCTTCCGCTTAGCATTTTTCCGATTTGGCATAAGAGTGTTTCGTATCAGAGGTTCATAAAAGAGCATCCCTTGACATGCTTGATACCCAATCAACATAGAAGGCCCTCAAAATCTTTCCGATTCTGGTTTCAAGTATATGAGCATTTACGGACCAAAATTCATGAAAACTCAATGGAGGTTATAATAAGCGTAAAGCGGGTGAATTACTTATTGGTAACATCCGGAGGAAAACTAGAAGCAAATGCTCTTGAAATATATCATGAATTCTGCACTTAGTCCACCTATCCCAAGATTTAGAAGATTAAATTCCTTATGCCTAAATATGTTGTTGCTAGATTCACGTTGATTGACTATCGCATTTCGATATTACAGATATTTTGATTTAGATGGACATATCAACATACATTCACTATTTTAAAATGAGGAAACTACTAGCCATCGAGTAGTAAAAGAAATCATATATGAACTGCATGTAAACAGAAAAAATAATAAAATGAAAGAAAACCTTGATCCCTGAAGTTGGAGAAGTTTCAAACACAATATATGTTTCTGAACAAAGCATTCCTCTTTCTCTGGTCTTGGAATCTTCCTGACCCTCTATTGCAACCTGATTCACTGTAAAGATGTAATTTGTTCTACAATACTCGAATGACACTTTCTGGCCTGTTGTCATAACCTGTATCAGAAGACCTGCTTTAGACAATCTGTTGGGTGATTAATTAGCATACCATAAATCAGAACCAACGAATAGCATCACTCACATGCATTTTTCACAAAAAAAGATTCATACTACATAATTTTAAAAATGCCTGCATAGCTATGATATGTTAAAACTTACAACTAAGCAAGTAAATGAGCAGGTAGTTGCACAAAAACGATATACATCCATTCAATTTTTATAAGACTCTTGAAAGGTTAAGTTCGTCATCTAAAAATTGCCCATCCATGGCAGCATTTGAATATAAATATCCAACACAGTATCCCACATAAAAAGATGTTCCATTCTTAAAGAACTTGTGTGCCCAACAAGCATATGAAAGAATCATGCACATGTTAAGAAGAACAGGGGAGGCTCTTTCCAGGTTGCAATTGTGAACCTGAAGCATATATTGAGAATTGGATACCCACATTCTACCATTTCTTGATTATCTTTCTCATGCAAGGGCAATAGCTGGGAGTAGCTCTGCCAATACCCAGGAAGGAATGAAAGTGGTCTTTGGGTTATCATGTGGAATAATCAGGGCATTTGGTGATGATGAGCATGATCGCCTATTTGTTTCTAATATGATGGATTCCAAGGTATAACTTCTAGTGTGCAAGTAATGGCTCCCTAAGGAGAACAAGTTGGACATGCAATTATAGTGTCGGACCTTAGAAAGAAAGGTATGGTTCCACTAACCTTTCCTTTATAAATTTTTAGAGAGTAGCAATCAAATTATCACTCACGAGCATGCCAGATCATGAAATGTACAGTGCAATCCATGTAAAATTGAAGTTGCAACTTGCAAGAAAGCTGAAGTATGGGAGAATGCCTGAACAGAGGCATATGAAAAGACCAAAATCTAGACATTCAAAATTATTAGCATAAAATAAGTGTCTTTCTCCAAAGAAGGAATTCAACATATCAAAATTAATATAGCGCTAAGTGTGTTACAGGGTGATTATTTATGCTTCAATGGCTTATCAAAACTTTATAAAGTGCAACAGAAACTAAAGTGAGATTCACCCACAAGAAACCATTAATGTATTGAATAAAATATGGTTAAATTCTAACACCATACCTACGGACACTTGATTCCTTGGTCTCAAAAAGCATCCGGAAACACATTCCAACTGATACATGAGTGTGAAATACTGCTTTAGCATATTTTGAAAGTGGTATGACAAACTTAGATGGACTTGCCCTGCAAAAATTACATCAAAATAAAGAATTAGCAAAATCAGAAGAGTATTTAATAACTTGTTTCACATATGGAACAAAGAATTAGCAAAACCAGAAGAGTATTTCGAAATTTAAATATCTGAAAATTACGTAAATTTTCAGAAAACACGTGAGTCAAAATAGTATACAGCTTAAGATTATATCAAAATAGTGTACACGTGAGTCAAAATAGTATATATGTGAGTAAAAAAAAAAGCTCACCTTCTAGATTCTACCAGAAGGGCACGTTGTTCAAGAGTAATCACTACAAACTTGACAACGAATCCATCATTTCAGAAGATTGTGGTTCATTCCCTCGAAATTGAAAAATCTAGTGATCAACAAGAAACTAAGATTAAATCCCCATTCTAATAGGGTAAGTCAAAATAAGAATATTTTAATTAAGAGTTATTCTACAATCATAGTGGACACGGTAGTGCGTTACCACTAATAGTCTTATTTTTTGTAGTACATTTTTAAAATATTACTACACTTGCTTCATAAAGAAAAATAATGCTAATGGTACAAAAGTGTAAGATAGATCATACATCAATCGTTGAACACCATCAGTCAATTGGCACATCAAAGACCATCGATTCATTAAAAGAGAAGTTGAACACTCCAAGATCAAGTGAAACCTAAGATTGGGCCCGTAGCCTAATGAAATGTTGACAATATTACAACCTCTAGGACCCAGGTTCAAAACCAACTTGCCTAAAAAAAAAGGGGTTAACTGAAAACACATAACTTCTATGAGGCTTGATAAAAGACATTTTATTGATTAAGGGTCTTTATGATATTTTCTCATTATTTTTCTTTGAGAGTATTGCTCATTTAACTATTTGTGACAAAAGCTTACTATTCTTTTATCTTCTACTAAGTTAGGTGTTTTGTTGCAGGGTTAAGTGGGTTAACTGCTTATGCTGGCTTTTACAGTGTGTGGAAGCCTAAGAAGAGCATAATTTGTAAAACCAAACCTAAAACCTAGGAGAAACCGATCCAAACTCAGCCGGAACCTGAAAAACCCTACCCAAACCTGAAAATCCAAAATGTAGGAGCTGGTTAGACCAGTATAGCCACGTTCACATACCAATATAAGCTCACATTCACATACCAATAAACTGTACTCTTAAGGAAAATTACAGAGAGAAAAGGTTGGAAAGTCAGTAGCTTAGACCAGCATAGCCTTGAGAATTTTATGTTATTTTTTATGTGTAAGCTGGGCTGGTCCCTGGTCCCTAGTCCCTTTTCTTCTTTGGGTCATTTTGATGTAGTGCACTATGCTGTTACGAGACTGTGATTAAAAGTGAACTGAGTAATCAAACTATGAGTACCAATTCTGAGCTTCTAGACTAAACTGAGATTAAAATGGCATGGTAAAACTAACCAGAGCTATCAAATTGGGATTTCAAACTGCATGGGAAACTGAGATTGAAAGTGAATGCTACCACATCCTCAAACTGAGATTGAAAGTGAAACAGAGATGGAAAGGCAAGTGAAAATGTCCAAGTGTGAAAGAACATTGAATTAAAAATGTAGAAAAGAAAAATAGTGAATGCACAAGGTGCTTGAGAATACTTATTTTACTCATATATTAGTTTAAAGACCGAGTTCACGGAAACATGACATCTTCAGCAAAAGCATCAATTTCTGATTTTCTCAAAATCCTCTCTAGATACACTTGGTAAGTAATCATATTATGAAATTTAAAGCTAAGAAACTACATGCATTCATACAGACTGGAATATTAAAGAAACATAAGAAAATAACTCCCGATATACAAATTGGATTAGCTAAACCTTTTGCAATATTGGGTAGATCTTCAACTTTGAGCACCTTTCATCCTGGTAATAAAGTTCAATGTTTAGGCATGACATCATATCATTTATAGGCATCAATCAGAGATATAAGAGTAGCAAATGGCTTAATTTTTCTACTCCCTAACATGTGATTAAAATTCTCCAAAACAGAATAATATAAAACATAATAAAGAAAAAATCAGTCTTTTTGCTTGCTGTAATTGTCCAATCAAGATCAACAATTTCCTGCAAAGGATGCATACCACTATTAGTCGTTTTTATGCTCTTCCGAGGCCTCCATGGAGCTGCATTTACAATAAGGATTTCAATGAATTTCGCTTAACAAAATCCAAGATTGCAAGCATGTGGTTTGCGTTTTCAAGTATATAATCAAGTAAAATAGCCGATACAATCATCGTTTCTTTCCTTACATGAATTAGAATGACACTAATCACAACAATAAGCTACAGTATTCACATCCTAATCAGCTATATGATGGCAAAATAATGGCACATCAAAACACAAAAACTGCCAAGTGTGGTCCGATCTAATCACACTCAGCATCAGACAGTGAGTAAAACTCAAGTAAGTTCCAACTTACTCATAAGAAACAGAAATAAAGACAAATCACTACAGAGCCTAAGAACCCTGTATACATGTTAAATTTAAGATTATAGGCATGAGAGTAAGTATTACAACCACATTAACCTGAAGGACATTCTTCAAGAAACTAATCAAAAATCAGTTTGTTGAAGGGAAGCCTAATACTTAGTAGGAAGCCCAGACCAAGATTGATAAAATTGTAGTAGAAAATTAAAATGAAATTTCTAGAAAGTAATTGGTTCTAGAAAGTAATTTTTTCACTACATTCCATTAAACAAACGATACATAAGAATCTGAACAATCTGATAAGCATGAAAGACATAAAACTTTCAATAGCTAGCATTAACTAAAATTTATGCAATAAAAATTTATGATTAATTACAAAATTAAATAAAAATTAAAAAAGCTATTTTAATCCAAATAGATGACAGTAGTCACAGCATCATTCAGCTCATATCTCCTCTAAATCCGATGCTCATAAGAACACCATCCACAACAAAAGTACCAAAATGGAAAGAAAGATCAGATCAACAAACGCACAATTATCCCATTCAAAATGAGATACACCGTTTAAATCTAAAACATAAAAAATAAAAAAATAAAATAAAATAAAAAATCAAAATAAGTTCACGAACCTGCAAAGAGACTCAGATTGTCGAACCAGATTCCACAGACGCAAACACAAAATAGGGATCCGAACACAAAAGAAAGATCTCCTTAAAGAAACCCTCTAGCCATGTGAATGCACTTCATTTGAATCGCTGCAATCAATCTCCATATGAATCGGAGCAGAGATCTAGGAGACAGATGTCTTTAGAATCGAGGCTGGCCCCTACCTGTTGCCATGGATGGTTGGGGAAGATGATGCTTTAGCTTCAAAGAAGCTATTGCGTAGCTGTTTCGGGAAGACACATACCTCATGACCATTGACGGTGAGTTTGGATCGACTGCATAGATCAAGGACAAGTATACTTCACCGGCCGAAATCTGAGCTCAAAATATGAGCTAATCCGAGAGGTTTGCTCAAACGTTCAAACGTCGTTGTTGCTCGGAAAAAGCTCCGATTCCCGCTTCCCAACAAAAACTCTCGAACGTGGGCTTTACTCAGATTTTGCAAAAACCTCTCAGAATCTGGGCAGATTCTGGGCAAAAATGGCTCTCGAACGAGGCCTAATAAACTTACAAAAACCCAAATCCCCTCCCCTCCCCTCCCTCTCCTTGAGGGTCCGAGGTGGATCAGATTCGGGTCTTAACGGAAGGACCGGATCCAACTCTAATACAACATAGGTGAGGTCTCCTCGAACGTGTATAAGACATGGACCCAATTTTAAATCAGGCCAAATTTTAGTCTAATCGGGTTGGTTCTCGGGTCATAAAACACATGGGGTAAAATGAAAAACTTGGTATTTTTGGGACCGTGCAAAGTGAAACACCATATGAGCCATCTAATTTGAAAGCTATAATGTAAAGACCTTTGATTTCAAAGATTGGCAAGAAACATGATCTTTATCATCTGATTCGTCGCAGTCAAAGTCTATTCCTTGCATCAAAGACCTTTACACCGTAACCTCCAAATCAGACGGGTCTTTCTTTTTAACACCCAAATGTGCCACGGTACAAATATTGTGTGCAAGTTGAACCTTCAAAAAATATCATGCTGATATTTAGTCGACTTGATTTTTTGGTCACAGGTAAGATTCAAGATTTGCCTGCCAGAGATGAGCTAAGCACGACCTTTACAACTTGAGCATGAGCACCTAATCGAAACTCTTCATCTCAAAAACCCATCTTCGCTACGGCCTTTAAGCATAGCCATATATATATATGATGGGCTATAGTTTAGAAAACATAAGTTAGTTTTGATGGAAATCGACTCTAAGGCCTCGTTCGAGAGCCATTTTTGCCCAGATTTTGCTTAGATTCTGAGGGGTTTTTGCAAAGTTTGAGTAATGCCCACGTTCGAGAGTTTTCGTTGGGAAGCGGGAATCGGAGCTTTTTCCAAGCGACAACGACGTATGGTCGTCCGAGCAAACCTCTCGGATTAGCTCAGATTTGGGCCGGTGAAGTATACTTGTCCCTGATCTATGCAGACGATCCAAACTCACCGTCAACGGTCATATGTGTCTTCCCGAAACAGCTACGCAGTAGCTTCTTTATATTAAAGCATCGTCTTCCCCAACCATCCATGGCGATAGGTAGGGGCCACCCTCGATTCTAAATACACCTGTCTCCTAGATCTCTGCTCCGATTCTTATGGAGATTGATTGCAGAGATTTAGATGAAGTGCATTCACATGGCTACAGTTGGAGTTGAATTACGGCTATGATGAATCCAATAGGGGCCAGCCTGGTTCTGGAGCTTGCAGAGATTCAAATGTTCTGCTTTCACATGGCAACAGTTGGCTACTTGATTTTGAGCGTTGGAAAATCTGGTAGGGGCCAGCTTCTCATTTTAAGGCACCTGTCTCATAGCTTCAAAGAGAAGATTGAGTGCAAAGATTCGAATCGATCTCCTTGGGGGGGCATTGAAGGCTATAAAATGCTCCCCCTTGCCTCCCTTCAACCCATCTCGGTATTTGCATTCCAAGGCAACAGAAAGTGCTTGAATTAAGGCCAAGGTGAATTTTTTTTGTTAAATTTTATAGCTTCTCAGCATTCTCAGCATTCTTCCTTAGATGAAGGCTTCTCACTGCTTCTTCCAATATGTATTTGACTGGTCGAGAGCAATACCCAACCAGTCCGATACCGGTATCAGACCTGGTATTGGTATCGGTCTCGGTAGCGACTAATATTGATGCAATTCGGCCGGGAAATAGTATGTGGATGTACTACCATGATGTTATTTTTTTTTTCATTAAACAAATTCAATATCAGTATTGGCCGATATGCATTGGTATTTGTTGATATAAATCGATCTAAAGATTGAAATGATATCCGATACTAATGCCGAGTTTGATACCTTGATGGTATCAAAAGGCGACAATAGAGAGTTTTCCATCATGCTACAAAGGAGTGTAGACAAAGGAACAAGTACAAATGGTTTCTTCATAGGGATGTACAAAGTAGTGTAGACTATTACTAAATGGTTTCTTCGTAGGGGATAATCAGGTAGGAAACTTTGCCTACACCTAGTGTGTTAACTCTGTTTTCCATCAAGTTTGCATACCTCTATAGAACATTCCACATTGAAATACCCTTACAATGAACTTCGTAGCTGATAGCAGATAAAATCGTTTGTGTAAGTGTTCTTTTTTTATATATTTGTTAGAGGAAATTATTTGCAGCTTTCTATAGCCCACTCCAACTTAGATAGCAGTGTCTAAATCCTAATATATTATGCACATTCCCGTCCAAAAAAATGACCTCTTATGAATATAAGGCAAAAACAACTACCCTTAGTTGAACAGGATCTGTTCTATAGGCTCCTATATACAGCAAAGAATCATCGTTCTATATATATATATACAATGTACCATCGTTGAAATATGGCAGGCCAGATAGTAGAGCCCAGCAGCTGCTGGTACCTTTGTGCACCCTGATTGTGTCTTTTGGCTCCCAAAATTTCACCCCTTTATAGATTGACTTGAAAGTGCTTTCCTCAAATCCTCATGTATCTAGGTTGAGCCAAACCATGCTAAGCATAGAGCTTAGCCACATGGAGTTCCAACAGATTAGGTGTGTCAAGTGCCAGATTGCTATATATATATATATATATATATATATATATATATATATATATATATATATATATATATATAGCAGGCAGCCAGCTTTTCACTGTTGATAATGCACTTTATTTTCCATTGCATCTAAACTTGAAAATCCTAAGGTCAATTTTATCAATCTGTTTTACACCCATCAAAGCTTGCACTACCATAAACAAGAAAAAAGGGAAAACCAGATAAAGAACTCCATCTTATTCCACCAATCTTTAAATTGAGAGCCTAAATAAAAAAATGCTCTTTCACGTGCATTCATAGTTAATCTTTATGAGAAAGCAAGCCAGTAGCAGAGCTCACTCTTGCACTCACAAAAACCCCATCAAACAGTGAACACCTGTTGTTGTCTTTGTTCCCACTGAATTAAATGCAGGAAAGAAAGGTACCCTGATGCATAAAACAGGTTTTGGAACTTAGAGCTTATGGGCCTTTTGTTTACTAATAATAGGTTTTTCAAATTTCATTGGACAATTGCAATCTGTGTTATATGTCAGAGGTTCATGTATTGATTTTTCCGAGAACTACTGGGTTTTCACACACCTCTCTTCTGTTAGCTTATTTGATTCTATATGTTAAATTTCATGCTTTTATTTTCCAATATCATTATTATACATCTTCATTGAATGGGGCATGTTACCACCCACCAGCTACCACTGCAATTAATGTTACCAGCTGCTTTTCACTCAATTGAAAAACTGATGTGATTTTCATAGTAGTATATATATAGGTGCATGACTCTTTTTAGTCTACATAAAGCTCATTTGGCTTGGGGGAAACAACTCCACGTTCTTTACCTTTTATATGTTTGCATAAAGTTGATTGCCTCACGGAGATAAAAGCAATTGCCTTCAGCTCACTTTAAGTTTTTGAAAATGGCCTATATAATTCATTAGTCATAGAAGATAGTAATTTGACTTATTTGTTTTTTCGCTACCAATTTTTAGCCTCCTTTTTTCCAAAGGTTAATCCATATATATATATATATATATATATTGGTAAGATTGCAGTTCAGGTTAGATTGCTATAGAAGCCAACAAGCAGCAACTACATTTGTATATATATATATACAACAGCCACCAGCTATGGGACAAAACAAAAGCAGAGTGGTCTAGATGGAAGAAGTTGCTGAGCTAGACTGGGTTAGGATGAGAATTTTATAGAATTCTATATTATCCGTGCAATACCCTACTAAAGTTAGTTCAGCTGATGATGAGGCAGAAGCCCACTAAAGTTAGTTCAGCTGAGCTGAATAAATTCATAACAAAGAAATGCTTAGTTAGCCCAGCTTTGGAGTGTAACTGAAACTAGAATACTAGTAGTTTATGAACTGATCTAGTTCAGATATTGAAGCGGATCAGTTGGGTTACTAGGCCAGCTTCTTAAGCGAATCAGTTCAACAAGTATTAGTAGAAACTAATATTAGTTTGTGAACTAGTTTAGTTCAGTTTTTGAACCAAAACTGAAACACTTATTCAATTCATCTTTTCAACTGAAACTAAAACACTGAACTTTGATCATCGCTCACTTCATTGCTAGGCCAAAAGGATTAACATGTTATCTCAACTTTATATACGTTGGCTGCCAGGATAGCTAGAGCAGAGGTGAATTACTGAGGTATATATATATATATGGGCTATTGGTAAGTAAGGCTGGCTAAAATTCAATGTTTAATTTGTAATCATCTTTAGAGGTTTTATATAGCTTCGACATATGTTGTTTAATTGACAATTATACTGAAATTTTCCTTTTCATGGGCTCTGTTAATTACCATGAATTCTTACCTTAGCTACTCAAGTTTGTGGATGTAGTGCAAGTTTATGGTGGCTATGAAAACACAAAGAGTTACATATTATTTTCAGATTTCTGAATCATTTCTCTCTTCAATTTAAGTTTGAATCCTATCATTTGTTCGTATCACAACCTCGGTTACCCTATTTTCTCTTGTAAAAATTTCAGGAAGAAGGCTATCCCTATTTTGCTTTTATATTTAATTCAAATTTCTTCTATATCAATCAAAATGAAATAAAATAAATATCATATGTCATTGAACATCGATCACTTTCGTTTAGAGTAGTGGCACTTTGAAATTTGAATCCATACTTTATTTTTTTTCAGTCCATGCTTTCTTGTTTTTTAATCCTTGCTGTAACTGTCTGCAATTTACTGGTTTTAGGTTGTAATAATGTATAATTTTTCTTTCATGTGCAACAGCCAGTAGTTCCCACTGATTATGCCTTAAAAGTTCATTTCTATATTCTTTTTGTTGAGTTTTTTTTTTTTTTTGCATAATATATTCTTCCACATCCCATTAAACTGCTGCTGCTAAAATGTGGATTGAACTACTGCTCCTTCTGTCAAATGATATCCATAATATAGTAGTAAGAGTGGTACAATTTCAACATGTTATTGAAAGCATGGACCGGTGATTAACGCATAGTTTGAATGGATTTATGTGTTTGGTAGAATTCAAACATGCTATTATAAGCATTGATTGATTTCTAACACTGAATCTGATAGATTAATATGTTTGGAGCATGTACGTTTATACAAAAATAGTCCATGCTTTCATCGGAGTTATTAAGATGAGGCTATATGGTCGTCGTATGTCAACCACAAAATATCGAGGCAGACCTAGTTTATGTAAAAAATATGAAACTTTGATAATTTTTAGGGGAACATAAGTTATGAGTAGCCGCAAGGAAAAGGGTGTTGCCCTCGATAATGTCGGTCAGTCAAAAAATTTCACGTGGAATGAGCAACAAGACAAGGCCTATATCGAGGAACTTGTCGAGCAATACCATCTACGTCGGAAACTACCTAACGGAACGTGGAAAAAAAATGTGTGGCCTGAGATGGCCAAAAAGCTAAAGTCTTACAAGTGCTTCGAAGGGAAACTGGAAGAACTTACCAGAGATAAATGCTATAATCACTTGAAGTCAGTGAGGAATAATTACTCTAGGATGAAGAAAATTCTTGATACTAGTGGTTTTGGTTGGGACAATGATAATAAAATGGTCATTGCAGAAACTGATATATGGGACAATTTCTATCACTGACCGTTAAGTAACTACTTAACTTTAACCTTCCTTGAGGTGTGAATTCCAACAATGTATACAATTTTTGAACATTTCATTTAACCTAACATACATGACTTCAGGGTAATATCTGGGCTACAAATTATCGAGGTAGGAAGGTTCAAGACTACAAATTGCTTTGTCTTCTATTTGGAAACAACACATATACTGGGGCTGAGGAGTTCCACCCTAGGAATCGTCGATCCCCTGTCCAAGAGCGTGCTAGTCCTCTTGGCGATGACTTTAGTGGGGACTCATACCACCCAGTATTTGATAATGAGGAGTTCCCCTACCAAGAAGGGCCTACCAATGCGGAGTCTCCCTTAACTGTCGAGAGTGGTCCAAACCCGAGCACCCGAACCCGCCCTACTCGAAACTCCAATTCAAGTGGGTCTGGAAGGAAACGGAAGAGTGTAGACCTCCCTGATGGTCTTCTTGAGAAGCTAGCGGGATTTCGAACAACTCTTGAAAGCATCGCTAATCGGGCCGTCCCTGAACCACCTCAACCACCTCGAAGCAATCATGAACAAATTTTGGAATTTTTACAAGAAATGAGAGCAAACAACTTTATTGACCATTCTATGTTTATGGAGCTCCTAGTTAAATTTGAGCAGTCCGGTCGAATGGCTGAGATAGTGATGGGGTTGCGCCCTGAGCATCGTCAATCCTACCTCTTTGCCTTATGTGGAAGGCTATGGCCACCTCCATAGGCCTATTGATGTTTATATTATAAAGTTGTTTTTATTTTATAAATTTGTGAGTTAATGTAAAAAAATTATGGTAATTAAATTGAATGAGCTTTGCCAATTAGGTATAATGGCACCCCCCCTCGTATCCGATGACGAATTGAATGCGATGTGTATAGTGGGCTTCGTCATTACCGCCATTGTCATCATCTTAACACTTAGACCAGAAAGGCGACGTCACATGTCGATTCTCACTGGTCCGTTATACTTTCAGGAAACCCTTCGCGGGCATCCAGATGTTGCATATGAACTATTTCGAATGCGTACGCCTTCATTCAGAAATTTATGTGACGGCCTTAGGGCGAGGGGTCTGTTGGAGGACTCACAGAGGATGAAGGTGGAGGAGGCGGTTGCTATATTCTTGTATACTATAGCCCAAAATCAAAAGAATAGAACCGTCCAAGATAGATTCCAGCGTTCGGGCTCAACCATTGGCCTATGTTTTAATAGCGTACTTGACGTTATCTTACAGTTGTATGACGATTTTGTGAAACAGGCCACTACTAGAACTCCCCCGGAGATTAGTAGCCAACAAAGGTTTTACCCCTGGTTCAAGGGTGCTGTAGGAGCTATCGATGGTACACATGTTGATGTTACCGTTCCCAGGTGGGACTCATGCGTATAAATCAAATCACAATGCGACATCACAAAATGTTTTGTGTGTGGTATCGTTTGACATGCTATTTCAATACGTATTCCCTGGATGGGAGGGGTCTTCCCCAGACTCAAAAGTTTTAGTAAGTGCTCTCTCTAGGCCACAAAATCGACTTCAAGTACCACTGAACAAATATTACCTTGTGGATGGGGGTTATTCCAACATGCGAGGCTTTCTAGCTCCCTATCGAGGGGTTCGCTACTATATTAAAGAATTCAATACCTCGAATCCCCCATTGACTCCACAAGAACTTTTCAATAAGCGACATGCGTCCTTACGTAATGTAGTTGAGAGAACATTTGGGGTACTGAAACAACGGTTTCCGATATTGAAAACAGCCACGAGGTTTCCAATTCAATCACAAGTGAGAATAGTAACTGCATGTTGTATTCTACACAATTTTATCAAATTATACGATCCAGAAGATCCATTCTTTGAAGAATGGCCAGAGGATCGTATAGTAGAGCCATCCGACGACTCGATTCACGAGATAGATCCTGACATCCATTGTACTCAAACCCCTGCAAATCGCGAATGGATGAACACATTCCGTGATAATATAGCCAACACTATGTGGGACGTGCAATCACCTTGACATATTAAATGTACAGTTGGTTATATGGTTTTATTGTAAACTCTGAACTTGAATCAATTAAATGAGCCACTTCTCACCTTGCACTTACTAACCAATTGACGTATTTTGTAGATATGGGTAAATATTACGTCGTGTTCGTTGGTAGGAGATCGGGTATATATCGAACCTGGGAGGAATGCTCGAGAGAAGTAATCGGTTTTTCTGGGGCTCGTCATCACTCCTTTCATTCGTACGATGAAGCACTGAATGCGTTACGACGACACCTAAATGAACCCTCATATAACCCACCCACATATCACCATGTACCTCCGATAACCCAACAAACACAAGTAATGGATAAAGTGATAGATAGGGCCTCAGATGTTGGTGTGCATGTAGATTGCATGTGTGGAATGTTTGCCCGTGCAGTTATTATTGTTCTCCTATCCACTTTGGTTATTTATGTATGGCAGTCACTGTGATTTCGTTATAATTCTCAATATGAAGTTTCTCACTTTTCAAATTTTATTATTTCTCATGTAATCAATTTATATCGGTTGTGTATCGTATCCCAATTCAAAGTATTCTCAATTCGGTATATGAAATGTGCAGATATGTCAGGCAGCCCTGGTTCATCTCATTCTTGGACAGGTTCATCTGCCTCGGCGTCGTCGGCAAGGCGCCGGATTAATATCGTTATTATTGACGATGAAGAGCCTGCTCCAGTGGCACTCCGTGTGCCTCTCGGATTTAGGGCCCCCAGCCCCCTTGCAGTTCGTCCCCTTGCACCACCCCTGGTTCGTACTCCAGCCCCCTTTGTTCATGTCGTTCAACCTCCCCCCATTAATGACGACATCGTAGTTGCCCTCCCACGAGCTCCGGCCCCGATGCACCCGCACCTCCCCCCATATCGGTCGGGATGTCAAACTCGCCCGATCCAACCTACAGTTGAGAGGGCTCGAGGTGAGGGTCGCCGTCGCGGCCTTGTCATACTCAGCTCCGACTCTGATACCTCAGATTCGGACTACCAGCTACCTCTCCATCATCGAGAGGCCTTGTCATACTCAGCTCCCACGAGCACCGATTCACCGGCCCGCACTGCAACAGCCTCCTACTCTTTGGAGGATGACGACCAATCTGATGCTAGTTCGTAGTGGTTGTTATGGGGGGAGGGGGGTGTTGATCGTTTGTGTTGTTATTATGGCGGGAGGGGGGTGCTGATCCTGGATGTAGTTTCCTTTTTTGTAAATTAATGAAAAATGATGAATGGTTGTTTTATTGTGCTCTGCCTTTGTGTCCACAATCTTATGAAAAAAATGAAGTTCTCAGGTGCATATATACCATCCCTAATTTTTTTTTCCCTTCCACCATTATAGCAGATTTTGGTTCTAGTTTGGAGCATCAAAAGTCTGTTGATTGTCAAACTATGTACTGAGTTTATTGTCAATAAGAGATTCCTTCTGCAGACACTGCAGGGGATAATCCCAGTAGCATGACAGCTACATTGGCTATGCTACTTAAACCAACTAAAAAGCTACGAAATGTTAATTGCTTCTCGACCAGACACAGAGACACACGGTAGAACACGAAAATCCGCACAGCAAGAGTAGCCAAACCAGCTTGATTGGGTGGCTATGTGCAGATTTTGCCCAGATTCCGAGAGGTTTTTGCAAAATCTGAGTAAAGCCCACGTTCGAGAGTTTCCATTGGGAAGCGGGAATCGGAGCTTTTTTCGAGTGACAACGACGTTTGAACGTCCGAGCAAACCTCTCAGATTAGTTTTTTTATACAAACTTAGGCCTGACTCCAATCCATATGATAGTACACATAAGGCCAATTCATTACCATTTTCTAATATCACCTATTTTATCCAGCGGCAAGATTTGCACTGTCACAAGTGGTAAAGAGATCGAAATTTTATTTTTCAGCAGGTATCTTACACTCTCTTACCACATGATATGAGCCAATATTCTCATTGTAGACTGGTTTGTGACCGAAATGTTACTTTATGGGAAAGTTCGATTTTCTGGACTTTACTTGGCTTCAATTTTTATTTGTTTCATCACTGAAATACTTCTTTGTAATATAAAGGTGGGGATCTGTATCTTAGAATATATATATTTGTGTGTGTGGTTTATCACTATAGAATTTTTATATAATCACTAGGTAAGAAATTTATTGCAACAAGGCTTTTGATGAATTCAACTTCAGAAATCACTAGGTAAGAAATTTTTCTCAATACTATTTTTGCAAGATCTCTTGTACTCTAGAAGCTGCGAGTTTTTCTTTTACAAGGATATCTGAATTTGTCAAGTACACATCAGGGTTCTATCGATTTTGAAATTTTATGTAATCTTCATTAAGATCAGGCACTCATGGGACGCATTACTCTAGGCATCGTGAAGTTAAAATCTATCTAATGGCATTATGTAGACAAGTACGCATTCCCTTATGACATTACCCAGTGGCATTAGATAAACTTCTTGTGCCCATTTTAAACGATGAAATTTCGTTTCTACACCAGATTTAGTTTTATTGGTTTCAAGTTCGCGTGGATTTCTTTATTTCTTCTCTAAATTGGAAGTATGGTTAGTTTCTTATAGAGTAGCCACTCCAATTGAGCTAATGCAGATCCAACCTCATTTGTTTTTTCTGTTACACTTTTAAGGATTTTCCATGATCATGCAACTTGCTTAACATCTTCAGCAAGAGGGACACCCGTGATGAGCGCAACACACTTTTTTCATGAGTGAGTGATTGTTTGTTATATCCTAATTTACTTATGCGCGAGTGATTGTTTGTTATATCCTAATTTACTTGTTAGTTCTCATGAAAATGAATGATATTTGAGCTAGCATTGGCTTTCCCAATAACTGATATGTATCTGTCAGATGATATTACCGATCAAAAAAAAAATCTATCAGATGATATCTGTCAAGTCCAGCTTACCCATCAGTATATATATATATACTGATGCCAACAGCTATTGTTGTATATATATATGCAACAGCCAACAGCTCCTGTTGAATATATATATATATATACCAAAGACCTCATGGTCTCAGCTGGGTTCATATTTATGCGTTCTTACCTCTTTTAGTTTTGTATTTTTTTATTTTAATTGGTTGAGATGACAAGGCCTAGATTTAAAGGGTTTTTTTTTTTTTCATTATCAATGATCTGTTATTAACATAGCTCATAGAGGAAAGTAGATAATAGGCAGTGAACACATTCCAAATTGGTAGAGATGATCCTCAACTTGGCAGTTATTTAAGAAACTAGACCTTTGATCCATGGTTGTTTGGATCATAGCCAGTCGAAGGCAACCTGAAGCCAAGTATCTCAATTCGACTGCAATTCTAGCTTTTTTAGATACGAGGCCTGATTCTAATTATCTCCACTTACTCACTTTGTTATAGTTTCCTTTTCCGTACAGTTTAACATGTGATAGTTTATTATAAATTTCTATATAAATGAGCTTCCTTTCAACTCTTGTAAATAAACGAAAACAATATTTGCATTAAACTTCTTCATTACACATCCTGAATGAACACTAGTCTTATTGCACTGAGACTGGTGCTTCTTTAGATGAGCTGCTGTTAGTCGAGTATGACTCAAATCATCTTTGGTATGCTATTAGTTTATTTACGATTCCTAACACTTAGTTGTGTGTGTAGCTTTCTTGCTTGTAAAGATTGCATTAATGCTTGATTTAACCTTCAAATTTCCACCTAGACTATGGTATGGTGTATCTTTGGGTGCTTTGGGCATGTTGGTAACTGATGCACTTTTATATCTCAAGGATGGACGCTTTGGGCAAGTTGGTAACTATGCATTATGATTTTTTTATTTATTTCCAGGTTAAGACCATGGTTGTTGACTCTCCTCGGACTTATCATGAGGTAAGATATCATGACAACAAAACAGAGATCTTAGTGAAATATAGATACTGCTATGTTTGATATAGATATGTAATGTGAGAAGGGCTATGACTCGGTTGCATCTCCCGAATTGCCGAGAATATGGGATCCCATGGGACATTGATGCCATGCTAAATCTAATGAAACTAAAAATATCTTCTCTTTAGAGTAAAATTCTTTATGTCATCCCATTTATATTTTTTGAGGACAAGGAATTAGGAAAGGCATAAACTTTTTAGGACATTAGAGAAATTTTTAGGGGCCATTGCTTAGTGCAATGGTAAAAGGCTTGGGGTGTTAAGCGTGAAGATGCGGATTCGTGTCCAGCGAGCAGCCACTTTGTGTGTAAATAACGAAAGGTTAGGTTTGCATCCCGTCCACCCCTCCCAACATGGATTTTCTCAATCAACAACATGGGTGCTATAGTCTTTTTTTTGGCCCAAATCATTACATTATCTTCTGTTATCTTCAGGTTACCAGCTACCTGCTGCAGGAAATTGCACCTGATCTCTGTGATCGAGTTGAATTATATGATAAAAGAATTCCTATTTTTGATGAGTATGGCATTGAAGTAGAGATAGATAATACCCTTATATTAAGTCATCTTAAACTTCATTAATTCCCCCACTCATAACCATCCACATATATCACATGTTCCACAGCAATAATATAATGCCCTTATTTTTATCACACACCAATAATATAATACCGTTATTTTCAATTTGCATGGAGGAACCCATGACTAGCGATGACAATTAATGGATGTGTTTCTGGTGACATTTCTATAATAATGGATGGGGACGGTTTGGTTGTCAAAATTTTGGTTAAAACAAAGGGGATGGTTTGTTTGTTAGTCTCATGAATTCAAAAGTGACAACTGGGCTGTAGGGGATGGGAGCTTCAAGCACAACTCATTCCACTGGAAACCCCAGCTTAAAATGTGTAGAGCTTGGCTTATGGGCTATACAGCTAGAAATAAGAAAGACATAAATGGAATTCATTTAAATCTATCTCAACAAGATGGGATTCTTTAGATCTATATAACCCTGTTTTAGAATTTTTTGGGGCAGTGGTGGTAGACAAGTCACGGATTTTTAATTTTTTGGTGATTGGTAGTACATTGGTGATCATTTGGTCTGCTACACGAAAACAACTCGGAGGTAGGAGATAAATAGCAGATGACACAGGTCCCAAAATACCAAGTATTTTTATTAGGTAAGTGGTTAGAAATAGGAGTTTTATTTTTAATAGTACTCTCAGTATATCTTATTTACTATATTTCAATTGCTAATTGCTAATTGATAGTTTTTGCATTTGCTAATTGATAATTTTTGCACTATCATCATGCGGTCCACATTACTATATTACAGGTCAAAATATAATTATGAAGATCCTTTTAATTCATTAGGGTAATCCATAAAAAATTTATCAGCATGATCAATCTATTAATAGTCTAAGCTAAGCAATGCACCCATATGGGTCTTTACACTTACATAAAAATTTTCGATAAACCATCTTAAACAGTTATTAGACTAGCTAATGAGAGTGAAATTTGATAATAGCACCCTTTTAATCCAAATACAGTGTACATACTTGTTTTCTTTTGGAACCAATGCTAAGAAATCTAGTTTCATGTAATGCTATTTAATGCCCAAAATAAATGGTTTTAGATTCTTGAATACAATTTATCTTCATTCTTGAGGGCATAACACTCTGCTTCTGTTTGCTTTGTGTCTACTATCTAGTATTAATTAATTAGTAGTTTGTATGTGGAGTAATAATTTATGAAATTTTTTAGATATTTGAGGCTGAATAGATTAGGAAAGTGATTTAGGATTCTGAAGTAGCTCGTAAAATTGACTCAACAATTTCCTATTAATTCAAGTGATTTCTATTTATTATGTTTAGAAGATTGATTTTTGAAGTGGGGATTTCCAGATTGGTATTGGAGTAAATGTGGCCAAGCAGATACTTGGTTCTTGGTGGATTTTCCCAATTTTCTTTCATGTTTAGAAGATTCACTAAATCAAGTCAGGTTTGCGTCACAGAACCATCTTCATAGCACCCATTACTATCTTTTCCAACTCTTCGTGCCCAAGACATGGCTGCAATTTTCCGGGGTTGAGCACATATAATTGACCCATCAGTGACCCTTGCTAAATCAGCAAGGTACTGCACCAGCTATGTACTCTTCCCAGAACCAGTCTCACCAATGAAGACCATTACCTGTGCGAATGAAAGAGAAAACAGTTATTGAAAATTGAGATACAAATCATGAAGATAGCAACAAACAAGTAGAACAGATGAGACCAAAATCCCAAATATAGAGTCCGCAATTTCAAAAGTTTCAGCTGGAAGGAAAGTCAATCGAAACAATAATCATAAGATTGCACAGGTATTAATAGCACTTCAAAATTTCATGTATGGGTACACCATGCAATTAGGAGAACCTTTCTATCAAAACATTTTATTTCGGACCGACGAGGACAACATCTAAATCAAATTTCATGACCGAGTATGTTGTCACCCATTGGTATCGGGCACCAGAGCTGCTACTAAATTGTTCAGAGTACACGACTGCTATTGATATTTGGTCTGTACGGTACTTACTTGGTGAAATCATGTATTTTAAATTCCATCATTGCTTATAGAAAAACCACCCATTGCTTATCCACTCAGTATAATCGCAAGAATATTCTACCTAGCGTTAAAGGAATTAGTTTCCCCAATATGTTGTGGAGGGAAGGTTTGAAAGGATTAACCAGCATCCAGTTAGGTACTTTTTTATTTTTTTCCATTTATCTCATAATTGTCTATGATTTGAACTTTATGACTTCTTTTTTTTCTATATCATTAGCTGCAACTGTATACAGAATGCCGGAACACATTCATTCCCTATAGGGATCATTGAAGTTCTTAATACATATCTCTTGATAGAACTAAGTGCCGATGACATAGAATTTGTCTATCAAAGATTAGTGCCATATACCTCGATTAACAACACTTTTGCAGTTTATATATATATATATATATATATATATATATATATATATATATATATATATATATAATTTTCTATGACTGGAAGGCATACTTCCTATGAACTTACTAAATGTGTAATTATAATCACAGGTCATGACAATGATATGCTGAGATAATGGTGTTTCTATGCTTGGAGTAATGACTTTTTGATCTTTGAACAAAAACAAAACTGATGTACCTTTAATAGGGTTGTCTTGGTCAGCCGGTTACCCAACCCACACCCGCTTTTTTGAACCAGGCCAGGCACATAAACTTTACTCATCAAGTCAAGCAGGGGAAAAATGGCCTGACCCACACACACACACACACATATATATATATATATATACGGGTTTTTGTGGGTTGGGTACATGCTATTGGTCCATTGGCTAACGTAGATTTCACCCTGACCAGGCCCATTAACAGGCCTAACCTTTAACAACAGTGTAGTATATAAACTAGGAAAGGATTATACTGTATTGTAGAAAACTTTGAGTCTTTAATATTGATCCTAAGGACAGTATTCAATAACAATTTCACATTTCCAGAAATTAAATTCTTTGTAGCTAGGTCTTTTCACAAGCAAACGCCCTATTATCCATGTTTAAGGCTTTCGTCGTCTGACATTGCTTATTCTTTTTAGCAGAGTCTGTAAAAACAACTCTCACTCCTGGCCTAGTTTGGTGGAGCAGCTCACTCAATCAAAATAATCATAATGCTTTCATAAAAAGGAAATGCTGATGTAGAATATAGCGCATAAGCAGGACGTGACATAATTTGAGAAGGCAACCTAATCCATGTATCCAACTAAGTGTCCAAGTAAGATGGTCTCAAATAGTCTATACTACTACCATAAACTCAGCGACTCATTCTCACCTCAGTTCAAGACAAATTAGTTCAGTTATATTTGGAAGGCATTGGCTAGTGTTTCTCTTTGATACATGCTATCCGATTCCGGGGTGTCATAAAGTTCTGCAGATTCTTACAATTGCTCAAAAAACTTTTCTGTATCATACCATTATATATGCTCTCTTCTTCATTTATGATGTTACTTACACTAGGGATTTCTCTGTTTCATACTGGATGAAGCCTAATTTTCTTTATTAATAGATAGGGTGAGTATATAGTATTAACCTTTCTCTGGCTTATGCTGCTAATGTAGATGACAAGTGGAGTTACAAATCAAGGCGATCATGTAAAGGTTGATGTGCTTCCTGATCTGCAGGTTCGGTACTATTTTTTTGCAAGCTTTTTCTACATGAGAAGATCTTTTCAGACATCTATATTGCCATTTAAACCTGATCTGATTCTCTTTCTTGGTGACCACTTTGATGGTGGCCCATTCTTGTCAGATGAAGAGTAAGGCATGGAAAATTTGATTGTACTTTTGAACTTTGCGCAATTTTAAGGGCATTTTTTCCCAAGCATATATGTTTCTCTTAATTCATCAATTCCTATATTGTCATATTGTGGAATTGCTTATAGTGAATATGAAAACATAAGAGAAATACAGATTTGTTTTGATGTCTCATCAGTGGGGATTTGCAACAATCATACCATTACTTATTGCACACACACATGTAAAAGAAAAGCATAAACAATAACAATAAGGTCTAGGTGGCCGACCTTGTATTTGATGTTTTTTTCTTTGTCTAAATGACTATTGCGGGTTCGGATTGTTGTTGCTCAAGCTTTCACAATCATGGCAATCAGGTCTAGGTGGCCTTTTAGATTATAAAGATATAAATTCTTTACATGCTTTGGCTCAAGGTGGAGTGCAATCTCAGTTTTCGGATATACAAAGTAACGGAGAAAACCAAGGAGCTTTGTTTTTTAATAAGTCCTAAGTTAAATCAAAACATGCTTGAATATGGCATTGTTGAATGTGTTAATAGGATGGTGCTGAATGTAGTAATGTGATTTTTTCAATGTATTAATGAGATGTTGTGGAATATATTAATAAGATTTTATTATATATGTTTTTTGGCTTATTATTTTTTTTTTTTAGTTGAATGGATAGTGAATATTTTGCCTCATATTTCTTGTTTACATAAAGGTTGGAGGCTTGAATTATGGTCCCCAGAGAGGGCACAAGTTGAAATCGCTTCTAGCTTCTGTCGCTTAAGGTGGGAAACATACCACATTCGCCCATTTCCATCTTGTTTAGGACACCGGATTTATGTTCTTTTTCTGAAAAGGGGCCCAATTGGTCTCATTGGGCCCAGAACGGGCCAGGTATGGGCTAAGATATCTAGACCTAATATTAAATGGGTTGGCTCATCCGGATTAGTAAATCGGTCGCGTATGAGCTACTTCCAAAAGTCTAATAAGGTTCGACTCATTTAATAGTCACTCGAACCCTCCCCAACTTCATCAAATGAGTTCGATTAATAAGTCTGGTCGAGTACTCTAGACGACAGGCCAATTTATTGATTCAATTTTGATACCGGACCTACACCTAACAAGCGTGATTTTAATTGATGGGATAAATGGATTTCTAACATCCTTAAAATTCGTGTACGTACGATTTAATTTGAAGCTTCTTTTGTATCGTGCTGAAGAGGGACACCAAATGTAGCTGCTATGTTTCTTTATGCTGGTGTTATATATATATATATATATATATATATATATATATATATATATATATAGCTGCTGTGTTTTTTTTTTTTTTTTGGATATGAAGCTGCTGTGTGTATATATATATATATATTAGAGTACCTTTAAATCCACCCACCAAGTCTTTGGGTTCACCCACGCGGAAACACATTGACTGCATTGAATCGGATGATGGAGATTGCTTATTGTCCCAATATTTCATGCGATCGATCTTTAGATCATGGATGTACCATCAGACGGTCACTTTTTTATTTCATGTGGTACACACCCTTAAAAGGGACCTTAAAATCAATTTTAAGCATGCAAGTGTTGTTATGGTCACTTTTCTGAGATGCGTGCAGCGTGAAATAAAACACTAGCCGTTTGATGGTATGTCGATAATCGCAAGATCCATCGTGTGAAAGACTGGGAGGATAAATCATTTCGATCGTCAAATTCAGATTGGAACAATAAACAATCTCCAACATCTGAGTCAGATTAGTCAATGGTTCTTGTCAAAACAGTATGTGATATGTTATGCAATTTGGGCCGTCAAATTTAAATTTCATGATCAATAGATCCTTAGTGGATAAGATTGGCATGAAATATAATCTTCATCATGTGATTAAATGTAGTCAAAGGTTATTATTTGAGTTAACGGTTGACAACAATAGAACATGTGATAAATATCGTGTTTTGCTCCAATCTTATCAACTAAGGACCTATAGATCATGAACTTTAAATCAGACGGCCTAGATTGCGTTTTCACATGCCACATCTCCCTAAAATACAAAGTTCTTTAACTGCGGTGCAATCACTTAAAAAGCGTGTGCATGTAATGGCTCCCACTTGAATATATATATATATTAGAGTACCTTTAAACCACCCACCAAACCTTTGAGTTCACCCACGTGGAAACACATCGACTACATTGAATCAGATGATGGAGATTGCTTATCGTCCCAATATTTCATGCAATCGATCTTTAGATTATGAGTGTACCATCATACGGTCGGTTTTTTATTTCATATGGTACACACCCATAAAAGTGACCTTAAAATAAATTTTAAGTGTGCACGTGATGTTAAGGTAACTTTTCTGAGATGCGTGCCGCGTGAAATAAAACACTGGTCGTCTGATGGTACGCCGATAATCTCAGGATCCACCGTGTGAAAGATTGGGAGGATAAATGATTTCCATCATTCAATTCAATTTAGTCAATCTATTTCAGCATGGGGGAATTCAAAGATTCGTAAGGTGGATTTAAAGGTACTCTCTCTCTCTCTCTCTCTCTCTCTCTATATATATATATATATATATGTGTGTATATATATATATATATATATATATATATATATATATATATATATATAAAAGCAACCGACTTAAATTAGATTCGAAAAAATCTCCGTCACATATGTTTAACCTCATCTCGATTGGTTGCCCATAAATTTTGAGAGAAATCCGAGTACGGCACATAAATCGATGATTATATCATGTTTCTACGGTCATAGTATAACTACTGATTGAATCGATTCTGAGAATTTTCTGAGAGGAACTTAAAAATAAAGGATTCTAAGTTTTATAAGAATCTGTAAGGAATCTGAGTAACTTAAGAACGCATATGAGAAAATCAGGAATCTGAGTTTGCTAAGAATCTGTCAGAAATCTTGAGTGTCCAAAAATCTGAGCTTTTCTGGGAAAAATCAGGAAACACCTGAGCGAGGCCTAAGGCTTTGTTTGACAAAGCTTATGAAAAATAATATTTTTTTTTAACTTTACATGGGCTTGTAAATAAAAGAACTCATGAGAAGTTTTATTTTTAAAATTTTATAATAGTTTAGTTTTTTTTTTTTTTCCAACTATTTGGTAGTGTATAAAATTATTTTCCTAAGATACCATTATTCACACCATATGTGAACCTGTAATCTCACCCCATCTTCTTGGGCTAAAAGGCATTAATCACTTTGAATTAGAACATGAACATTATTTTTTGTCCCAATTTTTTACAAGATGGGCCTTGAGCTTATGGGCATACCCTCATAGTTAGTTTTTTTATTTTGTATGGGACACATCCCAAATAGTAACTCTAAACTTGTGAGACATACATCAAGCTCAAATACAAATCATGCGTCATTTTTTGGAATGGGTGTCATATGAAATAAAAAAACAGTATGATGATATACCCATGATCTCAAGATGCATAATGTGGAAGATTGAGATAAAAAACAATCTCCTTTGTCAAATTCAAAGAGGTCAATGCATATTGGCCGGAGGAGATGGGGCGAGGTTACGATTTTATAGTGTAAATAAATGGTACGATTATGAGGTGATGTTACATCTAAGCCGTCTGATATAAAGGCTATGATCTACAAACCTACGACGCAAACGAGTGGTGCAAAACTCAATCTCTATATATAAGTCGATACAATCAACTGTTGAATCGGATAATGGGTTTGAAGTACATTAAGTCATATGATAAAGATCATGTTTGGTGTCAATCTTTTCACTTATGATCTTTAGATCATGACCTTCAAATTAAGTGGCTTAGATGGTTGGGTTACATTTAAGTCGTCTGATTTGAAGGTCATGATCTAAAGATTTTTTTTTGACAACCTTATTGGGGGTGCAATACGAGGACTTCCCAGGAGGTCATTTATCCTAGTACTACTCTCCCCCAAGCACGCTTAATTGCGGGGTTTTGATGAGATTCGGTGAACTAGTGCTGGTATGATCGCACTCATGATCCAAAGCTCTAAAGATCTACTACGCAAAAGAGTGGCACAAAACTAAATCTCTATCTTATGAGTCAACACAATCAAATGTTGAATTAAATAATAGTTTTTGAGTGTATTGAATAATATGGTGAAAATAATGTTTGGTGTCAATTTTTTTCACCTAAGATCTTTAGATCATGAGCTTTAAATCAAATAATTTAGATGGAGTCTTAACATGGCACAAGTTTTACATGCCAATTATTTCTTTTAAACTATATAAGCGCTAACTTCAAATGTGCACGTAATAGTTGTTGGAATATGTTATACCATGGTGATTATTACTTTTGGGGATGTGTGCCACGTATGTGATTATCTAATAGGTGAGCCATAATTTCTAAATTTATTGCGTTGAAGAAGGGACAAAAAACGATCTCTATCACTTATATCAAGACAGTCAATACTTTTAATTATGTAAACCTCAAGTCGTATAAACCAATTTCTCAATTGGTGCAAGGAATGAGTGCCTTGACTTTTTCATGCGACAAAGGCTAAAAGTATTTCTGGAAAAATTTCCCCGGAAATTTTATCCCGGCTATTTTTACTTTTCTCCCAAGCAGGTGGGTGGCTATTTTAACTTTTTTTCCCAACCAGGCGAGACCCAACATGCTCCCAAATAGCGGAAAATATCTAAATCTGTAAAATAAAGCTTTTTTATATTTTTTTACGAGTTTTCTTGCGTTGCCAAACAAAGCCTAAGTGAATTTTATTATATGATGAATTGGGAAATGCACCGATATTATTAAGACCCAAATCAGTGAATGGTCATGCATAGCTGCATCTTGTGATATGAAGATCTCAAAAGTGTTGACTTTGAGTGAGTTTTACCAGATGTTGACTCTAGATGACAAATGTCCCCAAAAGTGAAGGCCAACTCCTTTGCCTACTATCTAGGTCACTTTTAGGGATGTGTGTCATGTGAAATCAATATCTGACCATCTAATAGACACGCGATAATTTTAACATCCACAGTGAGGAAGATTGGAACATAAAATAATCTCCATCATCTGATTCAAATCAGTCAATGATTTTCGTCCGTGAAAGAACTGTGTGATACATACTATTAAACAGGTGAGAAATGATGTACCTGCCGACATGTTGGCTGAGTTTCGAGCCAATACATGTCGAATATAACGTATATGTATCGGCCAAAAAGGCTGATGCAAGAATTGTATAAATATTTAAAAAAATTACCCAAAGGGCTTTTTCAATATTATATTCACCTCATATCTGATACATATAAGCTGATATGACCCGATATTACCTGATATTTGACCTTTTTGACCCGATCTTTGCCTCATATCAAATCAGAGGTTGTCAGATGGGGCCTGACCCGATACATATCGGCTATGCTTTTCATCCGTCTTGGGGTCACCAGCCGAATTCTTTATTACTTAGAATGGGGGTCCCTTCTAGAGGTGCTAATATGGTGCTTTGGGACATGAAACCAATGGTAGATATGTGGTCGAAACAAAAGGATTTTTAGGGGCAGCATCACCAATGAGCATAGTGACTAAATTCTCCTACTTTTTGAAAAGCAGCAAATAATTTATGTTTTTTTGAAAAAAAATTATAATTATTCACAATTTTTTCAAAAAATTATATATTTTAAGAATTATTTGCTAATTTCATGAATTATTCCTGAATTCCCTGAATTTTTTTTAAATTTTGCCGGGTTTTTTAAATTTTTTAAATTTTATATATTTATAATTATTTATTTACTCTTCCAAAATTTGACCATATTTTTCTTGAATTTGACAAATTTAACTAGATTTTTTTTAATTTTTTCCAAGCTGATTTATTCCCGAACTCCGACTTAGTCACTGCCCATGAGAGAATCGCTGCCAACCCAAATGGGCAAGTGCTGTCTGCCCAAAGCCATAGGTTGCAGGTTTGAGTCTTGAAATCAGCCTCCCTAAAATAGGGACAAGGCTGCCTACCATCTATATCTAAGACTACGCTGAAAGCGGGAGCCTTGTGCACTGGGTCCGGCCTTTTATTTCAGGATGGATTCTGATGGATAGCTTCAGTTTAGGACTGTGAGAGGAAATTGGTTCCATGACATGGGAGTTTGATCCATTCAATGTCTGGGGTGCGGTACTTGCAGCGTGCTTCTACTGGTTTCTGGTTGCTTGGATCATTTTTTGTATCTTGGTTTCTCTCAATTTTTAGTCATGGTCTCTACTCCTATTGTTAGGGACCAACTCTCCTGCCATCGTTTAAATACCATTTGGTGTTTTTTTTTTTTTTCATTCTGAACCATTTGGTGTTTAAATGATCTTTTACCTCATTTATTAGCTTATGATCTTGGCCAGTGGCGGAGTCAGATTTTCACCTAGTCGGGGTGCAAGTTATAGTGTCAAATTTCAGTAAAATTCTTCAAACATGGGTATGATGAAACTTTTAACGAAATTTTAATCATTTCTTCGAAATTACAAAAATTAATAAAATTTCATTAATTTTAGCCATTTTTAAATAATAAGAAAGACTATATATATATATATATATATATATATATATATATATATATATATATATATATATATATATATCTTCTGTACTTTCTGAAATTTTTCCCGAACTTTTTTAATTTTTTCACAAAATTTAGTTGAAATGAACCAAAACGATCTCCTCACGAAATTTGTCACTATGGCACAAGTTCGAGGAAAAATTCGGAGAAAAATATGACAAAATGCGTCAAGTTCAGAGAAAAATTTAGAGAAAAAAATAAAATTAATAAGTACATAAAATTCTAACAAATACTAAAAATCAAGATATCCTTACTACTATATTATATAAAAGTAAAAATAATTTCTGTCAATTTTTCATGACTAAAATGTCCTAACTCATATCTCATATTGTATACGGCAAAAACCCGTATGTTTGTTTGCATGTTTCATAAGAAGACCAAAAAGATGAAGCGACGTTCAAAAGATACAAAGGTTGCCGGCCATAGAGTATTCCGTCTGAAACCAGATAAGAAAAAGAGGTCTCTGTGGTCAGACGTTGAAAATCGTCTCTGGCGGCGAGTAGAACTGCGAGAAATATGACGGGAATTATAGGTTGTACCATTTTTTTCGCTTTCCTTGGGGGAGAGAGAGAATACGAAGAGTTGCGGGAGATGACTTAAGTATACACATTCATTGTGGAGAGAGATTGCACCGAATTTAAAGATGTCAATTGCAAAAGATTAGAACAAAATATAAATTTCATCATTTGATTAAATGGAGCCAAAGGCTATTATATAATTCAACAGTTGACTTAATAGATCATATGACAAGTATCTTGTTTTGCTCCAATTTTATTTACCATAGATCTATTGATCATGAGCTTCAAATCATATGGCCAATATTGCATTTTTACATATCACATGTGCCTAAAATATCATCTCTTTCTTTAAATTCGGTGCAATCACTTGAAAACCGTGTGCAAGTAATGGCTCCCTTTTTTAATTGTTTATGGTTTTTGGTAGAGTGGTAGGTATTGAGTGCTGACCCTATGTTGTCAGGTTGGTGCATGTGTTAATCTCCGTCAGCCACCTATCAACGGGTCGGGTCAGGCCAAACTTTTGCAGCCTAAATGGAAAATGGCAATATCGGGTAGGGTAGGTTGGATCGGATGTCTCATGCTCGACTCGACTTGATGGGTCAAGTTTATGTGTCCAATCGGATGAAATATTGAGTTGAGTCGGGTTGGGCATCGGGTCGACCTGACTTATTGATAGACTTAGGCCTTGTTCGAATACCCTGTTTCTGCCCTTTTCTGCGAACAGTGCTAAGAAAGTGAGAATTTTTAGCCGTTTCCGAGCATTGCACGCGTTCGGTAACCAACATGGGACCCACAGGAAAGTATCCACTTTCCGACTTTTGGCAGCATATGCATTTCCTACAAAAAAGCGCAGGAATGCTCCGAAATTGAGTCCCACGCAGGAAGTATATTGCTACTTAAATTGTTCAATGCAATACATAAAACCCCTTGTGTATATTCCCAATGGCTGTTAAAGCCTAGCTTTCTCCTCTCTTCTCCTTAGCTGCCATTAAAAGTCGCAGATGGAAACTGAGGATGGATCGCTACAAAAGTGTGGGGATGGATCGCTTGTAGATGGAAATTGAGGATCCCAATCACTCAAATTTACTAATGGATATATAAGCTTCACAAGAGATCATTCTTTCCTCTAAAACCCCAATCCCTCTCATTGATTTTCTCTGCAAACAAGATAGATAATTGTTAATGGTGTGTTGAATTGTGAAGTCTGTGATGGTTCCGCCATAGAGAAGTACCCAGTTGAGATTCTTCTTGATCAGCTCCCGAACAAGTTCGCTAGTTCGGATTTGGGCCATCTTTGGCCTCCAAAAATCTGTGACCGTTTAGAACGACCGGTAGGACAAAGGGAAGAGAAGAGAGTAAGAAGGGTGTGAGTTGCAGAGAAAAGCAGAGAAGATGGCTTTTGTATTTGTATTATTTTTTTTAGATTTATAGACGCTAGAATATGGTCTCATCTTGTGGGGTGAGGATGCACAACAAGTGAGACACGTGGTTTCATATTTGAGCTTTATAGATGTTTCTAGAATATGGTCTCATATTTTATTTTTATTTTTTTCCTTTACTTTTTTTTTTGTTTGCACTCATATAGTCATATTAGTTGTCAATGGGCCAAGGCGGATCAGGTTGGGCTTGAGCTTTTGGATGGAGTCGGTGGATAAGGAGGACTTTGATTGGATACATCCCACAATGATAGCTCGGATGACGGGGGTAGCTCTTACATTCATACGATCACTACCTCATACTCTTCCGACCAGGGGGGTGGCAATGACGTGACCTCGAAGCAACATTTGGGGTTAAATATCATTTTTCCTGTGCACTTATATTTGTCTTAATTTTGTAATTGGTTCTCCAAAGAACTCGCTTTTGAATGAAATGACCAAATGTACTATATACTTTCGTTAATCGTACAAGCGACTATTATTGAGTTAGTATGATATGCGATCGGGTAGTAAAGCTGAGCGAATATTTTTTTTACACAATTATATCGACGGAAGTGTTCAATATGTCATGAATCGTGTATTGGCAAAAAATAACCTTAAAATATATACAGTACGATATCAAATGCTCTACCGTCATTCCTACGGTCATACGATGTCCCTAAAGTAAACCAATTCTGTTTGCACCCATGTATTCTCTAACTACCCTTTGAAAACCATTGATTCTTTCTGCTTCGTTCTGCTCAGGGGATAAAGATCTCGTTTCACCTCACTATTTCACACAATAGATCTTGCAATAAAAAACTAATCATCTGATAGCCGTTTCATGATCTCAAGATCTATTGCGTGGAAGATCGGGGTGAAAAACGATCTCTGTTATCTGATTAGACGAAATCAACAATTGCACCAATAGAAGTGTTCAACTTCTCATAGATCGTGTATCTGCTAAAAATGACCTTCAAATATATGCAGCACGGTATCGGATGCTCTACCGTCATTCCTACAGTCATACGATGTCCCTAAAGTAGACTGATTCTGTGCTTTTCTGGAACAATTAAAAAAACACAGGAAATCTTTCCTTTCTGTGAAATGCCAAGAATCAGAGCTTTTCTGAGGCCTAAAAGAACACACCTGGGGAAAGCTAGGAATCTGAGTTGGCCAGGAATCTGTAGGAAACTGAGTTGTTAGGAATCAGAGCTTTTCTGAGATAACTAGGGAAATACCCGAACATGGCCTTATTGCTAGGGATGTGAATGGGTTGGGTCGACCTGGACCCGATCTACTCGAATGAAAATTGGATCTAAGCCTTGATGAGCAAAATCTATTTAATATTAAAGTAAACATTCATGAGCATAATAGCAGCTCATGGTGTGTAATTTATAACTGAAGACAAAAATAATGAGATCATAACTAAAGCATGAAACATTATTCTATAGGTTACTTACAATAATATTAGTTAGAAAAAGACTTCCAATTATAATATTATTAAACACAAGTTATAAGTTTCATTACAATTCTTTTCAAATTATAAGTGTCATTTAGATTATTTTAGATATTAAGTGTTGTTCATTATTATTTAAGGATTTAAAACGAAAATTATGATTGGCTAATATGAGAAATCAAGCAAGACTAATATGGGATTGACATAATCTTTCGAGAGCCTTATATATTATTTATGGACCTTAAATTAATTTCGATTTCAGTAACTTTAGCGTTGTTGTTTAGTAACCTAGTTAGAAAATGATTCCTTTTTAAAAAAAAGAAGTGGTGAAGAGGCTCTTTAAAATATCCACCTATTGATAGATAAAGATAAGGGCACCATCATACTTAAAATGCTGCCGACCAACACATAATCTATTACCTAGAGAAATTGATGAGAATTGGTTTCTGTATAGGCCGTGGTAAAGAGATTAGACAAACAGATGTCTCGTTGTTAGGCCCACATTAAGTCGGTTTTGTGGAACCGCCGTCACGAATCCTTTGAGCAATTCCTGTACAGGCTACACGTGTCTTTGCATTCCACCTAATATATTTTAAATTATAAAGTTGAGATCCCCTGTGATACAAATAGATTTATTTTCTGTATATGATAATTTTACATATAGATTGCCTTGGGTTGGACCATTCCTAACCCGGGTTGGTTCCCAGGCCAAGTTTACATACCCAAAAAACTTATTATTTTGGCACTGAAATCCTTGTCAGGTCCGTTAAGAGGCCTAGCAATACCCCTTAAAGAGGTGAGTGATGCATAGATTTTCACGAGTACTATTCTTCTTTTCATCTTCAGTCAATCACAAGCGAGACATAATTTCCTTAGGTACCAAAATCGTCTTATAAGGTCGTATATATATCAATGCATTAAATACGAGATTATGGATAATGAAGGCAATAAAATTCTCAAGAAAATTAAAGTCGAGAAGGAATAAATACTTATTTTTTATTTATACTTATTTATTAATTTTTTTTTTTTCATGCTCTATAATTGATAATATAAGTTATATTTTTTTTTTTATTAAATTTTTTATAATTTTAAATTATACACAATGAAGACATATGAATAAAATTTAGTAATAACTACTTTTTTTTTGTCTTTAATAAATCATAAAATATAATAACAACTAATGAACACTTGACATACTATATATATATTTTTTATGTTCAATCATTTAAAAGTCCTAATATGCATGTGCCTTTTTATTAGTAATGAAAAAAATATGAATTGTTCATAGATTATTTGGGAAGTTCGTGATTTAAAAAAAAAAAAAACACATGTTTAGTTCGTGATTAATTCTTAGAACCAAGGTATCAAATATCAGCCGATACTAATACGTATCGGCGATATGTATCGATTTTTTTGACAAACCGATATGTATAAAGTATCCAACTTGATATCAGTATCAGCCGATACGTACCCGATATCGGCCGATACCTATATTTTTAATTTATTATTATTATTTTTTAAATAGGCCGATACGTATCTGTTGATTCGTATCGGTCCTCGAAGCACTGATACCCGCTACCGAGTTTGTTACCTTGCCTAAAACTTGAAATTTGAGAATTATCATAAAGATAAAATATCATTTTCAGCAATATTTCGAAAGGGTGTCATTTCAGATAAAATTTGAGAAAAATTTAAAAAGTTTCAGTGAGTACAAAAATTATTTTTATATAAATTATATTTAGTATTTATAAAAAAATTTATCTATTTTTTATAGATGGCTAACATTAAAAAAAAAACGATCGACTCTCCCTCTATTAGACACCATATGGTGTTTAAACAATCTTGTACCATTTTTTGGTTTATGATCTTGGAAATTCATATTGTCACAGTGATATATTATGACATGCAGGGCTATGGGTCCAAAAGCTCACTTTTTGAGAGATTTGAACCATCTGATTTGTGCAATCTAATACCCACAATTGTTCTTAATTTTCATAGCCGATATTAAAGGTCATTGATCGGATGGTTTACATCCACTTACAAGTATGATCCTTTGGATCAGAGATGTTCTGACGATAGATTGCCACATGGGCAATTGAAATTGATCATAGATGTATACAACATAACAATGATAAATCAAACTTCAATGGTGTTAAATAAAAAGTGACATTTTACTAGTATAAGATTTATTAAACACATCATTATCCGTAAAAGAAATTATTATTTATTTCGACAAAATTAATGAATTATTGGTAATTTTGGAGAATATATCAAAATTTCTTCAAAAGTTTCATCAATTTCATAAAATTTCAGATAAATTTTTCACCATGGTGTGTTTAACCGTCAGTCAGGAGCCATCCCATTATTCCGTATTGTCGTCCTCTTCATTAATAAAGGGACCCGACGCTCCTTACCACATTTAAATACAAAACAGTTCTATAAAAAAAATAAAAAAATAAACGACCTTACACCATCAATGGTTTATGATACGGGTGATCTATGCCTTCAAATTGATAGACCATAGATTGAAGTGCAACAGGCCCAAAAATGATCTTTTAGGGCAATTTAAACCATCCAAGTTGTTGACTACAATATCCACCTGTCATTTTTAGATTTAATGGTTGATATTAAAGTTCATCAATCGGATGGTTTACATCCACTTATAGGCATATTTCTTCAGGCTGAGATATATTCCAATGATGGATTGCCACTCGAACACTTTAAATTGATCATAGATCTGCCCACATGGCGTAAAGATAAATCACACTTGAATGTACTGAGATGAAAATTTTAATTTTAATGGTGTAAGATCATTTAAATACCATTTTCGTGTTTAAATGTCGGTCTGTAACCATTATTCCTTAATATTACACTCATTATTGAAAAGAGAAAAATGACTCAACTCTCCTGACCGTGTTTAAATCGTCTTACACTATCAATGGTTTAAAATGTGGGTGGTTGTACTGTCAAGTGATAGATCATTAATTGCCGTACAACATGACCATTTGGATGCTTCACATCCACTTGTCGGCATTTTTCTTTTGGCTGAAACATGTTCCAATGATAGAATGCCACTTGGATAATTTAGATTGATCACAAGCATTCACCACATGGCATTATATAATCAAACTTCAGTGGTGCGACTTGCGAGATTAAAAGACTAACTTTAATGGTGCAAGATCTCGATCAGCAGCCATTATATTAAAAAGACAGACATTTGGATCTACCTAATTTACCGCTTGGATATCACAAAGGGAGCAACAACTTGCACACACTACACAAAATTTGTACCGTTTCTTGTACCGTGGCAAATGGTTAAAAAGAAATACTTTGTTATTTTTGGGATCTGTGTCACATGAAATACTATTTAAGCTGTCTGATTTAAAGGTGGTTAAAGGCGGTGATGGATAGATCTTTGAGGCCAAAAGATTGGCACGAAACACAATCTCTATCATCTGATTGAATCCAGTCAAAAACAATCATCTGATTCACTGGTTAACTGTAACAAACCAAATGATAGACATCTTTTTCATGCCAATTTATGGCCTCAAAGATCTTTACATTATAATCTTCAAATCAGACGGCTTAGATGGTGTTTCACAGGGTACAGATCTCAAAAATAAGTCTTTCATTTTAACCTTGTGCCCCAGTAAAAATCTCGTGTGCAAGTTCCAACTCCCTGTCACATTATTATTAACAAAGTGTGTGTCACGAGGTGCAATATTGATGACCAATGCCCCTAATACCAAAGCAAACTATGTATCTTGATCAAGCCAGTAACACAAAATTAGAAGAAAATCTGAACAAGCACTAGAAAAAGAGTGAATCAAAACCCAAGCACAACAAAATAACCAAAGCCACATGAGCCGGTCAATATTCTTTTTTGCATGATAAAGCAGTTCCACAATTTACTTCTTATAATCCAAAAGGGCAACTAAATAAAATTGTGTAAAGCATGGTTCAAAAATCCGGTTTACCAATACGTATCGATCAGGGCCCTGAATGATGCGTATCAGCCATATAGTCTGACACATTGATACATTGAATGTATCAGCCGATACATTGACCAATATATTGAACGATGGTAATCTTGATCTTTTAGAAAAAAAAAAAATCCTTAAAGAATATGTAAAATATCTGGTAAAAATATTTTTTTGTAATTTTTTTTAAATAGTGTAATTATGTTTATCGTTTAGCTGTTGTTTTCACACTTTGACTGATTTGTAGTGAGTTTTATAATTTTTTTCTAGTGATACATTAATAATCTAGACATAAATTGAACATAAGAAAATAATTGACAAGTATACATAAATTTGACAATGAAGATAGTACCTCAAATTTAGAGCCAATGAAGTTCCTAGTCAGTTATTTTTCTTCATCTTCATTATTGTTGTTTCGACTATACCTATAGTGTTGCCCATATTCATATCCATGTCGATATTGTTTGTACGTCCCTCCTTCGAATTTAGGCTGAGGGTAATAATAGGGATGGGCTCCAAATAGTTGTGAGATGAAACCTTCATTTTTGGGGATAGCTTGGTTGAGGAATTGGGGATAACGTAAGAATTTTCGAAATAATTATAACCAAATCCCCCGAAACTACTATTAGTAGACCAACATCATCTTGTTAAGATTGATATGATTCAGAAGCTCCGCTTCCTTCAATCCCTTCACCTCGAAATGTTGGTGTGGTACATCTTCATATCATCATCACTCTAGTAGGCAACACCTCCACAACTTTGACTATAATAGGGACCCATCTCATCCCCACCAGTGGTATTTTACACTAGTATATGTTTCACCACCGCCACCATCATTATCATCATCATCATCAAGACGTGAATTTTGTTGATGAGGCGATGACAATTTGCGTTGAAGTCTTCTCTTTCTACGAGGTTGAGAAGCCTTCCCCTCAGCTAATCTTTTCGCTTGGTCCAACCATGCAGTGCTCCTATTGTCTAACACTGAAGCTTTCATCTATTTAATCCATTCATTTAAAGGGTCATTTATCCGCAAAAATCCAACTCGATTGGATAAAACTATTCATCATCTGTAGGGCAAGGACATGAGAAACTAATTAGTATGCCATTTACAAATAACTATTAAAATTATAAAATATTAAACAATTGTTCACCACGTTAGCTCGTTTGATATTTTTTACCCTTAACAGCATATTGTGATGACAATAGACTAACTTTTCTAATCGTTCCATAGTTAATTTATTCCCTATCTTTGTGTGGATGAGAGAGAATATGCTCCAGCTCTTCTAGCTCTTCTCACAAGCGAGAAACATGTTTCGGACTGAACTTGCATTGCAATCCTCTTCAAGAATGGGATACAACACTTACATCCTATACATACACAAAAACAAAATTTATCTAATATATCCTTATAAATTTGTTATAAGGCCAACAGAGTGTTAAGCGAGCCTTATTTTCTCATAACATGTCAATTTGCATATTATTCGATAAGTGAGTTTATTAATATGTAATATAACATTATACACGTTAAAAAAATAAATAAATAGGTAATTTTTACTTGCGTCCCCTATGGCTTGCCCTTGGTTGGCGAGGTACGACTCCAACCTTTGAATGGCATTTAGTAAGTCAGTTTACACTTTGATCATTGGTGCTAAGGCGTCGGGCATATTGATAGATGTGGTTCAAGTAATGCCCTAATATAAAATATAAATGTAATTAGTATATTAGAAAAGAACGAAATTACAAAGACAAAATAAGTTTTTTACGTGCAGCATGCAAGCAGTGACGGAATTGCCTGTGTCACCTCTTGTTGATGGCTTTTCAATGTTGCTTCCATCTAGTGTAGCATGTTTTTTGTATGGCCAACTTAGTCTTGCCCAATGAATCATATAGGTACCCCATGATAGTTTTGTCATCGCCATCAACGAATCTCAAGACAGATACGTGTGGCACACTGACGTCTACCAAGTGCTCAACATCCACCCTATGAAGTGACACTTCATAGGTAGTCCACTCTTGAGATTACACCAACATCTTCAAATTTGTCTTTCAACAAGCTTTGGAGCGCCAAGAATTGGGTACCAAGCGCATTATGCTAGCCTTATGAGCTCGCTATTATCAGTAAATTTTCTCATTAAATTCTCACGATTATAGATGAAAGTGGCAATCATCTGCACTTTACAATGAAAATATTGGCATTATCCTCATTTCCTAAGTTTTCAAAAATGAGATTAAAGCAATGTGCGGCACATGGAGTCCAATAAAAGTAACGGTACTTTGCCATGAATTTTACACGGATCACTTTATAATTGGCGGCGTTGTCTCTCACTATTTGCATCACCCTGCTCTCCCCAACACTCTCAACCACCTCATCCATCAATTTAAACAAATATTCTCTATCCTTGGTATAGTTGGGATGCTTCCACGGATCTAAAAAAGATTTGTGTCTACATCATTTTATACTAACAAATTAATTATATCTTTCTTAACTTGTCCAGTTCAACCATCGCATATGATTGTGTAACCTCTCTCACCCCATACTTCTTTAAAGCTCTTTACATATTCTTTAAACTCATCATGGTTATCATCTAATAAGGGATCAGCTACCTCATATGCAAAAATTGCCTTAATTTCTAACCCAGCGTTTATATTAGTATCAATTATAGTCTTGAAGTAGGGAGACTCTACCACATAAGTTGGAATGTAGTTGAAAACTATAACTTCGTAAACTTTCCCTAATTTCTTCTCTCATTTCTTTAACAAGGTTGTGCAAAGCTTGCTCTGCTTAGCACTTTGTTGTCTGTATGAGAAGGGATCCATAGGACCCACTATACGTCTCAAAGATTCTCTCATGGTTGTTGACCTACACAATCCTGTAGTCCCTCCCCCTCCTTGGCGTCCTCCTTATCATCATCAACTCTATATAGGGTGTAACTTGATCCACCCCCAATACCACGTGAGAAGGGCCACTCAACCCATCCTTGAACCTACGATCAACCTCTTCTTAATCTTCTTGATTTTCCTTTCTCTATGGCGCTCTCTCCTAACGCTTGCATAGTCAGATCCTCATACTCATCATCATCATCTTAATAATCAACCCCTCTATGGGGCACATCATTGCGCTACCTAATCCTAGCCATCATATCTTTAACTCTCATCCCATCTGCTTTTTTTCTTCTCCTTTGCTGCATTTACTTGCTCTCTCTCAGCCAACACTACCTCCATCGGTATATTGTCACATCCTGAAATCTCCCCTTAATATGAGCCAGGTGTCGTTAAACCTACTCATTCCTCTACCATAAATAATTTTATTACAAAAGTTGCATTCAATTTTCAAACTATCGCCCCCTTATTGTCGTATCATACTGTCAAGCTGAATATTGCTTACGTACCATCTCGATCTAATCATCTAAATGATGATTGATGTAAAAAAATAGACTTAACATCATCAAATCTGAAATTATTATTCACAATGTATAATAATATTATTTAGGATTAAAAAAATAAAATTTTAAATTTTTTAATATTTTAATCCATTTTTTATATATATTTAATATTTTTAAGAATTATGTACACAAGATTTTAAGAATTAAATCTCAGAAAACATTTACATATGACTATCCTAGATTTAGCCTTCAATTTAGAAAAAACACATTTGGAAACTTGTTACACTCAATTTTAGCCTTAAATCAATTCTAATTCTAGGGACAAAAACCCCAAATATGTAAATTAGGGTTTCACCATAAAATCTCTAATTTGTGGTGAAACACTAATTTAAAACTAACATTCTACCATCAAAATAGGTAGATCAACTTAGATGGATAGATCTAAGTTAGATCTACGTATTTTAAAAAAAATAGCATTCTAGCTTATGAAATAAAAAAAACTCAAGTAAAAAGTACCTTAGAGGAGATGTTGAGAGATTTCGGGTAAAAATCCTAATTCCGGGTCTTCAATCCGTCTTTCTAGCCTAGGTCTAAGATATATTAGGTAGGACGAGAATAGAGGAGATATGAGAAGAGAAAAGAAAGTAAGGAAAAGAAAAGAATAAGGGTTATAGATTTGGAGTTAAACTTTTGGACAAATGTATGGTGCCATTTTTAAGTTGGACCCTTCAAATTATTGTCCAAAAATTTCAAATGATCGTCCTATAATTTCATAAACCCAAAGTTTCGTGCGATACAACCAATAATTTGGTTCTATCAGACGAGAAGTATCCATTTTTTTGGGGGGTTGATATATTGCCGATGTATTGACCGGAACCCCTCCAAAACCGATAAGTATCGATTTCGAAAGAAATTTGAAACATTGTATAGAGTCATCAGTAGTAAGCTTTGATCAGATTACTCATGTACACAATCAAATATGCACTGGTAGTTTGAAAAGCCTTCTAATCTAGGATCCTTCAAACTATATATATGCATTATGGGCTGTTCATATTGTTGCCCGTATGTTGTTTAGCCATCCAGTTGGCCCTTGTAGATTCTTGATTGGATAATATAAATTGTTCAAAGGCACAATTTTGAGGGTGAATCTTACAGATCAGAATTTGATAGAGCGTACCACATATATAGAATTATGACCCGTGCACCACAAGTGGTGTGAAATGGAAGAGAAAAGCAAGAGACATGATTTATAGTTTATAGTTATTATAATACATAGAAGATTGCATATGATATAATATATGGTGAGGGACATAATATTGGTTCGAACTGGTCACATCAGTGATCAACTAGGTTAATAATGGACCAACCCTTTTCGCCAGTTCAACTTCCGGACCGATTTTCAAAACATTGATGTGTAAAATGTATCTCCAAGAGGATTGCAATAGGGTCCTAACCAAATCTTCAAAAGCACCTTATTGTTGTTAATGGAGCAGGAAGTTAAGAACTTACCTGACGGGGAACGCCCAAAAAATAAATAAATACATAAATAAAATAAAATTTGTGAACAATGACAGCGTGCCGTGAACAGTGCCACAGTGCGCCGTGGACGACTCCGTTCAGCGATGGAATTTTTTTTTTTTTTATCTTTTTAGTCTTTTATTATTTTAGGATTCTTTTATTGCGAGTTTTATGTTGTTTAGAGTTTTCTTAGCCTATAAAAAGGCATTGTAAACACTTTATTAAACAGTTTTTATTATTGAATGAAAAGAGAGTTGCTTTTGTGCAAACTCTAGAGAGCTTGTGAAGAGATTTCAATCTAGGGAGTGAATCCTCCAAACCTTGAGGTGTGAGCAATCGTTTCTCGTGCGACTTGGTGTGAAGCTTTGGAATCTATCTTTTTAGTTTGTCTTTTCTCTAGTTGTCAGGTATTATTTTTCTTTCTTTCCATTAATAAAAGAACAAAAATCTCAAAAGAATCGTATTCCATGATATCATTAATCTCCCTTTTTTGAACTATTTATTCAAGTTTCATCTCCTTCAAAATCCCCAAAGAATCAAATCCGATATTGCAGTTATCGCTTGATGCCCTAAACTAGAACGAATTCCGAGTTCCTTCATCGGAGCCATTTTTCTAGAACGGGAAATTTTAAGCATGCGATGCTAAAATTGATTAATCTAATTGTTTTATTAATTTCATTGAATTAATTTTATTTGTTGCTTGATTTTGAATATTTCCGCTATTCAATTCATTCTAAAAGTTAATCCCAATTTCGCATATTAGGGTTTTAGCGTTTGTCCCGCGTCACTTTTGGTATCAAAGCACAGTTTTAGTTTAGGGTCCGTGTCATATAGAGTTTAGGGTTCGCTTGAATTTAGTATATTTTGTCTTACATAATTCCGTCATGGATACCAGTACCTTAGAGGCCCTGATTAGAGATCTTGCATCTACGGTGACCGCTAGTCAAACCCGGATGGATGAGCACATCACTAATCAACAAGCCCGACATGAGGCTTTAGAGACTCGTTTCGAAGAGATCAATGAACTCATTGTTGAGAATCACAATAGAGTCAACAACCATGACCATAGGAGAGATGTACCTCCCCAACGTGAGGTCCAAACCAATCTAAACGATAAGGTCATGAAATTTGTGAAAACGAACGCACCTACTTTCAATGGAAAAAGACAACCCAAGGTCTTTCTCGAATGGGTCGCCAGCATGGAAAACTACATTGAGTGATATGCCATGTCCGAAGACCGCAAGGTCAGATTTGCCAAAGTCAAGCTTATGGGAAGCCAGACTTTATTGGTTGGGAGTGGAGCGTCGTAGGCAAATTCAGGGTCTTCGTACTATTTCCACATGGGCTGAAATGAAAGTCCAACTGCACGAAAAATATGTTCCTGTATCATATGATGAACGTATTATTGATCAGTGGTAGTCATTGCATCAAGGAGACTCCCCAATCACAGAGTACATCGATCGGTTTGAAGACCTGATGACCCAGGGCGATGTCGATGAACCAGCAAAAGTTACCCTCTCCCGATTCCGAATGAGTCTTCGCCCAGAGTTACAGAGGAAACTCATTCCTTATCCCGTTGCGGATCTCGAGGAATGCTTTGCTAAGGTCGAAGAATTAGAACGGTATCTCGACACCCTTAGTCATGACTAATCTAAGTCTTCCAAATTTGAGCATCAATCTAACATTATCAAAAAGGGAAACAGTGCCTCTAATCAATCTTCAAAATCCATAATTCCTCAAGTTGACAAAGAAAAAGGATCAATGGTCGAGAGTTCTAAACGTGCTCCACAACAATGTTATAAGTGTAAAGGTTTTGGTCACTTTGCATCCCAATGTCCTAGTAAGGGTCAAACCTGGTTCATTCAGGAGCATACTGAGAAAGAGAGTAACGAGATACCCGAAGAAGTGTACGAATCATGTAGCACTCCAAGTGATGAGGAAGGTAAGGTTCCGGTTCGAGCCATAGGTTGCATTAGGACAATTCCCATTGCCGAGGACGGTGTTGATAATGTTTCCATCTCAAGTGAGTCATTAGAGTTGGTAGGATCACATCATCATTTTGATTTGCATGAGATTAACAATCTGAATTTATTGAGCACCGGAAATACACATGATCAGACTAACACATTGAATATATTTAATGAATTTGATACTAACGGTTTTGTGTTAATTCCTGATGGTTCTGAGCATATAGAATCTTTTCCAATTTCAGAAAAGGGTAATGATGGAGATCTCGATTTTCCTTTAGGAAAGGGCAACCATCTGATAGTTACCATAACGAATCTTATGCCTATTCTTGATCCCACTACCCCACCCTTCATTCATTCCTTATTGATCACCCAATCCAACTGCACCCATTTACTCAATTTTTATCTCGTACCTTACCTGTGCAATATGAGAAAGGGTCAAATGAGAAGGTCATAGAATTTCCAAGCTTCCATGCCAATGAAGGTAAGAATCAGAAGTATCTCACAGCGTGAAAAGACAAACCAAGAATCGAGTTCCCAAAGTGTGGCATTTGTGGATTCCCTAACTCATTAGAGATGAGTTTTTCCAACCTAGGGAGTATTGATGGGGACATCACATAGAGGAAGGCAAATGAAAGAATAAAGAGAAATGAGGCAGAAAACATCAACAGATGACTTGCAAGGAGTTCCACCGTACGAGTTCCGATACACTTGATCAGTACCACATGCGTGTTTCATCAGTGATGAATTATTTTGAGTGGAGGAGAATGACGAAGAACGCCCCAAAAAAAAAAAAATTATTGTGAACAGTGATGCGTGAGAACAGAATAACGCTCTGAATGACACTGGCAGCCGTGGACTCCGTCTAGCGACAAAAATTTTCTTTTTTTACCTTTTTAGTCTTTTATTATTTTAGGATTCTTTTATTGCGAGTTTTATGTCGTTTAGGGTTTTCTTAGCCTATATAAAGGCATTGTAAACATTTTATTAAGCAGTTTTTATTATTGAATGAAAAGAGAGTTACTTTTGTGCAAACCCACCTAGAGAGCTTGTGAAGAGTTTTCAATCGAGGGAGTGAACCCTTCAAACCTTGAGGAGTGGGTAATTGTTTCTCATGCGACTTGGTGCGAAGCCGACTTACAGCCGTAGTGTGAAGTTTCGAAAAAACCCTTGGTGTGAAGCCTTGGAATCTATCTTTTTAGTTTGTCTTTTCTCTACTTGTCAGGTATTATTTTTCTTTCTTTTCATTGATTTAGAACAAAAATCCCAAAAGAATCGTATTCCATGATATCATTAATCTTCTTTTTTTGAACTATTTATTCAAGTTTCATCTCCTTCAAAATCCCCGATGAATCAAATCCGATATTGCAGTTATCGCTTGATGCCCTAAACTAGAACGAATTCCGAGTTCCTTCTTCGGAGCCATTTTTCTAGATAGGGAAATTTTACGCATGCGAGGCTAAAATGGATTAATCTAATTGTTTTATTAATTTCATTGAATTAATTTTATGTGTTGCTTGATTTTGAATATTTCCGCTATTCAATTCATTTTAAAAGTTAATCGCAATTTTGCATATTAGAGTTTTAGTGTTTGTCCTGCGTCATTACCATTTCAAGGTCGTAGCACACTAACATCCTCTGCAGCCAATGTTTGCGATGCCCCACTATGTGACAGCTTTTCACAATCGTATTCTTTTTGTGGGCCCCAGAGAGCGGCCCTTTTATTTTTATTTTTATTTTTTGGGTAAGCTAGGATTGAACTTGCGACCTCAAGGCTGCTAGGATTGAACTTGCGACCTCAAGGCTGCCATATCGTCAACCTTGCACCCAGGTAGCCCTTTCCCTGAGACTCGCCTTTCACTTCAGTACCCTTTTGGTGGTCCCTAAGTAGCTATTTCCCCAGTTCACTTTACTACCCTTTGACTCTGTATGCCTCTAGGTGGAGCCCTTTCCAAAGGTTGCCCCTTCTAGGACTCAATGGGGACGTGGCGCTGGCTCTGATACCATATATAAGGACCTAACCAGTACTCTACAAGCACCTAGGCTTTAATGGAGCGGAGAGTTAACTGCAAATTGATGTAGGAAACATCTCTCAATCAGCGAGAGAAAAACTCCTTAGGAAAACAACTGATGTTGTTTAAAAGAGTTATCGGAACCTTGAAACCATATAATTAAAATATTTTATAGTGTCTAAAAGCCATTGCCAGAACACAGATGAAAACACGAGAAGACAAAACACCAAGAACCGTTTACAAAACTATTACCAGTTTTTGTAGAGAGATTCCTATTCCTCTGCGTCAGCGATACACCGGAGCCGAACCCATTGAAGAATAGGCCGAAGAAAAATCAGGCGCATATGACACGTTTGCCCCCTCGGGTACCTGCCTGTACTGATTATCAGCATACGTCTTTGGATCCTCGTGACTTCTTGGTGGTGTCCAATTACTCATCTGGAGTTGTAGGAACTCCGCAGGTGCATGTTGCTGACACATACCATGAAGATCGGCCGTACAATCGAAGCCTGGTGCTGCACTGTACTCTCCATCAGATGGTGGGAGTCGATCCCTCGGAACCGTCGCCGGTACGGATCCACTACATCAGCAAAATAAGAGCATGCAGAAGACTCAAGAAAAAAAAATCAGAACATAAACAAGCTGGCTAACACAAGTACGTAAATCTCTTAACATCAATCAACCCTTTGAATGGTTGTCAGATGGAGTACAGCTATACCCAAGTTTGACCAAATAGGAGTACAGCTGTACTCCAAAGTTCAAACAGTGAAGCATTTGAATGGGTTGATCAATGATGGCTATATGTACAATGCAATTTGTATACTAAACAGAGGTTGGATTTTTGCCCCCAGTTGTGAAGCCCTCAAGCATGTAGGTATCAAACTCGGTATCGGTCCATCTTGGACCGATACGGTATTGCCAATATCGTATCGGCCAATTCTTTTTTTTTTTCTGAAAAAAGTAAAAATGGGAAAAAAAAATTGTATCGGTCAGCATCAGGCGATGCCAGGGAAGTATCGGCCACTATTGACCCGTATCGGTCCGATACCGAGACAGATACTGTTGCCACCCCAATACCTGCATCGGGGAGGTATTGGGATTGGTTCTCAACAAAATCAATACGTATCGGTATCGGCCGAGTGTTGATACATTGAAGTCAGGGGTTCAAATCCCATGATTACCTATCTAAATAAAAAAGTGTAATAAAGAGTAAAGCACCTCGCTTAAACAGAAATTAATTCCAACCTTTAATAAAATAGAGATTGCATAAGTTTTAAAAAACTTTTTATCCAAGATTCCATAAACTCATAGACTACCTGCTCATAGATTCCCCATTTGGTGGAACTGGGCTTCCATGCAAATATGCATGGCGGGCATCGGCAGAATAATATTGGTCATTTGGAGGTGGCAGAGCAGGCTGCACAGGGCGAGGCTCCATTCTTTGAGGATACATGTGAAAAGGAGCAATGTGAGAGTCCGTTGCCGGTTGGGAATGTGGCAGGTGTCCAGCCATTCCATGTTGATCGTTTGGGGGACGAGGACCGACTGGTGGTACATGTCGGGACACCATGGCTGGTTGGATATCCACTGGATGTCCTGTTGATGCATACTGATTGTTACGAGGGGCCACTGGCGGACCATGTTGAGACTTCATTAGAGCGGGTGCAATATGTGGTGGCACTCCACGTTGTACGTTAGGAGGGCCCACTGGGGGCATATGTCGAGAGTTCACGGCCAGTGGGGGGGCATGAGGGTGGTGCGTTGTCCTTCTGTATTGATTGTTTTGGGAATCATGGCCCACTGGTTGAACGTGTCGAGAAACCATGACTGGTGGGGTACGTGATGGATAGGAGGCCGTCCTATATTGTTCATTTTGGGGATACGGCGCATGGTGAGACTGCACAGATGGTGCTACATGTGCCGGCCCATATTGGCTATTTGGATGCTGGCCCACCATAACTGGTATGGGATGTGCCGGGTGTGCTGTTGGTCCATATTGGTTACGTGAACGAGGCGGGCCCACTGGTAGAACATGTCGTGACTCCCCGACTGAAGGGGCTTGTGCCGGGAGAGTAGGTGTTCCATATGGGTTTTCTGGAGGCACACTTTGAAGTTGTGGAGCCGGAACAAATAACGAAATTAAATCCTTAACCTGCATTTTATATTAAATAAATCACCCGAGATCTTAAACCATGCAACTAAGTCATGAAGAACCTGAAGAAACAGAATTCTTTTTTTGTTTTTTAAAACAAGCGTTGTAGTAGCAACTACCTGTTGAAAATTGAGCTCTGGTCTAAATTTGAACTTCCCTGTGTAGTTCTCTTGGATAGCGTGTTTAAAAGAACTCTCAGGAAGGGGTAAGCAATGCATGTAGGTCTCAAATTTCACCTGCAAAGGGATGAAACCTCCATAAACCAACTGCACGCACACATGCATGTGCATGCACACGCACATGCACACAACATAATCAAATCCAGTAAGTTACAATTCAGTATAGAGGTGCAGATTCGGTTAGCCGAACCGAAACCAAAATTTCGGTTCACCTAAAACCAAACCCAAACCGAAAAGTTCCTGTTTCGGTGAACGGAACTTCCCACCACTGTGAACCGAAACCGAACCGGTCCAATTTCAGTTTCAGTCCGTTCGGTTAGGTTTTTATTTGTTTTCCCATTTTTTTTCTTTTGTAAAGAGAATTTTTTTATTTTTTTTGGTATTAGGGTCGGTTTTCTCACCCTACCTAGAGGGTTTCAGCTTTCAGCTACCAAAACCGAAACAGAACCGAGCCGAACTGGTTCGGTGCTGGTTTTCCATTGGTTTCAGTTCGGTTCGGAAGACTCGATTCTCAGTTCAATTTACACCCCTATTTCAGTATAAACTGGCTAGGGCTGGGCCTCATTTCTGGAAATGAATAACAAATAAACTGTGTTTGGGTCTGGAAATTAGGTTCCATAAAAATTGGGCCTGTTTACAGCTCATCCCAACCAAGAAAAAGCCCAGATAATTTGCACCCCTACATACAAACTAGTGAAGAAATAGTTTAAAGCCACACATACAGGAGTGTAGGGTGTTGACAACACTGGCTTCAAGTCTTCATGGCACTTGTGCATGAAAGACCTGATTTATGGATGCTATATAAAAATTATAAAAACCAGGAAGCTCCACTTAGGCCCTGTTCGGGTGATTCTGAGTTTTTCCCAGAAGAGCTCATAAGACTGCACATTCTGAGCTTACTCAAATTCGTAGTTTTTCTGGGATGTGTTCTTGAGTTTAGTCAAATTCCTGGTTTTCCTGTGTTTTCCCAGAAAAATTCAGGTTCCTGTGTTCTTGAGTTTCACTTTCCTGGTTCAAAGGTGTAAATTTGCCTTCAGCTTTTTGAGCTCAGAATCAAAGCGTTTCTGAGTGTTTTGCTCAGAAATCATTGTTGCTTTCACTCAGAAAACCTCAGAAAACACGAAAAAATTCTCAAACCTAAGGAAAGCCCAAAAACTGATTGGAAACACCACTTTTTCAGTCAAAATCTCAGATTCCGAGCATTTTTGAACTCCCAAATGATCCCTTTAGAATGGTGTATACCAAAAAAATGCCAATGTTCTGGAGTGAAATAGATTGATGTTAATATGTTACATAGATTTTGTTAAAAGAGACCAGCATTCATTCTAAGGTATGTTGCTATAAAAAGAAAATTACCTGAGCAGGAAATGCCCCTCCAAAAGCAGCTGGTTCCAAATTCAATCCACCATTGGATTCAGCCTTGTATATGCCATAGAGAAGCTTAAGGTCAATGTCGAACAAGAAGAGCTTCGCTCCCCGCCCAATCCTGCTCACAACCTCCATCCTTCCCAAGGGAAAGCCAAAGACACGGTTTTTAAAGCATTCTGGTTTTGTTTGATCATTACACATAAATATGAAACCATAAACCCCTTCTTCAGTTCCTTCCCATTTCACATTTCCAATGTCATTAGCAGCAGCAGCAGCAGCAGCAGCTTTCCGTGCATTTCTACTGTCATAATGCTTTCCAGTTCTCCCCCTTTTCTTGAATTTCTTTCGCTTTACCATGGTTAAGAGTTAACTCTGAAAATTTCAATCCACCATTAGAAAAAAAGAGAGAGTAGAAGCCAACACCCAAATATGAAATATCCAAACCAGAGAACAATGCTAAAATTACAGATAGGAAATGTGAGGAAGCTAGAAATAAAGGAAAATGCACAAACTCAACAGCAAAAGCTTTTATAAATAATTTGATAGGGAACGAACTTTTTTTGTCTTTATTGGAAAGTGATAGTGCTGGCTTCAATATGGGATCTTATCAATGGAGTTAGTCTACAATGGGTGTCCATCACAATCATGGGTGGACACGGCAATCCACACGTCTGTGTGACTTTGTGACGTACATGGACTTCCAATGCATGTAATCACAAAGTCACACAGGCGTGTGAACTGCTTTACCACCCATGATGGGTGGACACCAAGGATCAAAATTCCGGATTACGTTTTGGTTTCGGTTTCAGTTCTATTTTGGACCGAAATTTTCCCCCTAGTGCCAAAATGTCCGAAAATTTAAGTTATCGTTTCAGTTTCGGTGGGGACCGAAACTGAAATTTCGGACACTTCGGCCGAAATTCTGATCCTTGGTGGGCACCCATTGTAGACTAACTCTTATCGATAATGTCGGACTGTGATTAACGTTTTTGTTTGTTCTTAAAAAGTTCTATCAAAGAGGACAAATTAGCAGGGGGTATGAATGGAACTTTTATTACCATGCTTCGGAAAAAAGTATGATGAAGGTAAGAAAGACTCCAGATTGGTTACTTTGTTAGTAGTGTAAAGGGTTTTCTCTAAGATACTATCATTAAGAGTGAGAGGTGTTTCTTATGATAGCCAAATACTTGTCTGCTTAGCACATTGTGTCCTACATGATACATTCCCAGTAGATCCTACTTCTAGGATATTTTGTTATAGGCAAGCTGGGATTGAACCTGCGACCTAGAGCTTGCAATATAGTCAACCTTCCATCGAGCTACGAGTAGAACTCTCAATTGGCTGGGCCGGATTTAGGCCTGTACCTGGCCCCGAAAATTCGAATTTTTTTAGATTGTAAACCCGATCCGGGATCGGACCGAGTTGAACATGCTCCAACACTCAAAACCCGGGCTGGGTTTGGACTCCATGCTCAAAAACCCGGCCCGGATGCTCTATTTATACACATTTAGATTATATATAATTTGTGAAGACATTTTATTAAATGTCCTAAGATTAAACCATTCATCTGGGGGTTTTAGTAAAATGTCTCAGCTACAATTAAAATTTTAGTAAAATGTCCAGCCTTAAGTTTTAAAAATAGATTTAAAACTAATTAAATAACTTTGTTGAACATATTTAAATTTAATTAGTTGTGCTAAAAGTTAGATTTAAAACTAATCAAATCACTAAAAAAAATTTGGCCCGGATCCAATCCGTGTCCGATCCAGCCCTTTGGAAGGGTTGGATTTGGCTGAGTACATCTTGGCCCTGGTAGGGGCCATGCCAAGACTCTATTGTGCAAGACCCGGGTAGGGCCGGGCCGTTTTCGATACAATTTAACTATATCCTATCATATTACCTTCATTTTCCAAACTTATATATATATATATATAAGGACATGTTCTGATAGCATTAAAAATGTCAGTGAATCGTGCTTAAATTGTACTCTAACAGTCCTTACCATACTGCCACGATGTTATGGTTTACACTTGCACTGTCTTAATAAAGCAATGTAGGAACATAATGTAGTAGGTTTGGATTTTGAAGTACTCTTTTGCCTTTCGTCTTCCTTGGCCAAGGTTACGACCTTAGACATGGTGGTTTACACTTTACACTTACATTGTCTAATTATCCTTGACGCAATGCCAAATATTTATTTTATTTTATTATTTATTTCTTTATTATTATTACTATTTTTTTTCCATGACTAGGACATGGTGGTTTGGATAATTCTGAAAAGATTGTTAGTGGAATATAGTGACCAAGGTACCAAATATCGGCTGATACCGATATGTATCAGTATTTTGGGCACCCTGATACCAGTATCGGGCCCGTATCGGCCAATACAAGACCGTATCCGTCGATATGTATCGGATATCGCTGATACGGCTCCGGTATCGGCGTCCTCCACTATTTTTTTAGATTCTCTATAATTTTTTCAGGTTTTTTGAAAAAAATAAACAAATAAATTCCGTGTAGGACCTCCCGCTTCATGGATCGATACCCGATACCGAGACCAATGTTCATAAAGTCAGCAGGTGGGTTCAGGCGGTAGGGTGGATTTTCAGGCGGATCGGGTGGGGCGGTGCCTGGGTGAGAGCGTCAAGAACCGGGGGGTCACCATATATATATATATATAATTATATATATTAGAGTATCAAAAGAGGAAATTGAAGGTTTAGAAATTAAATGTAAACAAACAATTGGATACAAGAATAGGAGGAAGAACAAAAAGTAAAGAAAAAAAAAAAAAGAGTTGTGTTCATTGCTCAGAGGGGGAAGAAAAAGAAGAAAAACAGAAGAAGAAGAAAATCTGAGGAAGAAGAAAAACAGAAGAAGAAGAAAATTGAGGAAGAATAAGAAAACGAGAGGAAGAAAAAAAAAACTCACCTCGTCATCGCCTGAGGGTCATCAGGAGTCGTTGCTGGAGGGCCGCAGCCGCCTGAGGAGTGGAAAGGGAAGAGGGGTTTTCGGGGTTTAGGGCAAGAGGCGCTTTGGGGTTGAGGGGTTCTATCGGGTTTTGGGATTATAATTTTTAATTTAGGCTGATTTTATTTGCACCCTACAACTTAGGGTGGGCTATTTGCATTATTTGCACCCAATGCATAACTTAGGATTGTATTAATTGCACCCAAGAAGGGTTATTTGCTTATTTGCCCTCAATTTCTAACTTAGGATGACATTAATTGCACCCAAGAACACCCACATTTTCCTTCAGTACTGTTTGTGCCCACGTTAGAGACAGCTTGAACACCATTGATTGCTTCAATTCAGATGATGGTGATCTTGTTTCAGCCCAATCTCCCACACACTAGATCTTGAGATCATGACGCACCAATCATATAGTCAATACTTTATTCCATGTGTCAAAGATCCCCAAAACATGGGCTCTTGAATCATATGACACACATCACGCTCAAACGTGATTATGTAAATTTAGGGCCATTTTCTGGGAATCTGTGGCACATGGAATAAAAAACTGACCGTCAGAAAGATGTACCATAATCTCAAGATCTATTGTGTGGAATATCGAGGTGAAACAGGACTTGTCATCTGATCTGAGGCCATTGATGGTCTTCATATCATATGTCACATGCATGGATCAAAATATCGTCCGATACCGATACGTATCGGTATTGGTATCGAACGATACATTGAATGTATCGTTCGATACATTCAATACAATGTATCGTTCGATATGGACCGGTACTGATACGTATCGTTTTAGAGCTCGGACGATACGTATCGGTAACCCGAGATTTTGACCCATGGTCGCATGTCCCAAAAATACCAAGCCTCTCTTTAAAGTCGGTGCAAAAGCCAACTTTCCGAGTGTAAGGGCCCTTGTAAAATCTGTCAAATAATGGCTCCCGGGAAAAAAAAATTTTAAAAACATTTTTTTTAAATTTAAAACAATGGGGACTGGGGTGGGGGCAGCTTGGGAGGGTGCAAATCAGGTCCGCCCTGGCCTAAATCGGCGTGCCTGGAGGCCCGAACCTCTCAATCGGCCGATTTTCAGAACTTCGACCCCTTGGTAGCGACCAATCACCACCCAAGTTTTAACCTATGAGAAACATATGCCTACACAATCTTCTCAAATAAAGGTCTAAATAAAGCGTCAGGGTACACCCTCATTCTGGTGTTGGGCAAAATGAAAGCACTTGGGATCTGTAGGCTTTACTCAGTTAATAATGGCTAGATTAATATTTTCAATTTTTGAGTATAAATTCTCAGTCAACTTTTAGCTTTGACTAGCAGCATAGAGCCCACCCTTCATACTGCTTTAAACCAATGGACTACTAGGTGCCCTCTGAAAGCTCACACATTTTGAAACCAGCTGGTTCCTAAGCAGCCTTTAGAGTCTGGTTTTTGGGAAAAAGTAAAACAGTGGGCTCCTACGTTCCAAGGTCCCTGAAGGGCATGCTTTGAAGCCCACTCCCTTTTTATTTTTTAAAAAGTGAGCTTCTAGACACACTTCATTTAGGGATGAGTCTCAGGACCTCAATAATCGAACAATTTCTAAGCTTCAATTTTGAGTCATTAGGATGTGAAGGACTTCCTTCTTCCTAATTATGGGCAACTTGTGTATCCATAAATTGTCTTCCAAAACTCCAATATGTTTCCTAGGGTTAGTTTCATAATAAATTCATTTGTTTTCCCAACTCTACCATGCTTTCCCAACTTGGATATGACTTAGAGAAATTTGATATTTAGCTAGGTCCATTGTCAACAAGTCATGGGGGCATTTAAGAAGAAATTAGGTGTCTAGTGATGCAGTCAAAGAGGAGGTGACAAAGAAGACAGAGAACAGGACGGAAACAAGAAGAGAGAGAGAGAGAGAGAGAGAGAGAGAGAGAAGGGAGGAAGATGGCCTATCAAAGGCCCAGAGACATTAATTGGGCCAGAAAAAAAGGCCCAACAATGAAGTAATAGCACTTTCGATGTGCTATTAAAGATGTTTGGGATACACGCCACTTAATATGTACGTTATTCCACAAAATTAAATATGAGTCTACTCAAAAATCTCGGTTTTAAGAAATCCTTCAATTCTCGCCGACTTTTAGGGAGTAAAATATTTAGTAAACATGCTGTTGGGAGCATAGTGACAAATTTCTTCAAATTTATTTGAAATAGGTGTCGGACGAAACTGGTGGTGAAATTTCATTGATTTCAGCAAAATCAACAAAATTTTTAAATAAAAAATAATATTTTTAAAAATTTTAAAAATAATTTTTAATCTCTTTTTTTGTACTTCCTGAAATTTTCCCGAAACTTTTTCGAATTTTTCCTGAAATTTATCCAAATTGAATCGAAATATTGTCGAAAATGAAATTTGTGACTATGGTTGGGGGTATATTTTAAGAGTCCTATTTTATAGGAGAAAGTGGGTTTAGTGGTGAGATTAAAGAATCTCAGCCACCCCGTGTGGCATTCGACTCACAATCCCTTTTTGACTTCTTTTTTATTTTTAGATAAACAGAAGTAGTTAGGAGATATTTAAATGAAGTAGCAGCCTGTATGGCATTTGTGTCGCTCTAAAGCCTACACTAAGGAATTTTACACAATTTTTGTTTATGAATATTGAATTCTATAACAGAGAAAGCAAGGTTAGTGCTTCTTTTTCTCAATTCTGGTATTTTGGATTATCTTTTACTCATTTATTGCTGAAAGTCGTTCATATCATCTTCCATCATCTTATATTATAAGGAGCATTTGAAATTAACATGTATTATATTGTATATTATAAGGTATTTTAGGAATATATTATAGGGTATATTATGAATGCATTAAATGGTATATCTACAATCATATAAATCATACGGGTTGCTATAAATATAGGGTAGATATTTGTAACCATATCTAGGACCTCTAGAAATGTCGAATCATATTCCCATACAAGTATCCATTTCTGTCCTGTATCTAGGCAACATAGAGTCATAGAGTATATTAAATATAGTAAAATCCCAATAATAAGGGGCAATTGTGAATAATGAAATTAGATGGAGTATTTGCCATTAATGAACGCATAGATGTGAGATAGGTTGGCCCTCTTTAAAGTCCTAATATAACCCCCCCCCCCTCTTTAGGAATGTGCTGCGGCAATTTGATTGATGTGAACCAAATTTCCATATTTTATATATATATATATATATAGAGAGAGAGAGAGAGAGGAATTGGATGCTCAACTCACACTGTGACAGTCTCTCTCTCTCTCTCTCTCAAACCTGTAACATGGGTCCTAGCCCATGATTTAATCATGAGATAGAACCATTTAGTTGTCATGTCGAAGCCAAACACAAGATCATGTGCCATTTAGGTGAAATAAAAAGGAAAACATTTCACCATTCATTTTCACACTATTAGTTCAGACTGTATTTTTTAAATTATAAAAATCTCTAGGGAGGGGAAAACTCTGGACTCCTAGAGGTAAACGGTCCCCCCACACACACAGTCGCACTAGAACGCACACACACACGTGTGGGCGCCCACGCACAAATTAACAAAGTTGTTACAAGCATTCTTGTCCCCCTCCAATATGAACTGCTCATATTGTTTTAAACTTAATTTAGTATAAAATGGAAAACTCCTCAACACCCATACGATTGCTCTTGGGCACAGAAACACAAACAAATATCAATTGATGAGCAAAAGAACAGAACATGAACTCCACAATAAATAAGAACCCATCAAAATCTACAGCTACCATGACAAAGCTAAGCTACATTACATTCCATCAAAAAGCAGTAGATGCATGGAATCAGAGCTTATCAGATGTATCGTTAACATGAAAAACAAAAGTAAAACCCTAGTAAAATGAAGGATCAATAAAACCACAAGCAACAAAACCCTAATCATGAAAAAAAAAAAAAAAGGCTTCTCCTATTAGGAGATCACAGCGAGGAAAAGAGCTTACCAAGAACACCGAGCTCGAAAAATCGGAGCTTCCGCAGAGAAAACGGCTCCGTAGTTTGAAGAAGAGGAGGAAAATAAAAGGTTGAGAGCTAAAATGCTGGCTTGGCATCCAAATGAACGGCCTAGATGAAGAGCCAAATCAAGCCGTGTGGCAGTCCCCACGCGTACAGCAGCACCTTTGCCTTTGTGATTTTGATATAGGCCGCACCCGAGAGAATCTATTAATGGCATATAAGATGTCAGGTGTGAAACCCCTCTTTGCACCCTCTGGAGAAGTATCACCAATATCGTACACGTGGTATCCTCACCGATCAATCAAGGATGGGTGCGTATCGGGATTCGGGTCGACTCTAACCATTGACAGCCCTAGTCATCTTCAGAAGCTACAACTTGCACACGATCAAGATGGCACATAAGTTAAAAGGAAAGATTTGATATTTTTGGGACCTAAAAAATATTGCTTAAAAAGAAAGATTTGATCGTGTTAAATATATCACATGATCAAGATGGTGTTTCGGTCTAATGTTTAACACAAATATCTTTACATCATGACTATCAAATCAGATGACTTAGATGATATTCTACGTGACACAACTCCCAAAACTACCAAAGTTTTTTTTTTTTTACCTATGTGCGAGGATACAAATCTCGTGTGCAAGTTGTAGCTCCTTCCTTAGGATACCTGTGTTGGCACTCGTGTGTTCTCAGAAGCACTTACATCTTAGACCCCTTAAAAACAGTTGGTTGCTGACATTCAAATGATGGGGATCTTGTTTCACCCCGATCGTCTACAAAATAGATCTTGAGATCATAGTGCATCTATTTGACATATAGTTTTTGAGAGATTTGGGACACATGGAATAAAAAATTGATTGTTTGATAGGAGCTTCATGATCTCAAGATCCATTGTATGGAATATCAGGATGAAACATGATCTCTATCATCTGATCTGAAGTAATCAATGATTTGAAAGGTCTGGGATGTGGGCACCTCCGGAGAGCGCGTGGGGCCGAATATCAGACGGTCCGTAAGATGGTAGGTGCATCAGTGCGCATGTGATTAGATCGCGTAGAAGGTGATGAGCATGACTACCTAATAGGCTATACTACCTAACACCCTCTTCTGCTCTTTAGAATTTTTGCGAAATCTCAATATTTATAAGAACTTCTGCAAAATCTTTCTCTAATTTTCTGAAAATTTTATAAAATTTGGTTTTTTTTTTTTTTTTTCATGGGAATATGGGGATTTATATGGGTGAATCACAAGAAATTACATCAAATCAAATAATTGTGGAGGACACGGTCCGTCCAAATATCAGTACAGCCTTAATCAAACCAATTATTGCTAAAGCAAAACAATGCATGAGCAGCTGAATTCACTGATTGGTATATACAAATTTCACCGAAACACAAAAAAAAATCTTGAGACCCTCCACAATGTCGTTGTAGTGCCACCCACAAGGTTGTAGCAATTATCGGTGTTGCTTGTTCCTGATCTAATTGATTGTCAAGACTATATTGAGTAAGAAAATTTATTGCATCTTGGGCAATTTTTTTGAGGATCTTATGATTTTTTTTCCATGGGTAACTTGATTCCGCTCATTCCATATCGAGCCCAGGCCATCGTGAAAAATGTGTTGAGATGTAGAGCTCCATGCGCCTGGTGAAGATCTTTAGCCCATTGGAGAAAAGATAGGGGTTGAACTTGGTGAATTTGAGCACCTAGTGGAAAGAGAAACCAACGACGGGGAGCTTTGTCGCAATCCCTAACTACATGCTCTATGTTTTCCTCTGAAACTCCGCAGATGTCGCATGTACACGATACCGCCTTCATTCTCAGTTTTAGTTTCGCGCGAATTGGTAGAATATCATTGCATACCCGCCACGCGAAAACATTGATTTTGTTAGGTATACAAAAAGCCTAGATTATTTTCCAGAACGCCTCCATTTCTGTGGTGTTAGAGCAGCTCCCCTCTCCATCTTTTGTATAAATCTTTTTTTCCACATAATACGCTAATCGCACCGTAAATTTGGTGCTCCCCTCTCCATCTTTTGTATCAATCTCCTTTTCCACATAATACGCTAATTGCACTGTAAATTTGGTGTTTATCAGGTAGCTTGAAAGCTATCCAACTAGACGTTTTTTGTTACTGGCTTAGAGCCCATTAATCCACTCAAGTACCTCTATTCGTGCCTAAAGGATAACTGACATTGCCCACGTGTGAAACCCATTGACTGCTTGGAATCAGACGATGGAGGTCATTTTTTACTTAATCATCCATACAATGGATCTTGAGACCGTGAACGATTGTTTTTCACCTAATCATCCACACAATGCATCTTGAGATTATGAGCGTACCATCAGGCGGTCAATTTTTTATTCACGTGATACAAAATTCAAAAAGCGGCCCTAAAATCACAGTCCATACATCACGCTCAAATGTGAATTTAGAGTCATTTTTTTGGAATTTGTGCCATGTAAAATTTAAAATTGATGATATGCTCAGTCTCAAAATCCTCAATGTGAAAGATTGGGGGTGGAAAATGATCTCCATCATTTGATTACAAGCAGCTAATGGATTTTAGACATAAGCACCCTCACTTATCATGTAAGTGCAAATAGAGGTATCATTTGTAGATGATGAGTTAGATTGATGCTTAGAGGGCCATTACTTGCACGCGGGAAGTCCCTTCCACCTAATTTCGAAAAACTAAAAATAGTAATTGGGGACATGTGCCATGTGAAAATACCATGTGAGCCGTTTAATTCATGATTGGCATGAAGTACGATCTTTAAGATTGAGTGCGAGTAGAGGTGACTATGACTATCTGATTCAACCATTGATTTTGTTAAATCATATGATCGAGATCGATTTAATTCCAATCTTTCGCACCAGAGATCTTTAGATCAAGGCCTTCAAATCAACAACTTCAACGCTATTTTCATGTTACATGTCCCAAAATCACCATTCTTTTCTTCTAACTATATGCAACGGCTAACTTCTCATCTGCAAGTGATAGCTCCCTGCTTATTAAAGAGAAATTTGCCTCTTCTAGAGCTAGCACAGTGCAACTAGGGCTCTCAATGGGTCGGACCGGCTAAAATTTTAACCCGCATCCGACTCAGAAAAAGTAGTACTTTCTATCAAGCAAACCCGGCCCAGTATTTAGACCAGGCTAAACATGTTACAACCCGAATAAATTCGGGCCGATGTTGGGTTGAGTGTTCCAACACCCGGCCATATATATATATATATATATATATATATATATATATATATATCCTTTTAAAGTTTAAAAAAAAAAAGTCCTTTTAATTAAATATAATTTACTTAAATGCCTTGATATTAACCATTGTGCAACCGATGTCTGCTATAACCATTGTGCAACAAACTAAAATGAAACATTTGAATAAAAGCATGTACCTGAGCCTCTATAATACTAATATAATTATTTAATTAAACTTTTAACCTTCTTCAACTTTTATTAGAAAAAAAAAAAATAGTCCAAGCCCAACCAAAATTTATTAGAAAAAATAGTCCAAAAAAATAGCCCAACCAAATTTTATAAAAAAAAAAAGCCAAAAAAATACCGAAAAGACGCCCAAGCCTTGCCCGATAGGGGTCGGGCTTAGGCTAAGTACATCTCAACCCGGGTTATAATCGGGCTGAAAAATTTGGAAACCCGGCCCTAATCCGACCCATTGAGAGTCCTAAGTGCAACAAATACGGTCAGCAATGGACGCCCATAATTTAAACCGACGCGGTTTGGGCTTAATCCCCTAGTCCCGTTGGGCTCTCATATATGATATGTTCTTATGTATGATATGTATATTGTATTATTGAGTTTTAAAATAAAAGCCCCTTAAAGGGCTATAAATTTTTTATTTTAATACTCTACACTTTCCTAGAAATGGATATTAAGTTCTCAGTAGATATTTGCAATATATCAATGTTTCTCTCGTATTTATTTTCATAAATATAAAGCTAAATTTTGTAAATAAAAAATAATTCATAAATAAATGTATTGGGATGGGTCGGAGTTAAGGTCATAAACCTGCCACAGACATGAGCCAAGCTTCGGCCAAGTTCAAAATCATAGGACCGAGCTTAGGTTTACCCTGGCCCGGCCCATTGCCACCCCCAGGGCCTTGACATACACAAACTTATAGGGAAAACAAATAAAAGTAGAAAAGATGATTCTCAAATCTCATTTGCAAAGAAAGAAACAATGGAAAACTATGGAGAAGGAGAGTAGCCACACCTTCAATAAGCGGAGGACCAATCATCTCCTCTTTCATTAATACAAACCAAATTTCACTTACAAAATTCATATAGAGAGAGATTAAAAATCACCCCGCTCACTCCAAAATCAGAAACCCATATGGTTTCCAAAAATCTATAACAGATAGCAGACCTGAGAAGAAGGAAAATGGTAAAAGGTGGGAAAGAAAAAAGAGAGAAGCCTTTTCAAACCACAGCAAAACAATCGTCATCCTCCGTCGGCTCAGAAACTCCTGTACATTTCTCACAACCATCCGAAATCTCAAAGCTCTCGCTTCGCTTGGTTACACATACTTAGTTCCAAAACTAAAAGGCTTCTTGAACAAACACGAAAAAAAATTTGTAAGGCCCCACACGGTAGGTAGTTACTAAAACAAATATAGATCATGAAAAGCGGAAACCAGCGGGGTTATGATATTGTAACGGTTTTCCACTCTAAAGGTTAGTCCAACAAGAACGGGATCAGTAGTCCTCCTTTGCGGAACCCGACGAAGAGTCCGTTCCATTAGGATAGTCTTCCCCATTTGCAGAGTTTGATGGGCTTCCTTGATGGTTCTCCTCATTGCCGTTGGTCCGGGACTTGCCAGGTCTGGATCGGATATTGACCCCCATTGGGAAGGGCTCCTGATGGAAATAAAGATAATTATTACTGAAATTCAAACCAATCAGGAAAGCAATAAGTTTCAATCAATGTTGATGAGACACTAGAGAGTAAATATGGGAATTTATATCATTACGTATATTACGTATATCTGAGTTTCCGAATTTAGAGTAAAAAAAATGAAGTGACATTGGAAAACTTCTAGTGGTAGGTTCAGCTGGCACAGCGGCACCTAATAATTAGATGTGTTTTAAGTCTTTAAACTAGCTGGCAGTCTCAGGCAGCGTTACCTAATTCGCCAGGTAACCCGGCGAATCATTAACTAGTTCGCAGTTTGGTTCACCCCGGTTCGCTCAGGATGGGCGAACTGGCCTGCACAAATAAATATTTCTTTTTACCACAAATGCTAAAAGCTCGCAGTAAGACTCGAACCCTGCTTCTTTCTTTGAAAGAGTATCATAACCCTCACTAGCTAACCAGCGCTCCAACTTTTCCTTTTACCAATTAAGTTTAAAATTTACTAAACTCGATTTTTTTTTTAATTTAAAACTCATCCTACCCATAGTGAATCGGGTCGTTTGGATGTAGCAAACCACAAATTTCAAGCCCGAATTCAAACCAGCGTATCAGGCAACATTTATCCCATGTATATAGAGGATCAACCATCCTAACAATCTAAGTATCTGCAAAGAAACGACAGTGCAATGGTTCACACCTGATCACCAACATTTGGACCTTCAGAGTGGAAAAGAATAGGCCGGCATCGTTTATCCTCATTCATTAAGCTTGAATTCTGGAAATGAGCAATCAGAGCAGCTTTCCCCTGGATCCGAGCATATGCGAGTGACGCCACCTTTTCACTATTGAATTTCTCCCATTTTTGACCATTAAATGCCTGCAGATGATTTTTTTCCCCCTCCTTGTCAATGTTTGTTCTTTCCGGTGACAAAGCATGAAACTGCCGTAGTATAAGTATAAGAAAGTTTGTAATAGAAGTTTTACTGACCTGATAGAAGGGAACTATTTGCATTGGATCAATCATGTTGATAAAGGCATATCCCACATTGCATTTGTTCTGAAAAAATGAATGATGCATACTGTGAAGCAGTAAAGGATATATATAGAGAGAGAAGCCCGGGACTATGGCATCCATCCGAGCGATCAAGTTCTATGCAACTTGTCCAAGGACGATCAAAGGCCACCCAAAAATTTTGGGCATGATCCAATGCATATCTATCCAAAATATGGTCAAAGGGGGGAAAAATTCAATGCACAAGGATGTGTGGGCGGTACCCAAACTTACCACCAAAAATAAAATAAAATAAATTTACAGCTCACATGCCACATGATCCCAAAACGGGTCTTGTTTATGGCGCCCCCAGTATGGGTTCAAACCCATTGTCTCATTTGATATATATATATATATATATATATATATATATATATATATATATATATGGGAAATGATTATATGACTCGAGTCATGGGACATAAGCCCATGATTCAAGCTCCTATTGGCTCCATGCCACATTAGGTGACTTAAAAAGTCAACCCGACGTGACATACAGCCAATGGTTGCTACTTGCTAGAGTCATGGGATTGTATTTCATGACTCGAGTGACAGGATCATTACCCTATATATATATATATATATATATATATATATATATATATATATATATATATATATATAAAATCACAACAGTTAAGAGAAACAGGTTCCATTTAGTAAGAAGTACACTCACTTTAAAATCAATTGGTAAATAAATGAAATCATAAGTTCCTCGATGCTGTTCATCAATTGCAGCCAAGAGCATTTTAGAAGTGTACCTGTAATGTTTATCAAAATAAAAAAAATGATTAAAATGAGAAAAAGAAGCAAAACCAATCCACAAGAATATGTCATCTGTCAATGTCAAACAGCTAGATTAAAAATGATTATATTTTCTCAACAAAAATATGATAAAATACAGATTCAGAGAAGTAAGGTGAATCCATTTCACATACTTGTTAGGAATGTTTTTTATCATAAGAGTTGTTCTGGAGTCTTCCCCACGCATTATGCGGTCAATATCAAGTTCATACTGTTTCTTATCCGCCTGATTAGAATTTGCTTCATTCCTCCGACTCCGAACCCTCTCATTGGGAGAATCAAACGAATTGGGCATCAGAACCATCGGGTTTCTGCCCGGGAACATGTGGCCTCTCTGCTGAGGTGAATGCAATGCGACATTTAGAGAGGAGATCGAGGGTTCCATACAATTTCCGCCAACATGATGGAAAATGTTATGAGAAGCAAGTTCGAGTGGATGCAGCGTAGAGCCGCCCGAGAATCCTATACTTCCAAGAGAACCTGGATGAAAAGCAGATGCCTCCGTAGAGTCGCCTGCATAGGCATGTCGCCGGTCACACAGAGACGGATTAACAGCTGGCGCTGATCCAACATGTTGGTGGTGCATTGGTAAAACTGTGTTCATCATATGAGATGTTGGTCTAGGAAGTCCATGCAATGGTGGAATGGGATGAACATGAATACCATTCATTAACGATGGGGAGCCTGGCCACATCATGGGGCCAGGTGGATGTGGGTGATACGAATTTGAATTATTCCAAACATATTGATGTCCGTGAATATGGCAGCTTCCACTTGCTGAAGCACCAAAAACTGTGAAAGAGAGGATCCATCAGTTATAAAGTAAACAAATAGGAGGCCTCCATCAGAATAAGAAGCAAGAAGTAATTGTTTGAAAAAACAAAATATGAAACCCAAAAAATATAGTATGTGGTCTCTCCGGCTCAATCAGAACATGCAGTTGGGCCAGTTAAGGGGTGGAAATTAAGTTTCGGGTCAAATAAAATATCAGAAGATGAGTAGGGCTGACGGACCCCGCTGCTAAACTTATCTTTCCTATTCACTATGACTACCTTGTTGGCATAGTCATACTCCTCACAAAACAGGGAAAGGAGTTGATAAGATTTAAACATGGTTTTAAATATCAGCCATATTTGATACATATAGGCCGATATGTATCGGGTTAGGTCCCATCCAATACGGATACTTATCTTTCCTATTCACTATGACTACCTTGTTGGCATAGTCATACTCCTCACAAAACAGGGAAAGGAGTTGATAAGATTTAAACATGGTTTTAAATATCGGCCATATTTGATACATATAGGCCGATATGTATCGGGTTAGGTCCCATCCAATACGGATATACACCCTGATTCTATATAGGGTCAAATATTGGGTCAAACAGGTCAAATATCGGACCATATCGGGTCATATCAGCTGATATGTTTCGGATATGACTCGGACCAAATACCAAAAATGCCCTTTTTTACAAAAAATTTAAATATATATTTTCTATTTTAACAATAAAAAAGGTGCTTAAATTTCGGCTGGTTTGGCTGATACGTATCCGATTTATTGGATATGTATCGGCCTGGGACCCAACCAATATGCCGATATATATCAGACTATAAATCCCTGGGTATAATATAGCCAGTTATGGTAAATGAATAAAACGGAGAAGAATGTTTTTTAAACTTACTGCCATCGTTAGGCTCAAAGGAACGACTGTTAAAGCCACCCGAGCTTACTCTACCGATGTGCCTGTTATCCATTCCTTCACCCTGTCGGGAATTTATGTTTGCTGCCATGCCTGACATGGCACTCGGAGAGTTATAAGGGACACCACTGCTTACGCCATCATGGTACTCTGGAAGTGAATGGGGATGAAAATTTGACATGCACGGAAAACCGAATTTCATCTGACCCAATGAATGACTCGCTTCACCAAGGCCAGGTTGATGGCTGTGATTGCTAACAGATGAAGCCGTAACCGGAGACGATAAGCTATGAGGAACAGTAGATGGGATCCCGCGAAATGTATTTTCCATAAATGGGCTAATTGGTGCTCTGATTGAAGAATGTAGACCTTGTATAGCCACATTATCAAGGCAACTGGATGTAATTGCCCCATTTGGAACTGAACCTGTAAAAAGCCACGAGAGACTGGGTTTAACTAACGAAAAGCATAACTAATTTGTCAAAGATAATAGTATGGATCTGCCAAGCATCTAACCAAAAGCATATCTAATTTGTCAATGATAATAGTATGGATCTGCCAAGCATCATACCGTAGCATGTTGATGAAGGGTTATTAGGAGGGCTCCCCGGTTGCCAACATCCATTGGCTTCCTCTTCATCCAACTCTGGAGAAAGCTGCTGCATCAAGCTGCTACAGAAGAAAACAATGGCTCAGTAAGAAATTTAATATTAACAAATATATATATATAGGAAAAGGTTTCCGCCCTCCATTGGAGGCCGCTCAAGCGTCCTCCAAGATGGGGGAAAACCTCCAATCAGCAGCGGGACACCAAATTGATGACACACAGGGCATGGGTGCATTGATTAGATCATATTAAAAAAATATATATCGAAAACTCATCTCCACCATGTATTTTTTTACCTTTAAATCTGAACCATTGAAATCAGTTAAACTCATATCCACCATGTCTTTTGGGTGCCACATGGAGCTCCATGACATCCTGGAGGACGCTTGAGCATCCTCCCATGGAGGACAAAACCGGCTCCCACATATTTTTATATAAATAGGACAATGGAACGCTACATTAGCGTTATGGCGTTCAAGTGTCATTTAGATGGCAAGTGGCACCAAATCTGAAGATCAAGTGTTGAGGCAACATGGACAAGATTGATAAGGTCCAAGGCCTCCAAAAATAACTGAAAAATACATCGTATCCACCGTTCAAAACATGGCCAAAGTGGAAAAAATTCAATGCACTAGGTTAAGGGGGCGGAGGTCAAATTTTGACCATATTTTTGAAGGGCAAAAAAGACGTAAAAATAGTATTTGTTTAGATCACATGCCACATGGCTAATGATCCCAAAATGCGTATTTTTTGGGGATCACATGCCATGTGACACTAGATGATTAGATCTCAACATTAGTGTATTGTTCAAACGTTACACTTCAAGCGTAGGGATCCCTTAACCATATATATATATATATATATATATATATATATATATATAAGGCCCAGGACTATACAATCGAATGTAGCTGGGGATGCTACACTCGAGCCAGTTGAGTGCTACGTGAACATGCCCAAGTTTGATCAATGGCCAACCAAAAAAAGGGGGTAATTTTCCACACCATTAATTTTTGTTAAAGCCAAAAAAGTTCAATGGGAGAAATTTTTGGTGGAAAAACCCATATCTTTGATATGTGAAATGTAAGGGAAAAATTCCATTTTTCCCCCCTAAGACCCTGGATGATGTTGTGAACCCATAGAGGATGCAATGTAACTCGCAATCACGTACCACCAAGGGTGGAGCTAGAAAGGGGAGAGTGGGAGTCATCGCCCCCTCACCTTTTGAAAACAATTGTAGTAACCTAATGTCCTTAACTATGTACCAACAATGCCTTCCTTTTAATGAGTTAAGTCTTAGGGACCTCGCTTGAGCGTAATGACCTTTTCAAATGTGTGCCATGTAGAACCATCATGTGTTCTGTGTGGTTTGAGGCCCATAATCTCAAGAACAATTGTGTAAAGTATAGAGATGAAAAATGGTCTCCATCGTCTAATTCAATGCGGCCAAGCGTCATTTAAAATTAACACTATGTTTGATTTACATGGTAGAGGTTAATTTTAAAATGGTGTTTGACTACTTCGAATCAAACGATAGAGATCTTTATTTCTTTCCATTATTTTACAAAAACAATCTTTACATCAGGCACACCTATCAGACGCACATAACAATTCCACATGACACATATCCTAAAAAGTGATCCAAGTACCATGTCACCTGGAGCTCATGCCGCTTAACCTCTCACTAACTCATTTATGTGGGAAAATGGCTGGTAGCCAAGGGAGTAGTGCCCGAGCACTACTCACATGGGCTAGATCACATGCCATGCAGGCCGTGATTGTGCAGCCACGTGGCACATGATATTCAAAAAATCATTTCAGGGACTTTTTTGCCTTTCAATCACAAGTCAAATATTGAATTTTTTGACCTTTGACCACATTTTCAACGGTGAATAAGAAACCTTTTAAAAAAAAATTTACACAATATCTAAACGAGCTTGGGCAATTTCCCATGGCACCCGATCTTCGGGCTGGGTGCCACATTGCGCCCAGCTAGATCGTGGGTAGCATCCTGGGCCTTTCTCTCTCTCTCTCTCTCTCTCTCTCTCTCTATATATATATATATATATATTTATAAGTATGATATGTACATATATTATCAGTGTTAACAGACAAATATAAACAAAACAAAGAGATTCTAGGAATAACAATAAAGAAGGGTGATAATATGCTATAAAATGAATGCCAGAGATAGTTTCTATCCAATATTTCCATGTTACTCGAATGAAGTTCATGACAAAGATCGGTCTCCACAATAAAACAAAAGAAATATAAAAGGCCCCCATGAGTATGGCCACCAGCAAAATTCCTACAGAAACATTGTGGCATTAGTCCTATATGTGCCACAATTGAATATGTCCATTATAGTATAGACTGCAGAATAAATACCAATTAACACAACAGTACCTACAGCAGGAGTGAGTTTCTTGTGCATTTTCTGACCCATCAACAATTGTGGCCAGTTACAGAAGATGAAACGGGTTCATAAATAAAAGAAAACCTGGTGGTGGGTTTGAGGACATCTCAAACAGGATCAATGCAGGACAGGTGAAGTGGAGACAAGCAATCGGTGTGTTGTTTAATCAATGCTGAGATAGATGCAGAGACTTACAAGAAACGATAAAATTCGGAATGAAAACATAAGAAGTTAGGAAAGGCCCCAACAAAATATAAAATGAAAAATATTGATTAAGATAGTTTAGGAATGTCCATTAGAGACATGAAATAGACCCTGTATGAAGGATTAAAACGGTAGAAACGCAAGGAAGGGGTAGAGGAAGCCTGATAAAGACTTGAAGAGACGCAATGAAAAATGACGTGAAGGGTTGTGGGGGAACAGAGAGTTGAGACCGGAAAGGAATTGTCGAAAGATAGGGCTCGCAAGGCCAACCAAAATAAATGGCACAAGGTGGTGGTGGTGGTGGTGGTGGTGGTGGTGGTGATGATGATGATGATGGCGATGATGAAGAGAAGGAAAACCTCCACTTCATTAGAATAGCCAGGTATAATAATTTCCGCATTTGTAGATGCCACGACAAAATTTTGAAGAACTGAAGAATTTTTGGAGTACAAACTCCTAAGGACTTGTTCGAGAGTCTCAAAAGGCTCGGAATCTGCATGTTTGAATAAGAAAGTGGTGTTTTCTTAGCTTTTCCAAGCCTTTCTTGTGTTTGAGAGGTTTTCTTGAAACCAGTGTTTTCTGAGCTTTTCCAAGTGGAAATGACATACTAATTTCCTAGCAAAACATTGATAAATGGTCAGATTCTGAGCTCAGAAAGCTAAAGTAAAATACTCCTCTAAACCCAGACAGTGAAAGAAGGAACACAGGAATCTGAATTTTCTGAGAAATGCTCAGAAAAAACCAAGAGTTTGACTAAACTCAAGATCACATCTCAGAAAAGCTAAGAATCTGAGTAACATCTGAATCTGCGGGATTCTAAGCTGAGAGAGGATTCTAAGTTTTCCTGGGAAAAGCTCATAATCACCCAAAAGATGCCTAAGGGAGTTGAGAGCTCTTCTAGCACAACTAAGGGAGTTGAGAGTTTCTCTAGCACAAACATTTTGAAGAACAACCAAGGATGTAGAAAATCAACCAATATGAATTACATAAAAAACAAAGAGAGAGAGAGAGAGAGAACTAAAAAGCATTAAGTAATCTACTTTAAGACATTGACCAAGAAGGATCAAAGAAAAGAGAAAACAAGTGGGTGTGCTTGGACAATACCACCGTCTTGCACCCCCAGGGCGGCTTGGTTCAAGTTTGATTCGCTTCCCTGCAATATCACTCCTATTTAAAGCACGAAGTGCAGCTTCGGCAGCCCTAACATCATAAAATTCTATGAATTTGTGATGACGCTTGTGTGGAGTTTCACGGATCTGTACAGCAAGAAACGACCAGATAAGGAGAAGCTATGTAAATAATGTCGATTGGCCAAGCTTTGAAATGTAAAGTGAAAAATTCACAAAACCTGCTCACCTTATTAATGATGATGATCACAATAATAATATAAAACAAACCATCTCACCTCTTTTATTTCTCCATAAACACCAAAAATCTGGCGAATCTCTTCATTGGAAACAGAAGAATCGAGGTTGAAGACCACGAGAGTACCCTGGTTTATGTCTTTCTCTGACGGATTATCCTAACATAATAAAATACCCACAATCATGATGGCATTCATCTAAATAGTACCCTGGTTTATGGGGTTTTTTCTTGTAACTTGGGTGTCCAGGCCTCTTAGAGCACCCGACTAATCCCAGGGACACGTGCGTGCCCCAAGTTAACACATGCCAGGTCAGCACAGGATATAAATCCCTAGGGAGCCTCAAGGGGGGATTCGAACTCTGGCCTCCCGCTTCCTGAGGCGGGTACCTGGCCGTCACACCAAACCCCTTGAGCTTCATTCCAAATTAGCACTCGGAGCTTGTATATAATCCAAACACCAAGTTGGGTAGGACAGAAGAATAGCATACCTTTGGAATTGAGAAGTGTATATCAAGCTTCCGACGTCGCAAAGGCTTGTTTTGAAGTGATCTCATTGCATTGCGTGCAGCCCTAATATCATAATAAGAAATCATAACAAAACCGCGATGCTTGCAGGCTGTATAAAGCGTACGGATATCCCCGAATTGCTGAGAACGTGTAGAACACAATTGTCAGGGCTCAGAAAACTGAACAGTGAACACTCTAATATGACAACAGACTCATAGATGCCTAAACTAACAAACGAGAAAAGAGAGAACGGAAGTACCTCAAAAAGAACCTTTAACTCGGTATCTTCAACATTGCTATTTATATTTCTTACAAATAGTGTTCTAGAAGGGTGTTCACCATAAGGGTGTTCTCCAGCAAAAGCACTATTAAGTCCACCCTGCTGACCATTAACTATCTCCCCAACAATATCTGAGCTTTTGTTACCCCCATATGAACTTAAACTATCATCTGCTTCTAATTCCATACCTCCTCCACTGCTAAAAAGATCAATATCTTCTACATCATTTTCAATATTAGGTTGAGCAAAAAAATCAAGCTCGTTAACAACTCCAGATAGCAAATCGTCATCATCAGGAAGGAGATTCCCAATAGTTTGAGCCTCAATTTCTTCGAGTGTTTCAAATGGCTCATCTTCCTCAAAGTTGGAGCTAACTGTATTGATCGACTGACCAAGTGGAACATCATTTGATGATAGCCTCACTGCACCAGCAATGAATGAGGAGCAATTAACAGAATGAAAAAGGATTACTGATCAATCTGCAAGGTATTATCTGTTTAAAAATTAGTAAATTAATATGGATAATGGCTCCTGACCGACATTCACACCCCAAAATGGTGTTTAAATGAACTTAGACCATTAAAACCAAACTTTTCATCTCACACCATTGAAGTTTGATTTATCATTATGCCATGTGAGGCACATCTGTGATCAATTTAAATTGACCAAGCGGCAATCTATCATTGGAACATATTGCCTATATAAATGGAAGTAAACCACCCGATTAATGAACTTCAATATCAGCCATTAAAACTAAAAACAACGGTTGATATTAAAGTCTACAGATCAGATGGTTTAAATCTCCCTAAAACACCATTTTTGAGCTTGTTGCACTTCAATCTATGATCTATCACTTTGACGGTACGGATCACCCACATCTTCAACCATTGATGGTGTAAGATCATTTAAACACCATGTTGGTGTTTAAATGACAGTCAGGAGAGTCGGGTCCAAATTAATATAACCAGCAAAAAGAAAGGCAATCTAGCCGTGCATATACAGTGATTAATAATTTAAAACTAATGACCGGCCAGCTCCCCAAAACAGCAAGACTGAATATAAACCAAAGAAGCAAAATACCGAAAAAGAACTTATAACTCACTCTTGTTTTTGAATATTTCTGACAAAGAACTCGAAAAGAGACTGTTCTCATATTGGGGCCTATTCAAATCAAACTTGCCCCCTTCTGCGTACGTAGAAGCAGGCTGCATGAAAAAGTTCAACTGCGTTCCTGTTTCCTGGTCCATACTTCTCCATGATGCCATGGATACACTGGATGTCCTCTCTGCACCAACAAAATGCTTCTCAAGGTTAAGCTTGGGTTTCTGATCTTTGACCTGAAAAGATTGAGGAAGTTCTAGGCATTCCACTGCATACATCCCCATCGAACCATTTTTTTCAGGTCGTGATGAAATAACTGACTTGCTTCCTGACATAAGAGATGTTCCTTCAGATCCTAAATATAAATCAGGTAAATACTCATATTAGTTCATTTTCTGGAATATAAAAATCAGAGTAAATAGAAAACTATTAAATAGGAGGAATTTTGAATGACCTTTTAATTCAATCATATACGTAAATATGTGATTTCTCAGAACAAGTGCCATGATTGGAGCATGAGATGTTTGTTTCCTGTATGCTAGTATGAAAGGAGCCACCACCCAGTATTTTATTGTCAAGTTCTTTATGGCCCAATGGATTCCAGGAGTGGGATCTAGAGTTGATGTAATTTCTTCCAACTATTAGAAGATTTGATACCTAGGTTAGGCTACCAACAATCATTTGACGTTAAGTAAACACAGTGTCTGAAAAAGCCTCAAGCTCACAGTGCACCAGAGCCTGATCCAGGCTTTGTTCCTCCAAGGTGGAGCCCTTTTATATGACAACAACAAAGTGAATAATTGATGCATGCTTGTGCAAAAGAAATGCATAGTTGGTCAATAGGATTTATGTAGTTTATGAGATTGACCGTTGACAAGTTTAATCATTTCCTACATTTGTTTGTCCTAAAATGGGTCTACCCAGCCATAGTTACCAAAATTGGTATTTTATTAATGCATTTTAATAGCATTTTTTTTATAAAACGCTGGTAACACGATTAGAACGTGTGTGTTTTCTCAAACAAAAAAAAATCAATAGAAAAGAGATTTTGGCGTTTTTATGACCATTTTTTAAGATTTTCTCCCCAAAGTTTTCCCAATTTTGCCAAAACATATTTTAACACATTTCATTACTTTTTTCACGATTTTTCCAGATTTTGCAGATTTTCCCCCTTCATTTTCTTTTGCCTTGCCATTTTTCCCGAAATTCCAACTAGGCAACTATGAGCAGAGTTGATTGGTGGATGGAAAGGAGGTTCATGTCTAGCAAGCAAATACTCCCGTTAGTAATCCTATGGAATCTTAACAAAGAGTTTAATAAAAAAAATTGAAGACAAATGTGCATTGAGTGAGAAAAATACACTATGGAAAACACCTTTTACATTTAATGAGCCACAGATTCTTCAAAATGAGCAATAGCATTTAAGACTTTTTTGAGGAATTGAATAAGCATTGTCCACACTGGAAGAGTGAATAATTGATTGATAAATGGAGGTCCTAGATAAAAATTTAATAGCCAAATTAAATGATAGCTCATCTGGTACCTCAACTCGACCGAAGCATGTTCTGAACTGATGGTGGTTCCGGGAACCTAAAGCCTATGAACAGAGACTTAGGCTTATGCACGTGCACCCACATTCTATGGAATAGTCTGTACAACACAACATTCCCTTTTCCAAGCAAGTAAGTCTGAAGAAAGTGCAACACACGTTTTGGTAGAGCAGAAGCAGCATTTGGATTTACGAAATTTAAGGGGAAAGTCATTTGACTTATTTGGCAGGTCCAAAAGGTGCTATAAATTTAAGCGAAGCAGAAAAAAGAGCATTATTAGAAGGGATGAGGAGCCATTACTCCGGTAACTTCAAAATGCTTGCATGGCTGACAAAGACATGTTAAAGTAGTAGGATGGAGAAATGAAAAGATTCGCAGGCAGAGAGGCTAGCGCCTATCATGGATGAAATTACCAATTAGCCCACAGATGGGAATCATTCATCACATTAAAAATAAATGTGTTCTGTAATAATTCATTGGTGAGTGGGAGGGAAGTCAAAAGGCAAGCTTAAGTTTATAAGTCAACTGGTTACTAAAATAACTATGTTCTGTAAACAAGTACGAACTAACAGAGACTTTGGCTTGTGCATGTGCACCCACATTCTATGGAATAATCTGTACAGTGCATCATTCCCCTCTTCTGACAAGTACGGAAGAATAAACTGCAACTCATGCTTTGCTCGAGCAGAAGGAGCATTAAAATTTACAAAATTTAAGGGGAAAGTCGTTTTGGCTTATTTGGAAGGTCCAAAAGGTGTAATTGATTCAAGAGAAGGAGAAGAACAAGTATTATTAAAAGGGGCGAGGATCCATTACTCCCTAACCTCAAAATGCTTGCATGGCTGACAACGACATGTTAAAGTAATAGGATGGAGAAATGTAAAGATTTGCATGCACACAGGCTAGCGCCTATCATGGATGAAATTACCAATTTATCTCATAAGGCGGAAATCATTCATCCCATTAAAAATAAGTGCGATCCGTAATAATTCATTGGTGAGTGGGAGGGAAGTCAAAAGGAAAGCTTAAGTTCCTTAGCCAATTGGTTGACAAAAATAGCTATGTTCTGTAAACCAGTACGGACTAACAGAGACTAGGGCTTGTACACGTGCACCCGCATTCTATTGAATAGTCCGTACAGCACATCATTCCCCTCTTCAAACAAGTACGGATGAAGAAACACAGGCTTTGCCAGAGTAGAAGCAGCATTAGGATTTAGGAATTTAAGAAAAAAGTCGGTTTGACTTATTTGAGCATTATTAGAAGGGATGAGGATCCATTACTCCTTAACTTCAAAATGCTTGCATGGATGACAAAGCCAATATAGCAACCTCAAGGTCATAGGTTCGAGCCCAGCTTACATATTTTATTTATTTTAAAAAAGAAAGAAAGAAAAAGGAAGGCATGTTAAAGTAATAGGATGGAGAAATGTAAAAACTTGCATGCAAAGAGGCTTGCACTTATCATGGATGAAATTACCAATTTAGTGCATAAGATGGGAATCATTCATCACATTAAAAACAAGCTTTAGTTTCTAAGTCAATTGGTTGTGAAAATTACGAATGTTCTATGAAAATTCATTGAAAATTCATTGGCTTCCAATCTTTGTATTTAATATAGTTAACTTCGTATCGAGATCTCCCATAAAGGGCATGCCTTTTAAGTACCGAAACTAAAAACCTTCAGTTAGTAAAACAAAGATACTCACTGTGCTGATCTGGCATGGATTCAGGTTTCCAAAATCCAACTTGTCTCTGCAAACAGAAAAGGGAAATTAATGGAATGAATTGCTTCAAGAAATAGAATTGATAACCGGACAAGATGATGGACATTAATGGAGTATGGATAGAGAGAGAAGTATTGATAGTATATTCAGAAATTAATAGAACCAGAATGGATAAAAATTCTAAATTCCTATTGAAATTACCAATGCCAATTATGGAATTCAAAGACAAATTACCATTAAAGCAGAAATAAAATAAAATAAATAACGATCGATGAGGTTCATACGTCTGTTGCAGAAATTCGTAGGTCCTCGGACAAAAAGGATGACGCCACCGATGGCACGTAAAAGGAAGACAAACCCCTTTGATCCATTATTTCAGATAGCATCCTGCTAGAAGAAAATCACAAACCCCTAAAAAAAAAAGAAACTATAAACCTCCCAAATCACAATTCTTCATCTTTCCCACCGGTCAGTACTCAAAAATCTGCCAATGAAAAAGGGACAAGAGAAACATGTTTCAGTTCAAGCATCAAATTCCGTCCGATCAAACTCTACGTAATTTTTTTTACAAAAATTACAAATTTGGAGAAATAGCCGCTGCTATAAATTCATAAATTTATTCAAAATATTACAATTAATACCCCGTCACAGTTAAACCAGACTGCATTAAAAAGACACAATTGAAACCAAAAAAAAAAGGATCGCTTCCCAAAGATCATGAAGAATAGACACAGAAAAATTGAAAGAAGAAAGCAACAACGATCAAAAAATTTAAATTCAAGCTTCCAAAACAAATAATCACAACAATAATAATAGTATAAATAATTTATTTTTATTTTTTTTTAACACGAGAGATTGTGAATCTAAAAAAATTGATCCAACCAGAAAAGATCCAGTCACGAAAACCGAATTCAAACACTCGGATCGCACTACAAATCTAAAAAACCATCAAAAAAATCAACGACAGAGCACTGAACGCAACCGATCGAGCGATCAGAAAAAGACAACGAAGAGGAAAAAAAGAAAATATAATAACTCACCAGATCATGGCCTCTAGGACATTTGAATTCTATAAAAAAGGGAAATTTATGAAGAGAAAGGCGAGAGAGAGGGAAGTTATTTAAACAAGAGGGTTTGAAATCGAATGGATTACGGCATAAGGCAAGGGGATTAGAGAAGGGATCTTGGCTTCTGTGCCGTGAAAGAACGTCCAAAGCGATGCCTTTTTTTCCTGCATTGCAAGGAATACGGGAATATTATTTTATTCAGGTTGAAGAAAAAAAATATACAGAAGAGAGAGAGAGAGAGAGAGAGAGAGAAGTTATTCGGGATCACTGAAATTTCCGGCGAGCGAGGGGGAGAAACGGAATTCTGGCGGAGACGATGGGGGTTTGGTGTTTCAAGTCCGAACCCTCGCTCGCTCGCTCGGAGGAAAAAGGAGAGAGAAAATAGAGAGAGAAAGAGAGAGAGGAGGAGTGAAAACTAGTGGCGAGGATTTTGGATAAACGGCAGCGAAACAAACCAGACCCGCTCTTACAAACTCGAGAGATTTCCGATACGGAGAGGGAAAGATAGACAGAGAGAGGAGAGAGAAACGGCGTTGAGCGCCGTTAATAGTTTAACGGCGTGGCCATTGAATGCGGGAAAGGGTCTAACCGTACGGGCTGCCGAGGACGCGAGTCTCTCTCTTCTTTGTATGGGACGGCTCCGAGGCAAAGCCGAGCGGTTTCTTAACTTCCTTTTGTTTGTTTAATTACGTAAATGCCCTTAATGATTGAGTTTAAGAGTTGATATTGGATGCACGGCCAGAACGCTGAGCAGGTCAATCACACGCGTAACAAATGTTAAAAAAAATTCCAAAGCAAAGGCACCTCTGTTTGCCCTACACTCCCTAAACCCAAACCCATTAACTGTTTGGGATCAAACGATATAGATCAAACGATATAAATCTTGAGACTACAAGTGTACCACTAGAAGGATAATTTTTTATTCTACGCAGTACAGATTCCAAAAATATGACCCTGAAATCCCATGATGCACATCATGCTCCAACTTGATTTTAAGACCATTTTTTCGATTTTAAATAAAAAAAGACTATCTGATGGTAAGATCATACTCTCAAGACCCATTGTGCCCAAGATTAACATGAACTTAACCCTAATTGTTAACCGATAAATTTTGACTTAAAACCTGAATTCAACTTGTTAAAAATAGCCTAAGTTGTATCGTTGGACTTGAACCTGAACCCAACCTACACCTAACATAATTCCATTTTCAGGTTTGAACCCGATTTGTAAACCACTTTAGGACCTAAACCTGAATCTGTTAAAAAATGCACTATATACCTATGTCTTCTAACAGAGAGGTACCAGGTGGGTTAAGTGCAAAAGCTATTAGTTTGGATGTGTGTCTTATAAAAATATATTACTTTAAATCCATGCTTCTGAAACTTCTATATTTTAGAAACTGGAAATTTCAAATTTTGGTTGCTCGGTCGGTATTATAATCGAAATTAAAAAAATCGATGTTTGATCGCATTCTTTATACTTATTTCAGCGAGCATTTGGAGGGCATTTCAACTTCAAGGGCAATGGTCACATCCAACAAGTTGAACCATGGCACATCTGTTGCCTTTGCAATCGGGGAATCTTGACTTTCATAATTTTTACATTTTATAAGATAATGTTTAATCAAAATTCTCTTATTTCTAAAGGCTAGAAATATGATTGAACTCAAACTTCGATTCAACTTTGTTAGACTTGACCATTGTCTCAAATTCAATTGCAAATATATATATAAACATCCCCTTATGACGCTTCAGTTTCATAAATATTTCTCAATATAATTAGATAACAAAGACAACTACCTATAGTCCTTCTTAATAATCAACAAAGCTTTAGCATTTTCAACACCCCTATTGATTTGAATCTTTATCAAGAGAGAGAGTACGGCGATTGGCAATTTGGCATGTTTTGTGATGTGAGAGAGAGGAGAGAAGAAAGTTTGTATTTACGATTTTAAAAGTCGTCATTTTCGTGACTTCAAAAATATACTCTATTTCAAAACAAATAATTAATATTTATACTTTTTTTTTTATGTTATGATATATTCATGCCTTTTTACATGACACTAATTGACGCTACTGGCCCTGCGCGTATTTAAAGGCGAGGTAAACAAATGGTCCAACAATGAGATCCATGACAGTCTTCTCTTTTTTTTTATTTTCTTGCAACTAATCCTAACCGTAGATTTGTCTACGTAGGTAGACTTTTATTAGTTACATTGCCTTCCTTTTCAATTGAACCTACTCTCTCCTTAAACAAAAATTCATTAACTTTTTTGAGGGCATGTTTGGATATGGGAATGGAGGAATACTTAGATTCAGATTCTATTTTTCATGATTTTTCGCTATTTGGAAGAGACTTAAGGGTCGGAATACAAAACACAAGTTTTCCGCTCATTTTCGAGTGAAGAGTTTAAGGGTATCCCTCGGTATTTCAATTTGGGAAAGAAAAAGATAAGAGTATGCAATGCTTTTAGGAGTTGTTTGGGTTGGAATAGCCACATAAGGTAAGGTCAAATGTTGACTTAATTATGAATGGAATGAGATTTGGAGAAAATTTGAGCTTATTTAGATTCTATCAAAATTCTCTTATTATTTTTACATTTATCTTACTTTCTCACGAGAAAATGAAGATATTTATATATTTATCCTAATTTCTCATGAGAAAATAAAGATTCTAATACGCACAAAGGTTTGATACCTTAACCTCAAAAAGGAACTCCAAAGCTCTCAACCACTAGACTAATTTATAACTTATGAAATTATTATCAAACAATGATATATATATTCATGGAAATAAAAATAACAGGAAAAAAAATTATTTATTCCACTTAAATAATGTTGGAAAAGTCGGGTTGGTACAATTTTTCAGCTCAATCTAAAACACATTAGATCTTCAAATCATGGGACTTTCACCAGACAATCAAATTTTGATTTCAAATGTATACATTCCAAAAAATGAATGTGATTATGAGCATATATCGAATAGATTTCTCGAATAATTTATTCGAAAAGTGTGTCACATGAAATCAACATCTGTCCATTTAATGATTAGACCATAATCTCAAGTTCTATTATGTCGAAGATCTGGGGGTTTGAAATGGTATTTGTAGTAACTGTGAGGCGTTCAATTATTTTATGTTACTTATATACAGGTATTAGCAATCGAAAATTAATGTCTGTAACCAATAATTCTTACCTTTAATACCACTGATTGCCTTGAATAGACACATGAAAATCATTTTTTTCTCAATATTTTATTAAATTGATCTTTAATGATATTTCAAGTGGAACGCATCTCAAAAGTGACCCCAGAACCCTAATCATGGGCCCTTCTCATGGTACGCCCATGATTAGGGTTGGGCATTTGTTGGACCAAACAGACCGAATCGGACTGAACCGCCGGGGTTGGTCTGGTTTGAACGGGTACCGGTTTGGGTTTGGTTTGGAAAAAAGGATAATTGAAAAGTTTGGTTTGGTTTCGGTTCCAAGCCTTCCCAAGCCGAAATTGACCGAACCGAATGTAGTTTGTTAGTTTGTATATATATATATATATATATATATATAGGCGGAGATTTTGATTAATTTTAAAGGGCATTTAAGTAAACTGTATATTTTTACATAAAACCCTACCCTTGTCTTTAGCCTATTCCTAAATCCTAAAGCTGTAAGTAGAACTTGTAGGAAAACCTATTGAGAAGTTGAAATTTTTTTGATGTGCAAGTAGAACTTATAGGAAAACCGAAACCGACCGAACCAAACCAAACCGAATCGGATCGGGTTGGTTTGGTTTAAGAGTTAGACAGTTTGGTTTGATTTGAAAATCTAGAAACCGATTAGGTCCAGTTTAGCTTGTGGTTTTGGTCTAAAATTGACCAAACCGAACCGAATACACCCCTACCCATGATCTCCACGTGGAATAAAAAATTGATCATCCGATGACAAACCCACACCTATGATCAATCATTTATGTGGATGATCATTTTTATAGATCATTCTTATAGATGATCATTTTTATGATATTATAGTTATTTTTCAAGTTGGATGATTTTTCGTGGTATTTACGACTTTTTTGTTAGGATATGTTATTTTTCTAGAATTTTTCGCATATGTATCCAAACATAGGATTTCCTTGATTATGCGTTTTCCTGACTAGCAATGTGCTTATGCAAACAACGAGCAACAAAGCGAAACAAAAGAATCTCATGATTTGTTATAACTCAAGTATTCATGAAAAAATGTAAGAATATTACTTTACTTTCCTACATTTCTTGTGTTTTTATCCAAAAAGGCCCTAAAGGTTAATGAATGTCAAAAGCTATCATGCACAAATATTAAGCCCATAAGTGAATATATGCTAGGTTTTGATGGTGCACAAATATTAAGCCCATAAGTGAATATATGCTAGGTTTTGATGGTAATAGATTAGCCTCAATATATCTAGATCTTCAAGTCGTCTATAGCTTATTAACCACTTTTAAGTTATAAAGTGATTCACATAGCAATAAAATTATAAATTTCCATATTTGGGTTTTACTATAAAATAAGATGTTGTAGGCTTAAGGAGGATATTTCTATTAGGTTTGAGATGATAAATTTGTGCATCCAACTCAAAACAAATTGGCTATAAGTGGAGGGGCGGATGCACATAAAGACTGGGGGGCACATAAAGACTGGGGGGCTCCCTGAAACCCCCAAAACTTTTTTTTTTTCACAAAAAAATTATATATAATTTTCAAAAGTTTGAGCTTTTCTAAAACCACCACCCCACCCCCCATATAAAGACCCCCCATTTTTTGCAAGCTTTTAAGAGCTCTCTCTCTAAAACACTAACCACTCCCCCCTAACCCTTTCGACTGGCTAGAGACTTCGCCCAACTCTCGGCACGCAGTTGAGATTCGCCGACGACGGCCTGACTAGATACCCCTTTGGCCCTTTCAACCAGGTAGGGTTTTTCTCTCTATCTTTCTCTCTTCTTCTTCTTCCCCTCTCTTTTCCCTTTATTTGATTCTATTATGTTGTGCATTTATGTTGCTAGCAACGAGCCCCCCACAGGCCACAACACTCTCTTCTTCTACTTCTTCTTCTTCTTCCTCTCTCTCTATCTCTCAGCTTGCAGCGAGCCCCCCACAGGCACAACCCACTCCCTTTTTTTTGTTTAGTTTTATGATTTTTTTTTTATTATTCAATTTTTTTCTTAGGGAAATGGATGTTGGGTTCTGGGTTTTTTGATTGAATGGTTTTGCAATAATTTTCTCTTTATATATTATTATTATTATTTATATGTTTATTTGGTAGAGAAATCAATCTGTGTTTTTTGTTATTTAAGCAATGTTGGTATTCTAATTAATGGGTTTATTAATTATTTATTGAATTTAGAAAAGGATTTGGGCATTGTTTAGTGGGTTGAATCTAAGTTCCTTTTTTATTCTGCATTTAGGCCTCGTTCGAGAGCTCGGGAAATGTAGTTTCCTGAGCATTTTCTACAGAAAATGGCTTTTCGAAGCATTTTCGGAGCTTTTCTTCTGTTCTTAAGTTTTATGGGGCTGTGTGTTTTCCGAGCATTTTCTGCTGAAAGCGACATATTGCTTTCCGAGATAATTGCTCATGAAAGCTCAGAAATTGAGCTTGTAGAACTATAGTACACCATGGGCACTTATCGGATCGATCCTCCCAAGGAAACCAGCGCCAACGCCAGCAAACAGTTTACTGCCAATTATTTTGTATTTCTCTGTTCTCTACCTCCACCTACCACACTTGATTACTGCCTGATTTACAAAATTCCCTAAAAATCGAAGCCCTAAATCCAACAACCAATCCAACTCGCTGAAAAACATATAACTCAGCTATAAACCCCTAACCACTGGTTCATTGCAACTGAACAACGAATTTGGTGGTCGTTAATGGCGGCGATGAAAATTGAGTTTGGGGGTCGTCGATGGCGGCGATGAAGAGAGAGAGAGAGAGAGAGAAAGAGAGAGGAACTTGATGGGTCGCCCTCTATTTTGAAAGAGAAAATTGATATTTAACTCTTGAGAAACTTCAAGCTAAGCTTCTCCTCCTTAGTTAGCTGGATGGATCGTGGCCATACACATGTCAAAATAAGCGAGGGTCTTCATATTTCGGCATCTGTGGGAAGGAGCTGGGTTAAGTGGGTGTCCCTCATTTTTTTGTCCTGTAGTGAGAACCTTGACCTGAGTTTGTTTAATTTCATTTGAAAATTGATTTTTGATCATCTGAAAAATTTGAATAAAATTTTAATTTTTATTGTTATAATAAAAGATGGGAGCCATTACTTGCAGACGCATTTTTAAGTGATTGCATCGAGGTTAAAGGAAGATGTTGTATTTAGGGACACGTGACTTGTGAAAATGCAATCTAAGTCATTTGATTTAAAGTTCATGATCTATAGGTCCTTGGTAGGTAAGATTGGAACAAAACACGATATTTATCATATGATCTATTGTTGTCAATCGTTGAATCAAATAACAGTCTTTGACTATATTTTATTACATGATAAAGATTATATTTCATGCCAATCTTATCTACTAAGGATCTATAGATCATGAACTTTATATCAAATGACCCAGATTGTGCTTTCACATGTCACATGCCCCTAAAATACAAAGTCTTTTTTTAACCTCGGCGCAATCACTTAAAAAGCGAGTGCAAATAATGGCTCCCTAAAAAATTTGAATAATTCCTTTGATCATTTGATTTATGGAGTAAGCCTTATCTTTAAAAAATAATCATTTTATTGTCAAGCACAGAGCGACTTCCACCCACTGTCCCAGAGGACGACGATGATGCCTCCTTTGCGATAGCATACTAGTTTTCACTTTTGTAAAACATGTTTTTAATGTCTGTTTAAATCATGCCATAATTTTGTTTGTAGTGGCATAATCGAATACACTAAAACTTGTATTTATAGTTTGTCAACATTGGCCTTCTACCTACCCATATTTGCGATATATTTTTAATGTACAGACATGTACTAACAATCGCATCAAATAATCCACGTTTAAGACAACATGTCGAGAATTTGTCTGACCAAAGTGTTAAACACATTACTAATTTAAAGCATATAAATTTTGACGATCATCCGATCAATATAACCGCTTTGATGAAGGTCATAAATATGTGCGGCTATAGAGTGTAGAAGTACACAATGCACTTTCTTTTACTTTCTTGAGAAAGTGTAGAACACAAGAAAATGTCAACTTTCCTAAGAAAATAAGTTTTTGAGTAACTCAAGAACAACCACTCAGAAAATGAGTTTCTGGCTAGAAACTAAGGTAGCCATTTTCCTTAGAAAATGGGTTTCTCTGCGAAAACTGTCGAACGAGCCCTTAATGTTTCTATTTGTAGTATTTTTACTAATTTTCAGATGGAAACTACTTTACATTTTATTTAATTTTGATCACAGTGCTCATAGTATTAAATAATTGGACCATATGCACTATTTGGTCAAACTTGCCAAAATCTATCAGTCACCTATTGGGTGGACCGTGGCCAAAAAATTTCCTGATCAGGTTGTTCTAACCATCGGATCGATTCCTTGCTTCTGTATAAATCATAAATGATGGTTCTAATCGGCCCATCAGTGTGGTCTCTGATTTCTGGTCGCTCGAAGAAGTGACATTGGGCTTCTGCAGGGTTACCTGGCCCTTTCTCTCTCTACGGTCTATTGCCTATTGGTCTAACTTCTAAGCCCTAAGGATTTTTGGCCTAACGGCCCTATTTTAATCTCTCTCCCTCTTTCTCTCTCTTATTCTCAATACTCAATTCCTAACTATTTCTTTCAATTTTTTTTCAGGATTTTAGTTGAATTCGTTGGTCAGACACGGGGTTCAGATTTGTCGGAGCTCGCATCATTTTCGCCCGATCACGCTAGATTGGAGGCCAAATTATTTTTTTAATTTAAATTTAATTTAATTTTATGCTAATGAGTTAAAAATATAGTGATTTTTTAATGAGTGGATGAATGATTGTTTGATCACATATATTAAGAGAGACATTTTTAATAGCATTGAAAATGAGAAAATTCTCCAACGATTTCAGAATATGAAACCCCGTCGAGGAAAATTGTAATTTTTAAAAGATATGTCTTTATTATAATAGTAGAATAATTTTTTGGAGAGTTATTTATCTTTTTTTATATTTTATAATTTTCAGAGGAAATTTTTTATTTTTTCTCTGTTTAAATATGGGAGGTAAAAATTTTTAAACAATATATATCAACTACGCCCCTCCCCCCGTCAAGTAAATCCTGCATTCGCCCCTGGGCTCAAGATATCATAAGGGCAGATACAAAACTATGATTTATCCGATATGAGACTAAACTTCAACATAAGAAAGGGTCAACAATTTGGATTGTTGATAGCAGCACCGGCCTTGAGTGTAGGCAGGCGAGTCAAACACTTTGGGCCCTCTAATTTTGGGCACAAAATGAGGTCTCCTTGTCAATCAACTCTTCAAAGGCCCATGGCCCAAATTATTTATTTATTATTTTTTTTTTTAATAGAGATTTATTTTAATTTCTCGGTACAAATTTGGTATGGATGGATGGATAAAATAATAAGAAAGCATTAATGGGAGCTCACCTTATGCTTAAGATAAAGTCATTACCATCCGCCCTAACTAACAAACTTCTTTGGCCAAAGCATTAATGGGAGCTCACCTTATGCTTAAGATAAAGTCATTACCATCCGCCCTAACTAACAAACTTCTTTGGCCAATGAAATTGATCCAGTGCTAAACATCTTATGATTATCAGTTAGCCAAAAAAGATGTGAGTTATTTGATATGAGAAGTTTAATATAGAAAGTTGTTCATATATTATGTTGGGCTCAGATTAAAGTGCTTGAAATTTTTTTAAAATTAATTATGTTATATTAATATAGAAAGCTAATCTAGTGCCTCGGAATTCGGAACGCCTGATAAAGGCGCTAGCTAGCATAACAAGCATTGCGACTTTGAAAATCAGACTTGCCGGCGAACTTATGGCAGATGTAGGAAACCCTAATGAAATCGGAAAAACCAACACCAGAAGGAAACTGAAATGTCTCAAAAAAATCTCCAACAAACAAAAAAAAAAAAACCCTAAAAGCAAATAGTAGTAATGCAGTCAAGAGTCAACTTGTTATCACGGAAAGACTCATCTCTACATCCAGTATTATTTATGGTAATCCACGTATTCCATAGAATGAAAATGTGTCAGTGTTCCTCTGTCCATTGCTTCAGCCTCAGAAGAATGACATTTATCTGGCTAGAGAAGACAGGCATGGAAGGTTTGATGACACAAATCTTTTAATAGGCGCATTTGTTTATTTAACACAGATTATAAGACATTTTGTCACTTGAACAATGTGGACCAGCGATACCAAATGACTTGAAAGTAAGCAGGCGAGGATTTTATCTTAGGCAAGGAGTGTCTACCTCAAGAAAAACAATCGAATAAAGACAATATGTGAAGGACAGTTTTATACAATGGATAATTTTTTTATAGATAATTTTACAGCCAGCTTTTGTGGTGCGACGTACCTGACTGCACACATAGTGGGGCCCAAATAGCACAGCCAATCACATCGTGCCACATAAGTTGACGGCAAAAATTGGCCACCGTTTATAATCTTTCATATGTTAAAGGGGGTTTTAAGAGTAACTTAATAAGCGAGAAAAAATGAAGGAAAATCTTTTGAGACTATTTAGGTACGTCCATTAGTGACATGGACAAAACTTGTATGAAGGATTCAAATGATACAAGTAGAAACATAAATAATTGTAAGGTAACAAAGTGTTTTAACTTAAAAAAAAGAGTTGGTTTATAATCGGTGTCCACCCGTCATGGGCATTATAGCAGTCCACATATTTATGAGACTGCATGACATGGACGTACTTTAATGCATCGAAAGTCTATGCACATCAAGCAGTCACACGGATGTGTGGACTGCGGTGTCCACTCTATATTATGGACTCGCTCTTAAAAAAAACATGAACATAGAAATATTTACTTGCAAGGCCCCAACTCAAATAAATAAAACCAGTGGATGATGATAATAAAAGAAATAAATGGAGAAATGTTACTCACAAAGTCAACCCAAATAGATAAGATAAGTTGATGATGATGATAATGATGATAATGATGAAGACAATGATTATGATAAAAGGCCGAGCCGCATACAAAAGTATGGGGGCTGAAGCCTCATTTAGCTCTTGAGTTTGTATAAAATCTTCTTATCATACAGTTATCCCTAAATCAATAGTAAATAAGCCCACCCAAATCGAGGATAAAATAAATTATTAGCATCTCTTGATCATTGTTTGCACCTAATCAGCAGAAAATCCTGGCTACACCCTGATTATGCCTGATTATGATGGTGGTGGTGACTGTGAGTTCTTTTGAGTCGGCAATCTATTAACAAAAAATAAAAAACACACCTATTAGTCATAGATCCATAGAATATTAGTTACGCGGGTTTGGAGATTCTACACATAGTAACTAAGTTTGGATTCAGCAATCATCCGATGGGGTGTCACTTCGATTTAATTCGGATAAATTTAAGAAAGATTCAAAAAAAAATTGTGAATTATAAAATACTAATAAATTATTAAAATAAATAAAAATATATGTTAATCTATTTAAAGTTAAAAAGAGCATCTTTAAATAATAAATAATTATATTAAATCCTTCGCATACGTTTGGTCGTGAAAAAAATACGAAGTATGATTAGATGGAAATTTAAGAAAACTTCAGAATTCAACCAATCATGCCAATATTTATTTTTGAGATTTTGATTTACTCGGAGAATTTTGTGATAGGGGTTGAGAACTAGCTATACACTTGAACTCCATTTATGACGGTATGATAAGGCTAGAAGGATGGTATTATTTTAAAACGGTGCCCAACTCTATGCACTATGAAAGGGGTAATGCCTAAGGTATCAAAATGGGAATCAGTCTCGGGTATCAATTTTCTCGAGGCCGATACGTATCGACCGATATCGATATATATCAGCCGATACCGATACGGTATCAAATACCCGACATGAGATACCGATACGTATCAGTTTTTGGTATTGGCCAATTTTTTATACCTTGGTAATGGCTATTGACCGATACTTATACCATTAATTTGTACCATTCAAGTGTGACATATCATTATGTCATGTTGTGCGCATCTTGGTCAATCTAAATTGCCTAAGTGGCAATCCATCTTTGGAAAATATCTTAATTCAAAAAAACATGTTCATACGTGAATTTTAACCATATGATTGACGAACTTTAATATCAGTCATTAAAACTAAGAACAACAACTAGTATTGCCACAGATCATATGTTCAAACCTCACAAAAATATGATTTTTGGGCCCATTGCCTATTTGCCCACGATCCATCTCTTTGACGGTGCAGATTACCCACATCTTAAACCATTAATAGTGTATGATCATTTAAACACCATCTTGGTGTTCAAATGACGGTCGGGAGAGTCGGTTCCCATATGAAAAGCTAAAATGGAAATGCACAATATTTGAGCAAGGACGATGCACATGATAAACATGATACACGTGGAACATATTATATATTTATGGAAAATTATAAATAAATGACAGATTTGTTGAGGGCAAAGTGCAGGCGGCTGACGTGGCGCAATGTGATTGACTGCACTAACCTACATTAATTGAGCTCCACCGCACTTGTAGTCAATTGCGTCCTGTAACATCAGCCACCTAGACTTTGTTCTCATAAAATTTGTCCTTCATATAATATTGTACTATATTTATATGAGTACCTTTAATTCCACCCACAAAATCTTTTGAGTTCACCACGCTGAAACTCATTGACTGCTTTGAATCTGATGATGCAATTCGTTTTTTATTCCAATCTTTCACATATTTGATCTTGAGATCATTGGCATACAATCACGCGATATGTTTTTGATTTCATGAAGTACACATCCCAAAAAATGACCTTATTTGAGTGTGATGAGTACCACTTGATGTTAAGGTCACATTGTTAGAATAGACACCTTGTAAAATTAAAAATCGACGGTAAATGGTAAGAGCATAATCTCAAGATGCATCATGTGAAAGATCGGGATAAAAAACAATATGTATCGTCAGATTCAAAGCAGTGAATGAGTTTCAGCATCGATAAACTCAAAAATTCTGTGGGTGAATTTAAAATTACTCTATTTATATATACACTTTAAAGTTATAAACTAAAACTCTACAAACATTTATTACACTTAAATTTAATACCATTATTCAACACTTTGAAAGGTTTATTAAATGGAACTCTACCAATATTAAAAGAATTGATTAATTGCAATTATCATATAACCCTTGAATTAGTAAGTGGTCTTCTTTACTTTTGAAACTCATGATCTAAAGATCTTTGATGGAAAAAATTCTCACACAATAGAGTCTCTATCACAAGATTCAATGCAGTTAGCAAAATCAAATGCTAGCATTTAACTACATTGAATCATATTGGAGAGTGATCAAATTTTGTGCTAATTTTTCACAATCAAGAATTTTAGATCATGACTTTCAAATCATATGGCATATATGATTGACATATACGACTATGCGGTGTTTCCAAATGGCCCGTGGCTCCTATATGAATGGCTTTTTCTTTTTTAAAAATTGTATGCTTGGGCCAATTTTGTGTGTTCAACCTATGATTCTCTGTTTTTTTGAAGGACCTTATTAATTAGATGATTTTATGATAGGGTAGCTATGTTTTTTTGAAGGACCTTATTAATTAGATGATTTTTTTGAAGGACCTTATTAATTTTCGACAGGCCTTGCTTAGATGGGTGCTTTTAGAGTTTTGGTTGGGGCAAATAGAGCTACCCTTTTTGATATTTGCCCAAAGATTTATATATGGGGACCTTTGTACAAAAGTCTTGGCATTTAGCTTTTTATCATCTCTAGGCATTTAGCTTCTTTCAAACATTTTAGTTTTAATATTTATTTCTTCCAAAGTCTTGGTTCCATCATTGACAAAAGAGACATGTTAAGATCATCTTTTCCATTTTGTACTTTCGCCAGTTTTGTAGTTTTTTTCATGTTTCACAATCTACCTTGTCGTCAGCTTTTTTTTCTATTCAAATTCACATGTGACCTCCCATTTCAAATAAAATATTGAAACTGAGCCCAACTAATTTTTTGGGGGTTTTTTTTCTGTTTCGGTTTCGAGTTTATGAAATTTAACCAAACCGATTTGTTTCGGTTTGGTTCGGTTAACCAAATATGCACCCTTAGTTTGGACATAGGACCGGCCGCCCTGAGACGGCCCACTTGGGCACCCTCATTTTGGCCCAAAATGGGATTCCCTTGTCAATCAATTCCTTAAAAGCCCGTCGCCCAAATTTATTTATTTATTTAATAAGGCCCTATTTTGATTATTATTTACTAATTAGGCTTAGGGCGGCCCCCCAAAATCTCAGGTCTGGCCCTCCTTGAACATTTAATAGCCTCTTCACATTTTCGAATAGAGCCAGTGGGTTGTGATGGAAATGGGTCTCCAAAGATAAAAAATAGAAAACGTTAGAAATTTGAAAAGCATCAGCAATACCTGAAAAGGGAAGTAAATGAAACTGAATGATTCTGGGATTCTTTTTATGCTTTGCATGAAGTGGGAAACTGGGATCTCTCAGTAGTTTCCAGCATATGAATAAATAAATCCATGCACGTTAAGGGCTCTGCAAGGAGACATGTGGAATGCTTAACCTCCACGAATTCCAAGGGTGAAACCTAAATCCCAAATTGGGTTGGCCTCACTTGTCTGGCTTGTTTCACACAAGATTTAATTTGTGGAGTCAAATCATTTCACGTATCCTAAGGGTTTTTATCAACTTATTGCTGACGTTTTAAAAATAAAAAATAAAAAAAATCAAATATTAAAGCCCAAATTAAGCCTCCCCTGACCCACCTAAGTTTGGAGCTAGAGCAGGGCGGTGCATGTCAAAGCCCATCTAAGTTAGAGCCGAGATAATTTATATTAGTTCCATTATTTATTGTTGCGGATAAATAAATAAACAGAAAATTACCTGAATTGACGATTAAAGTTACCCTTAACTTGGTGATCTGTGATGAGACTTTGATAGATGAGAGTTGACGCATGGACAAGGTCAGTGACTTAAAGACAATTTGTGTCTCTCGATAAATCAATCGGTACACATCGTTCTTGACACGACGTATCCTGGATACAACAGCTCACAGATACAATCGCGGAGCATGGACTTTTGATCGCACACTTTTACACCGGGTTGCCATATAAACAACTTGGGTTGTAATTAAGCTCAAATATGTAGCAAACCATTTTACTAATTTAAATCTAATTTTATGGGGAAATCAACATGTCTCGTATGTCTCATATTTGCTTTCTTGTGTTACTTATTAGCACTCTCTAATGTTATTAGGTACTTGACATGAGCACAGTCCACCAAAAGTCATAAATAAAGTTGGTAATTAAAGTAACGATATTCTAAATTAACTAAGAGCACCACTTCACAGGTTACCCATCTTCATAACCCTATAGGTGCCATCAAATTTCCACTATAGTGACAAATTTCGTTAAATTTGCCAGCTCTCTTGCTTATCGTTACGTTCGGCTTCTCTTTGGAGTTCATCTTTGTTAGAAATAGTCTCACATCAGTTGTGGGCTTAGAGGTCTTGGGCTATATATAACTTAGGCAAACCTCACCTTACAAGCCAATTTTGTGAGAGTCCATTTCGTTCCTCTACTTTCTCATCTTACTTATATGGCTTCCTTTTCTTATTGGTTATTCGCTAAGGTTGGATGAACTTTCAGTGAAATTTCATTAATTTTGCAATTTTCACTATCAAAAATAAGACTATTAGCGGCAGTTTTTTGGAGCAAACAATTGCCCCTATTAATAATAAACCTATTAAGACTATTAGCGGCAAGGGTATTAGTGGCAGTTTTTTGTTAATAGCAGCAGTTTTTTACTGCCGCTAATAGTCTTATTTTTTGTAGTGTTTTTTTTAAATTTTATCAATTTTCATGTAATTAAGGAGATTAATTTTTGGATTTTTTAAAAATAAATATATATTTATTTTTATCTTTGGATTCCCAATATTGTTTTCAACTTTTTAATTATCAAAATTGAATATAAATGACTCCCCACTTAAATTTGGCTGAAAACAAAATTTGTATGATTTCCACATTCTAAGATCTGAATTAGATGATGTTTTTTTGTCTGTCTTATACACAAAATGTAGCTTTTTTTTGGGATGTGTTCCATGACGAATGAACATTCGTCCTCTCTCATGATATGTGAAATCACTTTTTCGGATAAGTGGTATTTGATTGTTTGATTTGAAGACCTCAACTATATGGTGCTAAAGATTGGGATCAAAAATATTTCTAAGTGTGCTTAAAAGTTGTAACTTCACTATAAAAAATAAGACTATTAGCGGTAGTCAAAAATTGCCGCTATTAAAAAAAAACTGCTGCTATTAATCCTGTTATTTCCAAAAACTACCGCTATTAGTCATGTTGTCATAAAAAATTACCTTAATAGCAAGTGTCGCTGAAACACCTTATTTTTGTAATGCCTATTAATTTTAAAGGGCAGATTATCTAAGTGGGTCCACATCTTTTACCTTCTACTTGACAAGGTCTAACCTTTCATTTATTACCTAATATGGTAACAAACCTTTTACGTTTTTTTGTGTTCTTTTAAACTGACACAAAGAGGGTCTAAATATTTACATACACTGAAATTGATCAATTTAACTGAAAACATAGGTTCGATACAGACTGATCGTCTCATATAAAACCAATTCATATGGGGCTGATCAGTGTTATAGTAGACCGATCAGTCGGGTCTCATTCGGTCCCATATGAGACTGATCCACCCATTGGAAAACCAATGGGACCCATATGAGACCCGACCTATTGGTCTTATAGTGGACGATGATTTCATAAGACTTATCGATTAGTCTCATACAAGCTCGAGTGATTAATCTCATATAAGACCTAAAGGCATTTTGGACTAACCTACTTTTTCATTAACACTAAATTTCAGCAAATGTCACATATTAAGGGAAAATTTCCCAGTTCAAGGTTTTCAAAAGCTACCAAATTCAAAAAATTTCAAAAATTAACAATTATTAGATCCAAGACCTCTACTGTAACTGACTTCAAGTTTCACCAAAAATGTAAGATGACAAAAATACCTTCACTCCTTATATAAGAAGACGGTTGTTGTCATTTAAAGACCGTTGTAACTTGCAACCTTTTAAAGACTGTTGTAACTTGTAAACTTTTAAGACTGATCTGTCTTTTAAAGACGAATTTTAGTCTTTTACAGATAGTTGCGGTCTTTGTAAGACCGTTGCAACCTTTTAAAGACCGAACCCAAGAGTATTTTTCTCACTTCATAAGTTGGGTGGAAGTTTATGACACTTGGAATAGATGCTTGCTAGATGTGATAAATTCTAAAATCTTTTGAATTTCACAATTTCCCAAAATGCCATCCTAGATCTGGGAAATTTATCAATATTAAAACACTTTTACATTAAAAAAAAAAAAGAAAAAGTGGAGGATTTGGGACCCTATTAGGTAATAAAATAAAACTTTGTATCCTATCGGGTAAATATGAAATAGTTGGATAGCCTCTCAGCAGAAAAAACCCTTTTTTTTTTAATTTTTGATTTAAAAAAAAAAGTAAAAAAGAAAACCCAATTTTAAAAGCCTTTAAACCCCGTAAGTAAACTTGTTTTAGTCCTTCAATTAATGCGCCTAATACTTAGTGATTAATTAGGTACATGATCAGGATCAATCTCATCACGCACGTTTGGTAAGACCTTCCGACCTGTGTAGAATTTTAGCGGCGTTGAAGCCACTATGGTAAAATTTTACCGAGTTACAGTGGCGTTGAAATAGATTTCACTGCCTTAACGAACTTAATCCCAATTCCCACATCTAAAGTTGGACTAAGCAGATTTTTGGAGTAGCTGAGTCCGTTTGAATATTACGTTTGACTATTTTAATGGACTGAGATTCGTTGTTGAGGTACCTGTCTACGAAATACAAATTCTACTATCAGAAACTGCGTCCACGGGTCGTGTTGCAATTCACCCAACTGCAACCGACTCGAGCCGCGCAGTGTAGCCAAGCCGAGCAGTAGCCGTAGCCGATATCAGTTCCTCCTCTTCCCTCGCCAAGGATTCGAACGCAACAGATGTAAATAAAATAGATTTTATTTGTTGTCGGTATTGTCCACGTGGCGTTCTGTAACAAGTCGAGCTGAGGATAAACTAGAGTAATGGTTTCCGTGAAAATTATGCATAGTCTAGATATTTTGTTAAACAAATACAGTTTAGACAATATATACCATATCTATACCCACGTAATCTAATTCTTTCACGGAAACCAAGGAAGTGTCTACCGAATAATTTGTTTTTCCAAATCCATCATTGTTTTCTATAAATCTAAATAAATGTGGCTACACTAAAGCATATTTGCGTTATAATAAACGTGCTTCACATTGAATCTTTGAATCATATTTTTCCTTCAAAAGTACCGACAAGGTCTTTTACTTTGTCAGAATGACTTGGAGTTTTTATGTAGATGTTCGGGATCCGTGAAACTTGAACATCACTAGATTTTCATAGGCAGATAGTGAATGTAATCAGACGGTAGATTTAAATTAAAATTTCAGCGGGAATATCTCCGGCTTTAGCTTATAAGATTTACGAAGGCCTGCAAATTCCATATGGACTTATATACCCCTTGTAGAGGGGCAATTGACCCGTCCCTAATCTTATTTGAAAGAGCACTTTTTATTTTTTTTTACGGAAAATTTACTTGATTGACCCTATCAGATATACTTTTTACATAAAAGGCCTTGTACTTTCACTTTTACCCGTATAGACCAGCCTTTAGTCAAGCCATTTTCAGCTAACACAAAAAGTCGAGAAATATCCCTTCTTACACTTTTTTTTATTTTATATGATTTAAAAATTTTAACATTTACATTTTTCTATATTTATGCGATGTGAAATCGGATCTATATCGTCTAATTTGAAGGCCACATAATAAATTAGGTGGCGCTAAAGATAGACACGAAAAAAATCGATGCCGCTTTTTTAAAAAAAAATAAAAATTTAACGACGACTCTTAAAACAATCGATGGCGTCTCTTAACATAGTCGGTACCGACTATTTTAAGAGTCGTCATCGACTGTGTACAAACTCATCATAGACTTTGTACAGAGTCGATGGCGACTCTGTATAGAGTCGCCATCTGACTGTGGGAATTTTTATTTTTTTATTATTAATTTTTTTTATAGCTGTATGCAGTCGATGGCGATTATAACGATTTGACTCTTAAAATGGTCAATTCGGTATGCAGTCGATATCGCATTTTTTTCATATTTATTTTTGGCACTATCAATTGTATATTGTGGCCTTCAAATCAGACGGCATAGATGTCGTTTCACATCGTGTAAATATAGAAAAATACAAATATTTAAAAATTTAAATTATATAGGTGTATCCTCTTCTTCCTCATTTTAATCTGCTACAGTCTCTGACAAAAAAGACATATCTGGGTCGATTCAAATAGCAGCTCGGAGTAGATTGGACTGAAGAGAAGACGTAGTCACCTTCGCCACCTCTGACTTTTAGAAATTGTAGCAGATTAAAATAAGAAAGAAGATGATGATGTTTTTGAGCGTTAAAGACAGGGAGTAATTTGGACTTTTTGCTATCCTTAGGATCAGCTACGCTCCCAATTAATCGGTCTAAGTAAAGGTGAAAATACAAGGCCTCTGACGTAAAAGGTGCATATGACAAGGTTGATCAGATAAATTTCCCTTTTTTTACACATCAACAGCACTTTTTTGGATACATGAAAATTCTTATAGTATATGATCGTCTTTAAGAAGATTTTGCCATGAAATTTCATTTATTAGGCCTCATTAGAGATTCAAGTCATTAAGATGAAAAAAATGCATTAAAACAATGTTAGACAAAAAAATTATTAATTGAAATTAAACTATATCAATCGGAATAGCCGAGTGTTAGAAACTTAGAATAATGCAATAGATAGACCTTTTGGCCGAAATATGTGTCAATGATGCGACATTGGATGAACTACTGAGACGTATAAGGAGACCTTAAAGTGGACATTCATGAGATCATGAGTTAACCCTTTTCATCAAGTGTGCCACGTGATGCAAAAAATGAGGTCCAAAGATTTGTGGAGTGGAAGATTTTGAAAAAGATATAAGTTGTGTGATTCAAATGCAATTCGCACACCTTAAAGGTGAAAATTCCCCAAAACTAAAGGGTTTCTTCACAATAAGGGCATTTTATAGCTTTGAATATCATAACAATAACAAGACTTTTAGATGCATTCTTTGGCCTATTACTTTCTTAATCCTTCAATTTTTAAGGGACTCGAGAGTTCAGACGACCTGCCTTTGTTCTACTTACAAAATTCTTCGAATTAGTTAAATCGTACAAGAAATTCTTCGAGTAGGTGGTTTGACATAATTTTCACCAATGATTTGTCAATTTTCCGAATGCTTCTTTTTTCCAATTTTGATAATTTTTAAATTTTAAAATTATGGTACACACTTTAAAGATACTTTGTATATTTTTAAAGTGATTTTGATTGTTGTTGTTGCATGTGAATTATGTAATGAACAAAGTTTATTAATTAAAAGCATCATTTTAGTTTTACTTGAGTTTGCACGTATTTTTATTTATCTTTAAAATTTATTATCGTTAAAAGGTACCCTTTTTTTTTAAATTTATCAAAATTGAACCAGTCTCATCCTCCGCAGAATGATCGTCAAACCCAAAATTCGTTAGTCCTATTAAATCAAGAGACGGTATTAGGCACCTAAACGGACCGCCACTGTTGGTGCTTGAGTGAATCTTCTTCACTGAACATGGTCAAATAAGGAGTTTGAAATGTATGAAGGTCATTTACCCAGTGCTGATCCGATATCTTTGGTGTGATGAGAGTTGTTAACCTTTAGCCTTTTTATGCACAAATCGGTTGCTCTCTATATTCGAACTCTCGTTTTAACGCTTGGCAGCCTAAGCTTTTTACCATCACACCAAATAATGGCCTCTAGGTTGCAAAACTATATATAAAGTGCTCAAAAATTTTCGTAGGCACCCTAATGTTTATTTTCACAAATTTGGATTCACACAAACTGTTGTGTTTATGGCTCATGATTTTAAATATCGGCCATGTCCAATACATATTTTCCTATGTAAGTCAATATAATCATATAATATACACCCCCATTTGATATTGGGTCAAATAAGTCTCATATTGGCCCATTTCGGGTCGGAACAGCCCATATCGACTGGTATGTATCCAATACAAGAATCGGACCGAATAATCAAATGCCCTTTTGGACAATCTTTTTTATCATGTTGTATATATTTTAATATTTTTCTTTTTTTAAAAGGTACTCTAATATTGTCCAATTTGTTCTATACATATCCGGGACTTGGCAGATATGTCATATATATATATATATATATATATATATATATATATATATATATGGGCTTTTATATCCCTGATAAATGGATAGGTTACCCAATGCATTTTGTAAATCCCACCTACTACACCTGATAACTAAACAAGTCTCTTTCAACTCTCAAGTAGCGAGCATAATCTGATATATATATTATTAGCGGTAGTCAAAAATTATTGTTAATATCCTTGCCGCTAGCAATTTTAATAGCCTTTGATAATTTTTTGTTAATAACGGTAGTTTTTTATAGAAAAAAATTGTCGTTAATAGTCTTATTTTTTGTAGGGTACTAAGTACTAACTATTAATTCCATTGTAACTCATAAATCTTAGGAGTTCCAACAACAACCCCGGTCCATTTTCTCCCACGTCACTCATTTACTTTTCCAAGCTTTTCTCTTTCTATGATGATGAATAAAGGTTGTAAATTGGGTCAGCCCCAAAACCCGATCCAAACCCAACTGGGCGAAACCCAGGGAAGCAATAAAAGATTATGAAGTAAGAGAGATAAGCCTTGAAATAAGTCTAGTAAAGTGAGCCCACTTAGATAGAATAAGGCTATGATGATGATGATGACGATGATGATGATGATGTAATATAATCGAAAAAATCAAGCTCTGTTCTCAGATTTCACGCTTGTCTGCTTCCACTTATAAAACTGTTCTGTGCCATTATGAAAATCCAAATTTCATGCATTTCTCACTTAAAACGAGGATAGAGAAAAGAGATTTAAAGGTCAATATTTATTGGTATATCGTCAGGGTCCTAGGGCGATGTGTATCAGATTATATCAGATACCGATTATAAACCGGCCGCTACCATCTTTATTATTTTCAAAATATTAAAAACTCAAAACATTAAATAATTATACTATTTTGTTCAATATTGTTTGAGCTTGTATTGAGTAGGGGGCGTATATAGCGTAGTAGACAAAGTCTAATCAAATACATATGGTCGTTATGTATATGATAGGGTACGGTTATTCTCACCTATTTTTAGAGTAAGCATCACACAAGTTTATATAAACAAATATTATTAATTGATTTGAATCCCGCGAACTTCATCGTCTCAAATGAGTTAGTGACTTTCGTCCATGAAAGAAGTCATAATCATAATCGGAATCGGTGAGTTAATAAAGACCCACGGAGAGTCGTGGGAGTCGACCCACAGGAAACACAGCATCAAATAATCAATCAGCTGACATAACCTGTTTTTTTTTTAATAAAATCAGAGGGACACACGCCGCACACGATTTGGTGGTTTTACAAACTCGCCTCTCTTTGTCGTCTAGTGGGCCTGTATAAATCCCTGCAGCCTGCCTTCTATCCATCCGGTTGTAGAAATTCAATAGTCTTAATTCAATTTTACAAAATCCATTTATAAGGTGAGATTTGTCCCGATATAATCAGTCCAAGAAGGGCCTATTTACAAACGATGTAGAATAATTCCAACAATCATAACTTATTTAAACCTGAAAAAGCTTATTTTAACAGTTAAAATCGTTAAATTGCGAAGCTGGTATCAATTCTCTCTCTAAAATAAATGACTCACCCTGCCCTGTGGATCGTCGAATTGGAATCGGTGAGTTGGAAAAAGCTAGGGATGCAAGCTTTGAACCGAACACCGAACCGAAAATGAGGGTCCCTAATCGGACCGAATCGCTCCGAAAGCCAACTGAAATCAAACCGAACAACCTCAATTCGGTTAGGTTTCCGTTTAGAGTGATAAAAACCAAAAATCATGGGGGTAGAATGAGTAAACCAAAAATATATATTTAAAAATTAATAAAATTAGGTAAAATACATACACTAAACTGAATCGAATCGATTTCGGTTTCAGAAAAAAATAAAATAAAAAATACCGAACTGAACCAAACCCAATAAGTTTCGGTTCATTTTCTGTGTGAGGGGGTCCAAATCGAAAACCAAAAATATCAATTTCGGTTCGATTCGATTTAGTACACCGAAACTACATCCTTAGGAAAGGCCTACAGGGAGTCGTGGAATCGGCCCACAGGAAACACAGCATCAAATATTTAACCAGTTGACGTAACTTTGTTTTTTAATAAAATCAGAGGGGCACACCATTTGGTGGTTTTACAACGCCCCTCGCCTGTTTTGTCGTCTAGTGCGCCTGTATAAATGCCTGCCGCCTGCCCTTTATCCAAGCGTAACTTTTTTTTTTTTCCGAGAAATCCAACCGTAGCTTATTTAAACCACAAAAAGCTTATTTCACCACTTCAAATCGTCGAATTGCGAAGCTGGCGTACACCCTACTCTCTCTCTCTAAAATAAACGACTCACCCCGGCCCATGTGTCTTATCTCTTTCTTAAATAATCTTATATTTTATTTCTAAAGGCTCACAGCACTGACAGCAAATTATATTATTATAAAAAAATTTAATTTGATTCCGCAAAAAAATAAAACTGATTTTTTCTGTCATAATCTCGAACTGCCCACCAGCCACGTGGCAATGACCTAACAAAACTAGATAACGAGGGGAAAGATAGTGGGCCCCACAGGGTGCGTACGCGCCAATTCCATGTGACTGTAACGTACACGACAAAACAAGAGGGTATCGACTGTCAAAAGTACAGCAAAGTATTAGAGAGAGCAAGCGACGGTGATGTTAAATTGCTACTGCAGTGATGCCACGTTCCTTGAGATCTTTTCAACGGAATAAATAGGTGTGGACCGTGTGATCTACATTCGGGTTTAATTGATCTCACAGCAGTAAAGTACAATTTTAATCTTACACCAGTAAAGTACCCTTGCAATGATAGAAATCATGGTTTAAAATTTCGGATGATAACTTAAATTTTAACGGTTTCGATTCACACGGAATCGTAGAGAAGGTCAGAAATTTCTGTCAACATGACGTATGGAAGGAAGATTTTTACCCAAATTTTGATCAAATTTTTTATTTTGATCATGATCCGTGGTTGAAACATGTCTCATTATCGGTTTGGCCGAAAAGTATGGCCATTGAGCCCAACTTCAGCTCAATTGTAAGAACAATCTTTAGGGACTTTGATTGGTATGATATCATACTTTCAATGGTGTAAAGATTGTTTTAACACTAAAAAATAGCGTTTAAGTGATTCATTCATGTGAAAGTCAGAATTTGTTTTAAAATAAAAGAAATGACTATGACCAAGATTTAAATATTATATTTTTAAAAAAATAATCTTATATAATTAAATTGGCTTACCATTATTTTATCTCACATGGCAAAAATATGTGATAAATCTAAATTGTCAAACTTCTAATCATTAGAATATGTTTTAGCTAAAGAATCATACCTTTAAATAAGTGTGAATGTGATTGATGAACTTAAATATTAGCTCCTAAAAATTAGGAATAACACTTGGTATTGTGGTCTAGGTTGTCTTGAGATTTGGAGGCCTTAGGCGTGTTCCTAAAATAAGGTATAAACGGCTTAAATTGATTATACTTTTTAGGAGCTAGGGGAGCTCCTAAAATGGGGGTTATAGGCTATCCCATTTGGGCCTATGTCCATATATATATATATATATATATATATATATATATATATATATATATATATACATACATTTATATAAAAGTAAGAAGGGCATCTAACATTAGATTCCTTCTTATCATAAAAAGACAAAATAAGTAATAATCTTTGAAATTATAAAAATAAAGCTATAAGATAAAATCACTCATTTTGGTAATTTGGTTTTTAGTTTTGAGTACCTTTAAATTCACCCCCTAATCTTTGGGTTCACTCACACTGAAACACATGGACTGTGTTGAATTAGACGATGGAGATCGTTTATCCTCCCAATTTTTCACATAATGGATCTTCATATCATGGGCGTACTATCAAACGATCATTGTTTTATTTCACGTAGCACACATCTCAGAAAAGTAACCTTAACATCACAGGAATGCTTAAAATTGATTTTAAGGTCACTTTTTTAGTGTACCAATGATTTTTTTTCAGTGCTCAATAATTTTTTTTTTAACATCCAAAATTATCGACTGATAATTTGAAATTATCGGCTGATCATTTACTAATCAATTTGAAGTTATCGGCCGATCATTTGCTAATCATCAAATTATCGGCTGATAACTTAAAATTGTCGACCGATAATTTTTGGGTTTTTTAAAAAATAACATTTTGGCACCGAAATTTCGGCTCGGACCATAAGATTTTGGGCAAAATTTCGTCGGATTTTTTCGACCGAAATCCTGAAATTTCAGTGGGGTTCGAAACCGATTTGTTTCGCCCGAAATTTTCATCCATATTACAAGGTATGACATCCTTGGCGATACCGATACATAACAACGATAAGTATCGGTTTTTCAGCATATCGATCTGTATCGGTTCTGATACTTCTCGGTCCTCCAGTTCGGTATCGATATCGCCTGATACAGGTTTGTATCGGTTTGCGCCAAGACCTTGGGTGGTTTTTTTTTCACAATGGCCAATATGTATCTGTTTCGGCCAATTCGTATTGATCATCCATGAACCGATACCGAGTTTTACACCTCGATCCCAAACGATTAACGCTTCATTTAAGTTGAGGTTAAGGATCAAAATTTTGGCTGAAACGCATCAGTTACGAATCCCATCAAAATGAAATCCCAAAATTTTCGGTCAAAAATCACGGCCTTCAAATTCTTGACTGATAATTTGAAGTTATCGGTCGATAATTTGCTAATCATCAAATTATCGATCGGGAATTTTGGGTTATATATTTATATATGGGCACCAAAATATCGGTCGACATTTCTTCTGGTATTTTCGATCAAAATCCCAAAATTTCGGTGAAAATATCATATTCGGTTTCGGTCCCAACCGATATTTCGGTGCCCAATGATTATTTTTTTTTAAACCCAAAATTATCAGCCTTCAAATTATCGGCCTATAATTTGGGTTTTAAAAAATAAAATATTATATATATATATGGGCACCGAAAGTTCGCCCTGGCCTATAATATTTCAGCCGAAATTTTATTCGAGATTTTCGGCTCAAATCCTGAAATTTCAGTGGCGTTCGAAACCGATTCGTTCCCGCTAAAATATTAGGATTTCGACCGAAATTTTGATCCATGTTATGAGGTATGACATCCTTCGCGATACTGATACATAACATCGATACGTATCGATTTTTCAACAAACCGATGCGTATCAGTTATGATACTTCCCGATCCTCCAACTCCGTATCAGTATTGGTTGATACGGGCCCATATTAGCCGATACGTATTAGGTTCGGTGATACATATCGGGTTTGGTCGATATGTATCAGCCGATTCTTATTGGTCCTCCATAGACCGATACCCGATATCGAGTTTGACACCTTGATCCCAAACGATAAAGACTTCATTTTACTTGGGGTCATGGATCAAAATTTCGGCCGAAACGCTTTGGTTTCGAACCCCACCGAAACAAAATCCTGAAATTTTCAGTCAAAAATCACGGCCTTCAAATTCTCGACCGATCATTTAAAGTTATTGGCTGAAATTTTGACCTGACCCACAAGATTTTGGTCGAAATTTTGATCAATGCTCTAAGGTATGACATCTTGTGCGATACTAATACATAACGATGATACGTATCAGCTTTTCAGCAAACTGATACGTATCGGTTCTAATACTCTGCGGTCCTCCAACAAGGTATTGGTATCCGTATCGGTTGATACGGGTCCGTATCGGTTGATATGGGCCCGTATCGATTGATCTGTATTAGGTAGCTACCGATACATATCGATCTGCGCCGAGACCTTATCTTTTTTTTTTTTTTTTAAAGGGCCGAATTTCACACCTTCATCCAAAACGATAGACTTCATTTTAGTTGGGGTCTTGAATCAAAATTTTGGCTGAAACTTATCGGTTTCAAACCCTACCGAAATGAAATCCTGAAATTTTTGATCAAAAATTGCGGCCTTCAAATTCTCGGCAGAAAATTTGAAATAATTGGCCAATAATTTGCTAATCACCAATAATTATCGGCCAATATTTTGAAGGCCGATAATTTTGGGTTTTAAAACAAAACAAAAAAATATATGGGCACCGAAACTTTGACTTGACATATTACTTTCGTTTAGAATTTTTGGCCGAAATCCTGAAAATTTGGTAAAAATATCCGATTCGGTTCCAACAAAAACCAAAATTTTCACCAAAATGTCAGTGCCCAATGATTTTTTTATTAAATACAAAAAATATTTTTAAAATTTATATTATAACGATTTATTCTACAAATAAACAGCTCTTACCTCCATTGCAGGATCCACTAGTATATATATATATATATATAATGATTCAAACCTCTCAAACCACTATAGATAAGCTTTTGGCAATTTTTCTTCGATATGTGATCTATCACTACGAAAACTACCAACATCTAAAATTATTATCGACGTAAGATCATTTGGATGCTTTTTTACTATTTAAAGTTAATTATCATATATATATTGCCTTTTTTTTTTTCCCCACAAAATAGGTTATTGGCAGGAGAAGGACGACACGAGAGAGGGCATGCCGAGGAGGTTGTAACGGTTCCGGCAGAAGAGACGATGTTACGAAACTGCCAGCCAAAATTAAAAACGTATCAGATGTCAAAGATTTTAACGTCCAAAAGGGTACGTTTGAAACTTGAAACACGACATTCACGTGTGCAGAAGTAAAGCTCAGCCATCCACTTGGTAGATCTTCTAAAATGGATATGCGCCAGCGAGGGCAATGTTTTTAAAAAGCGAGGGACACGTGTCTATTTTCGATAACTGCCGTAAACTTTTGTGTTTCAACCTCATCCGTTCCTTAAATTCCCTGTTGACTTGATGGTTTGGTTCTCCTCGGACCCATTAGAAGGTTATCAAGCGACTTGATATAAGAAATCCGTTTCTAGGTACTGGCTGTAACGGGTCTCTAGTCCATTGAAGTTCCTGCCAGTCAGCCTTTTGATTGGAGGAGACGCTTACTAACGACTAAGAGTCGTCCATCTGGAACTTAAGCAGTGACTAGAAGGTACGTCAACGCCCAACGGTGTCTTAGCCATTTCTCTAAATTAAATTGGAAATGACTACGATGACCGTCAACGGACCACCTATCTTTTGTTAGATAACTCATGTTTACCCAAATAGCAGTGGATCCAGATCTATTGCCTCAAAGATTGGGGCGTAAAATAATGTCCGACGATTCCCGATTTAGGGGAGTTAACAGCTCTCAAGTAGAAAACCTTCGATTGTAAATAAAGAATATTTATTTGTAAATATCATAGCATATAAGTAGAGAAAACCCACTAGATCTAGCCAAAACCCATAAAATGCTAGCCACTATCATACCGTCAAATACCAATCCTACAATGCGCGTTGCTGTGCAATATATCAAAGAGTACCGTTATCTTTTTCACCCTCACCTTTTCCAGTAAACATATATTGACCGCCATCAGATGACGGAAACCGTCTTCATCTTCCGCTTAATGGATCTATAGATCATTGACAAACCATCAAACGGTCATTTTTTTATTATACATGACACATCTGAAAAAATAACCCTCAAATCACGTTTGAACATGATGAGTGTTATATAATTTGAGGATCACATTTTATGGATGTGTACTATGTCTAATTAAAAATTGACTGTCGGATGGTAGGCCCATGATCTATGGATCTATTGTTCGAAAGATGGGGATGAGAAATAATCTCTACCCTCTGATTCAAAAGTGATTAATGCATGTCGATTGAAGATGGTGGGATGAGAAAGCAGTCTTTTGGAGCGAGTATAATGGTCCCCTATGGCAAATTTTATCATTATTTACACCCTATAAAATTGTGACCTCACCCTATTGATGACATGCATTGAATGCCTTAAATCAGATGATAGAGACCATTTTTCATCTCAATCTTTTAGGCAATTGATCACGAGATTATGGGCATACACCATCAGACAACGAATTTTTTATTTCACACGGCACACAACCAAAAAAGTAACTCTAAAATCATGTGACACACCTCACGCTCAAACATAATTATAAGGTCACTATTTAAGATGTATGCCAAATGGAATAAAAATTAAGTCTTGCATTACTCTTATGATCTCAAGATCATTCATGCCAAAGTTTGAGATGAGAAAAAAATCTCCATCATCTAATTTGAAGGATCTAATTTCAAGGAGTGAGTGAATGCCGAGATGGTTGAGGCCACAGTTTCACGAGGGTGTTAATAATGACACCCTCATACGAAACCGAATCTCTTCTTAATTTTTCCAATGCGCACCCAAACGATGATGGTGACTGTAGTTGCAGAGCTGTAGACCAGTGCTAGTGCTAAGCACTGAGGGACTCTGTGGGGCCCTTGGACTACAAAACCACCATGGTACACATCTGACACTCAAAATAAGCGGCTAAATTAATAAGTCTCCAAAAGTAACATGCAACTTTCATAAGAACATGTGATGTAATCATCAAGTGCATACAAATCATGTGTTTCTTCACGTTCGTTATCTACTATTTTAAAATGAGTAGTAACTAAAGGTAACAATAGGACCAGCCCGGCCCGTCTACCTGATTGGCCCGGCCTTAACATCTTAAGGCTAGGGCTTAAAAATAAGGTTAGAGGACAGGATTAGGGCATCGAAACTAAAAGCACACTATCGGTCAAGCCAGGTACGGAGTTAACAAGTTAAAGCTCGTAATCCCGACTCTATCTGTACATCACTTTTAGTTATATATTAATATTATTATATAAAATATATTGTACTATTTAAATCAAATTACCAAAATAGAATTCAATATTATCATTATTATCAAATGGAGAGTTGTAAGAATATTCTAGTAATTTAAATATTTAAAAAGATATGTCTAAGATTTTTTTTTTTTTCATTCGAAATATTTTTCTCTAACTTTAATAAATAAATAAAAATTATATTAAAAAAAAAACTTACAAATGATTTAGACCAAATACCAATAATTAATGAAGCTTGAAGCCCGACTCGATCCCGCCCCAACTGGTCTAAGTTTGGGCGAGGAGTGAGCATATTAAAGCCCGCCTAGATTATGGCCGAGCTAGGGCCTAGCCTAAGCCCCTGAGGCCAAGCTAGATTTTAGGGAAGCCCGGCTCATTGCACTAGTAGTTACGATATACGTCTCAATGAGTGAGCAGGGCCTTAAACCCACCGATTTATTGGGCGCCTACGCTAAAACCCATATACTGCTTGAAATCGTTAGTGTTTGGTTTTCACCCGATCGTTTTAACATATTTTTCTTAAACAAATCTTAAATAAATCAAAAATAGAAATAGAACTCATCATTCAAAACGATGCAGTTGAGAGCGGTTGGAGTAGTTGGCATGTAGACCCAAAATTGATGGTTTGGTTATATGGTGATGAGAGCGATGAGTTACTTATTGCAAACATTTTACGTCATCAATTTCAGTGAAAGCTTACTCTTCCACTGATCTCAGTTCCTCTTATAAAATATTAAGGGTTATTTGCATATGCCCCTGATATATGCTGATATTACATTAAACCCTTGAGTTATAGTTATATTCCTGGAGCCTTTATTTTTGTGTTTCAATTTTATATACCCCCCTTGTCTTAACCCATTTAACATTACAGTTAACTAGCTGTGACTTTATGGGTAAAAGGACTGTTCTGCCCTTATGAAACTAGTATTCTAAAAATACCATAATTCTAAATATCATTATTTTAAAAGACCCTTCAGTCATCTTTATTTATAAGTCATGCCATTACAGTTTACTCATTCTAAAAGGAATACCTTTAAATCCATCCACAAAATCTTTGAGTTCAATCACGCTGAAATACATTAACTTCATTGAATCAAATGATAGAGATTGTTTATCGTCCCAATCTTATATAAGATAAATCTTTAGATCATATGTGTACCATCAGATCGGATGATTCATTGATTGATTTTGAGCACATATCGTCAACATCCAATGGAATCGTTTATTTAATGAACAACCTCTTCGATGAGCTAAATCATACAAATAAGACTTTACTAACCATCCAATCAATTGCCCAGTGAACTATTAAGATCATTTGATCAATTCCATTTTTCAGGTGTGCAATCGATCGGACCCCCTTGGATATCAATGAGCATGTGAACTGCTGAGTTCCATCAATGATGCAAAATTCCACACCTATTTTCATAATCCTAACTATAATTGTCCAAATTTTCAACAAAATAATAAACAAACAAAATCCACAAGCAGGATAATTCTATTCTTTACCCTGTTAAAACTTGAAACCATACAAAATCAGCCAACTCCATGAATGAAGTAGTACCAACTCTATAAATCCTAGTGTTGATGATACACTGATTGATCTGAACCGTCCAATCCAATCTTTTGGTCACCTCTTTAGCGGGACATACATAGAACGCATGATTCATACACTTAACCCTTTGATCAATGAACACGATCCTTAACCTCTGCAATGACCCCCAAATGTAGAGTGATCAATCCGACGGTTAGAAACTTCTGATCAATGAAAATTTTTGGTTACACATTCAAAAGGAGATCGATCATTTGGACGGTCTAGATCGATCTGCATGTGCTCTAGTCCACCTATTCCTACAATTGATACTTCAACTACGCTTCTTATTTAATACAGCGCTTGAGGGTTGCAATGTTGGGGATTAGCAATGTTGGGGGTTCTGATTTAATACGGAGCTTGAGGGTTGCAGAGCATCGTCCAGCGCAGAGCTTGAGGGTTAGAGCTTGAGGGTTAGCAATGTTGGGTTTACTGGAGAAGGATGTTAAAGAGAAGGCAACTATTACTGGGTTTCCGTTTGCGATGGGGTGGATGGGGTATTTTTGGGTTTTTGAGCAGAGCTTGGAGGTTAGCAATGTTGGGTTTGCTGGAGAAGTATGTTAAAGAGAAGACAACTATGATTGGGTTTTGATTTGCGATGGGGTAGATGGGGCTATTTTTGGGTTATTCTTAATTTATACCTTGGGTTTATCCTTAACTTTGACTTTAACAGAAGCTAACGTTAACGATGGTAACAGAGGGTCACAGCGGGGGGTATATAAAACTGAAAAAAAAAAATAAGGGCTGCAGAATAAATAGCGGGAGTGTAGTGTAATATCGGCATATCTGGAGAGTATATGCAAAAGAAAAACTTAAATATTAAGGTCAAATTTTGACCAGATTAAAGGATAAAAGGCTATCCATAACCACCTTAGTCTCATAATGCTGCTGACGACCGGTGGATCCTATTACAACTACTTTTCTAGTGATGGAACCAAGTGACGATGGTAGAAAGGACTAATGGAACATTAGTGCACCATTACAGTTAGAGCCACGATACATCCATACCCCATCGTTTATTTGGGACTTGCTAATTATAAGGGATATTTTATGATTCTCTCTCTCTCTTAAGAAAATACTGGAGCTTTAAGGTCGTGGCCGAGGTACGTTAGTTTTTATGATTTTCGGATGACTCAGTCGATTCAAACGATTCTTCAACAACTCTAGAATCAGTTCAAGAATCTCCCAACGAGCTCTTCAGATTTTCCGATTACTCGGTCGTCCTCGAATCAAAGGAACCTCTTTTATCGCTTATCAAAATGTTTTCCAGATCAACATTGGGAATCTGCTCCCCAACTAAGTAGGATGGTAGCTCTCTTTCTTAACTTTCTTGTTTTTTTAGAAAAGCTCTCTTTCTTAACTTAGTATGATTTACAATAAAAATCAATCAATCTTACATGCAAACCCACCAGTTTTTTGAAAAAAAAAGTGGATACCTAGAAACCCAATCCCTTAGTATTACAATAAACACCAAGCAAACATATAAATCCATCAAACCATCAAAACACAAAAAAAATAAAATAATAATAACAAAACCAAACTTCTTGACAACCAAGTGTGCATTCACAATTTATCTCCAGATCACCAACAACAAAAACCCTAAGGGCTTGTTCGAGAGAGCAAATCTGCTCAAATTCTGAGTTTTGACTCAGATTTGAAGGAGAATCTGAGATTTTTCGATTGAATCCCCTTCCTACAATTCCAAAACCAAAAATCTAACTCAAAACCCAAATCCCTAATAAAAAAATCTACCTATTTCAAATCGAAAGCACATTGAAATTAGAGAAAGAGAGAGGAGATGCATACGAATCAGAAGATTCTCCTTGGTGAGCCATCTTGATTGAATGATTTAGTCGAAAGAGCAAGATCAAGAGAAAGAGATGCAGAAGGGGTTGGTTTTTGGAGTTTCTCAAACTTCTCTCCTGCTTCTTATATATAATAAATTTCTTTTTAAATGATAAATGATGTTGTTTAGGACTATGACAAGTGTGAGTCTATAAAATGATATATCATATGTTGACATTGACATAGTGGATATATGATAAACCAGGTCACAAAATTTGGATCTTAGCGGGTAAACACCTAATATTTGCCCAAAAATATATGCTTATGTGATATTTTCATAATAATCTAATATATTATATGGGGATAGACGGTAGTAGACAAGAAAGAAATCAAAAATCGGTTTCTGATGTGGTTATCGGTCTATGGAGAACTGATACAAATCGGCCGATACCGATACAGATCGACTCTTTAAAAAGAAAACACATTTCTCGGATTATACCGATACGTATCGGCCGATACCTGACACATATCGACCGATACCAATACTGAGTTGGTGGACCAAGACATGTCGGTGCCGATACATATTAATTTTTCGAAAAACTGATACGTATTGGTATGGTCCGAATTTTTATACCTTAAGTTGTAGATGCACTTGCTTTTGTCTACATTCCTTCCTCTTTTTTTTTCCTTAAAAAGTTAGTGCATCTAGCACCATCTAATGTATAGACAATTTTGATATGATAGAACCGCAGGGTGTTTTTTGTATAATAAAATATAAATCCCTTCTCTAACTCGGATTCCACTTGGTGTGAACTCTTCTGAAGGCGTGGCATTATGGAAGCCAAACACGTTTCACAAATTGGTTTACTGCACCTTTGTAGACATTCTTATCATCATCTAAAGACTTACCTTTAAATGATATATGGTGTTGTTTAGGACAATGACAGGCGTGAGTATGAGATATTCAAAACCTATGGAAAGAGATCCTTCATCATCAAAGGAAAGAGAGGGGCTACCTCAACCGTTGGATATCCACAGCTATCAAATATCTGCCTAGCTTTTACGATTTTGATTTGGGCCATTTCTCTCTCTCTCTCTCTGCTGTCTTATACACGATCTCTTAGATCTGCTATGGCTGGCCGAAAGTATTTATAGCCGAGGGTAGGTTCATCTACCCATTGTAAATTTATCTCGGCCGTTAGTTTTCGCTTTGGGATTAGATCCATCCGTGCACTCTCCTTCTGCCAAAACCGTCAAAACATGACACTTCACGGTTATTTATGAACGTCCAAATTTGTGTCTAAGGATTTATTTACACTTTACTGATTTTTCACGGTTGCTCGAGTTTGGGACACGTGGCATATTTAGAGCATATTCGAATTTCAAATAGCATATCTCATAGCAATACGGGATTCATGTACTGACGAGTTTGGGACGATGATATGTTGTGCTAAAGAGTAAAGATGGATACAACTCCTATAACTTTAATTGATCGTATACCATTAATGGGCTAAGACATAATTGATCGATTATATATTAAGGGAGCCATTACTTGCACTCTTTTAAAGTGATTGCACAAAGGTTTAAAAAATACTTTGTATTTTAGGGACATGTGACATGTGAAAACGCAATTTGGGTTGTCTAATTGAAAGTTCATGATCTATAGATCCTTTGTGGATGAGATTGACATGAAATATAGAGTCCTTTCCCATTAAAGACTTGTTTCCCATTAAGGACTTGAATTTCTAATGGCTAAAAAGACTATTCATAAACTTGATAATCTTATGATGTGGGTTAGGAATTGAAATAAATTGGTTTAGTTTTCGATTCTTTTATTTATTTATTTTTTAGACCCAATTTTATTTTGTTGTTGTTGTTGTTGTTGTTGGGTACCAAAAATATATAGGGATTTTTGCAAATGCCTTCCTGAGTTATGCTGATATTACAAATAACCCCCCCAATTATCTATTTGCTAATAACCCCCCAGTTATAGTTATTTGCTAATAACCCTCCCAATTATAGTTATTTGCTCTAAACCCCCTAGTTAGCATTTTGGTGTTCATAAAATACCCTCCTTAACGGATGCAACTTTAAATGGTTAATCAGCCGTTAACGAATAGCCTAAATACCATATTTATCATTTTAAAAATTAAATTACTAAATTTCTACCCTCTACACATGGTTAGAGTTGACGGCCCTCCATTTACAAAAAAGAGTAGTTTTAAATCCACCCACCAAATCTTTGAGTTCACCCACACTGAAAAACATTGACTGCATTGAATCGGACGATGGAGATCGTTTATTGTCCCAACCTTTCACACGATGGATCTTGAGATCACGGAGGCACCATTAGACGGTTGACTGCATTGAATCGGACGATGGAGATCATCTCAATCTTTCACACGATGTATCTTGAGATTATGGTGGCACCATCAGACAGTTGACTGCATTGAATTGGACGATGGAGGTCGTTTATCGTCCCAACCTTTCACACGATGGATCTTGAGATCATGGTGGCACCATCAGATGGTTGACTGCATTGAATCGGACGATGGAGAACGTTTATCGTCCCAACCTTTCACATGATAGATCTTGAGATCATGGTAGCACTATCAGACGATTGGTTTTTTATTTCATGTGGTACACACCCAAAAAAATGACCTTAAAATTAATTTTAACCGTGTATGTGATGTTAAGGTCACTTTTCTGAGATGTGTGCCACGAAATAAAACACTGATCATCTAATGGTATGCCTAAACGATCTCCATCATCTGATTCAATGCAATCAATGTGTTTTAGCGTGGGTGAACTCAAAGATTCGGTGGATGGAAGCAGATGCGATTAGGCAATCCAATTCCTAAAATAAAATAAAAAGATAAAGTTTTTGTTCAAAATGATAATATGAAATACTACACCAATATTATATAATGGTTACCATTATACCAACGATGATATGGTAGTGAATCCGATCAATTGTATAACCAGTGATTCATCAAATGGTAGCAATCAATCGAATTTGAAAATTTTCTAATCCATAATTGGGCCTCAAAGCTCGAGTTCTGTGGGGTAGACTAAAAAGTTGGATAGACACGATATTTTATATACAATCTAGGAAATAAGGGGGTTTTGAACCGAATTAGGTAAGATGAAGTAGAGGCTCGAGTCTGATCGGCTGTCAAAATTTTGGCCTACCCCAATCCATTGACAACCTAGTCTTCATTGATTTTTAAGGTCTTGATAGTTGAAGGAGCAAATTTTTGACACAATAGGCTCTTCATAAGCTTGATATTCTCTTGATGTAGATGATGCCGATGATGGCCCAACAATGAAAATACCCAATCCGTATTATGAGTTATAACGTCACTTTTAATAAACTCCACTTGGATACAACAAAGCTGGAGGATAAACCAATAAAATCAGCCTTGTTTGGCAATCCAGGGTTCTAAGGATCGGCTAATACCGAGAAAAAAAATTATATCGGTAAGTATCGCCAATACCAATTGATCTTTCATTTGATGGGTCTTGAATCATATAGGAAATTGGAGGGACAGATATTTTGAGTGGAACATGTAGATTGAAGGTTTTATTTTAAAGAATAATTGTATCGTTTGCCACAAATCCTTCATTAGTTGAGTATTCGTCCAAACGTTGGTATACTTTAATGGGGAATCACCCATCTGATGAGTCTTGAATCTGATGGGTGAATGAAGGGCCTTTTAGAAGAGTACCTTTAAATCCACCCACTGAATCTTTAAGTTCACCTACGCTAAAACACGTTGATTGAATTGAATCGAACGATGGAGATCATTTATCCTTCCAATCTTTCACATGATGGATCTTGAGATCATGATCGTACCATCAGACGGTCGATGTTTTATTTCACGTGACACACATCTCAGAAAAGTGACCCTAACATCACGTGCATGCTTAAAATTGATATTAAGGTCACTTTTATGGGTGTGTACTACATGAAATAAAAAATAGACTGTCTGATGGTACACCCATGATCTAAAGATCGATCTCATGAAAGATTGGGATAATAAACAATCTCCATCATTTGATTCAATGCAGTCGATGTGTTTCAGCATGGGTGAACTAAAAGATTTTGTGGGTGGATTTAAAGGTACTCCTTTTATAATAGTGGTAAATTATAATGGCATGACTTATAAATAAAGGTGAATGAACTTTTAGAATGGTGATAAACTTTAATGGCATGAATTGTAAATATAGATAAATGAAAGGCCTTTTAGAATGGTGGTATCTTTAAAATATTGGTTTCATTAAGGGCAAAATAGACTTTCCGTCCATAAACTCATGACTAGTTAACGGCAGGATAACGATTGGGGGTTATATGAAACAAAACCACAAAAGTAGGGGCTGCAGAATAAATACTCATAACTCAGGGGGTTTCTTATAATATTAGCATAACGCGGGGGTATATGCAAAAAACATATATATGATACCAATTATTAGATAATTTTAAATTACTTTAAAAAATTAACCTTTTAATCTAGCTCTATTAAGAATGATCTAAGGATTAAAAACAAAGGGTGCATTTGATAAAATAAAAGTATAATATATATAGCGTCGGGCCGGCCCTAGAGTAAGGCCGGGCCTTGCATTATCTTAGTTTAGCCTTAAATTTGAGGGCCACAAAGTACTCTTTCCTTCCTCATTTTTAGCAACTTCAAAGAAACTTACAAGTGAAGAAAATTAACAATTTTTTCATATAATATTTGACTTGCTTTGATATAAAGTTTCCTTATGTGAAGATTGGGCTAAAAAACGATCTCCATCAACTAATACAAATAATCTATAGTTTTTGGCATAGGTGCCCTCTAAGAGCACTCTATCTATGTGATTATTTTATGTATAATTATAGAAATCATCTGGCTCCATTTTTTTTATAATCCTTACTACTATATACAAACAAAAATAGTTTTTGTCAATATTTGAATGCCTAAATTGCCCTTCCCCTAAATTTGCTACAAATAAAACCCACACGTCTATGGAGTCCTAATCCAAATAAAACTCTAACTCTAGAGGTAAATAAGCAGGATTTGCTATTTTTGCATTGAACGTTATTCTCTCTCCCCGCTCCCCCCTCGATCTCTCTCTCTCTCTCTCTCCCCACTCCCCCCCTTCTCTCGTGTCCTAATTTTTCATTTATCAGCTTCCATCATCGAATCAGGCAAAAATGAATCATAGCTCGGAATCATCCACCAATAGTGAGTTCTTCATCTTTATCACTTATTTTATATTTGATTTTCCTTTTTTATCTCTATTTTTAAATATCCAATTGAATTTGGTAGCAATTTTAGCTAGTTCGAGTGCACATCTAACACCACCACGTTTAGCAACCTCACTGTTAGAGATTCTGGTATACTCTGTCAATCAAATAACACAAAGGACATGCAATTAGAGAGAGAGAGATCTAGAGAGAGAGAGAGAGAACCATGGGATTGTTGTTAGAGAGGTCTAACTTGCTTATCAACATTACATAAAGAGAAGGGTTTGGGAGAGAATCTAAAGACAACCCACTTAAATCAATCATCTCCAGCTTTCCATCTTCTATCTTACTCACCCAATCGCCCTTTTTCAACTCCATCTCATTTCTTCATGTATGACAACAAAATAAATGGTGTCAAATAAAAGCAATCATTTAGAGAGAGAGAGAGAGAGGTGCTACATTGTTGAATCATTTGTTGTGATTCCGATTGCAAAGGGGATAATGGCTCCTCGCCCACGTTTAAATACCACATGGTTTTTAAATAATCTTACACCACTAAAATTTCACCGTTATGTTGTCTCACACCATTGAAGTGTGACTTATCATTGTGCCATGTGGCACACATCTATGATCAATCTAAATTTCTCAAATCGTTGGAAGATGTCCCAGTCAAAGGATCATGCTTCTACCATCCGATTGGTGAACTTAATATCAGCCATCAAAATTAAGAACTAGCGTTGGTATTAGAGTGCACTAATCGGGAATCTTCCAAAAAGTGTGATTTTTGGACCCATAGCCCTTCAATTGATGATGATATTCACTTTGACGGTGTGGATTTTCAAGATCATAAGCCAATAAATGGTGTAAGATCATTTAAACATCATTTGGTGTTTAAATGACGCGCCAGGAGAGTCGGTCCCTTTGCAAAGAGTAGCCGCAACCTATGATACTTGTGGTGCGTTCCAAATTATACTTTTTTGTTAGTTTTTATTTATTTTTCATGTTCTATAGTTGACAATATAAGTTATATATATATTCTTTTATTAAATTTTTTATAATTTTAAAAGACATGAAATATAGTAATATGTGTTTTTTTTCTCTTTAATCCTTACTACTATTATAAAAGCATGAATAAATCTCATATTTCTATCAATTTTGAGTGCTTTCACACTTTAGGAACAAAATACCGCTAAACTACTCTATCTATCATCATGTTCTTCCTTATGTATCCCTATATTACCTATATTTTATAACTTCTATAACTAGGCTTCTAATTAGACTAGGAGTCTCTGAGCTAAACAAACAAGAGAACTTCTAATAAGTTCTCCCATTTTCTAGGAACCTTAAAAGCTAACATAAATAAAAAAAAGAAATTTGGCCAAGACTCTGGAGAATGTAAATCTGAAGCCCTATAATTTCACCAAGACTCCTTCCTTTTTAGGACTCTAAAGGGTAGGATTTATTTACACTCATTAAACCTGTGAAGAACATACGTATTATCTATAAAAAACAGTTGACTGCCTTGAATTACACGATGGAGATCCTTTTTCTTCCCAAACTTTCAGATCTTGATATCATGGTGCCCCCTATCAGACGGTCAAATCATGATTCCACATGACATACTTCCCCAAAATTGATCATGATTGTGGGCATATCTATCAGACTGTCACCTTCGAATGTGTGCCATGTGGAATCAACATGTGACCGAATGATAGGGGCGCCATGATACCAAGATCTATTGCATGAAAAATTGGGACGATTTTGGGGAAGTATGCCATGTGGAATCATGATTTGACCGTCTGATAGGGGGCACCATGATATCAAGATCTGAAAGTTTGGGAATCATTAATTCAAAGCAATCAATGATTTTTTCATGTAAAAGAACGTGTGCTCTTCACAAAAAAATGGGTAAAAATAACACCACGCATTATCATAGGCACTATTTGCTGCCATTTTTATTTGTGAAAAACACACGCATTTCCACCATAAAAAATCGTTGATTGTCTTGAATTAGACGATGAAGAACGTTTACATTCCAATCTTCGATACAATAGATCTTGAGATCATGGCTCACCTATCATACGGTCAGATCTTGATTCCACGTGGCACACGTCTCCAAAAGTGACACTTGAGAACCCTTTCTCATGGAACACCCATGATCACAGTCACTTTTCGAGATTTATGCCTCATGGAATCAACATTTGACTGTCTTGTAGGTACATCATATTTTCAATTATGATTAACCTTAATAAATATGACAGTTATAGGATTCAGATAACATGATGTCTACCTTTTTAGGAAGAATGAGGTGTGTACAATGTTCTTACATCATTAAAGTTCAATTACGATTGTACACCACTATTGTACATTGTATCTTCATCTGTGAAAAATTTAATATTCAAATCAGTCAAGAAATTATGCCTATAAGCATATGTGAATCATCTCATTCCAGGTACCAAATGACTCGGAACGATGGTATCAAAACTTGGGCGATACCGAGACGTATCGGCAGTACATATCGATTTCATCGATAATTGATACCAATATAGGTTTGTATTGGATGATACTGTCTCGGTATCGTTTGATACTGGCCTACACAAGTACTTGTTTCTATTTTTACAGCATTTTTTCAGAAAGAAACATATTCACCGATACAATATTGGCCGATATGTATTGGTTCAAGATAACTTATACCAAGTTTAATATCTTGATCCCATTAATAAATTTTAATATAAGTCATTAAAAATAAGATAGATTCGTATTAAAGTACTCATATAAGGAAATTCAAATCATTAGATCCGAGTACTTAAACACACATCATTGTTTATATTAAATGCAAGGTTGATAATAAATTACTTGAATTGGATAGTGTATTCGCCATATATTTAGGGTGATTTTAGCGTGAATGATACGTGACCATTTAGATGATGTGAGTCTGTACACGTAGCACAAATGTAGCCAAAGAATTATTTTTTATTCATTTTCTATCGTTTACAATACTATATTATTTTATTCAATCGTCTTTAATAAAAAAAAATATTTTTTATTCTTCTTTGGATGAGCATGAGTTTTCAATTAGACTGATAATGTTTTGGTTGGTGTTACCGGCACAACACTTTATGCTATAGCACCGCATTAAATGAATTAAAAACTATTGAAAAAGAGTTGACATCCACTGTCCAAAATGGGGTCAAACGATAAAAAATTCAATGCGCTATGATGTGTGAGGCAGTATCCAAACTTTGGCTGAAATTTTGACTATAAAAAAAATTAATTTTTTTTAATAGATGACATGTGATATTGCACAAAAAAAGCACTATCTTAGAATCAGGTGTCATGTGACATAAGATCTAAAGTTTGAATGCATAAGTTCATCCATATATTAGAACCCATAGACCTTTTTCATTTTATAAATTTATTATTATTTTTATGATTTTATAGAGCAGCACATAGTAGCGAACACTTGAAATACTAATTTTTTTTTATGTTTAAATCACCCGATAGATTTCTAAAAATCAAGTTCAATTATTTATAGGTCCTAATGTTCACGTGCCATTTTACTAGTATATATATATATATATATATATATAAAATAAATGGGGCAATGGGTTTGAACCCATACTACGGATGTTGGTTAGAACCCTAGATCACATGCCACGTGATTCCAAAACAACACTCGTTTTAGGATCATGTATCACATGACCTGTAATCTATAAAATAAATTCAAAAAAAAGTTTTTTTGGTGGTCCAAATGGTGGTCAAAGCTTTGGTACCGCTCACCCATCCTGGTATTTTGAATTTTTTCTGCTTCGAACCATATTTTGGATGATGAATAAGCATTGGATCATGTCTAAATTTTTTTGGTGGCCCGTGATTCTCCTTAGGCACATTGTTGTAGAATGCAATCTCTCCAATGGATGTCATTTGGAGCCCAACTAATTCTAATCCATTGCCTCAAGGTGGGTATGAACCCATAGTTCGAGGCCTCTGTCTCTCTCTCTCTCTCTCTCTCTATATATATATATATATATATATATATATATTCAATGAATACTTTTACTAGATAATTTGAACAATCTATTCTATGTACTTTAATACGGGATGATTTTGTATTATTTTCAATGGTCAATTGGCAAATGCACCAATCGGAAGATTTTATTCCTTTCCTAAACATGATTCTTTAGATGCGCTTCAGTTTGAACTATTTGGATTGACCGGGCCCTGTTTGACAATCCTTTACCAAAAGACACATTTTAGGAGAAAAATATGAAGCATCTTTCACTTAAGTACCTACTCACCTCTAGCTTAAACTGATATTTTGTTGAGAGGTTGCCCATGCACACAACACTAATTTTAGCAAGCGATAAACCCTTTCGAGAACCTTCATTTGAGAAGCCGCTCGTGACACACCTCTCACAACACCTAAAAAGTGTACTTGAAAAATAGGGACTCGAAGATGTATGAGACATGGCAATGCTAAATCTTATTACAATTCCCACCTACCAGTAGAGGGACAAGTTTCTTTTTCGACAATAGTTTGGTAGCTGATACAGGGATGGAGCCATAAACTTTCATGGAAGAGGGCCAAAATATAAACAAAAAATATTTAATGTTATAAAAAATAAAAATAATATTCATTTACGATTAATAAAAAAAATTTAAAAAAGAAAACTTTTGTTTATATATATTCGTGTGTCTATCAATAAGCATTAGGGCCAATCTGCCATAGCTAAGAGCCACATTAACTGAGTTAAGCTTCATTTTTAACTTTTAAGACCTGTTTGGATAAAATAGTAGGAAAATAATATTTTGATGGCCTAATCATGTGAGAGAGAGAGAGGTATTAGGATATGATTTAAGAAGATAAGTTTTAGGAGGATGGTTGAACTATTGCTCCTAAAAAATAGGAGAGTCTGAAATGGTGTATTTGATTATGACGCCTAAAAGATAGGAGCGAAAGAGGAGACGTCTAAAAGATAAGAGACGCGGAGAAGTCTAAAAGATAGGAGGGAGAGAGGAGATGCCTAAAAGATAAGAGAGAGAGAGAGTGACACCTAAAAGATAGGAGGGAGAGAGAGAGAGAGAGACCTCAGTGTGCATTTATTTAGACGGGACCAATCATTTTGACGCCTAACAAATAAGTAAGATAGATTAAAGAGAAAGAGAAAAACTAAATTTTAGGAGAAATTCAAACAAATCCCAAGAAAATTTTGGGGAGTATAAAAATATTAAAAAAAATATTATACATAGTATTTATATAATTATTATTTATTATTTTAAAAATGACCAAAAATTTAAAAAAAAAATCATTAATTTTGCCTAAATTAAATGAATTTAGGAAGGTTTGGCGAAATCAGTGAAAGTTTCATTTGACCCCTTATTTGAATTTAAAAAGTAAATATAAATTTTTTAAGACACCTGAAAAATCAAATTATATTAATTAATTTTATTTCAAATAAAGTAAGTTAGCTATTTATACATTATACATGAATTAAAATTCTAACAAAATAATCAAATTGAATGTTGGACGAGCTCCCTTTCCTTCTCTTTATTGAATTTCTTGCCTTTGTAAAAGAATTTTTTCTTTGATAAAAAAGTTTGAATTTTACAATGGTAATTGAAGGTAAGATTCGGTTTAGCAAATTGATCACGAATACAGTGTATTTAATGTCCCAGTTCGTTATCTCTTGAAATCATTTAAATTGTTGATCGCATTATCAATTTCTTAATATAGATTTTAAGTAATGTTTCATAATTTTGTGCCAATGGCTTTGTAATCTGTGCTAACTATTGTTGTTTTAAGTTACACGATCAGAAGATACTTGAATCTTTGCATATTCTACTCTCCACGTGAATGCAATATGAAATGAAATCAATTTCTTGGTTTATTCCTTGTAAAATGATATCCTATGTAAATACATTTTGAGTACCACCGAATTTTTTAGTTCACCCACGTTAAAACGCATTGACTCCATTGAATCAGACGATGGAAATCGTTTATCCTGTCAATATTTCACACGATGGATCTTGAGATCATGGGCGTACCATCAAACGGTCAGTGTTATATTTCATGTGGTACATATCTCAGAAAATTGACCTTAACAACACGAGCACGCGCAAAATTGATTTTAAGGTCATTTTTTTGAGTGTGTACCACATGAAAAGATTGGGACAATAAACAATCTCCATCATCTGATTCAATACAGTCAATGTGTTCCAGCATGGATGAACTCAAAGATTCGGTGGGTGGATTTAAAGGTACAAATACATTTTTCGTTGTTTGATTAGGGAGAAATGATTTTTAGTGATTTTTTTTATTTTATTACTCTCTCTAAGAAAGAACTTGAAAAGGGTTTTTTCGTCCAAAGATAAAGCAATAAACCTTCAAACTTTGTTTTGGCCGCTAAACAGTTAAATTTATTTCTCTTTGGGGCTCATTTACTTTCCTTTCCTTTCCATCTCCTTCTAATGTTATCAAACGAAAATATATGAAAACCAGACTCTCTTTTCTATCAATATATTATTAGATATTTGTGGTCAACATCTTAACCCATCTTCAGGTTTATACAGAAACTTCAGTTAAACCTTTGACCACACATATCTCGAGGCAATTAGAAGCAAGCAGTTTCCTAATAGAAGTGAATGTCTCCACCAAGGTATCAAATATCTGCCGATACCGATTCTTATCGGTGATACGAATCGGTTTTTCGACAAACTGATATGTATCGGTATCCAGCTCGGTATTGGCCGATTTGTATCGGTCCTCCAAGGACCGATACCAATTGTGTTACCTTGGTCTCTACTCTCTTTCCTTGATGGGTTAGAAAAGAGAGGTGAATATTTGTAGGAGACTACCTTCTCATGTTCTTCTTAACTTAATAAATGTCCATCTATAGGCAAATCTAAAGAAGATGAGAAGTAACGCGAACTCGAATTCTCTGACAAAGATTACTGGTGTATTTGAGAAGAAAAAGAAGGTACCTAAAGAAGGTACCTCTGTTTATTATCTTTCTATGTGAATCGAACCTAGATCCATAATAATTTTCAATATATTGAAAATTTCAAGTTCTCAAAGAGGGCCTATAATACAATTGGGTCAACTCGATTGTTTATAATGTCTAAAATCCAGACCTAATTCTAAAGAGTTGGAATTAGGTAACTGTCCTTAGGATGCGAAAATGCTGCCCCACAGGTTCATTGCTATTTTTGAGTATTCAAATCAGTGAAAGTAAGTTTGATTCATTTGGCGTTTAAAGATATCAATGCAATTTTCAACGTGAGGGAGATTGATCAAAGCACCAAGGTTCACAACTTGATGCCAACTAAATTCCCAAATGGGTTCTAGTATGGGGCACCGCGCCTGGCCACACAACCAATTTGGCACTCCAAAGGAGGAGAAGAGTGTTGAAGGTCCCCTCTGAAATCCATTGCCTGCTTGAAATCAGACCATGGAGATCTTTTTCACCCTAATCTTCCAAATAATGGATTTTAAAATTGGCCTTAAAATCACGCTTGAGTATGATGTGTGTCATGTGATTTTAGGCTATATTTTTGGAATCTATGTCACATGAAACCAAAATAGATGCTCATAATTCAAAACCCTTTATGTGAAAATTTAGGGTGAAAAACGATCTCATCATCTAATTCCAAGCAGTGGAGTTTGAGTACCTCTCAATAATCCTACTGGCACCAAAAGAGGTACCCATCTGACAAAAAAATGGGTTAAAAGCGTTGCTTCCACATATATAGTTGTGCACTTCTAACCTCCAAAAAAACACAAAAAAAAGACGAGAGAATTTTGACAGGTGGGGATTGACCGGACATGCTTGGTGGCGTTCGGTTCGGTATAAAAGCCCAACTGATAATCTGATTTCTGATTCATTATTTGCAATTCATGTGCTTCAGATGATGGGGGAATAAGAAAAGGGCCCCGCGTTGTAAACAAGACAAAGGGGGCATTTCTGTGTTGTGGAAACCGATGACAGGTAAAGGTCTAGTCCCACACTAGTTGATAGCCACGTGGTACTTAATAGCCTGATGAGATATCATGAATAAGAGCAGCTACCTGATCACAATTATTTTATAAAAAATTAAAAATAAAAATTATAAACTCGGGTGGTCAAAAGAGTCAATTACATGGAAAATGTTTTACCGTTCATTTCTAACTACGGCATTGGCTATGCAGTTTCATGTTTTATTTTATTTTATTTTTTTTACAAATTAGTCAGCGTCATTGAGTCGCTCTTATTCATGACACCCGATCATGAGATTAGGTGTCATTTGATTACAACTTAGTGTGGGTTCAAATAAGTTACCTCGTTCATGATACCAGACTAGTTTTACCCTCTTTAAAATGGCACATAGAGAAAGAAATACTCAACCTAAACGCCATGGGAACACCGCTTTCATACAAGCAATTGAATTCCATCTCCAACGGCCGTAATTCCGCTCTCGCTTCACTTTCTAATTTTTTGTGGGTAGCTTTATTCGCGCCTACCCAATTATTGTGCCTAGCCAAAAATTCATCGACTGCATTAATTAAGATGATGGAAATGCATTTTCATCTTAATCTTTCACACAATTGATCTTAAGATTATAAGCAAATTATCAAGCAGTCAGTCTTGTATTCTACGAGACACAGATCCCAAAAAGGTAACTCAAAAATCACATGGAACAAAAAATTGATTGTTTGATGGTTTCCATTGTCTCATGATTAATCGATTTGGTAGAATAGGATGAAAATAGATTTTTATCGTTTGATTCAATGCAGTCAATAGATTTTAGTGTAGACGCCCTTAATAATTAGACATGCAAGAATAGAGCTATAACTTACACAAGAGATTTGAACCGTGGCACCTAATTTGAAAAGAAAGACTTATTATTTTTGCAAGCTATGATATGTAGAACACCATCTAGGCCGTCCGATTTGGAAGTCATGTTGTAAAGATCAATCTTTGGTGTAACGTGCCAATATATATACTTCTTTTTCGTTCAAATTCGTATTAAAAATATTCACCTTTGACAAAATTTAATCTGAAAAATTAACATTTTCTATTTTATTTTTTTTGAACGATAGCCGTGATCGACTTTGGTATATTACCATGGCACTTGATACTTAGGTTGAGTGACACATGGCACACGGCTGATTTGAACGCGTGGCTCAACCATACATGCATTCGAATGCATAATCGAACCCTCATTTTGTAATAATAACTTATATTAATTTATAAAAAACATACTTTTTTGAATTCTTCTATTTTTCAAATAGGTGAGCGCGTGAGCATTTTATTTATGTATAAAATACACCAACAATTAAAAGCATGCATTAAAATGAGGAATTTGAGGGGGGAGTACCTTTAAATCCACCTACCGAATGTTTGAGTTTACCCATGCTAAAACACATTGACGATGGAGATTATTTATCCTCTTAAGTTTACATATGATGGATCTTGATATCAGGGGCGTACCATCAGATTGTCGGTGTTTTATTTTATGTGGCACACATCTCATAAAAGTGACCTTAACATCATGTGCATGTTCAAAATTGATTTTAAGGTCACTTTGTTGAGTGTGTACCACATGAAATAAAAATTGACCCCGTTTGATAGTACGCCCATAATCTCAAGATCCATAGTGTGAAAGATTGGGATGATAAACAATCTCCATAGTCAAATTCATTGCTGTCAATGTATTTCAGTGTGGGTGAACTCAAAGATTTGATGGGTGGATTTAAAGGTACTCTTTCAGGCGTAAGGCTTCAGTCTAGGATTCTTGATCGTCCATTAGGAAAAATTATGTTTACTAGATGAGATAATGGCTCGTGCCGCTCAGACATTTAAATATCGGAATGGTGTTTAAATGATCTTATACCATTAAAGAACGACTTTTAATCTCACACCACTAACATGTGATTATCATTTTGCCATGTGGTGAAATATATGTGATCAATTTAAGTTTTTCAAGTAGCAATTTATCATTAGAACATGACTCGGCCTACATGCCTATAGGGGGATGTGAACCATCCAATATTGATGATCTTTAATATCAGCCAATAAAATTGAAACTATGGTTGATATTAAAGTCCACAAATAAGATGATTTAAACATCTCTAAAACACCATTTTTAGGACTATTGCACTAAATCATTTTATCGGTATGGATCACCCACATTTTAAACCATTGATGGTGTAAGGTCACTTAAACACGTCTAAATGACGGTCATGAGAGTCGGTCCCTTACTAGATTCATCTCAAAAAATTGGAGAGCAAGTAAATAAGGCTCCATTTGGGAATGAGCCGGATGAGCGCATGCCCGCACCCATCATCTGTGGCAAAACTTTCATTGCGGCCGCTCCCGCAGTGCTCCACAGCTCCCTGCCTGCTCTCTCCCAGTGCTAGACGGGGTCTCCCAAGCACTCTGCCGCTCCAAAGGAGCGGACAAATAGCATTGCCAAACAGACCCAGGATAGTTTAGATTCAGATAGTTAGATTTCCTTGCTAGTGATAGAGAAGTTTCCATCATATAAATGAGAAGGCAATGATGATTATGATGATCACAATGCACTGGCTATGTCAACGTAAGCTAGCATGTTCTTCTATCACATGATGATCTTGATCAATATAAACTAACAAACACCGACTCTGTCGACCATGAGTTTAAATATTTTTGGAGATGTCTCGAGTGATACGTTTCGTATCTCGATTCTGAGTGGGACAATAATCATACCGTGTCTCGCCCAAATCGGTCATAAAGAAACTAATTTTTTGAAGAATGAATTTATATAAGATGTTAAGCTGGTTCACAATTAAAAGTAAATAAATTGTCACATTTGTACACCTGGTACTATTTTTAATCACTGTATCCAATTTATTATATTGGGAAAATTGCAAAATGGCAGATAAGTTTTGTGCAGGCGACTGACATGCGTGACGTAATTGGCTGTCCTGACCTATATTGCTTGGGTCCCATTGCACCAATTGCGCCACTTGCACTTTGCCTGTACAAAACCTACCTGCCATATAATACTATCCGTTTTTTATTGATTATAGTTCAAATCCCAATGAGGACGCTTTTTATGCCTTTTCAGGTTCCAATATTAACTACCACTTTAATTACTTAGATTGCTCAAAAGATGACAAATGGACTTTGCTCCTCATTTGTTAAGACAGATACTATGTTTAAAATTCATCTTTGTCCTCCTTTAAGCCTAAATCCTAACTCTTAAAAAAGCCTAACACTAAGCTGGTGGAGAATCCGCACTAGCAGAGACTCCTAATGGTGTTCACTGCTAGCCCAGAAGTACGGAACAGAAGGCGCAAATTGGTCTACCCCAGCAGCTCGTCCGAATAAAAGCTCTGCTTTCTTGAAGGCTCTCAAAATTCAAGGTAGCTTTCTTGACAATGCCCTGTCATTATATATGCTATGGGGGAGAAATATTTTTCTGGCATGACATTTGGCTTGTGCTTGCATCGTGTCACATAAATAATTCGTTGTGTTATATTTATTATTAATATAATAAATATTTTAATAATTTAAAGAAAATAAAACTTTATTTAATTTCTTAGTTTTGAGTTGGGTTTTTGGCAATAGAAATTCTCAAGTTTTATATGCAAATGAATAGTCTCACATTGGTAAAAATAAAAAAGTGCCTAGGCTATATATAGAATCTTTCACCGTCTATTATTGTTTAACAATAATAAGATAAGAGTGTGCCTAGCAGCGAGCCGTCGCGTTCGCCCACGTGCGCGTGTGTGGCGATTGGCGTTTAGGCGCATTGGCGCTTTAGGCGCGCACGCACTTCGCATGTGCGCATCCTCCCAAGGAGAGGTTTGACTTTTTGACCAGGCAGATCCAACGGTCAGATTATTCATGAGTATGACTGTTGGTCCAACAGTCATATTGAAATTTCTATAAAATGAGGTCTTAGGACACAGATTCAAACACTCTGAAATCCATCGGAATCCTTGCATAAAACTTGAGAATTCCTCTTGCTTTCTTCTTTTGGTGGTACTCCATCGGATTGAGTATTTTGGGGCGATCCTCTATTGTTGCAAAGTAACGGATCGCATCCAAGAGATTGAGCTTGTTGTATCCTGGAAACGTCTCGCTGGAACCCTTTTGCAAACTCGAAGATTTACTCGAGTAGGGAGCGAATAGCGTTTTAAAGAAAACGATTACGTGCTTCGAGTCCAATTCTCTTGCCCTTTTCATCATTTTCGGATTTCTGTTCATTGATTTATCTAACAATTTTAAAACGCTATTCTTTTTTTTTTTATAATGGCTTCAAATCTGAAAGTGATGACTCACGACTTCGCCAAATTGGAGCGATTCGACGGCAACAACTTCAGAAGATGGCAACAGAAGATACATTTTGTTTTGACGACTTTGAAAGTTGCTTATGTCCTAACCACTCCAAAACCCTCGAAGCCTGAAGATTCTGATGGAGAATCTCTTGTCAATGCTCATAAACGTCAGAAATGGGAGCAAGATGATTATATCTGTAAAGGGCACATTCTCAATATGCTAGCAAATTCTCTCTTCGATGTGTACCAAAGCATGTCATCTGCAATGGAACTTTGGAAGGCGCTAGAGACAAAGTATAAAACAGAAGATGCCAGTACAAAGAGCTTTATAGTAAGTCAGTATTTAGATTTTAAAATGACTGATAATAAATCGATTCTTGATCAAGTTCATGAGATTCAGTATATTATCGGTCAAATTAATCAAGAGGGCATAAAAATAGATCCAATTTTTTACAATCATGCAATTATCCATAAATTGCCTGCCTCATGGAAGGACTGCAGAAACACTCTCAAACATAAAAAGAAAGAACTTTCGTTTGAAGAGTTGTGCCACCATCTTCGAGTTGAAGATGAACTTCGTGTTCGCGACAAGAAAGATGAGCAATCTCAATTAACTTCAAAGGCTCATATGGTGGAGGTTGGTACGTCCAAATCACATGGAAAGCGGAAAGACAACTTCAATTCTGATAAGGCTAACAAGAAAATTAAGAGCCAAGGTCATCAGGGCCAAAAGAAAAAAGGCAGTTGTTATCACTGTGGTAAACCCGGTCACTTCAAAAAGGATTGCAGACTTCTGAAAAGGGAGAAAGAATCTCAAGCGAATGTGACCGAAGAAAAGTTTGTAGCCATGATTTCCGAAATCAACATGGTTGGAAGCGAAAAAGACTAGTGGATCGATTCTGGTGCCACTAGGCATGTTTGTAACTGCCGATCTTTCTTTGCCAACTATACGGAGGACACAAACGGACAAGAGCTCTTTATGGGGAACGCTTCAACTGCAAAGGTCAAGGTTCAGGGAAAATCAATCTTAAATTGACCTCTGATAAGACCCTTACTTTGACCGATGTACTGTATGTTCCTGAGATTTGTAAGAATCCGATTTCGACTAGTTTACTCAATAAACATGGTTTCAAGTTAGTCTTTGAATTGAATAAAGTTGTAATCCCTAAGGGTGGTGTATTTGTGGGGAAAGGATATGTCTGTAATGGGATGTTCAAATTGAATGTAATCAATGAAATGCCTTCTTCCGTTTATATTGTTGATTCTCTTTCATTATGGCATGATAGATTAGGGCATGTGAATGCTAATCGTTTAAATTCTATGATAGAATTAGGATTAATTCCTAGATGCGAGAAAAATATTCATGAAAAATGTAGAATTTGCGTTCAAACTAAAATCACTAGAAAACCTTTCAATAAAGTAGAAAGAAAATCTCAGATTTTAGAACTCATTCATTCTGATATTTGTGATTTAAATAGTATTTTAACTAGAGGAGGAAAAAGATATTTTATAACATTTATTGATGACTATTCAAAATATACTTATGTTTATTTGTTAAAACATAAAGATGAAGCTTTAGAAAAATTTAAAACTTATAAAGAAGAAGTTGAAAATCAGTTAAATTTTAAAATTAAAATTTTAAAATCTAATAGAGGAGGAGAATACACTTTCAATGATTTTAGTGAATTTTGTGAAAATGTGGGGGTCGTACATTTTACGACTGCATCTTACACTCCTCAACAGAATGGTACAGCAGAAAGAAAAAAATCGAACTTTAATAGAAATGGTAAATGCTATGCTTTTAAACTCTGGTTTAAATTTAAATTTATAGGGTGAAGCACTTCTCACTGCTTGTCATCTTTTAAATAGAGTGCCACAAAAGAGTTCTAGTATAACTCCCTATAAGTTATGGAAGAAAAGGAAACCAAATCTTAAATATCTCAAAGTGTGGGGGTGCCGAGCTCTGGTTAGATTACCAGATCTTAAAATACCCAAATTAGGTAATAGAGCCATTGAATGCGTATTTATTGGATACTTATTAACCAGTAAAGCCTATAAATTTTTGGTAACTGAATCTAAGGGTGCAATTGATCAAAATAGAATAATTGAATCTAGAAATGTTGAATTTTATGAACATTATTTTTCTTCTATTCCTAGAATTAATGAAAATTCTAATAAAGAAAAATTAATTATAAATTCTGAAAATATAGAAAACACGGATCTCAGGAAAAGCAAAAGAGTGCGAAAAGAAAAAACTTTTGGTTCGAATTTTTATATGTTTATAGTAGAGGGAACAAGATCAGAACAAGTAAAGGAAACTATATTTTCTTTTCATATCGAAAATGATCCATTAACATTTAATGAGGCTATGAAATCGCAAGATGCTGTTTTTTGGAAGGAAGCAATAAATGATGAAATAGAATCTATAATGGGTAATAAAACATGGAAACTAGTTGATCTTCCTGTAGGATCTAAATCTATAAGTTATAAATAGATTTTCAAACGAAAACTTAAAGCTGCTGGAACTATAGATAAGTTTAAGGCCCGATTGGTGGCAAAAGGATTTAGACAAAATGAAGGTATTGACTTTTTTTATACTTATGCACCAGTAGCCAGAATTTCAACTATTAGGATCTTAATAGCACTTGCTTCTATTTATTATTTACAAATTCATCAAATTGATGTAAAAACAGCATTCTTAAATGGTGAATTAGAAGAAGAAGTTTATATGGAGCAACCTGAAGGTTTTGTAATGACCGGACAGGAGCATAAAGTTTGTAAATTAATTAAATCTCTTTATGGTTTAAAACAAGCTCCTAAACAATGGCATGAAAAATTTGAAAGTGTTATTGTTTCTAACGGTTTCAAAATTAATGAATCTGATAAATGTGTTTATAGTAAATTTTATGTAAATAAGGGAGTTATCATATGTTTATATGTAGATGATATGCTTATATTTGGTACTGATTTAAATAGTATAATGGATACTAAATCTTTTCTCTCTTCTAATTTTGATATGAAAGATATGGGTAATGCTGATGTCATCTTAGGAATCAAAATAGTAAGAAATGACAATGAGCTTACTTTAACCCAGTCTCATTACATAGAGAAAATTCTTAATAAATATAATCATTTAGATGGTAAAACTGCATCTACACCATATGATCCTAGCATCAAACTTGTTTATAATAAAGGTAGATCTGTAAATCAGTTAGAATATGCTAGAGTAATCGGTAGTTTGATGTATGTAATGCACTGTACTAGACCTAACTTAACATATGCAGTTGGAAAATTAAGTAGATATACAAGTAATCCTTGTCATGATCATTGGAATGCTATATCTCGTGTATTTAGTTATTTAAAAGGAAGTGTACATTATGGATTGCATTATTCTGGTTTTTCTAATGTTTTAGAAGGATACAGTGATGCAAGTTGGAATTCGGATTCAGATGAATCCAAGGCTACGAGTAGATGGGTATTCACTCTCGGTGGTGTTGCGATCTCATGGGGATCTAAAAAGCAAACATGTATTACTCATTCCACAATGGAATCTGAGTTTATTGCCTTAACGGCATGTGGCAAAGAGGCAGAATGGCTTCGAAATTTACTCTTGGAAATTTCTTTGTAGCCAAAGCCTATGCCACCTATTACAATAAATTGTGATAGTGAGGCTACGAGAGCAAAAGCCTACAATAAAGTTTATAATGGTAAGAATAGACATATTGGTCTACGATACCGTTATGTTAGAGAATTACTCAAGGATGGAGTAATTGGGATAGACTCAATTCGGACCAATAATAATTTGGCTGATCCATTTACCAAAGGACTTTTTAGAGAATTGGTAAAGAAAACATCTATCGGGATATGACTAAAACCATATAGTTGATCACCTATGTCAAAAATCCAACTTAATATTTGTTCAACAAATCCTTAAGTTCAATGGAAGAGTACGACATGAGAGTGATGATTAGAAGCACTTTAATTTAGCTAAAATGTCCATCCCAAGACAGGTGTCAAGTGCTTGAAATTTGTAATGATAAAGAGAAGGATGAGTACATACTCTTAATTAGTCTGTAACATTTTATGTTAATGTGTTTGATTACAGAAACATATTTGACAGACTTACCTATGTGAATGTGGAGGTGCAACCGCTTCCTATGAGATTATGATTTTTCTAAAAAAAAAACATTCATGAAACCATGGTATAAGCACAAGGCCATAATAGTGCTTGCTTTATAGAAAACTCGATCTTAAGAAAAATATGTGTGTTATTTATCCGGTCATATCATATAGGGTCCTCAGTTCAAGACTATAGTCTCTGTGCACCCTGATAAGACTTTGATAAGTTTACACTAAGTGAAGGTTCAAACCTAAAAGGTACCTTTCATGGTATGCACATATTTTCGGTACCAGTGTCTTTATTTTATTTGAAATTTGTGGGGGATTGTTATATTTATTATTAGTATAATAAATATTTTAATAATTTAAAGAAAATAAAACGTTATTTGATTTTTTAGTTTTGGGTTGGGTTTTTGGCAATAGAGATTTTCAAGTTTTATATGCAAATGAATAGTCACACATTGTTAAAAATAAAAAAGTGTCTAGGCTATATATAGAACCTTTCACCTTCTATTATTGTTTAACAATAATAAGAGAAGAGTGTGCCTAGCGAACATTGCGTTCCACGTGTGTCGTGTGATTAAGTGTTTAAGCGCATTAGGCGCTTTAGCGCCACTTTGCGTCGCGTAAATCATGAGAGGTTTGACTTTTTGACCAGGCAGATCCAACGGTCAGATTATTCATGGGTTGGGTCGGGCCTAATGGGCCACTATTCATCGGGTCAATTCGATTCTATTGGACCAAACGGATTGGTCAAATATTGACCGTTGGACCCAACCGTTTCATAACCGCTTATAAAGTTGTACAACCGTTCGAATTTGAATTCAAAAAGTTACAACCTTTCATGCAGTCGTTGGATGTAGCGGTTGAGATCTTTGAAAGATCTAAGCCGTCCAAAATATGACTGTTGGTCCAACAGTCATATTAAAATTTCTATAAAAGGAGGCCTTAGGACACAGATTCAAACACTCTGAAATCCATTGGAATCCTTGCATAAAACTTGAGAATTCCTCTTGCTTTCTTCTTTTGGTGGTACTCCATCGGATTGAGTTTTTTGGGGCGATCCTCTACTGTTGCAAAGTAACGGATCGCATCTAAGAGATTGGGCTCGTTGTATCCTGGAAACGTCTCGCTGGAACCCTTTTGCAAACTCGAAGATTTACTTGAGTAGGGAGCGAATTGCGTTTTAAAGAAAACGATTGCGTGCCTCGAGTCCAATTCTCTTGCCCTTTTCATCATTCTCGGATTTCTGTTCATTGATTTATCTAACACGTTGAACGGTCTGTTGTTTGCGGTCCGCCATATATCAGTATCCTTTGGCTTGAAGGTGTTAGATAAATTATGAACAGAAATCCGAAAATAATGAAATGAGCAAGAGAATGGAACTCGAGGCACGTAATCGTTCTCTTTAAACGTTCTCATTTAAAGTTCGGCGAGAACGATCGATACGTTACTATGCGATGAAAGATAAAGAATCCGTTAAATACCAACAAATGAAAAAGCAAAAAATCTCAAGTTTTATGCTGAAATCCGATAGTTTGATATCCAAATCGTGTCTCAAGGCCTATAGAAGTTTCAATATGACTTTTGGGCCAATAGTCGTATTTTGGATGGCTCAGATCTTTCAAAGATCTCAATCGCTTTGGCCTAATAGAACCGAAGTCAAAAAATCAAACCTCTCATTGCAACGATGCGTACGTGCAAAGTGCAATGCGCCTAAACATCATTAAATCACGCAGCAGCGCAGACGTGGCGATTCTTCTTACTGTCAAACAATAATAGAAGGTGAAATGTTCTATATATAACCTAAACACCTTTTATTTTTACCAATGTGGGACTATTAATTTGCATATAAAATTTGAGAATATCTATTGCCTAAAACTCAACCCAAAACTAAAATATCAAATAAAATTTTCTTTTCTTTAAATTATTAAAATATTTATTATATTAATAATAAATATAACAGAAAGTGCTCTTTTATCTATGCATTTCCAATATAAAGCCCACACTTTGGACCATAGTTACTTAGACGACTAATTCGCTTCATTTCACTGAAGTAGGATGAGTTTTAAAATTATATATTAATTACATAAAATATAAAGTTCAAATAATCTCTTTATGTTTTTAAAACTTTAATGAATCCAATTCACGGGGATTAAGTTTACAATTTGTCCATTATGTCAAATTCGATTTATGATTCGTTGGGTGAGTGAGCGAATTAAGTAATTAACATAGCTTTGGAACATCTAAAAACTCGTGGTTTCATCTTCGAAACAGATGTGTGCTGTCTTAACCATGAGGACGACACCAATCATTTCTTCATTCACTGTCCCTATACTAGAGCAATTCGGTGCCTTTTTCAGGATATTTTTCAGGTTTCTTGGACCCTTCTTTTTTCGGTTTGCAAATCTGCTATTTGGTTGGTTTAATCCTCCATTAAAAAAGTTTGGTAAAGTCCTATGGAGAACACTTCCATTCGCGTTAATCTGGTCCATCCGGAAAGAAAGAAACACACGTATATTCGACGGCAAAACCACACCTGTTTCAGCTCTTTTCGAGCAGATAAAATCTATATCTCTTCATCCTCTTAGACCTCATCATGTATGATGTAAAGGAAGAAAGTTCACATCATAGCAGCTTGGAAGCCTCCAGACGACAACTTTCTCAAACTGAATTTTGATGGCTGTGTTATTTGATAATTATCACACGTTAGCTATCTTATATTTGTAATCATTTTTCTAAAACGTTTGAAGTCGGGTCGTTTTTGCTAAAAAGTTTGTTTTTGAGGCATGCTTCTCTGATTATCCCTTTTGATGATTGCTTATGTCAGTTATCTAAACCAATTGTAATCACTCACTATTATATTTGTAGTCTTATTTATATACCATTTGTCTGTTCTATATTTCAATCTTCTTCTCTTTTTCATCTTTTTATTATTTTATTCTTTATTTATAATTTGAATAGATATCTTGTGGACTGTCTCTGTATATTTTTGTATATTTGCACAAACAATGAGGCGGAGCTTGAGGCAATCAAATTCGGGGCAAGGCTGTTCTTCTTCCTATTTCTCAGTCATACCTTATATAATGAATCTCATTGCTTTAATAGGTGCGATCTTGCTCAAAGAGATATTAAGAGAAGTTTAGTCCATTCTACCATGTTTCAATTGGGTTATACCATGTTAGCTCTGCTAATGCGGCAGAGGATAAACTTGCTAAGGAAGGGGGGATTGGCTGATTCCAATGTACTTATCTCTGGGTAGTTTGGGGTTGCTTTGAGCTCCTCAGGCAATTCCCTTCTCTGCCCCTTTTTAATGAATTTTGATAATAAAAAAACGTAGTCCCAAATTTAAGTTACTGGCTACATCTTCTTCGATGGTGGCCAACATTTTGTTCCAAGCGACCACATTTATCCCACTTTGAAGAAAATCTTGGCTGCATGCGGGACAGCACGCGATATAAAAGTACCGGTATTTCCACTAAGAGCTGTTGAGTGCCATTAATTAGACGATGGAGTTCCCAATCTTCCAAACAATAGAACTTGAGAGAATGGCCAACCTATCAGACGGTCATGGTTGCACATGGCACACCATTATCGTTCGCCTAGACATCGAGACTAGGGCCATCAGCGGGTGGGTCAGGTCGGGTCAAAATTTTGACTGTCCAATAAGAAAATCACAAATGTCCGACCCAATAGTGCACTAAAGCTGACCCGAACCGATCCAAAAACCCTACTCGACGTGATGCCAGACCAGGTAAAAACCCCTGTTTTTTGTTTTTACATGTAAAATATCTGGTCCGGTCGGGCCAACCTAACCCAACAGAACCATTTCGTCGACCTCATCCAAAGGTCGGACATCTCATACCCGACCTGACCTGACGGCTCAAGTTTATGCACCTGACATAGTAAAATATCGGGTTGGGTCGGGTATGGGGTCGCCCAACCTGTTGACAGCCCCAATCAAGACATCTCGTGTGCATCGGCCCCATCCTATATGTCTTGGAGTTCCGTTACTTAGAACCATTGTCGCAACAGCCAATTTTAACCCATGTATTACCAACTCTATTTTTTTGCTGATCTAAGCAGAGGGGCTCCATTCTTGGAATGAGATTTCAAAATTAGCACTATGTTAAATATTGAAAAAAAATAAAATCGGCACTAAGTAGAACTATATCTTTCCAGACCATTTTCTTTGCCTACTATAGTAAGGAAAAGATGAACAAGAAACACTGCTCGTTAATCTAAGAAACTTCTCGCTCCTCTCCCTTAACCCCAAATCTCAGAAACCCATTTACCAACTTGGAGAAGATCAACATGATAAAGACTTTGTATTTGGGACCCTTGGGTCGGGCTAGGGTAAACCCATGCCTGGCCCATCGGATTTGAACTTGGCCCAAGCTCAGCCCAAGCTTGTGGCGTGCTTATAATCCTAAGTCAAACCCCGACATGCCATTAATTTTCAAAGCCCAGCCCATTTATATATAACCGCTTATTGATTTATAAAAGTTAGCTCTATATTCTTCTTGTTTTTTTGGATAACCTGGGTATCCGGGCCTCTTAGAGCACCCACCTAATCCCAGGGGCACGTGGTCACCCCAAATTCAGTATATGCCGGGTCAACACACGATACAAATCCCTAGGGTGGCCTCAAGGGGGGAGGGGATTCGAACTTAGGTCTCCTGCTTTTCGAAGCAGGTACCTGGCCAGCTCGCCTAACCACTTTAGGTTAAATTAGCTCTATATTCATAGATATAAAAACATTATATATTGTAAATATCTAATTAGGATTAAGGAGTTAATATCTATATTTATGAAAGTATAGAGTTTGAAAATAAAAAATCTATATCCCTATATGGGTGTCTTCTTTTAAAATATTGTAACTGAAATCAAGAATCAAAATTCCGAATATTGTTTCAGTTTTGGTGGGGATCGAAGCCGAAATTTTGAATTTTGGCCGAAACTTCGATCGAAAATTTCCCACAATCCCGAAATGACCAAAATTTTCAATTATCGTTTCGGTTTCGGTGGGGACCGAAACCAAAATTTTGGACCGAAATTATTTCGGCCAAAATTTTGAACCATGACTGAAATTCAATATACATATAGTATATAGGGGCCCAATGCGCCTAAAGGCCTAAGTCCAAACCCGAACCATCTAAATTTTGGGATTAAATGGCTAGACCAATCCTGGTCCACGGGCTATATGTCAAGCTCTAATCATCCTTAAATGGGGGTAGAGCCTAGCAGGCTGGACCAGGCTACCCAGCCCATTGCCACCTCTAATGTTACCTGAAGGCTTTAAGGGTTGTCAATGGGTTAGGCCAAAATTTGGTTGCCCAAAAAAAAATTGCATATGCTCAACCCGACTTGATGAATCAAGGATATATGCCCGACTTGAGCCAAAAGCCCAACCCAGCCCGACACCTGACCCAAAAACCCGACCCAATCCGATAAAACTCCCTATTTTCCATGATATTTACATAGGTTGCGTATAACATAGCTCTCTGCTAGCCCTTGTCGCGGCAGAGTTCACTTGCTTTAGTTGGTTCTCATTCTCTTTTCTGACTCCCTGTAAAAGAGGATTTACCTGCTTTAGCAGCAACCACTGTACTGTCTACTAACTCTCTACCAAAGCAAATAAAATATGCTCTGGCAAGGAGTGAGTAGAGAGAAGGGTAGAACTGTTGAACAGGTAAATCTTGCATATAAGCTTGTTATTCTGAGAATTATCAGGGAGAAGGGTATCTACTAAAGCAGGTAGCAGGATGTTAGCAAAGAATATGAGAACCTGATAAAGCAAGTGAACTCTGCTATGGCAGGGGTTAGCAGAGAACTATGCCATACGCAACTACAGAAACTATGAGGTTGGGTCCATCCGCGTCATCCGACTCAAAATACCTCTTTATAAGGGTGGTTGGCGGCTTAGGGGCCATAGGTTGGGTCAAATAGCTCTTTATAAGAGTGGTTGGGGCCTTAGGGCATGCGTAACTACGATGGTGTTTTGAGTGTGTTTTAAGAGATGTCGAAGGCGTGCACGTAACAATTGCATTTTGATCAAAAAAATTCCAACCATCGAATAAATGTAAGAACATATGAATGCTCGAGGCCGAGCATCGAACTGAATTACCATGTGTATTGTATTGTATATTAGGACACAAGTGCTAGGTGACTCGATACTCCAGTCACATTTTTTGGGATGTGTGTTATATGAAATTAAGATGTGTACCGTTTATTAGGCATGATTTAAAGAACTGTGGTGTAAAAGGAGGGTACAAAAAGTAATTTATACCATTTGATTGAGTTAATTTTAGAGAGTATTTAACTACATTGAATCGGATGCTGGAGATAGATCGTTTTCGCTCCAACTCATACAATAAAAGCCCTATTACTCATCTCTGCAATTGCCTCAAAGTCTATACCACACAATATTATAAAATGGTAGCATATCTAATTTTGATGATAAGACTTGGTATTAAGCACCTGATTCGAGCACCACCAGTGGTGCTTGGGTCAATCTCCCTTCACCAACTTTGGGACATGGATAATGTAATAATTCAGATTTTTTAACTTTATTTAACGGTATTAGGTAATGTACCACACAGTGCGTAATGCTAACGCTCCACACCGGAATCTATCCACTTTAGAAATAGTCTGATTTTTTTATATCAATATTAGACTCATTGCAAAGTACTCGCCGATATGATTCAAACGATATATAATTTATCGATTTTCGATAAGAATATAAAAAGTTACGCCCGTTTGAAGAGTGGAGCAGGTTAAAGGGCATAACTGTAATTTCGGGAGAGAATCACCATTTACCTTAGTGCTTACACAAAGTGCTGGAACAAAACCTCTTCTCAAGCTTTTCAAGTCAAGTATGAATTCTACTTTCGTGAAAAAACTACTATATTATTAAATCTTGTACGGAAAGTTTTAATTAGAGTTAACCTAGAAAGGGAATTAGATATATATTTACATCTTTTCTCAGTTGTTTCTCTCTATTCTCTCTTCTCTGCAAAAGCTCCGACAGTGTCATCTTTCACAATTCCTCGTCGAATCTCCATCAATTTTCGATTTTATTAGAGAATTTTACACCATCAAAATTTCTCATCGCCGTGACCGATCTATAGTAAGAAAGGAATTCTCACGAAAAGACTCGGGCATATCGTCTCTCAAATCCGATCTTCATCAACCCAAATCATCATAGGATTCGAATCACGCTTCAACAGGTGGGTGCCTCTAAGTCCATCTTAAATTATTCAGTTATTTCTTAAAAAGAAAATCTTAAATTTTTCTTAAATTTTGATAAATTTCGGGTCTTAAAAATATAAAAATTCGGCCCAAAATCGATAGGATCGTTTTTCCCAGATTTTCGTGAAATTCGGTTAAACTCTTCAACATACACAGCCTTGGTATTTTAGCCATAACTTCTTACTCCGAACTCGGATTAATGTGATTCTTATGGCATTGGAAAGAAGACAACGTGATCTACAACTTTATCTGAAATAATAATTTTACAAATTTAATATTTTTAAGGTTAAAATTAAGCTGCAAGTCGGGATACGTTTTAGATGATCCAAGGTGCACGGGTTTAACATTATTTTTTTAAACTCTTGGGCTACCTTATGCTCAACATATCTCCAGACTTATAAATCGCTAAAATTACATAAAATATATTAAATAGCTTGCATCGAATAATAATCTATAAGTTTAAGGGGTCAAATATTAACGTTTTTCAATACTTACCATTCTATTACCTCTTTTAAGCCTCATATAATCCTTGAATGGACACATACGCTCCTTTAGAATTTTAAAATATGTCGGATTGTTATACCAGTCAATCACCAAATTTTATGGATATAATTAACCCTAATGAAGTATATTTTCAACTCTATTGCAAAATAAATGTAGTTAAATATTTATTATTTTCTGTTTTACTTTAATATTTCGTGTGTTATGCTCTTTATTAATTTTCTTCAAAAATATGAAATGCTTAAGGTTTATGTTATAGTTTATTCTTATATATATTCACCATTATCATATGACATTCGTTATATAGAAAATCATGATAGGGCATACGCATATAAGTTAAGAATAAGATATGACACATGACATAAGCCTTCGTCATGGTGGGATTTCTTTCACGGTCACGTGGAACTTGAAATGTAGACATCTATGTACGGATGCAACCCTTCTATGATAGTATGGGATACCACACGAAGTACATCCAGGTTACTACGGAACCCATCCCTTGAAAAACGTGATTTAGTGAAGCATATCGCACCGTGATCCATTCTAACTAAGTTTTAAGAAAAAATGAGAAAATAATATGTTAAGACACATGTATGTTAAGAAAGTGAGGACTTAAGCCCATGCAAATATGAAATCGAGGAGGGGACCTAAGCCCGTAACCGAAAAATGATATGATATGTAAGACACGCTGTGAAGGCTAACTAAGCATTAATTAAGTTTCTACACGTGTCATACCTTGCGAGCTACCGTAAGGGCCTAATGTCTGCAGCTAAGACGGGTCTTAAGGACATTATAGCCTTATCTCGAACTAAAGGGGACATCGTGGTTACTATGCTGGCAACCTCATCTGGCTGAATAGTGGTTTATGTTATGATATGGAGGTTAGGTGGTTATCTACACGTGGACCTCGCGTGATAGGCTCGAGCAGCGATCCTGACACAGATCGTTTAAATAAGATAAGATGCGAAGTACGTTGTGTAAGCGTATAGAGTAATTAATAAGACTTACGATATGTCACGTATGTTAAGTTGATGAGACAAATAGGAAAAGAGATAAGAAAATTAGAAGCATCATGTACCCTTCATGTTATAATATATTTTTCAATTGGATTATGATATGTTATAAGTTATGGATAACTTAGTTATTTTATTTAAATGCTAATTTTAGTTTCAAAATGCACTGCAACTCAAGCGATTGCACACACGATCACCTGAGTAAATTATGGTGGATCGATTGTACAACCCACTGAGTTTACGCGACTGAGTAAATTCACTCCCCTCCCAAAATCTAACAGTTTCAGGTGAAGATTCTGCTTATCTCATCCTTGATGATACGGAAGCTGCTGATCCGGAGACGGCTCATATAAACGAGGATATCGGCTACCACCTTGATGAGAATGTAGACCCGACAGATTTTTACCAGCATTGAGAGCCCTTTTACTCTGATTTTTCCTTATTTCTTAAGAGACTTATTTTAGCCTTGATACATTGTGTAAGTTTACGTTTGAGACCGTTTTACCCTACATGGAACTTATTTTGATTTGATATCCTAGATGCATGGTTAGGATTAAGTACTTCATTATTATTGTCTACGTTTTCATTATTAATTTATGAGTCATTTATCATTTAATGTTATCTTAAATGCCTCAATCCATATGACAAGTCAATTTATAGATTATGTGTATATCCGCTTATTGCCTTAACCAGCGTGCGGTATCATAACACGAAATTTTAGGCCCTCGATATCTGGTAAGGATTCTGGGTCGTGACAGATAGTTACTAAATTTTAGCCCTAAACCGGTGAAAGGTGAAAAGTATAGCTCATTGATTTTCATCCTTATAAATAATTGTGCACCTCCCAAAATTAGGTTGTGTTTGGATTAGCTCTTATAAGAGCAAAAACAGTTTTTTGCTTGCTTTCCACCAAAGCAAATAAAATTTATTTTGGCAAAAAACATGCAGAGAGCAGTTTTATCACTTAAAACAATTTTTTGTCAAAGCAAATGAGACGAGGAGCTGCGTTACCAAACATGAAAGAAATTTCCCGTGAGACTAAAGAACAAAAGAGTTGCTCTTGCCCCGAAAGAGCTAACCCAAAATATGAGAGTAAAAACCAGTTGGCTATAAGTGGAGGTGTCTAAGATGTTATAAGGAGAGAGACAAGGCTATAATTTACCAAATGTGAGACTAAACTTTAACATGACACTGCTCGTGTTGGCGGGATTGAGCTAAATCACGTGGACAATTGAACTAGGTGACATGGAGTGGAGAAAGGTCTGATCTGCTAACATGATAAATTTATGCATCCAACTCAAAACCAAGTAGCTATGAGTTATCATAGAGAGGCCCAAGATATTATAAGAGGAGAGACAAGGCTATTATTTATCCAATGTGAGACTAAACTTCAACTAGCGGATTGACTAGTCAGCTACGAATGTTACATATTCTGGAAATGGCCTATGCGTCTTTCTGTTGTAATCTTTACTGTCACAGAATTTGAGGCTAAAGAGGTATGTAATACTCCCTTTTTTTTTCTCATATAATCTTACAAGGAATAAGGGGTTGTGGTCATTTAAAACAATGAGTTCCCATTAGGTACACAGGGTGTACCGGGTGCTTCTGTCCAAAGGTTATTTCTTCCATACAATTAAGATTATGCGCTCATCACATCACCAACCACCCAAAATGCCATATTCTTGTTGATACTTTGAATAGCGTATATTTTGGGTTGGACAAAATTTATAAGATGTTCTGGGACTTGGACGACTTAGACACACAAAATTGTGTGCCACATGACACCATATTTCTTAAAAGTTTGAAGTTAAGAGTTTTATCTTGAAAGTACAGTGAGGAAACTAGGGTTTTCCAACTTTAGATTAAGGAGTTATGAAACCAGGGTTTCCAACTTGCAATTTTTAAATGTGCGATAAGGACACTATCTAATTGCTTCAGCAAGGAAACTTCGAACAGGAAATGAAATTAATTCTCTAGTTGATATCATGGGAAATGATTTTCTATAAAAATAATTTTTTGTTGTTTGATTAGATTATTTGAGAAATAATTTTCATTGAAAATTGATTTCTCTTGTACTTGTTCGGTCAATCACCAAAGGCACTATGGATGACACCTCCCGGCCTCGATTCTTTTGCGTAGTCCGGGGGCCGGCTCCAGTGTGCAATGCATTAGCACTTCTAAGAATCCAAATTGAATGCGGTTTCGGAAATTATTTTGCAACTTTTGGATTAGCACTTCTAAGAATCTGGAAAATGATTTTTTTTTTCCAAGTAATAAAACAATAACTCTTATTATTTGAAAAATGGGCATTTTTTAAATATTAAAATTAGTACTGAGATGACTGAAAACCATTATTTTGTTAGATAAACTCAATTTCAGCTACTTCAGAAGTTAAGAATTGATTTCCTTTTAAACTGATTTGGTGGATACAAATTAAGTTTATATGTGGGCCCACTTAATTTCAATTCACGTGGAATCTGAATTCCTTAAGCAATAATTAACATTTCCAAGTTATAGACATGGCCTAAAGTGCAACCCCACTTCCAATTATTAATATGCATCTTCGAATCGAAGATTTCAAATGGAGCGGGCCGATTAATCTCGATTTTCCGAGACAACCACAAGATGCTTACCGCGGTTTCAAATATCCGTGAGACGCAGATTTGGGTCTAGTACACCCACTAAAAAGGGACAAACCAAAGTGAAAATGAAATAGTGCATGACCCACAACTATCATTCTAAGTGACACAAAGCATATTAACATACATTGAATTGGGATGACTTTTGCATTTTCATTATAATAATTAAAATCACTAAACTAATGGTTGTGGTGGAACAGCCAGGACCATTAACTGCCCCAAGCAGTAGCTGCCATTATAAGAGAATAGGAACCCTAGTGTCCCACACACATGCACATAAAGGTCCACTTCAAGATTAGATGAGAGAGAACCACTTAAATTACAATTTGCTATTAAATACTTTAGATTCGTGCAAATCTATGGGGCATAGGCCCACTTTGGTTGAAATTAACCTTATTCCCACCATACCCACCAGGGCCCCAACTGTGGGCATGGACCATAAGTGGTAAGATTTTTGGTGTTAGCTCGTGGGAGAGAAAAATTTGTACCCATTTCAAATCAAAGCCAAAATTCAAAGCACATTTAGGGAGAAATGGTTGTTGAGTGGAGGGGATGAAGATTATCAATTTCCTAGTGATGCATAGAGCTTGCATCATAAGGCATAGACATCGAGGTCCCCTTAGGCCCGTGTCGGCCAACGACACCCAAAAGAAATCATAACCATTCACGTCGTCGTTCGTACAATTGGTCACCGCTTCAAATTTTCAGGATCTAAAAGGGAAAAATCCTATAAGAATGTGATTACGACCGCAAATCCGTCATGAAACTGAAAGATTGACAGTATTAAGGTCTCAGGGTTAATTCTAACTTACACGTTAAAAAAAAAAATCAAATTATTCGAGAATAGACAAAATAATAATAATAATAATAATAATTATTATTATTATTATAATGATAATGATAATGAGTTGACGAAACCCTTCAAAGTTAGAAAGGGTGCCACATGCCACTTACAAACTCTAAACCAAGCAACCCCACATCCCGTAGGGCATCCCATTGGTCCCCACTCTATCACAAGTAGACTGTGACCCTAGTGAACCTCTCAAATGACCCCAATGCCCCTAATCACCTCACGAGACATGTGCCTCCCAACCCCTTTAATCAACTCCCTCATTCCAGAAAAGAAACATAAGAAATTATGTTAATGGATGGAGAGATTAGGGGATAGAGGGAGAAGGGTGTGGTAAGCAAGGTGTCAAACTCTTTATCGGGCATCGGGTATCGATTCATAGAGGATTGATGTAAATCAGCTGAAATCGAGTTGTATCGACACTTTTTTAAAAAAATAAAAATTAAAAAAATAGAGGTATCAGACAATACCGATACTCAAATTAATACCTGATATATATTAGCGCGGATAGGTATCAATTTGTCGAAAAATTGATACGCATCGTCAATATGTATCGATATCCGCCTATATTTGATACCATGGTGGTAAGGGTGGTGCTCCCTCCTTATCATTATACTAAACAAAGAAAATGATGTCCTTTTATAAAACAATATTATAGACTAATATGGTGTTAATAGCATCATAAGTATTGCCAACCTTATGAAGCATCCTTTAGCCGTTAAATGTCGTCAAAGTTTGATTGTGACCATTTTTTAGGGGCCTAACATATGTGGTAATCAGCTCCTAATAAGATGTGATGGCGTAAAATGCGACTTCACAAGTTTAATAACCTTATGAAGCCGGTGAGAAAATTCAGTGCCCTTTTATTAGTGAGAATTGAATGCAAAGTTTAGGATATAAGACCAAGTAATCATAAAAAATTAGATTATAGTGTTGGGTTAACCACCAAAGCTCCCTTTACTTTCTTCCTCTCTCTTACCCAAAGGGCACAAGAGCCCTTTCTCTCCCTCTCTCTCTCTTCTCCAAAACGGAACCCCGTTTTAACGTCCGTCTACAACGCCGTTACTTCAATACTCCGTTATATCACGTGACACACAAAAAACCCGCCCCTTCGCTATGGCACTCGAGAGTTTGAGTCTCGTCCCAGCTTCAATCGACGGTCAGCCCAACGCCGTACTACCTGTACCTAACGGTGCTCCGTTAATTACCGACGGCGTAGATGACGGAAACCGTCCGCCGCCGAGGCTGCCCCGTTGGACGAGGCACGAGATTCTGGTCTTAATTCAAGGAAAGAAAGTCGCCGAGAACCGGGTTCGAAGGGGTCGAACCGGCGGTTCGGCGTTCGGCTCGAGCCATCTCGAGCCGAAATGGGCGTCGGTTTCGTCGTATTGTAAACGGCACGGCGTTAACAGAGGGCCGGTTCAGTGCCGGAAAAGGTGGAGCAATCTGGCCGGAGATTATAAGAAGATAAAAGAGTGGGAATCTCAGGTGGCCGGAGATGCAGATTCGTTTTGGATTATGAGGAATGATTTGAGGAGAGAGAGGAAATTGCCGGGCTTTTTCGATAGGGAGGTATATGATATCTTGGACGGAGCTCCGCCGGCGACGGCGGATGAGAAGATTCCGGTCCGGAGAGCGGTGGAGAAGGTGGAGGCGGAGACTGAGGCGGCGGAGGCGGAGGAAGTGTTATTTGATAGTGGCAGGACTGCGGCGACCGATGACGGATTATTTTCGGATTCCGAGCATTCCCCGAAAGAAGATGCCCATGGCGGGAGCCCGGAGAAGGATGCGGCAATGGAGAGCCCAATTGCTTCTGTGCCGGCTCAGACGCCATTACCGATTTCTGGTATAAAAGAAAATTTCGGAGAAAGTGGGGGCTTTTCATTGAAGATCTTTGAATATGGTTTTGTTTAGAATTTTGTTTGATTTCTTTTCCTTGATAGTTGTTTTACATCTGTTGGTGCAGAAAAGCAGTATCAGCCTGTTTACGAAGATCATGGAGATCAAGGTAACGTTTTTCGACTTGACAGATTATCTGTTTCTTTGTTTCGTAAGCTGATAAAATGTTAGAAATGTTGGATGAAATGATAGAATTACTCCTTTCATGATTTGTGGGTCCAAGTATCTTTATGGCCATTGGATTGGATTGCATGAATCTTTCTATAGTTGACCATCTTACTATTTGATGCATCATCATCCTAGCCATATCCCATCATCACCAGTTGACGCATTGATATCAGGAATAGACGGTGGTGATCAACTATATACCAATTATTTATCAGCAATGTATCATACTAGTTTTTATTTTTTAGCATTAAAAAATAAAAATAAAAATTGTTGATTTTTGTTAGGAGCTCAACCATATGAAAGTAGTGGTCTTGTTTATTCAGTTCTTTAGATTTTAGTTTGTATGCATGAATTACTTGTTTTAATGTTCCTACCTTGGTGTCAAAACTCGGACGTTACCAATACAAATCGGTTTCGAGGAGAACCGATACCACCCAAATACAAGTGTCGGGGTCAGACCGATACAGGCCAGTATCGGACGATACTATCTCGGTTTCGGCCTATACTGTTTTTGTTTTTTTAAAAGGGGTTTTGGTATCGGTCCAGGATTGGACTGATACACGATATGCATTGGTTCCTACATATCGCTTTATGTGATCCTCATTTTGATGTTCTTTAACTTGTTTCGGGAAAAAATGAACTTTCTATTTTGAAGTAAGGTATTAGCACCATTGACACCTAGAGCGCAATTTGTAGGATGATAACCAAAATGTTGTAGTTAAATAAGCATAGATGATAGAAGTGTGTGGAACGCTTGATGATGTGAGGCTAAAGCTGGAGAAGCTGCAATCTTTTGTAGTTAAGTTACTAGAGGACAAGTATAGCAGAGTCAAATGTGGAGGATTAGCAAAATATGGAGCTAATGGTAGGAAAAATTACGCGATTATGTGGACCGGAGAATCTGATGCGATGGTGGGATTTTAATGAAGGATTATGTGGGGCTCGTGCTACAAAGGAAACCAAGGGAGATGTTGCATCCTATGTATGTGAAGAGACTGATGAAGAAGGTTGCCTTTATGACTCAATGGATGCTTTTGTGCTTCGTGTTCTCGCAAGTTTGGTTTAGTTGCCCCAGTCTTATTTTACGGAACATGGTTGAGAATCTCATATTTACCAGCTGGTACATATCAATACCAGCTTGACCGGGGTGGTATATAATACATTACTCCCTAGTATATTCAAAATATCAGAAATTCCTGCCCAAATTTTCTGAGATATCCGAGATTTACTGGTATATATGGGTATTTTCTGAGATTTTGAAAAAAATGATTTATTTTTCAAAAATAAAATAAAATATAGCGTGTATAGTGTGTCATCTTCATTTGGCGTGCTGGCCAGGTAACTGCCTCAAGAAACGGGAGGCCTAAGTTTCAATCTCCCCCTTGAGTATATCCCGTGCTGACCCGACATGTGTTAACTTGGGGCACGCATGTGCCCCTGGGATTAGTCGGGTGCTTTAAGAGGCCTGACACCCAGGTTATCAAAAAAAAAAAAAATGTGTCTATAGTGAGTGTATAGTACTTTAAGATATAATATACTGTGTTTAGTATTTTTATTACATTTTATCCTTTAAAAAAAACTTGAAATTACAGGTATATACCAGAAAATACTCACTGTAAACACCGGTATCATTGTGACTGTTATCGGTACTAAGGTATCAAACTCGGACTCGGTATTTGGTATCGGTACATGGAGGACCGATACGTATCGATATCTGCCGATACATATCGGTACCTGCCGATACCGTGTATTAATTAATTATTTATTTATTTTAAACCTGAAAACTGTTAGAAAAATCTGAAAAAGTATTTATTTATGAAAAACTATTTTTTCAAAAAAATTTATATAATAATAGGGTCGATTACCGAGGTACTAACACACTAAGGGGTGTGTTATAGTCTTATAAGTATCATAAAAGACCTATCAATAAACTATGAGATGTTATTTTTTTAATAAAAATGAAGCATTTTTTAAAAAATACAACAAAAATTCAAAATTGGAAGGTCTCGGCCGATACCCGATACGTATCGACCAATACTGATACCTAGTATTGATAGTATCGGTATTGGTTTGTAAAAAACCAGTACGTATCGCCGATACGTACTGGTATCGGCCGATACTTGATACCTTGATCGGTACCGGAGCCAAGATTTTAAACTTTGATATACTAGCAAGTTGGTTTCTTTAAGATTATTCTGCAGGTGCAGGAATATTTTGCTTAATAGTGTTACATCTGCATGGGAATATCTTGTTTCCTCTTTGCTAGTGCCATAGTGACGAGTCAGCTAGTCGTGAATCAATCGACGAGGTGAAAAGTTGGAAAATCCACTATTATTGGGAAAAAGTCGGAAAAAAAAGTTTGGAATTATTAAAATTTTATAAAAATACATGAGAAAAAGCTCTAGGCTAGTATTTATGCACTTAGGCCACAAAATGAAGTATATCATGTATCTAAAATTATACCAAGCCATTATTTTTACGTATCGATGAACACATAAGCATGTAATAACGTAAACCATAAATCATAGTTAACAAAAATAAGTTTCTACTTTCTAAAAGATAGTCTCTGATCACACATCATATGTATTAAAGTTCAACATCAACTAATCAACCCAATACTCAACATGTTTAAGAACATCAACGATATCCTTCAATCTTATGTTAAAAATGACCAAAATATAAAAAGTGTCTCGATCAAGGTTATATAAACTATGTCACCATTTTTCGTTTTCTTCTTCAACATTAAATTCTTTAATTAAATGGGAAAAATCAAGTAAAAATTGACAATTAATCGGGATTTCAGAGACTAGGCCAATTAATCAGATGGGAAAAAATCGGAGATCTTTGGAGACTTCTTTAAAAAAATCAGAGACTTTTGTCACTACGGCTAGCGGTTATAAAACCTTAAAGGCAGATTCTCTTAAGCAGTACAATTCTCAAACAAATCTCAGGAAAGTAGCTTATCTTCTGCTTTTTTGCATTCGTTCTTGCTCTTGCTCCCACTTTCTGTAGTCTGTAGGCAAAATTGTCGATGCTTGGCACATATAAGATGCGCAATTGTCATATTGTACTCAACAATAGTAATTAGTAAGAGATTAACTCAAATAACATGTGCGTATTTGAAGGGCCTTGACATCTGTAAATATCCGCTTTTGACATGTAATAGCCTATAAAATACTATTACATTTTTACTTAATAAGATAAAGCCAGTGAAGGAGCCAGTCTCTTAAATTATATGAAAACGAATCTAAACTATAAATAAATTGATTAGGCATGGGGTTTTTTAGTGTTTACATTTTCTTTTTAGCCATTCCATATGCTTAAAAACCATTGTGGGACTATATTGATGACAGCCTATAGTATAAAACCAGTGTGGGACTGATATTGATGTCAGCATATATTATTACCCAGCCTAGTGACATTTCCAACCATAGTGACAAATTTCGTTTTTGGCAATATTTCGGTGGGGCGTCATTTCGGATAAATTTCGGGGAGTACAAAATAAAATAATTAATATTTATATTAAAAAAAAGATATTATTTATTATTTTATAAGTAGTCAAAAATTAAGAAAATCATTAATTTCTGCAAAATTTATGAAATCTCACCAAAATTAATGAAATTTCTCAACTTTTGGAAAGAACCCTTGTCATTCATTTTTAGACCTTTTGACATGAATCTCATGGATCTCCCTTCATAATGGTGTGGCATTTGTGGGCTTCTAGTTGATCTTTGCTGGCAATTAGTTAGGGATAACTTGCGGTTATGATGACGGATATTCTCCTCTAACCAGGGCCTCGGTGTGAAGATTATTGTATGTCATTTGGTTATATTGTTGTGTATTTGAATGTTATTTTGTTAGATTGTTACGTCTTAGTTGCACGAAGTGGGAATGGATTCAGGTGTGAGATCTGATAAGTGATAATTCTCATAATTTAGTAAACAAGATCACTTAGGAAATATGTATAAAATATGATTAAAATCTTAAAATGCGCTCAAATATCAAGTAAGTTGTAAATATGTATACTGTTATGCAATTGGGTACATAGATATTTGCAAACATTAGGTTCACAAATTATGAAAGATTGCATGATACTATAAAATTGAATGCCCTGAAGAATTCTGCTGGAGTAACAAGTTCAGTGGATGATGGTATGAGCAATTTGAGGTCTGAAAGCAGGAGGGGGCACCGATTCTGGAGTGTGAGAGGCACCCTAAATGGAAGTTCCTACTACCAAGTGTTTTGTTGCCACTTTTGATACGCTTTGATCAAAATGGTTTTACCAATTCCGACAGATATCGAAATTTGTTAATGGCTGACGTAATAACAGAGGAAAAGATCCAAAAGAGGGAAGCTAATTAAGACAAACATTAAAGCACATACATTTATCCTTCATATCCAAAGCACAACTATATTTTAGTGCTTCAGGAGGAACCGTCAAGTTCTCGAAAGCAAATTTCTCTTTTCTTGTAAATAAAATAAGAAAAATTGTCCACAGTTTGTTTTTATTCGGTAAATAAAGCAATTTAGGAAACACAGTACAAAAAGGTCAAGAGAGAAACTTAACCGAAAGGCTCAGAACAGCAAAAGCCAGACCCAGACCCAAACAAGAAAGAAAAACAAGGACTTAACCCTCGCATGGAAACTAAATAACTATTAAAACAAAGATAACTATGTCTCCCATGATGGACTTAAGAGAGTCCCCATGTAAGGCACCTAAGGGAGCTTACATGAGCCCTTAATTCCTCCCAAACGGGCCACTCTAATAAACCTTTAAGCTCGATCAGGTTCTTGTATCTGGCCCAAAGAGAAGACCCATATGCAGGCCCAAAACTTGAAAGCCCTGCTGTCTCCATTCAGATGACTGAATTACAGAGTTATATAACTCCTTCCACATCCCCTTCTTATTCATCTTTTTTTTTTTCCATCTTAAATATTGGACTGCGTCATTCCCTCCCTGTTTGGAGAAGCTTACCCTCAAGTTTAATTTACCGAATTTTCCATCTTGCTGAGGAATCAGGTGTTGGTAACAGAACCTGATTCAGTCGCAGCTCTGACACCCATTATGTAGACAGCAGCCCAGAACAACTAAAGAGATTAAAAAAAAAACCCTTTAATTCTGTTGTTGCTGTATGAGAATATAGTCAAAAAGTCCTCTAATACGTTTGTATTAGATCGACAATAACAGTCCTAAATAGGTTGTTCAGTACTGATAACAACCAGAAATTTAAATATATGATTTCTGTGTAAAAACACGGATCCAGGCAGCAGCAGTTAAACTGAAATTTACTTACTGAAAATTGCAGCTGATCTGGAGGTGTAGCAGATAACAGCTTCAATATTTAGGAAAAAATCAAAGTTGGTAATTTCAGGTTGACAACAATTTATGTTCAGAAAATAGCTGCCAGGAGTTTTAATATTAACAGCGCTGAATAGGGTCTGAGAAGACAACTAGCATCCACAAACAGAGACTAAAACTTCCCCAGATCAGGAACTCAAAATGCAGAAGTTTTGAATCCAGAACTTGAATCTCACTCTCCTTTTCTTTTCATTAAAAAAATATCATTCTCTTTCTGCAGCCTTTGTAAATCTGCACATTCGGAAGCATCTCCAGCTCTTTATCACCCCTTTTTCGATGCCGATAATTACCTGGAACCTGCTTCCCTTCTATGCCCTGCATCATTCTCCTCGAGTTGGAGAAAACTCGACTCTGTTGAGTTGATTTCCGCATGCATTTGATGTAGCTTTGGTCCCTCATTCTTCCCTCATACTAGCCTTCAATCCTTTGACATGTCCGTCAATGATGTCGGAGTACCACTGATCCAAAGAAGACTCTTACACGCCCCTTTATTAGTCTTGCGTTGAGTGTCCTCTTTAGCCGGTAGAAGTGTTATCTTCTTCCCATCCTTGACGAAGGAGTAGTTGTTTCTCCTTCCATTGTGCACCCACCCTATCCAGGTGATATTATCATTCTCCTCAACAAAAGACATGGCATTCGCCCATAAGAACTACTTCACACCATATTTCATCTTGATACTCTTTTCCAATGGAGAAAGAGACGAGGCAATGGGTGTTGACACGAATCTCTCATCCTTTCTTGAACCATTGAACCTCGTATGAGTTCGGATGGTCCTCTTCTTTTACTTCAACGCGTCCATGATTTTCCTTGAGACTATGTTCGGCTCGCTTCCACCATCGACGATAATCGTACAAATCCGTCTGTAAGAAGTGCACGTGGTATAGAAGATGTTTGACCGTAACCACTTGTCTTTATCAATATCCTGCGAAATAGTGGCTATTACCTTCTCCATGATTAGACTTTCTCCCTTAGCACCAGCTTCGACTTCAATCTCTTCATCCTGGTTTTTAACATCCACTTCGTAGACCTCTTCTTCCTCCTTAGGCTCGTCTTCGTGCTCTTCCTCTTGAGCTAGGGTAACTTGCCTTTTCAGACACTTGTAAGACCGCCTACCTACTTTTCAATATACCGAAAGAACTTGAGTTTTAATTGCTTCGATGGAGCAGTCCGTTGAAGCACTGCCGATCGATCACATCTACCTCCCCCTTAATAGAGTTTATTTGATATATGGTCGAGATTGGAGCCTCTACTGTGCTACGCTTCCGACTTGAGTCACAATTAAGGATCTCTTCCACTTTTTTGCCCGTTGGTAGGCAGTGTCGACTCTCCACAAATTGTGCACGGTAATCTTGTCTTGGATTTGTAGGCTTAACCTGTTTACATATTGTCTAACCGTTTGATATTCTTTTTCGTGCATTTCAGCCTGAGTGAGAAGATGAAACTCTTTTGTCTACTCCATGACACTCTTGTCACGTTATCATAAATTTTGACAACCTTGATAGATGTCCTTGGCGTAGGTATGCAGAAGGAATTGACGCCGTAAATATGCCTTCATCTTCTCTGATGTAGAAATTTTATCTTTCCCATGGAGAAAAGGCCCACTCTGATGCAATTTGATGAGGAATCGGGTTTCATATATCGGAACCCGATTCAAGCGCAGCTTTGATGCCCATTATGCAGGCCACCGCCGACAACACCTAAAGAGAAAATTTTAATTCTGTTGTTGCTGTATGAGAATATGGTTAACCAGTTCTCTAATACTTTTGGTATTCATCTATTAATCATTTGCTAAAACACTGCTGGGTAGTGAATTTGGGGTACCCTTTTTAGGGTGTTTGATATCATGTGGGTGCAGCCAGAAGACCGCAGACAGCTGATAGTTAGCTGGAATGGGGTGTAGTGGAGCTCATAGGGGTGCTTACTGGTTTACGGAGGCGTCACGACCTGCATAGCTTGTACATATAATGAATTACCAATGTGGGTTGCAGTTCATTAATACTGCCTTCAATGACCCCCACCCCCTGCCCCTTTCTTGGTGTCGGTGGAATTTATCGCTGGGAGTCAAACTTGGGACTTGACAATTGCCCTTCTTTCTTCCCCTTAATAGCACCCATTTAATAATAAGAGCGAAGGGATGCTTGGAAGGGTGCAGCGTTTGAACACTGCACCAAAGCTAGATATCCACAATGTCACACCCAAACAAAAGTTCGGGTGATACAGACTCGGGCACAAGATCCAACCATCATCCAATTTATTTTACTTTTTTTTTCTTTCTTAAAATGAAATTCGCCACGGCCGATGTAATGGTGATCAATAGTAATTGAAATGTGAAATGTTAAACTTTATACTTGTCATTTGGGTGCCACGAATGTATCACTAACACGAAAGCCAGGTAGAAATCTGGCCTAAAGGTTACTTGCAAAGTTGCATTCAAGGAAGAGTTGTTCCACAGTCTCTTCGCACACCCCACAAACGAAATTGGTCTTTGCAACTTTCATTCCACTTGTACATAATTGCATGCAAGTGAGGACCCTAGGCAAAGTGCGACTTCCCATGTAAAAAATTCAACTCTAATGGCACCCCAGCTTTCCACATGTGCGCCCAATGCTGCTCAACTAAGGATCTTCTAGTCAAGAATACATAGAGCGACCTTACCGTGAAACCCCTTTTTTTTTCCATTGCCATACTCTAGCATCTTCCTTAACTGCTGTTCACCCTAACCTTATCCAGCTCCTATAGAAGCTCCATATATTCCACTTTATCAGCCTCCTTTAAGTTTCTTCGGATCTGGATGTTCCATGCCAATTGACTTCTGTCTAGGGGTGTAAATTTGGTTAGCCGAACTGAACTGAATTTGAACTTTCGGTTTCGGTGTCAGTTTACCTAAAACAGAACCCTAACCGAAAAGTTTTGCTTAAGCGAATTTCTTACCCCCCCCCCCCCCCAAACCGAAACTGAACCGATCAGATTTCGTTTTCAGTAGGTTCGTTTTTTCTTCATATTTTTCTTTATTTTTCAGTTTTTGCTCAGTTTTCTCACCCTACCCGGCTGGTTTTCGGCTTTCAGTTACCAAAGCCGAACTGGGCCACAACGGTTTGGTTCGATGTCAGTTTTGGTCTGGTTCAGGCCGGTTCAGAAGGCTCGGTTTTTTCAGGTTTCGGTTTTAATTTGCATCCCTACATCTATCCCTCTCCCACGCCTCCACCTTAACCATCCTATTCACCGTCTCTCCTTCCAAAATCTTAGCGAAACACTTTTCAAAGGGTTCCTTCTCTCACTATCTCCGGTACGCTACATTTAATGTATCGTACCATACAAATTCATATATATTGGTTTGCATCGGACGGTACATACCAACGTATTGTCCGAAAGCGATACATACCGGAAATCTGGGATTTTGACCCATGCCTCCACAGCCCATTTCCCCAATTTTTTTATTGATATAATACATCTTCAAGTTTACAAATATAATGGTGTATATAAGTACAACTCTCCTACTGCAACTTTAACTTCTCCAATTTGAGTTTTGTACTTTTGTTTGATGGAAGCAATTCCTTATATAATTAACCTGAAAATCACTAAAGTTCTGGAAACAAATTAACTGAAGACAAGAGGAACTAAAGATGAACATGTATTGATTTTCCTAATATTTACCTAAGAGCCCAAGATTTGCAAAAGGGGGCAATTATACTTGCACACGAGAAGTTGGCCCTTGGACATGGTTCAAAAGAAAGACTTGGTATTTTGGGAACTTGTGCCATGTGAAAACACCATCTTAGCCGTCTGATTTATAGGCCATGATCTAAAGATCTTAGTTGAAAAATATTGGCACCGAACATGATTTTTCTCATATGATTCAATGCAGTCAAAGGACACTTTATAATTCAACGGTTGAATCATATGGTAGAGATCGAGTTTTGTGCCAATCTTTTGCGCCATAGATCTTTAGATCAAGGCTTTCAAATCAGAAGGCTTAGATGGAGTTTTCACATTGCATGGGTCCCTAAAATCCCAAGCCTTTCTTTTAAACAATGTGCAAGGGCCAACTTCTTGTGTGCAAGTAATGGCTCCCTTTGCAAAATCTTCATTTTTCATTCAAATCAACATGAAATCCCTATCATACATCCTAGAAGGATTAATTTTTATGTTAAATATATATTAATATGGTAGTTATCATTACAACTGTTATATATGCCGTATGGAAGCCTTTACAACTAAAAGAGACATATAATAATCAAATGAGTACCTTTAATTCCACCCACCGAATCTTTAAGTTCACCCACGCTGAAACCCATTGACTGATTTGAATCCGACGATGCAGATCGTTGTTCATTCCAATCTTTCGCATAATGGATCTTGAGATCATGGGCGTGCCATCAAACGATATGTTTTTTATTTCATGTGATACACATCCCAAAAAGTGATCTTATTTGAGCGTGATGAGTTCCACGTGATGTTAAGGTCACTTTTTTGGAAATGGATACCATTTAAAATAAAAAACCGACGGTGGATGGTATGAGCACAATCTCAAGATGCATAATGTGAAAGATTGGGGTGAAAAACGATATGCATCGTCAGATTCAAAGCAGTCAATGGGTTTCAGTGTCGGTGAACTCAAAGATTCGGTGGGTGGATTTAAAGGTACTCTAATAAAATAAGGTTTTTTGTATGGAGTCCAATTTAATCATGCTACCTGAATCAAAATCCGTACAGTTCAATTAGGCATGAATGAGTTACGAGATGGAGGACCAGAAAAACAATGCTTTGCTTCCTGTTCTATTACCAAGGGACCACCCAGCTTGATTGATTGGATCCCAATAGCATTCTATCTAAATTTTAGAAGCTTATCTCAGATATTCTTTTTCCGTTTTCTGTTAATCACCAGCTCACAGTGGACTTTTCAGCAGTAGGATGACTTTAGTTTACTCTAAATGTAGCCTTTGGCGTGCACTTGATTTTTGCCAAAGGGTGGGGGGTGGGTGCGTCAATCCAGCCCTCCTCTTAAAACCTTTACAGGGCCACTTCAAGTCAGCATCTTCTGATGTATTCCATAGAAATGTGCCTAAACATATTTGTATGTTTAGCCAAAAGCTGATGTTATTCATCATGGTTCAAAATTCCAGACGAAACCAATATGTATCGGTTTCGGAAGGCACTGGATCGATTCATTGCAATATATCAACCCCTCAATGTACCGGCCAAATTATCGGGCGGTACATTGAAATTATCATTCGATAATTTGGATTTCTTTCAAAAAAAGTATCAATGTCTCGGACGATTCGAACGATACGCATTGGTTTGGGGGCAGACTGGCATGTACCAGATTTCCGAGATTTTGATCGATGTTCATTATCATATTCACAATCCTCCCCACTAAGTTTTCTACCATAAAAAATTCTGGCATTCTTTCTCATAAATTTCATATTATTTCCGAAGGGCAGAAGTTCCATAGTATTCTCGTCTTATCATATGGCCCACTACCCCAACATCCAAGGGGTGCCCCACTCCCACCATTGAATGCAGAACCCTATCTATTTTTAAAAAGGTTCAGAAAATGAACCCAAACATGATGTGCAAAGGGACACTGTACCAATAGGTGATTGACATTTCCTATTGGCTGGTACACATGATACATCTGCTGGGCATTACAAAACCTGAAGGTGATCAACAGTAATATTTTTAAATGCAGCTTTCCAAGCAAAACAAGCCATCCCTCGAGTGGTAGAAATCTGATAGCAGGGAATATCTGGAGAAACCACTCTTATCAGGTACCGGTAGCAGCCCTTAACTGAGTACTTTTCACTTGGTTGAGTAGTCCAAACCCTCCTATCCAAACTGTGCACAGGCAGATAAATTTTTTGAAGCTCATATAGCTTATCAACAGCTAGTTCTGCTTCAACGTCAAGTAGGGTTTCTTCTGAGTGTCAGATTCAATGTTACCTAGACACTTCTACTTGTGGGATTTTTGTCGTGCCGACAGTTGGCATCAATTGGACATGTGCCAAAACTCGGTGGCACTTGGACACTCCTCAACGCAACACGATACTTCTAGACATGTATGAAAATACCACATACCATCAAAAGGTTCCTCATTTTGACATGATAAAATGAACCATCGTTTTATAATATAAAAAATTTGTGTAAAGTTTAGTTACTTATAAAATAAAAGCTTGGGTCCTTGAAAATGATTCGTATTATATAATATGCTTTTAGTTAGGTTCATGACATACATTATGCATCTTTTCATTACATATCTCAATTGATTCTTTATGATTTTCCTTCAACTTCTTTTCTATGTACTTTTTTTTTTTAATTTTTTCTTAAGGCCGTTCCGCTATATCAAAATCATTAGAAATTGCGTACCAAACATCTGTGACACCTTGACAATTGGCACCCGTGCCACATATCTAAGTAACACTGCTCAGATTCCACACAACATTCCCATTGTAATTTCGTTAAACAGTTTCCCTTTTTGTGAAATTCCAATTCCAGTAAAAAAAAAAGATAAAAAACCTGTGCCCATAAAAAACATTTATATACGGTCAAAATGATCTTTTAACCGTGTCTCCCCAATCCAGATATCCTGCCAAAACTTAATCCTCGTCCCATTCCCAACTTGGTTTGACACATTTTTCCAGAACTCTGAGGCATTGGGGTTTGGTGTGATGGCCAGGTACCCGCCTTAGGAAGCGGGAGACCTAGGGATTTATATCCCATGCTGATCCGGTATGTCTAACTTGGGGTGCACATGTGCCCCCGGGATTAGTCGGGTGCTCTAAGAGAACCCGGACACCCATGTTTAAAAAGAAAAAGAAAAAAATCCAAATACTTCATATTCTGCAGTTATTATTCTCAAGCATTCTAAATTTTGGAAGGAATTTTTTTGGATTTCCAATCTGAGTTGGTGGTCCATGAAAACAATCTGTATTTGATATTTTTGCCTGAAGTGCAGTTGTGAAATGTGCCTTCCAACATAACCCCCATTAATTCATGTTCCGCTTGTAAATTTCAAGGCTCAAGTGCGTTGTGAAAGAATTGCTCTAAGCATGGTTTGAAATCTCGCCCGAGATGAGACGTCTCGCGTCTCGGGCCTCAGCTAAACGAGATTCAGTTGTGATTCGTTCCGAGATGCAATAACAGAAATATTATTTTTACATTTTAATTTATGTAACGGTGTTACGCTTGTACACTATTGAAAGAGTACTACTCGTTCTCTTTGTACACTACACTATTTTATCTTACCATAACCTATCTATGCGATGATCTTGTGAATCGCTATCATGATGTGTGCAAATCTGTGCACACTAGTATCGCTATTATGTTTATTTTTTAACGGCTAATATTGAAGATCCTTGATCGAACGATATACAATTGATTTATAGGTGTGATTCTTTAAGTAAGATGTGTTCCAATCATGAACAGCCACTTGGACTGTTTAGATGAATCCCAAATATTTGTCACATGGTATAACAGTGTAGTATTCTTTAATGGTGTAAGGTCAAACGCCTATTATACTGGTCTAAGATCATTGAAAGGGTTATTTTCGTGTCATGCTGAGACGTCTTGCCAAGATATGAGACGTCTCGGTCTCAGGGCTGTTCGAGACAACTCGGAAATCCGAGATTTCAGACCATGGTTCTAAGGCCATTTACAGATAGGACTTCAAACATAACTAACATACAGTTTTACAGGTACAGAAAACGAGAAGCAGCCAACTGTCAATCCCGAGAAAGGGTCTACATCTCAGGAAGGCCAGAAACGGAGAAAGCTATCGTCGGCAGGAAGCGGAGATTCTGATCTACAGGACCAGTTAATTGAAGTGCTGGAAAGGAACAGCAGAACGCTGGCGGCCCAGCTTGAAGCTCAGAATATGAATTGCCAATTGGATAGAGACCAGAGGAAGGACCATTCCGAGGACTTGGTCGGTGTTCTTAGCAAACTTGCTGACGCTCTTGGACGGATTGCAGATAAACTGTAGTGATCAAAGACAATAAAGGCCTTACAAAGCCCGTGTACAGGTTAGATACATATTCCAAACTCTGGTAATTGTAGCAGAGATAGAAGGATTTGAAATCTTAATCTGGTGTTTGATCTCAAGTCACCATTTGGGTTGGCTTTTATAGCTGAGATCAGTGTAAAGTTCACCTTCTTCTTTCTTTTCTTTTTTCGTGGCGTCGAGCCACCAGCAGAGTTGCAGAGTTTATACATAGATTTAAGCCATACAGAGAACTGAAGAGGGATTAACAGGTTGCTTTTTTTTCCGATATTAAGAGCATATTGTGTATTGCAGCATTTAGTGATTGTATATTTGATTTATTCTAAGTTATAAGAGGTGGAGAGAAATTTTATATTTCATAGAATGTTCAGAAATAAAGGTTACAATTTTTCAGTACCATTAATTATTTGTACATGCTGCTGATTGTATTATATAAGGTGATCTTTCAATTTTGCAGAGAGAGAGGAGAGATCTTTGCCTGATGGTGGTGATGGCAACATTTGTGGTCAAAGCAAACCTTGGTGGATTATTTTGGAATCCTCCCCATTAATTGATGCATCCATCCTTTTTCTTTTTCTTTTCTTTTTAAGGTTAGTTTTAAGTTGAAATGCTCTCATATTTAAAGGAGGAAAATTCTTGTTTATTATTATATATGATCATTAGAGATGAAAATTTGTGTCTAAATAGAAAGGGTACCATTATTTACAACCCAAGGAAGCTCAACCTGGGTCACATGCTTAAACTGTTGACTGCAATGAATAAGATGGTGGAGATCATTTTTCGTCCCAAATCTTCGACACAATGGATTCTGAGATGATGGGCCTACCATCAAACAATCAGAATTTTGATTCCATGTGTCACGTCCAAAAAATAAGCACGATCATGACCGTATATCAAATATCATATCACTTTTCAGGATGTGTGCCATGTGGAATCAAAATCTGATCTTCTAATGGAATGACCATAATCTCAATATTTATTGCAATAAAAAATAATCTCCATTGTTTTATTCAAAGTGGTCAATGGTTTAAGCACGTGAAACCCAAGTTGAGATGGAGGACTTGGGTTGAAAACAATGGGTACCCCGTCCCCAAATAGAAATAGAAATCAGGAGAAGTATGGGTATCACGTACCCAAATAGAAATAGAAATCAAGTAGAAATGAGTGGAAAAATAGAACTTAGCAATAGAGACCTAAAAATTAGGGGTGTTATCGGGTCGATTTTCATGTAAAACCGAAATCGAACCAATAACTATCGGTTTCTATTTTATGAAATCGAACTGATAGTTATCGATTCGGCCAGTTTTTGATTTCTAAACTTCCTTTTTTTAAAAAAATTATTTGTAGCATTTAACCGAATCGAATCGATTTTTTCAGTTTCGGCTTTGAGTTTTTAAAATTTATACAAACCGAACTAATTTATACAAACAGTTTTTGCAAACTCCTATGAATCAACTGATTTTTAAGACTTTTGGTGATTAACAAACTAAAGCAGCAACTGTTGGCTTTCTATAATAAGCCTCATACGGTCACACACCATCAAACTCAAACATAAACATACTATAATCCATATATACACTACTATTGGTTTTTTATCGGTTAAATTTTTAACATTAAAACCGAAACCGAATTGATAACTATCGATTTTTATTTTTTGAAACTAAAACCGAACTGATATATCCCAAAATCAAACCGAAATTTCGGTCCGTTTTATGCACAGCCCTACTAAAAATGGATTGGATAAGGGCATGAGGGTGGACTAATCAATAGCCCGTTTGAAGTAACTTACTGGTAGGTGCCCCGTGCACAGGTCAATCTAGTGCATAGGTTGCAAATCAAGTGGATCGCATGTAAAGCGGGCTGCACGGGTTAATCTCCTTCCACCAAAATAGGGAAAAAGGGAAATTTACCTTATCGACCTTGTCAGATACACCTTTTACATCAGAGGCCTTGTATTTTCACCTTTACTCAAACCGACCAGCTTTTAGCCAAGCCATTTTCAGCTAGCACAAAAAGTCCAAAATACCCCTTCTTATACTTTTTTTTTTCATTCTACATGATTTAAATTTTTAAATATTTACATTTTTCTATATTTAAGCGATGTGAAACCATATCTATGCCGTCTAATTTGAAGGCCACATAATAAAATAGATTGCACCAAAGATAGGCACAAAAAAGGCGATATCGCATCTTTGAAAAAACTAAAAAAAAAATTAACAATCGATGACGACTCTTAATATAGTCGGTACCGACCATTTTAAGAGTCGTCATCGACTGTGTACAAAGTCGTCATCGATTCTGTACAGAGTCACTATCGACTGTATAAAAAAAAATTAAAAAAAAAAACAAAGAGCAACTTTGTACAAAGTCGATGGCGACTCTGTACAGAGTCGCCATCGACTGTGAAAATTTATTTATTTATTTATTTGATTTGATTTTTTATTTTTTTATGGTGACTCTGTAAATAGTCGTTGACGACTCTTAAAATGGTTGGTACCGATTGTGTACAAAGTCAATATCGACTGTGTACAGAGTTGATATCACCTTTTTTGCATATCCATCTTTGGCTCTATCGATTTTATATTGTAGCATTTAAATCAGACGGCATAGATTTCGTTTCACATCGTGTAAATATAAAAAAATGCAAATATTTAAAATTTTAAATTATAAATTAGGGATAGGTGTATCCTCTTCTTCCTTATTTTAATCTGCTACAGTCTCCAACGAAAAAGGTGTAGTTGGGTCAATCCAAATAATAGATCGGAGTAGATTGGACTGAGGAGAAGACGTCGTCACCTTCGCCACCTCTAACTTTTAGAAACTGTAGCATATTAAAATGAGGAAGAAGATGATGTTTTTGAGCGTTAAAGAAATAGGATAATTTAGACTTTTTGCTATCCATAGGGTCGGCTAGGCTCTCAGCTGGTCAGTTTGGGTAAAGGTGAAAATACAAGGCCTCTAACGTAAAAGGTGTATCTAACAGGGGCGATTAGGTAAATTTCCCATGTGCAAATAAAGTGAAAGTATGTTTTTGACCTTATGCAGATTTTTAGGCCTTAATAATATAAAATCTTTTAAGAAAAGGTATTGGGTATGATTAAAAGATTCGGAATCCTTGCTTTCATATACTTGAGGCCATTGTTGTATTTTTATTTTCTTAATTTCTTTCTTCTATTTTTTTTTGTCAAGTTTTGCCTTAATCCGTTGCATTTTCATTTTTATTAATGGAGTTATGGCTTTAAAAATAATTAAAATAAAAGGCTGAGGCATTTCTTCTGGGATAAGATTCTTACCATCCCATTGGTTCGAATTCGGGTTCGTTACATCCAAGCTAACCCAGCTCGCTAAGGGTAGGATGAGTTTTAAGTAAAAAAATTATTTCAATAATAAAAGCACGGTATAGTGTTATAATATATTTAAATGGGCCCAACTTTTGACTGTCATAGTTTGAAGTGCAACAAGTCCAAAAAAGATATTTTAGTGGGATTTATACCATATGATTTGTTGACTATAATATAATTTTTTATTGACTACCTATAATATCAACCATTGCTTTTAGTTTTAATAACGGATATTAAAGTTTATCAATTGGATGACTTATAAGAAAGTTTATCAACCATTGCTTATAGGCATGTTTCTTTTTTATCAATTGGATGGCTTAAATTTACATATAGGCATGTTTCTTTGGGGTGATGTATATTTTAATGATGAATTGCCACCTGAACAATTTAGATTGGACACCACTATGCCACATGATGATAATAAATCACACTTCAATGGTGTGTGATAAAAAGTACCAACCTAATAGTTTAAGATCATTTAAACCCCGTAGCGTTGTATGTTTAAATGTCGGTCAGAGCCATTATCCCATGCTTACAATGCCCAATCATCAAAAGTAGAGCAGAGTTCGAGTCCTCTTGAGAGGTTTTTGCATTTGATGTAAGAGCACGAATCTAGTACGGCTCGCCTATATTAAGCGAACCGAACCGAAAACTGAGCCCAGCGATTTGCATTGTTACCTGGTGAATTAGCCATTAGGTAACCCTGGGTTCCCTGGGTTTCTTACTCCAAAATGGCCAAACCTGAAAATGAACAGCTATTTATGAGCATGCAAATCAGCGAAAGTAAAGGTCTAACCAGTTTGGCCTGTGGTGATTGACCCATTCACTCTATACCAAATCATTTTTTAGGGGCTGGTGTTACTGCCACATCACTTACTCAGTAAAAATAATGTCAGAGTGCTTTGAATGATTACGTGTCGACATATGCAAAACACAGTTCGCATTTTATGATTAGTTGCTAAAAAAGACCAAGAGTTTAAAACATCAAATCGATTTCCAGAATCTTGAAAGCTAAAGTTGATGCACTGAGGATTTCCAGAATCTTGAAAGCTAAAGTTGGTGCACTGAGGATTTTGGTTGAGGTCATTTAGCACATGCCAATAACTCACCAATGCATCAGGCCAGTTATTAAATAGAGTCATCCGAGCTACCTTTTGACCGATATTGGCGATTTGGCTTCTGAGACCTGCTGCTTCTATCTGCCACAGAGATCTCCGGATCATCTTCCTCCATCGCACATGCTTCGCTGATTTGTTCTTCCCCAGCTGCAATTCCAACAGTGCCAACTGGCCTCCCCAAGGGCTCCATACGAGCATCCTCATGCCTCCGCCTAGTTTCAGAGTTGTCCTCGGTTTTTGTACCACTACCTGGCTTCCTTTTGGGAGTAAATGTTATTGATTTCGGAAGATTTTGTGTGGTCTCAGATTGCAAGTTCGCACAGGCCGACATCTTCACCACCGTATTACAGAATTCTCTGTAAGCATGCAAATTAGACTCATCGTCATCTCCATCTGCGCTCAAGGAATCAAAAGTATAATGGGTATATTTGGAAGGATTTCGTATATAATCCGGAACTCCGTGCGATTCTTCAGGCAGTGAACACTCTTCCGCAATTGTTGTTTCCATTAATTCTTCGTTGTGGTCTTCTATACATCCAGGGTCGAACCTGACACGCTTTTTCGGCTTTGACTCCATCTGACTCTCTTTTCTTTTTAAAATAGATTTCACGTTCCCACTGTCTAATTTAAGTTGAGAATCTAAGACAGGTGCGCCTTCATTGGATGTCTGAGGATTGATGCCTCCAACCGTTTCATTATCTTCTTTGAGCCTTGCTCTTGCAGCCAAATGATTTGCACGTGGATCCCTACCAGCATTCTTGATTTCCTCGATTGAGTCGGGAAGTACATTGTGGCAATTTAAGTAAGGCCCGTAATCAGTAACATCCTTCATGTATAAACGATCGCCAACATTCTCACTGCCAACAGCTACTTTGTCATATTCATCCTCCTCATCCTGCATAATGTAATTTCATGAGATTACAACGCTTGATAGGAGATTTACGAAAAAATACGATTACTAGACATACAATCAAATAATCAAGGGGTTTGGCGTGATTGCCAGGTACCTGCCTCAGGAAGCGGGAGACCTGAGGTCTAATCTCCCCCTTCAGGCCACCCTAGGGAATTTATCCCGTGCTGACCCGGCATGTGCTAACTTGGGGCACGCACATGCCATGGGATTAGTCAGGCGCTTTAAGAGGAAAAAAAAAAGAACCGCCAGATGAAGGGGAAAAAAAAGGGAACATGTGAGTAGGTGACATCAACCACAACTCAATTTGGTCTTCAAAGACTCCCAAGTCCTACCACAAGCACTAAATTTCGTTTGCCAAATAATCTCTAGCTTCGTCAGCTAATTTCGATCAATTAATTAATACTCTATGGAAACAAGGGAAGTCTGATAGAAGTAGAGGCAATGGAGGAAAGACAATTCTCCAACCAATATTTAAATTCAAAATTGCAAACTACACCATGTCAACAGAAGAATTCAACTTCCCTTCATCAGTTTGAGATAACTTAATCACGTCACAACTAAGAATATGTCAAATGCTTTACACGATAGCTTGGAATGCTCGTTGCAGGTGACATCATTGGCAATACATAACCTATACAGATTCAATCTTGTATTTTTTTAAACTGAAAGGCAATAGACGGATATATCAATAAACAAAAAATTCATAGAAGGGCAAGAATTGGAGAGAGATACAGTAAAGGCTGGTGAATTTAAAAGTTTATTTTTTTCTTTCTTTTTGCTCATAGGCAGACAGCAGATTGAAAATATCAAAGTTTATTTTTGTTTCCTTTCTGTTTAGTCAAAGGCAGACAGCAGACTGAAAATATTAATAGCTATCGATATCCATCGATAGACGCTGATAAATAGTTGGATTTTCCAGGATATGATATAGTTGTAATTTATACTACCAGAGACCTCTGAAGTGTCAACTGAGATTAAAGCTATGTTTTAGAGAACTCAGATCAGCAAGCAAATACGCGTAAGGAGAAGAACTTACTTCGATGGAATCAAGGAATCTCATAATGATTTTTTTTAGGTAATAGTGAATTAAATTAAAAGACGAGAAAGGATTACATACCTATGCTTTAGTGAGAGACTACAGCAGAAAGAAAGGACAGACTGGGCGCAAACGCCCCACAAACCCAGACAACCAAAGACCCAAACAAAAACAAGAACAAAAAGAAAAACAAAAACCACCCCAGGGAACCAACCTCGGGCAAGAGCAAAGAGAGCTCACTTGATCTTCAATCCTTCCACCATATCATACCGTTGCCCCTTTGTCTACTCCAGCTGAATCTGCCATCTCATGAGCATAGCACAGGCTCAATCTAAATCCTTTCTCTAGTAAAGTTCGTCATAGTTGCCACCAACCTTCTAATCCCATGAAAAGCCCTGTCATTTCTTCCTAACCATGGGTCAAAAACTAAGGAAAACTGTACGTATCGTCCAGCTCCAAAACCGGTACGTATCAGTTCGGGAGGATACATACCAATGTATCGCCTGGTATTTTAATATTCTGTATGGGAGGCACCATACCAATGACCCCCAAAACCGATAAGTATCAGAGAATACGTATCGGTTCCGGATAATATTTTGGCCCATGTTTCTAACCAAATGGCCCACACAACAGTCATATGGGCTACCTCCCAAAAAGTTCTATGGGAGCCACAAAACCAGACCCATCCCAAGCAGCAAGCAAGTTAACACAAGACCAAAGAGCTCCATCTTGCACCAAAATGCCCAAGCACCATAGCCCACACCTACCCAGGGAAATCGCAATGAAGAAGCAAATGGTTTGCATCTTCCCAAACTCTACAACACATGACACAATTATTCTAAAATGGTCATTCCTCTTTTCAGCAATTGATCAACAGTCGGAATTCTTTCCACATGTTTTCAAACCTGAATGGAAAAAGCCGCCTTCCACTCGACATGCACTTCAATTCTCATAGTTTTTTAGTTGTTCACTTCCTGTCCATAATGTTACGATTGTTTGAAAATTTGCATTGATCGCATCTTTTCCACTGATTCAAGTGATTCCGCCTTCCACTCCAATTCTAAAGAACCAAATATGGATATTCTATCAACATTTCACACTACTTTAAAAGCTCAATTCCAAAATCAACTTATCAATGGGCTTCCTGCAAAATGGAAGAGACTTGATATTTCCTCTTTTTGGCCCTTTATTGCAGCAGGTTTTTTGTTTCTTCTTTTGACCAATTCTTTCAAAAGAAATCAATGAGAGCAATACTTCCTTTCTTGCCCTGATCATCCAGATGCTTTCCATCATCAAGATTCCTCCCCCCAAAACATTCACCTTCGAGATAGTCTCCCAAAAACTATGAAGACCAGTGCTTGCAGTAAGGAGACTGCCAAAGAGGGTTGTTCGTTTCCTCATTGTTCCATGGTTGACCAATAACATAGGGCATAGGGTTAGATTTCACAATCGCATGAATGCAGTTAAATGTCTAGAGCCAGTTTGGCCATTTTAATAAAAGAGGATGGGCAATAATAATAATATAAGAGGGAGGGAGGAGGGGAGAGAGACTTTTCTTAGAAATGGTGCTATCCACATTTTAGCATGTAAACTTTTTTTTTTGCTTGAACGATAGCGCCATCCTTATACATGTTTGTTAGGCTACCAAAATGAATGTCTTCCTAAAATATTGATTGCGACATTTCAAGTGACGCAATCTACATTTTGTGTCGCTGTCCAAACATTAACAGGCCTACAAATAAATTGGGAACAATAAGGAAGTTGTTGCCACGGGTCAAAATATCGTCCGATACCGATACGTATCGGTTTTGGACTTCGGCGGTACGATACAATGCCTTTGTATCGTATCCCCTTAAAAATATACTAGTTATCGTCCGATACGGACAATTTATCGCCCGTATCATCCGATAATTTGATGTATTTTCAAGAGAACTAAAAAAAAATGAAATTATCGCCCAATACGAACGATAATTTGACTGTATCGTCCATATCGAACAATACATTCAAATTATCGGACAACAATTTGAAATTATCGTCCGATAATTTGATTTTTTTTCAATGGTGGGTCTCCCTAACATCTTTGACGCGTGAAGAGGATTTTAAACCTCTTTTCCTTTTCTTTTAACACTGGTAGCCCTTTTTTTTTTCCTCTTCTTGCTACTCTTGCACGGGAGAAGTGATTTTTGAATTTTTGGTGCCGAATTGACGCTGAATCAAGGGCCGAATCACCGAATAACGTGTATAAGGTACGTGTTCTATCATTTTCACTCATTTCTCTTCATTTTCCTACATTTTTGGGGTTAAAATTTAAAGATCTACCCTCTAAAGTCAAGATATGCCATTAAAATGTCAAGATCTACCCTTAAAATATTTATAAAAATTAAAATAAGAAATATTAAGAAAATAATTAAAATAAAGTAGTTAAAAATAAGAATAATATCAAGTTTTGTGTTAATTAAGTTTTTATATAATACTTAAAAATAAATTATGTTAGTAATTTAAGTTTTAAAAATAAATTAAGTATTTTTGTATTATATAAAAACCTAATTACCCTTTAAAATTAATTTATTTATTATAAACTTTATTTATTTATTTTATAAAGTTATTTATAAATACTTAATGTAATGTGACACACATGACACATGTGACACGTGTCAAGTGTGATGTGTCGCAATACATGTGACACATATCAAGTGTGATGTGTCGCGACACATACCCCATAACACATGTGACACAAGTGTTGCGGCACATGTAATTGAAGTGTCATATGTGTTACACATGTGGCACATACCCCATAACATCAATTACACATGTGTCACATGTGTCGCATGTGGCATGAGGTATGTGACATAGGTGTCGCGACACATGTAACTGATGTGTCACATGTATCACACATGTGACACATACCCCATGACACATCAATTACACATGTCACATGTGTAATTGATGTGTCATGGGGTATGTGCCACATGTGACACGTGTAATTGATGTGTCACACATACCCCATGTGGTATGTGACACATGTGACACATCAATTACATATGTCACACATACCCCATGATGCATGTGATACATCAATTTCAAATAAATATGATTTAAAAATAAATATGATTTTCAAATATTTTAAAAGTTAGAATAATATGATTTTCTAATATAGCAATATTTTCAAAATTAGAATAATATCAACTAAATACTATTTGCAAATGTAATCTAAATTTTTTAAAATTTTCAATATATTTAGAATAATATGAAATAAATATGGTAAAATATAATCTAATATTTAAAAAATAAGAATAATATCAAATAAATTTTTAAAAACTAGAATAATATCAAATAAATTTGGTAAAATATAATCTAATATTTTAAAAATAAGAATAATATCAAATAAATTTTCAAAAATTAGAATAATATCAAATAAATTTGGTAAAATATAATCTAATATTTTAAAAATAATAATAATATCAAATAAATTTTCAAAAATTAGAATAATATCAAATAAATTTGATAAAATATAATCTAATATATTAAAAAGAAGAATAATATCAAATAAATTTTTAAATATTAGAATAATATCAAATAATTTTGGTAAAATATAATCTAATATTTTAAAAATAAGAATAAAATCAAATAAATTTTCAAATGTAATCTAAAATTTTTAAAACTTAGAATAATATCAAATAAATTTGATAAAATATAATCTAATATTTTAAAAATAATAATATGAAATAAATTTTCAAATGTAATATAAAATTTTAAAAAATTAGAATAATATCAAATAAATTTTATTTTCAACTGTAATCTAAATGTTTTAATTTAATCCAATCGTTTGCTCATTCATGCAAGTGAAATAAATAAATATGGTACGATCATCAGATTCAGCCTGACAATACGACACAATAATAGATGGTGATAGACTCCGAATACAAATCAAGCTTTGTGGAAAAAAATTACTGGGAGAAAGTATCACGCGGTTGAAGGAACATTTGACTCACGTTAAGGGAGAGATAAAAGGGTGTCCCAGTGCACTCAAAGAGGTGAAAGAATATGTTAGAGTCAGTTTACAGGCGGCTAAGGGAAAGAAAAAAGCAGAAGCCGACCGAGATAGAGAAATTTATGAGAGAATAAGGAGGGAAAATCCAGAGTTTCTTGCAGCTGAACCTAAGGATGATGAAAATGAGGATGAACAGACAGCGAGTCATGAGGGAGTGCTAGAGAAGCACGACAGTGATGAGATCAGGAAGAAGCCGATTATCAGTTTCGGTCAAGGTTGAGGGGCCCATCCATGCCTATTGCTGGTGCTGGATCTAGTCATAGGTCACATGTTGATGATGATGAGGATATTCATGAGACTGTCGGGTTACGTAGGTCAGCATCAGTGAGGGAGACCAGGTTGTCTACTACAAGTCGTACTGGTCCCATGGATCCGTTCATATATCAGACAGAAAGCTCCAAGCAAAGTAAATTGAGTATAATTTCACTGAAAAAATGGGATAAGAGGCTTGGAAAATCGATTGCAAAGTTCGTGATATAGAATCGCATTCCGAATCAAGTTGTGGAGTCACCGTACTTCAAAAGTATGATTGATATAAGTACAAAAGCTGGTCCAGGAATCAAAAAGCCTTCAGCATACGAGGTATCTGAGCCCTTATTAGATGACGAGTACAAGGAGATAGGAGCTTATGTGGACAACTTTCACGAAGTATGGGATGAGAGAGGTTGCACAATTATGTGCGATGGATGGACCAATCCCACAAGGAAGAGTTTGATCAACTTTTTAATCTACAGCGATGCAGGGACAATATTTCTAAAATCAGTTGATGCTTCTAAACACACGAAGACGGCTAATTACCTCTTCCAACTAATAGATAAGGTAGTTGAAGATGTTGGAGAGCACCAGGTTGTGCACGTGGTAACAGACAATGCCGCCGATTACAAAGCCGCATGAAGGCAGTTAACGTTGAAGAGATGTCACTTGTACTGGACTCCGTGTGCCGCTTATTGCGTGGACCTCATTCTTGAGGATTTGGAAAAGAGAAGCAAGGCACAGGCAACTATTCAAAAAGGAAGAACGATTACTTCCTACCTATACAACAGTGACAAGTTGGTGAATTTGATGAGACATTTCACTAAGAACAAGTTGCTCCGGCCTGTGATTACACGATTTGCGACACAATTTCTAGCCCTACAGAGCTTGGCTAGATATAGGCGTGAGCTGAAAAGCATGATCAACTCCGAAGAATGGAAAAAATATGAGTTAAAACTCCCACGAGCAAAGAAACCTATTTGCAATGAAGTTGCTGACCTGATCTACAGCCCCCAGTTTTGGGCAGATGTTGACCACCTGATCGCCGTCACTACCCCGTCGGTGTAAGTGTTGAGGTTGGTAGATGGTAATGAGAAATCAACAACGGGGTATGTTTACGAGTCGATGGATAAAGAAATTTTGGCTATTAAAATCAAATGCCTTACAAAATATAAACGATATTAGACGATCATCGACAAAAGGTGAGATACACAATTCCACCAGTACTTGCATGCCACAGGTATAACATGCTAAACTACTTATGTAGTGATTTTTATTTATTTATTATTTTTCATATTATTCATTGTTTCCATATATTAATGAAATTGCTCATATTTAATGTATAGTACACCACTTGAATCTGGCCTTCTAGTATACGCGACGCTTCGAGTTGAGTGAGGCCGATGAAGTGTACAGCGGTTTACTCAATGTGATCCAACGAATGCTCCTTGAGTTGGCGGAGCAAGGTCAAGCCATAAGAGATGTGAGTAATCATACCTTATAACTAATAAGTCAAGTGTTATATGATATGTTTATTTATGTGGGTTATTGTATTCCATCTTTATAGATTGACATATTCTGCAAGAGACATGGGTCATTTGGGACCCCGTTGGCGCAATCTCAAATCAAGTATGATAAACTTGCTGATTGATGGATGCATTATGGAGGTGATGGCGCGATACTGAGGCGAGTTGCAATAAGGATTTTGTCGCAAGCATATTCCTCGTCCAATTGTGAGCGGAATTGGAGCACATTCTCTCTCATTCACACAAAAATAAGGAATAGACTAACTATGGAACAATTGAAAAAGTTAGTCTACTGCCACTACAACATGCGATTAAGAGTCAGAAATATGCATAGGACCAATCGTGGTAAGCAATTATATGAAGTCTTAGTTCATACAATTTTTATTTGATGTAATTGATGAGGCATATATTAATTCATCTATCATATTCTACTTTACAGATAGTGAATATTTTGATCCCATTCAGTTGGATTATATATTCACGGAGGATGACCCTTTGAATCAGTGGATCGAACAGAGAGAAGAGTCGGTCTTGGATACTGAAGGCACCGCATGACTGGATAATGCTGAAAGAGTAGCGGAAGAGCATGCTTTCCAACCACCGAAACGGAAAAGAAGATTAAATCATCAGTCAGCGGTTGGATCTAATGACGAAACGCAGCCCGATAGTGATAATGAAAATGATAGGGGTGATGATGGAGGCGATAAAACCCACGCTGGCACTAGTGGTGGAGAGGATGATGTTGATCCTTATTCTTATGGAGGTATTACCGCATGGGATGACGAGTCGGTAACAATGTATGACACTCCTACATTTAGAGGTGGAGGAGTTAAAGGAAGAGGAGCGTCAGAATCTTACCAAATACCACCACCACCACAAGATAATGTGGGTTATATGATTTCTAGCTTCGGGGAATTTAGTTTGCAAAACACCGAAGATTAAGCAACCAGTAACCCATACTATCTTCCTCAACCAACCTACCTCGGGCCATGACTTCGTTGGCCAAATTTTTGGAGGACCAACCTTCACCTATTACACTGAGTCATATTCGTCGCTAATGCCTCGATTTCAAGCTTCGGGGAATTTAGTTTGCAAAACACCGAAGATTAAGCAACCAGTAACCCATACTATCTTCCTCAACCAACCTACCTCGGGCCATGACTTCGTTGGTCAAATTTTTGGAGGACCAACCTTCACCTATTACATTGAGTCATATTTGTCGCTAATGCCTCGATTTCAAGGGGACACTTATGATCATGGGTATTAATATGGCCAACATTATAGGAAAAACTCGCACACCGATGATAATGATCACGAGGGCCAAGAACCACCACGAAATTCAATGTGACTTTAAAGTAAGTTTTTCATGTACAATATACCTTTTAATTTTGATCATGAGTCATGTACAATGAAATTTAGATTATGCGTTGATAAAATTATGAAATATGCATCAAATAAGTCTTAAATAAAATTTAAAAAAAGTTGAAATAAATAGAAAATCATTAAAAAAAAAAATTTATTTTTTTTTGGGATTTTTTGAAAAAAAAAAAATTCAATGTATCGCCGATACCCGGTACGTATCGTCCTGGAGGTTAGGACGATACGTACCGGAAAACCGGTATTTTGACCCATGGTTGTTTCAGATAACTTCCCATAAAATAGCAGCAAGTTTGAGACCCGTTTGGATCCCAAATGTGTGCAAAATATAAGTGTCTCAGAAAAAAATTGGTTGTTTCTACCTTTTTGTGGCAGAAACAGCCAAAACTTTTTCTATTGGTATGAACGGTGCAAAATAAAGTGACTCCCTACAGATTACAGCCAAAAAGCCATAGCAATAGGATGCACTTCCATATAACAACAAAGCTACTTTCAAAATATGCATGCTCAAGGAAAACTCGGGCTTTTAAGATAATAAGGGAACATATCAGCTAAATTTTATATTGCCTGTCATTATTAAATATATACTATTCACACATCTAAGTAAATGGTATGGACAGTGGTAGCTTGGGACAGCCATTTTTGGCTACCACATGGCACCGACACACGATCAAATGCCACATGAAGGAGCGGTAAGCTCTTCGTTACTCCACAATCCTTCATGTCACTTCTCATTGCTTCCCTCAAAGTTTTCAGTGGTCTTCCTCTTCTCCTATTTCATGGTGCTTGAAGCATCTCAATCCTTCATACAAGGAATGCTTCTAACCTCCAATGGACATGTACAAACCACCACAAGCTTCCATAAATTTTTCTTTATAGATGACCCTTCAATTTCCTCTTATACATGTTCCTAATTTTATCCTCTTTCTTATTACTCCACACAGCCACCTTTAACAATGCATCTCAGTCATATGCACTCTATCTTATTGTCACTTTTTCGTTGCCCAACATTCTGGACCATATAGTATGGAAGGCCTTACTATCATCTTATAAAAACGTCCCTTCAATTATATTGGAACTATTGAATCGCAAATACTCTATTAGTTTGTCTCCATTTCATCCAACCTACTTAAATCCTATATGAGATGTCCTAGTCAAATTTGTCATATGATTGTGAAGAAGAGCCTAAATAACAAAATCAATGTAATGTGGCACTAAATGGTTTCGCTATTTAGACTCTACCTTACAACCAGCGGGAGGATTTGAAGGACGTCTCAAATAGGATTAATGCAGGTTGGATGAAATAGAGGCATACAAGTAGAGTATTGTGCGAAACAAGAGTTCCACTTAGATTGAAGGGGTGTTTCTATAAGATAGCGGTTAGATCTACCATATTATATGATGCAAAATGTTGGGCTACGAAAAAGCCACAAGAACATAGAGTGCATGTAGCTAAGATGTGTGCATTGAGATGGATGTGGAGAAATAGGAAAGGATAAAATTCCAAACAAGCACATAAGAGAAAACTTGAGAGTAGCACCTATAAAGGAAAAAAACATGGACTGTTGCGTGAGATGGTTCGGACATGCCCATCGGAGGCCAAAAGTGAACCATGTACGAAGGGTTGAGATGCTACAAGCACAAGGAAGTAGGAAAAGAGGAAGACTTGTGAAGACTTGGAGGGAATCTGTGGAAAGGGACATGAAGGATTGTGAAGTCGTAGAAAGTGTAGTGTTGATCAGAAATGAGTGCAAAAATAGGACTCACAAAGTCAGCCACAAATAGATGGGGTCAGGATATGATAATGATGATAATGGCCTCCAAGCTATAATGTTCACTAAAATTGAAATCATGTGTTTCATCCAACCTTTGTACCCAAAAAACTTAGTAAATAAGCATAATGGCACATCTATCCCCTACAACATTAGAATACTTCCTATGTTTTAGTACACATTATCTGCTATTCAAGTATCCGACATTGGCCAATATAATAGTTTTCTTCTTTGACTTTCTTGATTCAAACTAATAGTTGCAATGGACCAGACCGTCCCTCGGGATTGGCCCACCACAAACCAAGCTTGCGCTAATATATTCATCCTGTGAACTGGGTTACAGGCCTAGCACCTAAATGGGCCAGAATCAGGCCCATACATTAAAGGACATACTATAAGATCATATTGAATATAGTGACAAACCACGAGCATGAAAAATGGTGCAAATTAACCAGCCATTGGAACACATGTAACCCAAAGTCAAATTCAGGCAGATAACACATCAAACCACTGTTATCCACAGCACAATTCCCCTGGTAACAATTCCATATGATTCAGTGTGGATATGAGAAAGAAAACCACCACCTAGTCAAAATAGAACTAGCAGTCTCCCTAAACTGTGAACAGATTCCTAAAGAAATTGAGAATGAGTATAAATATTAGGTGTGACAGCAACTGGGGAATCAACATAATTAGAGGTGATGCTAAAGAACAAGAATAGCTAAACTATTATGTGTATCTGTATGTAGTGAAGTGTGAGTTAAGGATGTCGTTCAACATCCTTAACTCACATTTCACTACATACAGTATTTAATTTAAATGTAGAAATTCATATTTTGGACAGCTATGACTGAGAGCTAGAGAAGCAACGATCATGCAGAGTAGGATTATCTGGTAGTGTCCTACTGAATATTCTAGCTAATAATGAACAGCAAGAAGCCCTACACCCTGTCAACAACTTCAGCAAGTGTTTTACCGATCAAGAGGAGAAAACATATCAACAATGGTTGCTTCAAACTCTCTCCTTTATTCTTTTTTAGCATGGAAGTTGGGAATTGGATTGATCCCTTAAGCTCCAAGCTGCAACATAGATCCTATCCAATTGAAGCTTGACAGCAAACAATAACAGAATGGGGACACAAACAAACTCCCAGAATCCAAACAGGATCAGGCTTTTCCTTTTTCCAGTGCTACCATCGAAGTTCAATCTAAGATGGCCCAGTAAAGAAAACAAACATTTTAACACAGAAGCAGGTAAAATGAAGTCTTATAAACAACTTTCTACAGACTACCAAAGTGGAGAGGTCCATACCTATAGTAAACTAGATCTCACATATCCACTCTTCTACCAGAAAATAGGTAACTCTAATAACACTAACAGGATAGAGGTAGAATGAATTTTACAGACCAGTTTCTTCTCCAAATCCACAATAAAGAAGCAAAGAAGGATCACTTTAATGTGGAGTTTTCGCATCCTGAAGACGTTCTGGGTATCACTTGAACCTAATGAACATCCTTTCTAAATCTCAAGGGAGAAAAGAAGCAGATGTCGGTGAAGTCTTGTATTCTTTCAAATTTTCATTAAAAAGTTTCAATTTCACATCAAAATGCCCTCTATAGCCAAGGACAATCTACTGATATCTTGTGCCATAGGCTCCATCTATTTAACCCCTTCGATCGGTAGTTTTTCTTCTTGTTGTTGTTTTTTGTTTTTAAATCATACACCTTCAGTGTAATAATGCCAAAAAATTTGAGTAATTAGATTAATTTTTCACTCAATGTATACCATCATCATCTCACCATAGCCTTATCCCATCTATTTGGGGTCGGCTTCTCGAGTTCCATTTCTCTATTCATTTCTGACTAGCGCTAAGCTCTCTCTAACTTTGCAGTCCCTCATATCCCTTCTCAAGGCTTCCATCTAGGTCTTCACTGGTCTTCCTCTTCTCCTAAGTCCTTATGCTTCCTCAAGCGACACTTAATTTATTTTTTCCTTTTTTTTTTGCCTTTATAGGTGGCACTCTCAAATTTTCTCTTACTCACCTCAATTTATAACAAATATTTTTTTTTCAAAAAATAAAAATAAAATAAAAAACTAAGTGTGCCCTAGTCTCCGTCTACATGTTCCAGTCATATTTTTCCCTCAACAATTAACGAACATACAATAATTTTCAAATAGAACAAACTGAGAATACCTGAAAGCAGTAATCTATCATGGAAACGAACCCATACCTCATTGTCTAGGGTTGGATCTAAGCCAATAGAAGATCTGATCTCAAAATCTTCCCTCTCGTCCTCGTTACGTTCCACCGATCGATTCTTATGACGCTCTTCTTCTTCTTCTTCTTCTTCGTCATCATCATCATCATCCAGATCATCTTCAAACTGTTTACGGCGATTTCTCGAATTTCTCCTAGGGTTTTTTGTCTGGTTGAAGCATTCATCGAATGAAGAAGAACATGGAGTATCTTCTCTATCGGGGCTGCCTCTATCTCGATTCCATTCCCTTCTCTCGATCTCATCGTCGCTAAGCGTCCACGCAGATGGTCGAGACGAGGGAGAAGATGAGGATAGAGGAATGGAGCCGAAGACCCTATCGACTCGAACCTTGAAACTGTCCTCTTCCATGTGAACAGCCACAGCCACAGCAATAGAATTTACCCCTTTCGGTGCGAAGTCGAGGGTCGGTGCCCATTTAATAGTACTCAACCCCAAAAAAGCTACCACTTATTAAACTACCCAAAACAAAAAAGTTGCCCACCGCGTGCCACACATTAAAACGTCACTTCTTTATCTCACGCCGTTGTGTGATTTATCATACTTCTAAGTGGATTTAACTGTCCGATCCGCGAACTTTAATACCGGCCAACAAAGATAAGAACAACAGATGATTTTAGAGTGCACGGATTAGATGGTTCATATCTCCCAAAAAGTATTATTTTTTTATTCATAACCCTCCATTGATAATAGGGAAATTTATACTTTCAGCCCTATATGTTTGCGTATTTGCAGAAACGGCCCTATAGTTTCAATCCTTGTATAAATGGCCAGCTCCAAGCCTAGTCGGGTGCACGTCAGATATCTATATATATACTTCTCTATGCAAGCATTGAATCTAGAATTTTTGTACCATCTTTTAACAATTTTTATCTCTCTTGGAAAGCGATTTCGAGATTCCACTAAAGGTCGTATAACATAGAGAATACAACAGGCTAGGTAAGATATCGAGTACAATATCTTTTAAGTTATTGTTTTCCCAATTTCTCGCAACATTGTAGGAAGTCCAAGATATATAAGTTATCGGTCGATATCTTAAGTTATCGACCGATATCTTAAGTTATCGACCGATATCTTAAGTTATCGGTCGATAACTTAAGATATCGGTCGATATCTAAAAAGGTTTTTTTTTAGTTTTTGGATTATGGTTTACGTTAAAAGTCCATCCATCGGCTATATATCTTAGGATATCGGCCCGATATCTTAGGATATCGAGCGATAACCTATGATTGACAAAAACTCTAAAGTTTTCATTCCTTTAATTTTTTTAATAATATTTTTAAACAATTGTAGCGCTAAGTCAAGTATAACTCTTTATAAACAATTAATTTTAATTTTAATTTTGTAAATATTATAGGTTGAAATGGATGTTCCCCTACTTTGCCATTTTGATTTCGTACGCGTGAGAGATAATACTTACAACGGAGGACATCGGAGGATTGTCACTGTCACGGAGAATATATCATTTGATGAGTTTATAGAGAAAATATACAAAGTCAGTCGGACACGACCGGAAGAACATTCTATTACACTTTTGTTCATTACGCATAGGGAATGAGCTTGTATTTGCTTAATTGTCGACTCGATGATCTTACAAACTTATTTAGAGCATATTGTATCGGTGATGGTGTTATAAATATTTATATCGAAAATCATTAGTCACCATCAGAGAAATTTTGCCAAGTCTTTAGAAACATTTCAACCGTTTAAGGAAACAAATGAAGATGATCATGGTGTTGGAATGTAACATTTGATTGAAAATCAAGGAATACGGTATGAAGAGGAGAACATTGTTGCAGATAATAGCCAAGCGATGATAGAAATATAAATATAAGATTCCGCCCTACAAGAAACTTCGAGCAACCCTATTCGGACATTAGATGAGTGAAGGCGATGAAGATCAAGGATATTCTCATCAAATGAATCCGATGCATGATACATCTCGGTTTAACTTCGATTCGGTAAATCGGTGGGAAACATTTTAGTGGCCTTAGTCCATATCAATGGCCTTGAATAAATAGCTTGAGCCAACGATAATCGAGCCTTCAATGAGCGACCTCTCATACATCAAACATTCTCGCATCGGCTAACATCAATCCAAACAAGCGCACATCAACCAAGCGTACATCGACGGGCTCAATCCCAATCACGTAATAACCATCCGATTCGATGGCGGTGATAGTGATCACGAAAATAATGAAGCTCCGTCTCCCACTTGGCGTGTTTATACTAATAGGGGAATTGATCAACCTCGGTGGGCCGAAGACTATCGACAATGACTCGGAAGGGGAGTACATGGATTGAGACGATGAGGAAGCGTATGAAGGGAGCGATTACCATTGGTCGCGTTTAGAAATAAGAAATCATTTCAAAAGTTCTTAAAGAATTTGCGATGACAAATAATTTTGATTAAACCAATAAAAACCGGTCCTCTTGAGTAATCGCGAGGTGTGTTGAAGTAGGATGTGCTTGGCGAATACATGCCTCGAAATTAGTAGGCGTGAGACACGTTTGTCGTGAAAACTTTCCACCGGAACACACGCGTGAATGCCGGCTTTTGAAGCGGACATCGCCAATGTACGACATCGTGGATAGCTTCATTCGTTAGAGATAAACTATTAAAGGGTTTTGACGAGACTCCTGCTTCAATAATTTTTTATATTGAAACAAAATACGGTATAACAGTAGGTTACTGGAAAGCATGGAGAGGAAAAGAAATGGCGTTGAATGACATCCGAGGTAGTTGGAAGAAGCAATTTAAGATGTCATATATGTTGTCAATTACAATGGGTCGATTCGGACATACGACGAATTGTGTCTCGAGCACGATAATGCATTTCGGAGATTCTTCGTGACATTCGGACCTTGCATTGATTCAAGCTTCGTAATACTTACGAAGAATAATTATAGATGGAACGCATTTGCGTGGGACGATATAAGGGAGTGTTGTTAATAGCTACGAGGATAGACGGAATAGACATTTATTTTGCGTTGGCGTTATCGAAAGAAAATGAAGACCATTGGACATGGTTTCTTGATCTATTAGGGAGACGTGTAATCGGTGAATTTGAAGAACAGTTTGTTTTGATATCAGACAGACAGAAAGGTTTGATGGAAGCAGTGGAAAAAGTTTTTCCTAATGCCTTTCACAGCTACTGTATGCGACACCTGGCTCTAAATCTGTTTGATAAATATAAGGATACAATCTCTAGACCGCTTTTTTGGGTTGCTGCCCGTGCATTTTCAGAAGCAAAATTTAAAAGAATTATGCGAAAAATAGAAGACGACGCCCCGCCGGAATGTACAAAATGAATTAAAGAAATTGGTGATCATTTCTGGGCACGCGCTTATTTCCAAGGGAAGCGTTATGATATGTTGACAACTAATATAGCTGAAAGCATAAATAGTGTGTTGAAAATAGCCAGGGAGGAACCGATTGTGAGCATGTTAGAAACTATTCGCACAAAAGTAGCCGAATTTTATCTTCGTCGTCAGGAGGAAGGAAATAAAATGACACATGTGTTAACACCGATGGCAGAAAAACACATAAAAAGAAATTCAGGATGGGCCCGTCGAAAAAACGTCATACCATATGGTCGTGATATATTTCAAGTTAAACGTGGTGATTACACTCACAGTGTCGATCTATAATCGCGAACATGTACATGCAGACGTTGGGCTATTCTTGGATTACCATGTTCACATGTGATTGCCGCATTATCGCGTCGAAACAGAGAAAGAGAGATCCCCCAATTTTGTGAACACTGGTTTACCAGTGACTTATTTAGGGAAACTTATAAAGAACACCGTTTGACAAGCGCCAATGGACTTCGAAATAAAAGACATTCAAGTTTCGCCTCTCCACAAACTACGTCAAGCCGGCCGTCCGAAGAAAAGGAGAGCAAGATCTAAAGGGGAAGTTCGACCACTACAATGTAAAAATTGTAACAAGTACGGTCATAATCGTCGCTCGTGTAAATTTGTTAATATTTGAAATTAACTTATATTACATCAAAGGTTGAGATTGAAAACAGATTTAGATTAGATTAGACCTAGTGGCAATCGAGCTTCCAATGATTTCATTATAGAAGAGTATTTTTTTTTTTTCTCTTTTTCTTTCCTTCAATATAAACAGATTAAACCTCAATAAAAGAGCGATCAACAACTACCAATTAATTAATATATTTTTTTGGAATTATGACTAAAATATATTGTTGTGCTTCTTAATAAATCATTCATTCATTCAAACAGGATTTGAAGTTTCCAAATTCGCCCCTAATTTACTAGTGATTGGCATAAAGCCAAACCAAAGATATCAGGCTTCATAATTCAGAAAGGTATATCTTAAATCATCGGCCGATATCTTAAATCATCGGGCGATGATTTAAATTATCGGCCGATGTTTTAAAATTTAAAACATCGGCCGATAATGTAAAATACCGGCCGATGATTTAAGATATCGTCCGATAACTTAAACTATCGGACGATAATTTAAGATATCGGCCGATAATTTAAATCATCGGCCGATGATTTAAGCTATCATCCGATTACTTAAAATATCGGCTGATAATTTGAATCATCGGCCGATAATTTAAGATATCGGACGATGATTTAGGATATCGGCCGATGATATAAGTCATCGGTCTATTGGAATTGCTTCAAGAGAGGAAGCCTCCATTGATACATCATGCAAGGTGATACAAATAAGATAAATAAATTGATAACAACGATAATGAAAATTATATAAGTTAATAAAAATTAATAAAATTAAATAATTTATAATTTCATCAAAAAATATCTTTACAAAACACTAAATTTTTTACAGATATTAACTCTTCTTCCCAAACGTGCACATTCGATGTCCGATTTCGGCTCTAAATTGTTGCATATGTTTATCGTCGAAATCAATAGGCCGCTGTTGGGAGAAGTATTCTATATACTTCAAAATGTATACACCGCAATCCCAACCGTTCTTTTGGATCGGGAGAACGACACTGTTGAACGCCGATACCTTCCACTGTTGATCGACAGCTGACTTCAAACCGATAGTGTAAAGAAGGCGCGGAAGGTGATTCAATAGACATTCTTTATGTGCTTCAAACCTTTTTGAGCACTCTCGGCCTGCTGGATCAATTAGCTTAATTTCTCGATCAACTAATGAAATTATAGCCAACGCCCAATGGCTATGTTTTTGGCTATGCATCGGAAGATAAATCTACACATAAACGAAAGCGAAATTTTAAATAATAAATTTTATTTAAAAGCCGTTAACGTTAAATAAAGCGAAGTTTAGTATTCAAAAACGTACCGTTCCACAGTTGATTGCGTGAATTTCACGGATATTATTTGTCAATAGTGGTTCCATCGGCTTTGAATTGTTACGAACATTCCATTCGTCACAATAGGCCTGCCACCTATCGAGGTCGCTGAGCGCAGCAATACCTTCATTATCAATATATTTTTCAAATTTTTTCTCGTCTGCCATAAACAAGGTCTGATTGGCCGTAAACAGTAGAAGAAGTTAATCAAGAGTCGTGATTGAAAAGACATAAAAGAAACAAACGAGCTTCCAATAAATATTTGAAACCTTACGAGGCGCGTGCGAACCCGACTTTTTTGGCATTGGTACGTAAACATTGAATCGTTTATAACTTCAAGGACTCGGTATGTGTCGATGACTTCATTGTCAAGCCACGAAGCGTCCTTTGAGAACCTTAAAAAGAGCAAGTGATCTCAACACCGTGATAGTATTGGCGATCACATTGTCCTCGTTCTCCCCGATTCAAAAACTAAGCATATACTTTTGCTCCATTGATATTGCCTCATCCTCCTCCTCCTCTACAACCAATCTTCGTTTTTTATTAATGCTTTAGTGGTGGAGACTTTCTCTTCTTACGAGCACGCAAGTCATAACCTTGACTTCATTTTTGTAGATGATAGTTTCACTATAATTGTTTTTAGTGATCTTGTAACTCACGAGAAGCGTAAGAGGAGCACCATCATCACCCACATCAACCAAGGGGTTGTTTAGTAGTGAGGAGCAGAGGTTTTGGGCGGCCGGGTTTAATGGCGAGATTTATTTGTAAGTTGAGCGCGTGTTTTGGGGCCTTTGGTGATGGCTTTGTTGAGGCGATGGGTTTTGGGGCAGTAGACTGATGGCTTTGTTGATGAGTGGTGGGTTGAGGGACAGTTGATTGAGGGTAAGTGGGTGAAGGAACGAAGGTGTCAAAGAGCACAGAGGTTAAAATATTATCCTGCATAATTGCAAAAAAATATATATTATAAAAAATAAAAAATAAAAAAAACTGCATTATCGACCGATAATTTAAATAATCGGTCGATAATTTAAATAGTCGATCGATAATCTACATTATCGGTCGATAATTTAAATTATCGATCGATAATTTAAATTATCGAACGATAATGTAACATATCGTCCGGTAATGTACATTATCGATCGACTATTTAAATTATCGGTCGATAATGTATATCGTCCGGTAATGTACAGCTAATTTTGCATTAAGTTGTAAAGAAATGATTTTGTTCTAAATTTGAAAGGTCTTGGTTTGATACCTTTCTTAAATGAGAGATGACCGCATCAAGATCCTTCCGTATGGCTTTATTTTCTTCTTGTAAGGCCTTCTTATCTCTGCCTAGTTGTTCAATGGTGAGTGCTTGCCCTTTCAGCAGCGTAAATGCACACCGGAATTCTTTTTTCATTTCTTTTACAGCCATGCGGAGAGTCTTGCATTCTTTTCTTAGCTCGTTACTTCTTTGGTTAGGTGCGGTTGCCTAATGGTCGCTTCTCTTGTTGGCTCGGGCCTAATTTCTGGTTTGCCCTTTGATTGACGTACAACGACTTCAAAATCATCGTTATCGTCGCTATAATCTTCGTCATCCTCATTGTCGTCATCTCGGCTAATCGGCTCTTCGGCTCTTTCTTCCGGATGTGTTGGATGACTTGGGATATCATCATATTCATCTACATTTTCTTCGGAGTAAGGCTCTTCTCTTTCTTCGGTCTCTTCCTTCTTATTTTCAATTTCTCTTCGAATCAAAAAGTATCGAACCTATTTATACTGTAATTCGTGCTTCTCAACTTCAAACTCTATAATCACTTTAGACTTAAGAAAATTTTCTCTATATAAATTAGGATTACGGCTGAATTTCGGGCCTTCCTATTTCATTAGCCTTGGAAATGGTTCTTTAAGCCCAATAGGAGCGGTGGCGACTGCTGGAAAGTGCTCAAACGCCCAAATCTGAAAGGCGATAGTGCATCCATAGATATTGTATTGCCCCTTTTCTGACCTTCTCGCTATTTCCCTCCTGCCACTCGCTTTTGATATACTATCTAATAAATTATTGTAAACTATCGGGCCCCACGGTAACTTGTTAAACTCTTCAATGTTATCTACTAATTCTAAGTACCGTGTATCTACTTCCTGGTATGTGTCCGGAAGTAAAAAAGAACATACGAAAAATAATAATGAGCTTCAAAAATCATCGTTGGATAAATCAATCACATCAATAATTTCTTCAATACGAGATCTTTTCACGGCTTCCGAAAGAATTTGTATCGAATAGTTGTTTCCTCTTTACGGAACCTTCTCGGACTCGTGTTCCACAAGATGTTGAGGCCTAAAATCAAGGCTATATCGACCACAGGAGTACATTGGTGTTCTTGACCTTGAAAATATTCTCTTCAACCCAAAAACTTAAAATAGCGTCAACCAAGTCTCCAACGAAACCTAATTTCTCATTCATCCTAAATAGATGACCGAATACTGAATCATCTAAAATTTTCTTTCTCTCTTCGTTACAGTGCATGTAAAATTTCCTAACACCAACTTCAGAACATTTTCCGATGAGCTTTAGAGTCATTGTCATTTTCAATAACTTAGTAGGAACTGCAATATAAATAAAAAGCAATTGATAAATAAAAGAAGTGATTTTGAAAAAACTACTAATCCCCTAACCTACCGATAACTTACCGATAATTTAGATTATCGATCGATAATCTAAGTTATCGATCGATAGCTTAAATTATCGATCGATAATCTAAATTATCGGCCGATAACTTAAATTATCGGTCGATAATTTAAGTTATCGATCGATAACTTAGATTATCGATCGATAACTTAGATTATCGACCGATAAGTTAAGTTATCGGTCGATAATTTAGATTATCGGTAAGTTATCGGATTAGGTGGGGAAACATTGGGGATGACTAAATGTGTTGAAATGTAAAAAAAATAAATTACCTGGAATTGTTATGTGACCTTTTACCGCTTTGTCGCCGCTAAGTCGCCGCTCTCTTGTTTTTTCAGAAAAGTTAAACTTAAAAGTAACAGTAACTAATGAAAGTAAAAGTAGCTTTTATAGTATATGTTAAAGGGCGGTGAATTTTTTTTTTTATATTATTTAAAATAAGTCGTTGCTGACGTGGAGCAGGCGGAGGCGGCTAGGAGTGGAGCTGGTCATTAATGCAACGGTTGAAACTATAGGGCCGTTTCTGTAAATACGCAAACATATAGGGCCGAAAGTGCAAATTTCCCTTGATAATATATCACTTTGATTGTATAGATTTTCAAGACCATTATACTTCTAAGTGGATTTAACCATCCAATCCGAACTCTAATACCAGCCAACAAAAGTAAGAACATGTAATTTTATAGTGCACAGATCAGATGGTTCTGATCTCTCAAAAAGTATTGTTTTTTTTTACCCATAGCTCTTTAGTTGATAATATATTACTTTGGGGGTATGAATTTTCAAGAATACAAGCCAATAATTGATAAAAGATCGTTTAATCACCATTGTAAAATGAATATTCTCATACTTATTTTATTAGGTATCTCTTTAATAGCGTCCACGAAATCTTCCAGTGCACCTACGTCCAAAATCATTGATTGCTATGGATCAGATGATCGAGATCACTTTTCACTCTAATATTCCACATAAAGGATCTTGAGATTATGACACACCTATCAGAAGGTCGGTCAGTTTTAGATTCCACATGGCATATATCCTGACAAGCAACCCCAAAATCACATGCCACACATCAAGCTCCGACATGACATTAGGGCTGCGTTGTTTGGATCTGTGTCATGTGGAATTGAAAACTGACCGTCTGATAGGTGCACCTTAATCTCAAGATCCCTTGTGTGGAAGATTGGAGTGAAACGCAAACTCCATGATCTTGTCCAAAGTAATCAATGATTTTGGGTGTTGATTCCACAAAGATTCCGTGGGTGCAACTAAAGCTACCCCATTTTATTTTTTTCAAGACGATTAACTTTTGTTCAAATGAATAGATGTTTTATAGGTATTATTATAAATTTATCTTCCTAAATATAAATATTAAATTATTGATAAATTTACCATAATAGCTCTTTTTCCGTAAATATCATAAATTCTATCTCTATTTCAAACAATTTATCGAGGAAAGTTTAATAAAATATTTATCTAAACGACTATCCATCTTATTTTCCAAATGACCTACCTTCGTATAAAAGGTTTTATAAGATCTAATCATGGATAAATATGTAATTTTATAATCGGAGATATGCTTTTTAAATATCTTTTTTGATTTATTTTTTCGACAAAATCCTATATAATTATTATTTAAAAAATAATATAAAATAATAATTATTTTATATATTGGTTCCCTGTTTAGTCAAGTGCCCATTTTAATGAGTTTAATGAGGTAGATGAATTGGGTATTATTTATATCAATAGATAGGCTGGTCACTTATACACATTTTTATGTACACCATTAGTTTTACTGGAAATTTTGCAAGATCATTTCTCAAATTATTGAAATTGGTAAGATCCCTGTTCAAGCATCTATATTAGTAAGTTCCACATCCTAAAGCTAAAGAAAACAGAAATTTCATTTTCTTGATCGTGCACCTGTCACTGTAACAATTTTTCCTTTAGAAAAATAAATTTAGATTCTATCAAAGAGGCATTAGACCAATTGGTACGCTCCCTCTAATGTGAGGAAGTAGATCATGGGTTCAATTCTCGTCGCCCACACTGTTTTTCACTTGGTGCTCCCTCACACAGCTTTGCAACTGTCACATATGTATGCATGTTTGCTCTTTGATTCTCGATACTATCTCAACCGAATGACCGTATAAAAAAATATAAATTAGATTCATTTTATGTGCAATAGCTGTTGGTGTTAAGACATTACCTATTTTTTCCTAAATCCACTATTGAGCCAATAGATAAATTTTTTCAAGATATTTAATTTTGAATGATATTTTATCCTTCATATGCTACATATATAAACTACCAATAATTATCATTCTATATGGATAAAAATAATAATAATCATCATTCTATCATAAAATACCTAAGATGCCTCTATATTTGTTAAATTATGGAAGTCAAACTTTCTCAAAATACTAAGATGACCTTTCCTTTCCTGCTCAGTCTTTCGGTTGCCTGATTGGTCACGATCGACAACCGAACGGGTGACCAACATCAATCACCCGCAAAATCTTTAGAAAATAAAAAAAATCCGAATCCATCGTGTGCTGGAACAAACAAGCAATTTATTTATCAAGCGACCTAATCTCTCGCGTTGAAGGAAGCGTACCAACTGGACTAATGTCTCTTTGGTTGTACGTGACCCATTGCTTTTTAGTAAAACTAGTAAAAAGGCACGTGCAAATGCACGTGGATATTAGGATCGTAAATGATCAAATTTTATTTTTAGACATCTATCGAGTGATTTGAACATAAAAAAATATAGTATTTCAAGCGTTCGTTACTATGTTTTATGATTTAGTAAAAACAAAAAAAAATATATTTATTATTATATTTTTTATGTCTTTATTATGTATAATTTAAAATTATAAAAAATTTAATAAAAATTAAAAAAATATAACTTATATTGTCAACTATAGAACAAAAAGGAAAAAAATAAAAGCTAACAAATAAGTATAATCTAGAATTTTCAATTAAATCGAAATGGGTATTTATTCCTTATCGACTTTAACTTTCTTGAGGATTTTATCGTCTTCATCATCCGTAGTTTCGTATTTAATGCTTTGGGATATCTACAACCTTGTAAGATAATTTTGATAAATTGTATCTTGCACTTTGACTTGAAAGAAATACTCATTTTCGAGATATTGAAACCAAATTTGATTTTAGGTCACTTTTTTTTATATCTGTGTCACGTCAAATCAATGCCTAACCGTTTGATGGTACACCCATTATCTCGAGATCAAGTGTGTGAAAAGTTGAAACAAAAAAATTCTCTATCATTTAGTTCAAAATTGTCAATTGGTTTTAACATGGTGCCCTAATAGATTTGGTGGGTATAGTTAATTAAAAGTAAAATCACATTTTGATAAAATCACCTGTCATTCATCTCGTTTAAATTTGATTTTAAGGTCACTTTGAAATTTGTGCACGTCAAATCAATATCTGACCGTCTGATGGTACACCCATAATCTCAAGATCAAGTGTGTGAAAGTTTGGAACGAAAAACACTGCTATCATCCATTTCAAAGCAGTCAATGAGTTTTAACATGAGCACTCTCAAAGATTCAGTTGGAATATTTAAAGGTATGTTTGGAGGTGGGATCTTAATTAGCATGCCAAGTTGCTATGGCACGCATACACATGTAACAGTAGCAAAGCTGTGTGAGGGAGTACCAAGTGAAAAACAGTGTGGGCGACGAGAATTGAACCCATGATCTACTCCCTCACATTAGAGGGAGCGTACCAATAGGTCTAATGCCTCTTTGATAGAATCTAAATTTATTTTTCTAAAGGAAAAGTTGTTACAGTGACAGGTGCACGATCAAGAAAATGAAATTTCTGTTTTCTTTAGCTTTAGGATGTGGAACTTACTAATATAGATGCTTGAACAGGGATCTTACCAATTTCAATAATTTGAGAAATGATCTTGCAAAATGTCCAGTAAAACTAATGGTGTACATAAAAATGTATAAGTGACTAGCCTATCTATTGATATAAATGCTTGACCGTTTGATGGTACACCCATTATCTCGAGATCAAGTGTGTGAAAAGTTGAAACCAAAAAATTCTCCATCATTTAATTCAAAACTGTCAATTGATTTTAACATAGTGCCCTAATAGATTCGGTGGGTATAGTTAATTAAAGGTAAAATCACATTTTGATAAAATCACCTGTCATTCATCTCGTTTAAATTTGATTTTAAGGTCACTTTGAAATTTGTGCACGTCAAATCAACATCTGACTGTCTGATGGTACACCCATAATCTCAAGATCAAGTGTGTGAAAGTTTGGAACGAAAAACACTCCTATCATCCGTTTCAAAGCAGTCAATGGGTTTTAACATGAGTGCTCTCAAAGATTCAGTTGGAATATTTAAAGGTATGTTTGGAGGTGGGATCTTAATTGGCATGCCAAGTTGCTATGGTTTGATTAGGTCTAACTGGCTGAACTTTAAATGCGGTTCAAACATATTTGAGAAGTGCACGTGCATTGCACGTGGACACCGTAAAATAAAATATTTTGATCAAAGATGATTTTAATTATGAGTTAAAATTGACTGATCGTATAAAATCATAATCGTATATTATCAGTCAATCACTAAAAACTAATAACAATTATTGTTAAATATTATATTGATTCGAGTATTTTGTAGAACTTACTATAGATATATGTTTCTATCCTATCACGTTCGATTAATTCGATGATATACTAATTATATATGTTTAATAAAATTTTCTTAATTGTTAATTTATACTTTAATTTTATAATAACTAATGTAACTAAGGCTTCAAATTTTCATACCCTACATATTTATTATTAATTATTATTAAAAATATGAATAGTAATGTCCACCCATACATAGGGATCCAAGTTTTGACTCAAAACTCAAACCTGACATGAAAATCGGCAAATCGAACTGGTTCAAACAGACCCGAAAATTGATAATGAACCTATTCTGGACTCGTTTCGATTTTTGAGGGGAAAAATCGAAAATTTATTAGGTAGTATGAGAAAATTGAGAAAGTAGCTTTAAATAATAAAATGGTGATTGCACCCCATTCAAATCCATGATTGCTTGGAATTAGGCAATGGAGATCGTTTTTTACCCTAATCTTTCATAGAATAGTTCTTAAGACTATGATCTTACCCTCATATGGGTGTAAGTTTTGAACTGAAATCCGAACCTGCCCAAAAAACCTAACTAATTGAGCCAATCCTAATCGATAAAAAAATCGGTTCAGACTGAATCTGATTTCAATTTTAGGTGGGAAAAGTCGAAAATCAATTAAGTAAGATGAGAAAATTTGATTAGGGGTACATTAATCGTGGCTCAAAGGGTTTCAACATGCCAATAAATTATTATTTGGCTAACTTAACACCCATGAAATATTAGAAGGCATTTATGCAAAAAATCATCGACCCTTTGTATTAGTTGATGGAGATCGTTTTTTTGCCCAATCTTCCACATCAGGGAATTTGATATCAGAGTAAGTCAAATATTATATGGCAAAATTATTAATTCTCTTAACTTTGTGAGTTTCTTTAAAGGTGTTAGAAAAGATAACTTTTATGGCAAAGTTGTTAATTTTCTTAACTTTGTAGGTTTCTTTAAAGGTGTTGAAAGAAAACTTTTTTGGCAAAATTGCTAATTCTCTTAAATTTGTGGGTTTTTTTAAAGGAGCTAAAAATAAAGAAGGAAAGAGAATTTATTTGGATACCATTATTTACATTGGAAAATGGATTCTATGTTTTAGGGAGGAGTTAAGGGTATTTTTAATTATTATTAAAAATATGAATAATAATGTCCACCCATACATAGGGGTCCAAGTTTTGACTCAAAACTCAAACCTGGCTTGAAAATTGGCGAATCAAACTGGTCCAAACAGACCTGAAAATCGATAATGAACCTATTATGGACTTGTTTCGATTTTTGGGGGAAAAAATCAAAAATTTATTAGGTAGTATGAGAAAACTGAGAAAATAGCTTAAAATAACAAAATCGTGATTGCACCCCATTCAAATCCATGATTGCTTGGAATTAGGCAATGGAGATCTTTTTTCACCCTAATCTTTAATAGAATAGTTCTTGAGACTATGATCTTACCCTCGTATGGGTGTAAGTTTTGAACCAAAATCCGAACCCGCCCAAAAACCTTAACTAATTGAATCAACCCCAATCGATTCAAAAATCGGTTCAGACCGAATATGATTTCAATTTTAGGTGGAAAAAGTCGAAAACCGATTAGGTAAGATGAGAAAATTTGATTAGGGGTACATTAATTGTGGCCCAAAGGGTTTCAACATGCTAATAAATTATTATTTAGGTAACTTAACACCTATGAAATATTAGAGGGTATCTATGCAAAAAATCATCGACTCTTTGTATTAGTTGATGGAGATCGTTTTTTTGCCCAATCTTTCACATAAGGGAATTTGATATCAAAGCAAGTCAAATATTATATGACAAAATTGTTAATTTTCTTAATTTTGTGGGTTTCTTTAAAGGTGTTAGAAAAGATAACTTTTATGGTAAAATTGTTAATTTTCTTAACTTTATAGGTTTCTTTGAGGTGTTAGGAAAGAGAACTTTTATGGCAAAATTATTAATTCTCTTAAATTTATGAGTTTATTTGAAGGAACTACAAATAAGGAAAGAAAAAAAAATTATTTGGATACCATTATTTATGTATTCTCATTGGAAAATAGATTCAATGTTTTAAAGAGGAGTTAAGAGTATTTTTAGTATTAGAAAATATGACAGAAACTATTTTTACTTTTATATAGTAGTAAGGATATCCATAAATTTTGTTTTAATTTTACTAATGATCCAAAAACAAATATCATCCATCATAAAAAAAAGTACGTTAATAGCAGTAGTAGGTGGTGCACACAAACTTTTCCTTATTCGGTGTGAGCGTTGTAACTACCACGCCATTATTATTACTGTCACACCACCGAAACAAAGAAAATACCGTTGAATGATTTGGATCAGACAATGTAGATGCATAGCTTTTTGGGATAAACTTCCCACACAATAGATATTGAGATTCAAAAGTCACACATTGACTCCATGTAAGGATGTGTACTATGTGGAATCAATTTGTGACTCCCCGATGAGAGACCCATGATTTCAAGATCTATCGTGAGGAAGATTGAGCCAAAAAAAATTAATGGCCATAATCGTTCGAAGCAGTCAGCAATCTTTCCTTGTTTAAGTGGTGCGACAGTAACACTTCTCATTTGTATTTCTTTTTATAATTATAATTATTTTTTTTTTTTTGAAACGAATAACTACCTGCTCTTATCATATAGGCATTAGCCCAGTTGGTACACTCACAGGTTTGACCTACTCTTTCACAATGTTTTCCATCCATTGTGAGGGAGTAGATTGCGTGTTTTTTTAGGTTGTTTTCCACTCTCGTCTTTATAAAGTTTTGGTTGGGTTGTGTTAGTTAAGACCCTCACACTGTATTCACGTATCTGTATGTGTGCTTACTTATCGGTTCTCGAGGCTGTCCCGCTGTTTGTGTTAAAAAAAAGGAAAATAGAAAGAAAAGAAAAGAAAAGGAAAAAAACTACCAGCTCTTGCTATTAGCAAGACATCACATTTTCTCTCATTCCGCGGGAAGAGAAAAACGGGTGTCCGCGTAGCATCGCGCTTTGGAATACTTCCTCTCTCGCCGATAGAAACAATAAAGGGGTGTTTTTATTTCGACTCGGCAATCAGCGGGTTTACCGTCTTCTTCGCAAACTTTGATGTCCATCTCCCCCACAGACGCTAATAGATCTACGAAATCGAACTATCAATCTATCTCCCAAAACTCTAATTCCAATCATGGACTCTATCAGACCCCTGAGCTCCTGCAATCGTCAACCGTACCTGATACCGACACCCAGAGCCCTGGATCAGTGCAGATCTCAGAATCCATTCCCAATCTCGTCATTGGTAATCGAGGTGAGTTTTACTCTTATTCTTATTTCTTGTAATTTTTCAATTTTCTGTATTAATTTTTTTTTTCCCGTGAAAATTGGAGTTTTTTGCATTGTAGGAAACCCTAGAATCATGTTCTGAAACTTTGGGTATTAGTTGGATTGAATTGAAATTAATTCGGTCATAGTTTTACAATTTTTATCTGTTTATTGAATTTATGTGGTTCTTAGTCATATGAATTAATACGAAACAAAGAGACGACTGATTTCGTAGTAAAAAAATTCTATAGTGATTGTTGTTGAGAGCTGAGAGATAATAATTCGTTACAACTGTAGACAAGGTATCAAACAAACGACCAGGGGATCGCATCATAGATGCAGCTAGATCCTCTATCACAAAATTCTCCGAATTAAGCGAAATTTTGGAAAGATTATCTGAACTGGTGGCCTGCCGAACTTGTGCCGAATATTCACTTGATTCGCTGATTCACCAAATTTTCTCCATTTTTTTTTAATTTGACGAAAATTTTGAATTTTTATCACTTTGAGACCTGCTTTAATTATACTTCAAATTGTTTTTTCTTTCAATGGTTGTAAATTGTTACTGCATGGAATTTATGTAATAGACTTTTTATTGTATAAAGGCATCGTTTTAAACTCTAAATAGGTTAGCATTTATATTATGTATTTTAATAATTAATTATTATTTTTTAATCCCTGATTTTTTTTTTCTCGAATTTCCCCAATCTTTCCTAATTTATATGAAACTGACACCCCCACCAAATGATTACCAACTTCGAACTTGGTTACTATGGCTAGATCTGCATCGAGTGAAAAGCCAAGAATTGATCAATCACACAAAGCAAACTTGTAACCTGGATGCAACTAACACATGACGCCAAAATTTTACAGTCTGCATTAAGTGGCAATATGATAAAAATTGTCAGCTGAAACTTGAAGCACAAGGTGAAGTATTAACGCTCAATATGAAGGGGCTGGTTAGTATTAAATGGAGATCATTTAATTGGAAAGGGAGAATATATTATCAAGATTGAGGGATTCCAAGGGTCCGATGGGTTCAGATTGTTCAAAGAATTGGTAGTCATTACTTGGACATGGCCACAATCTGTACCACTTTGCCTGGGTCTACAACATGTACGAGATTCTATCCAATGCAGGTTAGTCTGATGTGACTTAGAAATTTAAACTTTGGGTGCCATTTTACTATATGAAATCAACTCTGTAGACTATTAGATTAGCACAGACTGTAACCTGAAAATTGCATCTAGTGTAAGTTTCTGACCATTTGGCCAGTTACCTTCATTTGAATGGTTTGTGAAGTTATCTGCAATAGTTTGCTGAAGACTACTGATCAGATGGTTGGAAACATCTGTTTGATTGTTGAGTTATGCCCCGCCCAAAAGGTCACACTAAGATCGGATGATCTGGAATCTGCATGTCTGTGAGGTGAAAAGAATTGGTGTCATACTGTCATTTACTACTTACCTTTTTTTTCCTAGTGTATATGTAGCGGATTTCGTGTTGCTTTTAGTCCAGTGCTCATCCGATGGCAATTTACAGAAGATCACACACTTTTCGCCTTGCAGTTGGAAGGAAAAACACTAAGCAAAGAGCGGATTATAGCTATTGTCTGTTGTAATGTTGGTGGGATGTTAAAGTATCTCTTTGGATCATTTGTGGATACCAATACCCATGTTACTGTAAGAATGTGAACCTTGGAATCATTGGCTACAAATATAATACCAACTCAATGTCTAGGATTGCTACATGTGTTTTTGTGAATGGCGTATATTGTTTTGATGCCCCTTGGATGATGGCATGCTTCTCACTCATCAACATCCCATTGCTTTGCTACATCTAGGAATACAATCTTCTATATAACAAGATTTTGAAAATCAAACCATGTAATGGTTGGATCATGGTTCAAAATCTCGTCCGAAACCGGTATGCACCAGTTTTAGAGCTGGACGATACTTACCGGAAAACCAATATTTTAAACCATGGGTGGGGTGCTTTAAAATTTAAAGCTCATTATTGTCAATTTCTTTGAAAATTATTGAAGCGTATGGAACTTGAAATTGAAACACCCAAAAAAATAATGTCCTCAACACAACAAAATGGCTGTTGGGACATGGACACTTGATGTGAGGAGGGAGAAAATTGTAGGGTTTTTCAAACAATGTGAAATCTTTAAAAATGCGGCAGAGATGATGAGTTGTTGCTGATCTAGAGGGTGAATTATGTCTTCTTAATTATCAGAACCCAATTGGCTTTCTCTTTCTCTTGGCTATTCCTGATGAAGAGCAGGGGATGGATGCTTGTGCTGACAAGATCTTGAGGATTCTGGGAAACTTAGGGGCAATATCAACGAAGAAAACAACAAACATAACAATGATAGTGCAGAACTGGAGAAAGTGCCAATGAGACAACAGTTTATGTGCGATTATCAGTGGAGAGTTTTTAGCCGCAACAAGAGGGTGATCATACACAACAGCAGTTTGTACAAAATTATAATTGGAGATATTTTGGCTGCAACAAGAGGGTGATATTACGGAGTGCCTAGAAATGGTACAAAGAGTGAGGATGTTACAGTTAGGTTGAGGTGTCAGAATTGTAGCTGAAAACCTTGGGTATTTCTTTGTTAGTTAGCTGTAGTTTATCATTTGTGCCCCCTATTGTCATGCCCTTGAATTATGAATTAGTGCATGTGCAGCAAAGTTTATAGAGCTTAGACCAATAGAATATTTCATTAGATGACAATCGAGAGGTTATCATTATAAATTTATAATAATGTCATGACATGAAGACCATGAAAAAATGGGAAAGGATATCAATTTTTTGTCTATATAGGTTAGTTTTGATGTATTTTGGACACGACCAACTTGAGGACAAGGGATCAGAGTCTTGTATACCTTTCTCGGCCTTTCGGCTAAGATCAAGTGTAGGGTTACAGTCTTGTGGATACGAGTATATGATCAGTATGACGATGCTGTCATCAAAATGGAATAAGGGTGTATGAGAATCTGAGCTTGTCTCAGATATGAGAAATATGTATAACTAGCATATAGAACTACTCTTTGATATGTTTTGAATGAGTGTATTATCCGGCATAGGAGATTCCACACTCCCACTTCCTAAAGGCATCTTGCAGGGAGGACCATATATATTAAGTTCATATCCAACACTTTAGATCTTAGTTTCTTTTATCTTCACGTACTGAATCACATGCTATATGTTTGCTGCTCGAAAATACCCTCCACTACTCCTTATGCAGCCAACAGGCAACAATCTAGTTTGGTCCATGTTTTCTTGGACCTTTTATTTTTCTTAACTCTTCATGGGTGTGGTTTGCTATGTATAGTGAAGTTAGCTTTGTGTTGACTTGGTAATGTAGTTTGACCAGCATTCTGAATACTTATCTTGGTATAAGTTACCCTGCAAACTTTTGAAAAGCATAGGCCCTCTTACAGTTGGTGATTGTAAGATCACATATTCCTAACACTTGCTTTAGTTGGAACTTTTTGGTCGCCGTTGGAATCAGCATGAGTTATGCATCACCAAATTCTCAATAAGCACGAATATCCAAATCCTGAAGATGTTCTATTGTTTGATGCATCAGCCATGATAGGTGGATTGGATTTATGCAGCATGATAGGACGAGTCTCTTGTGTAAGGACATACGCCAAGAAAAAAATTGCTGTGAAACCTGCTGTTGTAGATTTTAAAGTTCTCACATCTGGCCGCACTTGCAGGAGATACTACTGCACAACAGCTGAACATTTCTCATTAATAATGAAAAATTTGTATTCGAAGCAGAACTCCTTCAGAAGAAGTTTATGTACATCTTATCTATGTGGATGAATTGTTGGCTGAACCAATCTCCGATGTTGTTTTGTTAGTCTGAAGTTGCCTTTGTTTGACCTCAAGGTCATGGGATCAAATACGGGAGAGAAATGAAAGAGAAAAAAAACTTGTCCGTTTATGTATTAGAACTTTATACTTGAACTTTATGCTGACTTGAGCTGACAGTTACTAATATAGCTATGTAACAAAGATGCCACGTTTTTGAAATGCGTGTTGACACAACTGACCAAAAATGCGTTTTTATGTATTTTAAACAAATTTTTATTACTTTTTTTGGCATTTATGCTTGAAGCATTATATATAATTTCTCTGTGTAACTCTGTTTTTGTTAATTCTCTGAGTTATAATTAGTCGCCTACTTTTCTTATTATTAAGCACTTTCGAGTACAAATATTTTTCTTCCATAATATATTTGTTAGACGCGTTGCCTATTGGCCTTTTTGAATATGCCGTCTCTAACACTTTTTATTCTTGCCTCACACCAATATACGTATCCATGCCCTTGTTACATCATGAAGAAGAGGTGGAATAATGAGATCCAGATCTGGATTTAGTGAAACTTATGTGCAGAGAAATTTGATATAGATCCAAAGCTGAAGCACGAAAGGAAACTTTGAAGTGAAGATTGGTTGCTTCTGGAAGCATAGTTACCATGGTAGTTCGCTAGAAATCCTTGACTGGCCACTGTAGGTGATATCTTCCAACTCTTTTAGGGAAAGTTGTTCATTTTTAAAACCTAATTTTCATAGTGGTTCACTAGGAAATTCAAACAGGCCAATGGTGGTAGTATCCTCCAATGCTTTGAAGGGTAGGCTTTTTCGATTATTCAGGTCCGGTTGGCATAGAACATTCAAATTAAGTTGATGTGAAGACTCTCCTAGAAGGTCTTAAGAATCATCACATCAAAACTAGAGAGAGGGGGAGGTGGAGGGAGAGTCTTCACCATGTCAGACATAGCATGATTGTAGATTCTGTCATTTTCTAGAAGGGAAGGCTTTTTCGATTATTCAGGTTCGATTGGCATAAAACATTCAAATTAAGGTGATGTGAGGACTCTCCTAGAAGGTCTAAAGAATCATCACATCAAAACTAGAGAGAGCGAGAGGGAGAGAGAGAGAGAGAGAGAGAGAGAGAGAGAGAGAGAGAGAGAGAGAGAGAGAGAGAGAGGGGGAGGGGGAGGGGGAGGGAGAGGGCGGGAGAGGAAGAGGGAGAGGGTCTTCACCATGTCAGACATAGCATGATTATAGATTCTGTCATTTTCTAGACTTCTCTTCATTTTTTTTTGTTATCAGTTTGTGAGGGTTTACTTGCCTTAGGGAATCTCTCCTACATGTTCACCTTTCCATTTTGCTCATGTTAATAAATTTCCCCATTCATAAAAACACGAGAAGAAACTCAACATTGCTTGGAATAAGAAGATGAAAACCTGAATTATTTCATAATGCAACTGATGTAAATCTATTCTGGAGGCCATTTAGAGAACCACGCTAGTCTGCATCACATAGTTTTATTAGTGCATTAGTGTGAAAAAACTAGAGGGAGTTGAACAGTGGCGGAGCCAGAATTTTTTTGATGGGGGGTCCTTGATAGTCCCAGTGTTCTAAAGCCCTAATTTTTCTAAGAAATATTGTAGAAATTTATATATATATATATATATATATATATATATAAAATTATACTATGAATAATTGATTAGGGCTTTTATTTCTTATTGAAAAAATTAAATAATAATAATAATAAACTTGTGAATTCGACCCAAAATTGACGGTCTTTGAGAGAGAGAGAGAGAGAGAGAGAGAGAGAGGCCATAGAAGGCGTTGCATTAGGCCTCACAGGAGTTGAATTCTTATTTTAGGGAGGGATGAGCCCCTTGCTCATCCTTTTTTGGTTACCTTGTAAATATAGTCGTCTTGTAATCCTTATATATATAATAATAATAAATTTGTTTTCATCATTCATTAAAAAAACGAGTAGAGAGAGACAGAGAGAGTGCTGGGAGGGGAGACATAGAGAGGATTGGGCTTAGAGAGAGAGAGAGAGAGGGCTGGGCTTAGGGAAGAGAGGGAGAGAAGGCTGGGCTTGGGAACCAAGAGAGAGGAGAGTGAGTGAGAATAGAGAGAATAGAGAGAGACAAGTCTTTGAGCTGGGGATCCATCATGAATAAACCTGCACCCAAAAATATCTGTCCTTAAAGAACAAAAAAAAAAATCATATACGGATGGGGGATCACCGGACCTCCGATCGGATAACGTGGCTCCACCACTGGAATTAAACTAACTTGGGAGTTTAAACTTGTGAGCTAGTATTGACCAAAATAATTACAGAACGAATATGTTTGTTAATAATTTATCTAGAGCTGTTAATGTCTTGGAATATTGCAGCACTGCTTGATTTTTGTTGTATTGTTTGTGTTTCTGTTGCACAATTTGTTAATTATATTTACAAGGCTTCTTCTTTACAGGTACATTGGCTGCAGATGTGGCAGATTCTCGTGGATCATCGCAGAAAGTAAGTTGCTGTAATACTCTGGTTTCTGTTTTCATCCATCTTCTCTTTGCATAATTTCACTCCAGTTGAACTTACCTATGTAAGTGGCTATATGAGGTTGAAGTACCGGGAATTTGAAGGGTCACCTGAAATGAAATTTTGTGGAGAAATCATAGATGATAATTGTAGATCAGTAGATGGTAATTTGCATCATAAATTTATGTCTTAGACTATTGTTTTCCATTTTGAGTAATTTTTACTTCTTTTATTTTCCTATAGCTTTTAAGAGGCAAAAGTTCTTACACTTAATTATACAAAATTCATTTTATAACTAAATCTAAAGTTTTCACTGTCCATTTAAATTTCATACCATTAATCTATTCTTTGAATGGCTGATTCGTGGCCAAGTTACATATATATGGCAGTTCGGGTACAACCATACCCCACTAGTCAACCATTCAAAGGGTTGATTGATGATAGTTATATTAGGCCATCTAAATTTTTTTATCCTCTTTAATTGATACTAGTTTTTATCGGAGGCTTATGCGTCTACTGACTTGAGGCTAATGCCTTTCTTCACCGGACCCTAATTGCTGCGCCTCCCTATTTCACCTCTTAAATGATAAAGTTTACCTTGCTCTTCGTTATGATGCTAATGATGCATTTGGGAAAACAGCAAAAACGAAAAAAGGTTAAAATGGGAAAAAGAGAGCTGCATTTATGAAAACTCTTATATATATATGTATATATATAGAGAGAGAGAGAGAGAGAGAGAGAGAGAGAGAGAGAGAGAGGTTATCCAAGTTTCCGTGGTATTTGATGCTCGTGTTTGGTGCCACGTGGTGCCTAAATGGTCTGGGTGCAGCCCTCAAGGCTACATCCAGGTGCATAGTCCCGGGCATCATATATATATATATATATATATATATATATATATATACAACACACACACGCACGTATGTTTAAAGGCGAAGGCGTAGTGCGTGGCCCTCCCACGAGGTGACGCGTAAGTCTCGAGGCGCGAGGCATAAGTCTCATGAGTTTTCTGAATTTTAATTTTAAAAATATAATAAAGTCAAAAGATAGAGAGAAAATAACAAAAAATGCTATTAAATTAGAAATATGTAAGAAAAGTTTTTTCAATAACAAATCAATTAATATACAATTCACAAATGACAAAAGAATAGCATTATAAATGAGAGTTATAAGCAAATTGACCATGTTCTCCAATTTTTTGAAAAAATCATGAATAATTCGTGATTTTTTGAAAAAAGGAATAAAATTGTAATTATTCGCAACTTTTTCAATAAAATCGCGAATTCCATGAATTATTTGCAAATCTCCCTAATTTTTACTGAATTTTTTGATTTTTAATTTTTATAGTTTTTAATTATATTTTTCTTTCTCATTTTCCGGATTGCACCTGTTTTCAATACGTCTCAAGTCTCGACTCACAACCCCAAAAAGATGGTTACAATACAAATTACAGTTCAAGTACACATTTGCTCATTCCTATTCTGAATAACTAATAACAAGTATTAATAGAGGTTAACCGATCAAAAAAAAGTATTAATAGAGGCTATACTCCTCTATTTCGTCCCCTAATAATCTTTTGAAAATGTGATAAAAAAAGGAAGGGAAAATATAGGTGGAATTAATGGAAACCGAGAAGGATATAAATATAGGTGGAGTAAATGGAAACCGACAAGGCTATATACCAAGATACCGTGACAAAATAAAAAGGATTAAGTGGCTTAGTGAGTAAGAGACTTACTAAAACAGAGAAAATAAGGGGTTAAGAGTTAACAATTGTATGAAATAGGCATCGAGTGAAATTCAGAGCGGGTGGATTATAGCACGTGACATGTGATCTTAAATCATGCTAAACCAGAGTCGCAAGATGTTTTAAATTAAGTTTGCTTCATCGTCCATTTTTTAGGAACTAGTATCATGCATATACTGAAGAAAAGGGAACAATAAAAATGGGATTTTTTTTTTTCTATTTCCCTAAATTGTTCTATTGCCTAATTGTCAAACATTGCATCTAATTACGTTTCTGTCAATGGTATGAGTTTGGGAGCTCAAAACTTTTTTTGAGCAATTAAACTTGTATTAATACAAGATTATAGAACCTAGAAAGAATCCCAACTGAGAATATTACATGGAAACCCTAATATTGAGCTCAGAATGATGAAATCCAAAGAAGAATACGAACCCAGTTAGGTTAAAAAGAATCTCCACTATTAACAATAGAAACACCATGTTACTTGGTCAAGAAGGCAAAACGTGGCTGCATTTTGGATAGTGCAAGACTTAAGCCATGATTCCACTAGAGGCGCATAAGCATAGAAAATCTTCCCATTATCATTGTTGGTCACTCAAAGAATCTCTGTCTCTGTTCTAAGTCTTGACCATAAATGCCTTCATCATCTATTTGCTTCTTTTTCTTCAGTCAATCATCACCTATATGCTCTTCATCTGAGATACCCACCACTGTGTTAATTCAGTACTTGTAGGTGTGTGATTTAATGACTTGACTTTCTGAATAGTCTTAAAGCATTTTTTGGTTTAAAGAAAATTTTCCTTCAAGTGATCCAGGTAGTTTTAGATTTTGTTATATTCTGAATGCTGACCATCCAAAAGAAGCCATGGCTCTGGAAAGTTATCTTTCAAATGGAACATCACTTGTGGACGTAGCATCAACAACCAATGAAAATGGCGTACCAGCATTTCCTAAGGGTGATCACTTGGCAGCCACAAAAGCACACAAATACAGAAGCAGTATCGACTGGAAGAAAATCCCTGTAGCTTCTAGAGTCAAATTGAGAAAAAATGCAGCATTTGTTGAAAGTTGGGGTTGTGTGAAGAATTTTGCCCGGTAGAGGAAAGAAAATCATTGGCTTCCTGAATAACACTAATTAATATACCCCTGAGGTGTAGCTTATTGAATATGTAAGAGATGAAAAAAGGGACATTTCAATCATTTTTTTTAAAGGAAATAAACTAGATTATTTTCTTCTAAATATGATACCTTTCACATTCCTCAAGAAGGAATCTCTCTCTCTCTCTCTCTCTCTCTTCCCCCCCCCTCTCTCCTTGTTTGTGTGTGCACTTGTATCCTTCAAAAAAAGGAATAAGGGGTATAATCTATTTCGACTGGCCAGGGGCTTTTCGTCTCTTGGAGGTCAGGCTTTGGCGTTGGCTAGTCAGACCTAGAGCCATCATCTCTGAAGTCTGAAATTGAATCATATTAAATCTTGGAAAGCACAATGGGCAACCAGAAAAGTAATTTTGGGTTTTCTTATTTATTAAATTTCATAAAAACAATCTTGTCTGAGTTGATAGAAAACTAACATGTTCTTCATGTTTTTCAGGAACTTACCTAAAGTATATTTCAAAATTGTTGGTCTGATGCTAATGAGGTGGAAGAAACTCTCTTTCTGAATTTCTTCAACATTAGCATATCACTTTCTGGACGGTGTCATTGTGAAGTGTCAAGTGTGACTCTGCAATGTTCTCATGAGTGTCAAGAAAATGCCTGATCCATGAAGACACAGACACTTCAAAAGATATTTGGAGTTTTAGTAAAGTAATAAACATTTTTTAATCTCATGTTCCAAGGAAAGCCAATTTATTGGCGAAATCTCTTTCATGGGGGAAGTATCATCTCTCTTTATGCATAGGTTGTTCGATCCTGCTGTTGCAATGTGGAGATAATTGTTTATAATTCTTCTTATCTTTAAAAATCCTCATTTATAAAAATAATTATAATTTCAGTGAAATAATTAGTAGTAATTTAATTGGATTTTTTTTTCAATGATATTTATTACGTAGCCTGGTTTTATTATATGAATAATTGCGATATAGTTGTATTCCATTTTAAAATGGGTACATGTCTTTTAGCTGTATAGTTTTACCTTAGGATTTGACTGCGACAGATTTTGGGAGACCCATGAAAGTTCTTTTTCACAGAATCCTAAGGTAAATAAATGTTTTATCCACTTTGAAACGGAGTAAATCTGTGTAGATGTTTTTTCTCTTAATTTATAATATATTTTAGAAGCTGTTGCTCGTTGGGTAATGAGTGAGTTTATCCATCTCCAGATTATGTGTGGTGGCAGTAGTTACTAGTGACATAGTCTTTTCTGTTTGAACTTGTTAGCTAAATTAAGTAATAACATACTTTGATTTGAGTCTGTTATTTTTTACGTAAATTTTTGTTGTAGTTCAGGTTATCTGAGCTTCTTGTAGGGCATTGTAGAGTTGTCTACTATAATAGCATGGTGGGGTATTTTATTATAGCAGGCTCACTGGCTTTTATAATCCAGCTTAATATGCTTATTTTGATTAGTTTTTACTACAAATTTTTTGAAATATAAAAACTATGTTCTTACTAGGTGCTAGTTTTCACTTATAGCTAGATGCGACTGCTCTGTTGTATATAACATTTTCATGCTAAAAGTGTGTCAATATTATTATTATTGTTTTTTTTCTCCTGTTATCAAAAGCCGTTATTTTCCTTTTTATTATTGATTTATCTAATTGAATGTTTGGTTTCTGTAGGCCTCTGTTTTAAGAGCGCCAGATGCTAAGAAAAGCTCAAATGGCCAAAATCACAGTGCATCTTTTCAGTGCCACTCGGCTGGTCGAGGAGGACTATCCTCTCAGTTCAGATATGGTCAGTTTAGATCTTCCCAAGTCAATGGGAGACTATCTGGAGGTGTCGGTTCCTCACAAACTGATCAATTAGCAACAGGCTCTTCCAGGCCTCACGGCAATGCTTCACATTCATCAACAAGGAAGAACCAGACGACAAGTGGTAATCACTTACTGAATTTTTACTATGATCCTATCTCCCGTCCTCAACCAAGGTTCCCTCCTCCAAGAAGGCAACAGAAGATAAAGCCTTACAACAAAGACTTATTCCTTCAAGCAAACTATCAATTTCTTGTGTTAGATACAGGGAATTATACAGTTGAGCTGATGAATGCAGATAAAATGTTACAGTGGGAAGATATTGTTTGTGTAAGGTACTCCACTCCGTATCCTGTACCATGCCCAATTTGCTTGGACAGCCCGTTGTGTCCACAAATAACATCATGTGGTCATATATTTTGTTTCCCTTGCATTTTACGATACTTGTTGATGGGGGTGGAAGACCATAAAGGCGACTGCTGGAAAAAATGTCCCCTATGTTTTATGTTGTTATCTTCGAAGGATTTATACACTGTATATATTGAAAACGTCAATCAATACCATGTTGGCGATCATGTAAAATTTACACTTCTAACTCGACCTAAAGATTCATTAATTCCCTCTCAGAAAAATCAAGAAGGCATTGAGGCTATTCCATATAGTAGTGATGGCCAATGCGACTCCTTCTCGAAGTTTACTTTGACATCAGATGTAGAGTTGTCTGTGCGCCAAGCGAAATTGGAGCTTAATGATTGGTTAGCTAAAGCAGAATCAGGGCAGATTGAGGATTTGGACCAGCTTCCATATGTTTGTGCTGCATTAGACCAACTAGAGCAAAGGAAGAAATCTTGGATTGAATATCAGGCTTTTAGCGGCAGTCCACCTCAAAAAAACCATTCTACTCATTCTAATATCAATGTCTGTAAATACACCTCTAGTAAGACTGAATCTCATGCATGCTCTTCGGATCCAAGTAACGATACAGTTGATGCTGAAGTATGTGAACTTATGCATCAAACATCATCCATGGACTTTAAAGATGAATCTAATGGATTGGACAATATATCTTTGAAAAATTCAGATACAGAGAATTGTTTGGTTGTTTGTACTGATGTATCTGAGTCATTTGAAGGCTCTGGGAAGGTGTTATTTTCATATGATGAGGAGAAAAGTTTGCAAAGCAATTTTAGAGTCTCCAAAGATGCGAAGGAATCGTACACTTTCTACCAGGTGCTTGGGAATTTTTTTTTGAATTTCTTTATTTTATTTTATGAATACCCTTAGAATAAAAGAAAAGAACTACTACTTCAAATCAGATCATTGTCATCACTTTGTTCTATCTATATGGGGTCAGATTTCCGAGTCATATATCTCCACTTTTTTCTGTTTAGGGCTAGACTCTTCTCAGTTGACAATCCTTCACGTCACTTCTCACAGGCCTATACTCTTTCTTTCCCTTCTACATATACCTACTGTACCAATCCTTCGCATAAGAGCTGTTTGAAGCCTTCGATGGATATGCCAAAACCATGTCAAACAACATTCCTTAATTTTCTCTTATATTCCGGCTACTTCTAAACTTCCTCATATGAACTCTTTTTTAATTGTATCCTTGTGTATAAAAAATATTGTATCCTTTCTTGTTACTCCATGCGTCCACCTTGCCATAAATATCTTAGCACATGTACTATTAGCCACATTTATTTTGTCTTATTGTCGCTTCTTAATACTTAATCCTCCAACACTTGGAACCATACAATATCAAAGGTGTCACTCGCCTTATGAAAATGTTCCTTCAACCAAAATGACACTTTTTTTCTTCTTCTTTGTATTGGTACAAAGTGATGCTTGTTGATCACACAACACACTACTTGGCTGTCTCCACCTCGTCTGTTTTGCATTGATCTTGTATGAGAAAACCTATCATTCAATTTCATGGTAAACCCCAAATACTGACATCTATCAGTTACACTAAATCCTCCTCCTCGGACTTGTCTGCGCTAAACTTGCATTCCATATATCTTTCTTCACAAAATGGTTTTCTTCAGACTGGAAAAAATTAACAAAAATTTGGGTTTTATGAAGTCCCTAGGCCTGAAGGTCATTTCTATAAGGTACTGTTATCAATATCACCTAGTAGACGCGTCGCCAGCCTAACACTCTTAAGAACTATAAAGTTTTGAAAATTATGATAGTTATCTCGAAGATGAGTGTTAAATCTGTTTGTTCAATCAGAAGTCCGAAAGTGCTAAGTAGGGCTTTTTGTTTGTTTATATATCTGAAATTTTGCTTCTCAGTTTGGTTTCTCTACCTTCATAACTTCCTTGGTAAGTCGTCATCATAACCAACACAATCACTTTGCCTCTACGATTTGGGATTGGCTTTGCGAGTCTCATCTCTCCTCTCAATACTATTTAAGGCTAAACTCTTTGTACTCCACAATCTGTCATGTCAATCTTAATACTTCTTTCCAAGTCTTTATTGGTCTTGCTCTTCTCCTCCTTGTATTTCTATCGTTTCAGTCCGTCGTACAAGGGTTGTTTGAGCCTTTGAGGTCTCTCTTGGACATGCCCACACCATCTCAAGTGACATTCTTTAATTTCCTCATTTGTTTCAGCCGATCCTAAACTTCCTATTATATACTTGTTCCTAGTTTTATCCTTTCTCATGACTCCATTCATCCACTTTTAGCATATGCATCTCAGCTACGTGAATTCTCTTAGTTGCTTCTTCGAGCCTAATATTTTGCATCATTCAGTACGCCCGTCCTACATCCATTTTATTTTATTTTATTTATTATTATTATTATTTTCTAAATCGAAGTGGCAATTGTTAATCACACAACACACTACTTGCTTGTCTCACTTCGCCAATTTGCATTTATACCGTTTGTGATGTCTTACTCGAATCCACAATTGTAGATCCTAAACACTACACGTTTTGACATTGTGGCACTAAGGGTTTTCTATTTTGACCAAATTATCTAACTCTCATGTTTTATTTTTGCCTTTTTTCAACTAATTTTTAAACCCTTTTAATGCCTTCCTCCAAAGTTCCAGCTTCTCATTGATTCGTTTCCATGAACTTCATATTGTATTTCCATTGTAAATTCATGCATAACCAGAGGAAACAAATAAGGACTCGAAGCAGAACCGTGAACTCATTTGCATTCCACCACAGTTTTTACACGAGTTATTGCACTTTCATAGTTAGCATCCACTAGATTATCTGTCTTGGTACCTTAATTACATGCCTCACCAAATCGATAAAACCATATCTAAACATTTTTTCATCTCTATAAAATTTTCCATAAGCTGCCTCAACAAGAAAATGACTGTGGGTATTAATTTTCCTGGCATAAATTCGAACTGTTTATCCAAAATATTTGGTTCTTACCTTGAACTTTGGTCCACTACTCTCTCTCAAAATTTCTTAGTAAATCATATCTGCAAATCTGCATAAGCCAATCCCAGAATGATGTGATTTTAGGCATGGGAGATGATGATGACTTTGGTTATACCCATCTACATCTTACGTAAGCAATGAGAATACTATTTCTATATTTTCTTTATACTAAAATTATGCGGTTGGTGCAGGCAATTGATGGGCAACACCTCATTCTTCATCCATTAAACGTGAAGTGTCTTCTTCACCATTATGGGAGCTATGATTTGCTTCCACCCAGGTCTGTATAAAAATGTTAGACGTAAAAGTTTATGGCTAGAAGCTAATCAAAGTAGGATGCTATGCATCCTAAAGTAAAAGATAATCTTGCAACATGAGGCTCCACTACTAATGTCTCAAATAACCAAAATAATATTTTTATAGCAACCACTTTATTGATGCAATTGTCATCCACATCCTCATCATTGCCTTTTCCCATCAATTTGGGGATGCAGTATATATATATATATAACTTATTATGCAAATTATTGCTGATGTGTTTTTAATTTTTTGTATTTTTATTATAAATTTGTTTGCTTCTGCATTTGGTTTGAAAGTAAAACAAACATGCCTCTTATTATGGGTATATGTAGGTGTTTAGATTATTTTAGCAGATTGGTCGAGCCCTTTGAATTTTTGCATATTTTACTTCCGGTTACACTTATTTTTACTTTGGATTACTGCTACAAATTGATTCGATGAATCATTATCATCATCATAGCCTGAACCCATCTATTTGCGGTCAACTTTGCGAGTCCTATTTGATGGGGACATCCAAGCTGAGATGCCCATCGTGTATCGGAGGTGCAAGTAGAAACCGAAAGCATCAAAAGTAACCTAGTCGTTATGGATAGAGGTGTAGAACAACAAATTTCGCATGTGCGAGTTTCACCTTCGCTCGAGCGTCCAGTGAAGAAACTTCATTAGAAGAAAATTCGCTCGAGTGACCAGAAGGGGCCCCGACCTCGCCTGAGCGAGTTTTGATTGGTATGCTATGTCAGAGGAGTGCAAAGTCCGGTTTGCAAAAATCAGACTTACCAGTCAAGCTAGGTTTTACTGGATTGGTGTAGAGCTTCGTAGGCAATCCCAAGGTCTCCCCCCATCTCCACATGGGAGGACATGAAGGTTCAATTGAATGGGAAGTACGTTCTCCTTTCCTATGATGAACGTCTTCTCGATCAGTGGCAAACACTTCGATAAGGAAGTGTGTCGGTTGCTGAGTACATTGATAAGTTTAAGAATTACATGTTGCAAGCTGATTTGGTGGAACAGGAGAAGGTTACCTTATCACGATTTTAGATAGGCCTCTATCCAGAATTGCAAAGGGAACTTATTCCACATCCTGTTACCGACTTGGAGGAATGTTATTCTCGAGTTGAATAGTTAGAGCGATACTTGCTTTAAGACCCCCCAAACCAAACGTTTTGATGCTAGTGGGTTTGATCACAAATCTAACTACTCTGAGTCGAAGCCGAATGTCAACACCCAATCAACTAAGTTCAGTTCAGTTACCCCACAGGTGACTAAGGTTGATAAGGGTAAGAGTGCGATGATCGAAAGCCCCAAGAGCAATGGTCATGGCAAGTGTTATAAGTGTCATGGCTATGAGAATTTTGTAACACAATTCCCCCCCGGTGATCCTTCTTGGAATTTGTTCATAGAGGAGGAAAGTGAAGATGAACAAGGAGAATTAGAGGAGGTTTATGATCCCGTCACTATACCAATTGATGAAGAAGGTCAAGGTGAGAAAAGGAATGTAACTTGCCTTAGGGAAGTCTCTGATCCGTTGAGGGTAATACCTTTCGGACGCTTGTGGTTAGATGTGCTCTAGCCCAACAAACAGAGAGCGAAGATTGGCGTAGGAATAATATCTTCTCTACATATGCTAGATGCGGTGAAAAGGACTGCAAAATCATAATCGTTAGCGGAAGTTGCACAAATGTTGTCTTTGAGAGTACAATTTCCAGCTTGGGACTTTCACCCATCATCGACCTTATCGAGTTGCATGGGTCGATTCGTCGTTAGTCCCAGTTTCGTAACAGTGTCAGGTACCTATACAGTTTGGGTCATATAAAGACACTTTGTGGTGCGATATTGTGCCTATGGACGTAGGGCATGTCATCTTGGGAAGGCCATGGTTATATGATGGGAATGCTACACTTTATGGAAAATCGAATGTTTGTTCCTTCTTGCATGAGGGCAAACGAATCACTTTGAATCCTCAACCTCCTAAGGCACCCAATGCGAAATTAAGTGATTCAAGTGACAAGGTCTAAAGAAAAGAGAGAAACATAGTAAGACCATAAATATTGTTAGCACTTCAAAGTTTGAAAAGGAAGTTAAAGATGAGAGCATTGTTTATGTTCTTGTTACCATGGAAGTAACCCTGAGTCACATGTTGACCACCAAGACAAATAGGGATGATCTTGAGAGAATTTCACAATGTCTTCCTTGAAGACTTACTGGAAATGTTACTGCCCTTAAGGGTTATTCAACATGCTATTGTCTCAGTCCATGGTTCTACTTTACCTAACTTGCCTCATTACCGAATGATCCTACTGAGCATGTAGAGTTAAAAAGGTAAGTTGATGAACTTCTCCAGAAGGGATTCATTAAGAAAAGTATGAGTCCATGTGCCATGCCTGCGCTACTTACTCCCAAGAAGGATAGATCTTGGCGGATGTGTGTTGATAGTTGCGCGATTAATAAAATCATGGTCAAATATCGGTTTCCTATATCGAGATTGGATGATATTTAGGATATGCTGGTTAGTGCCACGATCTTCTCGAAAATTAATCTTAAAAGTGGATACCATGATATCAGAATGCCTCCTGGGGACGAGTGGAAAATTGCCTTCAAAACCAAAGACGGTTTATATGAGTGGCTTGTCATGCCTTTTGGGCTTTCTAATGCCCCGAGTACCTTTAGCGGATAATGACACAAGTGTTAATACCTTTTATAGGTAAGTTCTTAGTCGTATATTTTGACGACTTTCTGATTTACAGTCATGACAAGGAACACAACTTGAACCACTTAAGGTAGGTTTGTTTAACCCTTAGGAAAGAGAAGTTGTACGCCAACCTAAAGAAGTGCATCTTCTTGACACCTAGAGTTGCCTTCTTAGGGTTTGTTGTATCATCCGAGGGAATGACTGCAGACCCTGACAAAGTAAAGTCCATTGTGGAGTGGCCTGAGCCTAAGAACATTCATGAGGTCCGTAGCATTCATGGGTTAGTCACTTTCTATAGGAGGTTTATACGCGGATTTGGTTCCATCACGGCTTTCATTACCAATTGCATGAAAAAGGGGAAGTTTAAATGGACTAATGCCGCAGGTAGAGCGTTTAAGGAGAATAAGTCTAAAATGACAAAAGCTCCAGTTATGCGTATGACGCATCATGTGTTGGAATAGGTGGAGTCCTAAGCGAAGAGGGCCATCCCATAGCATATTTCAGTGAAAAGCTAAATGAGGCCAGACAAAAATACTCAACTTATGATAAAGAATTCTATGCAGTAGTACTATCCTTGAAGTATTGGAAACACTATCTACTACCACATGAATTTGTTTTGTTCTCCGATCATGAGGCCCTAAGATTTTTTAGCTCTCTAAAGAAGTTAAACCCAAGACATTCTAAGTGGGTTGAACAACTTCAAGGGTTTACATATGTTCTAAAGAATAGGGAGGGAGTTGAGAACAAAGCAGCTGATGCACGTAGTCGTTGAGTGGCTGTGTTACACTCCATGAGTATTGAGGTGACTGGATTTGAGTGATTAATAGATGAGTACCCTACATATTCAGATTTTGGGGAAGAGTATACTTCGCTTGTAAGTGACGATGGAAGTAGGTCGAGTAGGAACACCCTACAGAATGCATATATGTTCAAAGGATACCGCTTGTGTATTCCACGAACTTCATTGCGAGATTTTCTCGTTAAGGAATTACACCAAGGAGGTGTCACTAGGCATTTCGGTTGGGATAAGACTATTGGCATGGTTGAGGATATGTTTATTGGCCTAACCTCCCCCCCCTATGTCGCTAAGATGATCGGATAGTGTCACGTATGTAAGTTGGCGAAGCATAGGAAGCAAAACACGGGTTTATATATGCTGTTACCGGTGCCACACACACTATGCCAAGATTTGTCTATGGATTTCATATTAGGACTTCCTAGGACCATTAGGAAACATGACTCGATTTTTGTTGTAGTGGATCATTTTTCTAAAATTGCTCATTTTATTGCGTGTTCCAAAACCTCTGACGCGAGTCATCTAGTGAAAATTTTCTTTGATGAGGTGGTTCGTTTGCATGGCTTGCCCAAGACCGTAGTGTCTGTTTGAGATGTAAAGTTTGTTAGTTATATCTGGAAGATATTGTGGCATAGGATGGGTACTAGATTACAGTTTTCTACCGCCTATCATTCTCAAACTGACGGGCAAACCGAAGTTGTTAATAGGAATTTAGGAAATCTTCTAAGGTGTCTAGTGGGTGAACACATTAAGAGTTGGGACTTGGTCTTACCTCTAGCAGAGTTTGCGTACAACAATTCAGTCAATAGGACCACAGGTATGAGTCCATTTCAGGTTGTGCATGGTTACAACTTACAAGCCTAGGACACCATTAGATCATTTCCATGTCAGTAGGTTATAGATCATCAGAGTTTGTAGATAGTTTTGCACGTCACATTCATGCTTCATGCTGAGAATAAGGGAAAATAAACACGAACAATGAAAAGTACAAGTTTTCCACATATACATATCGAAGGCTTAAAGAATTTAATGAAGGTGATTTTGTAATGATTCAAATTAAACCTGAGCGGTTCCCGCAAGGAATTGCTAAGAAATTGCAAGCCCGTAGTGCTGAGCCTTACAAGAGCTTGAATCGTGTTGGTCCAAATGCTTATGTGATAGATCTTCCACTAGCGTTAGGCATCAGCATGACATTCAATGTGGAGGATCTCATTCCATCTTACGGTCCACAGTTCAACCCACCTAACCCTTGTGTTGAGCCTTGCAATCTTACGGTCCACAGTTCAACCCACCTAACCCTTGTGTTAAGCCTTCCAATTTTGAGCCTATTCAAATGTCTTTCCCCATACCACCATCCCCACCTTCTCAGCCTTCAAAAGAGATCATTGAAGATATTTTTGAAGATCAAATTGTCTCTACCAACCAAGGGGGGTTATCAAAGGTATTTGATCGAGTGGAAAAACAACCCAGATTCTGAGAACACGTGGCTTACAAGAGAAGAGTTTCAAATGCTCAATCCAGATCTTTTGGACCTATACTCATCGGAGATGAGTTCTTCCAAACCCAGGGGGAATTGATGGGGACATCCAAACTAAGACGCCCATCGTGTATCGGAGGCGCAAGGAGAACCCAAAAGCATCAAAAGTAACCAAGTTGTTGTAGATAGATGCGTAGAACAACAAATCTTGCTCGGGTGAGTTTCACCTTCGCCCGAGTGTCCAATGAGGAAAGTTAATTAGAAGAAAATTTGCCTGAGCGAATTACATATTCGCCCGAGCAACTAGAACGGTCCCCGACCTCAACCGAGCGGGCTTCGAAGTCGCCCAAGTGAGTTTTTAGGACGGAGCTTCTTTTGGAGCGCAAATTTTAGTTTTTTCTTGAGTTTCCTAAGTTTTAGTTTCCTTTTTTGGAAAGGAGTCTTTCTATTATGATTAGTTAGGGTTTGTAAAGCTATAAATATATCCATATGAAGACAATTGAATTAATTAATGAATGATTTATTGAATGCTTGAACTTTGTTCTACTTTGAAAGAGAGATTCTTTCTTGAGAGGAGCGATTCTTCTTCCCGCTTGCGGTTTTGTGTGAGGCCAATTGAAATCTTCTATCTTCTTTGCTCTCTTGATCTAGTAAGTTGAAGTTATATTTTTCATTTCCTTTTTTTTTCTTGAATTTGCGTCACGGTTATACTTGTATGATCTTTCTGAACCTACCCAAGGTCATATTAAAGTCCTAACGTGAGGCTTATTCAGTTTGAACCAATCAATATCGTTCGTTGGCTTAGTATGGAATCAAAAAATCTAGTTGGATTCATTTGATGCCCTAAACTCGTGAAGATCTAGTTGTTCGTTTGCTTCTAGATCCGAAAGGAATGTGCTACGGATTTAAAACACCAATTTGGTTTACTATAATTTCACAATAATTAAATTCCTTTAGTTTTCATTGTTAATCTATTAGAATTCAAGTATCGATTATTATTCATGTTCATTGGAATTAATCTCAGCCATATCATATTAGATTAGTGTTTTGTCCTGCGTCACTATTTCTCCTCTCGATTCTGAATAGCGCTAAGCTCTTTGTAAATTCGCAGTCCTTCATGTCCCTTCTAGCAATATATGATTGTATTCATCGAATCAATGCAAATTTATTTGATGAATACCATACCATATAGCTAGTTCAAGACTGCTTCTATGATAATTCATGTTTGATACCATGTGGTTGAACATTATTTGTAATATTTTAACATTGCATAAATTAATATTCAACTATAGTTTATTTTTGTACAATCTGAACTTGGAATACATTCAGAAATTAGATGTGACAATCTATCTCAAACTTCTTTCAGATATTAAATGTTGTGTAACAACAGAACATTGATGCTAGGATTCACCATGAACTTAAATGTTAAATTTTTTAGCAGGTAGAATAGTTATAATGCTTAGGTTCTATATCTTTTTTTATCTTATGGTGCCATTAAATAAGTTTTTTTAATCCTTTTATGTTCAGGAATTAGCTTGCATAACTCATTCTTGGAGAAATAAAAATATCTCAAGTTGGTAGAAAATAGACCTTGGTTTGACGCATGAACCTGTTGATAACCATATTTATTTACCAGATGGAAACACCAAAAAAATATGGCCAGATTACACCGGAGCAAGTATAAATTAATTTGAATCTCTCAAAGCTTCATTTATTGAACTTTTGCCAACCTCTTGTTAAGCATAGAAATGGCTCATTGCTTCGTTTTTTAAATAAGTCAAAACTTCCATTCAACAGAACTTTCATTAAAATTTGGTCACTGGTCAAAGGCTGTGAACAACTGCATGACACCTCTGTTCAACTGCATGGCACGTCTTTTCATTTCAGATTTCTTTTTTTCCGATGTATTTTACTAAGTATACGGATACTTGAGTTTTTTGTGGGAGGGACTACTATATGTTGTCTATACATGCTTTTACGAATGCAATCTCAATGGAGTCTGCTTGATGGCTAATTTCATGCGAATGGGTCTCTTTTATAGGATGTTTCTACGACAACGGAGCCAAGTTCCCAGCTCTGAACCAGGATTCATTCAGTTAAAGTCCTGGTCGAACCGACCCGACCGGACCTGGTATGGGTCATACAAATTAGGCCCCGAACCGACCCGACCGGACCTGTGTCAAGTTTGGGTTTCATATGGGTCCCAAGCGAACCTGAATATAAACAAACACAAGATGATTTATATTTTAATAAGACTAACATTTGATATTTTAATCTTTGAGCATTCAATAGTTTAGCCCAAAATTTCCATCTAAATTTTCTATAAAATGCCTAAAATACCCTTCCTTTTAATTTCTCAAATAAATAATATGAGGGAGGTTTTGTTTGAAGCTTCTAATGTAATATGGAAATTCTTTTTCCATCTACTTTAAAAATAAGCTCGATACGCTTAAGACTAGTGATTACACATACCTGAACTCGACCCATGCCAACTCGGATCGAAGCCCTCTTATTAATGGGTTGGATATGGATCTTGTATGAACTGGATTGGAAAGTATGTTTTTAATTGTCAAGTAACAAATATTTATTTAACAAGATCTGATTATGAGTAGAGCTGACGTGGTTGAGTATTCAACTTGTCCATAATGGCAGTCATCTGCACTAACAACATAATCACACTCATGAACTGCGGATTCTCCACACATTCACTCTAGGACCCTACCCAATTCCAAAATTAGTAGGGTCTGGGTCTAAAGTCTAGACCCGAATCGTTTATGGGTTCGGGTAAGGGAACACCCAACCCGATCGATGGACACCCCCAATTGCCATAAATGCATGCGTGCTTGTATGTATGGTTGTTAATATCTTACTATACATGATACAACACGCGATACGATGCACGCCATGATAAAAACCGATATGTAACTATGATGTGTGCCTTTTTTAAACTGTATCTTACGATACACGATAAGATATATTGCGATATGTTGCGATACATGATATAAACGATACATGTGATTTTGATTATAACCAAGTTTTTATTGAAATTATTTATCAGAACTCTAATATAAAAAAAATTATATAAAAGAAAAATGACAAGAATGAAGAAAGAAGAGGAAGATGACAATGAGGAGGAAGAGAAATTAAAAAAACTGATAATTTAAGTAAGATGATGGTGTGATGGTGTTGATACTAGTATACAATAAACACTCACACCACACTTATACTTGTGCAGCTATAGGGTTTCTTTTTATATAGTAGAAAATTAACAAGTTTATGATTTTATGTGACTGGATTTTTGTCTCCACTTTATAAATCAATCTAATGAAATGTTTTGTTTTGTTTTGTTTTGTTCAATTCATTTGATTTAATTTCTATTTTTTACTGTGACAGCTGATGGAATGAGTGTCTTTGACACTTATTTTTTCAAAATGATCATAGATTGTTATATATATATATATGTGTGTATGTGAGTGTGTGTGTGTATATATATATATATATATATATATATATATATATATATAATTTCTTATTTTCAGATTTGTTTTTGTATATATTTATATATTTTCCTATATATTTATAAAAATGTAAGTGTATCTTACGATACTCGATACAACACTATATCCAATATAAAGTTTTGATAAACGATTTCACAATCTTGCTTGTATATATGGCTTACTAAAGTTTTCTCTTTGTGCGGTTCTTCCAATATTTTAAAGAGCACTTGATTGAGGTTCATATAGTCTACTGGAAACAATTTTTGTGTGAAGGGTTGCTATGATTCAAGCCCAATGAAGTAGAATGTGGAAGACCAATATAGGCTTGAAGGATCGAGAAGCAACATGAAGGGTTGCATAGTGACAGAGAGATGAGTGGAGAAATAGGACTCACAAAGTTGTCTCCAAAAAAGTGGACTAAGAGGGGGTTAAAATAGTTTAAATTCTTCGTATCACTGCTCATATTTTTAGCGCTGATGCCAAAACTTATCGCTCTATATTGTTGATGCAAACTTTGCAGCGACGATACAATTGAGGAAAATTCCTTTTTATGGTGTATTATTAGGCTCCAATACAGAGGCGTACGTATTGGTATCTCCCAATGTTTTAAACCAGTGCTACCTATTTCGCTAAGGGACCCCACGAATCACGAACCGGTTCGGTTCGGATCGGTTCGGTTCGGTCCGGTTTGCTCAAGATGGCCGAAATGGCAAACAGTGGTTTTTGTTTTTTTGCTTCCAAAAAAAGATCGGTTAGAGGGATTCGTACCCTGCTCCCCCTCATATTTAGGACACGATAGCTAACCAGCGCTACAGAGGCGTTGGTTCTGAACTAAGTGTATATATGATATTATATATTTTAATATATCATTTAATTTATAATTAAATTTGAAATTTATGAAATTATTTTTATTCTTTATTTAAAACTCGTCCTACCCTTAGAGAATCTGGTTCGTTTGAATATAGCGAATTACGAACCAGAATTCAAACCGAGTGAACCAACGAATTAGGTAACATTGTTTTAAACTATGGGGGTTAATGAGGAAAAATAGTCTTATGGTAAGACGAGGGGGTCCTAAATGGTAGTTCATCTAAACAGTAAACCTAAAGGACTGTTGAATTCTAAGCTTTGGAGGGAGAATGATGGGGACGCTGACATTGTAGACATTGGATACGGACTGTTTCGCGTGTACCGGCGTCGGAAGAAGCGAAACGAAAACGGAGATCGAAACCCGACATAAAGAATCAGCGTGCTAGAGCAATGCCAGTCAATCGATCGACATCTGGTATTCGATCGATTGACTGTGGCTTGTGAGGGAATATTTATGGCGACATATATATATATATACTCGATCGATTGACTGTGCTGTGACCAGAGACCAAATTATATATATAAGTCAATCGATCGAATTCCATGTGTTGATCGATTGACTGGCGCGAACATGGGTTTTTCTACAAAATTCGAAGTTGAGTTTCTAGGGGCATACTTGTCTTTTAGTATTTGTTTTAGGGTTTTCTTATGTTTTAGAGGCCTCCTATATAAGGTCTTTTAAAAAAATAATGTAATCAGTTGATTATTGAATGAAAAAAAGAGTTTTTGCTTGCGTGCTTGAGATGAGCCTCCATGAAGAGTGAATCTTCGCTTCCCGAGAAGGGTTTGGTGTGAAACCAAGGGTTTGAAGCCCAAAATCTATCTTCGGTCTATCTCTTGATTTTATTTTAATTTCTCTGCTTGTTTTGATCCCATAAACTTCAAATCCAGCCATTATCTTTTCCCAAAATTCCTAAATCTGCACCATTGATTCAAACCAATCTCAAAATCCTAAAATCAGCCATCCAACCTTTAAATACCCCGAAGTTTATAAATCCTAGATCCCATCTAAGTGCCCAAATCGATCCTATTCAAGCCCAGACTTCATTCGAGCCATCAAACCAACCCGAATCAGAACCCTTAGAAGACTTGTGATACCATTATTGACTCACAAGCGGCGCCCTAATCTGGAAAAGCTAGAGTTCTACCTCTAGATCGATCTACACCTCGAATCTAACGGATCTAGCGCATGTACCGGACCCTACTCGAATCTAGCGCGATTTTCCAAAGGAAAACTATGAAACCCTAAGGTATCTGCATTATTTTCAGATTTATTGTTTAATTAATTTAGTTTAATTTTGGAAATTAATTAAATCATAGCATTCACGTAGTTTAGGGTCCTTGTCCTGCATCAGTTTTGGTATCAAAGTCTAAGTTCTAGGTTAGGGCATATTTGTGTGGCATTTAATTCCATTGCATTTTAATTCTCATTGCCTCTTATTTCAGTTCTTGTCAAAGTGTGCACATTTAGTGATCGATATAATTCCTCTTTCATTGTGGTCCATATTTGCATGCCCATTTAGAACCCGTATTAGTAATTGTGGTCACCATGGACATGAATGGGATTACCGACGTTCTTAATGACATGAGAGCCGAATTGAAAGCAATCAATGATCGAATGGCTGCCATGGAGCAAGCCCAAAGAAACCTTGAGGTTTCCAATGGGAGATTGCTAGAACGAGTTAATCAGTTAGATGGGAATGCCGAATACATTGAGCAACGTTGTGAACTTGATGGACCACGTTTCGAACGCAATGGTTACCAACATGATTGGAACCAGAATCATAGGATGGATCATCGTGGAGATGACCATGACCCGGATGGGAAACTCCTTAAAAACGTCCGAGTTGAGTTCCCAACCTTCGATGGAAGCTTAGACCCTAAACTCTTCCTCGATTGGTTATTCGACATGGACCTGCACTTTGAGTGGTTTGGCATGACCGATGAGCGCTGCATCAGGCTCGCCAAGATGAAACTCATCGGCCAAGCCCGACTCTTTTGGGTCAACATTGAATGCATAAGAATGAATGCGGGTTGTGCTCCCAATACCGATTGGGAGGACATGAAAGAGCGACTTACAGAGAAGTACGTTCCTTCCTCATACTACCATCATCTCCTGATCAATGACAAAATCTACGCCAAGGTAGTATGCCCGTAGCGGATTACATTGGCAAATTCCAAGAATTCATGATGAGAGCCAAAGGGTCCGAAGACCCCCAAGTCACTCTATCCAAATTTCGCACCGGATTGAGGTTTGACTTGCAAAAAGAGTTAGTCTCTCATCCCGTTGAGACTCTTACTGAATGTTACACCGTCGTTCAAGACCTTGAATGATATTTAAAAATGACGGTGGTGAGGCGATCTGAGTCTCATATCGGTCAACCTCCTACCGGCGAGGTGAGGAGTAGTGCTAGAAATCCACCCACCAAACCCACACAATCTACATCCGATGTGCGGTTTGACAAAGGAAAGGGTGTGGTAGGAGAATCCTCAAAGGGCGGTTCTCACATCAAGTGTTACAACTGTCAAGGGTTGGGACACTTAGCCGCCCAATGCTCTAAGAGAAACCCGCAAAGGAATCTCGACGTCGAGGGAGAAGGTAACGACAATGACGGAATTTTGGAAGAAAAAATCTTTGAGCTGGATGCCACACTTAGTGATGAAGAGGGTGATGCCAGTGGCCGTGCTCTTGTTGTGAGGTGTGCCCTTGCACAACCTCAACGAGATGAAAAGGAGGATTGGCTTAGGGAGAATGCTTACACCCGAAGCCCACCCGAGACCATACAATGTTGCGTGGGTTGACTCTTCCTCCATTCCCGTGTCTCAGAGGTGTCGTGTGCCTATTCAGTTAGGTTCGTATTCGGACACCTTGTGGTGCGATGTGGTGCCGATGGATGTGGGCCACATTATCTTAGGGAGGCCATGGCTTTATGACTTGAACGTGACTATTTTTGGTCGATCTAACATTTGCATGTTCATGCATAAAGGCAAGAAGATAACTATTAACCCTTTAGCCCCCAAAGCACTGTTGACCAACGAAGCCGAGAAGGACAATCAGTCTAAGACCATTAACATTGTGAGTCCTTCAGAGTTTGAAAAACCGTTGTCAGACGAGAGCGTTGTGTACGTTGTCGTCACCATTGAGAGTACCACCGACTCTGTAAGTAATTACCCCAAGGAGGTTGAGCCGATAATGAAAGAATTCGCAGATGTCCTCCCCGAAGACTTACCCAATGAGCTTCATCCCATGCGTGACATTCAACACGCGATCGATTTGGTTCCCGGTTCTACCCTACCAAACCTGCCCCATTACATGTTAAATCCGGTTGAGCACGCCGAATTGACTCGGCAAGTCAATGAACTCCTTCAGAAAGGGTTCATCCAAGAGAGTTTGAGCCCGTGTGCCGTACCCGCCCTACTCACTCCTAAGAAAGATGGTACATGGCACATGTGTTGATAGCCGTGCGATCAACAAGATTACGGTTAAATATCGATTTCCCATACCAAGGCTCGACGATATGCTTGATATGATGGTTGGCGCTACTATCTTCTCCAAGATGGGTTTAAAAGTGGCTACTATCAAGTTCGCATTCGCCCTGACGATGAGTGAAAAACCGCCTTCAAGACCAAGGGTGGTCTTTATGAGTGGATGGTCATGCCTTTTGGGCTATCAAATGCCCCGAACACATTCATGAGGCTCATGACCAAAGTGCTGAGGCCGTTTCTCGGTAATTTCCTTGTCGTATATTTTGACGACATCTTGATTTATAGCCATGACAAAGAACAATACATTATCCACCTAAGGTTGGTTTGTGAAACCTTGAGGGGGGAAAGGTTATATGCAAATTTTAAGAAATGCACATTCATGCAACAATCCGTTGTATTCTTGGGATTCATTGTCTCGGCTGATGGGATGGTTGCGGACCCCGAGAAGGTTAAGGCCATTGTGGAATGGCCCGAGCCTAAGAATGTTCATGATGTCTGTAGCTTCCATGGATTGGCCACACTCTATCGTCGCTTCATCCAAAACTTTAGTGCCATTATGGCTCCTATTACCTATTGTATGAGAAAAGGAGAGTTTCAATGGAGCAAAGCCACGATGAGGGCCTTTGCCCAGATAAAAGAGAAAATGAGTACTTCACCCGTCATGCTAAAAGTCTTTGAAGTAGCATGTGACGCTTTGGGTGTGGGAATAGGCGGAGTGCTTAGCCAAGAAGGCCACCCAGTGACTTATTTTAGCAAGAAGCTTAATGAGGCGAAGCAAAAATATTCCACCTATGACAAGGAGTTTTATGCGGTCGTCAAATCTCTTTGGTATTGGAAGCATTACCTTAGGCTGCAGGAATTTGTACAGTTTTCTGACCATGAAGCTTTACGCTTCCTTATTTCACAGAAAAAGTTAAACCCGAGGCACGCAAAGTGGGTTGAGTATCTTCAAGGGTTCACATTCGTGTTAAAGCATAAGGCGGGTGCTGAAAATAAGGCAGTCGATGCACTTAGTCGTCGAGTGGCGACTTTGCGATCCATTACCACTGAGGTCGTCGGATTTGAGTAGTTAAAGCAAGATTATCTCGAGTGCCCAGATTTCGGGGCGGAATACACTGCTCTGCTTGAAGATCCAAACAACATTAACTCCAAGTATACCCTGCAGGATGGGTATCTGTTTAAAGGAAATCGCTTGTGCATCCCTCGCACCTCATTTCGTGGCTTTCTTATTTGGGGGTTACATGCTGGAGGGATTACTGGATATTTCGGGCGCAACAAGACCATCACACTCGTTGAGGATAGGTTTTATTGGCCTAGCCTTATGCGAGATGTTTCACGAGTCGTGAAACAATGTCGTACATGTCAAGTGGCCAAACAAAATAAACAAAATACTGGTTTGTATATCCCGTTAGTAGTGCCACACGCCCCGTGGCAAAACATCTCTATGGATTTCGTGCTCGAACTTCCTAAGACCCAACGGAAGCATGATTCCATTTTTGTCGTGGTGGATCGCTTCTCTAAGATGGCCCACTTCATCCCTTGCTCTAAAACCTCCGATGCGGCTCATATAACCAAATTATTTTTCAGGGAGGTTGTGCGTCTCCATGGGTTACCCAAAACCATTGTGTCTGATCGGGACGTGAAGTTCACCAATTACTTATGGAAAATTTTATGGCACATGATGGGTACCATGCTCTAGTTTTCTTCGGCCTATCATCCTCAAACCGATGGCTAAACGGAAGTCACCAATAGGAGCTTAGGTAATCTCCTTCGTTGTCTAGTCGGTGATCATATTAGGACCTAGGATTCTACGTTACCAATAGTCGAGTTTGTATACAACAACTCTGTCAATAGGTCCCTAGGCATGAGTCCGTTTGAGGTCGTACATGGACATAGGCCAAGGACACCATTAGATTTAATCCCCTTGTCTGCATTATATCGAGTGTCTGAGTCCGCAGACGCATTTGCACAACACATTTATAACTTGCATGCCGAAATTAGACAAAAAATTAATTTGAGTAATGAACATTACAAGATAACTGCGGATGCGCATAGGCGCTTCAAAGAATTCCAAGTGAGGGATTATGTGATGGTTCGGGTTAAGGCCTGAACGATTCCCATTGGGAGTCGCGAAGAAGCTCCAAGCTCGCGGCGTTGGGCCTTTTAGAATTGTGGCAATGAGCGGGCCTAATGCGTATGTTCTCGAACTTCCGCAAGATATTGGGGTCAGCTCTATGTTCAATGTGGAGGACTTAGTCCCTTCTTTGGGCTCAACCCTACCCCTACCAACCCTTTCCAAGCAGCTCTGAGCCCAAATCCTAGCCCCACCCTGCAACCTCTACCATTTCCTTCCCCACGCAGGCAGAGGAGAGATGAAATCGAAGGGATACTTGATGATTTTGTGGTATCAACCCATGGTGGAGCATTTCAGAAATACTTGGTTAAGTGTATGGGAAAGCCAGACTATGAGAAGTGGTTAACTGAAGACGAGGTGCGACGCTTGGACCCCGACGTGCTCGATCGCTATCACCACGCCGCTTCATCCGTGATGAAGCCTTTTCGGCCCGGGAGAATTGATGGGGACGCCGACATTGTAGACATTAGATACGAACCATTTCGCGTGTACCGGTGTCGGAAGAAGCGAAGCGAAAATAGAGATCGAAACCCGACTTAAAGAATCAACATGCTAGAGCAATGCTAGTCAATCGATTGGCATCTGGTATTCGATCGATTGACTGCGGCCTGTGAGGGAATATTTTTGGCGCTATATATATAAGCCAATCGATTGAATTCCTGGAGTCGATCGATTGACTATGCTGTGACCAGAGACCAAATTATATATATAAGTCAATCGATCGAATTCCATGTATCGATCGATTGACTGGCGCGAACATGGGTTTTTCTACAGAATTCGAAGTTGAGTTTCTAGGGGCATACTTGTCTTTTAATATTTGTTTTAGGGTTTTCTTATGTTTTAGAGGCCTCCTATATAAAGTCTTTTAAAAAAATAATGTAATCAGTTGATTATTGAATGAAAAAAAGAGCTTTTGCTTGTGTGCTTGAGATGAGCGTTCATGAAGAGTGAATATTCGCTTCCCGAGAAGGGTTTGGTGTGAAGCCCAAAATCTATCTTCTATCTATCTCTTGATTTTATATTAATTTCTCTGATTGTTTTGATCCCATAAGCTTCAAATCCAGCCGTTATCTTTTCCCAAAATTCCTAAATCTGCTCCATTGATTCGAACCAATCTCAAAATCTTAAAATTAGCCATCCAACCTTGAAATACCTCGAAGTTTATAAATCCTAGATCCCATCTAAGTCCCCAAATCAATCCGATTCAAGCCCAAACTTCATCCGAGCCATCAAACTGACCTGAATCAGAACCCTTAGAGGACTTGTGATTCCATCATTGAGCCACGAGCGGCGCCCTAATCTAGAAACACTAGAGTTCTACCTCTAGACTGAACTACACCGCGAATCTAACGGATCTAGCACACGGACCGGACTTTACTCGAATCTAGCGCGATTTTCCAAAGGAAAACTACGAAACCCAAAGGTATCCGCATTATTTTCAGATTTATTGTTTAATTAATTTAATTTAATTTAATTTTTACAATTAATTAAATCATAGCATTCACGTAGTTTAGGGTCCTTGTCTTGCATCAAAGAAAGTTGTGAAGCCTCAGGTTGGGGACATCGTGGGGAAGAGGAGATGCTGGGAGCCAATTATTTTCTGGAGCATGTTCTGGAATTCTCTTTCACTATTGGAAAGGAGATTGAAGGATTTAGAAGGATGCATCTCCATAAAGCTAGGGTGTTTTTTGGCAGAGATGAACAATGCTCCTTACGGTGAGTCAATGATCCTAAAAGCAGCCGGGGCGGCCGCCCGAGCGGATCGGACCCCCGAGCCCCACGATTTAGGTGCGGGGCGGTGTATGAGGCGGATTGGGCCCGCCCACCCCGCCTGGGTGGTCGCTCGGGAGGGCCCAAAATCGGTTCAGGTTCGGACGGGGCGGGGGCCTATAAATACGTTTTAAGCGTTTTTTTTTTCTCATTTCGGGCTAACCTAACAGCCCTTTCTTCCTCTCTACTCTCTTCCACAGCCGACAGCCCACACCCCACAGTGTCACCGACGACCACAGGTAGGGGTTTTTTTTTCCCATTTTTTCTCGCCATTTTTACTCTCTTCCTCTCCTCCTCTCTTCTATAGCGGGTAGCCCACACCCCATAGCGTCACCGGTGACTACAGGTAGGGTTCCATTTTTTTCACCATTTTTTACTATTCATTTTTTTTTTCTGCAACTTCTTCTTTGAAGCACTGGCAGCAACCCTCCGGGCTCCGGCAAGTCGGCAACCCTCCCGGGGGCTCCCACAATGCAACAACCAAGTATTATTTATTTATTTATTTTTTAATTTCTAAAATAGCCAACAATTAATTTTCTCCTTTTTCTAGTTTTTTTTTCCTTCTTTTTTTTTTTCTCCTTTTTTTTCTGTTTTTTTGTTCTTTTTCTTCTTCTCCATTTTTTTTCCTTGGGCCCTGGCAATTTTCTTCTTCTTTTTTCTCCTTTTTCTTTTTTCTGTTTTCTTTTTCTTTTTCTTCTTCTTCTCCTCCTTTTTTTTTCTTCGGTTTTCTGGTTTTTGCCCCTTCGTCTTTTTTCCTTTTTTTTTCTTTTTCTTCTTTTTTCCTGCATAATATATATATATATATATATATATATTAATATGTTATACGCTTATACTGTCTGTAATACTGTAGAGTGTAGTCTGTAGTAAATGTATAATCAAATATGTTGTGTTGTGACTGTGTATACTTTAAAAAATTATTTATATATATATATATATATATATATATATATGTATGTGTGTGCTCAGCCTCAGTGCTGTGAGCCTGTGACTGTGTGTATACTCAATATTGTATAACTCTCTCTCTCGCTCTCTCTCTATATATATATAATATGTTATATGTGTGTGCGCATATTTTATATATGTGTGCTAATATATGTTAATTAATATTATAAATTTATTATATATATATATAAATAAAATTAATTAATTATATATCTAATATTTTTTTGATATTTTTTTTGGATGTGTAGTTCACAGGTTTGAGCTTCAAACGCTCAAATGTCGTCTTCTTGTGCATCAATCGGTGCATCCGGAAAGAATAGTGGGGTTCTTGGTTGGAAGTATTGCCATTTGAAGGATCCATCAAATTCAAAGAGAATAACTTGCAGTTTTTGTAAAAAGGAATGACATTCCGGCATTAATCGGTTGAAGAAACATTTTGCTGGTGTTCAGGGGGACATATTCCTTGTAAAGATGTGTCAACAGAGGCTAGGAATGAGATGCTAAGCGCTCTGAACTTGATCAAAGAAAAGAAAGTCACCAAGGAAAAAGAAGCTCAGACAATACGGGAGTCTGTGCGGATTATTAGTGATGATGAAGATGAGGACTTAGGTTCCGGTGATGAGGGTAAGGAGGGGGTAACTAGCGAAAGTCGCTGCTTCTTATCAAAGAGACCACGCACTCAGGAGCCGATGGATTCTTTTGTGCGCCGCAAAACAGCTAATGAAGTGAAGGGAAAGGGGAAAATGCGGCAAACCATCCTCCCAGAAAACTTATCGAAAGAGATAAAAGGACGTGTAGACCAACACGTTGCTAGATGGTTCTATGTCCACGACATCGCTTTTGACACTATTAAAAGAAAATATTTTTTGAAAATGTGTAAAGCAATTGGCCAATATGGGTTAGGATATATTCCTCCTTCAGATTATCAGTTGGGGGTTCCTTTGTTGATGGATGAGGTTGACAAAGATATTAATCCCGCATAAAGAGGCATGAGATACTTATGGTTGTTCTATCATGATAGACGCGTGGACAGATAGAAAGGCAATGAGTATAATGAATCTTTTAGTGCATTGTCGTATGGGAACAACGTTTTAAGATTGGTTGATGTTTCGTTAGAAATTCATGACGCACAGTTCATCTATGAGTTGGTTGAGCAGTGCATACAAGAAGTACGGGAAAACAGAGTGTCCCAAGTGGTCACCGATAATGCTGCAAACAATATGGGAGCTGTAAAAATATTAGAAATTAATTATCCAAGTATTTATTGAACTCCTTGTGCGGCACATTCGATTGACTTGATGTTTCACGATATGGGTAAGTGACGCGGGACGATAACCCTAAAATGCGGAATATGATTTTAATGCGATTTGCCGAAATTAATTAGAATTTAATCAAACGTAATCTCAAAACTATCTTAAATACCTTAGGGTTTAGAGAATTCAGGTTGGTAGATCACACGAGATCCAGTTAGGGTCCAGTCCGATGCGCGAGTACTATTAGATTTGAGGCAAGATCGGCCTAGAGATAGAACTCTAGCTTTTCCAGGCTTAGGCGCTCGTCTTCGATCCGATGTAGATTCACGGTTCGAACCAGGATGGCGGAAATAGGTTATGGGTCTGTAATAGGTTTTGGTTCTGTAACTGGTTTATGGTTTTCGGATCGGTTTATGGTTTAGAAAAAAAAAAGGTGTTGGCTATGTTTGATTTAGGGTTTCAAATAGGCTTAGGGTTTTGGGATCGAAAGGAAACAATTAGGCTACGGTGTAGGGGAAGCAAACACAGATCGAGAGATAACCAATATAATAGAGAAGATAACAATGGCTTTTAGGAATCACTCCCTTGGCCTCACACCAAACCCATCTCAGGCAAAGAATATTCAAGCATAAAAGCATTCAAAATATTCAATAACTAATTAAAAAGTCTTTACAAGCCTCTATATATAGGCCACCAATAATTAAAATTCGAAATAAAGAGTTCTAATAGAAATAAAACACAAAAATGCAAGTTTTCGCTAAAAAAAACTCAAATTTCGGAAGCCCGTCACGATGTCCACGGACGTCCGTAGTGCCCATGGACGTCCGTGACCTACGAGGATGAAGGGCAAAATCACGACGACGTCATCAAATCATCATCATCACGTCTCACTCATCACGGACGTCCGTCACTGTTCACATGAACAGTAACTTTTTTTTTTTTTTTTTTTTTTTCTGAAGTTGAAATTCTATTGCGGTTCAACTTCAATACTTTCAATCTTGACGTTCCCCGTCAATAAGCTAACGCAGATAATGAGGGTCGTTGAAAAAGCAAAGACTGTATTAACATTTATATATAATTATTAGTGTGTTGACTTTGATGAGGAAGAAGACAAAGAAAAAAGATCTTGTTAGAGCCGGGGTCACGGTTCGCTACTGCTTTTCTCAGTTTACAGAGTTTTTTTACGTTGAGGCTCCCATTAAGGGGCATGTTCTCCTCTGAAGATTATAAGAAATCCAAATGGTATAAAGAGAGGGTTGGGAGGAAACTAGAGAGTATCATATTGAGCAATGCTTTCTGGAATGACGTGGTTTATGCTTTGAAGGTCTTCCAACCGCTCGTAAAAGTTCTACAAATGGTTGATTCGGATGCCCCTATTATGGGACACCTCTGCGCATCCATTGAAGAGGCAGAAAGAGAAATTAAAGCTTCTTTCCAAGACAAGGAAGCTCGAATTCAGAAGGTATTGGAGATCATCAAAAGGAGATTTGAAAAGCACTTAAAGCATCCATTGGTTGCAGCAGGACACCTCTTGAATCCTTTCTACTACTATAAAGAAAGAGAAAAAATTTGTAGAGCACCATTGTTTATGAATGGCGTAAACAATTGCATTAAAAAGTTGATTGATCCTGAACTCCAAGGTGCCAAAATTTTTCAAGAGATCAGTTGTTATATGAATTCGGAAAAATCTTTTGGAGATTCCTTAGCGATCAAGTAGAGGAATGTGGATATGAAGGTATTGCATTCAGATAAGAGGCTTGACCCAAGTAATTTACAGTTAATTATTATTTTAATTATAATTAATATTTTAATTTAAAGGTTTCAATTAAGTAATAATTCCTTAACTTAATTTTCTTTCGGAATTAATTAAAAGGTATTTGGTGGGAATTGCATGGTGCGGAAGCTCCCAACTTGCAAAAGATGATACTATAAATATTGAATTTAACATGCAGTTCTTCTGGATGCAAGAGAAACTGGAGCACGTTTGAGATGGTAAATACTAAATAAATTTATAGAATATAAACATATATTTATGTTATTATATTTAATTATTTATAAAATTAGTTATGAACCTTAAGGAGTTAGGGCAGCTGGCCAGGTATTTGCTTCCATAAGCAAGAGACCTGAGTTCGAATCCCCTCCCCCCCTTGAGGCCACCCTAAGGATTTATATCCCGTGCTGACCTAGCATATGTTAATTTGGGGTGTGCATGTGCCCCTGGGATTAGGCGGGTGGTCTAAGAGGCCCTGGATACCCAGGTCTTCAAAAAAAAAAAATCAGTTATGTATATATCAATTAAAATATTTTTTGCTTTATATATGCAGATCCACTCAAAAAAAGAAATAGAATTGGTACCTCAAAGTTGAATGATTTGGTATATGTCCAATTTAATACCAAGCTACTAGGTCGCGGGTCTAAAAGAAAGGAGAAAGTCGATATCTTGCTCTCTAAAGACAAAGAAGGGATACTTGATTGGTTAGTCGACCCTAATGAAGAAGTATTTTCTGCGAGTCCTTGACTTGGGGTGTTGTTGGCGAGGCTTTAGGTGCAAATGAAGAAGCACAACCAAGGAGCACGAGAACCGTCACACAACTAATGAGAGAAATTAATTAGGAGGAATTTGATGTAGAAGCGAGAGATGAAGGGGATGATGTTATCGAGTTTATTCCTTCCGATAATGATGAACTTGATTTATAAAACGAAGAAGATGAAGATGAGGAGGGACATTCAGAATGAACAATTATGTGTTTTAATATATGTTATATTTTTAGACTACCTGATTATGTGAAATTGTGATGGTTAAAGTTGAACTTCATATTTAGTAGTAATGTAGTATTTACTTGAATTGAATTCAATTGTGTGTTTAAATATAATTTCTAAACCTTTAATTTCCTCTTTTGATACTCTAATATATATATATATATATATATATATATATATATATATATATATATATATATATGTGACAGCCTAATTTTTGAGGGGCCTACCCAGTCACCGCCCCGCCCGATCGGCCCGAAAATCCACCCAACCGCCCGAACCCACCTGCCGACTTTAGGAACATTGGGGTGAGTGATTGGCACTAATGACCTATCGGTCTTATGTCGTTTAGAGCTTAGAGAAGGGACAAGTTTTATATGGAGATTCAGATCTTGTAATGTTGATCAGATGGCTGAGAGGAGAGGTGCAATTCAATTTATTTTCTGAATCTGTTTCAGAGTTGATATTGTGACAACGTGGTACTAAACAGGTTTCAAATGACAGCTAGAAAACAAAGATAAAATAAAAGATCCAACTGAGGGAATTAAGGTCTTTTCAGAGGGTGGTCTATATGTAGGGGAGGGAGGGCGTTAGGCATGTATGAAATGGGGAAAGGTTGGTAAGTCGTCTAAAGAGCATGGGGTTTTTTTTAGGTAACAAAGATGGTGATGACATGAAGAAGGTGGGGAGGATACATAAGGCATGTTATCAAATGATTAAGGGAAAAATTCTTGAGATACTTTAGAGGTCAAAACCAGTATCTTTCCCAAGCTATTGACCACTATTTAAAGCAATTATTGCTTACTCCATACTCTTCTTCCTGCTTTTAGAACTGTTTGAGGTTTGAGAACTAAAGAGGTCATGTTTTGAATGGTGAAAGGTGCATGGGAGCTTCTGCATCAAATTGGTTTTCAAAATTGGATATCAAGTCAATTACAATGTCTTTATTCTTGGCATCTCGAAGGGAAGCAGGGAATGCCTCTTATAATACACTGGTAACAAATATAAAGGCGATGATGAATCATCAATAGCTTAGACATGCTAGGGGTGTGGATATTAGTCAAGGTAGAGAGGGAACCAAGAGTAGATAGATTAGGCAGTATCCCATCATAGTTGAGCGGACAGAACTCAATTTTGCAGAGGAACATGATTCACCCTTTTGGAAGTTAGACATCTGATGTTGGGGTGACCTCTTTCTGTTTTCTATACGAAAAGGTCCATAGGACCAGCTGCTCGTCATGCCAAGGTCCCTACTTGTTGTAGATCATCAAAGACCTCTCCTCTCAATTCCCAAACTCCCACGCTCAATAGCGACATTAGAACCCCCTCTATACTTCTGTTCGTCTTCTAGTTGTTATCAATGAATCTGTATTACTCTTCTTACTTTGGAAATTTCTTCATCAAAATTATCTAGAATACTCATTTCCTAGTACAACTAGTAGTGAAGTAGCATTTCCGTTTTTGGTTGTTCATCTGCTCTATCTTTTTCCCCTGTGTACCAAAATGACATCTCTCTTTGAGGTTTTTTAACTTTCCTTAGCATATTAAGGCACCCTGTTATATCCCCCTTCTTATGTGCTACATGTGTTTTGATCATGTAATTCCTCCATTCATCAACCGCCCATCACATAATTTACACTCTACTTTTAGGGTACACCCATTAGATATTGTCCCGTATAGCCACCCAATATAGTGCTCATGAGGCATTTTAAAATGCATGAACATAATTTCAAATAATTAGAAGCGTGTAACATATAAAATACTGAAATATTTTAACTTAATTAATAAAGTGTAAAAAATATTCTATTACTTAAATTACTTATCAAAATGATCAAAAAAGTAATTTTAATAGATCACAGATCCTAAGTACTATTTTTAAGCTGATACTTCAATTAATTAGACAATACAAAAGGAGAGCGGTGACTTGCACACGAGATTTGTACTGTTGCACATGGTTTAAAAAGAAGGACTTGGTATTTTTGGGACCTGTGCCAGGTGGGATACCATGAAACCCGTATCCTTTGAAGGCCATGATCTAAAGATCTTGGGTGCAATATATTGGCACGAAACATGACGGGGACGCCAACATCGTAGACATCGGATATGGACCTTTTCGCGTGTACCGACGTCAGAAGAAGCGGAATGAAAATCAGAACCAGGCGAACAAAAACACTATTTCTGGAGTGACATATATATATATATATATATATAAAATTTGATCGATCAAATGCCCATTTTGATCGATTGACCTCAGTTCGATCGATCGAATTCCAGCGGCGATATATTGATATATGTGTTTCGATCGATCGGGTTTCACTTTCGATCGATCGAATTTCAATTTCGATCGATCGAAATCGCGCAGAGTAATTTTAAATTTTAATTTCGAACTTGAGTGTTAAGGGCTTATTTGTCTTTTATTTAGTATTTGTTTTAGGGTTTTCTTTTATTGTAAGACCTCCTATATAAGGTCCTTAAGAAAAACATTGTAATTAGTTATTGATTATGAATGAAAAGAGCTTTTGTTTGTGTGCTTGTGATGAGCCTCTACGAAGAGTGAATCTTCTTCCCGAGAAGGGTTTGGTGTGAAGCCAAGGGTGTGAAGCCCACAACATCTATCCTCTGCCTATCTCTTTATTTTATTTTCTTTCTTTGCTTCTAAATTTTTTTTCATACACCCGAAATCATAAACCCTAGCTTTTGACTAATCCATTGAACCGATTCGAATCAACAACCGTAGATCCCAGCAGAGTTATTAAACTCTTCCGCATCAAATACCCAGAGAAAATCAGTGATCCCATCATTGAATTGTGAGCTCTCTAATCTGGAAAGACCTAGGGTTCTATCTCTAGGACCGATCCGCATCGCTATTCTAACGGACCTAGCGCAAAGGCTGAACCCTACTCGAACCAAACATGATCTTTCACTTGGAGGACTACGAACGCCTAAGGTATTCATTATATTTTCTGATTTATTGTTCAATTTAATTCAATTTAATTTCGGCAAACAATTAATCATCGCATTCACGTAGTTTAGGGTTTTGTCCTGCATCAAAACACAATCTTTATCATAAGGTTTAACGCAGTCAACTGTTGAATCTGATGATGGCCTCATTGCATTTAATCATATGATAGAGATTGTGTTTCGTGCCAATCTTTAGCACCATTTATCTTTACATCATGACCTTCAAAGATGGTGTTCCATGTGGCACATGTCCCAAAATATCATGTCTTTTGTATTAAACTATATGCAACGGCACAAGACTTTTTTGGGACCTGTGCCAGGTGGGATACCATGAAACCCGTCTCCTTTGAAGGCCATGATCTAAAGATCTTGGGTGCAAACTATTGGCACAAAACATAATCTTTATCATAATGTTTAACGCAGTCAACTGTTGAATCAGATGATGGCCTCATTGCATTTAATCATATGATGGAGATCGTGTTTCGTGCCAATCTTTAGCACCATGTATCTTTACATCATGACCTTCAAAGATGGTGTTCCATGTGGCACATGTCCCAAAATACCATGTCTTTCGTATTAAACTATATGCAACGGCACAAATCTTGTGTACAAGTAGTAGCTCCCATGTAAAAAAATTAATATTTTTTTATGTCAATCAAACATTAATAACCCATAGATCTGAAGTATATCTATCTATATAAAATTCAAATCTATATTAGGGATTAAAGTAGAAAAGTTTCAAAATTTTCATTAAAATCTGAATTTACTGATTTTTAAAATGTAATATAAAAATTATTTTTCCTCCAATTTAATCAATCATCAATCCTATTTGGGGAGACTAATGATGAGGTGGACACTGGATTCCTTGTCTAGAGAGAGTTTCAAGGAATTTCTTATGTATTGGGGAGAGTCTCCCCCTTCCACCAACTTTATTCAGTGTTTACATTTGTTTTATTTTTTCAGTTCATTGATAAAATCATTATTCATCAAAAAAACAAAGATGGGACAAGGCAGTGATCATGAAAGTGGTGATTTTCACCATCTAAAGGTTTTAGAGAAAACTGTTATGTAGGTGGTAGGATCATTGGCATTATTTTGATACTTTTAACCTTTCTAAAGTGTTATTTATTAATGAGACCAACTCCTATCACTGGCTTTATCTGGTTAAAGAAAAATGTAATAGCCTTTTAAAGGCTATGACATGCCAAAAGCGGACTTTTAAGGATGCCAGGACCCGTGAAATTTGTTCGTGTCAAAATTTGAGCGTGAGAGAGAGAGAGAGAGAGAGAGTTCAATCGATGTAATAGTATTGAAGTCGATGATAGCCCACTGACCCTTTATTAAAATTTGCTGATTAACTTTGTCTATTGTCCAGAATCTAGATCAGCTTCTGTTGCATATGCTATTTTAAACATGAAATATTATTCCTCTAATGGAATGTTTTCATATTTCTCAAAAGAAGAGTGCTTGCATATTCTTTCTCAAAGTCTATCCAAATATAGTTCAGTTCAGTGGCATGTAGAGTTATGTTCTGTTAGGCTAGCAATTGTTATTTGGGTTCGAAATAAATAGGGTTTGCAAGTAAATCTAGGTTGCTCTCAATGGAACATGAATGCCTGAAAAAGAAATACAAAGTATCTCTGGGAAGTTATTCTGGTTTTATGTGATCTTATCCTACTGGCCAACATTTAAAATCTTGCGAGCTAAAATAAGATAATGAATTTCAGAATCAGTGGAGAAATTCTACAATTGGAGACAGTGACTCAGTCGGAAGCAATGAGGAGGCGCTATCGTTTCTTAAGTCATTTTTCCTTGACAACGACATTTCAGGTGCCTAACTATATGTAACTTATCATACTATGTGTGGTAAACTGATTTCTCACCATTCATCATCAAACAATTGCAGCTCTGTGAAATTGATCTGAGTGACATATTGCCACCCAGTTCCCTGTCTCCATTCATAGATGAAATCAAGAAACGCCAAAGTCAGCGGAAGCGACTTGCTAAGAAGGTATTGGCATATGTCTAACTAATTACTGTGCGCTGTTAACGTCTTTTTTTTTTTTTTTTTTAATTTCAATTTTTATTTACCCTGTTACTATTTCTTCAACTTTGATGCTCTAATTTATTTATTTTTAGTTACTGCTTCCTAGTAAGTTGGTTTGGAAAAAAATCATTTTTAATAAGTAGCATTCACGAATATGTTTGTTCTTGCTGTTGGTGAGGAGATAGGAAGGCATGTCTCTTCGTATTTTATTAGCCATCCCATGTTCAGATTTGTCTCTCAGGTTGGCATTTATGTTTAACTTAAAACTAATGAGAGTATCTGAAAGGTCCCAACAAGAAATAGTGCAAATAGAAGTAGCCATACCCATGTACCCTTGTTTGAAGAGATTGGCACCTCTAAAGTACACATACCTATGTTGTATTGACACTTGTGCCAGGAAGGATTAGAATCTTATCTGAACCAAGATGCATCTCCCAGTATGCATCAGATTATCAAGATGGCAATATGAGACTTGTATTGGTCCGTTGCGATTGATACTAACCAAATTAGGCTAAATTTTCCCATCATATCTTCTGGTTCAAATTCGGATCATTTTACTGATTTACTCGTCGGTATGGTGTTTTTCAAGTCATATGCATACAAACACCTGGCTGATTTGGGTGCATGGGTGTGAAGTTGTCTGGCCATTATTTGAAAAACAGAACTTTAATTCAGCTTGTTCATTGCTGGAAACTTGGGTTCAGGAGATTCTGCGAGGTTGGATTGGCAATTCACGTACTCCAAATCTAAAAATATCCCAAAGTTCTAGAGGATAAAACCAATCGAATAAGCTATGGATGGTACTTCCCAAACTGGGCAAGTTGTGGAAATCCGTTTCATAATTAAATCTCAATATTCATATATTCCTGCTATATTACCGCATCACCTAGTGATTTGTACCAAGTATGCTGGGTTTCTAATTCTCCATTTAGTAGTGGTCCAGTTATTTTCAATTATATCTGCAAGGTTTATGTGTTCTGGTATTGTTGAGGAATTTCCTTCTTTGAGTTTCATTTGATTTCTAATCACTCTACTTCAGTGCGTTGTAGCCTTAGCTTGGACGAGAATTTGTTAGGTATTTTCTTCCTATAGCTAACCTGCATTCATCTTTTGAGAGGGGATTATGAATATGATGAAAAATGGATAATGAAGGAACCAGGTTAGTAGCAAGTTGGCACAGTCGGCATTGCATGTCAGCAGAACCATACCTGTACTCTACTCACTTGCCTAATTTTGAGTTTTTATTTTATGTTTGTCAGTGATTAGAGAATTTGTATTAAAAAATGAAAAAAAGAGAATATGCACAAAGATGACGAGGATCCAAATTTAATAGGATATTGGATGGGCTCCCAACAGTAATATTACTACAATATTATTATACTAGTCATGTACAATAGGCTTTCCAACTTGATGTCTGTCCAGTTCAGCCCCTTTTTTGCAGCCCGTCTGCAAGGGAGTTTACCTCTTGCAGAACATGCTAAGACACACTCCCATGCCTTAAATTATCTATCTGATTGAAAATATCGGCGAGCCTCCAAGGAGCTTACTCACCCAACAAGTAATGTTGCTCAAGTCCTGTTCAACGATCATAGAGTCGAAGGATAGAGATCAAACAGCTTTGGGTTCCTCTCCAACGGTCATCATAGTTGAGAGTTATCTGTCAATGATGATTCTCTTCAGGTACCCCAAAGCCCCTTGGGCCCAGGTTGCTCAATGAGCACCCACCAAAATTCAGTTTGACCGAATTAATGGAGGAGGCATCCAAGCAGCAGCAATATAGTTTTGTGATATGCTCCGTTGAATACAAACAGTCCAATGTCTTCAAACAACATCCACACACCAGAGCCCATCTAATAACTTTGTTCTTGATTGGTGCAATGGATTTCGAGTCAGAATGCTACATTCTTCAAAACTTCATCTGTTTCGCCCCCAAATGATAGGGAAAGGAATGATGACTAGAAACCTAACCTTAAACCTACCCTGAACCTAGTGAGGGTTCGAATCACAGAATTGGGAGAGGTCGGAAAAGATACATTTGGAGCAGTAAAAAAATGATAGAAAAGGATTGCCCCCCCCCCCCACTTAGAGCAGGGAACTGGTTTTGCACAAGATGCTTCCACCTAGGAACTCCAGCTATTGTAATTTTTCATCGATGAAACTGTGATGGTATGAGAAATTGGCTAAAACAATATCTTCTGATGAGAGCAGAACCCAGAAGAAGAAGAAAGCTTAATGAAGGAGCAAGAGAATGATAGAAAAGGTTGATTGCGGGACCTCGGTAAAAGGGGGGGAATATAGAGAGTAAAGAGACTTACAAAGCTCCAAACCCAGTTACTTATGGGGAGAAGTAATAAAACAAAGAACATGCTTTGAAGAGGCACTAGGGAGAAGGAGGCACAGAAAGTGGAAAAAACATACAGAGTGATAGTCATGGGTGAACCAATTGATATGATCTCACCAAACCAAAAGAAGGTGATGCTCGATCTTTCAAAATAATTTGAAGAATGCAGGAAATTGTTGAGTGAAAGAGTGGTGGTTTGTCGATCCTGGATATGGCTACGATAGTTGCAGAGGCCGAAAAATAAGTTTAAAGTCGATTTGGGGAGGGGGGGATCATATGGAGATGATTGTTCATGCAGGGTCGGCACATTCTTAATCATGTGCAATAGAAACATGTGGTGGAGGAAAGCAGACTTTTGGCATGGAGATGGCATCCTTAAAATTATGGGACAAAAACGTAAGCTCAATCGAGATGTGGGAAAAAGGGAAATGGAGTATGCATAAAGGTGTTTGGAGTGTCTCTGTGGGGGGGAGGAATGCTTCATACAACTTGGAAATTGTGGTGTACTCATGGATGTTGACCAAAATACTACAAAACGAGATGACCTCACCATGGATCAGAATCACAAAAATCCGGTATGTATCGGTTTGCCCCCAAACCGATATGGATCGGTGTATCAGCCGTTAAAAATAAACATATCGGTCAACACGTTGATCAATGTAGCAACATATAATTTCCAATCATCGGTTGTTTCGGCCGATACTTTTAAATTATCGTCCAATAATTTTGCCAACATATTTGGTCGATACATTTGAATGTATCGACCTGGTGACCTTTGAAACCAATATGTATCGGACGATATGTATCAGATTTTACCAAGATAGGGTTTAGGGCTTAGGTCAATGCTCAGCGAGGAATCCTGAGCTAGTGTGCAGAATAAATGATTAGCTAGAAATCGTCCAACAAATTACAATTTCCCGCAATATCGATGGAAATTTTGAAAATTGTGATGTAACTGCAAGCATGGTATCAAAACTCGGCCTATACCGATACGTATCGGCGATACCATTGATGCCAAATGCGACCACATATGCGAATATGTGGTCCCACGTTTATATATCGCATATGCCATCATGGCATATATGATATACAGCAGCAGTATGCGATCGCATATTGGTCCAACGGTCATATTTATGACCGTTGGGTTTTTTTTTTGCAAATTAGGAGCTCTTCCACCTCTATAAATTGAGGGGGCTCTCTTCTTCTCTTCACCGCAACTCATTTAGAGTCTCTCTCTCTCTCTCTCTCTTACATAACCATGGTATTTCAATCTTTCCCTCTCTTTCTTTCTCATTTTTTAAAGTTATAATCTTCTTCAAACAAGAGAGAGGGGGGGGGGGTGTTCCTTCAACAGCTCTACCGGCACTCTAAAGTTCCTAGCATCGACTCTTAGTCTCCTACTGTCCATTCCTTCCTCCATGTCCAAGCAAGAAGAGAAGCATCATTCAAGATCCAAAAATCAAGATTGAAGCTTTTTCTTTTGTGTGGGAGGTTTGAGTATTTAATTTTAGTTTTTATTTTTAATTTTACATCAAGTCATCTTTCATTTTTCATCTTCTTAAATTTATATTGTTGTTATGTCTTTGTCCACGTATAGTGATCCTCTTAGACCAAGGTTTAATGGTCCAGGTTGGAAGTATGAACGTTACAAAAGTACGACGGAGAAGATCAATATCCAATGTACCTTTTGTCCCCATATTAGCATTGGTGGAATATCCTGACACAAGCAAAACTTGGCATGGCAACTCGAATCGAATGCTAAAGCATGTCCAAATGTAACTCCCCAGCTTGTAAGGGAGATTTTACAATGGAATGATAAGGTTTTAAGGACGAAACATAATAATGATGTAATTTTAGGAGACTACCAAGAAGGGGGTAGCCAACATTATCATTATGAGGAGGATGTGGAGGATGCTAGATTCACTCCCTCAACCACGACCCGTAGTAGTAGACCACCGGCCCTACCTTGTAAAAGAGCTCGTGGTAGTGGTAGTAGTTCGAGAGGCCGTGGTATAGAAAGATTTTTCTTGTGTAGACCACATCCCGAGGATGTGGTCAATGCAAGAGACAAAGATTGAATCGATCCAAACTACCATAGAAAATCGGTTTAAAGATAAAGATAGACCCACAACTATTCAATATGTGGCTAAGTGGATGTACCAAGCCGGTATTGCCTTCAATACCGTCAAATTAAAGAGTTTCCGAGTTATGGTTGAAGCTCTAGGACAATTTGGTCCGGGACTTAAAGCGCCCATATCATGAAATAAGACATACTTGTCTTACAAAAGAAGTCCAAGCGACCAAGAGTTTTCTAGTCGAGTATAAAGAGGATTGGAAAACATATGGTTGCACAATTATGGCCGATGGATGAACGAATAGGGTCGGTAGGTTAGTAAATTTTTTTTTTATTAATTGTCCTACCGATGCTATGTTCCTAAAGTCGGTGGACACTTCGACCGAATCCAACACGACCAAATATCTTTTTCAACTCCTAGATAAAGTTGTAGAGGAGGTTAGAGAGGAGCATGCTGTCCAAGTTTACTGACTATGCCGCTAATTACGTGGCCGTAGGTAGGCTTCTTATGCAAAGGCGACCCCACATACATCGGTGAGGGGGAGTTCTTTAAGTCATTGAAGAAATGAAGAAGATGAAATCCAAGAAGAAGAGGATCCAGATGATATAGATTCCATCTTGCTGAGATCGGATGAAGAAGAAACGGAGGAGGAAGTATACATTGAAGAAGGTGATGATTCGGATGATGAAGGCAATGCTAGTGATCAAGGATCAAAATTTCGGGTTTCATTTCGGTTTCGGAGGGGATCAAAACCGAAAATTTGAATTTTGGCCGAAATTTCGGCCGATAATTTCAATCCCATACATTTAATGACCAAAATTTCGGTCCTATATTACTGTTTCGGTGGGGACCGAAATTGATAATTTCAGTCATTTCGGCCGAAATTTTGATCCTTGCTAGTGATGACAACAATACTACCCTTAAACTGTATTTTTCAAGTTTTTTTTAAAGTTTCAAATAGTTAATGTATCTTTTTTGTTATTTCTTTTAACAAAACGGAAGTTTATTACGTTTATTGGTCACCACAATGTATGTAGTTTATTTGTAAGACCTTATATTATTCCCATTTATTTTCCAATTTTTTCAGATTTTTTGCATCTTTTTTTGTATTTATAAAAAAAATCGAAATGCCATATGCGATTGCATATCACATATGGTTGCATATGTGAAATGACAACAATGGGCGATACGTATCGGTTTCGTTGAGATTAATGTTGTCAAAATTGATTTGTATCGTAATATCATTTTGGATTTTGTGAATTGGATTGAATCGTTAAATCTTTGAACCGTAAGATTCATCATATTTTTATTAAATAAGAAAGAAATTGAAAAAATATCTAATAAATTTAAATTTTGAGTTATACCAAAACATGCCCCATAATCAATTATACAACATAATATTTTATTCACAAACTATATAAAATGCGAATCAAGTATACCTGATTCAAGATTGATTATAAGTGTCAAAGTATATCAAAGAAGTACGTATTGATATAAATATACAAAACTATAGCTGAACTCTTCTACTTCCTCCTTAACATTAATCATCACTCAGCAATCATGAACAAGGATATATTGATTGATTAATGTTTCCATAAAAGCTCAATCATCAAGGTTTTTAGAGACCAATCTATAGCAAAAGAAATTAAATATAAATAATGAGTCCTTTACTTGAAACATGAAAAAAATTCGTTAAGATGTGCTGTCCACCAGAGACCTTCAAACTTCATAACCATGCCTCCCTGTAATGGGCCCTTGACGTAAGATAACTTTTGTGGCAAATGGGAACCAGATCCATCTTCTGAACACAAAAATATATTTTTTTTAAAGAGCAAAATGGTTTTTGTAGAAGACGAAAAAATCTTAGAAATTTTTTATAAGAGTGAACTTAAAGAACTTCAAAAAAATATTTTTCTTAAAAAAGGCAAAACGTGAACAAAAAAAATTCGAAGATAGGGTTCACGGTCAATCTATGACCGTGAATTTCCATATGAATCAAATCGTAAGATTCGTCGAATCCTAGGATTTTAATCTAATTGTCCGATTCAATCTATGAATCGTAAGATTTATATGAATCTAAGATTTATTACATAAATCGAATCACTGGGCATGGGATTTGATTTGAATCGACATCGTAAATCGTAAGATTTTGATAACAATACTCAAGAACCAAAACCGATACCACCTCAATACAAGTATCGAGGTGGTCTGTATCACTATCGGACCGATACTATCTCGGTAACGGCCGATCCTCAGTCTTTATTTCTGATTTCAAACTTCGAAGCCCCAGACCGAATCAGAATCACACCATAGGATCAGAAACCTCTGCAGTTCTTAATTATGGAGTCAAAGTCTCTCGATTCAAGCCACATATTCTCAAATCTAAAAACCTCGCCAACTCTTAATTATTGTTTGCATTTATTGTCTTGTAAATGTTTTATAAAAAAATTGTTCTGTGGTTGCTTATTAAATCTGAAAGTAAGTACTATGGAGTGTGTTGAGTTTACTAACTTCCATGAATCCTCTGACTATCTCTTACTGGAATTTCTCAAAACTCAGTAGTTTTCTTCAAAGTGCATATTTATACACCACGAAACGATCTTTCCAAGTCGATGATGTATTTGGTGTCAGGTTTAGGTTGTCTATTGATTGTATTTCTTATAAACTGAATAGTTAGATGCCAGATACAAGCCACCACTAGTTGCGATGAAAACCCTAGTTTGATGAAGGGGGGTGAGGGCTCCCATGATCGGATGCAACAGCCGAAGCCGGCAAACCACCAAGATACTCTGTTCTGCTACGCACCGGATCTCACACCGTCGATGTTCCCAACAGCTGGGGTCGTATCGTACACTAAGGAAGTCACCGTACAAAAGCAGACTGGAGAGGTAGGTGAGCCGACGTGGATGCCGACAGAAAACGACGTCGTGCAGGAGCGTCCCTGAGATCCGATGGTCACCGAGGCTTCGGTGTACTCGCTGACGAAGAAATACAGAGGTAGCAAAAGATGTTTTTCTGGTTTTCCAATGCCAGAGACAGAAATAGAATGCCTCGTTTTTCAAGCTATGTGGGGGAGTCGACATGTCGAGGTCGAAGGGAAGCTTCCGGAAACCAGCACATGGGTTTGTTGGGGTTAGACCAAAAAGCGTCTGGTTTTGTCGATTTTGCAGCTGGGGAGTGTCGAGCATTTGACATGGAATCTTCTAGTGTTTGGCACGTGCTCCAGACGCGTGGGCTTGAAAAAAAATACTGGGGGGCGACAAGTGGCCTTTATTATGCAAATGGGGTAAAGCTGGCAGGGGTAACAATCTGGGCCTTTGGTGGGTCTGGTCCCTATTTGAACCTCCTTAAATTGGGCCAGGGTCTGCGTCCACTATGGTGCTGCTTTCGACGGGTTCTTCGATGATGGGCCTGAAACCTTGGGTCTTTGAGGTTCTGGAGAAAGAGAACTGGGCTGGGAATGAAGGAGTGGTGTCCCGGCGAGTTAATGGGGTCAACCAACAACTTCATCGCGCACTCTGGAACACCATCTTCTTCCCAATGAGCTCCAGCTTCCCGCCCCCTTGTGATGGCAGATCAGCCCTCAGCCATGAGTCCCTGCACTGTGTCCATCTCCTCCTCTGCATCGTTGGCAGAGATGCTGCCGTTGAATTCTCTCCGGCAAAATGAATCCGAAAATGTGCCCCCTCGATCAGCTACTCCGCGCTTTCGAAATGCGGATTTCGTGAAGAGCCGGGAAATTCAAATGAAATCGATCGTCTCATTCGTGTAGGTCGCAACCTCGGAATGTCTTGTTTGCTGACAAGACAACAACAAGAAGAAATGCAGTGTTGTTTCTCGGGAACTTGCTCGATTACAGTGGGGGATGTCAGACGGGAGGGGGGAGTTGGGAGTGCCTAACACCCATTTTCCGATCGAGGACAGGTTGTGCATTGTCTGATTATGAAAATGCTTTCCTGGAATGTGAGGGGTATTTGTGACGGGATTGGTGCTGATTCCGTAGGCGCGTCGGGCTGTATTCTAGTGGCCTGGAATTCCCTTATGTTCGACAAAGTGGATGAGGAAGTGGGGATTTACTCGGCTTCGGTTGTGATTTGGAATAAAGACACATGGGCAATTTCTGGTTTGAGCTTGCAGCCGTCGCAGCTAGATGGGACCACCCTCTATGCCTGGGGGTGACTTCAATGGGATAAGATGGGCGTACGAAAAGCAGTGTGGGACGCTGGATGTGGCAGTGATGTGAGATTTCAACGCCTTCATCTCCGATTGAGAGCTGATGGATGTTCCTCTAGCTGGATTGAGATTCACTTGGTCCAACCTTCAAGAAAATCCCTCGTTAAGTCGACTGGATAGGTTCTTATGCACTATGGAGTGGCTGGACATCTTTCCGGTTATCAAATTAGAAGGATTAGCAAGGGCCATCTAGGACCACAGGCCTTTACTGCTTAGTTGTGAAGCAAGGGGGAAGGGGTTTTCCCCGTTCCGTTTCGAAAACATGTGGTTGCTTGCTGACAAATTTCAAGTGGCGGTTCCTGCGTGGTGGAGTGATCCTGCGTTTGCAGGGACGGCGGCATTTAGGTTCATTTCCAAGCTTCAACGGGTCAAGGGTCGTATCATAGCTTGGAATAAAGAGGTGTACGGGCTGATCCACGTTGCGAAAGAGGCTTTGCTCCAACAGCTGACAGAGATCGATAATCTGGAAGAGCAAAGGGTCCTTTCGGACGAGGAAAGGGAAGAGAGAGTCCATAAGAAGCAGGAATTTAACAACAAATGCATGGCCGAAGAGGTGTGTTGGAAGCAAAAGGCTAAGGTGAAGTGGTTGAAAGCAGGGGATCACAACACCAAGTCGGTTGCCAACGCGTGGAGCAAAACCAATTATTTGGGAAGCATTGCTGTTGAGGGGGTGAGCTTCTCCGGTTATGTTATGAGCAGATCCGGGACCATGTCATCAATTTCTACTTAAGGTGTATTCCGGTGAAGGTCTGGCTCGACAAGAGTTGGACGGGCTGGTGTTTCAATCCATCTTGTCGGAAGAATGTGCGAGTGTGGAGATGCAGTTTAACGAAAACGATGTATGGCGAGCCATCAAGTTCGGGGGCAAGAACAAATCGCCGGGCCCCGATGGGTTCACCATGGAATTCTTCCATTCATTTTGGCCAATTCTAAAGGCGGGCCTAATGGAGGTGATTCACGAGTATCACACCTCCGAATTTATTGGGCGATGTCTCAACTTCACCTTTATCACTCTCATTCCAAAAAGAGACGGGGCTGAGGACCTGTCGGATTTTTACCTGATCTGCCTTATTAACTGCTTGCATGGATCAAAATTTCGGCCGATACCGATACGTATCGGTATTGGTATCGAACGATACATTGAATGTATCGTTCGATACATTCAATATAGTTGAATGTATCGAACGATACATTCAATGTATCGTCCGATACCAACCGGTACCGATATGTATCGTTTTGGAGCTCGGACTATACGTATCGGTAACCCGATATTTTGACCCATGACTGCTTGTACAAAATCATCTCCAAAGTGTTGGCCAACAGACTCAAACCGTTAATGCAGTGTGAGATCATCTAGGCCAATCAGGGAGCGTTTGTTTAGGGACGTCAACTAGTGGATCTGGTTGTGGTGGCCCAAGAAGTGATTAACTCGGCCAATCACGCGCGTTAGCCATCTGCCCTTTGGAAAGTGGATATGGAGAAGGCGTACGACTGCGTAAGTTGGGACTGTTTAGACTATATATGCTCAATAGGTTTGGGTTTGGGCTAATATGGAGGGGGTGGATAAGGGGCTGCTATTCCTCGGCCTGGTTCTCTGTGTTGATTATTGGGACGTCCGCAGGTTACTTCAAAACCTCCAATGGGATCCGTCAGGGTGACCCGCTCTCCCCCTTATTCAGTATGGTGGGCGAAGCGTTGACTGGTCTCATTGCGCCAACGATTCATTTTCATCTCATAGTCGGAATTCAGGTGGGATCTCAGGGTCGTTCCATCTCACATCTCTAGTATGTCGATGACACCGTCCTATTTGGGAGGGCAGATGTAGCGGAGTTCAGAACTCTATCAGAGGTCCTTTCGGTATACGAGGCAGTGTCGGGGCAGCAAATCAATTTACACAAGTCGGCGATTACGGGTATTGGGGTCATCGATTTATTGATGGACGATTTAGCGTCTACGGTGAATTGTGCGATTGAGAAGTTACGAATCAAGTACTTGGGTCTTCCTCTCGGGCTAAGACAACCTTCAGCTAGAGCATGGGAACCGGTAATTCAAAGATTCGAACAACGGGCTATCTTCGTGGAAGGGAAAATTGCTCAGCAGTGGAGGCCGTCTTGTCCTATTCAGCCTACCCATCTTCTATATGTTGATGTTCAAATGTCCGATAGGAGTGATCAATTGACTCAATTAAATCTAACGAAACTTCCTTTGGGAAGGGTCGGGTTTTGACAAACAATGCGATCTTGTTAATTGGGACACCTGTCAACTGTCGGTAAGCTGTGGGGGCCTTGGGATTCGCAGCTTGAGGTGGACCAATATTGCGCTCCTAGGGAAATGGTTCCGGCGGGCGGGTATGGTTGGCAAAAGCAACAGTCTTTGACGTGTTGTGTTGACCGAAAAGTATGGGCAATCGAATGGTAATTGGGGCCATGGGTCAAAATACTGATTTTCCGTTACGTATCGTCCTGACCTCCGGGACGATACGTACCGGATATCGGCCGATACATTCAATGTATTGGCGATACATTGAATGTATTGGTTTAATACATTATTTTATTTTTTTCTTTAAAATACCAAAAAATATTTAAAAAATCAAGAAAAATAAATTTCATGATTTTCTATTTGTTTCAACTTTTTTTAAAATTTATTTAAGGTTTATTTGATGCACATTTCATAATTTTATCAACGCATAACCTAAATTTCATTGTACATGACTCATGATCAAAATTAAAAGGTATATTGTACATGAAAAACTTACTTTAAAGTCACATTTAATTTCGTAGTGGTTATTGGCCCTCGTGATCATCATCATCGGTGCTCGAGCTTTCCCTATAATGTTTGTCATATTGATACCCATGATCATATGTGCCCCCTTGAAATTGAGGCATTAGCGACAAATATGGGTCAGTGGAACAGGTGAAGGTTGGTCCTCCAAAAATTTGACCAACGAAGTCATATGGCCCTGGGTAGGTTGGTTGAGGCCGATAGTATGAGTTACTGGTTGTTGAATCTTCGGTATTTTATAAGCTAAATTCCCCGAATCTAGAAGTCATATAATCCACATCATCTTGTGGACCTTGTGGTGGTGGTGGTGTTTGATAAGATTCCGACGTTCCTCTTCCTTCAACCCCTCCACCTCTAAATGTAGGAGTATCATACATTGTTACCGGCTCATCATCCCATGCGACAATCCTTCCATAAGAATAAGGATCAACATCATCCGCTCCACCACTAGTGCCAACGTGGGTTTCATCACCCCCACTATCACTCCCATTATCGTCATTATGACTACCGGGTTGTGTTTCGTCATCAGATCCAACCACTGAATAACGATTCAGTCTTCCACCTCGGTGGTTGGGAAGCCTGCTCCTCCGCGACTCTTCAGCATTATCCAGTTATGCGGTGCCCTCAGTATCTAACACTAGCTCTTCTCTCTCTTCGATACACTGATTGAAAGGGTCATCCTCCGTGAATATATAATCCAATTGGATGGGATCAAAATATTCACTATATGTAAGGTAGAATATGATAGATGAATTAGTATATGCCTCATCAATTAGATCAAATAAAAATTGTATAAACTAAGACTTCGTACAATTGCTTACCACGGTTTGTCCTTTGCATATTTCTGACCCTTAATCGCATGTTGTAGTGGCAGTAGACTAACTTTTCCAATCGTTCAATAGTTAGTCTATTCCTTGGCTTCGTGTGAATGAGAGAGAAGGTGCTCCAGTTCCACTCACAGTTCGACGAGGAACGTGTTTGCGATAAAACCCTCATTGCAACTCGCCTCAATATCGAGCCATCACCTCCATAATGCATCCACTAATCAGCGGGTTTATTGTACTTGATTTTAGATTGCCCCAACGGGGTCCCAAATGACCCATGTTTTTTACGAAACATGTCAATCTACAAAGATGGAATACAATAACCCACATATCAGTATAATGTTCATATGACATTTGACTTATTAGTCATAAGGTATGATTACTCACATCTCTGGTGGCCTGACCTTGGTCGGCCAACTCAGCGAGCATTCGTTGGATCACATTAAGCAAACCGTTGTACACTTCATCGGCCTCACTCAACTCGAAGCGTCGCGTATACTGAAAGGTCGGATTCAAGTAGTGTGCTATACATCAAATATGAACAATCTCATCAATATATGAAAACAACGAATAATATGAAGAATAATAAATAAATAAAAATCACTACATAAGCAGTTTAGCATGTTATACCTGCAGCATGCAAGTATTGATGGAATTGTGCATCCCACCTCTTGTCGATGATCACCCAATATCGTTTATATTTTGTAGGGCATTTGGTTTTAATAGCCAATTTTATTTTTTTCATTGATTCGTAAACAAACCCCATCTTTGGTTTCTCATCACTATCTACCAACCTCAACACTTGCACCAACGGGGTAGTGACGGCAATCAGGTAGTCAGCATCTGCCCAAAATTAGGGGTTGTAGATCAGGTCAGTAACTTCATTGCAAATAGGTCTCTTTGCTCGTGGGAGTTCTAACTCATATTTTCTCCATTCTTCGGAGTTGACCATACGTTCCAGCTCACGCTTATATCTAGCCAAGCTTTGTAGGGTTAGAAATTGTGTCGCAAATCGTGTAATCGTAGGCCGGAGCAGCTCGTTCTTGGTGAAATCTCTCATCAAATTCACCAACTTGTCACTGTTGTATAGGTAGGAAGCATGGGTCAAAATATCGTCCGATACCGATACGTATCGGACGATACGTATCGGTTTTGGACCTCACCGGTACGATACATACCCTATGTATCGTACCATAAGTAAAAACAGTAAATTATCATCCGATACGGACAAAATATCGTCCGTATCGGACGATAATTTCAAATTATCGGACGATAAATTGAAATTATCGTCCGATAATTAGTATAAAACTGTAAAAAAATGAAAAAAAATCAAATTATCGTCCGATACGAACGATAATTTGAAATTATCGTTCGTATCGGACGATAATTTGAATTTAATGTGGGCCCCACCGTAGACCCGACTTAAAAGTCGGGTACTACCCCTTCTCCTTCCCCTATTCCTCTCTTCTTCCTCTCTTCTTTCTCCTCTATTTTTTGATTATTTACCCCATAAATCGGCGCCAAATCGCACAAAATATCACGGGATCGACGTGGAAGGTACGTGTATTTCATTTTATTTCATTTTATTTCCTAAAATAAGGTAGATCTACACTAATTTAGTGTAGATCTACCCTAATTAAGTGTAGATCTACACTAAATAAGTGTAGATCTACACTAAATAAGTGTAGATCTACACTAAATAAAGGTAGATCTACACTTACTTAGTGTAGATCTACCTTATTTAAGGGTAGATCTACACTAAATAAAGGTAGATCTACACTTACTTAGTGTAGATCTACCTTATTTAAGGGTAGATCTACCTTATTTAAGGGTAGATCTACACTAATTAAGTGTAGATCTACACTAAATTAGTGTAGATCTACACTAAATAAAGGTAGATCTACACTAATTAAGTGTAAATCTACCTTATTTAAGAGTGTAGATCTACACTTAAATAAGGTAGATCTACACTAAATAAGTGTAGATCTACACTAAATAAGGGTAGATCTACCCTTAAATAAGGTAGATCTACACTAATTAAGTGTAGATCTACACTTAATTAGTGTAGATCTACCCTAAATAAGGGTAGATCTACACTAATTAATATTAAGGTAAATTTATCATTTACCTATATTAATTATTTAAATTATTTAAAATAATTAATATTATTTAAAATAATTAATATTATTTAAAATAATTAATATTATTTTAAATAATTTAAAAATAATATAAATAATTATTTAAAATATTTAAATTAATTAAAAGTAATATAAATAATTGGTAAAAAATAATATGATGGGTCAAAATTAATTATATGTGACCCCATTTAAAATATTTAAATTGATAGGTAAAAAATAATATAAATAATTATAATTAAGGGTCACATGTAATCAATATGGGCCACATATAATATGGGTCACATATCATATGGGTCACATATAATTAATAAAATAATAAGGTCAATATGGGTCACATATAATATGGGTCACATATCATATGGGTCACATATAATTAATAAAATAATAAGGTCAATATGGGTCACATATAATTAAATTTATTATTAAAATTAATATGGTCCAAATAAAAATTTTAATAATAAATTTAATTATATGTGACCCATATTGATTATATGTGACCATATTGATTATATGATACATATAATTAAAATAATTTATATTATGGGATATGTCCCATAAAATTTTAGAATAATATGAAATAAATTTCAAATAAATATTTAAAAATTAAAATAATATGAAATAAATATTCATAAATTAAAATAATATGAAATAAATATTCATAAATTAAAATAATATCAAATAAACATTAATAAATTAAAATAATATCAAATAAATATTCATAAATTAAAATAATATCAAATAAATATTCAAAATTAAAATAATATGAAATAAACATTAAAAATTATAATAATATCAAATCAACACTAATAAATTATAATAATCTCAAATAAATACTCATAAATTAAAATAATATCAAATAAATCTTTATATATTATAATAATATCAAATAAATATTCATAAATTAAAATAATATCAAATAAACATTCATAAATTATAATAATATCAAATAAATATTCAAAAATTATAATAATATCAAATAAATTTAATAAAATATAATCTAATATTTTTAAAATAGCAATAATTAAAAAATAAATTTTATTTTCAAGTGTAAATTAGATGTTTACTTTAATGCAATCGTTTGCTCATTCATGCAGGGGAAATAAATAAATATGGTACGTTCGACAGATCCAGCGTGACAATACGGTACAGCAATAGATGGTAATAGACTCCAGATACAATGTAAGCTTTGTGAAAAAAAACTGCTGGGAGGAGGTGTCGCACGGTTAAAGGAGCATCTGGCACATGTAAAGGGAGAGACAAGAGGGTGTCCCAGTGTACCCAGAAAGGTAAAAGAAAATATCAGAGCTAGTTTACAAGCGGCAAAGGGAAAGAAAAAAGCTGAAGCCGATCGTGATAGGGAGGGAAATGTATGAGAGAATCAGGAGGTCAGATCCAGAGTTTACATCAGCTGCACCTGAGGATGATGAGGATGAGGATGAGCAGATAGCAAGAGCTATGAGAGAGAGTGCTAGGAAACAAATACGTCGTGAAGAAGCCGATTATCGGTTTCGGTCCAGGTTGAGGGGCCCATCCATGCCTGCTACCGGTGGTGGATCTAGTCATAGGCCACATGTTGTTGATGTTGATGAGGATGTTGAGCAGACCGTCTTGCCAAGGCAAGATCTGGAGGGATTATAGGTCGCCTACTGAGGTCAGCATTTGCCCCCATGGATCCATTCATGTATAAAGCTCCAAACAAACCAAATTGAGTGCAATGTCACTTGCAAAATGGGGAAGAAGCTTGGAAAATCCATTGCCAAGTTTTTATATACAACCACATTGAGCCAAAGCGTATCATGCATACTTCAAAAGCATGATTGATACAAGTGCGAAGTTGGTCCAGAGTTAAAAAGCCTTCTCCATATGAGATATCTGAGCCCTTACTAACAGATGAGTACGATGAGATAACTGCCTATGTACAGAGCTTTGAGGATGTATGAGATGAGAGAGGTTGCACAATTATGTGCGATGGATGGACTGGTCCCACAAAGAAGAGCTTGATAAACTTTTTGGTTCTGACGATGCGGGACAAGTATTTTGAAATCGATTGATGCTTCTGACACGTGAAGATCACGACTACCTCTTTAAACTAATGGATATGGTAGTTAATGAGGTTGGAGAGCGGCCGGGTTGTGGTGGTAACGCATAATGCGGCAAACTACAAAGCACCGGATTAAAACTAATGGCGAAGAGACGTCCACCAGATGGACCCGTGCCGCATATCGTGGACCTCATTCTTGAGGATTTAGGAAAGAGAAGCAAGGCAAGCAACTATTCAAAAGGAAGAACGATTACTTCCTACTTGTACAACAAAGGATAAGTCGTCAATTTAATGAGAGCCTTCACGAACAATGAGTTGCTCGACTGCGATTACGCGTTTTGCAACATCTTAGCCTCTGAGTTTGGCTAGATAGATATAGGCGTGAGTGAAAAGCATGGTGTCCGGAAGAATGGAATCAACATGAAATAGGACTCCACGAGCGAAGAGACTAGCTTGTACCGAAGTTCTTGACCGATCTAAAGACGAGCTTTTGGGTATGTCGACCACACCGATCGTCATTACTACCTCGTTGGTGCAAGTGTTGAGATTTGGTGGTGATGACAAACCAACAATGGGGTGCGTTTATGAGTCAATGGATAAGGCAAAATTGGCTATAAAACCAAATGCGCTACTAAATATATACGATACTGGGCGATTATCGACAAGAGGTGGGATGCACAATTTCACCAGTACTTGCATGCAGCAGGTATAACATGTTGCACAATTATGTAGTGATTTTTATTTATTTATTCATTATTTTCATATACTGATGAAATTGCTCATATTTGATGTAGCACACTACTTGAATCCGACCTTCCGATGTCTGTGACGCTTGAGTTGAGCGACACAGCTGAAGAGTATACCGGTTTGCTCAATGTAATCCAAAGAATGCTCCCTGAGTTGGCGGACCAAGGCCAAGCCATAAGAGATGTGAGTGATCATAGTATCATACCTTATAATTAATAAGTCAAATGTCATGTGATATTATCATCTATTTATTGATATGTGCCTTCTGTTTCATCTTTATAGATTGACATGTTTCAGCAAGAGACATGGGTCATTTGGGACCCTGCGCAATCCCAAATTAAACGACAAACCCGATTGGTGGATGCATTATGGAGGTGATGATCCGATATTGAGGCGGTAGCAATGAGGGTATTGTCGCAAACATGTTCCTCGTCCAATCATGAAGAATTGGAGCACTTTCTCTCTCATTCATACTAAGACAAGGAATAGACTAACTATGGACCGATTGGAAAAGTTAGTCTCGCCACTACAACATCGATTAAGGTCGAATACAGAGGACCAACTGCGGTAATTACATGAAGTCTTAGATCCTCAATTATATGAAGTCTTACTTACATATTATACTAATTCATCTATCATATTCTATCTTGCGCAGGTGATTATTTTGATCCCATCCAGTTGGATTATATATTCGGGGAGGATGACCCTTTGAATCAATGGATCGAGAGAGAAAGAGCCTCTTGGATAGTGAGAGCACCTTGAATGGGGACAATCTTTGAAGAGTAGCGGAGCGAAGCTTCCCAACCACCGAGGCGGAAAAGAAGATTGAATCGTCATTCAAAGGGTTGGATCTGATGACGAAACGCAGCCCGATAGTGATGATGGGAGTGGTGAGGATGATGGAGGGCATGATGGTGGAGGGGATGTTGGCACTAGTGGTGGAGGGGAGGAAGCTGGTACCTCTGATCCTTATAGAGATATGGCGGCATGGGACGATGACTCGGCCCGTTAACACAGTTCGACACTCCTACATTCAGAATGGGAGGGGTTGTAGGAAGAGGAGCGTCCGGATCAGATCAAACACCACCACCACCACCACCACAAGATGATACGGATATGGGTTATATGACTTCTAGCGGGATTCGGTTTGTAAAATCAAGATTTAGCAACTAGTAACCCATACTACCAGCCACAACAAGCTTACCCGGTGCCATATGACTTCGTTGGTCAGATTTTTGGAGGACCGGCCTTTACGTACTACACTGAGCCATATTTCATGGGTATCAATATGGGCAACATTATAGGCAAAGGCCGGAAAGCTCGCGATGATGATGATCATGAGGGCGAGAACCACCACGAAATTCAATGTGGCTCTAAAGTAAGTTTTATGTACAATTAAACTTATTTTTATCAACATAGCTATTATTTTGACAATATATAATTTATTTTGTCAATATATATTATAATTTACTTTATGCGTGTCTGCGTCGATCAAATTATGAAATATTGTTAATAAAATAGGCATGTGATCAGCTGATCGAATATAATGTTAGAAGATCTATTACATTAAGTCAAAAATGTGATCTTAAGACAAAAATAAGTTAAAAATTAGGCATGTGACTTGGGTTAAGTTACAAAATAGGCATCTTACTTATATATTCATCTAAATAATGCATCAAATATATAAAAAATAAAAGCAAAAATAGTTGAAATAAATACAAAATAAATAAATATAATTTTTTCAGATTTTTTGGGATTTTTTGGGATTTTTTTGGGATTTAAAAAAAAAAACGATTTTTTCAATGTATCAAACCGATACATTCAATGTATCGCCGATACATTGAATGTATCGGACGATACCCGGTACGTATCGTCCGAGAAGTCCGGACGATACGTACCGGAAAACCGGTATTTTGACCCTTAGTAGGAAGTAATCGTTCTTCTCTTCTGAATAGTTGTTTGTGCCTTGCTTCTCTTTCCCAAATCCTCAAGAATGAAGTCCACGCAATGAGCGCCATACGGAGTTCAGTACAAGTGACGTCTCTTCAACATTAACTGTCTTCCTGCAGCTTTGTAATTGGCAGCATTCTCTGTTACCACCTGCACAACCTGATGCTCTCCAACATCTTCAACTACTTTATCCATTAGTTGGAATAGGTAATCAGCCGTCTTCGCGTGGTTAAAAGCATCAACTGATTTTATAAATACTGTCCCGACATCGTTGTAGACTAAAAAGTTGATCAAACTCTTCCTTGTGAGACTGGTCCATCCATCGCACATAATTGTGCAACCTCTCTCATCCCATACTTCGTGGAAGCTGTCCACATAAACTCCTATCTCTTTGTACTCGTCATCTAATAAGGGCCTAGATACCTCGTATGCAGAAGACTTTTTAACTCCTGGACCAGCTTCTGCACTTGTATCAATCATACTTTTGAAGTACGGTGACTCCACAACTTGACTCGAAATGTGATTGCATATCACGAACTTTGCAATCGATTTTTCAAGCCTTTTCCCCCATTTTTTCAGTGAAATTGTACTCAATTTACTTTGCCTGGAGCTTTCTGTCCGATACATGAACGGATCCATGGAACCTATAGTACAACCTATAGTAGACGGCCTGGTCTCCCTCACTGATGCTAACCTATACAACCCGATAGTCTCATGAATATCCTCATCATCATCAACAACATGTGGCCTATGACTAGATCCACCACCACCAGCAGACATGGATGGACCCCTCAACCTAGACCGAAACCGATAATCGGCTTCTTTCTGATCTCGTCGTTGTCGTGCATCTCTAGCACTCTCCCTCATGACTCTCGCTGTCTGTTCATCCTCATCCTCATCATCCTCAGGTCCAACTGTAGGAAACTCTGGATCTCTCCTTATTCTTTTATATATTTCTCTATCTCGCTCGGCTTCTGCTTTTTTCTTTTCTTTAGACGCTTATAAATTGGCCCTGACACCTTCTTTCACCTCTTTGAGTACACTGGGACACTTTTTTGTCTCTCCCTTAACGTCAGCCAAATGCTCCTTCAACCGTGTGATACCTCCTAATAATTTTTTTGCCACAAAGCTTGTACTGTATTCGGAGTCTATCACCATCTATTGTTGTGCCGCATTGCCAGGCTGGATCTGATGATCGTATCATATTTATTTATTTCACCTGCATGAATAAGCAAACGATTGGATTAAATTAAAACATTTAAATTACACTTGAAAATAAAATTTATTTGATATTATTCTAATTTTTATAATTTTATATTACATTTGAAAATTTATTTCATATTATTATTATTTTTAAAATATTAGATTATATTTTATCAAATTTATTTGATATTATTCTAATTTTTTAAAATTTTATATTACATTTGAAAATTTATTTGATACTATTCTTATTTTTAAAATATTAGATTATATTTTACCAAATTTTTTTGATATTATTCTAATATTTGAAAATTTATTTGATGTTATTTTTAAAATATTAGACTATATTTTACCAAATTTATTTAATATTATTCTAATTTTTAAAAATTTATTTAATGTTATTCTTATTTTTAAAATATTAGATTATATTTTACCATATTTATTTCATATTATTCTAAAAATATTTTAAATTTTAAAAAAAATAGATTACATTTGAAAATACTATTTAGTTAATATTATTCTAATTTTGAAAATATTATTCTAATTTTTAAAATATAATCTAATATTATTCTAATTTTTAAAATTAGAAAATCATATTATTCTAATTTTTAAAATATTTGAAAATCATATTTATTTGAAATTGATGTGTCATATGTATCATGGGGTATTAGTATCACGTGTGTAATTGATGTGTCACATGTGTCACATACCCCATGACACATGTGACACGTATAATTGATGTGTCATGGGGTATGTATGTGACACATCAATTATGTGTCGTGATACATGTGACACATCAATTATATGTGTTGTGACACACCTGTGTCACATACCCCATGCCACATGCGACACATGTGACACATGTGTAATTGATGTGTCATGGGGTATGTGTCACATGTGTGACACATCAATTACATGTGCCGCGATACTTGTGTCACATGTGTCACGACACATCACACGTGACGTGTGTCACATGTGTGATGTGTCACATGTGTCGCGACACGTCACACGTGTCACATGTGTCACATGTTTTACTTACATTAATTATTTATAAATAACTTTATAAAATAAATAAATAAAGTTTTTATATTTTAAATAAATTAAGTGTATAATAAATAAATTAATTTTAAAGGGTAATTAAGTTTTTATATAATACAAAAATACTTAATTTATTTTTAAAACTTAAATTACTAACATAATTTATTTTTAAGTATTATATAAAAACTTAATTTTTTTAAAAAACTTAATTTACTAACACAAAAAAAAGTTCTTAGTTTTAAAAATAAATTTAAAAATGCAAGTAAATAGATCTACCCATATTTTTAATAGCTAGAATGGGATCCATTAAAAATTTTAAGATCTACCATATTTTTGGATAGATCTACCCATAAATATAGCAAATCTAGTGGATTTTTTTTTTTTTAAATGCAAGTTATATATTGGAAAATAATACATTTTCTTAAATATCCGGCATAAATGTGACTATCTGGTGGCTAAGATTTCGATCTCCGACTCTCTGGTGGCTAAGAAAGAAAAAGAACTGCGGAGGTTTTTTCTCTGCATGAGAAGAAGAAGAATGCTGGGGAAAGAAGAAGAAAAAGGGGAAACAAAAAACCCCAAAATAAGGCTTAAATCGCGGGCGAAAAGGTAAAGGGGGTGTAGTCCGATAATTTCAAATTATCGGACGATACGGGCGATAATTTGCTTGTATCTTCCGATAATTTGAATATAAAAAAGTTGCTTTAAAAAAGTTGAATTTATTGGACGATACATTGAAATTATCGTCCGATAATTTCAATTTATTGTCCGATACGGGCGATAAATTGCACGTATTGGACGATAATTACCTCCTTTTAAAGGGTATACGATACATAGGCTATATATCGTATCGCCCATGTCCAAAACTGATAGTATCGGACAATACGTATCGGTATTGGACGATATTTTGACCCATGACTGGGGCATCAGCACTACGGTCCATAGAGGCACTTTTGCTTGGTGGAAAAACATCTGTGGTACATGGACTAATTTCAATAGAGGTTGCGATGCAGTTGGGGCTGCGGTACCCGGATTTGTTTCTGGGAAGATGCATGGGTGGAGTGTGGGCCTCTCAAATCATCTTTCCCCGACATATTTATCATCTCCTCGAACCCTTTGGGGCTGATAGATGAATTTGCTACAGATACTCTTGGAGGAAGACTATGGGATGTCACCACTCAAAGGCTCCTAAGAGCTGAAGAGATGACCTCTTTCGCTAACTTGCTGCACTCTCTCTACGGGGTGCTTTGAAACCCGTGGGGCCAGGACGAGCGGGTCTGGGGTCCTAGCAAAGATGGCAGATTCAGCATCAAATCATACTATCGGATGCTTTCGAGCCGCCCCTTGATCAGATTTCAAGGAGCGGAGGTGTGGAAGGCGGCCATCCCGCCCAAAGTAAAATTCTTCACGTGGACGTTATTCAAAGAAAAAATCCTAACGATTGATCAGTTAAATCGGAGGGGGAAGGATATTCCCAATGTTTGTCTGATGTGCCTCCAAGGGGAAGAGTCTGCTGCGCATCAATTCTTCATTGCTGGGTTGCGCACAAGATATGGAGCGTAATCCTAAAATCCTTTGGCATAAATTGGGTTACCCCTTCGACGAATTATCTTCAGTTCCTGATGTGGTCGTCTACCAGTTTTGAGGGCCAGCTAGGTGACCACTGGAAGGCGGCTTTCTTTGCGGTCAGTTGGAGCGGCTGACTTGAGAGAAATAGGCGAATTTTCGAGCGCAAAAATCAGCCTTTGGGGATGATTATGAAGGCTGTTAGAGATCTGATGTGGTTTTGGGTCGCTAGAGGTGGTGACGTAGTTAGGGGTGACAACTCTCCCTAGGACCCGGGTTAAATAGGGGCAGGTCTGGCAGATCAGCCAGCCTGCGAGGTTGTGTCTGCTTTTGTCGCTGTTTGGGGTCCTTGTATTTTTGTTTTTTGGTGTTGGTAGTTTCCTTTTTTTGGTCGTGCTGTCTTTGTATTTGTCCTTTCAGCGTCTTGCTGGTTATCAATATATTTTTTATTAACGATTAAAAAAAAAAAAGAGCCACCATCAGTTGCCACAAAAGTTAAATCACAACAATATGATGCGAAAATAAGAAGAAAAGAATCATAGCGATGCTACATGCGCTACATTGTGGTTTTGTTTGCATTTCTCTCTTAAATATTCTGTGAAAATGTTTTTTTCTATGGTTACCTACTAACTTCCATGAATCCATTGACTATGCTTTACCGAAATTTCTCAAAAGTCAATAATTTTCTTCTTCAAAGTCCATACTTATACACCCCATCAGGATCTTTCTAAACCGATGATACTTCTTATTTTCAGGAACATGAAGAGAAAGTCAAGGCTGAAGCTGCTGTGATGCTTTCGAGTCCAATACCGTCTGAGTTTAGTCGTTCGTCTCATAATAATGCAGTATTTTCCATGGATGACTTTGAAGGTAAGATATTCATACACTATTACACTTTTTTCAAGAAGAATTCATCCTCATCCTCTTGGAAAATTCCACTCTGGCAAATTATATCATTGAATGAGGCTTATTAATGATTAATCCCCTCCATATCTTAAGCTTTAGGAAGTTGCACTTTATCATCCACAAGCCCTCCGGTAGTTGGTGAAAGGAAGCTTTTCTCAGTTGTAACACGACTTGGTTTTGCTTCTGCACACGATTCTCCTTCCTTGAAAGATAGGGAATCTGCTGATGCTTCAAGTTTTGTGGAAGGAACAGGTGAAACCTCTAGCATAACTGGTAAGCTTAATTTTTAGTTTGGTTATCTTCCTTTGCTCGGGGTTTAAATGCGTAGAATTAGGAAAGTTAACTCATGCACATTAACTCTTCGCTACTCTTAGAAATGTAACATCAATGAAAGGGAAAGCATAGATGCTGCCTATGCTGAGAACATGTGCAGCAATTACCTGATCTTAAAAAAGGAAAGGTGTACTGGGGAAAAGAAACCCATGGAAAGTTAATGGTGTATGGAAGTTTCCTTGGTTTTTCTTTTCCGAAAGTGACATCATGCAGGCCATGGTGAATTTTGTGCTAAACAAAGATGCATTGGAATTTTGTGGCCGCAATTAAGGGTGTCAATTCGTTGGATTCTCCATCCTGCGAGTTGGGCTCAAGTGAACACTCTAGCCAACGACCAAGTTATCCTAGCCTGAATTCTTATCGGGGTGTCTTGGGCCCGGTTCTTGAATTTTCAGGCAGTACCCTTCCCGCCCAATCATTTCTTTTGTTCTAATCTACCCAATTCATCAATCACCATTGTCAACATCATCATTTCCTTGTCCTATCCCTTTGGGTCGTCTAGACCTAATTACTATATTAGACTAAATATTGTCTATGCTTTGGTAGTTTTTAATTATATATTTATGTTTTCCTATCAACAACTGGTCTGCCTTGTTTATCTTGTCTCTTTGGCAAAACACACTATAAATAATGGAATAACTCTTAGCTGGTCTCTGATACCCTTCCCTTGGCTACACGTTTTAGGTTTATTGTTTTCATTTACCACCCATTCGATTTTCATTGTTAATTTTTTATTCCTTCATCATGTATGCTATGTATGGCATTTGTTTGCTGGTACTGTTTATGCTTTGTATGCAATCTGTTTACTGGCACTGTATGATTTTATCTTGTAGAATTCTAGGGTTTTATATATATAACTAATGAAGAAACGGGATATTAGACTTATAGATTAGGGTTTAACATGGAGTGATTCTTAAAATTTTACTGTATATTTTATTTCATTTTCCTTATCAAGCGTGGGGCAGATCCAGTGCAGTTTCAATATAGATTAATTTAATTGTTTTTTATAATGTAGAAAACTGTATACGATTTAAGCTGATAAAATATCAGGCTTGTTCTCTTCTTTAAGTTATTGTAAAACCTCTCCTATTTGTCTCAAATCCTCTGAACAATCCCACACCGGAAGCCTGTCGCACGAGCCTAGAAAAGGCATTTCCATATTGATCAAATAGGGAATCAGAGGTCCCCATGTCTCACCCCCTGCTGCTTTAGAAAAAAACCTTTTAGATCTCCATTGATATTGACTGAAAAATGGACGGTAGATATACAATTCCTAATTCATTTGCTCCAAATCCCAGCCTACCTAACATATAGTCTAGGAAACTCCACGCTACCATTTATATGCCTTTTCCATTTTCAATTTGCAAATCACCCTTGGTCTAATACATCATGTTCCAGGATTGCATCATCCAAATTCCGCATATCATCGACAAGCTCACTATTTTGATAACATGAATTTGTCCATTGATAGCCAAATTCTATTTGCTAACACCTTTGGGATAATATCATACTCTCCAACTAACTGATAGGTCGATAATCATCAATATCTCCACTTTTGATCTTTTTTGGAATAATGACCTATTCCACCATTTTTTTCTTGCAAACACGGAAGTGAAGACCTCCATAATTTCCGCATCTAGCAAGTCTCATAAATTAGAAAGTAAATCCATCAAGGCCAGACATCCTGACCCTGCACTTTGTGGATATTTATTTTTCCTCCAAGGGTCTCTTGATTCTATCCTTCTCCTTAGATATCTGCCCAAACTCAACCCCATCTTGTAAAAGGTCGATCCATCCCCTCGTAGTTGATATAACTTCCTATAATCCAGCATAATCCCCCCTCACAAACAACTTCCAAATTGTATTCACTCTCCTAAGGACATTTACCATGTTGTGGATTTGTGTTTTCATCACCTTCTTTGATCCATCTAATTCTGATTTGGTTGAACTCTAAGTTTGCGAAAGTTTCAACAAATTCACGATTGATTGTGAATTAATCGACATCTTCTCACTCACCCACTTTTCTTCTACCTTTCATTGCCACATGCTCATAATTCACTGGAGTTGCCAACTTTCCAAATTCCCTCTTTTCCTTCCCATCCCAATTTTAGGCTCATGTTCTCATCTATCCGCCCTCTAAAAGTTCCAATAATTTCCTGAATTTCTGATCATCTACCAACTTATGACAGACTTACTTGCACGCCAACATTGAGGTAAGTCCTCGCCATTAACACCTCAAATTTGTCCACCTCTCTACCCACTCCCCAAGCCGAGTCAACATCACAATGTCAAAATCGTCACCTGTCGAGTCAACATCACACTGCCGTGATTGTCTCGTCAGCACTATAATCCCAACTTTCTAGAGTCATTGATCGCCCTATTCTTGGATTCTGACTCCTAAATTCTCCTCTCCCCTCCCTCGTCTATTAAGTTCTTGACACTGTTTCCCAGTTCAGCCACCTGCCATATGGGAAACTCCTCCAACCTAGTTGTCGAGGTCAGTAGCTTATGTTGCATCCCTTTAGAATGCAGCGGTGCAAATTCCATCAGGGTCCGTGCACTATTAAGAGAACGCATACCATCTCGGGAGCTAGCATCCAACAAATTTGAATGAACAGTGATCACTATACTCGGGAGTAATACATATGTCTTTGGAAGGGGAGGAACGTAGCATTCAATTAGCAATAGGGCAGCCTGCCTTAATATCCTTTAGCTGGGTCTACGAAAAAGGCTTCCACCCCTTCACTTGAGCATGGCTGTCAGGCTTGATGATATTTCCACCCCTTTTGTCACCCTCACAACATCTGTGGTTACAAAGGTGTCTGAAACCGAAGTTCAAATTCAAGGATTTCAAACAGAACCAATCTTCTGCCATTAGCAAAGGCTTCGAAACCATAACACCTTCCCTATTATCATCCAAACAACCATTACAGTGTCCTAGAAAATTCCTTGGAATATACACCTTCCCTATTATCATCCAAACAGCCATTACAATGTTCGAGAAAATCCCTTGGAATATTCACATTGGGGCTCAATGGACCCCATCCTCCAAATTTGTGACTCACTGGACATGAAGCAGTCAGTGTGGATAAGGCTGACGACTCATTGGCAACGAGCAATTCCAGGCCCAAACCCCTATCTTGAGTCCTGATAACAGCTCAGAAATCTCCATATAAGGGGAAAGAGGCAAGGGATGAGTAAGTTTTGGTCTGAAGAAACAAGGTTCAGTTACGATGACAAAGGTTCCGATGAGAATAGATCCAGATGAGGACAGGTTGGTTGGGTTCCGGTGATGTCAGAGTGGGATACCACATCATCATGACACCTTTAGAACATTCTATTCCTGATTAGTAGGCTATGGTGAGGTTCGGTTGAGCTCAAAACATTTTGATGCATGATTTGTCAACACCTTTGTACTGTAGTGGCCTAGATGCTCTATTCTCTGCCGTCAAACTATAGTGGCGAACCACGAGCCATGAGCCCCACTTCCAATTCGACCTTGGGTATGACCTACATCTGAAGTACCAATACTTCCAATGCGCAAACTGTTCGCAGCATAAGAATTCTTACCACGTGGCATGACACATTGGCCCGCAAGCTATGTAGCACTCTGAAGCCCTAACAGAAATTCTGCTCTCTTTTTTGTCTGTAAGAGTATATGAGCAAACAAGTACTAGAAACCAAACTTTTAGTGTATATGATCCGGAAGCAAATAATAGAAACCAAACTTTTATGAGATAATTAAATTCCACGTTCCTTTGGTGGTATATTATTGTTTCTATAACCCTTTATGCAAGAGAATTCTTTAGTAACCGGCTTTCAATGCAGGTCCAAGGAGCACAGCTACACTGTCATTTGCCAATATAATATCCACAGCCAAGTCTGCTAGTGGCAGCCCGGAGGGCCCTAGAAACAATGGGTTTGGAAAGAAAGGGAAGAAACCAAATAGGGTTCTGTTGTCAACAGCTGGTGGCCGGCGCTACTGAAGCAACGAGTAATTGGGAAATTTCCTTTTTAAATTTGTCATCGTTTATCATATGTATATTAGATTTAGGTGTAATAGATCACCAATAATAAATAAAAATCAATAGGAACTTGTTTGTAGTTACTAATCTCATCCATAGCTCTACCGTTCATTGGTGTGTTGAGCCACACCTGCATTTATATATTTGTAATCTATATCATAGTGACAAGTACTTGTACTATTGGTGGATATTCAGCGGAATTTGGTATATAGTGCACCGGGTGCACCAAACCAGTGCAAACTTGGGACGGCCCGGTGCAGAGATTCAGAGCCTCAAAATCTGGAGTTTGTATTAAGTACACTGGCTGGTACACCGTAGACTTTTAGAGAGATGCAGAGATTTATTATGTGGGCCATGTACTACTGGCAGTATATCTCATTCTGCCTGCGCAAATAAATTTTGAGGGGCAGACTTCTTGCAATCTACGGGGGCAGTCCGTTGGAGGACAGCCTGTGTACCTAATACAGATTCTTTAGTGTGTTTTTGACTTAGCTCGCCGGGGCCAAAGAGCTGCTCCTGGCTCTGGTGCCCAACTCCTGAGCCCAGGAGCTTGTTTGATAAGACAATACCTCAGCGTCTTCGGGGCCCGAGGTGGTCTCTTTCCATCCCCTTTAAAAGAGCAGCTGAAACCTGCTCTTTCAAGTCACTCGTGGGGAACTTTTTAAGTTTTTCAGGGACTCAAATAGCCCTGATTTATTCCTGATACCAAAAATACGCTTAATTAAATAAAACATTAGATGAAGGGTTTCTTCTTCGAGCAACGGCGTCAATCTTGTAAGCTGTAATTTTTCTATCCTCTTCCTCTATAATACAATTATACAAAGTTTGCCTCTCTTCACAAAATTCTTAATAAAAACTGTTTCTGACATTTTAGATTCACGTTATTTTGATTTTTCGATTTACTTTGCCTGCTTAGAGAAGAAGATGGTTTTCTGGGAATGAAAATTTGGAGGTTATGAGTCATTTGAATTTTGTTTTCATTTCTGTAACTTCTAGCCTTCTCTTTTATTAGATTTTTTGGGTTAGAGTAAATATTTGGTTTCTGTAGATAAAAGGCTTCACTGAAATGGAAATTAGGTCTGGTCTTTCACTCTTGCCCTCCTTTTTTTCGTCTTTTTTTTTTCGTTTACTTTAATTGTTTTGCTCATTCATTTAAATAGAAAACTGGGTTGGCTAGATGGGTTTTGTTTTTCTGGTGTTAGATAAATTGGGATTCAGCCTTATTGGTTATAAAAAATTGATTTTGTGATATTTGTTCTCAAACTAAAGAATATCGCTAATGAAAATTGGTTGTTTTCGGATTCATACTGTATGTGCAATTTTTGGCTAGAAATTCATTTTATTTTATTTATTATATTCAAAGGTAGTTATATCGTGATCTGTCTTTTGGATACTTCCATGAGCCTTTTGGCCAATTAATCACAATCTGTTATCTATAAGTTGTTTTTAGCAAACAATAATTTCGTATAAGAGTAGGTCTGAAACTGCTCTCTGAACGCGGTTACCAAATAATAATTCCTGCAAGAGGATTCTCTAAAAGATTACTCCTATCCTATGGGTGCAAGGTAGCTCCACAATAGCTGCTCTTTCTTCCTAGAAGTAACGCCAAAGGCTGCGTTTGAGTTAGCTCTTTTGGGGCAAAGAGTAGCTCTTTCACTTTTTGGCTCTGGCAGAGAATTATTTTTACATTTGGTAACACAGCTTTTCGCCTCAATTGCTTTGGCGGGGAGCTGTTTTAAATGATAAAACTGCTCTATGCCTATTCTATCATAGAGCAGATTTTATCTACTCTAACAGAGCAGGCAAAGAGCTGCTTCTGTTCTTATAAGAGCTAACCCAAACACAGCCAAAACTCACCCAAAGGATTTCCATATAAACCACCCCCGAACCCAACATCTTACAAAAACTGATTTTGGAAGGGAGAAAAAATAAATCAAAACATGCCTAGAGGGGCTTGTTTACAACATCTAGACCTTATTTTATTTCCAGTTTCCCCTTGGATGATAAGAACTTTCAGTCTTATAGCAGAACACTTGGACCTTTAGTAGACGAGATCAGTTTACTATCTTCAAAGGGCAAAATAAGCGTATCATAGGGCTTGGATGTGGTATACAGTCCTCTGTGAGAGTGTTGATTGGGTATTAAGTTTGGTTTTAGGAGGGGATTTGTTAGAAATTCACTCTTTTAATGACGTTGATTTTCATCAACAATTTTCGTGATGAAAAACCTTACGAAGCCTGTTTTGATACTTTTCTCAGCTGCTTAATGTGCTGCGGCCCAATACACTTTTCTAAATGGATAATGTGCTGTCATAGGCATTGTTGGTAGTGCCTTGACACGTTTAGCTACCATAGCATGTTGTTTGTGTAAGCATAGCGCAAAAAGTGTAGCATTTACTTAAAAGCTCACCAAACCTACTTTTACGGCCAGCAGCCCATGAGAAGCCTCTAAAATCGTAGCAAGACCTTGCTATCAAATGTACCCATTACTCAAAAGCAAACAGACACCAATTCTAACTCTTTTCAGGTCTGAAGCATCTTTTAATCTCCAAATTCCAACCAAACTGAAACCAAGGTCTCGATCAGAATTTAGAGAGCAAAAAGGAGTGGTTAATACCAGTGCACCATATAGCACACCATGCGGTCTCAATTGAGTCTAGAGAACAAGACAGTGTCCGACAAAGCTGAAAAGTGTCGATGAAATATCATATTGCATCGATGAAATGCCCCATTGATCCGTTGCAATAGCCCAATCTCGCATCAGGTGACATGATACCCAAACTGATAGCGGGTAGCTCGATCTGTTGGATAGTTCTATTTGTACCCACCAAACTCTAAAAACACTCACCTATCAAACCATCTACAAGTTAGGCTAGGTGGGTGATTTAGGCTGTGTTTGGGTTAGCTCTCATAAGAACAGACACAACTCAACCTGCTCTCCACCAGAGCAGATAAAATTTGCTCAAACATAGAGCAGCTTTATCACTTAAAATAGCTCTCTACCAGAGTAAATGCGATAAGGAGTTGTGTTACCCAACATATAAGGCATTGTTTGACAAAACTCATGGAAATGATTTTTTTTTTATACTTTACATGGGCTTGTAAATAAAAGAACTCATGAGAAGTTTTATTTTTAAAATTTTACAATAGCTTGATTTATTTATTTTTTCAGTTGTTTGGTTACATTGTGTAAAATTATTTTCCTAAGGCACCATTCTTCACACCATGTGAACTTGTAACCTCATCTCATCCCGTCGGGCCAAAATGCATTAATCACTTTGAATTAGAATATGATTTTTTTTTTAATCCCAACTTTATAGAAGATGGGTCTTGAGATCATAGGCATACACTCATATAGTTAATTTTTTATTCCGCATGGTACACATCTCAAACAATTAACTCTAAACTCGTGAGATATACATCAAGCTCAAATACACATCTCAAACAGTAACTCTAAACTCGTGAGATATACATCAAGCTCAAATACAAATCACGGGTCATTTTTTGGAATGAGTGTCACATGAAATAAAAAAATCGTCTAATGATATACCCATGATCTCAAGATGCATCATGTGGAAGATTGGGATAAAAAATAACCTCCTTTGTCAGATTCAAAGCAGTCAATGCATATTGGCCTGAGGAGATGGGGCGAGGTTATGATTTTACAGTGCACATAAATAGTATGATTATGAGGTGAGGTTGCATCTAAACCGTCTGATAGAAAGGCCATGATCTACAGATCTACGACGCAAAAGAGAAGTGCAAAACTCAATCTATATCATATGATTCAATAGAATCAACTGTTTAACCGGATAATGGCTTTGGAGTGCATTGAGTCATATGATAAAAATAATACTTGGTGCCAATCTTTTCACTTATGATCTTTAGATCATGACTTTCAAACTAAGTGGCTTAGATGGTTGGGTTACATTTATTGGCGTCGTTGTTTATGGGTACCTCTGTTCGTGTCCATGTGTTCTATGAAAGCGCCCACGTCCCAGACCCCTTGAAGACTATTGATTGCTTTGGATCAGATGAGGTTGATTGTTTTTCACCCCAATCGTCCATAGAATGGATCTTAAGATCATGTAGCACCTATCAAACAGTCAGTTTGTGATTCCATGTGTCCCTAGTCCTCCAAAAAATGGCCCTAAAGTCACATTTAAGAATGATGTGTGCTATATGATTGAAGAGTCATTTTTTGGGTATCGGTGATACAGGAAATCAAAAATTGACCGTCAAATTGATACGCCATGCACCCAAGATCTATTTTGTGGAAGATATTTGTTAAAAAAATCCCCATCATTTAATCCAAAGAAATCAACGTTTTTTTAGGGGTTTGGGATGTAGGTGCTCTTAGAGAACACGTGGGCGTGAACAGAGAGGTATTGACGTGTGCCACATCAAAGAAAAAATTGAGCATTTGATGATAAACTCATGATCTCGAGATCCATTATATAAAAAATTATTGTGAAAAAAAACCTCGATCGATTGATCCAAAGCAGTCAAACGATTTTAGCATGAAATATCCGAGTTGCGAAGAACGAATTTCGAGTTGTAAGGATAATAAATAAAATTCCTCTTTAATGGGAATAACCCATGTCTTGGGCGGAAATGGTTTTCAGCCAAATTTTGATGAATCTTTTATTTGAGTTTTTCTTAAAAATACTCTCATTTGTGGGTCCCATGTGATTGTCAGACAACTGAAAGTTTGGGTTTCCATAAAATTCAAAGATTTTATGGGGTTTTTTCGCATAAATCATTCAGCCAAACAAAGCCCTAAATAGTTCCCTGTTGGAGCAAAAGAGTGGCGCAAACAAAGCCTAAACAGTTCCCTGAAAGAGCTAACCCAAATGTTGCCTTACAGTTTTTGTCTGTGACGTACCAATATCTGTTTGGCGATGCTCACTTCTCACCAAGAGCTATTGAGCTAAGTAGAGGACCCACCAGGTAGTAGCCATAGGTAGGAGTGGCAATGGGACAGGCTTGGGCTTGGGCTGGGCTAGGGTAACCCCAAGGATGGGCCATCGTATTTGACCTTAGCCCAAGTCCATGACGGGCTGATGATCCCAAGCTCAATCCCGGCCTGTAATAAACCTCTACAAATCAATCTTGGTCCAGCCCGACCCATTTATTCATAAACTATTTATTGATTTTTAAGACTTAACTCTATATTTATAAAAACTGATACAATAAAAATATCTAATAAAAAGATAATATCTAATCTATTTTCAAGAAAGTCTAACCCTAAAGCTTAAAAATAGGAAATTTATAGTTCTTTAAGAGTATTTTTTTTATAAATTAGAAGTGAAACTCAATATAATATGAAAGCACTACGGACCTAAGAGCATGGTTCCAAAATAGGTCCATTAAAAGTTTGGGTTTAAAGTGTTGGATTTCACGGATTTATGTGGCCCTCAAGTCACATGTTATGGTCAAGATCAAACAGTCCAAATTGTTAACTTAGAGAGATGTGGAACACACGTTATGGTCAAACTAGAAATTTCTAATTAAATCAAGGGTTGTGATTTTACCCTAATTTAAGTATGGTAATCCTAATCGTTAGATTCTTTGATGGACAAGTTTCTAACATATTTAAAGAGATGTAGAGTCTCTCTTGCTACAAACAATATACTTATTAATTGAATTAGAAGAATTCAAGGGAAACTCATCTTCTCTACGGTATGTAAAGAAAGAGAAGACTCTTCATTAAATCGTCGCCGGATTATTACTTGGATCGCTCAAGGCTTAATCCTCGCGTGAAAAACTCTACAGAGTAAGGTACGCTAAAGTTTCAATTAATTCCGCTTTTGATAGCGGGAAGATCCAAATAATTTCTAACAAGTGGTATCAGAGTCAAACCCGTAATCGACTTTACCATACCGATTCTCATCGTTAAGGGTTTTTGCTAAACCTTAGATTAATTTCGCCGGATTTTTTTTAATATGCCAGTGTAAGATTTTTAGGGTTATATTAATTGGGTGTTGCCAGTGTGAATCAATTTATAATAATTTTTTAAAGATTTTCGGGGTAAGATATGTGATTTTACCGGCAACCGAAATGTCGCCGGCCATCGCCGGAGTCACCGGCCGTCGTCGGAGATTACCGGCCGTCGCCGGAGTCACCGACGGTCGTTGGACTAACTGGCCATCCTTGTGCTATTCCGCGTGATCAAAGTTTTTTGTGGCTGCAAATAAAAAGGCCCAAATAAGTCTCAGAACTTTAGGAGACGTCTAGACTCTAGAGGAAGGTTTCTGTTTCTTTCTTTCTTTAGAGGAAGACGCTAGAGCTGGTTCTTTCTATTTTTTATTTAAAAGTTGCAGTCTTAATTAATAATACTTTTGGCTTTAATTGCATGTCTAGTGGGAGCACCAAAGGTGGTGCTTCCCCTACTCTATATGCTTGATGTTTTGACACACTTTGACCCAAACCGACCCGACCCGTCCTATGGACCTATAGGAGTACATGACCTAAATCCAACCTATGGTCCGGTCTGGTCCATTGATCAACCCGGACCTTGGATCATGACCCGATCCGGCCCATGGTCCGGTTCAATCTATTCTTAGTCCATGTGTCATGACCCGATCCGGCCCATAGTCCGGCCCTGTCCATTCCTGGCCCATGGCCTGATCCATTCCCGGTCCATGGTGCATGACCCGGATTCGGCCTGTTCGATTAAGGCCAATTTTTGGCCCAATTATTTTTTATTCTTTTCGAGTCATTTCTGAGCTATATACAGGTCTAAATTTTAGACATTGTATATAAATTTTGGCTTTCTCAAACGTTTCGGATCTGTTTTTGAGGTTTATTTTTACACAGCTCTCTGTTGTAACATTGCATGACTTGATATCTTTTTTGACATTTTTTAATCGGATAATTATTTTATATGTGAGTGCCTTTAATTAAAGTTACAATTAATTTTAAATTCATGATTTATTTGCATTTAATTGCTTAAGATACATGTCTCATGCGCACTCTTAAAAGTTTTATCATTCATGAAATGTTCAATTAAGGTTTTGATCTACATGTCTATTTCACTTAAAGTTATGTGCTTGGGATTTTGTACTATCTTTTCATGTTAAATTTTAGATTATTTTGATGAAAAAGAATTTAACTTAAAGTTAAATATGTGAACATATTAAAGTTGAATTGGAATCTATTCCTTACATATTTTAATCTGAACATGCATAAATTTAACATTGGACCCCTAATTCTAAGAACTGAAATATGACATTTATGGATCATAAGGGTTGGTTCTTTCCTATGGGGTTTATGAAGAACCGAGTGATCGTTTGGGAATGCTTGGCGAGTGAGTTGGTTCTTGCCCAAAGGTAGACAACTCACAAACCTTGTAGTTTCCGAATCTTAGATATTTTCTCTATTAAGATCACTAGGCGTACCATTGCGTTGAGTGTTTGCGTACGACCCAAAGGTGTCATAGGTACTTGGCGTAGTGTATGCCAATAGAATAGTCTTGTATGGGATGGTTAGATAGGATAACCTTATTTGCCCAAAGGTATAAGAAGTATTTGATTCTAGTCAAACCATAAAGGCTAGGTCTACAGCGTATTTTACGCGGTAGGAAGCAAGGGTAAGTCATGGTGTCTGCCCAAAGGTGAGCCGTGATGCTGCCAAGTGCTTTCCTTGAAGTTGGCATATGCACATAGTGTCACTTCATACATTTGAATCAAAACCCCTGGTTTAAGTGAAAGAGATTAAATCTAAAGAATTAATTAAAATTTATTTTTTTATTGACTTTTAAAAGGTGATCCTAAATTAAAATTTTGCAGCGATGGATCTCTTGTCAATTACCAAACACATAACAGTAGTTGAGCCGCTTTCTGGGTCCAACTTTAATACTTGAAAAATGACTCTCGATGTTTGTTTTGAGATTTTAGACATGTCTTTTGTGTTTACAACACCTAAACCTGCGGGGGTTACCCAGGATTCTCTTGCCAAGGATAAGGAATTTTCCTAGAAATAGAATAAGGCTAACTCGTTAGCCATGTTAATGATCAGGGCCACTATTAATGCCTCTTTCAGGAGTGGCATACCTGCTACATAGACCGCTTCTAAATTAATCGCTCTTATTAAGAAATAATGTATTGGTAGTAAGAAGCAAGTCGTATATGATTACATGCATGATCTCATGCACCTTCGGTATGATGGCAGTAGGAATATAAGAGATCACTTATTGAAGTTGTCTCAACTCTATTTGGGTATTAATGAATACGGGCTTAATATCGATGAAGAGTTAATAGTTTATATTGGGGTTGCTTCCCTCCATAAGGCTTTCGATATTTTTAAGGTCAATTATAATTCGCAAGAGTAGAACTGGAACTTGAACAAATTAACTCAAATGTGCGCCATTGAAGAGAAAAGGCTTAAAGGCGGCGACATGAGTCTGCTCATTTGGGGACTTTTAGCTTCAGTAAAAAGAATTTTAAGAAGAAGGGTCCTAAGAGGAATCAAGGAAATCGGCCACAACATAAATCTCAGAACAAGGGAAAAGGCATGGGTCAAAGTTTTGAAAAGGCAGCACGTACTCAGGGTCAGTCTGAAAGTGTAAGTGGTTGCTGGTTTTGCGGCAATGAAGGTCACTTCAAGAGCAAATGTGTGAATTATAAGAAGTGGCTAGCGAAGCAGCCTGAAGGTATTCCTAGAGTTTTAGTACTCTCTCAGACATTTTCAGTTGATTGTCCTCTTCATTCCTGGTTGGTTGACTCTGGTGCTTATGTGCATGCTATGCACTCTTTTCAGATGCTCAGAAGCAGGAGAACAACCAAGCGATGCAGGTGGAGAGCGTCGGCACCTGCGATTTAATTTTGACTCTGGACATACTTTGACTTTATATGGGACATATTTTATTCTCTCCTTTAGGAGGAACATTATTTCATTATCTAGACTTACAGACTGTGATTATATTTTTACTTTCAGCAATATGAGTTTAGATATTTATTTTGCTGGTTATAAAAACCGAGAAGGGGGTAAATATTCCCGATGACATTGGAACTTCTGTCAGATCAAACACAAAAGAAGCATGTCGAGCAATAATAGCAACATTTTGTACCTAAATAAAGATAAATGCATGGGAAGAGTAACACCCTCAAGTTTCTCAAAAATAGACAGCAACAGCCACAAGGGTGAGGACAATCGACAAGCACATTCCCCAGCACCACAAGTGTGTTGTGCATAACATAATCATATATCTTATTAGTCTCAATATTCATGTCAACCGCGTCTAAACGCTTCAGTGTATAATTGCAGGATTTTAACAACTTCAGTAGAGTTACTACTTAGCTGGCCTGTCCGAATTGTCAAGTTTGTAGACCATTGTGTTGTTAGGAGAAGCAAAAAATATCAATATGACTTGTCCGACTATCCGTCAAAGAGCTTGCATTCGACTGACTCAAATATGTATGGGCAACAATCCTAGTATTATGTGCACTGTGTACTTTGATCAGATTGTTGGAACTATCTGAAGAGTATGATTTATAGTTGAATGTCGTCCACTCAATGGAATGCCACCTAGACAACATGCAATAAGCACTTAAATAATGTAATAACAGATCTATTAAAACTGGGCTGGATAAATGAGTAACTAATGTTGGTATGGTAAAAAATGGCCCATAATTAAGGATGCCACTCAAGATCCACAACAGGCCATTGCCAAATGTGGTCACCTACCCGTTATCCTACCTTCTTAATAAGCATTCTGGTGAATATATATCTACGAAATAATGGAAATCCATGTGCCTCAAAGGGATACTTTGAAATATCATAAAATACAAGAAGAATTTTCAATCATATTCTAGCAATGACAAGGTAGATTAAATTCCAGCAACCAAACGGTTGTGGTAAATGGTTTATATTTGCTATTTGTTGATTCTTCTCGCACCATTGCTTTGGTTGCTGAAGCTTCGAACTCAACACCTTCCGGTTCAAAGCACTCTTTACTTAGGAATGATTCTGCAGCCTTATGGCATAGAAGGTTGGGTCACATATTAAAGAAAAGACTGAAATCATTAGTTAGATCTGATATTATTAGATCATTAGAGTTCATCGATTTTGAAATTTGTGTGGATTGTATAAAGGGTAAAACTTCCAAACAGAGGAAGTTCTCCGCCTCTCGGGCCATTGAGGTTTTGCAGTTAATACATATTGATATTTGTGGGTCTTTTCCAATTGTTACTCGTGGTGGCAAAAGGTATTTTATTACCTTTATTGATGACTACTCCAGATACACATACGTCTTCTTATTGGAGACGAAAGATCAAGCTTTAGAAGTTTTCAAGACTTATCAGTTGGAAGTAGAAAATCAACTTGGGAAGAAGTTAAAGACTGTGCATTCTAATAAAGGTGGAGAATACTTCAGTCGAATGGGTCCTAATGGTGTCAATCATGGACCATTCGTGGAGTACTTACAGACCCAAGGCATTATTCCATAATATACTTCTCCTGGCACTCCGCAGCAGAATGATGTTTCAGAAAGGAAAAATCGTACTTATCAGGAGGTTGCTCGTAGCATGCTAAGTCACTCTACACTTAAAGATGAGTTTTGGGGTGAAACTTTGAAGATAACAGTTTTTATTTTCAATAGGGTTCCCTGTAAGGCTGTACCTGAGACTCCTTATAAGAGATGGACAACTAAGGATTCAAAACTCGGACATTTACATATATGGGATTGTGAAGCCGAAGCTAAGTTTTATATTCCCAACATTAAGAAGTTGGATCCTCGCACAATTAGTTATTATTTTATTAGTTATGCACATCGTTCTAGGACTTGGAGATTTTATTATCCTAAAAGAGTCATTGATATTGCTGAGACTCATATAGCCAATTTTCTGAAGAATAATGAATCCAGTGAGAGTTCACGTCAAAATAATATTACTTTTATTGAGAACTTTGAATTTGACTTTGTGCCTTTATCTGGTGATAATATTTTTCTTCCTTCACCACCTGATCCTATACATGTTGATACTTTGATTCAGATAAATCCAGTGATGGTTCCAATTGAAAAAGAATGTCCTATTCCACCTCATGTTTCACCAGTACCACCGGCTCAGCCCCGAAGATCTGAGCGTCAACGTAAACCTGCTATTCTAGATTTCTATGAGGTGTATACGCAAGAGGCTCAGTTTGAGGGTGTTGATCTTGATGATCTATTGACCTTTCAGTAGGCTATTGGTAGTAATAAATCCTCACACTGGCAGGAGGCCATGAGAGAGGAATTATTGTCAATGGAAAAGAATAAGGTTTGGGACCTTGTGGATTTGCTAGCGGATTGTAAGGTGGTTGAATGCAAATGGGTTTATAAGACTAAAAGGGACTCGAGTGGCAATATTGAAAGATTCAATGTGAGACTTATCGCGAAGGGTTTCAGACAGAAAGAAGGCATTGACTATGATGAGACCTACTCTCCGGTCTCTTCTAAGGCTTCGTTGAGGATTGTGATGGCTTTAGTTGCACATTATGATCTCGAACTACATCAAATGGACGTGAAGACTACTTTTCTAAATGGAGACCTTGTAGAAGACATATACATGTCCCAACCAGTGGGTTTTGTGATTAAAGGAAAAGAACAACTAGTTTGCAAATTGAATAAGTCCATTTATGGACTCAAGCAAGCTTCTAGGCAATGATATTTGAAATTCGATGAGGTTGTCACTAGTTATGGGTTTAAAGAAAATATTATTAATTGTTGTATATATCTCAGAAAGAGTGGGAGCAAATTTGTCATTTTGGTTCTCTACGTGGATGATATATTACTTGCAAGTAACGACATTCATTTTCTCTACGATACCAAGAGTTTTCTCTCCAAAGCATTTGATATGAAGGATTTGGGTATTGTTGAGTATGTGCTTGACATCAAAATTCATCGTGATAGGGCTGCCGGTTGTTTAAGTCTTTCACAGAAGGCCTATATAGAGAAAGTGCTTACACGATATGGCATGGATAGATGCGTTCCAGGTGAAGTACCTGTTTTGAAGAGTGACGTTATTTCCCAGGATCTACAGCTCAGAACTGAGGCAGAAAAACAAGTAGATCAAAGGAACTTCAGTTATGGGTAGCCTTATGTATGCAATGGTTTGTCTATGTCTCGATTTCAGTTTCACTGTCACCCTACTTAGCCGATATTAGTCTAATCCAGGATTAGCGCATTGGAAAGCTGCGAAGAAGGTACTTCGTTACTTATAAATAACCAAAGATTTTATGTTGACCTATCATAGATCAGATGAGCTTAAGGTTGTCGGATACTCAGATTTTTTTATTTTACTGGTTGTAAGGATAGCGTCAAATCGACAACAGGATATTTGTTTCTACTTGCGGAGGGTGTTATTTCCTGGAGAAGCACCAAACAGACTTTAACGGCAAATTCGACTATGTACGTCGAAATTATTGGTTGTTATGAGGCTACTCGTCATGCATTATGGTTGAAGAATTTTATTGGAGATCTAAAGATTATTGATTCTATTCATCGTCCTCTTATCATCTATTGTGACAATGAGGCCGTGACCATGTTTGTAAAACACGGAAAGGTTATTAGAATGAATAAATATTTCGATGTCAAGTATTTCGTTATATACAAAAACGTTCGAGATGGTGTTATAGAGATTCCTCACATTAGTACGGAGCTTATGATTGCAGATCCCCTCACCAAGGGTTTACCACCCAAGGTTTTCAAGGAGCACGTGACCCGGATGGGACTTGTTGAGTTGTTGACTCAATTCTAGATTTGCTTTTATTTGGACATGTTATTATTGTTTCTTTTTTACTATGGATAATGAATTTTTCCACTGCATTTATATACATGCTTTTATTTTGAGCTCAGATTATTATGTTATTGCATGTTATCATTTATAGGTTATAAGATCATTACCCATAACAAGGTGACATTTTGTCACAAGGTATGATGGCGGTTGTCACAGGTATGGTGGCGGTTGTCATAAGGTATAGTGGCGATTGTCACAAAATAGCCTGGAGTGTTTGATACTCAAGTTTGTTTGGGCTAAACGTGAATTGGCTCCACGTTGGTAATGTCTTCACTCTGATGAAAATGTGACTGATTTGTCACAAAGCGAGATGCAAGGCTACATTAGAGTGACATGCAATAGCATGAAGCAGGACTCCACGAGAATGAGTACAAGACCAAATTTTAAGAGTATTACATCTCTCGTGCTACATTATTTAAAATAGTCACGTAAAAGTTAAGGACATTGAAGTTTCAAGTAGTGTTAGTTTTGTGACCATGAAACTGTCCTAGTGTCAATATTGAGAATAGTATTACATTCATGATCCTCACTAATGGTGCTTGAAATGGAGATGAAAGAATATATCTCTCTAAGATTTTCAAAATCGGTATGCCGTATCAAATTTTCTTAAAGGAATAATTTGGACATGATTTTCAAAATATTTCAAAAAAAAAACAACTCAAGTGGTCTTAAGATCCAAGTGGGAGACTGTTGGATTTCACGGATTTATGTGGCCATTAAATCACACGTCATGGTCAAGGTCAAACAGTCTAAGTTGTTAACTTAGAGAGATAGTGGAACACTAGTTATGGTCAAACTAGAAGTTTCTAATTAAATCAAGGGTTGTGATTTTACCCTAGCTTAAGTGTGGTAATCCTAATCGTTAAATTTCTTAATGGACAAGTTTCTAACCTATTTAAAGGGATGTACAGTCCCTCTTTTTACACACAATATACGTATCAATTGAATTAGAAGAATTCAAGGGAAACTTATCTTCTTTACGGTGTGCAAAGAAAGAGAAGACTCTCCATCAAATCGTCGCCGAATTATTATTCGGATCGCTCAAGGCTTAATTCTCGCGTGAAAAACTCTACGGTGTAAGGTACGCTAAAGTTTCAATTAATTCCGCTTTTGATTGCGGGAAGATCCAAATAATTTCCAACATAAAGTTGTAGCCCATCTCGGCCCACAGGCTTTATTTCAAGCCCAAACCCTCCTTATATCGGGTGAGCCTAACAGGCTGGGTCGGGCTACCCGGTCCACTTCCACACTTAGCCAGAGGGGGATATTTTGGTCATTTGATAAATTTAGCTATCATACTACTGCCTAAGCTTAATCCATTAGCTAACATGCTACTGAGAGCATGACATCTCCCAAGGTTTCCAACAGGAGACCTACCGTTCTCCGCCTCATTTGCCCTCTCGTCTTTTGCTCTCTCCTCTTCCTCTCCATTCAATCTACCTTCTTCACCGGTACCAAAAAATTTTATTCCTTAACCATTTTTTTTATCATATCTTTTATTGATTCTTATTACTTTAACTTCAATCTTTTTATTTTATTTATTTTTATTTTTTTATCGGTGTTTAACTTCAATCTTAGGAAACCGGAAGTACGATCTCAGCTAAAAGGACGTTCTGATCCTCTCTGATTTTCAGTCAAGCGTTCAGAAATGCGTGGTTGGTGTTTGATCCTCGATTTTCTATCTCTCTCTCTTTTTTTCTTTTTTTTTAATTTCACAATGTGGCTTTGAAATGAGTTTAAATTTCACCTATGTTCCTTGTTTCTTAGATCTCTATTCTACAAACTCATCAAGCACTAATTTTTGGGCATACGCAGCTGTGAAATCCTCTGAAGAGACGTCATTTCACCAACTATTGATTCCAAATCAGCATTTTGTTTTTGTTAAGTAAGCTGGGTTAAACCTGCAGGCTCAAAGTTGCGTCATCGTCCACCTTCAAATTGAGATCCATGTGTTCGAATGCTAGATCAGGCGGCACCTGGCATGCGTTCTAAAAAAATTTAGGAATTTTTTCTCCTTCAAAATGCTGGTCAAAGTTCCCCTTCCACTTCCCTAACCCCTCAAATGTCCTCTAGCATCTTTCCCACCATTGCCACGGTCGATCCTTCTTTAATAGGTCCATCAGTGGTGCTGCACGGTGTGAGTAATCGGGGATGAACCTTCTGTAATAGTTGACCAAATCCAAAAATGACCGCAACTCGGTCACGCCTTCTGGCACTCTCCAGTCTTGGATTGCACGAACTTTTTCAAGGTCCATGCTGATGTTACCTCCCCCAATACGGTGTCCAAAAACATAATCTGCTATTGTGCAAATGAACACTTCTCCTTCTTAACGTAGAGCTGATTTTCTCGCAATATCTTGAAGATGATTTGGAGGTGGTTAATATGTTCTTCCAATGTGTTGCTATACACAACGATATCGTCTAAGTATACCACCACGAACTTGTCGAGGTAGGCATGGAACAACTTATTCATCAGGGTGCAGAAGGTGGCTGGGGCATTAGTCAGCCCAAAGGGCATTACTAGAAACTTAGAGGCTCCATACTTGGTCACACAGGTAGTCTTGCTTTCTCTGCAACTGTAAATCGGCATCTAAGGCGACACGAGTTGACAAACTTCTCCCTGGATTATTCAGGTCCCTTTGATATGGCTTCAAGCAACTGACATGAAATACCAGATGCATTCTCAGGCGGGAAGGAAGTTGCACTCGAAATGAGAAACCATTAATCCTCTTCGTGATCAGAAATGACCCATCATACTTACGAACTAATCCTGCGTGCTTTCTTCTGAAGAATTTGAGCTGCTTCGGATTAAGTTTCACCAAAACTTCATCGCCTACGTGCAACTCGATAGGTCGTCGACCCTGATTGGCCCATTTTTTCATTCACTTAGCAGCATTTTCCAGATAGGCCCTAACAATCTCTGCATTCCTCTGCCACTCCTTGGCAAAATGATAAGCTGCCAGACTTGACCCAGTACATCCCATAATAATGGTATGCAACGTTAACGGTTGCTGGCCAGTTGCTAATTCGAATGGGCGCATAGAAATTTTGCACCTTTGACCATATTTTGGATGGTGGATATACACTTCTTTTTTTAAGATGATCCTGATCGTCCTTGCGCAAGTTGCCGTGGCACCCGATCCCCTGGATGGGTGCCACGTGGAGCCTACCTGGTTCGAACCACATCCCCTTCTTTTAATACACACACACAAATACAATCCCCTCTTTTATCATCTCATAACTTTCCATTAACACTTCCAAGGTCCAATGCAAGTGCTTCCAACTATAAGCAATATAGGTCCCAAAATCTGCATTAGATATAAATTAATCCATAGTGTGTGAAAATTTGTATGCATAAAGAAAATTGGAAAATTGATATAATTAACTTTTGGATAACATTAATTGATATTTGTATCCTGAAGTCCCCACATGAAAAAGAAGGCAATGCTTCTGACTTGCTCCCAGCTGTTGAGTATATTATACAATTAGGCCATCCTTTTTAAGCTACAACTAGTGTCTACAACACAATTGTGGCACGGTTATTCTGAATTATAAATCGTGGATGTCCAATTGATATATGAGGATTTAACTTTGTTTTTTTAAGGATTCTATTTATCTGTAAGTTTATAATCACAGTAAGAGCACTTTTCTTGAATTTCAGTATTGCTTTGTTAAAATATACTGACCTTGAAATGACATACAGGCAAGAAGAGGACTTGGACTTGCCGCACATATTGTTGATCACTGTAAACTGGTTCTTAAATTTCCTGAAGGCACAAATAGCACTTGGGTTAGGCACTACACTGTACCTTTTTTATGGCTATTCGGTGCTTTTTTGTTTTTTGTTTTTTATTTTTTATTTTTCATTTTTCATTTTTACACAAGGGTCTATTTGTATGAATCTATGCCCTAATAAAATTCTTGCAATTTTTTCTTCACGGTACAATGCACAGTTTAAAATTTATGAGCCTCTGGAGTACCTGTTTGATGTTTGTGAAGCGATTTTACTATGGGAACAGGTTGGTTTCTATCCTCTAACTTGCACTTGTTTTATCAAGAGATTATATAATTTATATGTACTAAGACAATAGGTTGGCAGTACCATAACATGACTACAGTCTTGACAAGGGAGTATCTAAATGCTTGACCAGATGGATGGCTGGAATATGCAGCAAAAAGGATTGCACAGCTGTATGATGGTGAATTATCCATTTGAATTCTTTTTTTTAGGGGTTTACCCTTTTTCAAAGGGAGCCCTTACAGAAATTCTTGCTGGATGCTACTCAGGTTGAATTAAGAAATGTTCACTTGGAGTGTTGAGTAGACTTTTTTGGCATTTTTTTTAATTGCAGAGGCGCGGATAAATGCTACAATCGTTCCCTTTGTGAGGAGCACCTTAATTTAATTCTACCATCAAAACCACCATTTTACCCATGCCAGTTTCAAAGCTGTGCAGTTGTTGGAAACTTAGGGGATCTTTTAAAGACAGTTTGGGCAAGAGATTGATGGGCATGATGCAGTTATTCGGGACAATGAAGCTCCCGTTAATGAGGTAGTTGTTACTATTTAGTTGAATTTTCATTCCCTGCCCTCCTTCGCGTTAGTTTTTAATATTCTATATGCTAAAAAACAAAATTCACTATTCTGATGTGTCCTTATATGATAGATTGATGTACATCCTATAAATAGGATTGTATGTCAGTACCATTATAAACTCGAACCAGTAACGCTGTTAATGGAATGAATTTTGTCAAAGCCTTGATGAGCGACACAAAAGGGTTAGAAAATTGAGCATGTAGAAATTCAGCTAATTTTCTGGGTTGCAACTTGCAACAGAGCTGCAACATACTCACAGTCAAACTGGCTGTCTCTATAGCAGGCTAATTTGAGCGAACATGTTTTGGCAACTTTTAGGAGTTATGAAGCTTACCAGGACATATGACATGTAATATTCACAGTTATTCTCATATCATCTGATCATGTTGGTAAATGAAAGTTTCTCTTTTAGCATCATTGTTTCAGTCATCTCCAAAGCTCTCCGAATAGCTTGTCAGGTGTGCAAGGGAATTACGGAATCTCTTGGAATTGGTTTGTATAAATAGAACCCTTTAGGAAATGGAATTATCTGCTTTGGTCTTAACAAGGTATAATATGTTTCATAGGAACACTGACCTCCTTATTATCTTTCTAATATATGTTGGAGTTAGGCCAGATTCTAGGCACATCCTCAACAGGCTGTGTTTTCAATTCAATTTTTTGGCGTATCAAACGGAGCTTTGGATAAATGCATCAGTTCTCACCTAACGAATCATTAAATATATAAAAAAAAAAAGCTTGTTGATGCAGCATAGATAGGCATGATTAGAGGAGAAGAAAAATTATTCAGAAGATGCATTTGTATCTCTTGATTTAGAATTGCAGATAGATATGATGGTGTGTTTCACATCTAATTGGAAGAGTGGGCTGCGGTTAACATCTTGGCGAAGTCGGTAAAATGTGCATCAAGTATGATATCTTTTCCATAAAGATGGGATTTGCTCGTGGTCTATCATATACTCATGCAAAGTTAGATGGCCCTTGTAATTCAAAAGTTGTTCCTTTAAAAACGTTGCGACGACGCCTACAACCAGAGCGATCATTATATAGTGGTGTCTTCATAGATCCCTCACTACTCAATAGCAGTCTTAGTTTCTCACATGGTTGTCAAGGCTACGCTATAGCCTCGCTATGGCCTCGCCATGGCGAATGGCAATGGGAAACGCGATATATAACCAAATAGCCATGATGGATAAATAGCGACGCCATAGCGTCACCATGGCGGAATAGCATTATGGCATCGCTGTGCACGCTATTTTATTTTTTGGATAGTAACGTTTAATACTTATAATTTATGACATTTTTATAATATATAAGTTACAAAAGTTAACTTACAAGTCACAAAACTTCAACTTATAAGTTACAAAATCTTCAACTCTCTCTCTCTCTCTCTCGTCACAGCAACTACTAATACCAGTGTCGGTGACACTATCGTATGTGTATTTAATATTTCATATTATTTAATATTCTATATTTGTTGATATTTTTATTTATTTATACATACCATATTGCAAATTTGTTGATGTTCCATATTTGATTTGTATTTGTTGATATTTATTTATTCCTAGAACATGAAATTGTAAATATTAGAATCAAAGTATGATGCTTTAGTAGTTAAATTTTTTTCTTCTTATATTTTTTTTCTTATATAAAAAATAAAAAATAAAAATACTACTAATAAATAGATAAAATATATTTTTTTAAATTACAATAATAAACAGCCTCGCCATGGCTTTGCTATGGCTACGCCATGGCGTAGCGAGCCTCTTCGCCATGACCTCGCCACACTGCCTTAACTATCTTGGTTTCTCATTATTCTTTGTTGGGACTACATTGAACCACAAAAACACTAATAACGGAGTTAAATCCCAAGTAAAATATCAAAGGACACCCTTTTTGAATGGTAGGCTATCTATGGAGTTTGATTCCCTATTAATGTAAGTCACCCCAACAACCTCCTAAAATTAGTAAAATACCCAATTAGTTCATGAATACATGTTCTCAATTGAAATCTACCTGTATGTTGGGCCTAAACAACAACGGTTATCTTATGATTCATGTGGTTCCAAGTATGTGTGGAATTCCATGTATGATCAATAGAAGCATGCAACCAAAACTGAGGATGTGGGTAACTTCTATACATAGTTGCTATAATTTGGTATGTTTGGTTTTTCTTCCACTAGTGTTTTCTCAGAGGATCCTTTCTGAATCTTTAAGAGGATGTTCTTATTACACTGCCAAAGTAGAATATGCAAATTTATAGAAGCCTTGCAGCCGTTCTAGTATGTGACACATAGCTAATATGAGTGGACGATTCTCATTGAGGTAATTGTACAATTGAGAGAGGACTTCACAATTATAAAGTTGCTAGGATTTGACATATCCACTATTGTTCTCACCAACGCATTATTTTGTCTCCAGAGTTACTTCTAAGTTCTAACATGTGAAGATTCATTGCTTCACTCATTTTTGTTTAGGACTGAACTCTCGATCTCTCTACAATCTGTCATGCCGCTTTTCATGTTTTTCCTTCCAAGTCTTTTTTGGTCTTCCCCTTGTCCCTTCTTCTCCCATTTTATTGTGCTTTATAGGAGATTCCTTGCCCAAAGGTTTAGGACCATGGATTCTTCGTATTTTCATATTAAGATGCTTTACGTAATTCACAAATTTAATTAAGCTAATTTTATAATAAACGATATTTGAATTGGGCCTGCAGCTCAATTTGAAGGTGCATGTAACTTTGAGGTCACAAGTGAAATTTATAAGAAAAAAATATTTTGACTAAGCTTTCCTACGTCCACGTGGCGCCCAAACTTGTTTTGGGGGTGCCACCTGGATAGATTCAACCCTAGGGAACTGGTCTAAGGTCCAGGCCTCTCCTCTCGCTCTCTCTCTCTTTTTCTATATACATAATATAGAAAGATAAGGCATCCCTTGTTTTAAACAACATGCTACTGTTGGTAATGTTATTTCTATTGTATGGGTGTGTAGTAAGTAACTTTGGGTGTGTGTGTAGTTAAGTCAATTTTAAGTTGTACAATTCACTTAACTCGGGAACCATGTAATACGTGAACATGCTAAGATGATATAAATAATATATGCATTGAGATTTGAATCACATTGACTCAACTCTAATATCTCTCTACTTTTCTCTTCCTCTCTCATCTTCTTCTTCCCCCTTCCCATTACTAAACCCTAACCCTAAATTACAATTTTGTCTTGGTATCAGAGCCAACAAAACTCTAACCCTAGAAAATTTTACAACCCTATTGAAGCCATCCACGTCATCGCTAAAGTTAGCATGACGTCATCATGCTGATGTCAGCAAGGTCAACCCGTTGACCTTTTTCTCAATTTTTTTGAGGTTTTTGATTGCTTTTTTCCCCTTTCCATTTTCTTCTTCTTGCTTGAAGTGATTTGAGGCTGGGAACATGGAGTTTCGAAGGTTTTCTAAAGAAAAGTGTATTTTCGATTTTTTGAATCCTCGAGATCCGTGAAGGTTTAAAGAAGCTCGGGATTGGACCAGGTTGGATCGGAATCACTATACAAGATTGATGGTGTACTTTTTTTTTAAAAAAATTTGGATCTATTTTGGTGTTGTTTAATCGATTCTCACAAATCCTTCTTTTACCGCCTAGCCACGTAAATCTATTCCGTTCAATTGTTGATCGCCTTTTCTTCTGACAATGTATGGCTTGTTTGAAAGCTCATTTCATTTGCAGACTGGGGGTTCAAGTTTCGTTGAATTCGGAGTTCATTTGAAGGAGTTATGGATGTTTTAGTGGCTGTTATAGGCTATATTCGCATGTTTTATTGATTTTTTTGTTGATTAAGAAAATTGTTGCCCAACATTTTTGATTGTTGTTTTGGGATTAATTAGTGAGCTGTGTAGGCATTCTCCCTGTTTGGAAGCTGTGGGTGTTTTATTTTTTGAATTGTTTTGATCTCGGTATCTCTTAATCATGGACGAGAATAAATCCGAGATCATTGGTGGGGGAGATATATCTCATTGCTTACAAATTACTACGAAGAAATTGAATGAGGCCAATTATCTTTCGTGGTCACGGTCTGCTACTATGTACTTAAGGATGAAGAAAAAATTGGGTTATATTTACGGGACTATCCTGTTAAGTACTGAAAAATATAAATTTTCACCTCTTAACCTAGCCTTTACTATTCCTTGGAGCCATTTAATAATCCTCTTTTGAGTGTGTTTGTAGTTAAGAATAAAATTGTAGCTTAATACAGCAATCCACTCATTTGAAAGCCAAAGAAGAGAGTTTTAAAGCCAAGCCTTGAAGCAGATGCATGAACAGAGGATATACCATGGTGGTATACACCTTGGTGATCATTTTGGGAACCCAAGTGTGCACTAGAAGTCGAACAGATGAAAGAAGAGTGGGCCCATGCAAAGGAGACTGTTGCAGCAGTCTGTGCACAGCAACAGCAATGCAGAGAAGAGTTTTCGCACAACTGAAAGCAAGCTCGCAAGGCTCTCGCACAGGTTAATTCACACAGAAGGAAGCCTCGCGAGTATCCCGCACAGCCCAGTTAGGCAGCGGAACAAGGAGCTCGTGCACATCTCGCGTATTTCATAAGTGAAAAGAGCTTAAAAGAAGACCTTGCGAAATTTTCGCGAAGGTCAAAACTGCAGACAAGTCCTCGCGAGGTTCAAATAGTTCAAGAGGGCCAGAGGCTCGCGCAGCCAAAGAGAAGAGAGATGCCCAGAAGATTTTTCGCGAAGACCTCGCGCGCCTCCAAGACAGAGCTAGCCACGCGAGATGTTCAACACATCCTGGCAATCAACCCCGCGCAGTTCAACTTTCATCATCGCGACAACCTGGCAAGACTCAATGTAGACCAGCGAGAGCTTCGCGACTTGAGCCATATGGAGCACCACCTGCGCGAGCTACGTTGCTCAATGTAAAAGGGACCTCGCGAAGCTCATTCCACTACAAGATGCATCACGCGACAGCTTCGCGGGAAGCTAAAATGCTGCACTCGTCTGCGCGAAGCTTGGGATCCGCACTTCTCATTCCAAGGTCAGGGACCTTTTGGGGATTTCCACATTGCTAGGGCACTCATCCCGTGGCCCTAATCTATTCCCACACATCCCGAGGCATCCAAGGGCTGTAAAAAAGCCACATCTACCATAAAATTAGGGTTTTCTCTCTTGGCCAAGGCAGTGAGAACTGAGTATATAAGTTGTACTGTTTTAGAAATAAACGACCTTTTCCTTCAACCTTAGTCGGCTGAGAGCTCTAGCAGATTAGGGTTAGGGTTAGATCATTTCTTCCATTTTTATTTTCTTCTTTCTTAGTCCAACACTTGCTGGCTAACTCCTTTAAGCAGCAGTAATGTATTTTGGTTTTGTAATGGGTATTGTTTGGAACATTGGGAGCTGATTTGGGGTGTTGCACAGGCTGTTCCCTTCGAGGGCAAGGGTTGTAAGATTCTTTTACAATTTTATCAGTTTTATTGCTTTAATTAGATCTGTAGTCTTTGTGTTTTCCTTGCATAGAAATCTATTGGATTTAGACATAGATGCCTATAGGTCTGAAACCCCCATTGTTGTTTGAGTTGTTTTGCCTTGCAACAATAGTGGCAGCAGCAGACTTATTGTTCTGTCTTAGGTCTCTGTGATTGAACTCTCTCCCTTGGATAGTCTGTGACCATTTAAGTGGACAGATTATAGCCTTAAGAGGGGTCTAAATCACAGATCTGAGATGGATTCTTCTTCTCTGCACATGAGCTGGTTAGCCTTATGAGAGATTGTGCAAAACCAAACTGCCCTATGTTTACAATGCCATCATCATATTGTAGATCTGATTTGGTTACAGAGATTGCAGACTTGTGAGCTGGGTCATTGTTGTGTCAATGACCAGCTGAGTCTAAAGCCCCTTTTGGCCCTTGATTTGAGGTAGTTTCCACCTAATCTTGAGGACTGATTGCTCCTATGGATGCCTGTGCTCGTAGCCTTGCAAACATAGTGTCTGCAATAGTCTTCCTATTCTGATTTAACCCATTGCTGGGAGGAAATCTCTTAGATAGTCTGTGACCATTTAAGCGGACAAATTACAGCTTTACGATCAATTCCTTTAAGTGATTGAACCTCCTCTATTGGATAATTTGTGACAATTTAAGTGGACAGGTTATAACCTTAGGAGGAGTCCAGATTGCATAGTTACTTTGGACTCTTTTACCTTGCTGATGTGCTTGTAGCCTTCAGAAGGATTCCTGCAAAATCAGCCCTAAATCTGAGTTGCATAGCTGATTTACTCATAGCTGCTTACTTCTCATAATTTTATCTTTATTTTCCACACAACCATCATCACCCTTTTTTAAACCCTTTCTATAGTTTTAGGACTGTACTTTGTGTTTTTAGTAGATTAGTTGTGACACTTAAACTCCCTTTTTAGGATTGCCAGACTTGTAGCCAGATCTGGAGGGCCCACTAAAATAACCCTTTGTGGTTAAAGATCAATCATCCATGTGAGACAAACTCTTATACAAAACTTGCTACAACAGCCCTGTATCTTGCAGGTCTATGTGTATTTTTAGACTTGTTGTTTTGTGTTTTTCAATCCACCTTTGATTTATTTTTACTAACACATTCTTACCACTGTTTTCAAATAAAGTTAACAGCAAGCATTTGAAATAAACGCCCAACAAGTTTTTGGCATCGTTGTCGGGGATCTTTGATCTATTAGTAGACCTGAGTTTTTGCTTTTTTTTTACTAAATTTATTTGTAGCAGTGCCTTTAATTGAATAAAAGTACTACTGATTTTTGTTGGAATTTTTACAGATTTGGACAGCAGCAGACGGGAAAAGCTAGAGCTGCAGCTAGAGTTTAGTTAACTTATGTTTGCATTTCTTTTATCCTAAAACTCAGTTCCATTTTTGTTGAATTCCTTGACAGTAGTTTAGTTGTAAATTTTGTTTAGCCGTAATTTTTGTTTGTAAATTATTTAAGTGTGCTGTGAGTGTTTTCTTTACCTGTTGTTCTGTGTGTGTATGCTTGGTAGAAGGTCCCTTAACGCTGAATTAGAACCTCCACATCCTGAGGTAGAAAGGGTCCTTAGACTAAGAAACACCAGACCAGCCCTTGTTATTGAAACTGTGCCAGCTGTGATGGCTGAGAGGCAGAGGACACTGAAGGACTATAATGCACCTGGGGAATATACATCCCCCTTCTGCATTCAGTTTCCTTTAGTTTTGGGAAATTATGAGATTAAGTTCACCATCAACATGCTGCCATCTTTCCATAGGCTTAGTAAGGAAGATCCTTATAAGCACATCGATGAGTTCTTAACACTTTGCACCACATTTAACATTACTGGCTTGAGACCAAAAGCCACCAAACTTTGGCATTTTCCTTTTTAACTAAAGGATGAAGCCAGCACTTGGTTCTCCAGGCTCCCAGCCAACAACATACAGACATGGAATGATCTCCAATGCCAATTTCTGGCAAAATTCTTCCCTATGAACAAAACTAGTCAAATGAGGACGAGCATACTTTCATTTACTCAATCTTCAACTGAAGATTTTCATGGAGCATGGGAAAGGTTTCAAGAAATGTTAAAACAATGTCCCCACCACCAAATTCTGCAGTGGCAGCTTGTACAAGTCTTCTACCAAGGAATTAATCCTAAAAGTAGGGACATGGTGGATGCCTCTTGTGGGGGCACTTACCTCCACAAGACAACTGACGAGGCATGGGAATTGTTTGACATTATAAGTGAGAATTTCATGCAGCAGGAGTCATTGTCCCGCAATGACAGTCAAACCCTAGCTAGAATGGTGAAAGAATCCACCTCTAGAGGTGGCTATGTATGAGGTCAAGGTGCAGAGTGAATTAGAAAGGAAGGTGGACAACCTGAGCTTAAAATTTGATAAATTGATGAATGTGATGGAGCCTAGATTAGTTGTACAAGTGGAAGAGGCATGTCTGATATGCCAATCTCCTACACATTCACTTCAAGAATGTCAATCAGCCAACCAGTTCCCTGAATTGGTTATGGAACTTGCTAATGCTGCCCAGGCATATGGGCAGCAACCTGCTGGGTACACCTGGAGAAATCACCCCAATCTGAGGTGGAGACAAGACACATATCAACAGTCCTAGCAACAGCAGTTGGCAACACCATACAGACCACAACACCAATTCAATCAGGGATATGCACCTAGGCAGAATTTTTAGCTACCTGCCCCATAGCCAAATCATTTGGTTTTGCCCCCACCATAGCCCAGATCTCCTTCTTTTGAAGAGCAAATGCTGGCATCAATGCAAAATCTGGGAAACTTGACACAAACTGTGAACTCTCATGGGCAGAACATTAAAAAAATAGAGGACCGGCTAGGTCAAATATGCAATGCTTTAAACAAGAGAGAGGAGGGCAGGTTGCGTAGTCAACCCTTGGCCAACCCTAAAGGGCAGTATATGATTGGAGAAGGCTCCTCTACTCATGAGGAGGTTAATGCAATCACTACCCTGAGTGGCAGGGTGGTTGACAATCAAGTGGGCAGGGCAGCTAAGGAGACCATGGAGAATGAAAAGATAAAAATGTGAGTGTAGAAGAACCCATAGACTTAGCTTCCGACAAAAGTGTGAGTGTAGAAGAACCCATAGACTTACCTGCTAAAAGATCAAAGTCCACAGCTGCTGCTCAGGAACCCATAGACTTAGCTTCCGATAATGAACTATTGTAGATGTCCTTTGTTAGGTTTCTTTTTGTTTTAGTAATGGTTGTACTCCAATGTGTCTTGCCTTGTATATACTTTTGTTTCATGAATACAATTTTCTCTTTTGTGTCCCTTGTTTGTATTTTGTGTATTATTTTTTTGTCTATACCCTGCTACTCATGCATTTCAAGAAGTGAACCTTTGATTCCTCATAGGTTTGGTTGGTGTATGCCAAGATAGAATAGTTAACCTAAGTTCAACATGAAGATAGAAATAGAGCTAAGTTCACACTTGAGCCATCTTTGAAACCACCTTAAAATTTTTTTGTAAACTATTGTAAAATTTCTCCTCCATTCACTAAGTCTAGCTTGTCCAAATCTTCAACATTTTCCTTTACCTTTTGAACACCAATGAGGTAGGGTTGAATTTTTATGTGTTTAGGTGCAAGTACTGCACATTAAAGAGAAAATTGGAAGACTTGCTCAAAAGGTTCAATGGTAGACCATACCTAGTGAGATTTAGGGCTCAAATTTTTCTTTTTTGAAGAGTGTCTTTGATCTCTTTCCTATATGTCATGAGTTTTGTCACTGCTTTCAATTTGGGGATGCCTAATTTCTAGTGAGAAAATGATCAACTCGGCCATCCAAAGCAAAAAGAGTTGCCAACTCATGACATTTAAAAAGGGAAAAGGCCTTCTCTTGGATGGTCTACCATTGAACTCATGGGCAAGTCTCTACCTTTTTCTCTCTTTAATGGTACACTAAGTGCTGACAAAAATTGAGTTTTCTTGGTGTTCACCTCATGGAAATGTTGAAAATTTAAAAGATTTTAATTTTACAAAGTTTACAAAAAATTTTAATTTCCTCATGTTTAAAGTTTCTTAGGTGAACTTAGCTCTATTTCTATCTTACTTAAGTCTGTTGAACTTAGGTTAACTATTCTATTGGCATACCCTGCCACAACTCCAAACCTATGAGGAACAGTGTCCTCACTGTTTCAGACAATGTGAAAGCATGAGTAGCAGGGTATAGACAAAAAAATAATACACAAAATACAAACAAGGGACACAAAAGAGAAAATTGTATTCATGAAACAAAAGTATATACAAGGCAAGACACATTGGAGTACAACCATTACTAAAACAAAAAGGAAATTTACAAAAAGAAACCTAACAAAGGACATCTACAATAGTTCATTATCGGAAGCTAAGTCTATGGGTTCCTGAGCAGCTTTTCCTTTTTCTTTCTTGAGAGCAGCAGCTGTGGACTTTGATCTTTTAGCAGTGACCTTCATGTTCTTTGTGCTACTTCTTCTCTTGGGAATGGGTTCAGGCATTGAGGAAGGTTCCTTAATCTTGATGCCAAGTGTTGTTGCTGTAGGTAGAGCTGCTGCTGTGTAAAGAGAGGCTGCTGCAGTGGCTAAGTCTTTGTCTGCCATAGAAGATAGGGTCTGCTGCAATGTTGCAGCAATCCTGGCATAATCATCAGCTCTCTTTTCAGCCATTCTAAGGGTCACCTGAAGGTTTTTCACAGTTTCTTCCAGGCCCTCAACTCTATACTGCTCCTTTTGGTAGAGCTGCAGCGTATGTACAAAAGCCTTCTGTATATGCTTTTTCTCCATCTTGTGATCCTCTTGATTTGATGGAGAAATAGTTGTATTGATGTCAGTCATCCCCTTGATCACATCCCTCCTGATGTATAGGTTCTCATTCATGGCTCTCAGGAGGGTTGAGAATGGAGGTATAGAGAATGAGGAGGCTGGTAACATGGTATTATCAGCAAGCGGAGTAGGGTTAGCCAGAGAATGGGATGGTGTGGATGAAGATGATGGGAGTACTGAAGGAAGGGGAATGGGGGATGCCAGCTCCTCCTCTTGGGGGTCAGTTTGGGTATGGGTAGAGGATAGGGTAGGCAAAGTGGGTAGGTCTATCTCCATTGGGTCAGTCTGGGTGTAAGCAAAGGTGGTGGGTGTTGGAGGGTCTGTTTGCGTGGCTGCAAAGGTGAAGGTAGGTTGAGGACCTTCATGGTCTGATTCTGTTTCAGTTTGTGTAGCAGCAACTGATGTTGCTGCTAAGGTTAAGGGTTGGGAGATGGGGGTGGTATATGGGTAGGTGTAGGGATAAGTGGCGGTTGAGATTGTGGGGTTAATGTTAACAAAGTGGCTTGGATGGTTTGAATGATGGCCTGGTTTTGGGTGTTGGTTAGGAGTTGGGTTTGTAGGGCAGTGAGTAGGATAAGTATTTGGGGTAGGAAGTCTGGGATAATAGGGACTATGGTTTGGATAGGTTGAAAAGGTGAATTAGGTGCATGGTGGAAGATAGAGGGTTGAGGTGAAGTAGGGATTTGGGTTGGCTGAGGTGAATAAGGGAGAGGGGTGTACTCATACCTGATGTCACTCATGATGGATTCCATCATGGCAGAGTACCCCTCAATGGAGAATTGGTGGTGGTCATGGGAATGGTCAAATGTTGGATGGGGTTAGGTTGGTTAATGGGTGTAGATGTGTCAAAGAGATGGAGTTGATCAGTTATGAGAATGTGGGGGGTGTCAGTGAACAAAGGTTCACTGGCATCATAGTGGAATGGAGAGGGTGGTGGTGGTGAGGATGGATGTAACACGGTGGGTATGGGGTCTGGTATGGAGTATGTTTTTGAGATTGGAATAGGCTGGGAGATTGGGATAGTTTCAATGGGTTGGTTGGTTGTGGATGCAGTGGTTGTTTTGGATTGGGGTCTCTTGGTATATTTCTTTTTAATGGCTGGGGTTGGTAGGGTAAATGGGTTCAGTGGTGGAGGCTGGCTCAAGGATGGATGATGTGACAGTGGAAGGTTGTGAAGAGAGCATGGTGGATAAAGAGGTAGGTATAGGAGCAGGTAAAGACTGTGGAGGGGGTTGTGTTGGTATTGTGGGTGTAGAATCTGGGAGTGGGTGTGAGACCGGAGTTGGCATGGGAATGAAAGTAAATGTGGAGGGTGTGGGTGAGGTAGGGTGGAAGGTAAGATAGGGATGCTGCTATTGTGGCAACAGGGGTGACTGCTGCAGTGCAGTGTTGGCTGCTCCTGTGACAGCAAGAGTGATAGCAGGGGTGACTGTTGCAGATGTATCGGCAGAGGTGATTGCTGCAGTGACTGAGCTAGCTGCTGCAACTTCCTGAACTGTGGGTGCTGCTGCCCTCTTCTCTTTCTTCCTATTTTCGATCATGGTCATGCTAATTCCCCACTGCTTCTTCCCACATTTAATAGGGGGCAAGGTCACTGTCTCCTCCTCCATCTGGAATTGGTAGCCCCCTTGCTTCAACAGAGAAGTGATCAGTCTGCAATAAGGCAGGGAATGGGGCTTCTGCCTTTTCTGTACCTTCTCATGTATGTCCTTCATCCCCTCAAATATGATCTGGGCAACATCAATGTAATGCCAGGAGAAGGAATAAAGGACATCAGCTATGGGTGCCCTTCTCTCTTGCTGGTGCTCAGAGCAGAAAACATTTTTCCTCAACTCTTCATCCATAAACAATAGGCTTGGATCCAAGTCTCTTTTTCTGATAGGCACCCCTAATGTTGTAATCTCCTTTGCGATCTCTGGAATGGTGGCAGTTATAGGTGCTCCCAAGCCGCACTCTGGGTTGTAGGTGGCTGGTATACCTAGGATTGCTGCTATCCCAAGTGGATTTACCAGCATTTCAAAGTCATCAATAGCTCAGCAGCACAGGGTTTCCATCATCATCTGTCCTAACCCTGATGTTCCGATAGAACAGCTGCACTAGCCTAAGAAAGACTAACTGCAATTGGGGCCTAAGCAAGGGTAACAGGGAGGCCTTGGTTAGGAATTCTATGGATGCAGTAGCCAAGGGTTCTTCCTCAAAAAATGCCTTATCAAAGGCAGTCTCAGGCTCCAATTTAATGGCAGCCACGAAATCAGAAGGAGTTGTCTCTGGGACAACCTCCTTGCCTTTCTTTTGCTTTTTCCTAGATTTCTTAGGGCTTGAGGAAATAGGAGGGTGGTCTCTGGCCCTCTTCTTAGGTGCTGATTTTTTCATGGGAACATGGGCAACAGCAGACTCGGTGGCCTCCACAATGGATGCCTTTGTAATCCTTACAGACTTTCTTATGGCCATGGGTTGGTCAGTTGAGGGAGGGTTCACCAAGGCTGCTAGACTTTTTATGAATTGGGATTTCTTAGCCATTTTACACAGACTCCTAAATTTTTGGTCTTGAAACACATAAATCTGAGTAGTTCACACTCCACTGAAGGTTTTCTACATAAAATCCTCCCCAATCAACAACTTAATCTTAGGCGACAACATACCAATCAAGCAAAATGAGAGACTGAGAACACCTACCCTGAAATAGCTAGGGTTTCAGTTTAAACGCTGCACAGTGGATCGCATCATGCCACACCAAGTGCATATTGGTCGGAAGCTGACGTGGAGCAGAGTGAATGTGCTTGCATAAAATGGGCAGTAAAGGAGAAAGAAGGGAAAGGAGAGCTCAGAGGTGCGCACTGGAAGTTAGGGCAGAGAGGTAGAAGAAATGAAAAAGACTCAGTCGCGAAGTATAAATGGGTGAAACCCGTGCCTCGCGCAGAAGTAAGCATGGAACACATCTCCCGCAACTGAAGTGAAACTTCGCGACAAGTGCATTTGCAGAGAACAAAGGGCCTTGCGAGGATCATGATGCATGATATTCACTTGTGGCACAGCTCAATGCAGTTTACCATACTGCTTGCGTAGTTTGAATTGGAACCTCGTGACAGGCTATTTCAAGCACATCATGGCCTCGCGCAGTACAAAGGGACTACGCGACATGCTTCTTCAAATAAAACAGAGCCTCGCGAGGCTTTGCTTTATTTTCATTGCAAGCTCTCCTGCTGGGTTGCATCAGTCCATACTTAGTCTGTCTCAGCACTCTCTCTTCCAAAAATTCCTAGACCCATGGCATATCAGCTCTCGTGGTTTATGCACACAAATTAAGGTTATATACACACAGATCATCAAAGCACCAATGCTAGCAACCAATAAAACCAAATCACAATTGATGCAAGGTAATGCCTAGCAGTTAAATGCACATTCAACCCAACTCATACAGTTCATATATAAACCGCAGAAAAAGTATGGTCAACATACATAGATTCAGATTCCCAAAATACTCTAAATAGACACAAACTAAAACAGCACACCAAAATCAAATGAAACACACAGTACATGACAGAAATCAAAACTGCACACACATCAAACATAAGCAAAACAGGTATGGTACACATGTTATAAGACTGTGGATCAGTTAGCAATGGGAAGCTCTTGAAGGTGAATGGTGGTAGGTGGCTCCACAGATTTTTCAACACAAGGCTTAAGCCTCTGCCCATTCACTTTCATGATTTTCCCATACTTGGGATTCATGATATCCACAGCCCCAAATGGGGATGCATGAATCACAGTATAAGGACCATCCCATCTGGTTCTCAATTTCCTTGGGAACAATTTAAGCTTGGAATTAAACAACCATACCTTTTCACCATGCTCAAAGTCTCTTTTCAACAGGCCCTTGTCAAAGAATGCCTTTTCCTTGTAGGTCTTTGAGTTGGTATAAGCATTTAGTCTCAGCTTTGACAGTTGCAGCTTCCTGTGAACACCAGTAACAGTTAGATCCATATTCAATGTTTTAATGGCCCAAAAGGCCCTGTGCTCTAACTCTACTGGCAGATGGCAAGCCTTGCCATAGACCAGTCTGAAAGAGGAGATTCCTATTAGGGTCTTATAGGAAGTCTTATAAGCCCACAGTGCATCAGAAAGCTTAACAGCCCAGTCCTTCCTATCTGTCCTCACTGTTTTCTCTAGGATATGCTTGATTTCCCTGTTGGAAATCTCTACATGCCCACTGGTCTGTGGGTGGTAAGGTGTAGCAATCCTATGTGAAACAAAGTACTTCTTAAGCAAGCTCTCAAAGTGCCTATTACAGAAGTGGCTGCCCCCCCATCACTGATGATGGCTCTAGGGGTTCCAAATCTTGAGAAAATATTATCCTTCACAAACTTAAAGACTGCTTTATGGTCCTTGTGGAACTTGCTTCCACCCATTTGGAAGCATAGTCCATAGCCACTAAGGTAAATGTATAACCAAAAAGAGGGAAAAGGCCCATAAAATCAATGCCTCAAACATCAAACAATTCTACAGCTAAGATGAGCTGAAATGGCATGAAATTTCTTCTTGACAAGCTACCCATCTTCTGACATCTGACACAGGCTTTGCAATGTGCATGAGCATCCTTGAATAAGGAAGGTCAATAAAATCCACATTACAAAATTTTAATTGTCGTTTTGTTCCGACTGAAGTGACCCCCACTGGCACTTTCATGGCACATGCTTAGAATATTGGGGAAGTCACACTCAGAGACACACTTCCTAATTATTTGGTATGCACAATACTTGAATAGGCAAGGATCCTCCCAAAAAAAATGTTTGACTTGTGAAAAGAACAAGTCTTTATCCATTTTAGACCATTGGAAAGGGATCATGCCAGCAGCCAAGTAGTTTACAATATAGGCAAACCATGGGACAATAGCCTGAATAACAAACAGCTGCTCATCAGGGAACACATCTCTAACAAGTGTAGCACATTCTTCAAGCAAAATTCTAGATAGGTAGTCAGCCACCACATTCTCTACTCTCTTTTTATCTCTGATCTCAAGATCAAACTCCTGTAGCAGGAGGATCCATCTGATCAGCCTAAGTTTAGCATCCTTTTTGGCCAATAGGTATTTGAGGGCTGAGTGATCTGTAAACACAACAAGTTTAGACCCAAGCAAGTAGGGTATAAACTTGTCCATAGCAAAAACAACAACTAGCAACTCCTTCTCAGTTGTCGTATAATTGATCTGAACCTTGGCTAATGTTTTGCTGGCATAGTACATCACTGTTGGCAGCTTGTCTTTTCTCTGTCCTAGGACATCATCTATTGTCAGATTTGATGCATCACACATCAGCTCAAAAGGAAGGGAGTAATTAGGGGCTTAGATTACAGGAGTAGAAGTGAGGCACTTTTTCAAGGTCTCAAAGGCCTCAAGACACTCAGCAGAAAATTCAAATTGCACATCCTGGCACAGCAGGTGGCACAGTGGTTTTGCGATTATGCTGTAAGTCCTTAATAAATCTCCTGTAAAATCTTGCATGTCCTAAAAATGATCTAATTTGTTTGACAGTTCTTGGTGGGGGCAGGTGTGAGATCAAGTCAACTTTGGCTTTGTCAACCTCTATACCTCTGTGGGAAACCACATGGCCTAACACAATTCCTTGTGTTGCCATGAAATGACTCTTTTCCCAGCTTAAGAACAAATTGCGCTCTTCACATCTTTGCAAAATTAGGTTGAGGTGACTTGAGCATTGACTAAAGCTATTCCCAAAGATTGAAAAATCATCCATAAAGATTTCCAAGAATTGGTCAATCATATCTGAGAAAATTGCATACATGCACCTCTGAAAAGTAGCAGGAGCATTACATAGTCCAAAAGCCATTCTCCGATAAGCAAAGGTGCCAAAGGGACATGTGAATGTGATTTTCTCTTAATCTTGAAGATACACAGGTATTTGGTTATAACCTGAGTATCTATCAAGGAAGCAATAAAATGTTTTTCCTGCAAGTTTGTTTAGAATTTGGTCAATGAAAGGGAGAGGGAAGTGGTCTTTTGTAGTTTTGGAGTTAAGTTTTCTGTAATCTATGTAGACTCTTCAGCCAGTGGTCTCCCTGGCTGACATCAACTCCCCAGAATCTGAAGTAATAACTGCTATGCCTGTCTTTTTGGGGACCACCTGAATAGGTGACGCCTATTCTGAATCTGAAATGGGGTAAATTACCCTTGCATCTAACAGTTTTACTATCTCTTTTAAAACCACCTCCTGTATATGAGGATTTAGCTTCCTCTGCATCTCCCTAGAGGGTTTGGAACCCTCTTCCAAGTGTATTTCATGCATACACACAGATGGATCAATGCCACCAAGATCAACAATTGTTCAGTCAATTGCCTTTTTGTATTTCCTCAACACACAATAATTCCTCTTCTTGCTCATTAGTGAGAGAGGAAGAGATAATCACAGGAAACTTGTTATTCTGTCCCAAAAATGCATACTTTAATATATCTGGTAGCTGTTTCAGCTCCAAATCTGGTGGACTATCAATGGAAGGCAGCAAAGGTGCCTTGGAGGTTTGAGGTAGGGGCAGCAATGTAGGTTTCCAATTGGAATGCTGCACTAGGCCCACTGAAGACTCTTGGGTGTTGTTGTCTTCATTACAGTACTGTGGGGCCTCCTCCTCTATAACCTCAGTCCACACACTCTCAAAATCAGAAAAAAAAACATTATTCCAATCCAGCAGCTGGGATAGATTCTCCTCCACAAGGTCATTTAGTACATCAACTACAAAACAGTCCTCATTGTCCAGCTGAGGATGTCTTGCAGCATTGTACACATTTAGCTCAACCTTCATATTCCCGAAGGTGACCTCCATGACCGCAAACCTGCATTGAATGCAGGTATTGGCAGTAGCCAATAATAGCCTGCCTAAGATCACAGGAATGGGGGTTTTACTTTTGTAAGGCTCCATATCCAAGACTAAAAAATCAGCAGGGTAGTAGAACTTGTCTACACCCACCAAAACATCCTCAATCACACCCATGGGTCTTCTCTCAGACCTATCAACCATTTGGAGCACAATTGGAGTTGGTTTCAGCTACCCCAAACCTAACTGCTCATACATAGTAACTGGCAGCAGGTTCACACTGACTCCGAGGTCTAGAAGAGCCCTACCAATGGTGTGGTCCCCAATAACACAGGGGATAGTAGGCACCCTTGGGTCTTGCAACAGGTGTGACAATTGAAAGCATAGAATTCACATTTCCAGTTACAAAAACCTTCTTGGATAAATGGACTCTTGCTTTCCCCTTTTGAGTACAAAGGTCCTTCAAGAATTTAGCGTAGGCAGGGACCTGTTTAATAGCATCAAGCAAGGGTATAGTTATATTGACCTGCCTGAAGGTCTCCATCATTTCCTCCATTTAGGCATTCCCTTTGTCAAAAGGGGAAGGTCCATCAAGTGCATGAGGAAATGGCAGCTGAGGTAGTGCTAGTACCTCAGCTGCATGCCTAGCTACATCATGATCAAATTTTTATTTTTTTCTTTTTTCTTCATTTGTTTCTTTATGTTAGGGTTCAATTACAGCCCCTTTATTTTTCTCCTGTTGGTTCACAGCAGGGGATGAATTCAAATCTTCTTCTACACATATTTTTTTCTTTTTCATTCTCCATGGTTTCCTCGGCTGCTCTGCCCACTTGATTGTCAATCACCCTGCCACTCCTTACGGTAGTGATAGCATTAGCCTCCTCATGAGTAGAGGAGCCTTCTCCAATCATGTACTGCCCCTTAGGGTTGGCCAAGGGTTGACTAGGCAACCTGCCCTCCTCTCTCTTGTTCAAAGCATTACAGATTTGACCTTGTTGGTCCACTATTTTTTTAATGCTTTGCCCATGAGAGTTCACAGTTTGTGTCAAGTTTTCCAGATTTTGCATTGATGTAAGCATTTGCTCTTCAAAAGAACAGGATCTAAGCTATGGTGGGGGCAAAACCAAATGATTTGGCAGTGGGGCAGGTAACTGAAAATTTTGCCTAGGTGCATATCCTTGGTTGAATTGGTGTTGTGGTCTATATGGTACTGCCAACTGCTGCTACTGGGGCTGCTGTTATGTGTCTTATCTCCACCTCAGACTGGGGTGGTTTCTCTAGGTGTACCCAGCATGTTCCATAACCAATTCAGGGAACTGGTTGGCTTATGGACATTCTTGAAGTGAATATGTGGGAGATTGACATATCAGATATGCCTCTTCCACTTGTGCAGTCAATCTAGGCTGCATCGCATTCATCAATTTATCAAATTTTAAGCTCAGGTTGTCCACCTTCATTTCTAATTCACTCTGTACCTTGACCTCATACATGCCACCTCTAGAGGTAGATTCTTTCACCATTCTAGCTGGGATCTGATTGTCATTGCGGGACAGTGACTCCTGCTGCATGAAATTCTCACTTATACTGTCAAACAATTCTCATGCCTCGTCAGCTGTCTTATGGAGGTAAGTGCCCCCACAAGAGGTATCCACCATGTCCCTACTTTTGGAATCAATTCCTTGGTAGAAGACTTGTACAAGCTGCCACTGCGGAATTTGGTGGTGGGGACATTATTTTAACATTTCTTGAAACCTTTCCCATGCTCTATGAAAATCTTCAGTTGAGGATTGAGTAAATGAAAGTATGTTTGTCCTCATTTGACTAGTTATTTCATAGGGAAGAATTTTGTCAGAAATTGGCATTGGAGATCATTCCATATCTGTATGTTGCTGGCTAGGAGCCTGGAGTGCCAAGTGCTGGCTTTATCATTTAGGGAAAAAGGAAAAAGCCTAAGTTTGGTGGCTTCCGGTCCCAAGCTAGCAATGTTAAATATGGTGTAAAGTGCCAAAAACTCATCGATATGCTTGTAAGGATCTTCCTTACTAAGCCCATGGCAGCATGTTGATGGTGGACTTAATCTCATAATTTCCCTCAATTGAAGGAAATTGAAAGCAATAGGGTGATGCATATGCCTCAGGTGCATTATATTCCTTCAGTGTCCTCTGCCTCTCAGCCATCACAGCTGACACAGTTTCAATAACAGGGGTTGGTGTGATGTTTCTCAGTCTAAGGACCCTTTCTACCTCAGGATGTGGAGGTTCTAATTCAGGGTTATGGGACCTTCTACCATGCATACACACACAGAACAGCAGGTAAAGAAAACACTCTCAACACACTTAAATAATTTGCAAACAAAAATTACGGTTAAACAAAATTTATAACTAAACTACTGTCAGGGAATTCAACAGAAATGGAACTGAGTTTTAGGGTAAAAGAAATACAAACATAAGCTAGCTAAACTCCTGCTGCAGCTCTAGCTTTTCCCTTATGCTGCTGTCCAATTCTGCAAAAATTCCAATAAAATCAGTAGCACTCCCTTGCCCTTGAAGGCAACAACCTGTGCAACACCCCAAATCAGCTCCAAATAATACCCATTACAAAACCAAAATACATTACTGCTACTTAAAGGAGTTACCCAAGAAGTGCTGGACTAAGAAAGAAGAAAACAAAAATGGAAGAAATGATCTAACCTAACCCTAATCTGCTAGAGCTCTCAGCCGACTAAGGTTGAAGGAAAAGATCGTTTATTTCTAAAACAGTACAGCTTATATGCTCAGTTCTCACTGCCTTGGCCAAGAGAGAAAACCCTAATTTTATGGTAGACGTGGCTTATTTATAGCCCTTGGATGCCTCGGGATGAGTGCCCTAGCAATGTGGAAATCCTCAAAAAGTCCCTGAGCTTGGAATGAGAAGTGGGAAATCCAAGCTTCGTGCAAACGAGTGCAGCATTTTGGCTTCCTGCGAAGCTGTTCCAAAGAAGATGACCCTAAGTATGTTGATTGGGAAAGTGACAATGCAACTGTCATGACATGGTTGCTACACTTAATGCAACTAGACATTAGTGATTCTTTTATTTATGTCAGTGATGCTAAACATTATGAGAGGTTGTGAGGGATGCATTCTCGCAGAAACAAAACCTTGCAAAGATGTTTCAAGTTAGTGACAAAATTAACACCATGAAGTAAGGTGATAAGGCTATTGGAGAGTATTAGACTCAAATGAGGAGTTTGTGGGATGAACTAGTCCAGTATCAAGAAGAAGAACTGTGCAGCTCGTGTGCCAGCAAGGCTAGTAAAAATACTGAGAGGAGAGTGTTTGACTTCCTAAAAGGGGTTAGACCTGAATATGAGAATGTGAAATCAAACATTCTAGGAAGAGAAGAGTGTCCACTTGGTACCGCGTTTGCCCTCCTTCAACATGAGGAGAACAGACAACAGTTTATGCAAATTCCTGATGGTGATATATCTGAGAGATTTGCCCTATCATCCTTCACTTCTTTTGGTCGTGGTGGAGGCAAATCTGGTGATAGAGGTGGTGGTCGTGGAGGTAGTGGGGGCCTCTCACGTGAAGAGAAAAATTATTGTGTTCTCATTGTGGCAAGAAGGGTTATACCAGAGAAAGATGCTGGGAATTATATGGGAAACCAAAATTTCTTTCAAGTCGTGCATTCCAGTCCTCTATTGAGGAAACTTCTAATTCAGTTGGTGGCCAGAGTATCCCTACTGTTTCAACTCCATCTCTCCCTCCATCTGATTTTCAGAGCTTTAGGATCTCCAAGGCCGCCTTCAGCGCATGACGGTGACACAAGGACAAACATCTTCCACTCCCATAGCTGAGTCAGGTACCAATGGGTCTGCACATATGACCTCTCAGCCCCCATGGATCATCGATTCTGAGGCTACAGATCACATGTCTAGTATGATTTATTTATTTTCATCTGTGTCTAGCCTTTCTGATTCTATTCATATTCACACTGCTGATGGATCCCTTGTTCCTGTAAAGGGCAAAAGGAGTGTTCAATTAGGCACCTTGTCTCTTGACTCTACTCTTTTGATTCCTAACATGCCTATAAATTTATTATCTGTCAGTAAAATTTCCAATTCCTTGCATTATAGTGTGACATTCTTTCCTTCATATTGTGTTTTCCAGGATCTGAAATTGGGGAAGATCCTTGGTCATAGTACTGAAGAGAAGGGACTCTATTTCTTTCAAGGTTTACGTGGTGCATCTCCTCCAGTAGCTATGGTGGTTTCTGTTAATGAAGTCAGATTGTGGCACTCCCGTTGTGGCCATCCTCATATTAGTCGTTTGAAACTTTTATTTCCAGAAAATTTCAATGGATTTGATAGTAGTTTGTTTAATTGTGAGACATGTCAATTCTCTTAACATGTTCGCAATTCTTATCCCTTGAGTGGTAGTAAATGTGTTATTCATTTTGTAGTTATTCACTTTGATGTATGGGGGCCTTCCCCTGTTACTACTTTGAATGGTTATCATTATTTTGTTACTTTTATTGGTGAATATACTAGACTCATTATGCTCTTTCTTATGCGCACCAAAGATGAAGTTGTCTCTATTCTTATGTTTCACAGACTAGTTAGCACACAATTTCATAGGCATGTTAAGGTTCTTCGATCGGATCATGGTGGGGAATATTCCTCACATTCTTCAATCTTATCTTCACTCTCATGGAATTGTGTGACAAACTACTTGTCTTTATACCCCCCAAGAGAATGGGATTGTTAAGAGAAAAAATATGCATCTTCTTGAGGTTGCTCGATCTTTGTTATTTGATATAAAGGTTCCTAAACATCTCTGGGGTGGAGCCGTCCTCATTGCTGCCTACCTCATCAATCGAATGCCTATACCTATTCTGGAAGGACATTCTCCCTTCCAACTTGTGTTTCCTCATCAACCTCTGTTCTTGATGCCACCACGTATCTTTGGTTCTTTGTGTTTTGCACATATCCCTAATATTCAGCGAAGTAAACTTGATCCCAAGGCTACCAAGTGTATTTTTATTGAGTATCCCTCTTCTCAGAAAGGATACAAGTGCTTTGACCCTTTCACTCGTCGTGCGATAGTCATCATGGATGCCACATTCTTTGAGGGCACTCCTTTTTTCAGTCCTTTGAGTCCTCTTCAAGGGGAGAAACAACTTAAAAATCAAGAATACTCTGAGATGTTTAGAGTTTTACCTATGGGAGATGGTGAAGATTGTGAAGAAGTTGATGATGAAGTTGTTGAGCCACAACAAAGCGAACAATCTACCTTTGATAAATATGGAAAGAGAAAGATGTATGTGCGAAGGAACAAGAAAAGTATCGTTGAAGCCACTGCGCATGAGAATGTAGATGAGTCACCTTTTCAGAATACCGACCAAGATCCCTTACTTGAAGAGGGTCCTCTTGTTTCTGATCTTCATCTATTCATTGCTCACAGAAAACTTCCTAGATCGTATATACTCGTCATCCTATCCGAGCTAGTTAAGGTGGTGTGGCGAGGTCATGGCGAAGAGGCTCGCTACGCCATGACGAAACTATTTATTATAATGTTAAAAAAATATATTTTATCTATTAATTAGTAGTATTTTTTTTTTTATATAAGGAAAAATATATAGGAAGAAAAAAATTTAACTACTAAAGCATCATACTTTGATTTTATTATATTGAGGATTTCATATTCTAGGAATAAACAAATATCAATAAATACAAATCAAATATGGAACATCAACAAATTTGCATCATGGTAAGGATAAATAAATAAATATAAAACATCAACAAATATAAAATATTAAAAAATATAAAATATTAAGTACACATACGGTAGTGTCACCGACGCTGAGGTTTTGGCCCACTAGTGTTGGTAGCTGCTGTGACGAGAGAGAGAGAGAGAGAGAGAGAGAATCGAGGATTTGTAACTTATAAGTTGAGGTTTTGTGACTTGTAAATTAACTTTTGTAACATATATATTATAAAAATATTATAACTTATAAGTATTATACGTCATTATCCAAAAAATAAAATTACATGCATAGTGACGTCATAATATTATTACGCCATGGAGACGCTATGGCGTCGTTATTTAGCCATCATGATTATTTGATTATATATGGCGTTCCCCATCGCCATTCGCCATGGCGAGGCCATAGCGAAGCTATAGCGTGGCCTTGACAACCATGATCGTATCAGTAAGTACGTATCATATCACAATCTCTTATCATCTCATTATGATTTTATTTATTCTCTTGATTCTATCACCCTTCCTTCTATTGTTTCTGCTGCCTTATTACAACCAAAATGGAATGATGTTATGATTCAGGAGATGAATGCTCTGAAACAAAATCAAACATGGGAAATTATTGGACTCCCATAAGGAAAGAGAGTTGTTGGTTGCAAATGGGTGTATATAGATAGACCTGATGGTATTGTCGAAAGATATAAAGCAAGGCTCGTAGCAAAGGGGTACACTCAAACACAAGGAGTTGATTATCAGGATACCTTTGCACCTGTAGCCAAGTCCAACACATCAGGGTATTGTTATCTTTGCCTGCCCACAAAGATTGGCCACTCTGAACTTGACGTGAAGAATGCATTTCTTCGTGGTGATCTCAAGGAAGAAGTCTATATGGACCTTCCTCCTAGATTTGTAAAAGAAGGGGAGAAGGGAAGAGTGTATAGATTGAAGAAATTCATCTATGGATTAAAACAATCCCCAACGGCCTGGTTTCAAAATTTTAGTGATGCTATTATGAGATTCGGGTACCGAAGAAGTCACTATGATCATACTCTATTTGTCAAAAGGAGAATCAAGATGACTGCCATACTAGTCTATGTTGATGATATCATTACTGGAGATGATAGTCATGAAATTTTTAAACTAAAGGAGTATTTGAGTAGAGTGTTTAAAATTAAAGACATGGGAAGCTTGAAATATTTCCTTGGCATTGAAGTGGCGAGATCTAAGAAGGGCATCTCATTATCCCAGCGAAAGTACGCCATAGACCTCCTTCATGATATGGGGTTTTTGGGGTGTAGGTCTGCTGTGACCCCTATTGAACAAAATCACCGATTAAATGGTGAAGAAGGTGATCTTCTCAAGGATCCACATGCATATCAGACGTTAGTTGATAAACTAATCTATCTAATCATGACTCGTCTAGACATTGCTTATGCAATAAGCGTGGTGAGTCAATATATCCACTCACCAAGGACAGTACATTTGGAGGTTGTTCACAGGATCCTGAGGTATTTGAAAGGAAGTCATGGTAAAGGGCTTCTCTATAAAAATCGTGGTCTTTGGATGTAGAGATATTTACTGATGCCGATTGAGTCGGGTCTCTGGATGATAGGAGATCAACTTTCAGATATTGTACCTTCTTGGAAGGTAATTTGGTTACATGAAAATCTAAGAAGCAACATGTAGTATCAAACTACAGTGCCGAGGGGGAGTACCGCGCCATGTCTCAAGGTGTGAGAGAAGGCATGTGGCTTAAATTCATCTTGTCAGACTTGGGAGTTGATGTATCCTCTCCAATTATCTTGTATGGTGACAATAAAGTTGCCTATCATATTAGAGAGAATCATGTCTTTCATGAAAGGATAAAACACATTGAGGTGGACTGTCACTATATTCGCGAGAAGGTCAAACCCAAAGAAATCAGTATTCCTCAAGCTAAAACTGAGGATCAACTTGCCGACATCTTGACTAAAGGTGTTGGTGGGAAGAGACTTTATGACATCTTCAAGTTGGGTATGATCGACATCTATACTCTAACTTGAGGGGGAGTGTTGGTGATGTTATTTCTATTGTATGGGTGTGTAGTAAGTAACTTTGGGTGTGTGTGTAGTTAAGTGAATTTTAAGTTGTACAATTCACTTAACTCGGGAACCATATAATACGTGAACATGCTAAGATGATATAAATAATATTTTGCATTGGGATTTGAGTCACATTGACTCAACCCTAATATCTCTCTACTTTTCTCTTCCTCTCTCTTCTTCTTCCTCCTTCCTATTACTAAACCCTAACCCTAAATTACAGTTTTGTTTGCTACAATGGATCTCAGTTGTAGTGAGAGAAAGGCAAGGTTTGGCTAGGGTGATCCTTGCAAGCGAAGCGCTACAATGAAACCCGGTTGTTGTGAGAAGTATGCAAGTGTTGGCTAGAGTGTTCCATGTAGTGAGGATCAACAACAATGTCAAATTGTTGCAAATAGCAGGTTAGGGTTCTCACATCAACGTAGATGTGTGCAAACAAAAAAGGTTCGGAAGCAATGTATGGCTTCTTGAAGTGTAGGTACTTTAACTGGGAAGAGTACCGAGTTGATAGATGCTACAAGGAAAGGAAGAATAATATAACATGCTTGCAAGAGACAAAGTGAAAAGGAGAAGGCTAAGAACCTAGGAGATGGGTTCAAGCTTTACTATTCAAGGAAGAGTAACTCTCACAATGGGGTAGACATTGCAGTGGATAGAGATTTGGAAGATAAGATTGTGTAGGTCAAGAGAATACTGATTGGATTATGATGGTTGAAATTACTTTTGGATAAGAAAATATTAATGTTATTAGTGCTTATGGACTCAAAGTTGGACTATTTGAAAACGCGAAATGAAAATTTTGGCGATCTACGGAGGAACTAGTACACACACATTGATTTCGATATTCTCATCGACTCTACAAAGGAACAACATCTTGTGTACAATGATATACACTTCAAAAGGCTCATGTGCAATTGTAGTCTAACATGCAAGATGCAAGGGTGTTGTAATCAGAAAGACATATAGATGTGGTGCTATTTAAACAATAGAATTTTTTTTTAATTGCTTGCTTTCTATGAATTGGATGAACTAGTTGAAAATTCCCCTGTTGTTGACTAAAGTAATGGAATTGTTGTTCTAAATAAAATATTGCCTAAAGAGATGACATTTGCAGAGAATTGTAGATTGAATCCTCAGTTTTACTCAGTTAAAAAAGAGGAGTCAGCTTTTCTGTCTTAGAAAATATCATAATTTTTAGTTAATTATCATATATTATCATTTATTCCAACTACTTATTATCATAAGTTGTTCCGGTTATTCGGTATTATTTTTTATTAGAAAAACGACCAAAACTAAACTCATCCAACCTAATGGATCAACTCATACGGGAGAACGTCATAGTAGGTCTACTTTCTGTACATTGTCGGAATGTACGTCATGTAAGCCCATTTGAAGGCTGGCTCATGATTTCCCTAAAAACACTTCAAATAAATGAAAAGGAGTCTCCTACTGGAAATGAGAGTGGAGCAAAGATGATCAAAGAATCTTGCATTGAGATGACATCCTTTATGTGAATAAATAAATAAATATTATTGAAACAACTCAAGCAAGGGAATGAACGATGAGGGGAATCAGAAAAGCAAGGTAAAGTTGCAAATGAATATTATGGAAAATTCGGCATAAATGAGGCTCTACATATGGCAAAGGGGACATAACTAGGTGGTTCCTAGAATGCTTGGTTCCAAGATAGGTTTACTGTCCAATAATCGGGATTATAAAACCTATTGCTAGAGATTGAAAATGGGAATACTATGATTTTGGGATGCCAATTTTGCAAGGGAAAGAGGTAATTGTAGAAAAAGGATGAGTGCTGCATTCCTTGAACCTTAGAACAATTAAAAATTAAAAAGATCAATCACCTTTGATATTGGATTTGTGCAAGTCCTTGCGAAAGAGGTAATTGTAGAAAAAGGATGAGTGCTGCAATCCTTGAACCTTAGAACAATAAAAATTAAAAAGATCAATCACCTTTGGTATTGGATTTGTGCAAGTCCTTGCCTACGGACTGTCTCTTTGGTCAACTATTAAAGTACAACTTCGTCAAACCCGATTTGGCTTTCAGACAAGTCCTAAGCGATTTTATGAGGTTCTCATTCGACAAGGTTTTCAAATTTTAATTCTCTCTGTTTGCCTGCACAATGGTAATGTAGTTGACTCCTTTGACAGAACATCTTCCCTCATTTGGTGCCTTCCTATCCATTAAGTCATGATCAGATTCTAATTAAGTTGCTGCTGCTATGCCTCAAGTAAAATTGGACATAGTCGCGGGAATCTTATACACGTGCCACTTATCCCATATAATCTTGCTACTGCTTCCTCTTCCTATTCTCCTCTCTCTCACAATGAACTGCCAGTAACATTAGTCCTTCATAACCATCTTCAATGTATCTGTTTTATACTATTTGTTGTCATTTCTCTACTCAAGATTGTAAATTTATAAATTATAATGATGAAAAATGTAAGGCCTAGGTGCTCCTGTGTTTTTTGTTTTATTTGTTCTTTTAACTATAAATTACGTACTTTTTACTGAAACACTTGATAAAAAAACCTTGTTTACAAACCACCCTCTAATCTTCCATTTGTGTGCTATGCAGAAATATGCCCGGTGTGTTGGTCTGAAGAGAGACTTCCGCCTTGTAGTAAGGGGTGTTGCCCGCAACATGGTTGCTGTTGTCAATGGATCTGGTCAGCTTGAATGTCTAATTACATAACTACGTAATACTCTATTGATGCTGACCTTATTTGTCGGATATGAAACTGCTCTTTTTTTGTTGTTCTCATTTGTTACTGCCAAAAGCCTAATACTATTGGTGTTGTCTTGAATTGGGGTTCTAATCATATCTAACTCTTTTTTTTTTAATAGTTACTCCTATATAGATAACATACTTCAATTGAAGTACTTATGTGATCAGCTGTTGGAATGCAAGATTAATATCAATGATGAGAGGTTTCACATTAATTTTTTCCTGTATTGGTTTAAATTTAATTAATTATGTAGACTGCAGCTCATAAGTAGATGAAACCTACTTTAAAATCTGTTTCTCAGTGTAAAACACTGCCAAACAACCCCAATTTCACAGCACTTTAATTAACTATCACAGGCCAGAAAAGGACTGTTCAAATACAGGAAAAACTAGCAATCTGAATTTCAGATTTCTATGTAGAGAAACACAATTAACCACCCCTCACAAGTTGACTGCTAATTCTGTACAAAAACTGCTATAGAGAGGAATATTCAAGTAGAGAAAATAATGGAGAGCACACCTTTGCAGCTACAGTGATATCTCTAGGTAACAGGGTCAATATTACCTTCAATTTACAGCTGCAATCTGTACAGAACAGAACTGGTGTATATATTGTGATGTGAAGAAGATTTGTGGCAGCAGTATAGCAGTAAATCATGATTGAAACGGCAGGAGGTAACACCAGTAAAGAATATATTCAGGTTTAGCAACAAAACTGAACTGAAAAATCCTAAAGAATAAGAGACTAAATAGTCTTGCATCACAGCAGCAGGAATAGAGGTCTCATCTCCCTTTTCTCAACTCGTTCTTCTTATTTTTTCAAATAACTTAAAGTTTTGATTAGTCTTAATATATGAAATTAACTTTCTATTCTAGACTCCTACTCTATTTAGGGCTCCTAAATAGAAATAGAAATAATCTAATCCTCTAACCTCCCTAACTTCTAGGACCCTATCTGACAAATAAAGGAAATAATAACAAAAAAATTTGTATGTGCACATTTTTTTTACTCTCTATATATATTCTCTAATATGCATGAGAAACAAAGGAAATGTCCACATAATAGAGGAAGAGTATCGCGGTCCCTTTATATAGGAACAAAGGAGACATCTAAAACTGTGCCAGCTATCGAGGCATTAAACTAATGAGCTAGCCTAGGAAACTTTTGAAGAGAATAGTAGAACAACGACTGAGGCAAAGAATCAAATGTATCAGAGAACCAGTTTGGATTTATGCCTTAATCATGGATGCATTAACCATAGACATATAAGAAGAGACTTCATGGTGCATGTTATTTGCAAATGATGTAATAATAATTGCTCAAACAAGGAAAAAAATAAATGAACAGCTAGAATTTTAGAGAAATGCTTTGGAGTCAAGAAGTTTGAAAATTAGCAAAACAAAGATGGGATACATGGAGTTAAAATTTAGTAAACATGATAGTCTGGATGATTTAGTTAAAATAGAAAATCATGTAATGCCACATTGCCATAGATTCACTATTTAGAGGATGTCTCAAATAGGATTCATGCAGGTTGGATGAAATGGAAGCAAGCAAGCGCAATATTGTGCGACCCAGAGTTCCACTTAGATTGAAGGGATCTTTTTATATGAAGGCGGTTAGACCTACCATATTATATGGTGCAAAATGTTGAGCGAAGAAAAATCGACAAGAAGATAAGAGTACTTGGGGTCAAGATGCGTATGTTGAGATGGATGTGTAGAGTAACAAGAAAGGATAAACTTTAGAACGAGTACATAAGAGGGAATTTCAGAGTGACGCCTATAAAGGGAAATTTTACGAAATGTTGCTTGAGGTTGTTTGGACATGTTCATTGGATGCTAGAAGCATATATTGTATGAAGGGTAGAGATGCTACAAGCACAAGGAAGTAAGAGAAGAGGAAGACCAGCGAAGACCTGGAGGGAAGCCGTGAAAAGAGACATGAAGGATTGTGAAGTTATAGAGAGCTTCGCGCTGATAAAAAACGAGGGGAGAAATAGGACTCGCAAAGCCGGCCCCAAATAGTTGTCATAAGGCTTTGATGATGAGGAGGAGGACAACGACAAAAGATTTGCAAACTAGAAATCTGGTAAAGAAAAAGGGTCTAGAGATCACTAAAGATTTTCGAATCTTTTACATTCACTCTTCAAATGAAAAAAAACAAAAAAGCAAAGGAAAATGGTTCTTTAAATGAATTCTCAATAGGTGCCAACAGGCAGTCACCGTGATTTGGAGTCAACAATCAATTTTTAATACAACAACCATTTTGAAAAACAAGAGATCCTGGGTGAAAAATTGAGATGATTTGTGTCGCTATGTGCCTCAATTATATGTGTGTGATGATATAGATCAGTAAAAATAATAATAGAATAAAAAATGCCACTGTGCACCTTAAAGTTGCAAACATTTAGTCCAAGTTTTAGAAAAATTAAACATATATATTTTATTTTAAAATTTCAACACTAAATAGAATAGCATTGCCTTTCTTTTGTTCTTGAATAATGCTTCAATCAAGTGAAAGATAATGTTCTCTTAATGTGGCATAGTAATGCATGGAACTTTTGGTAATTTGGCATTAATTTAACACAATAATACTTTTATCACGGTATTCTTCTTTATATCTTTTCTTTCATTTACCATCATACATCATTTTTTAATTCTAGTTTTTAGTTTGTCAGCTCATTTATACGCTTTTCTCTGTTGAAGATTGCTGCAATAATTCTAATCATCATTTTCTTAATATTTTCCTCTATAGTTGATGGTTGTGCTGTATTTTCAGTTTCTTGGAATTTATTCATGATATTCTGTAATAAATTTCATCTGCAGCTGATGAGGTGCTCATAATTAAAAGTGTGACCCATAGAGACTTCAATGCAATGATAAAGGTGGGCATCCAGAACCAGTAAACCAACATGATCGGTCTTTTTTAACTCAATATATATTAGTTTGCTTCCTGTGCAAATCATTCTTTGTAGGGAGCGACTACCATGACTGCCTTTAAACAGATTGCGGCATGACAGTCCACCTTCCCGCCATGTGGCGCACGTTTGATCAACCCAAGTAGTTACATCTAGCTGCCCATCGCTGACACTTGACATGTATCACCCAAAAGTCACGGAGATTCTAACCATCTGATTGGTGCACTTTAATTTCAATTATTAAAAACAAAAAAAAAACACATAAATTGGATGGTTCAGATCTTCAGTGTGATTTTTGGGCACACTTTAGTTCGATACATGGCCGATGATCTTGATGAACTGGATTGTTCAAAGCCACGTGCCGTGTAGCTTAATGAGTGGACAATCATGCATAATCTGTTCAGGAGCAGTCATGTGCCATTATTTCATCTTTATAGCATAATGTATTGGCCTGCACTGATACTCTGTGTACATGTAGTGTTGAAGATGTCTCTCTCTCTCTCTCTCTCTCTCTCTCTCTATATATATATATATATATATATATATATATATATATATATATATATATATATATATATTGGTCATGTTTCTTATTGAAATAATCAATCCAAATTATTTTATCTAGGTCCCAGTTACCAAATTCTATAATATGTATTGCAGGAAATTCCAAATCCAGTTTATCTTTTCCAAGGTATTGTTCTAAGGAGGGGTGCGAAAGGAACTGGAATGAAATCTATCGAACTAGCACTCTCCATGTGTGACATTGTTGACATGTATGGTTTCACGGTGGATCCCGGCTATACGGAATGGTCAGTTCAACTCAACTGTGTTACTTTTGCTTTTGTTGTACTTTAACTCACCATTATATTCAGATGTGTCTGTCTATAGCTTGCTAGCGACTGCCTGTTGATTATGATTCATATGTTGCTGGCTTCTTTATTTGCAAACAAGAATAGGTAGAAGACATGCTCATGAATGGTTAATATTGTCCTTAGGTCAATTTTAAATAACCTAACACCCTTTGACACTTGGGATCAAAGTGACAAAATACGGGTACGGGTTTAATAAGGTGAGCAAGAAAGTTGGAAAAAAAGGGCAAAATATGGGGAAAAAACGGGAAAAAAATTTGAAAGCTAAAAAATCTAAATAATATGGAAGACGGAAAAAATGGATAAAAACGAAAAAAATTGGTTAAAAGAAAATGAGAAATATATATATATATATATATTTTTTATATGTTTTAAAACAAAAGTAAGTTAAATACGGGAAAAAAATACGCAAAAATATCTTTAATACCTGAAATATGTGTATTATACAAAAATATGCATTTTATTCACAAATACAAGTATTATACATATTTAGTACGTTGTGGCAAAAAAATTCATATTGTACACGTATTTTAAAAAGAAAAACCGTATTTTGTCATAATGCTTGGGACAAATTGCTAGGTTCACTATGTATTTCTTTCTTAATTATTCACAAAGAAAGTTGCATTTAAACCAAAGTAAAGAAATTGTAAACAGCAAGAGGGCCAAGGCCGCTAGATACCAAAACATTTACCATTGAACAGGATTTTGTGACCTATCCCCTTGTTAGAAATCATGGGCGTACTCCTTTTTTATTTTCTTTTTTTCTTTTTTTATTAATTTAGGTTTAGCCTCCATACTTGGAAAGCCAAAACTGCATGGTCTCACCCAAACGTAGGCGTACCTTTATCTCTCTCTAGAATTTTATCCAAATAAAATCACATGTACAAATCAAAATCAACCACGCACTACAAATGATATTCACTTGTACAAATAAATTGGTATCTGGGGATTGGTTTGGAAATCATGAATTGGTGCCAATAATTACACGATGCTTTGGGAATCTGAATCTTATGATAATTTCAACCAATATAACGATCTGTGTTGTTGTCGTTGCATTGCCTTATTCCATATTTTTGGGGTTAGCGAAGTGTTAAAAATTTTGCTCTTACAGTAAGATATTTATAAACTCTGTTAGTGGCTAATGTTTAATATGTAGGACATTCTAAGCTTATTCCCAGATGGTATTCATACAGTAGTGATCGAGGGGCCCATCAGAATGGGAGTAAGATCTTAATAGGTTAGACTTTTGATTCTCATCGGCTGGGCCCTTTTTTTCTTTTTTAATGGATAACAAGAAATTCAATTAAAAAAGAGAATGCGCTAGTGCAATCAACAAGGAACAATATGTTACTCATTTTCCATCTAATTTTATGCACTAGTGTAGCAATCAACAAGGAACAATATGTTGCTCATTTTCCATCTAGTTTTATGCACTAGTGTATTATATAGTAATGCATATATTATTACAGATTATGTTAACAATAATAAAATCCTTATAGATATATACGTTACATTTGTATTTCTTAACCTAATTCTGCATCCAAGTAGAACTATCCTAGCCTATTCATGGTGAACAATTTACCCCACGTCATGATCACAATCATTCCAAGTCCTACTTGAAGTGACTGATTGTGATTTGGGACAGATTGAATAGCCTATGATGATCCTTCGTCGGATGTTTATACTTAGGGGCAGCACCATTAATCCAATTAGATTTTCTGTCCAAACTATCCCTTATAGTCTTAGATACAACTACGTAAATACAGATTTAGATCAACTGCTTCAGACTCAAATGTAAACATCTCGTAACCTTTTGTGTACTTTTCTTATAGTACACGCTATTTTTCCACCCACAGGAAGGGACATAATCCATTGCAAGGGCGGGCTTATCATCAACTTCTCGAATGCCTTGGCGTAAGACCCCCCTCTTCACATTCCACCTACCCCATGAAACAAGCATATGGATCTCATTTACTGATACTATTGACATAAACTGACAGGTTATCAGGATCCATTCCCCTATGAGAGTGACAATGAATCAAGATTGGTCGGATGTGCCAAGCCAAGAAACCATAAACAATGCCCATGCTGCCGCTTTGCGGTTAAAGAGAAATAATCATGGACTGGCAAAGTTGGGACCGTTTGGCAGTTGTAAGGTGTGGAGCACAGTCGACCCAAATGGAAGTGGGCCCATTTCAGGATCACCGGACATGAGCGAAACCCGAAAGAATTCGAATTACAGTAGGTGGGAACTCCAACCATTTGAGAGCCTCAGAAAGGAAGCACAGGAGCATTTCATTCAAATGGGAGGCGTTTCTTTGTACAAGATGGATGGCAATAAACTGGATGATCTTGTCTGTGTGAGGCATTCCCTTAAATCCGAGGTTTAGATTAGATTGAGGAAGCACAGGAGCATTTCATTCAAATGGGAGTGTTTCTTTGTACAAGATGGATGGCAATAAACTGGATGATCTTGCTGTGTGAGGCATTCCCTTAAATCCGAGGTTTAGATTAGATTGGTGTTAAGTAATCCGGATTATTAAGTAGGTATTCATTTATTAATTCTGATGCCCAAGGATTATTTGCTTCTTGGTTTTGGGTATGCTGTATGTTTTAGTAGAGCTTTTGGGTCACACAGGATTCTGATGCAACATGATATGAGAAAATAATTCTTTCAACCCTTACAATGCGTTCGGCGGTACATTTTCACAGCAGTCCAGTCTGCTGTCAATATATCTGAGCTGCGAGCAGTGCATTTTTCAGCTTTCTAGTATAGAGAAATGCCCCGATCACCGGTTCCCGACCTGTGGACCAAGCATCACTCTTCCTCTGTCAAACTGGTCAAACATCTGGAGATGCACAGATATCTGAGTATCAAATATCCATGTAGTTTATACCTTCTACTGATTTGGCACTCATACATATCAGTGCATCCCTTGAGGTTTTGACCACAGCAGAGGGAATGAGATACAACAACAGCAACTCTGATCATGCGCGGGCGGCCACCATCATTTTGACCCAATCACTGGCCGCACTGAGTGCCACCTGTCCAGCATGGACCTTGAACCGAAAAATTAGTGAGCATGGAGATCATCAGCGCTTGTCTCAGAGTACATGTGAACAGTACGATGGTGATTGGGTTGGTCCAACAAGACCGTAGTCACGAAAACACTTTTTTTTGGAAAAAAAAAAGAGTACAAAATACATCTTTTTTCAAGTAAATGTATTATAAAAAAAAGTGTTCTAAACGTATAAAAACACATTTTTTCGTTTAAAATGCATATTGAACGTCTTTCATATAAAACACGATTAATTATATATTTTAAATATATATTTCTTACTTTTTTCTATTTCATTTTTGGTTTTTAACCATTTTCAGAATATTTTCCTTGTTGTACTCTTCCCCCTACTCTGAACTTTTTCCTTGTTCTCATGCTTTTCTTTTTTTGGCCTTTTCTGAATTTTTCTTTTGCGGTTTATTCCCACAATCCGTCTTCGTGACAATGCCTAATTCACCCTCTCAAACTGATAACCAGTTAAATGATAGTACAAACAAGGTGTGGACCGATATGTATCGCCCGATACCAATACTTATTGCTGATTTTATTTGTTTTTAAGTCAAATAAAGAAGTATCAGCCGACAACTGTGCCGATATATATATATGCTGATAAGGGCTTGTGTCAGCCGATATCAATACTGATATGGGCCCTGATACTGTATCTGGGCAGATATGTATTGTTTGGCCAAAATACTGATATGTGTCGGTATTGGCCAATACTTGATGCCTTGAGCAAGAATATGTATTGTACACTGTCGCACCCCTGGGGTAGTGCTCAATCCATCAATCTGTCAATGTAAAATAGAGGACTGTGGTCTCCTTAAAGCATTCACTCTTTTGCATTCCATCAAGGAAAGAGAGAGGAGACGCGTTACTTAAACTTGGTAACCTGTGCTTGTGCCCTTGAGGCCTCGAGATATGTAAGGTCAACAAAGTCCAACCCAATTATTTTAGAAACCCAGCAAGATTTTCTAATATGTGTTGACTACAATTATCCAATATTTATCTATTGAAGTTGGTGATGCCTTTTTATACTTTTAAAAACAGTCTCTACATTGCCACCATGCCCTTTTTTTTTTTTTTGCGGCAGTGAGCTGGAGGTAGCCCGTTCTCTGCATTGTAAGTGACGGTTAAATGGCAACAAAGGAGCTGGAGGTAGCTGTAAATTTTAAAAACAAATTGCCATAACTTGAAGGGAGAAATGGCAAAAACAGAAAAAAAAAAAAAAAAATTGCAACTTCAAGGGCAAGAACAATTATGATATTTTCTCTTCAATTTTTTTATTTATTTATTGATAGAATATTCTCTTCAATTTAGAGTAATGATTTTCCTTCTTTTTTTAGCTGTTTGATTACTTTTTCTAAATTAGACATCATATGCTTTATTAAGTCTCATGAATTCTATAATTATCAAAAGAAAAAAAATAGTCTCATGAATTCTATCAATCAATGTTAAAGATGATGGAGTCATTTCCCACTTGTGAACATAGAGGTTTTGGAAAAAACGTCAGATCACGTACCAAGTGGCACATGATCACGAGTTACAGTCGTCCTCTAACGGTTCACCCATCCCCGTAATGTTTTGGAAAGAAAAATAAAATGGTCCATTTTTACCTTTAAAACCCAAGTCAAAGTTTCTCATCCACGGTTTCAAATTAATGCATTCAAATTTTACACCTTTGACCAACATTTAGAAAAAGGTCCCAACTAGGGCCTAAACTATTGAATAGGGGTGTTATCGGGTCGGTTTTCATGCTAAACCGAAACCGAACCGACAACTATCACCGAACCGACAACTATCAGTTTCTAGTTTCTCAAATCGAAACCGAACCAATAAACCTCCAAACCGATAGTTATCAGTTTTTATCAGTTCGGTTGGTTTTCGGTTTCTAAACCACAGTTTTTTTATTTGTAAATTTTTATTTTTATTTTAAAGAAATTTTACAAATAATACCTATTTTGTGATATCCGATTTACAAATAATACCTATTATTTGTTAAAAAAGGTAAACCCTATCATTTGAAAAATTTTATTTTTATAAATAATACCTATTACTTAGATAAACTCTATTATTTAAAATAAAAAAAAGGAAAATTTATTTTTGTATATACCTAAGTAATACCCTATTATAGGTTTCTTATCCGTTTGGTTTCGAATTTTTTATGTCAAAATAGAAACCGAACCTATAACCCGATAAGCCACTTTTCCAAAACCGAAACCGAACTAAAATTTCGGTCGGTCGAATCGGTTCGGTCAGTCAAATCGGTTCGATTGGTTTTCTACACAACCCTTCTTTTGAACAATCTAAGGAGCTGGCTAGCAAGAACAAAAAACGCCCAGTTTATTTAATGCCGACTAACGTCCTTTTAAGAATTAAGGGTGCCTTTTGATTTTCTTTTAGGAGGGATGGTCAAGTCCTACATGGCAGAATCAGATTTCTAGTCCTATCCCATCTGCTGTTCTTGAAAATCAAAGAATCTTGACTTTCTTAATTTTTACATTTTATAACATTACGTGCAATCAAGATTCTCTATTTCCAAAGGCAATATATGCGATAGAATTGGCAATCCACTGCCACCTAGTAGGACTTAGACCATTGCTTTCTTTTGTATTCAAGAAAAAGTAGGAAGAAAACCTTAAACATTTTCAATGAAAAAAGCCATAGCTAGTATAGAGAGATGAACACTATGCCAAAAACGGTGACAGGGTCATTAATCCTACACATTTGACACAATTTTGGCTCCACGTGGCACCATGTGATGCATGTGACCATCATCTAGGTTAGATTCAACCCTTGTATTATATAGCTTCAAAAAACTGAATGACTAAAAACAACTGGGAGCCATTACTTGCACACTCTTTTCAAGTCATTGCAATCAAATTTAAAAAAAAGACTTGAAAGTTTGGTGACCTCTACTATGTGAAAACACCATTTAAGTCGTTTGATTTGAAAGCCATAATTTAAAGATATCAATTACAAAATATCAGAACAAAATATAATTTTCATCATTTGATTAAATGAAGTCAAAGGCTATTATATAATTCAACAATTGACTACAATAGATCATATGACAAGCATTGTGTTTTGCTCCAATTTTATGTACCAAAGATTTATTGATCATGAACTTCAAATCTAACCGCCCATATTACAACTTTACATATCACATGTCCATAAAATATCAAATCTTTCTTTAAATGCAGTGCAACCACTTGAAAATTGTGTGCAAGTAATGGCTCCCAAAACAAATCAAATGATAAATATTAAAAATTTTGCGCTTTTAGATTTTTAATCACATGATAAAACTGAGTTATTCGAGGAAATTTTAGATTAATCTAATTTAGACGATGGCCCATGCACCAAGTGGCACTCGCCAAAAATGGGTGCCATTTGTACAAAATTATTGATGACCCAATCGCCTACATAGTTGATCTGATCAGGTTCGTCTGCAGTAGCCGTTTCCCAGCTCAAAAGGCAATGCTATACCAGTAGGTCAAACATAAAGTATCAAATATATATTTAAAAAATTATATTATATGATTTGTATCAACTCTATTTCCAAAGTTGTTTGTGGTGTACATATTTTGTTTTATTTTATATAGCTCGGTGTTTGGCACAACTGTATATAATGATTCTTTCACCTTTAATCCACAAAATTGGTATATCTGTAAAAGGTTCTGGTTCCTATAATTTATTTCAAACCCATGGCCGTTAAGTCACTTTTAACTTTAATCTAAATCTATTACTTTTTTATGGTTTTTAGAGATTCATGCATCAAGGCAGGTTTGAATATTCCCTCCAAAAATAAAAACACAAAAGAAACCTAAAAAATAGAAAAAAAAAAATAGAGGAGAAGGCACATTCCAATCGATCATCACATTTTGCATTTGAAAATAGCGAAAATGGCATCACTGGCTATTGGTCCGATCAGTCTCTTATAGGACTGATTGGTGCAATAGTGCGACGGATGGATCACATAGGAGTAGGGATGCAAGCTTTCACCCAAATCCCGAAACCAAATAATAAATCGAACCAGTCTGAACCGGCCCGAAAACCGACTCGGACCGACCCGAATTGAACCAATGCTATTTCAGTTCGGTTTCGATTTAGGATGGCAAAAATTGAAAACTGAGGGGATATGATGAGAAAACCAAAGAAAAACAAAACAAAAAAAATGAAACGAAAAAACTGAAATATTTCGGTTTTGGCTTAAAAAAAATTTAAAATTACCAGTTCAGGCTGAATCGAATCAAAAACCAAAAAAATCAATATCAGTACACCGCACTTATATCCCTACATGAGAGAAGATATAATGAATATCTTTGTGGTCTTTTTGGAAAAATGGCAATGTGTTTCACTTTCCCCCTAATTTATTTAGCCGCAGGTAATCTTGCCTAAGAAAACCAAACATTGATGCATGAATCTCTAAAAAGCAATCTACATTTCTTCTCAAATTAGGTAGTTTACTTTGAAAATAAAAAATTATCCGAACCTCATATCAGAGCACCTATTGGATTTGGAGTGCAATGGGCAGGTCCAACCATATGAACCTCATGTGGGGTTCAATTGGCTTTATACCCTTTCTATATAAGGAAATTTATAAAAGTAGCTTTTATTAGGGTACGGTCGTTTCCGAGTAATATGGAGAAATCACGCATACTTGTGGCATAATTAGGGGTAAGGGTCGAAAATTTTACTCGCCTTCTCGTTGGTATCAGCATATTCCACCGTTGTAATCAATAGTGCACATTACCTATAATTTTTTGGGCTTATGAGGGAGGGTCTCGTAATATTATTTTATTATCTGCAATTTTTTAAAAAGCAAGCAACGGCTATATTTATTACAGCTCCATCACCTTCCGCTGTAGCCTTTAACCCCTCTGAATGGCTTTTTGAAGTTCTTTGGCAATATGGATTTTGTGAATGGCTTTTTGGAGTTCTTTGGCGATATGGATGTTGCAGCCACTTATCGTCAACGATAGAGGGTATATATCCTATTTCGAGAGGTGGTCATCGAGCAAAGCACCTTGGCGTAGGTACAAACCCTACTTTCAGAAAATATGGCCAAAATCTAGGCGAGTGCCGACCTTGGCCTTTGCTGCTTTGCATAGGTTGAAAATGGGGGTTTTGTTATTGTTTAGGTTGATGGGCAGCTCTCAATGGCTGCTCTGCAATTCAAATCACTTAACCGTCATAAATTTTCTCTAAATGGCTACTTTCTCAATCTTCTTAATTTTTATTCAGCTATTTTTTGAATCTATTTTCACTGCATGCCATTGCTTCTGCGCGTAGATCAGAGAGTGGCCTAGGGTCTGACAAGCCCAAAGTGGATAGATCCATGGGTCTTTAATGTTATTTGTGAAGTGGGTTTTTGTTTCTTGTGATTAGTATGATGGTTCAACGATTATTTGTGTTAGGGTTTAGGTGATGTGGAGGTTTGAGTTGGAAAAGTTAGGATTTTGAGTTCAATTGCTGGTTTGTGAATGTGAGATTTTGTTTTTTTTTAATGAGATGGCTATTTGGGGATTCTTTTCATTTTCTTTGATTTAGGCTTTAGTGGTAGATAGGGGGTCCAAAATGAAATTAGGGTTTGAGTTTCAGTTCCACTTTGTAGAAGTGGGTCTGTGTGTTTTTGTTTCCATATAATTGCTATCATTATTATTATTATTTGTGTTTATGTTTTCAAATTTGAACGAATTGACATTTGTTACTCTTTTTTTTATTGTTGATAATTAAAATTTACCATCTATCTGAGTTGGGGTTGAAATGTAAAACTTGGTTTTGGGTTACAATGCCTGCAAGCTTGTGGAAGTGAGCATGTTTTAATATATATATATATATATATATATATATATATATATATATATATATATATATATATATATATATATATATGTTATTGATGATTTTGGAATTTTTGTGTTTGAATGAATTGTGAGAATGATGTCATTGGAACTTGTTGTTTTGGTGATTTTGAGTTGTTGGTTGGAGAATTAGAGTTTAACTTTTCTTTATTGGTCCATTATATATAGATGGGAGCTTTCAAAATTAGCTAAATGTTTTTTGTGAAATTTTCGAAGTTAAGATAGATATATTGGGTGTTATAGCCACAAATTCTGGTCGTAACAGAAACTAGAGATGAATCCCTGTTGGGTTGCGGGATGGAAATCTTTTGTTTCATGACCCAAGAAATTTGTGGCTATAAGGAACCATTGTAGATAATAATCCAAAATATATGAGTTCTGCACCAGACTCGCAAATTAGAGATTCTTGGATGTTTAAAATAAGGTTTTGATGAATGACGTGAAGGTCTCATTGATTCATCTGGGGCTAATAGATAAATTACCTTAGTTTTTATGTTGTTTTGGCTTTCTTAACTATTCATTTGTAATATTTTCTACTGTTTGTTAAATTGATAAGTGTGGAAAACTTTATACTGGGCTCCAATCTTTGTTTTGAAGAATCTGGTGAATTGATGAGTTTTTTCTGTATTTTTAGGAAGAGAATAAAAAAAATATTCTAGTTTGCTGGCAATTTTTCATTCCAAATTTGGGTATATTGATTGTAGTCATCAGTTGTGACAAGTCCATGACGCCGGTCACATGGTTCCGATGGATCAGCTCAAGGCTGCATTGGAGATATTGAAGAGGTGGACTAAAGGTATTTGGGATCAGTATGGCTGGTTTGATACCTCCTCTTATGCATGTAATGATGCTTCTGTTCTTGCTTTAAGAAATCAAAACTAAATATAGTCCAGGAATTTCTATAAATGGGGTACTTAACAGTCATATTAATTCCACTGATTAGTAAGAAATTTAATTTGTATGTAGTTTTGGTGATTGGTCCAGCTGATACCTGTATGCGTCTAAAGACACCTCTGGTTCTCCCTTGACCATTTAATGGCAATGACAAATGTAGCAGACCTATATTCGGCACATTGGTGCTCATGCATTGTAATTGAATTGTTGAGCTCTAATTGGTTGCCTTTTTCATGGCCCCTAATTGGACTTTATAATATACCAAACAAGATAATCTTTATCTCATTACTAATTCTGATGTGTTAAAGTACTTCCATTCTCTGAATTTTTGTTCTTGTTGGTTAAAGTCATACAAAGAGCTCCTCATGAGTTCAAGATTGCGTGTTTAGAGGTAAAGTTTCAAATCTGATCAAACGAGTGTCTAATGAACCGGAGATTGACCAAAATAAATTTATTGTAAATGTTACATGTCCTTATGCCTTTGTCCATTTAAAATACTAATGTATGTGGTAAGCTGAAACACTTTGTCAAGTAATAACCCACTAAACTTACTGAGTTTTTTGCCAGAGTGGGATTTTACCTGTGAAAGGCATTTAAGAATGTAAAGCCCCTCAAATTTCCTCATATGATTCAATAAATTTTGTTTCAAGTTGGCATTCCTTTGTCTTGACTTTTTCCTTCTGATTGCAATCCATTTTATGTGGGTTTGGAGAATAGAGACACTAATGAACTCACTTACAGGAAGATGGGGATCCCAAAAGGCAAAATATTTATAATCAATCCCAAGGTATTATTCTGGCACTTGATTGTGTTTATGATGTTGTCTTCTTATCGTTGACTGTATGTTTGCTTACTTCATTTCCTACTTGCTAGATTGGGTAGCTAATGAAGTGTTTATGCTTCAAATCTTATACCAAAGTTTGGCCTCCCCTAATAAAGAGCAGTATACCTGTATGAAGCTGATGATCTCATAAGCTCACTCCCTATCTAATCTCCATCATGAGATGTATTAAAGTATGCTAATTGGGTTGACCTGATAGAAAGGATTTGTTATTATTTGAACCTGTTTGTCCCCTATCCTCTACATGGACATTTTTTTTATAGCTTTATTTTGGTATTGCAATCTTAGGTTGCAACTTCGATGCAAAAGGAGATTTGAGGGCTCGTTCATAGAGAAAGCATTTTGAAAATTTGTTCTCGGATCAGTGGAAGTTCTTGTAAAATGATATAATTTTTTTCTTTTGTAAATTTGTTCTCGGGTGAGAGGAATTTCTTGTAAAATGATATAATAATTTTTTTCTTTTGTTTGATTAGTGTACAAGATGAAGGATTTGACAGAATGTGGATTTAATTAGTTGATTGTTTGGATTGAAATTCAGGGTAATTTTAATTGAGAGTTTGCTCTATTGATCTCAAATAGTAATTTTAATCCATAGGGTCCAAAGTGTCACTTATTATGTCATCTCAAAGATTTGTACCATAGCACATACGTTAAAAAGAAAGACTTGGTAGCCATGTCACATGGAACACCATCTAAGTCGTATGATTTGATGGCCATAATGTAAAGGTCTTTGATGCAAAAAATTGGCACGAAATGCTATCTCTATCATCTGATTCAACACAGAACTCGTATTTTGAGTCAATTTTTGGTCGACAATCTTTACATCATGTCATTCAAATCAAATGGCTTAGATGGAGTTCCATGTGGCATAGGTCTCAAAAATTTCAGGTCATTTCTTTCAACTCATCATTACCATTAATTTTATGGCATGTGAGGAAATTCGACTAAATTTGTTATGCCTCAATTCATCAATAATGGGCTTGAGAACTTGAGATCTATAGTCTCCACAGCCCTTTAAGGAACCACCTGTTTACACTAGTTTTAATTACATAAATTATGGTCCCATGGTAGAGAGGCTTAGGTTTTGAGTTGTTGTAGATGTCACGAGTGCTACAAATTTTCCATGTGATACACAACATTGGCCTCATTTCCCTATTGATGCAAATGAGACGGCTTACGCAAGCCCTTCATTGTGTAACAACTCGGTCATAATTGGTACATCCCCTAGTTCCAAGTGCAAGATGGCTTGCACAAAATTTCATTAAGATCGCACAAAATTTCATTAAGGTCGGATGCATAGAAAGTCCAATGGCTAATGGCTAGTGTGCCATTATTTTCAAATATTTTACACCTCTTGTTCTCTTCGGTATAATTTGAAAAAGTGATTTTTATAGCAAATTTTATATTGAAAAGAACACACATTTTATACCACTAAATTACATGCAAAACTTATTTTTCAGGTAATCTAGTCAGCAAAAAAAAGCATGTAACATGTGTTTTGCGGGTAACTTATTGCGCCCAAACAAACGTACCCTTATGCCTTGTTTGTTAACACGAGTTCTGACAAAATATAGCTGGAAATTTGAAATTTCCCACAAAAGTACCATTTGCAAGTGTTTGGCAATGCAGTGGGACCCACAAACTAGAGTTTTTTTGAAAAAAAACTCACATAAAAATTCCAGCCAAAATTTGGGTGGAACTTTTTTCCACCCATGACATGGGTTAAAAGTAGATTGGGAATTTTGGTGGCCACCCTTGTAACCCAAAATTCGTTCTTCTCAACTCGGATATTTCATGCTTAAAATCATTTGATTGCTTTGGATCAACGGATCGAGGTTTTTATTTCACTATAATTTTTCATATAATGGATCTTGAGACTATGAGTTTATCATCAAACGCTCAATTTTTTTGTTTATGTGGCACACATGTCAATACCTCTTTCTTCATGCCCACGCGTTCTTTGAAAGCGCCTACATTCCCAGACCCATAAAAAAACGTTGGTTTCTTCGGATCAGATGATGGAGATCTTTTTTAACAAAGATCTTCCACAAAATAGATCTTGGGTTCATAGTGCATCAATCTAACAGACAATTTTGATTTCTTGTGTCATCAATACTCAAATTATAACTCTTCAATCATATAGCACACATCATGCTCAAATGTGACTTTAGGGCCATATTTTGGAGACTAGGGACACATGGAATCATAAACTGATCGTCTGATAGGTGTTACACGATCTTAAGATTCATTCTATGGACGATCGGGGTGAAAAACAATCACCCTCATCTGATTCAAAGCAATCAATAGTATTCAAGAGGTCTGGGAGGTGGGCACTTTCAGAGAATACATGAATGCGAACAGAGGTACCCATTAACAGCGACGCCAATAAATGTAATCCAACCATCCAAGCCAGTTAATTTGAAGGTCATGATCTAAAGATCATAAGTAAAAAGATTGGCACCAACCATAATCTTTATCATATGACTCAATGCATTCCAAAGCCATTATCCGATTCAACAGTTGACTGTATCAAATCATATGATAAAGATTGAGTTTTGCACCACTCTTTTGCTTCGTAGATCTGTAGATCATGACCTTTATATCCGACGATTTAGATGCAACTTTACCTCATAGTCATACTATTTATTTGCAGTGAAAAATCATAACCTCGCCCCATCTCCTCCAGCCAACATGCATTGACTGATTTGAATATGACAAAGGAGATTATTTTTTATCTCAATCTTTCAGATGATGCATCTTGAGATCATGGGCATATTAGTTTTTTTATTTCAAGTGACACTCATTCCAAAAAATGACTCGTGATTTGTATTTGAGCTTTATGTATGTCTCACGAGTTTAGAGTTACTGTTTGGGAATTGTACCACGCGGAATAAAAAACTATCTGAGTGTATGCCCATGATCTCAAGACCCATCTTATAAAAAGTTGGGACAAACAAAAATTAATGTTCTAATTTAAAGCGATAAAAATTGTGCCTTAGGAAAATAATTTTACACAATATAATCAAACAGCTGAAAAAAATAAAATCAAGCCATTATAAAATTTTAAAAATAATACTTCTCATAAGTTCTTTTATTTACAAGCCCATGGAAAATAAAAAAATATATATATATACATTTCCATGAATTTTATCAAACAAGGCATTAGTGTTCACTTTCGTAGGTTGATATGAAAATATTAGTTGAATGCCATGTCAGGAGCAACCTGTTGGACTTGACTAGGTGCAGAGCGAGGATTTATCTTCAGAGGGAAAATTATGGATACCGGAGAAAATGAGTTAATATTAATGTAGTATACTGTAGTCTTAGATAAGGAGGAGGGTTACCGCTAGCTTGAGAGCGAAGTATATATACCCCACCAAAGCCTAATGTAGATCTCTTGCAAAGCCCGACCTAAGTATAAGTACATCGAATAAAGTTATAATGATGATGATCAGGAGGAGGTTAGGTAAGCAACACAAGTGCCAAATAAATTAATACTTAAAGTCACACTTTGGGAATGTGTGTCATGTGGAGTTAATATGCATAGCATTTGATAAGTACACTATTAATTAAGGATTTTTGGTGTAAAAGATTAATATAAAAAATAATTTCTATTATTTAATTCAAAGTCACCAAATGTCATCTAAAATTAAGGGTTGTCATGTAAATCTAATATATCTTAATTTAAAATAGTATTTGATCATATTGAATCAAACGATGGAGATGACTTTCATTCCAAACTTTTACAAAAAAAGTCTTGAAATCATAGGTATCAAATATCGTAAAATAAATGATGGTCCCACGTCACAAATCCTAAAATGTGATTCCAATACTAAGATCACCGAAAGCGAGTCGCATACCTATTACTAGCTCAAGATAAAAAAAATATAAATGAAGCATTCAATTTTAAATAAAATTAAATTTTAAATACAATCTTAGAGACTGATTAGAGGTCGAATAAGTCAATAATATATACAATAATGCAGGGTGTGTTCCACAAGAATAAAAAGAAAAATTGGTGGAAAGAGATGAGGTAACGTCAACTATCATGCGGCCAAGTATATGCTATAAGTTTTTAATCGTTTTCCTTTCTTTCATGAGACAATCCTGTGTTAATAATTAAACTTGTAAAATGACTTAGTAAGTAACACAACCAAAGTAATCAAGTTCCCATAAATTCGAAAATTTGGAAGAAATTTAAGAAAAATTTGGCGAATGGGAGTCACTACTTGCACTTGAAAAGTTGGCCCTTGCACCGAACTTAAAGGAAGACTTGGCATTTTAGATACATGTGGCATGTGAAAACGCGATCTGGTCCGTCTGATTTGAAGTTCATGATCTACAAATCTTCCATACATAAGACTGTAGCAAAACACGATATTTATCAGCTGATTTATTGTAGTCAATTGTTGAATCTAATAATACCATTTGACTATATTTAATCACCTAATGAAGAATATATTTCGTACTCATCTTTTGCACTTAATATTTTAATATCATGGCCTTCAAATCAAGCAATTTAGATGATGTTTTTACATAATAGAAGTCGCCAAACTTACAAATCTTTCTTTTAGATTTGGCATAAGGGCCAACCTACCGAGTGCAAATGATGGCTCCCATGACAAATTAGGCCAATATTTGGAAAATTTTGCCAAATGTTGATTAAGTCAGAGAATTTTGTGACTGAGAACACAACAGGCATCATCCCTTGTTAAGCCCTCTGTTAGCCGTTAATTAATCTTAATCCCGCGAAATAACCTCCTGTTATAGCTTTAAGAGACTTTAGAATAAGTGCGTAAATATCCCTTATAACGTCAGTTTGCATTATGTGCACGGTCTATGTACCACCTTTGGTGTGCGGGTCAGAAAACGTGGAACGTTTTAACGTCAACTCTGTAACTATCGCATATGTGTGACCCTAGTTTATACTTTATACTAAGTTTAAACCCCATCTGAAAGTTGTTGGCCTCTGTCATTAGCCCGGTTGGTAACTTCCTTCCATTGTGAAAGGCCTCTGTCATTAGCCCAGGAGGTCGTGGGTTCGATACTCTGTCTCTAACACTTAAAACTGTAGTTGGTATTCCCCTCAACTCCTCCTTGAAAAAAAAAAGGTTGTCGCCCTCACCTGGGACATCGTAAATGATGACTTAAGGATGTGGAGGTGCACCAAAAGTAGATGACTTCTGTGCAGCACATTTGGCATGCGGCTCATTCAGCACATAATTTTTTTACAAAAGGAGTTGGCTTTGGGTGCCCGGCCATGTGCCAAACTAGTCAAATTTTTTGTCTGGGTTTTTTAGCGGATGCCAGCTCACCACCGTAACAGATTTTATCTGCTCCGACCGAGAAGAAGTGGAGAGTTATTTTATCACTTAAATCGGTTCCCCAACAAAGCAAATGGGGTGGAGAGTTGTAATACCAAATGCCCTTACAACTCTCCTCTGGAGTCAAAGAGCCACAAAGTAGCTCTTCGGCCCGGGGGTGCTAATGCCCTTATAACTCTCCTCTGGAGTCAAAGAGCCACAGAGTTGCTCTTCGGCCCCGGAGTGCTAACCCAAAGAGTGCTAACCCAAACACGGTCAAATAGGCATTTATAGGAGCGCAAAGTCCATTTTTCAGCTTTTGTGATTTTGAAGTTAAAAAATAGGTACAGACTCTATTGACCATCTTTTAAGCACCAAAATGGTAAAATGATCTTACTCCATTAATGGTTTAAGGTGTGGGTGATTTAAACCGTCAAAGTGATAAATCATATATTGAAGTGAAACATGCCCAGAAATGGTGCTTTGGGTAGATTTAAATCATCCGATCAATGGACTATAATATTAACGGGTATTTTTAGTTTTAATGGCTAATATTGAAGTTCATCAATCGGATGGTTCACATCCACTTATCAGCATGTTTTATTGGACTGAGACATATTCCAATGATAGATTGCTATTTGAGCAATTTAGATTGGTCGTAGATATGTACCATATGGCGCAATGATAAATTACATTTTAATGGTGTGAGATAAAAAGTCTAATTTTAATGATGTAAGATTATGTAAATATCATTTGGTGTTTAAATGTCGATTAAGAGTCATTATTTCTAAAATATATTTATGCATCTCCGGATATTCGTTTAACTAAATTATGGTCCTTAGGAAACAGCTCATGCATCTTTAACCAAAACCAGCTCCTGCACTAAAATCTAAAGGGCACCATCATTCACACCTCACGAGACTGCTGTCTCACCCTCGTAAGGAAAAAAAATAATAAAAATAAAGTTGGTGTGTGAGCTATAAAAGAGTCTTCTTTTAGGTGGTTTCTCAACACTGGGGCCGGCGAGAAAAGAGTCTCATTGGATGTGAATAACCGTGCCCAAACGTAAAATACTTGCATTTTCTTTTACTTGGGTACAACACACTTCATCCTATTAGTCTTTACCATTATAAATAGGGCCGAAGACTAAAGTATTATTATATTTTTTTTTATGGGTCTTAAACCTAATAAAAGTATATAGAGTATCATTATTTACAATCATAATTGTGATAAATAGGGCTGCAACCAAGCCGGGCCGAGCCCAATCTTAGGTCAGCTCTAGCTTGGCTCTACTTTATACGAGCCGAACTGGAACTTGGTTCTATCTTCGGCTCTAAAAAGTTTGAGCTCGAGCTCGACTCTATCGAGTTCGAGTCAGGCCGAGCTAAGCTTCGAGCTAAAAAAGTTTTATTATAAAATTTTTTTCGAATGTCATTTGAAAGAATATCTTTTTTTTAATAGATAAAAAATTTAATAAAATTTAGAAATGAAAGCCCTAATATCTTTTAATACCTTAGTCCTTTTGGATTTAATAGATCAATTGGAAAAAAAAAGTGTTTAAATTTTGAAAAGTAAAAAAAGGTATTTAATTTTTTATTTTTATTTTATAGAAAATAACATTTTATTTAATTAGGGAAATCAGAAATAACAATATCAAAGACCTAGGGAGGGGAATCCTCCAGTCAGACCTCATTATATCCATCGTTAAGCCCTAGTTTAGCTAGCACATCAACTGCACCATTTGTTGATCTATTCACCAACACCCAATAGCACGACCAAAATAGTGTGGAGACAATTTTGATATTATCGAAAAGATTTGTGAGTTCCGATAAATTATCGCCCCAACCATTAACACCATGGACAATCCTAAAAAATTCACCTACGTAAACAACTCTTCTAAATCCCGTATCAGCAGTAAACTGAACAGCTTCAAGTAAATCAATAGCCTCACAATGATCAGCCAAAGAGACATTCTTGCAATTCATAGCTAGGGCACCCATTATAAGCCCCAAGTGATCTCTAATGATAACTCCTATACCAGCGGCGCCATTTTGCGAGCACCACGCACCATCAAAATTAACTTTATACGTACCCATGGCTAGCAAAGATCAGGTTTTGGGAATAACCCGGACCGGGACAGTTAACACAATAACGGGCTTCACAAGTGCTGAATGGAAATCCGATATAAAGTTGATTGCTAAGCAGATAATGGATTAGGGCTCCCTCGGTTTTTCTCCATAGAGGATTCTGTTCCTTTTATTTCATAATGCCCACGCCAGAGTAAAGAAGAGATCCCAGTGAGAAGGACTCGCCATAGATGTAAACTCTATAGACATAAGCTCTATGGCCCACTCTTTGAAACTAAGATGGCTGAGAAGGTCAGGCCTAATACCCAGGGGAAACTGAACTACGTAACTGCTGTTTTAGGGCAATCTTTGAGAGCATGTTCCACAGATTCTACGGTGCTATCACAAACATCGCACATAGGTAGAATGTTTTGAATTCTTTGATAGAGGAATTTTTTAATAGGAAGGATGTTGGAATACGTTCGCCATGCAAAGATTTTAATTTTATTTGAGATTTGGGCCTTCCAAAGATGCTTCCAAAAAGGGCAAAAAAGAGAGATGCTGGAAGAGGCTCTCATTTCACTATTTTCAGCAAACTCCCGAGCTACACCGTATGCACTTTTGACAGAAAAAAGTCTGTCATTTAAGAAAGTCCACGCCATTCTGTCATGTTTATCGGAAATGGGAAGAGGAATAGACAAAATAATTTTAGTATCTTCCTCATAAAACAAATTTCTAATCTTAGACTCGTCCCACCTGTTAGGATCTTTGAGAATTAGGCTTGACACTTTTTCATCATCTATAATTGAAGGAGTGATAACTTTGAAAGTGGTACACCTAGGAATCAACTTGTCTCTCTAGATTGAGATAAGTTCACTATTTTACACAATAGATCTAGTAGATAATATGATAGCCCACGTGAAAAGGGGATTAGGCTTCACTTTTGTTGCAAAAATGGTACTATTGGGATAGTACTTAACTTTAAGGACCCGGATAACAATAGCCATAGGATTAGAGCACAACCTCCAAACTTGTTTAGAAATGAGGGCAATATTGAAAGATATCAAATCCTTAAAACCCAAACCACCCTTACCTTTAGATTTGCTTAGATTTGCAAATCTCTTTTCAGGCTGGCCAGTGAATTCCTTTCTCATTTCCACTAAGAGACAAGTGAAAAAGAACTTTAATGATTATATAGAGAGAGATAGAGAGAAGGAGAAAGAAAGCGCAAACTTTAATAGAGGATTATAAAGATTATATGTTGATTATATATTTATCCATTATAAAATAATCATTAGATGAATCTTATTGTAAGGGAAAAAGAGGAAAAATAAACTTTCAAAATTATATATAATATATTATATCATATGATATATTATATACTATTAATAAAGCCAAACCGAGCTTTACTAGCTCAGCTCTAGCTTGGTTGAAGTAGAACCGAGCTAGAGCTGAGCTAGTAAAGCTCGGTTTGGCTTTATTAATAGTAGCTCGGTTCTACTTCAATTGAGCTTTAAATAAAAAGTTTTACTCTGACTCTCGAGCCGAACTTAAAAGAACAAAAGCTCTTATTTTTGGGCTGAGCTTGCGGCCCTAGTGATAAAGGACTTATGATTATAAATAGTAAACGACAGGGTTAAGACATTTTTGTACTCCATCAATCTCCCATTTCTAAAAAATTTATCTCTCCCCTTGCATGGCGAGCGACTGTGACACCAACAAGTAGATGTAAATGAGGAAAAAATTAAAAACAGTAGAATTCAAAAGGGAACAAGCAATTTACATTTGCAGGGAACTGACCCCATCCCACCTGTAGTTTCGTCCTTCTCACAGTAAACTCATTCAATTGGTAAACCCCAGGGGTCCTCGCTAAAAGTTGAGGTAAAACCTCTGTCACAATGAGATACCTTTATTTGCAAACCCAGGTTCATCTTTCTCAACTCAAATTTGAATGTTCTAAACTTTTTAAGATGTTATGTGAAATCAACATCTGATTATACAATATTAGGCTCATGATCTCAAAATTTGTAGTGTGAAAATTGGAATAAGAAACATAACAATTTTCCAAACAAACTGCCTTAAAGATAAAGAGAGTCGGAGGGGAAGGAAAGTGAATAAAAAGGAGAAAAGAGAGACTAATATGACGTGCATTTTGGTCATTTGATGGTGACTTGGGTCGGTGCTGCCCTTTCTTGCAAGGTTTAAAACTATAAGGCCATTTTTAAAAGAAAAAGTAAAACTATAATAGCCGAAACTGTAAATTTATCAAAAAAATATATGGAATAGTGGCGGATGTGACACCAGCGGCTCCACCTGACACTTATTTCCTCTGGAGTTCACCCTCTCTTAATTTTAGTGAAAAACGGACTTTCAATCGATCCAAGGTTGAATAAAAATTTATTTTACCCTTCATTTTTCAAAAGCCATTGCTTGATGCAATGATAAAAGGTTTAAGATGTGAAGGGGTGAAGACTCAGGTTTGAGTCCGATGAACAACCACTTCATTTATAAAAAGTCAAAAGTTAGATTTGTATCTCATTGCCCCGCACCCATACATATGGGACTATCATTGGATACTAGCCTTTTGGTATTTGTTTCTTATTTAAATTATTAACCATCATTAGATAGAAAATGGTCTTTTTGGTTTGGCAGACTACTGGATCCACTTTAGGCTTGAGCTATACTGGCAACCAGAATTGTATTTAGGTGTCATGTGGCGTTATCTAGCTTTGGTGCAAGAACATATCCAATGTTAACAGTTTCTCTTAGCATTTTAGTATGTGCTTTAAGTTTATTTTAAGGTATAAATTGTATGTTTGTAATCCTCTTATGGGTACATTTTTAACTTTTAAGATTACATCATTTCACATTATATTCTGCTATTACACATAAAATGTAGGGCTGTCAGCTGTCCTATTAGCTCCGATTAGTCCCCTTTTTACTTGCACCTTAACTTAGACGGGCTTTGATATACCGAACTCAAACCTTTTTCAGGCTATTATTGTTATTATTATTTTTTAAAATTCATGTAAAAAATATAGATAGAAACATATATTTTAAATGAGGTAAAAGAGATTAAAATTACCAATATCCTTACAACTATTCCTTCAATGAACCTAACAGTAGAATTTAGGGTTAGTTTGATAGTTTATTTGCAAATGATACAATATATATATATATATATATATATATATATATATATATATATATATATAAAATTAAAAGAGATGCAAGACCTTGGCTTCAACTCATTAAGCCTTTTACTTGGGCGAGACAAAGTGAGGTTTTACTTTTGAGGCCCTACCCTAGCCCTGAGCTGTAGCTACCCCTTAGCTTTTAGGGTAAGACCTGACACTGTGGACAGCCTTTAGTAAAAAGTATGTAAGCAAAGGTTCTATTAACGAATTGGCTTAGGGTGCCTATAATATAGGAACATAGTTACTTTAACCATATTAGCAAGGTATCAAAATGGGTATCCGACTCGGGTATCGGACCGAAAGATTGATACGACTCGGCCGATATCGATACGTATCGGCCTATTTAAAAAAAGAAAAAAAGAAAATGAAGGTATCGGCCGATACGGGCCCATATCGGCCGATACTAATATCAAGTTGAGGTACTGATATATATCGGGGCTGATACTCATGACCCGTATCTGCTGATACCAATACTAAGTTGAGATATGGATACGTATTGAGACCGATACGCATAGATTTGCAGAGAAACTGATACCAATCGATATAGTATCGGCCGATTTTTGATACCATGCATATTAGGAGATTCACCCTTTTTCGTGTTTGAGAGTGAATATTTAGCGCTACTATTAGACAACCTTGTGACGCACACACACATTGTAGTGTCTGAAAGTCTATGTGCGTCACAAGGTTGTGTGGACGTGTAATCTACGCTCTGCCCATGATGGTATAACAAGTCATTATAGACAAACTCCTTTTTTTAAACTCTACGGGTATTGGTTGCTATGCTCATTGACCACTATACAGTCCTCAAGGCTTGACTACTTTGATAAAAAAGAAATTGACCCGGGTACTAGTGGAGGCTCATGCAAAGGTCAATCTACTTCACAAATCGCGGGATGCAATGAATTGGATAAAATTCGATAATCTACAGATTCTACACATCAATGAGTATGCGTGCAACATTATCTACCGTCTATGCATCACCGATGCAAAAAAAATAATCTCTGTCCTGTGATTCTAAGTGATCAATACATTTTAAGTTAAAGAACAATAAAGGAAATCTCAACCCCCATCTTTAAAAGTTTTTGATTGAACCTATAGATAATGTGAGGTTGACAGTATTGCAATCTCAAGCTTGCAGGTTCAATCTCAATTGATTGTTGAATCATATGATAAAAGTAATTTATCTTAATCTTCAACATTACTAATATGTAGACAGTGATTTTTAAATCACATGACACACTTGATATCCGTCAGATCAACTTGATACCTCACTCGCCCGACCAAAATTAGGTTGGGGACATAAACTTGGTCCATTGTTTTAGGTCTGACAAAAATCAAGCGAGCTTATCTTGACCATACTTGGTATTTTAAAATCATGGAATAGGTTTTTTTTTACCAGGTCAAGTTTTTGGGTCGTGTAGTGCATATAACCTTGACTTGTCAAGTCGAGTTGAGTTGAGTGCACCACCTGGTCGGGTTGAACTATGCCATTTTTTTGTTGGGCAACCAAAGTTTTAACCCAACCTGACCCGACCCATTCACAGCCCTACAAGTAGGGCTGTCAACGGGTCGGGTTGGGTCGAGATTTTGGCTGTCCAATAAGAACATTGCAAATCCCTGACCCGATCTGATCCGTCCAATGGTGTACCTAACCTGACTCGATCCGACCCAAAAACTTAACCCAAATTGATACTCAACCTTGTAAAAACTCTTTTTTAACATTTTTCCATATAAACTATTGGGTAGGGTGGACCCGACCCCATAGATTAGGTTGGATGTCTCATGCCCGACCCAACCCGACAGGTCAAATTTCTGTGCCTAGCTCAGTAATGTATTGGGTCGGGTCAGGTGGAGCATCGGGTCAACCCGACCCGTTAACAGACCCGTCAACAGGGAGTTGCGCTCCACTCGTGTACCAAACATTAACATGATGCAACATATCTATTTCATGACTATCAAATCAGCCAAAAGTCCAAGAACGTACTTTCCCAGGATCAAAGTGTGCATTAATTTTTGTGCATTGTCCGGTGCATAGGCTCCGCACCTAATACACACAGGCGCGGCGCCCCATTTTAGGGAGCACGATCACATTTGTTTATTTATGGTTTAGATATAAGCGGTTAACATGGGATTCCTGCTCGTAAGTTTTTCTGGGTGGGACCACGAAGGCCCTGTAAAGGAGCGAGCATCTCTGTTGAGAGTGTCAGGTGGGTGAGTTTTGGGTTATATTAGCGGTTCAATTGCCCTTCAAAAAATTGCAGAGCTCCCGATGTTTAAGAACAAAACACCATAAAATCCGGTCAAAAAAAATTGGGAACAGATTGCAAGAAAAAGGACACATTTTTTTTTTTCTTTCTTTCGATTTCTCTTTTTCCTCTTTCAACTTTCTTCGATTCAATCCCTAAATCAATCAATGCAGATGATCTGGCTCTGTGATTTCATTGTCTTGTCTCTGATTCGTTTGTTTTAGGGTTTTGTTCTGTTGTTCTTACCAGTTTAGGGTTGGAAAAGCAGCAGAAGCTGGAGCAGAGAGAGGGTGGTTTGAACGAGGTCGGCTGGTCGGGGCGAGCTCCGCTCTGCGATTGGTTGTGGATTTTTTTTATTGGAGATGGTTGTTGGAATTAGGAGTTTCGGAAGTTTTTTCGATGGTAGATTTGGATCGGATGGAGTGGGTTTAGGGAGCGTAGATGGCGAATTGATAATTTAGTTTATAGTTGTTGTATTTTTAAAAAAGCAGGCGGTTTGTTGCATAGAGGAGGATTGATAGTTTTTAAAAAAGTGGGCGATTTGTTGTGTATTCATGGCTGGTAAGAGATTTGGTTCGGTTGATTGAGAGGATCGCGTAATGGTGAGATGTTGACGAGGATTTGTTGCAAAGAGGAGGAAAATTTAGGGCTTCATCATGCTATTTACCAAGCTCGACGATTCTCCGATGTTTCGGAAACAGGTGATGTTTCTTTTTCTTCTTCTTTTTTCATTTTTCTGTGTTTTTTTCTGCATTTTTTATTGGCACTGGATCCTATATTGTATTGGTGATTACCGAGCAATAAAATAAAACAAATAATATATATATATTATTGGCGATTAGCTCAAAATATTGAATTTTTTGGATTTTGTTGTGCGGAAGACACTAGCCACCTGATCGTGATCCTAGAACACTTGATCTTTGTCTTCCATCATTGAACCAGTCAGATAACATCTCTCATTTTACTGGAAACCTGAATCAATGCATTTTTTGCTTTTTTGCTAGATGAAACATGCACAGAAGACAGAGAGATCTATAAGCATTTAGTACTAATATTTGGAGTACGATTATCCTTATGGTTGCTGTGGCAGTTTTGTAATGATTTTTTTTTTTAAAATTTTCCGTTTTGACCTGAATTGAATGTTGTTCCATTATAAGCATTCAGCGTTTGGAAAGCCTTAGCACAGTACAAAGAGCGTGGATTGCTTGTAAGCATGTATACTTTCTCATATGTGTAATTATTACAGCCACACATTGGAGACAAAGAACATGAGCATGGACGTTGCTCTGATCCTATAATTTTTTCTCATCATTTTTTCACTATTCACCTTCGATTATATGAGTCACGATAGTTTCTGGACTATAATCATTTCTTGGTATATAAACAAGCTTTGTCTTTTATTCTAGGCTACTCTTCCGTACAATGGTACATGAAAAGTATAGTGTCATAGGATACTCTTTTGGACTAAAGTCATAAGCTTTTTGTATAGGGAGGTTAGAGGTACAGTCTTCCTTTGGTATTAGCATGTGCAGGCATTATTAGGTCCTAAAACTGAGAAGAAATTAGTATGTTTTGTCTCTAAATAGCTTTGTCCGTGGGCGTGTTTCAAGTTCTTTGCAATTTTGTATGGTTGCAAACTTGTAATACCATCATGATTTCTGTGGCTGCACGTAAAGCTCTTCCGGTTGCGAATCCTTCATAGAATGTTAGAAGATCTATAACCTTTTCCTGTTTATATATTCTATAGTTTAAGATATAGATGTTTGATTCCATTTTGTTGTTCTATTGACTCTAAGTTATTGTTAGTTGTTAGGTTGCTGCAAATTGATCTAATTTTACTTGGTTGATACGCCTCGTCTGGTGTTTCTGGTCCTATGTTGGTGCAAGGAATGTGAAATTTGGTGCCACTTAGAAGCTAGGAGATAGTAGTCTTTCCACTGGAGGCTTAGGTGACTTCCAGGTAATTTTCGTTCTCATTGGAGGAATTTGTAGAAAATAAGCCAAATTTTGGGTCACGACTAAAAATGCATTCATGGGGGATTGTACTTTCTTGTGAGAAATTACTTAAATAGGTTGTTTTGAAGCTACCAAAATTTAATCTTCATATTGGAAATCTTGATGCACATTTTATGGAAGAGTCCTGGCTGTGTCTTTGGGTACATTTAATGATAGCGAAGAAAATGAATTCGGGACCATTGAATAATGGAAATTTAGCATCAATAGATGTTGATTAATTTTGGGCTGACAGAAGGGTTGGTCCTCACTAGCGATTGCAAAAGGCTAAAGCAAGGGCGTTTTTGATGGGCCTTACAATTTGATTTATCTGGTCCTCTAATGGTGGGAGACAATTCTCTTAGTGCCATTCAATGGACTTCTTGCCAGGGGGCTAGTGACCAACTCCCCGGATACTTGCCAGAAATAATTCCTGTCTACAGATAACATGGAGTCCAAGTTGCACCTTAACAGGAAGCGTGAGTCGACTATTTCTACATGCAAGATTGTGTTCTTATACTGTCATTTGCAGAATTTGTGAGGTGTTAGTAGAGTCATTCGTTTTTAATGCTTTAAGGGAGTGTAAGTTAGAATTAGAGATGATTGGGGTTAAAGAAGATTAGGGTTAAGGAAGAAGAGGAGGAAGAAAGTAGAGGAGGAAGAGATAAGATAAATTAGAGTTTTGAGTTAAACATCTCACACCCTTTTATCAATATTTATATACTGCTTACAAAAAAAGAATCACATTTATAACACTAACACACATATGAATTAAACTAACTAATGGCACACCCAACTAAAGCTATAGACGCATCAACACTCCCGCTTAAGTTGGGGCATAGATATCTATCATGCCTAACTTGGAGGCGATGTCATACAATCGATTTTTCTGTATGGCCTTAGTGAGTATATTGACCAACTAATCTTTAGAGCTTACTTGAGGTGTATAAAATTCTTTTGACTCAATTTTTTTCCTGTATAAAATGTCGGTCTACTTCGATATGCTTGTTTCATTCGTAAGTGCGATTTCATTATCTACAGTGTCATGGGAAGCTTTATTTTGGTTCTGAGATCAGTTATGATGAATCTCATTCACATCCCTTCCCAAGAATTGAGACATGGCTCTATATTCTCTTTCTCCCCTGGATTTGAAGCAAAATATTTTTTATTTCTATTTTTAATTTGACTAAATTCCCATCGAGGAAGGTGCAGTAGCCAGTAATGGATTTTCTATTACTTGTTGACATAGCCTAATTGACATCGATGATGACCTCAATATTGAAAAGCCCATGGTTACTATAGAGTAAACCTTTTACTTGACTTCCTTTCAGACATCTCAAAAGTTTATACACAAAATTTAAGTGAGTTGTCCTTAGTGAGTGCATATGCTGGCTCAATACGCTCACCACATAAGCAATATTAGGATGTGTCACAATGGGATAAATAGGTTCCCCCATACGCTGTTGATAAATTTTGACATCCTTGAGGACTTCATCTTCCTCTCCATTAATATGATGATTTTGTTCCATGGGAGTTATAGAACACTTGCATCCTAACATGTCGATTTGCTTCAAGACATCGAGTGTATAGTTTCATTGGGACAAAACTATTCCTTTCCTTGATCTTGCAACTTCAATGCCCAAAACATATTTGAGTGGGGCCGAATCTCTGATATCAAAGATTTGACTTAGGTAATACTTCAACTTCATTATTTCCTCGTTGTCACCCTGATAACAGATATATCATCAACATTCACAAATAGTTTTGTATTCTCCTCTTAAAAAACCTTCTTAGTTTTTTATGTCCTATAGGTGACCGGTGGTTGAAAACCATGAGGAATTTTGGGGTTAGTTCTTCACGTCCTAGTCCTTGGTGGCTGGTGGTTTATGGGTTGGGGACTGCATTTGCGCTTCTCTTGAAAATCGTAATTTTGGGTGAAGGTGGTGTGCCATTGCTATGGTTGCACAACTGAGAGAAAGAATTTGAAAGTAATTAAATCGGATAGGGACTACGTGAGCTCGGATGGGGTCAACGGGTAAACTTGTGTCTCTAAACAACAGGATATTGATTTAAGGAGGGATGGTCTGTTGCTAAAAAGCATCAGGAGACGCTTAAGCCGCAACATGGTGTCCACTTAATGTTCTGCACTATGATCCATCACCGAGAGCTGACACTAGAGAGCATTCTGTTGGTAGTGGGGGTTTCTACTTTGCCCCTCGGTTGGAGGGGATGCATGCGCTCCTTTATGGGGCAAGAGATATATATGGACACATGAGATGATATTTATGTTAATAGAGAAATGCATTTCAGACACACCTATTATGACCAATTTAAATTGGTTCTTGTACACCCCCTCTTGGGAGGATATCTTTCCGGAATTGGTGGTCGGTGGGTTATTGCTGCCAGTATCGGACAACGTCCCAATTCTCTTAAAGTGTATGGGGCTGATTCCATTTATGTTTTAGAACATTTGTTTATGGGACGATGAATTTAGAGCTTACATTGTGGGGTGGTGGCAATCTCGTGAAATTTGAGGAAGTGTTGAGTATAGAGTTTCCTCTAAGCTTAAGAGCCTCAAAGAAGAAATTAAAATATGAAATATTTAGATGTTTGATAGAGTCGAGAAGACTAAAGATGAGCTGTAGGACAAAATTCTGGAGTTAGATAGGCTTGAGGAAAAGGGCACTTCTCACTAGAGGAGAGTGAAAGTAGAAGTAAACTCAAGGAAACCTTCAGTCAGAAGTCCCCGTCGAAGGACATGTTATGGAAACAAAAGTTGAAAGCCCATTGGTTGTTGGCAGGGGATAAAACACTAAGTTCTTTCACGCCTATGTCAATTATAGGCGTAAGTTAATACTATTCAGCATTGAGGTCTAGTGAAGAAGCTATCTTGAATTACTATAAGGAATTATATGATGATGATGGATTTAGCTGGCACCAGATGGTATCATGTTCAAATCCCTTTTGGAAGTGGATAGAGTTGGTTTGGAAGTGGAAGTGGGGAGTAGGAGATCATATAGGCCATCTTTGGTGCTAGCTGCGATAAAGCTCCATCGCCAGATGGTTTTACCCTAGATTTTTAAAAAATGTTTATAGGATGTGGTGAAAGGAGATTTGTTCGAGTTCTTCAGAGAAATTCTACCATAATAACAAAGTCGGAAGGGTTAGAGATCCTATATTTGTTTCTCTAATTTTTAAGAAGGGGCTAAGATTGATGCGGGACAATGACCCTGAAATCCGTGAATGCCCATGATGTGATGATTTGCCGAAATTAAACAATTAATCACAAATTGACGCGATACCTTGGGGTTTTGCGGGATTCCGTTTAAGTGACCATGCTTTAGCTCACGTAGGGTCCAATCCGATGCGCGGGATCCATTAGGATGGCGGAAGAGGCGATCCGAGGGATAGAACTCTTGTTTCGTCTAGGTTGGGGCATTAGATCGTAATTCTTCGTGGAATCGGTAGCTCCTCACTAGGGCTTTTGAATCGAATCGGTTAAATGACTCAAATCGAGCAAACTCGAGTCCAACAATGGTTATGGATCGATGGGTTAGGGTGGGATTCAATCCATAAGGATGCACATCAATATTGCTCTAGATCTAGGGTTTAAGATTTGAACAATCAAGCAAAAGGGAGATTTGGGATTTAAGAGATTAGCAAGATAATAGGAAGATAGAAGAAAGGAGATCAAAGTAAAATGGGCATCCCACCGTTGACCTCACACCAAACCCCAAATGGGGAAGAAGACTCACTCTTCAAGCTCCTCACAAGCCAAAGCAAATAGCTCTTTCATTAATTCAAAATTAAGTCCAAAAATGGCTTACAAATTGGGCTTTATAGCCATTACAAGAGAATAAACTTAAAAATAGGAAAAGACTAAGTTACCCTAAGTGGTAACTTACAAAAAGGATAAAATCTAAGGACAAAAATGATAATTACGTCACTTAAGATGCTGATGCGCCGATTTTTACGGACGCCCGACTTGGGGCCCACGGACGTCAGTGGTGCACTCCGGACGTCCGTGCTCACTAGAACAGTGAGCACCTCAAAATCCGGACGTCCGTCCATGGAGCCACGGACGTCCGTCACCTGCTAATGCTTGGTGCTCCCTAACTGAACTCTATGGCCTTCCCTTGGCCCTTCAGTCGCTTCTTTCGCCGTTGATACACCTTGTAGAGCTCGAACCCTAGGTCTTTGTTGGTGGCGTCCCCGTCAAAGATGGTTGAAGACTTTAGACTTGTAAGTCCTTGTAAAGGTGCTGGCTAACTGGGCAAGGCTTTTGATTGGAAAGGTTTCTTCGAAGTATCATTCAAGGCAAATTTGTCCCCGAAAGACAATTGATTTATGTGGCAGTGGTGGCTTATGAGGTTCTTGATTCTAGATATAAATCTCAGGATCCTGATATTATTTGGAAGGTGGACATGGAAAAGGTGTATAATGGCTTCATTGTGGATTTCTGATTACATGATGGTAGAATGGGGTTTGGGGAGAGATGGAGAAAATGGATGCGGGCATACTACTCCTCGGTGTGGTTCTTAGTATTGATAAATGGTGCACCTAAGGGTTACTTTAAAAGCTTAAGAGGCCTGAGGCAAGGCTATTTCCTATCAGCTTTCCTGTTTAACATTGTAGGTGAGGTCCTTCTGTAGTCAGCGATGAGTCTACGATTTTTCAATGGTTTTTTTGGGGGAGTCGAGGAGAGAAGAATCACACACCTTCAATATGTGGACAATACTATGATTTTTTGTGGAGCAAATAGGGAAGAAGTTTGGAGTGTTAAAGCTGCACTCCGGTGTTATGAAGCTTGTTCAGGGTAAAAAATTAATTTGGATAAAACTTGTATGATTAGGGCTTGTTCGGAGGTGGATACCGTGTCTTATTTTGCTAGTTTGGTTGAGTGTAGGATCGCTGTCATCGTACCTTGGGTTTCCCCTTTGTATTGGTAATCCACATCAATTTCTTTGGGAGCTGATCATGGAGAGATTTGAGAAAAGGTTGGCAATGTGAAACACCAGCTTACTCTCAATGGGAGGAAGACATGCTTATCAAGGCTACCTTGTCGAATCTCTCGGTCTTCCTATATGTCTATGTTCAAGTGCTCGGTGGAAGTCATAAATCGGTTTGAGGGCATGGGCATTAGGGGTTGAAGGAAATGAATATTACCTTATTGGGTAAGTGGAATTAGCGGATAGGTCTTAAGGAGGAAGCTCTGTGGGTTCAAATTCTTCAGGATAAAGATGGCGTTGATAGAGTGGGCTGGTCGTTTCCTCCAGCTAGAGCTGGGAAAAACTCAGCTTAGTGGAGGGGTGTGTCTTTGATGAAGGATAGGTTCCGGCAGTTTATCAATTTGAAAGAGGGAACAATATTCATATCGAATTTTGGAGGGATCATTGGATGGGGATATGTCGCTGAAAGAGAGATTTAATGTCATTTTTATAATTGCTTTGAATTCGAACTCTTTAGTGCCTGAAATGGTTGCTTAGGAAGAAGAGGGTGAGGTCTGGGATGTGAGGCTTCAAAGGAACCTGAAAGAGGAAGAGATGGCTGGTTTCGAAAGTTTGTTGGTGCTGATGTACGATAGTTAGCCTAATGATATCAGGCAGGGCAGAAGCGTGTGGATGGCTGAACAGGACAGTATGTTCTCTGTTTAATCGTTTTACAGGTTTTTTGACTAGAAAGCCAGTTGTGGATCATGACTGGGTGTGCCTGTGGAAGAAATTGTGCAACGCCACATGTATTTTTCTCTCGCTGGACTATCGCTTGGGAGAAAACGTCATGGTGGATCTCCTTTATAGGAGAGGTTTGAATATCCAAGATAATTGCATCATGTGTGGTTTGCTGCGAGAGGTCGTTAACCATTTGTTGATCTGTTGTCAGTTTGCGACCAGAACTTTTACTATGTTGCTGGGAGAGTTTCGTATGACTTGGTGTTTTCTAGCCTTTTGGGAAGTTATTTGTGAGTTTGGGGTGGGGTGGGGGTGTCCAGGATTTGTGGTTTAGTGAAGACGTTTTGGATTGCTGCCCTGCACGTGGGCAATTTGGTTGGAATGGAACAAACAGTTCTTTAGGGGAAAGAGTTGGCTGACCGTATGGTGATGAGGATGGCTAAAATATCTTGCATTGGGCTCATGCGGATATCTTGAATGGGCAGGTGAGTGTGGAATATGGATGCAGTCAGGGAATATTGGGACAATATGGGTGACTGATCGATAAGGTTCCTAGGTTGGTCTTCTACTTTCTCTCCGCTGGGCTCTAAGCAGGCCATGAGGTTTGGTCTTGTTAGGTCTTTTTTTTTTTCGGTTTTGTTTTGCTGGATTGTTGTTGCCTTCGCCTTTCGCTAAGGTGTTGTTTGTCTGTATGTTTGTTTTATTTCCTTTTAATGAATTTGTCTTTTATCTATCCAAAAATTTAAAAAAATGTATAGATACCCAACTTCATAACAACATCACTAAAATTTTAAACCAGACTCTAAGGGATTGTTTCAATTCGTATATATCCCTCTTCATTCTACATGCCTCACCTTTCTTCCCTGGAAGAGAAAACCCAGTTGGAAGAGCCATGCATACCTCTTTTTCAAATCACCATGTAAGAAAGCATTTTTGACATCCAACTGGTATAATGCCAAATTTCTATGCGCACCAAGTGAAAGAAGCACTTGAATAGTATTTGACTTCGCTATAGGTGCAAATGTGTCTTGATAATCAATGCCATGTGTCTGTGTGAACCCATCAGCTACTAGTTTAACCTTATACCTCTACAGAATCATCTGGTCTATACTTCACAGTGTGGACCCACTTACAGCTGACTATTTTCTTCATTTCAGGGAGTTTGATAACATCCCAAGCGTTACTTTATTCCAGAGCTTTCATTTCCTGCATATGGCCTCCTTCCATTGTGGCTGAGATGGGCATTAGAAATACTAGTAGGAATAGAGTCTTAATGAGGAAAGAAAAGATAAGTTTGATGCTGAAAATAGCTTGATATGACACAAACTTACTGATGGAATGATGAGTACAGGACCTGAATGCTTTATGTAGACAGAGGATGGTCCAAATCATTAGGGTGGAAGATCACTACTCGGTGAACTTGCTTCAGATGAAGAAACTTAATCTGTAGTCCGAGAAGGAGAGGTCTTCACCTTTGTCAAACTTGAAATGTGTTTGCTCTTTCTGTAATAACGACCTCTCTTTGCTTTCCACTTGGGATCCCTTGATCTGCCACTTCAATATCAGCTTCATCAACCTCATTCGGCAGACAAGATAACACACGTATAGTGCTCTTCCTTAGAATACACCCCCCCCCCCCCTAGAAGGCACTGTGGAGAAGAATAGAAAGAAGTAAGACTCGAAAAAGGTAATGTCCATAGTGGCCACACTCTTATTGAGTTAGGATCATAACATTTATATCCTTTTTTTGGCTTGGTCGTCCGTCTGTTTGGAGGGCCAGCTGGGGGAGTTCTGGAAGGCCGGTTTATTTGCTGCCATGTGGAGCATTTGGCTTGAGCGGAATGCACAGATTTTTGAACGAAAGCGACAGCCTGTGGGGATGATTCTCAAATCTGTTAGAGATCTCATGTGTCTATGGGTCGCTAGAGGCTGCGATGAAGTAATGGGAGAGGCTCTTCAGTGGGAACCGGGTTAGGTGGGGTGGTGCTGTGGTTTTCCTGCCTGCTTTGGTCTTGCGGCTCGATTTCCTCTTTTTTTGGTTTTGTTCCTTGTTACTTTCTTTTGGTCGCTGTGCCCATGTATTGTCCTTTTCAGCTACTCGTTGGTTTTCAATATAATTGCATTACCGATCAAAAAAATAAATTTATATCCTTTTGAGTGAGGATAACCAATGAAGATACATTTGGTAGCTTTTGGAGATAATTTACGATGAGAGGAGGGAATATGGGCGAAACAAAGAGACCCACATACACAAGGAGGAATAAGGGATAGACGATTTGAGGACAACAATTTGGAGGAAGACTTACCCCCATACATATGAAGGGACATTAAGAAAGGTGGCAGTAAGAATGGCATCACCCTACAAATTTTTACCAACATGTATAGCAATTAATAAAGCACAAACAATTTCAAGTAAATGCCAAATTTTCCTTTCAACCACCTCATTTTGTTGACTGTAGGGAGAACTGGTTTGCCACTCAACCATGACTGCAAGGGTAGGATTGAAGATGGTGAGAGGAATATTCTCCACCATTATCGAATCTCAAAACCTTCACAAAGGCTTAGTATTGAGTTTGGATTAACTTGTCAAAAGCAAGAAAGTCAGAGCAACCTCATATTGGATTTCAACAAATATAGCACGCACAATGTGTTTCAATTGAGGAAGCGAAGCAACAATAAGAGATAGCCCCAAATGTCAAAACACACCATGTGAAAGGAGTGCTAATCCTGTAACTACTACTGATGTTATGCAATATTTGACCATTTGACACATCATATAAAACTTGAAAATATCAACCGAGTTAAGTTGTTTTGGAGATTAGAGATGCAAATGCTGTAGGGTAAGATGAGCAATATGAATATGCCATAGCTCAACATCGTTAGTGGACAAGACAATAACAACAATAGCCATCAGTTTTTGAATGTGATGGTCTTTGAACAAATATAATCCTCTCTCGTCACGACCACAACCAAACACCTTTCCCGTCGACAAGTCTTGGAAGATAGTATAAAAGGGAAAGAATGTCACACTGCAATTAAGATGTTTAGTGATATTATTAACTGAAAGGAGGTAATTGGCATCTTTGGAACATGTAATGTGGATTTTAAAGATAGTTGACCAACATGAGCAGTCCCTTTCCAAATAATTTGAATGTGGGATCCATTAGGTTTGTGAAAATTATATGGTGTTGATAAAGGAGATAGTGTCTGCGGTGCTTTCGCCAAATGGTCTTTGCCAGTAGTGCCATCCCCTCCTCTTGGCTGTATGGGTGGGTGGTCCCTCGCTGCTACGTTCATTTAGGCTATGAATTACAGGAACGAGTGTGGTTGAATTAGACATCATGCACTTTACATGTTCCACTGTGCTGGGATGTGAGGTGCAGGTCATGATGATCACCTCGGGGTATGAGCTAGTGCCCTTGGCAGGTACAACGGGACTCGTCAATGCTCGTGAAAACCTGGGTCGGTCGGTCCTCCATTCATCTGATTGAAGGTGTGGATAACAAGGCGACCTTCACAACCTTCTCCCTTTTGTCCCTATTAGGTAGTAAGGTAGGGTGAGTTTGCTCGAGTTGCTCAACCGCTCTGCCTTTTTCCCGTTGCTCATGACGCGCTACGGAACCTCACCGTGCCAGGGGACCAAGCAGGGCATAGGAACCGACTTGGTGCCAACGTGTGCCACACTAGAGAAAGGAGCCGACTTGGTGCCAGCGCGTGCCGCATTGGAGAGAAGACATACCGGACATATGATCAGTTGCTCGATAATCCATGGAGAACCATGTGACATTGAAACATGAGAAGATCCGACAATATTTGTTTCAACCAATTAGAACAAAGCGTTATGCTCATTTGACCCTTCATAACTAATGGGGTGCACATTATGCTTCAATTCTGCCGTAACACGATACAATCAAGTCGACAAAACACACCTCTTTCGGTCTTTCCACACAAATAATCTTTCACTTGGGAAAACAAACCACTCAACAAAGTTTTCCGAGTTAAGATACCCTAACTGATACTGCATTATTCCAGGAATTTCAAACCCAAAATAGACTGTACAGCCAAACCCCAAGAAATTCGACAAACAAGGTTGCACTATAGCAGCAAACACGACCAAAAAACTCTGTGCTACTGCAGGTGTAGGGAATAGGGTCATACAGTAGTGGCTGCAATACTACAGTAACAATAGTTTCAATACTAGAATAATTTGTGGCAAGGTAGTTAAGGTGGTGTGGCGAGATTATGGTGAAGAGGCTCGCTTTGCCATGACGAAGCTATTTATTATTTTAATTATTTTATTTTGTCTATTAATTAGTAGTAATTTTTTATTTATATTTTTTATATAGGAAGAAAAAAATTCAACTACTGAAGCATCATGCTTTGATTCTAATATTGAGCTAGGCATAAACATATATCAATAAATACAAATCAAATATGAAACATTAACAAATTTGTAACATGGTAAGAATAAATAAATATGAAATATCAATAAATATAGAATATTAAAGTCGCTCACGCTGAGGTTTCGGCGACGCTGGTGTTGGTCGCTGCTGTGACGAGAGAGAGAGAGAGAGAGAGAGAGAGAGAGAGAGAGAGAGAGAGAGAGAGAGAGAGAGAGAGGATTTTGTAATTTATAAGTTAGGTTTTTGTAACTTGTAAGTTAACTTTTGTAACTTGTATATTATAAAATTGTTATAACTTATAAATATTATACGGTATTATCCAAAAAATAAAAGTGTGCATAGCGACACCATAATGCTATTCTGTCATGGTGTCGCTATTTCGCCATCATGTCTATTTGGTTTTATATAGCATTTCCCATCGCCATTCGCCATGGTGAGGCTATAGCATGACCTTGACAACTATGATTTGTGGTACTCTTTATGAGTAACCCTTCTCATAAGATAGCAAAACACATGGCTTTCAACAACCTCAAATGTCAACACAGCAGTTTAGGAGTAGCAAACAACAGCAGGTAGAACCACAACACGCTTAAGAAACGTATGTATGAAAAGATGACTGTACTACTATACATACACGAGAACACAACAAAATGGTGAGTCGTCACCTTCAAAAATTGAGATAGCTCATTTAACATGGCTCCAAATTGCACAAGACCGTTTGCATATGATTGCAGTAGTAATTCTGATGCAATCTATCCTAGAAACGATGACATATATCTTCACAGAAATCTGTGGCATTGAAATGCGTGAAATTTGGCTTACTTCCAAATTTCCAAAATAAAAACAAGAAATTCACTTACTAATTCACAGATCGATGCAAGACCAGACACATTAGAAAGCTGTTGTCAAACTGATAGAGTGTTAGAATTAGAGACAATTAGTGTTAGAAAAAATTAAGGTTAGGGAAGAATAGAAGAGGAAGGAAGAAAGTAGAGGAAGAGATGGCAGAAATTAGGGTTGTGAGTTAGATACCTCATACCCTTTCATTATTATTTATATCCTACTTACAAAAAAATATCCTATTTATAGTACTAACACAAACGTATATGAATTAAACTAATTAATGACACACCCAACTAACACTGTAGAGTGTAGACCAACCTACAACAGTCTTGGCTTTTTGAAAGTCCTTGTATTGAACAAGGATAAGGAACAATGTTCTAGGATGTTCTATGGTATTTATTATAGATATAGACTAGGTTTGGGCTATCAGAGAGAGGCTAGGACCATGATGGGGTTTTCCTAAATCCAGCATGTGATATTTAGCTTGAGCTCAACCTTAACCCAAACTTTATACCTGGCCTGGGGCATTGTTAACAAGCCTGAGCATGGCTGAGGATGTTAATTAGGCTATCACTGGTGGGTTTAAACCGGGATATCTTTTGAGCTGACAAGCCAGACTGGGTCCCGGCCTATTATAAGTACGGCAAAAAGTGCGTATGGTCGGCCTGGCCAGGTCTAGCCTGTTAAAGCCCTACCCCTGATAACCAACTGGGCCTTAAATTCTGGCCCTATACCACCCCATTCATTTGGCTGTGCTGATTTTTGGGACTTCCCTGGGCTGTGGGCCTGGTGGTGCGCAATGGGGTGGGCATTGGGCACAGATGCCTAGTGGTTTTATGTGGCCATTTATAACCCTGCTGTTTCTGTAGGGCTGATGGAAAGTCTTTGAGGTTTAGTGTTTCCTTTGAGGATGATATTGATCATTGAGGATGCGGCGAATACATGGAGCTATGCTTCCATGGTGGATAGCTGAATTTTTTGATAAGATATTTGGTATTTGGAGAATTTTGATACTGTTTAAATCTACCACATTCATAATTAAATTTATGGTTCTAATCTTGAAAGAAAATATTATGGAAATTGTCTTGGACAGAAATAAGAATAAAAAAGAACAATTGAATTCGTGACTAGATCTGGAAGTGGTAGTATCTTTAGTTTATTCTATATTTTTTTGTAATTTATCAGTTATGTCAAACCAGACATGAAATGAGGAGGAAATACAAAGTGGGCAGAGGGAGAAAGACATCATGTTTGTTAACCTGTACATAACAAAATGGTAAAATTCTAGCCTTGATCAATCAAGCAGCGTGCTGATTTTCTTTTTGGAGGAGTTCATGCAATCACTGAATGAGATCCTTGTTTTTATCTCAGTTTGTCATAATTCATAATTCAGTTGATCACAATGAATTAAATACATGGGTATTGCACGCGTGCGCACGGGGGTGGGGGTGGGGGGGGGGGGAGAAACAAATAATTTCTCCTTAACAGAGAAATGTATTTAGCAGGTATTAATACAAAAACATCACAATAAAAGAAGGGAATGATACATTGTCTAATATTCTCTTAGTTTCTTAAATTTTGAACTTTGTTCTGATTGACGTGGTATGTGTAACGCATATGTTTACTTCGTATCCATATCAGGACTGTGCTGCAAATGTATATTCCATTGTTTTTATTTTCATAATTTATAGAATTTGTGGCTTCTGTGAAATGTGCATGTGGTTGCTCTCTTATGTTCAGATGTTCCAATTTTAGCATATACTATAGATATTTACTTATCTTCTTGTGGTGAAACAGATTCAATTGCTAGAGGAAAATGCTGAATTATTAAGAGAGAGAAGTCTAAAATTCTATAAAGGATGTCGAAAGTATACGTATGTCTATGCTTCTAGCCTTTTGCCTTTTCCTTCTCTTGTTCATGACTTAGTCTCTTTGGTTACTTGCTGCCATTACATAGTAGTTTCTGCCATCATGCTATGGGGTAGAAATTTTTGTTGGTATTTTGTATTTTTGATTTTCATGTTTTCCATTATAAATTCAGTTAATTCTAATATTTTAGTTGTAATATTGTTTAATCTTTTGTGATTTGGTATTATTATTATTATTATTATTGCTAAATTCTTTAACTCGTAATGATCTAAATTGAATTTTAAGGATATTTAAGTTTCTGTATTTGTAATATTATTGTCATCAGCGGAGCCGGGATATTCTTCCAAGAGGGCAAGTTATTGTCCACAAGTTAGTATTAGGTAAGTGGCATGAGCTCCACACAATGTTACCTTGGCACTTCTACGTTGGGGATTTTTGCCGTCCCGGCACTTGGTTGTACTTGGCTCACGTGTCGACACTTGGATACTCCTCAAAGAACACTAGACATGTATGAAAATTCCACATCATATGGTCAAAATGATCATCGTTTTGACAGCGATAAATGAACTACAAAATTTTTTTTTGTGTAAAGATTAGTAACTACCAAGTAAAAGGTTTGGGTCGTTGAAAACAATTTTTAAAATATTGTATACTTTTATTTAGGTTCAAGACGTACATTATATATCTTTTAATTAAATATCTCAAATGGCTCTCTAAGATTACCCTTCAATAATTTTTCTCTATATGTTCTATTTATTAAATTTATTTTTCTTAAGGCTGTGCCGTCGTATTAGAATCTTTAGAAATTGCCGGGCCAAATATCTATTGGCACCTTGACACTTGGCACCCGCGCCGATTGTCTAGGTGACATTGGCTGCACGCGACTTGGTATTTGGGTCACTTTTTGGAATGCATGCCATGTGAAATTAGCATGTGTACTGCCTAATAGCTATATCATGGTCTAAGAATTTTGATGTAAAAGATTGGGATGAAAATTAATATCTATCCTTTTATTCCAAGGCATCAAATGCCATATAAAATTAATGGCTACCATAAATCCTGTTTGTTTGTATGTCGATTTTATATTAAGGTGGGGTGTGTGTGTATGTAGGTGTGTTTCATAAGTGGGTGTTTTAGTGTTACTGGGTGTGTGTGGGTATCATTGTGAGGGGATATAGATATTAATGAATGAGGGGATGAGTAACTCTAACTCCATACCCTAATTTCTCCTTATTCTTCTTCTTCTTCTTCCTCCTCATCTAAGAATTACAAACCCTAATCGACGTAACCCTATTCTTTATTCTAACTTGGTATCCGAGCAGGACCGTCGACATCAGGAGCTGCTACTAACGTCATCATCTTTCGCGCCGATGGCATGATGATGTCATCACTCTGACGCTAGATCCGAAAATTTTCTCCTGATCTTGAATCGAAACAAAGAGGTAAAAAATTTTAATACTACAAATTTCTTGATTTGAGGTCACCGTAGTGAACTTTCGAAAGTTTTTTTTTTTGGTATAAAAAGGGTTTCACAGTTTTTTGAGCCCCTGATCTCTGCGTGGCCAGAAAGCGTGTCGTATCTGGTATTGTTAGAACCGGTTTGATGTAAGGAATCTATTGATAGCAATCTCATTGTGTTTGGTGAAGTATGGAATGATATCTAAAGATTTACGTCATTTTGGGTTTTTTACACTGCTTCACGAAAACCAAAGATTATGAATTTCGGGCCTTGGATCAGCTATCAAAATCTATAGGGGCAGAATCAGTTTATTTCCCACCAATAAATTGAATCTGAGATGTTGGTGATTGAATGGCCATTTTACAAGATATGATGATTTTTGGGCTCACGGGTTAGGTACCGCCTGTGCACAGAGTCCGTTTGCTGTATTGTTTTAGATTCCTCTTCTAGATTGCATTTTCCGCTACTATGTCCACAGAGGAAGTTCATCTTTGGCATATGCGTCTTGGACATGTTCCTCTATCTTGGTTGCGCTTGATGGCTCCAATTTCCAATGTGAAGCATGTCAAATGCAAAACATCGTCGAACATCATATCCTTTTAGTGGTCATTGGAGCACTACCCCTTTTCATATTGTGCATTCGGATGTTTGGGGACCATCCCTGTTGTTACTTAACATGGATATTGATTCTTTATCTCATTGATGATTGTACTCGTTTTATGGTCCTCAATTTGTTGAAGTCCAAAGATGAAGTTGCCTCTACTTTTCCTATTTTCCAGACGTTGGTTCAAACTCAATATCATGCCACTAAAGGTTTTGAGTCCTACCTTTGAGTCCTACATTTAGTCCTACCTTTGACCACATGGAATTGAGTTGCCTTATACCCGACGACAAAATGGGTGGCTGAAAGCATGGTTCAAAATATCATCCGATAATTCAAATTATCGGTCGATATTTTTCGGTTTTGGACATCACCAAAACAAGAATTCGAGTTTTTTTGCTGGTCACGATATTATCGGCCGATAATTTTTTTATTTTTTTATATGTTCAGATTTGTTTTTTTAATTTTTTTTTAAAGTAAAATTTAAAGGACCGAAAACTTCAAATTAACAGCCGAAATTTCATCCGATAATTTTTGTCGGTCAAAATATCGGATTCCGTTAGGCCAGACCTGATATTTTGATCCTTGGCTGAAAGGAAGAATAGACGTTTGCTTGAAGTTGCTCGTGCTATGTTGTTATTTAGTATGCATGTTCCAAAGCATTTTTGGGTGATGCAGTTCTCATTACAAACTTTCTTATCAATCGTATGCCTACTTCTGTGTTTGAGGGTGAGTGTCCCTACAAGTTGTTGTGTCGTCAGAGTTGTATATTTCCTTTTCCTCCTCGTGTATTCGGTCCTTGTGTTTTGCTCATATTCCTTCGTCTTCCTGTGATGAACTCTCTCCAAAGACTGCAAAATGTATATTCCTTGGTCATCCCCCCCACTCCAAATGGGTATAAATGTTATGATCCCTTCACTGGAAAGAACTTTGTCACGATAGGTGTCACATTTTTTGAATCTACTCCTCTCTATCCTCCTCCACAGTGCCCTCTTCAGGGGGAGAGTTTAAGGAAGGGAGAACTATGCCCATGTTGCTTTTTGTTAAAAGTGATAATACTAATGATGAGAATCAAGAGATCTCAAGGGAGCAACAAAAAGAAACTGCTATTACAGATACATTTGATAGGCTTGGAAAGGCAAAATCTTCACCGGAGGTGATGACTTCAAGAAGATGAAGAAGACCTTTCCCTAGGCTACAGTTCAAGTGTCTTCTCTTGAAGCAAGTCCAAATCAAGAGCCTTCTCATGAAAGTCTACGACAAGATGATTTGGATCTTCCAATTGCCATACGAAAAGCATCCAGGTCATGCACCAGGTACCCCATTAGAAATTGTGTCATTCCAAAGTCTTTCAACTTCTCATGTTACCTGTACATCTGCTTTAGACTCCATTTCTATTCCTACATGTGTATTTGATGCCCTATCCTAGTCACAGTGGAAAGAGGCCATGATATAGGAAATGGAGGCACTGAAACATAACAAAAACTTGGGATGCTGTTGAACTCGCTGCTGGAAAAAGGGTTGCTGGATGCAAGTGGGTCTACACTGCAAAGTATAGACCGGATGGCTCGATAGAGAGATACAATGTCAATTTGGTTGCACAGGGATTCACAGAGACACATGGCATTGACTATCAAGAAACCTTTGCTCCAGTAGCCAAGTCGAATACTATTCACGTACTTTTGCCTCTTGCAGCTTAAAGAGATTGACCTGTTTACTAGCTGGACGTGAAGAATGCCTACCTTATCATGATTTGAAGGAAGAACTATTTATGGTATTCCCACCAGATTTTTCTCATCAGGGGGAGGAAGGTAAAGTTTGCTGACTAAAAAAGGCTATCTATTGGTTAAAGCAGTCATGCTCATGTAGAGGCTGGTTCTAAAAGTTCAGTGAAGCAGTTAGGAGGTTTGGATACAAAGGGAATCGCTATGACCACACACGTTCTTTGTGAAGAGAGGCACTCATATCACAACACTTGCTTTATATGTGGATGCTATTATTGTCACAGGAAATGACAATGAAGAAATATTGAAGTTGAAATGTTATTTGAGTCGAGTCTTTGATATAAAAGACTTGAGTCCTCTAAAATATTTTCTAGGGATTGAAGTGGCCAGATAAAAGCTAGGGATTGCCCTATCTCAAAGGAAATACACACTTGATCTATTAAGCTATACAAGGATGTTGGAGTATGGACCCACGGTTACTCCTATTGAGCAGACTCATCACCTTAATGGAGAAGAATGTGAACTCTTTAAGGATGCACGTATGTATCTGCGGGTTGTAGGTAAACTAATTTACCTCACTATGACTCATCCAGATATTGCATATGCTGTGGGTGTAATTAGCCAGCACATGCATTCGCCCAGGACCTCTCACTTGGATGCTGTTTATAGGATTTTGAAGTATTTGATAGGAAGTTTAGGAAGAGGCCTAATATATAGTAACCATGGGTATCTAGACGTTGAGTTTTTTTCTGATGTAGATTAAGCTGGTTCACTCAGTGATAGGAGGTCCACTTCAGGTTACTGCACATTTCCAGATGGAAATGTTGTCACGTTAAAGAGTAAGAAACAACAATTGTCTCTAACTCTAGTGCTGAAGACAAGTATCATTCTATGTCACAAGGAGCACAAGAATGTATATGGCTTCGGTTCATTCTCGCGGATTGAAGAGTTGACTAAAACTTCTAATGGTTTTGAATGGCGACAATTAGGGCTGTCAACGGGCCGGGCCTCCCTAAAATTTAGCCCGATCAAAGGGCTAAGGCTAGGCGGCTAACGTAGGCGGGCTTTGATATGCCCAGCCCTAACTTGGGCAGGTTGGGAGGGCTTGGGTCGGACTTCGGCTTCATTGGTTGACGATATTTTGTCGAAGTCTTTTTCCCTTGTATATATTTTTTTTCATTAAAGCTAGATTAAAAAAACATTTTGAATGTAATGAATAAAAGATCCTAAGACCTCTCTTTATAAATATCTAAATTACTAGAATATCCTTACAACTATCCGCTTGATAAATCTAACAATGATATTGAGTGCTATTGTCTCGCCTCGAAATCCGATACATGATCAATTTCGGCACATGAACGCATTCAATAATCAAAATTCAAATAAAGGAAACATAACGGTCCATTTTCATTAATAAAATTCAAAGTTACATTTATTTTCAATTGCAATGTTCAACAACTCCTAACCAAGGCTAAACCAACAAGTCTTCTAGGGTCTCTTCCTGAAATGCAGCTTCGGAACCACGAGGTCCGGTTTCTGAAATTTAAATAGCAATGGGCGTGAGATAAAACTCAACAAGTAATCCCCAATAAATAATATAACTCTTACATCAATTTTATCAGTTTCAAATTGAGAACTTCATATCAAATAAGAAATACCATCAGCTATACCATCTAATGCGCTTTAATATAAAGAAGGAAAACAAAAATAACTTAGTTTACAATTGTACTACATATATTGTACAATTGTTAAATAATAGCACCGATCCAAGTGCAATTTCATTCATATCATCATTCATCATTCATCTTGGATACCAGTCACAAAGGAGAGTTTCATGTTTTCATCAACCCCATTGTCAACCGTGCCGATCCGGTTTGACGGGTTTATTTCGTATTACGGAAGTATATAAATGGATCCGTTCATCCAATACTACCATGCGGGCCCATGGGGATCTTAAGCAAAATCATATCATATTCATCTTTACAATATTCATCATTTTTACAGTCATTCATATCAATTTCTTTTGAAAAACTTATCCAACATGCTTTACCAATTCTTTTTCTAAAACAGTGTGATATTTCAATGTAAATGATATCATATGAGAGATAAATCGAATATACAATGCTCTCGACATTTATGTTTTTCTAACATGATTCAAAATAAACATAATTGGACAAGATAAGTCTAGAATTATCCATTAACCATTCAAACATCAATTTATCAATATACTATGTAGAATAAAAGCATCATTAACTAATAAAGTACGTGCTTAAAACATGTTATGGGATAGGCTACTTGCCTCAATCGTCAAATTCAAGGGTCTTGTGAAGACAATGTGAAGTTTCACAGTTTCGGTAGTTATCTGGGTACAAGGGAAAGCGGTCAAGAAGAGAGAACGAACTACGGTAGGTCATCGAAGTTAGGTTGAATTCTATCGAGTTATTTCAAATCCTTATTTTGGAAAATATTTGATAACTAAAATTCTTAATTTAAAACAATTTTATAAATAAGTTTTAAAACCCTTAAATAAGATCTGATTTAATATTAAACAGAATTTCTAACTTTATTATAATAATAATTTTTAATTTTTTTAATCTCAGAACAACCCGAATTTAAATGACAATTTCAGATTATAAAAACCAAAAGAAAACCAGAATATAAAGTTAGATTATAAGACTAAGATAAAAACATGACATAATTTCAGATTATAAAAACATAAAATAAAATTAGATTATAGAAATAGAATATAGACAGAATATATATAAAGTCGGATTAAAAATATATAAAATCAGATTATAATCTAAAATAGAAACCGAATGAAAAATCATATTATAGAACATAATATAAAATCAGGCTATATAATAAAAACAAACTATAAAATCAGATTTGTAAAACTAGGATAAAACCAGAATTTTAAAGAATAAAATCAGAGTTAAATATAAACCGAAGTTTCAATATAAAACCAGGTTTACAATATAATTTCAGAATATGAGGCTAAAATAAAAATTCTAATTTCAATATAAAATCAGTGTTACAATATAAAACCAAACCAGTACATAATTAGGATTTAAAAATACAAAATCGGAATTAAAATGCAAACTAGCATATAAAAATCAGATTATAAACTAACTAAAATCAGAATATTATACAGTCAGGTTAAAAATGTACAACCAGAATTTAAAACCAGAGAATATAAAAACTATAATATAAAATCTCATAATCTAAAAATACCAGAATATAAAAAAAAACTGGAATATGAACCTGAAATTATAACCCTAAAATAAAACCTGAATTTTAAGGAACAATCTACAGAACTATAATGAATGGAATATAGGATTATAATATATATAAATCTAGAGTTTGAAGAACCAGAGTTTTAATTTACAAATTAGAATTTAGAGCGAATAAAATACAAAACTAGAATTAAAATATATAAAGGAAAACATACCTTAGAGAAGAAAAACTAAGGAAGAAGGCTTGGTGTGGAAAACAGAGGAGGAAGAGGGCTCTATATATAGGCCCAGGTGGGGTGACCATTCAGATTTTTAAATAAATCTGTGAGTAATGGTGGGCATTATCGGCTTGAAGAAGAAAAAAGAAAACGCCTTGGCCGAGCATGAGTTTTAATTTGGGATTTAAGTTGTAAGAGAAATGTTAGGGTGTATAGCATGTACGGGTTAGAGTGTGTGTGTGCACTTTCGGTCGAATCGGGTCGGGTCGGATCGAGATAGGGTTTGGGTTGTCAGATTTTGGGTCATCACATTCTTCCCCCCTAAAAAGAATTTCGTCCTCGAAATTTACCTTAGAATTTTTGAAACACTCTTTCCTCCTAAAAGAAATTTCGCCCTAGAAATTTACCTTAAGCATTTTCAAATAGGTGTGGGTACATCTGGCGCATCTCATCTTCACTTTCCCATGTTGCATCATCGCCGAAGTGATGTTGCCACAAAATTTTAACTCGAGGGATTCTTTTGCTTCTCGTATTGTGACTCTTCCAATCGATGATTTGCGTTTGGGCTTCCATCAAAGACAAATCTTCTTGTACTTCTAAAGGTTCAAAGTCTAAGACGTGTGTTGGATCAAATTTATAATCCCTCCGACCCCACCCGATTCGACCCAAAGTGCATACTCACACACTCTAACCTGTACATACTATACACCCTAACCTTTCTCTTACAACTTAAATCCCAAATTAAAATCCATACTCGGCCAAGGCGTTTTCTTTTTTCTTCTTCAAGCCGGTAACGCCCACCATTACTCACAGATTTATTTCAAAATATGAACGGTCACCCCACCCCGAGCCTAGATATAGAGTCCTCTTCCTCCTCTATCTTCCACACCAAGCCGTCTTCCTCAAGTTTTTCTTCTTTAAGGTATGTTTTCCTTTATATATTTTAATTCTAGTTTTGTATTTTATTTTCTCTAAATTCTAGTTTGTAAATTAAAACTCTGATTCTTCAAACTCCAGATTTATATATATTATAATCCTATAGTTCTGTAGATTGTTCCTTAAAATTCTGGTTTTATTTTAGGGTTATAATATCAGGTTCATATTCTGTTTTTTTAAAATATATTAATGTATTTTTAGATTATAGTTTTTATATTCTCTGGTTTTAAATTCTGGTTGTACATTTTTAACCTGACTGTATAATATTTTGATTTTAGTTATTTTATAATCTGATTTTTATATGCTGGTTATTTTGCATTTTAATTCCGATTTTGTATTTTTAAATCCTAATTATGTACTGGTTTGGTTTTATATTGTAACACCGATTTTATACTAAGATTAGAATTTTTATTTTAGCCTTATATTCTGAAATTATATTGTAAATCTGGTTTTATATTGAAATTTCGGTTTATATTTAACTCTAATTGTATTCTTTAAAATTCTGGTTTCAGCCTAGTTTTACAAATCTGATTTTATAGTCTGTTTTTATTATATAGCCTGATTTTATATTATGTTCTATAATATGATTTTTCATTCGGTTTCTATTTTAGATTATAATCTGATTTTATATATTTTTAATCCGACTTTATATATATTCTGTTTTTATAATCTAATTTTATATTATGTTTTTATAATATGAAATTATATCATGTGTTTATCTTAGTCTTATAATCTAACTTTATATTCTGGCTTTATTTTGGTTTTTATAATATGAAATTGTCATTTAAATTCGGGTTGTTATGAGATTAAAAGGATTAAAAATTATTATTATAATAAAGTTAGAAATTCTGTTTAATATTAAATCAGATCTTATTCAAGGGTTTTAAAACTTATTTATAAAGTTGTTTTAAATTATCAAATATTTTCCAAAATAAGGATTTGAAATAACTCGATAGCATTCAACCTAACTTCGACGACCCACCGTAGTTCGTTCTTTCTTCTTGACCACTTTCCCTTGTACCCAAATAACTACCGGAACCGTGAAACTTCACACTGTCCTCACAAGACCCTTGAATTCGACAATTGAGGCAAGTAGCCTATCCCATAGCATGTTTTAAAAACGTACTTTATTAGTTAATGATGCTTTTGTTCTACATAGCATATTGATAAGTAGATGTTTGAATGGTTAATGGATAATTCTAGACTTGTCTTGTCCAATTATAATTATTTTGAATCATGTTAGAAAAACATAAATGTCGTAAGCATTGTATATTCGATTTATCTCTCATATGATATCATTTACATTGAAATATCACTCTAGTTTAGAATAAAAATTGGTTAAGCATGTTGGATAAGTTTTTCAAAAGAAATTGATATGAATGACTGTAGAAATGATGAATATTGTAAAGATGAATATGGTATGATTTTGATTAAGATCCGCATGGTAGTATTGGATGAATGGATCCATTTGTGTACTTCCGTAATATGAAGTAAACCCGTCAAACCGGATTGGCACGGTTAACAATGGGATTGATGAAAACATGGAACCCTCCTTTGTGACTGGTATCCAAGATGAATGATGATATGAATGAAATTGCACTTGGATCGGTACTATTATTTAACAATTGTACAATATATATAGTACAATTGTAAACTAAATTATTTTTGTTTTCCTTCTTTATATTGAAGCGCATTAGATGGTATAGCTGATGGTATTTCTTATTTGATATGAAGTTCTCAATTTGAAATTGATAAAATTGATGTAAGAGTTATATTATTTATTGGGGATTACTTGTTGAGTTTTATCTCATTCCCGTTGCTATTTAAATTTCAGAAACCGGACCTCGTGGCTCAAAAGCTGCATTTAAGGGGTTTAGCCTTGGTTAGGAGTTGTTGAACGTTGTAATTGGAAATAAATGTAACTTTGAATTTTATTAATGAAAATAGACTGTTATGTTTTCTTTATTTGAATTTTGATTATTGAATGCGTTCATGTGCTGAAATGGATCATGTATTGGATTTCGGGGCATGACAATTAGGTATCAAAGCTCTAGTTTAGCGAAACTTTAGGTTATGGACCCATAAGTTAGAAATAATATTACCTATAAAGATTAATTTGCTTATTTCCCTGGTTACCAGAAAATGGTGAGAATGCGTCACACTGCTAGGAAATGTTGCATTAGGCGTCCGTTTACACCGCCTTAAGAATGGAATGAGTCTAGTATGAATGTCAGGCATGTTAGTTACCCATCTTTGGCTGAGTCCTCTAACGAGCCTTACTGTACACTAGAGCCTTACTTTACACCAGGACCGTAGAAGTGATAGAAATCTCTGATGATGAAGACGTCGAGGTAGAACCTGTTTACATACCGTCTGAGTATATCATATTATCAGATGACGATGATATAGAGGACGGGATGGAAGCGAAAGCAACATCATCTGATTACGACCTGGAAGAAGCATCTGATTACGACCCGGAGGAAATATCTGCTTCTAAGGACGAAGAACAAATAGAAGTTGATGCCTCTTCGGATTACGAACCTGAAGAAATAGAAAATTATGACCCAGTCGAGGCTGAGATAATAGATATCTCAGATGACGAATATATTAGTAATATCTAGAATAAATTAAGTCGAAGTTTAAGTTGTAATTTGTTTTTCAATAAAACATCTTATATGTAACTGCTTTTAGATAAATAAATTGGGTGAAAATTTTATAAAGTATTTTTACAACCTTTGATTGCAATTAGTAATTGGTGTGTCATTTTATCAGTATTAGATGGCTGAAGAGAATATTACTACACCTGCCACTACCTCGACTAATGTTGAGAAGGTATTGGAGGGAATGCCTGCAATTATGGCAACCATGGTGTCCATAAACGAACAAATTCCACATCCTCTGACTCCACTCACTACGACACTGGAGCAGGACTCAAAAGACTAAAGAAGATGAATCCTCCGATCTTTAAAGGATCGACCAATCCACTAGAAGCCGAACAGTAGATTGAAGATATTGAAAACATCTTCCTGACAATGAAGTGTACATAGGAGATGAAGGCCACCTATGCTGTTTTCTTGCTGGCTGGGAAAGCCAAGAGGTGGTGGAAAATGATGCTGAGATCTCAGATAGAGAATGAAGAGGTGATAGTGTGGGAAAAGTTTTCTAAGCTATTTTTTGAGAAGTACTTTCCGAAGCACATTTAACAAAAGAAGGAAAATGAGTTCCTTACACTGAAGCAGGAAAATCTGAGTGTAGCGGATTATGAAGCTAAGTTCGTTGACTTAGAACGATTTTATCGGCACCCTCTATCAAATGCAGAGCGAGCAGAAAAGTCCCAATATTTGTACGCGCACTTCTATGTTCTTTTTGGAAGATTATACCTTGTCAGTTCGACGAGCCCTGAAGGCCGAAACAGGATGCCAAGAACTCCGCGAATTCCATGTGAAGAAGAGGGAGTCGTCAGGCGCTAATGGTAAGGCACCAGTTACGCCAAACAATAACTTCAAACGACCCCGATTCGAAGGTTTGCAAGCTCTTCACTCTTCCTAGTCTCTTATGCACAATCTGTGGAAGGCAACATGGTACCATTCCATGCAGAATGATGAATGCAACTTGTTTCAATTGTGGAGAGTCAGGGCATGTGTCTCGAACATGTTCAAAACCGAAGAAGACTTGCAATGGTTGCGAAAAATGGGACATATACAAAAATACTGCGAGTGACGAGGAACGCTCAACCGATTCGACAACAGTACCTGCAACGACTGGTGCAGTACCATCAACAGCAACAAGAATACCCGCAACAACAACAACAACAACAACGACTGGTGCAGTACCAACCGCGCCAAGGCAATCAACAGTCCACTCAGCAGTGACCTACTCAGCAGCAATGTCAGAACGTTCGAGGACAAGTGTTCGCCTTAACTCATAAGAAGGCAGAAACTTCGGAGAACGTTATTCAAAGTACCTTACCCATTTCTGAGAAAGTTGCTAATGTTTTGATTGATTCTGGTTCAAGTCATTCTTTTACTTCACCGGCATTTGCTAAATACTTGAAACTTGTGCTACAACATCTAGATTTTTCACTCTCCGTATCCACACCACTTGGGGATTCGTTACTTACCAACACGATATATAGGGAGTGTACAATTAACTTAGAAGGTCAAAACCTACCAGTCGACTTAATTTTGCTTGATATGTTCGACTTTGATGTTATCTTGGGTATGGATTGACTCTCTGCTTATCATACTAGTATCGATTGCTTTAGAAAACGAGTCAGTTTTCGTATTAAGGGTCAACCAAGATTCTCTTTCCAAGGGGAAGTTATGAATTCCAAATTTCCTGTCCGCCATCAAGGCAAGAAGACTTCTCAATAAAGGTTGTCAGGGCTTTCTAGCATATGTTCTGAGTGAAGAAACGAAGAAAGAGTCCAAAATTTCTAGTATTCCCATTGTTTCAAAATTTCCCAACGTCTTTCCTGATGATCTCTTGGGGTTACCTCCCTCTCGCGAGATTGACTTCACTATCGATTTACTATCGGAAACAACTCCAATCTCGAAAGCTCTATATCGCATGGCACCGACAGAGTTGAAGAAACAATTAGAAGAATTGTTAAAGAAGAGTTTTATTCGACCAAGTGTTTCACCTTGGGGTGCTCCTGTTCTGTTCGTGAAGAAGAAAGATGGGACTATGCAGATGTGCATCGACTACCGTTAGTTGAATCAAGTAACTGTGAAGAACAAGTATCCTCTCCCTCGTGTCGACGACCTTTTCGATCAACTACAAGGCGCTTCAGTCTTTTCGAAGATTGACCTGAAATCGGGCTATCACTAGTTGAGAATCAGCGATAGAGACAACAAAATCTGCTTTTCGGACGCGTTATGGACATTACGAGTTTTTAGTAATACCTTTTGGTCTAACAAACGCCCCAACTACATTCATGGATTTGATGAATAGAGTTTACAAACTTTTCTTAGATAAATTCGTAAGTATGTTTATCGATGATATACTGGTCTACTCAAAGAATCGTGAGGAGCATGAGGAACATCTGAAAAAAGTTCTGGAGACGCTGCGAGAGCATAATCTTTACGGGAAACTGAGTAAATGCGACTTCTGGTTAGATAAAGTCTCATTCTTAGGCCACAGTTTCTGGAGGAGTATCTGTCGCTCCAACCAAGATTGAAGCTGTCGTAAATTGGGAGAAACCGCAAAATGTAACAGAAATAAGAAGTTTCTTAGGCTTGGCAAGATACTACCGATGATTTGTGAAGGATTTTTCAATAATCGCACTTCCAATGACTAAGGTCACTAGAAAAGGTGCCAAGCTCATTTGAACCGATGAGTGCGAGCAAAGTTTTCAAGAGTTGAAGAAACGCTTGACAACAACACCAATCTTGGCAATTTCAGTAGGAAGTGGAGGATTTCAAGTTTGCAGCAACGCATCAGGACGAGGTTTGGGCTGTGTACTTATGCAGCACAAGAAGGCCATCGCCTATGCATTAAGACAACTGAAGCCTCATAAACAAAACTACCCAGTTCACGATCTGGAGCTTGTAACATTTATCTTTGCCTTAAAGATTTAGAGGCATTACTTGTATGGAGAGAAGTTCGAAATCTTCACCGATCACAAGAGTTTAAAATATGTCTTTACACATAAGGAATTGAATATGTGCCAACTACGTTGGATGGAGTTTCTAAAGGACTACGATTGCACCATTCAATATCATCCCGACAAGGTGAACGTAGTAGCGGACTCATTGAGTTGGAAATCCTCGAGGACACTCGCCACACTCATGGTCAACAAGTGGAGACTGCACGAAGATTTTGGGTCGTCACAATTATTTTGATAATTTGATTGTAAATTGCATAATATATTTATACACTTACATTAACTAATCCAATGGGCTGTTAATTTTATATGGTGCTTGACCACATTGAATCAAACAATGGAAGTCGTTTTCGTTCCAATCTTTACTAGATAAATCTTGAGATCATGGGCGTGAAAATCACTCGTAGCACATAATGGTTCCACATGGTACTCATCCCCAAGTGTGACCTGAGTGCACATGATGGTTCCACATGGCATTCATCCCAAAAATAACCTAAGTACCAAGAGCATTGGCGCTCAGGCCAGGTACCTAATACTAACTCATAAGTGAAAAGGAGGCAACCACCCAAACTGTTGCTAAAATTAGGGTTAGCTTTAACTTGTCAAATACCCTGCCTGACGGATAGCGGGCTTTTGATTTCAAGGCCCTAGCCCTGCCCTCTTATCGCATTTTTAAGCCCTAGCCCAAAGATTTTAGGGCTGGGCCAGGCTGATGGGCCAGTCCGGCCATATTGACAGCCTTAGCGACAATGAAGCAACTATTCACATTGCATAGAATCCCCTATATCATGAAAGGACAAAACATATTGAAGTAGACTGCTACTTCATAAGACATAGGTGGAATTACAAGAGTTTTGCATACCTCAAGTGAGGTCAAGAGATCAATTAGCATACACTGTGGGTGGAGAACTTTTGTATGACAGTACCTCCAAGTTGGGCATGATAGATATTTATGCATCGACTTGAGGGGGAGCTCTGGTGTGTACATAGAATTTATATAAAATTGGTGTGTGTTTGCATAAGTGGGTGGTCTAGTGTTAGTGAGTATCATTGTAAGGGGATATAAATATAAATGAATAAGGGGATGAGTAACTCTAACTTATTATCCTAATCCCCCCCCCCCTCATCTAAGAAGTACAAACCCTAATCGACCTAACCCTACTCCTAATTTTAACTAATCCAATGTATGTTAATTTTATATGGTGCTTGACCACATTGAATCAGACAATGGAGATCGTTTTTGTTCCAATCTTTTACTAGATAAATCTTGAGATCATGGGCGTGAATTCACTCGTAGCACATAATGGTTCCACGTGGTACTCATCCCCAAATGTGACCTGAGTGCACATGATGGTTCCACATGGCACTCCATCCCCAAAAGTAATCCAAGTACCAAAAGCATTGGCGCTCGGGCAAGGTACCTAATACTAACTCATAATTGAAAAGGAGGCAACCACCCAAACTGTTGCTAAAATTAGGGGTAGCTAACTTTATCCAAGTAGCCCATTAATGTGAACCGCATTCAACAAAGCCTTCAAATAGGTGAACCCGGGAGAGGTGAGGTCAAAGAACTAGGCAGTTGAGTATTGAAGAAGAGGTCGTTAATCACTATATACAAATCTGTATCATTAGAGATTTGTCGGCAGCGATTAACTTCGCTAAATTCTGATCCGGAGTCTCATACCGTCTTGATGATAGTTACCGTAGCTGATCAACAATATTAAAGAAGAAGAATACCAACAATTTGACAAGCCACAAATATCCAGCAATAGAAATTTAATTTAGTAAACAGCATAAGACAACAGCACCACAAAGAGAAGGCGGCCAAAATTCTGCAGGGATGAGAGAAGACTCTCGATAGCTGAGATTGAAAAAACAGCTCTACTCGATGATAATCTGTCAAAAAAAAAACAGTATATAATACCTCTTGGCTGTAAAACTAAACCTAATTAGAAAACAATTAAAACTTCTATTTAGGTTGCATAACTAGCTTGGACTCTAAGTAACAGATATGGTAACTTAGTGATGCGGGACAAACGCTAAAACCCTAATTATGCAAGTTTGGAATTAACCACAAATAAAATTGAATAATGGGAATAATAAAATTCACCCAAACACATAAAATAAATTTAACAAATGCAATAAAGCAACTAGGTTAATTCAATTTAGCGTTCACATGCATCTATATTTCCCGATCTAGAAAGACGAATCTGATGAAGGATTCAAGTTTCACTCTAGTTTAGGGTACCAAGCTACAGTGACGGCGTCGTCTCTTGATTCCACTCGGGTTTGAAAATAATGGCTCAAGGGATTAGATTCAACAAAAGGGATAGATCAAAGATAAACTAAAAATATTTTGGGGTTTTGGAATTTATCGAAGCAAAAAAAAAAGATATTACCAGAGAAAAGATAGAATAAGAGGATAGGGGGTCTAAGGCTTCACACCAAGGATTTCCGAGGGTTTACACCAAGGCTGCACGTCGGCTTCACACAAAGTCGCACGAGAAATGCATAAGCACTCCTCAAGTTTCGAAAGATTCACTCCTTAGATCGAAAACTCTTCACAAGTTCTCTAGCACAAAAGCAACTCTCAAATTTTCATTAATCAAAAACTGTTTTTTCGGAAGTTATAAAGACCTTGTATAGTAGACCATACAACAAAAGAAAACCCTAAAACAAATACTAAAAAAAACGAGTATGCCCATAAAACTTAAATTCCTTCAAAATTTGCACTGTAGCTCGATCAATCGATTTACTGTAGCACTGTGGCTCGATCAATCGATTTACTATAGAAATCTTCAGTTTCTCCGAATTTGAACTGCTCAATTGATTTCTTTTCCGTTCTTCCATTTCGGCTCCCTTTTGGTTTCTTCCGGCGCTTAAGAATCTTTTGCGGTTCACGTCCGATGCTCTTGATCGTGATGTCCCCATTACTTAGCTTTGTACAATAGACAGTGTATGTGTACATAGAATGCTTGGGAGGCTCTTTATGGAAGATTATAGACTAAGACAAGTCTAGACTCATAAGAAGAGTGTAGAAAGCTAGGGAGAGAACTTGGAAGAGGGTAGAACGCAAGATTAGTATGGAAGTTTTAGAGAAAACTCTAGAGTATTCCACTACCGTTGGATATTTGACACAGGGGTAGATATCTTACCGTCTATTGTACATAGAATCCCTATAAATAGGCAAGAGGGGTTCATTTGTGAGACACCTTAGCAATTGTAAGCATTATTAAGTTTAATACAAAGAGCATTCTTTCACTTCCCTCTCTTGAGTTATCTTCTACTCTTTTAGTCCCTTTACGACTTTTCGGAAGCTAGGCTGATCTTGCGACGATAGGGAGCGACTAAGTGCAAGAGCCGTATGGATTGTCGAAACGCAACACTAAGTCTGTGACATTCAGCTCCTCTAGTTTCTGCTTCAGCTCCCGCTAGTTTCTGCTTCAGATTCTCCACAGCATTCCCTGCCCCAAAATTCTGCCCCAGATCTGCTCCCAGTTCCATTAACAGCTCCATTAAAATCTGTGACATCAGCTCCAGGTTCGGCCCCATAACTCTTTAAAAACAGTGATAAGATGGTGCTTTGATGCCATGCACACGCAAATCCTCTGACCCGAAAAATGCCCCTTATGTGGCTCTGCCCATGCTTGCTGTTATTAACATGTTGGAGTGGTTAAATTATCCTAAATCATTGCCGTGAATATGGATGAATCTTTTTATGTTTTCTAGTCAAACTATCTCCTTCATATGAACAACATTTTCATTAGCTTCTTCAATTTACATTATGATTTGTGAAAGTTGCTTATCAAAGGATGCGAGTCAAAGAGTTCTACATGTTGATGAATATGGATATTTTTACCTACAGTAGTAAATTGAATTCAGCATTATTAGGGATTGTTATCTGCCTGACTGTGTAGTCTACGTCTCTCATCCTTGCATATAAGAGTCCCGCCCATTTTATTTGTGTCGGAGCGCTTTGTATTTATATTCCAGTGCGGCATGCCAGTTTGGTTTTAAAAAAACAATGATAATCTTTGAATGATGTTCTAGACAAGCTCCCCATAATTAGACCAAATAATTATACAATCGAATCTAGATGTCGGTTTCAAGATTAGAATGATAAGGATGTTTAATATACCTAATTGGAAGCTGCTTCAATGCGTACTTGACTGGTGATTATAAAATAACAAAACAATGTTTCCTTTGGCAGCTCAATCTCTTGCATTTCATCACGTTTACTGTGTCTACACTGCCCTTTGTTCCACAATTAGATTATACATTGTAAAGCTTCAAAGAGAATGTATACCATTTGGGTACATATCCTGAAAGTGTTTCAACTCTGTGGCTCATGCATGCAGCCAGTGCATGGTACCCATTATTGATGAATTTAAATTGTTACTTCAATTTAAAATAGTACAATGCTGTTGAGCAATGATTGTATTCTTGCTGATTGTAGAGTTGATCTTCCTTATCATTGTATTTGCGATTCTCATAATTGGTTGGAATCTGTGTGCCTTTTGCTTTCTTTTCGATGCGATATACATTTTAATGATAATATACAATAATAATCGTTGGAAAAACGTATCACACAAGTTCTCCAATACAATACTCCCACAATAATTCTAGATGCCACTTCCAGCATTAAAATTATGGAAGATGATAGCTAGGCTTAATTGGATGCTTATTCAAATATTGAGTAACTTAACTAATGCCTTTGAATTAGATGCGTAGTTGACCCAATAAGTACAATAGTTGAATAAATGCTTCCTTTGGCATCCCTATAAGTCTCATCCTTTGGACCTGACAAGAACCCCGGATATCAAAGCTCATGATCACATAATCAATTGATCATATATCATGATCAAGATATCTAGTAGTGAAACTGAAGGCGTCATCTTGCTCTTTACGCCTAAACCCACACGTCTTGACAGTTGGCTTGGCCCAAAGCACCAAAATTGGACTGTGCATTCACCACAAAACATGCTCACATTGCCTCTGTTTATTCCTTTTGTATTTTTCCTGTAGCTCCGTTCATGTACTTTGTTTCAGCTGTATATTATTCTGTACGAGTGTCGGCACTTCCAAATAGCACCATTTGATGGCTATATTGATCAGAGGTTGCATCAGAATATTAAGCACATCTTTGATTCAATGTCTTCGTAATTCCATTAATGGCACATATTTTCTGGTTTGTATTCGATTTAAGCTATAAACCGAGTAGCCGATCACAAATGGATGCGACAATGTGACAATGATGATTTCATTTAAGCCATATATCTATCTTTTCAATGTTTTGAAAGCTTTCAGTTAGGCAATTCATGTCAGCTGGAAGCACAGCCACGAACTCGGGATATGGGAATAGTTTGGCAAGGGGTCAGTTAAGGTTGGGAAAATTTGGTAAAATTCAACAAAATTCGAGAAAATAGAAAATTATTAAAAAACATAAAATACATTATCATATTTTTCAAGTTAGAAATAATGTTTTTAATAAAAAAAAAGCTATAAGGTGTTTGATGCAAGGCACATCTAATTACATAATCCATGCAAACCATATAAATGTATATGTATGATTCATCTCAATTAAATTCAGAAAGATTAGGGAAATTCACCCTTAATGTGATGATTTTGTGTTTTTTTTTCGAACTTTGTGACTATGGCTGGAAGTTATTTCATCTGTTATCAGGAAGTATTTCATTCATGCGTTGATCGAAACTCTAGGGTATTTGAAGGACAACAGAATTCCGTTCATGAAGTTATTTCATCCTTTATCAGATACATTTTGTCTTGGGTTGTGGTAGCTAAAGTGTTCAACGGGTGTTCGACTGATGAGATCACGTTGTTTTGGAATGATCTGTTGAAAGGGGGGAGAGGGGGGGGGGGGTGACGCCTCTCTGGGTCTGCCTGGGTGGGCCCCTTTTTTATATCTCTGTCTCTTTCTCTCCCTCTCTTTTTCCTTGTTGCTTTTTGTTTATTTGTTCTTTCTTTGGGTTCTTTGAACCTGCCTAAGCTTTTCGCTTCGTTTGGGCTAGGATGTAATTTTACTCTCTTAACAGAATCTACATCTTTACTGATAAAAAGAAATTATGTCAGCTGGAACTTGGTCACTCAAATATTTATTAGTAATCTCTAATTGCCTGTTATATTAGTGTTCTGATTGATGACACCTTGGTTATAGATGATTGCGAAACCATTCTTAATTTAATTCACATGATAAGTATCCAATGTCTTCCCTGGTGATCTATTGAACGAAATCATGATTAGCCTTGAGCGTTAATTTGAGAAATGGGTTGGGTTGTATATTACTGTCTGGATTGTATTCTTACTGTCTGGATTGTATTCTTGATCTATAAATTCTCTTCCATCTGTAAGTTGTACAGGATTCATATGCATACTGTCTATTGACTTGCAGAGAAGGGCTTGGTGAGGGATATGATGGGGATATTGCTTTTGCAAGCTCTCTTGAAATGTTTGGAGGAGGGCATAATGATCCTGTTAGTGTTGCTTTTGGAGGTTTGCCTCGTGCTTATAATTTGTTCTTGAAATTTAATTTTAATATTCTTAACTATGTACTACTAAAATTCGTCTCTCCATTTAGTAAGAGTTTTGTTTGTAGGAAAGTATAGTTTTGGAAGATTTGTCTACCTTCCTTCCCATTAGTTTCTTATTATCAATTAAAACCACAAGAGGGCTGGGTAACTAATCAATATCAATCATGTTACAATTTTCAATGTCAAGTGCCCATCGTCTATGACTGTTCGTCTTCTTTCTATGTAGTGGTAAACAATATAAGAGCATACATTCTTTGAACATATCAAACACTGGAAAGAACATTTTACTTGCATTTCCATTTCAGCTTGATAACTTTGGGGCCATAATAATCCCAAAACTGTTTGCCACTTCAATTTCAAGAGATATCAGTCAAATCTCAAATCAGTTTGAATCGTTATTCATTTTGTATGGAAACTGGAATTCGAATTGGAAGTCGTAGGATTCTAGAAACAATGTTATAATCACCCACTTTTTCACAACTTGGTTATCTTTTTAGGGGAATCATTGGACATGGTTTAGATTATTGAATTTGAATTATTGATGAATTGAAATAGAGCAGAATGTACATTGTACTGTTGAATAAAGTTAGAATGCTGCAAATGGCTTATTTGTTCTGAAGATGTAATGCCTTCTGATTGTTTTGGCATGATTGTTTATGCGTGTGCAAAATTTGTAACGAATGTATGTACCTGCCATTTGATATAATGATATAGTTATTTGGTTTGCTATTACTTATGACAACTCTATCTGACACACTTTCCCTAACTTGCAAGAATGCAATATTTGCAATTGTTTTTCTTAAATGAAAAGCATGTAGAAAAGATAATTATCTGACTTGCTGTTTATGCTGTTGAAACCTTTGTGCTTAGGCCCTGTTATGACCAAATTCACAATTGCTTTAAGAGAAATTGGCACGTACAAAGAAGTTCTTCGGTCCCAGGTAAATACTCACTTCCTTGCATCCATTTAAAAACCTCTATGGCGATGTTACACCTGATTTCTCATTTGCTTATTGCAAGTAAATGGCATTTGTCAACCCCAATTCTCTGAAATATTCCATATTTTTCAAATTGATTCGTTCTATAAATTTGTTTGGCTTCTAATTAATTGAATTTCCCGTAACTATGGGTATGTTTCATTTATGGTGGACAAATATTTATTTATGCTCTATGTGCATTAAGGACTCAAAGTATAACTTCTTAAGCCCATGAATTTTGTTTGAAGGCTTTTAAGTTAGCCATTGAAATCTATCATGCAGATTTCTTAGTTAGTTTGGTTAAATTCATCACCTAGACTGGATTTCTTGAAAAATGCTGTATGAACTTGGCATTCGAAACTTTCAAAACTGAGTACTACGCTAGGTTTTCGGCATAATATGATGCAACACTATTTGGAAACATCTTTAGTTAGGAGTTGGTTAGCACTGGAACTGGTGGAAAAAAGTAGTTAAATGAGAATAATAAGGCTATTATTGATGATGTGGAGTTGGTTAGGACTTGGAGTTAGATTTCTTATAGGAAAGTAATTTACTGGGAATTGTACTATTTTTTTACAGAGAATAATATATTCATGGTTTATATTTCATAGGAATTTTAGAATTTACTATATAAGGCTAGGATTCGTTTAAAACCTCTGTAAATATGTAGAAGAAAGCTCCGACAGAAAGCTGTTGTTGCTCCACTTCTTCCCTTTACTTCTATTCCCTAATTTTGGATTCCAGATTGAGACATATAGAAGGTTTGTGGCGACATAAAAATTGATAATGTCACGCCCCAAAATCTATATAGATTTTGGGTATGAGCTTTGTTGTATCTAAAGGATCTGAAAACATGGGGTTAGTACAGTAGTAGAAATAATAAAGAAAATAAACTAAAAATATCTTTTATTCAATTCAAACCATTGTTAGTACAACTGGAGTCCAGTACAGGTCATTACATTGATAACTGTCAGCTTACATGGTACATAACTTCTGACCTTTCGCTAAACTGAACATGCCTTACCAATACTTTCTTGAGTTTGTCTTCCTTTATCTGGTACTTTGACCTCTCTTTGTTTCGGTCCTTACGCTGTTGTGGTAAATATATATGAGTGTCGAAAACCACTCAACAGGCCAAATTTCATTATAGTCTAAATGCAAGTATTAAAAAGACATGCAAATGATCTCAAAATATATTATCAGCAATTAATTTAGGTTTCATCTGTCAGAAATCCAAGTATTAGGTTTCAGGTTTTAGGAATCCAAGTATCATGTTTTAGGTGTCAGAAATCCATAAAGAGGTACCAGAAATCAGGTTTCAGGCGTTTAACAGTGACATGTATTCATTAAACTTTTCCTGTAAAATAGTTTTAATCTACTCGACATTCTAGTTGTTGGGCCAACATATAGAAAAAGCTACTAGGTAACTAACAAGCACGAAATTGGGTGCTCACTCAACTGGTTTCCCAATTGAATATAATGTGTCAGGTGTAAACATGGCCAATGAAATGATTTTCCATTAACCAAGTCTTGTGCACATTCTCTATGTACAACTTATTCGGTATTCCAGGTGTGAATATTGTGAAACAATCTAGTATCGAATCTTAATTCCATAAAATCTCAGTTATCAGGTATTAGTAATTAATTTAGGTATCAAGTATCAGAATCTATGTATCATATATCATGTATTAGAAATCCAGGTAACAAAAACGAGTTATCAGAAATCAACTTAAATAGCAGGTACCAAAAAAAAATACAGGTGTCAGAAATAGAATTACAAAACATGTATTAAAAATATAAACATGTGTCTGAAAATAGATGTCAAGTATATAAACAGAAGATAAAGGTAGGTGGTATGAAGTATACGTTTGGGTTAGGTTTGTGCTATTAGGTTAGGCAGCCGACTGGTTCTTACTCTTCCATGATACATGGTTGTCACCAAGAAAAGCACAATATCCAGATGTAGACCGATGATCGGTAATAGAGCTGCCCCAGTCAGCATCAATATATCCGGATATATGGAGTAAATAATTCCCTCACCAGGACCAATTTTAATGAATTTGAGAATGCGATGAACAATGACTAAATGAGGAGCACGAGGGCGTGCATAAACTCTAACAAGGCTGACCGCAAAAGTAATGTCTGGAGAGCTTAGAATCCATTTGGGAGGAAGCAACTTTGCATCCAAGCATCCCCGTATCACTCAACAAATCAAGAGCGTATTTTGTTTGAGAAAGAAATTATCCCTTTCTTCAATCGGGCTACCTCCAAGTCAAGGAAATATTTCAAGTTGCCTAAGTCTTTAATGGAAAAAAACCCTTCTTGTTTAACTTAAGATATAAAATAGGAATCATTTCCAGTAATCACTATTCACTATATCATCAACATACACCAACAAGATTGTGCAGCCGGCAAGACGAATTGCTGAAATCCCCGAGGTAGTTAAGGCGATGTGGTGAGTTTATGGCGAAGAGGCTTCCTACGCCATGGCGAGACTATTTATTATTATTATTATTTTTTTTTTTATAATTTTTATTTATTTATTTATGAATTATTAATATTAATATTTTTATTTTTTAGTATTTTTTATTTTTCTAGAGGATGGAAAAAATTCAACTACTTAGGCACCACACATCAGCCATAGACAAATACCAATAAATATAATTTTAAAAAAATAAACAGAAAACAAAACCCCCCCAAAAAAGAAAGAAAACAACAGGCAAAAAACAGAAAAAAAGAAAAAGAAAAAACAAAACAAAAAACAGGAAAAAAACAGACAAAAACACAAAAAAAGTAAACAGAAAAAAATGAAAAAGGAAAAGAAAAACGGCAAAATAAATGTTTATTTTGGGGGAAAAAAAAGAAAGATGAAAAACAAAAAACAAAAGAAAAAACCAGGAAAAACACAAAAAAATAAACAGAAAATTAAAATGAAGAAGGAAAAGAAAAATGGCAAAATAAATGTTTATTTTGGGGAAAAAAGATAAACATAAAACAAAACAAAAAAACAGAAAAAACACATATAAAGTAAATAGAAAAAAAGGAAAAAGAATTATGAAAAAATAAATGTTTATTCTAGGGAAAAAAAGATAAACATAAAACAGAACAACTTACCTTCGTCAAAAGTTGTCATGAAGTGGGAAGATTCGCCACGAGTTGCCTTGAATCAGGTGGCGACGATTTCAAGAAGAAAAACTTATTTGTTGTCGACCTAGCTGCGCAGAGAGAGAGAGAGAGAGAGAGAGAGAGAGAGAGAGAGAGAGAGAGAGAGAGAGAGAGAGAGGATAACCTCTAAAGCCCTAAATCTTTTTTGCTTTGCTTATAGGATAACTTATAAGTGACATAACTTTTAAATTTAACATATAAGTATAACTTATAAGGTATACCCAATTTCGTAAATAGCGTTCCATGGCGGTGCCATGGTGCTATTTCTCCATGGAGACACTATTTGCAGAGTCTCGCTATTCTTCTTCATATGGCTACTCCCGACGCCATGGCGGGATGGCGTCGCCTTGACAACACTGGAAATCCCATACCAATTGTCACTCCACTGAAGCATAGAAATCATGCTTGTGGCAATTGCTGAAGACCATATATAGACTTCCTATGCCTACACTTTCCCAGTCTCCCCATGAAGTTGAAAGCCAGATGGAGGACCCATGTAGATTTCCTTAGTAAGATCACCATGCAGAAAAGCATTATTCACACGCAGTTGATATAAGGGCTAATTTTGATTGGCCACAATAGAAATGAGAACACTTACCAAGGTTAACTTAGTCACATGAGCAAAGGCGGGATCATAATCGATCCCATAATTATGAGTATATCCCGACCAACAAGTCGTAATTTATATCACGAAACACTGCCATCTGGATTATGCTTAACAATGAAGACCCATTTGTATCCCACAGTCTTTCCAAGAGGAAGCAATACCATCTCCAATTTGTGATTGCTATCAAGGTCATTCATTTCATCCACCATCGCAACCTTCCTGGCAGGATGAGAAAGGGCAATATGAACGGTACGAGGTATAGTAACCATATCAATCTCATATAAAAGGCTTGATAAAAAGAAGATACAACTCGATATCATACATAACAAGCAATAGGATAGAATGTGTTACACGAGTGGGCATCCTTCCAAAGGGAAATAGGAACATCGAGGGTAGAAGTATCTGTGGGACTAAAATAAGTGGAGGATGAGAATTTGAAGAAGAAACATGAGGAGATTTCAACTGGATCTATCTGCACATATAGCTGAGTAGAGGCATGACAGAGGAGGGCCATGCATATGTTTGCGAACATATATTTGATACTACTTCTGATGCTGAAAAGGAGGCTGGGTTGGAGTGGTTATCAATGAGCTGCTGAACAGGAGGCTGGGTTGGAGCAGTGATAGGGAATGTGGAGAAACATGGTAAAAAAAATTGAGTGGGGGATGGAGTAAAGACAAGTGCAGAGATGTGAGGTGACTAGATTGATGCATGGGAAAATAGGGCACATGCTAAAAAAACCTGACATCCATAGAAGTAAAGAATATGCAAGACTTTTTTTTTATCGGAAGAATATGCACTGCTCCACTCAGTATCCTTAGGATCATAACATCCGTATCCTTTGGAGACGCTGGAGTAATTATGTTGACTCATAAATTTTGAAATTAGTAACTCTTTCTTCTTCCACTTAATGTCAAAAATCAGATAGAATAAATTAATAGAAGGAATTAGAAAATGAGACTATTTATAATAATTTTTTTTTTTTTACAAATCCTACTCTAAATAGGACTTAACAAATCTACTCTAAGTAAGATTTAAAAGTCACAAGTTATATTAGTCACCTAGGTAGCTAAAAAATATACGTAGCCATTTAGGTGGCTAGAAAATATATTTAGTCACCCAGGTGACTACTCATCCACCTAGACGGCTAGAAAAATACTTATCCACCTAAGTGGCTAAAAAAATACTTATTCACCTAGGTGGCTAAAAAAATACTTATCCACCTACGTGGCTAAAAAATATACGTAGCCACCTAAGTAGTTAGAAAATATATTTAGTCACTCAGGTGATTAGAAAAATACTCATCCACCTAGGTGGCTAGAAAAAATACTTATCCACCTAGGTGACTAGAAAAAAAATATTTATCCACCTAGGTAGCTAGAAAATACACTTAGCTACCTAGCTGGTTAGAAAAATACTTATCCACCTAGGTGGCTAGAAAATATATGTAGTCACGTAGGTGGTTAGAAAATATATTTAGTCACCCAGGTGACTAGAAAAATACTCATGCACCTAGGTGGCTAGCAAAAAATATTTATCTACCTAGATGACTAGAAAATATACGTAGCCACCTAGGCGGTTAGAAAATATATTTAGTCACCCAGGTGACTAGAAAAATACTCATCCACCTAGGTGGCTAGAAAATATACGTAGTCACCTAGGTGGCTAAAAAAATACTTATCTACCTAGGTGGCTAGAAAATATACATAGTCACCTAGGTGGCTAGAAAAATACTTATCCACCTAAGTGGTTAGAAAAATACTTATCCACCTAAGGGTAGAAAAAGTACTTATCCACTTAGGTGACTAGAAAATATACTTAGCCACCTAGCTGGCTTGAAAAATATTTATCCACCTAGGTGGCTAGAATATATACATAGCCACCTAGGTGGTTAGAAAATATATTTAGTCACCCAGGTGACTAGAAAAATACTCATCCACCTAGGTGGCTAGAAAATATACGTAGTCACCTAGGTGGCTAAAAAATATTTATCTACCTAGGTGACTAGAAAATATACATAGCCACCTAGGTGGCTAGAAAAATACTCATCCACCTAGGTGACTAGAAAATATACTTAGCTACCTAGCTGGCTAGAAAAATACTTATCCACCTAGGTGGTTAGAAAATACATTTAGTCACCCAAGTGACTAGAAAAATACTCATCCACCTAGGTGGCTAGAAAATATACCTAGCCACCTAGGTGGCTAAAAAATACTTATCTACCTAGGTGACTAGAAAATATACATAGCCACCTAGGTGGCTAGAAAAATACTCATCCACCTAGGTGGCTAGAAAAATACTTATCCACCTAGGTAACTAGAAAATATATTTAGCCACCTAGCTGGTTAGAAAAATACTTATCTACCTAGGTGACTAGAAAATATACTTAGCCACCTGGGTGGTTAAAAAATATATTTAGTCACCCAGGTGACTAGAAAAATATTCATCTACCTAGGTGGCTAGAAAATATACTTAACTACCTAGCTGGATAGAAAAATACTTATCCACCTAGGTGGTTAGAAAATATATCTAGCCACCTAGGTGGCTAGGAAAATTTATTTAGTCACCTAGGTGGCTAGAGAACATACTTAGCCACTTAGGTGGTTATGAGAAAAGAATGACGTACGCGAGAAGAATCTTTTCTCAATCCGCGTGAAGACGAAAACTTACGCAACTCTCTCAGCCGTTCATTTCATGAAAACTTTACGGGAATCGTAGGATCGTAACTTCCATAACCGCTACCATAAATCTATAAATAGCAGACTCGTCCTCATGGCAGGGGATCCGAAAATTCTGACAGGAGACCTCTGCGGAAAATATCACCAACTCTTCTGACAAAAGATTTTATGATATCTCCGAGATTCTGGCTATTTTTTTTTATTTTTTTTTATTCTCTATTTTTAAAAGTGGATGGGAGGAATAAGTTAGAATTAAGACATTTAGGATAAGGGCTACGACCCTTACCTAAAAGGGATATGCTTAGGATAAGAGCTACAACTCCTCTTAAGTAGGATTTATGATTGTAATTTGGGATTACGCGTTACGACTCGTACCCAATCTCTTGCGTACTTAGAAATAGTTAAGCCACGTGGGTATGACCCTAAGCATAACTCCTAGTACACTCGGATTGCAATTACGAATTCGATGCTCATACAGGTTACAATCACGAACCCGAAGAATGATTTCGAACTATGATACTTAAAATATTCATCTATGATAATTAGAGTTTTCCTCGCGGTTCGGATAATCACTCCCTCAAATGAGGGTTTGGACCTTAATCTCAAGATCGAAAATTCTTTAACGGTAGAATCGTTGACTTTTGGTCAAACGATCATAAAGTGAGATCGTAATGAGATCAAACGGTGGATTTATTACATATTGACCAGATCTTATGAATCTGGTCAAATCTAATGGTGGAATAATTGACTTTTGGTTAAACGATCATAATGTGAGATTATAACTAGATCAACGGCGGATTTATTACATTTTGATCAGATCTTATGAATTTGATCAAATCCAACGGTAGAATCGTTGATTTTTGATCAAACAATCATAATGTGAGATCGTAACGAGATCCAATGGTGGATTTATTACATATTGATCAGATCTTATGAATTTGGTCAAATCTAATGATGAAATCGTTGACTTTTGATCAAATGATCATAATGTGAGATCATAACGAGATCCAATGATGAATTTATTACGTATTGACCAGATCTTATGAATCTGGTCAAATCTAACGGTGGAATAGTTGACTTTTGGTCAAACGATCATAATTAGAGATTGTAACAAGATCCAACGATGGATTTATTATGTATTGATCAGATCTTATGAATTTGGTCAAATCCAACGGTAGAATTATTGACTTTTGGTCAAATGATCATAATGTGAGATCGTAACGAGATCCAACAGTGGATTTATTACATATTGATCAGATTTTATGAATTTGATCAAATCCAACGGTAGAATTATTGACTTTTGGTCAAACGATCATAATGTGAGATCGTAACGAGATCCAATGATGGATTTATTACGTATTGATCAGATCTTATGAATTTGGTCAAAACTAACAGTAGAATCGTTGATTTTTGGTCAAACAATCATAATGTGAGATCGTAACGAGATCCAACGGTGGATTTATTACGTATTCACCAGATCTTATGAATCTGGTATAATCTAACAGTGGAATCATTGACTTTTGATCAAATGGTCATAATACAAGATCGTAACGAGATCCAACAGTGAATTTATTATATATTGACCAGATCTTATGAATTTGGTCAAATCCAACGGTGAAATCATTATAAAATCATCTATGATCATCAAATTTCAAGAAATTTGACGATATCTAACTTATAATTAGACACTATCACTGAAAGTGATAACTCTTTTGATAATCAGTTGCCCGAAGAATGGATTTGATATTCGAACTCATCTTTGATACCAGAGAACAAGAATTCGTTTTAAGACTCGTCCACGAGTTTCTTGCTCCAGTAATGATGTAATGACTCGTACTTTTCGATCAAATAGATCTGACTTTTGGAGGAGGGGTTCCCCCATCCGTCGTCCCTTATTTCATATTTTGCAAATCTCCGATGAAGATAGTATGCTATGCATTTTTCTCATAACGGATTGAAGATGCCGATGAAGACTTAGAATTAGAATTTTAGTTTTCTTTATTTCAGAGATGTAATTATGTTATTTTTTTTATTAGAATAACTTTTAATCAAAGGTATTCAATTTTGATATAATTAACGAGGAATCGATTGCGATACCTGGAAGTGTAAGGTCCGCCATTTTAATAAAACCCTCTCCTAGCGAGGGGAAATTTGTTATGATTGATATGTGTTAGATTTATATCCTACGCAAATTTGTTGTTTACAAATTATTAAAGACACATTTCACAGAGCATTTGTCTAATTTATGTCGAATAAGATAAAAGTTTTTATCAAAACAAATGCCCCTAAAACACCCTAGGTTTAATAAGAAACATGACATCACGAGGATGTAGGATTGAAAAAGGAGTATGACCTCCAAGAATTTTCGAAGGGGCTCGGTGAATCAAAAAAGAAGCCGTGAGAAGGACCATTGACCAATAGGACTTGGGCACATGGCATACCCCTCAACAAAGATTGCGACTCCAATGAGATGTCTGTGTTTGTGCTCAACAACTCCATTTTGTTGAGGAGTTTTAGGACCAAGAAAATTGATCAGAAATCCCATGGTCTTGCATATATCGAGAAAAGGGTTGAGAAGTGTACTCGCCCACATTATTTAAATGAAAACCTTTAATATAGACACCATATTAATATTGATCCATAGCATGAAATTCCTTAAACTTTGAAAAAACTTCTTCCTTCGATTTCATGAGATGAACCCAAAGGACCTGTGTGTAGTCATCAATAAACACATTGTAATTGTGAAACAAGTCAAAAGGAGAGCTGCACTTATGCATCCGAGGAGAAAAACACACTTGTAACTTGTTTAGACAAATCACAAACCTCACATTGTAACTTGTTTAGACAAAGCACAAACCTCACATTGAAAATTTGAGTTTATGATAGCAGATTTAAAGGAAGGAATCAAAGAACACAATGTGTTAAAAACCGGCATGTCCCAACTTGGCATGCCAAAGATAAATAATATCTATGCTGATATTAATAGGAAGAAGAAAATGAGGTGGGAGGTCAAGAGAAAAATTAGTAGTAACCGTTGAGGCAGAAGGAAACTTATGTTCGACATCCAAATAGTATAGACCTCCGCTTTCAATACCCTCACCAACAATTTTCTTAGTGGCCAGATCACGGACAAGATAATGAGAAGGGAAAAAGGTAATGACGCAATTTAAATTTTTTGTAAGACTACTCACTGATAGCAATCGTGTAGGTAAATGAGGAACATAAAGAACATTTGACAAAGGGGTGATGATACAGGAATGGTTCCAAGTCCACTAACTGGGGTTGTAGAACTATCAGCCAACCTGAGAATGTCCAGTCATATAGTCTGTATCCCCAAAGTCAATCGCCTAATTTTAAGGGGGGGAAGATGATGCTGCAGGAGCGGAGTAACATGCTGTGACATGGGACGAGAGAAATCTGAAGAGTCATGGCAGTCAGTTCCAATTAGCAGCCCAAGTAATTGCTAGAGACATACCAGGATATACCAATCTTCAAAAGATCATGAGGTGTAACACAAACAACCAGGAACAATGTCATTCACAGCTCACTATACCAAACAGTCCACAGAAATATGATCCATATAGTAGCAACCATGTTGTAGATGATCATGAGGTGTAACACAAACAACCAGGAACAATGTCATTCACAGCTCACTATACCAAACAGTCCACAGGAATGTGATCCATATAGTAGCACCCATATTGTAGATGTTTGCTAAAAAACAAAACTGTGCAGATCCAACACCAACATACACAATAACGGCAGCAGAAACCTATACTCAATAAAGTTATTTGAGGACAGCTGAAACTCTTGGTCAGTCATTTCATCAAACAGTTGGTCAACTGCTCGAAATTTCTATGACAACAGCCACTGATCGAAATCCGCACAGAATTATTTTCAAATAGAGACGATAAACACTTCACAAGTGTGGGCAGCAACAATATTAAAAAAAAAATTCTGGCAACAATCATGCAGCACAAATGACTCCAGCAGATCAGATCACATATCATCACACAAAGTTTCGATGGAAAAACACAAATAGCAGACTAAAAATCAACTCTATTTACCAAAGACATACATCTGTAATGATCAGTAGCGTTCGGAGGTTTCCAGATCTGTGGATCTGTGAGGGTTTGCAGTGGATGACGAGAACAAGCATCCGTTCGAAATCCCTAGTTGATTTCGTGTCAAACCGAGGTGTGGGAATCTCTAGTCTGCTGACATCAGCGTGATGTCTTACTGTCATCAGGCAGATGTGGTGAAGTGGTGATGACATCAAGAAACAATTCCAATATGAAATCGTAATCCCACAAAATCTCAGGTATGAGGTATTAATCCAGGTATCAGGTGTCAGAATTTCTGGTATAAGGTATTAGGTGTGATGTATCAGAAATTCAGGTGTTAGGTATCAGGTATAAAAATATCAGGTTTCAGAATTTAAATGTATTACATGCAAAATTACTTCTTTAGGAAATCCGAAAATCAAGCTTTCTTTTGAAAAACATGCATAAACAGTTGTAGAAGAAGGCTTTATCTCTTTGAGAAAAACATATAGATATCTCACAAAATATTTATGTTGAATAAAAATCCCATATGCCACTTAATGGAATAATTAATGACTTATTTGCTTCTAAACATAAGGAAAACAGGTTAGACTAAAACAAAATTTAACATGTTTGGATTGGAGTTTGAGCCATGGACTCCATGTATCCTGGGCCTCTTCTTTCTTCTTCTTTCCTTTCTCCCTATTTCGTTTTCTTGTTCTTTCTTTTCTTTTCCTTCCTCTCTGTCTACCTCTTTCCTTCTCTCTCTCTCTCTCTCTCTCTCTCTCTCTCTCTCTCTCTCTCTCTTTCTTTCTGTATCTCTTTATTTCTTTCCTTCTCTCTCTCTCTCTCTCCGTCTTTAATTCCCTAGGGCTGGGATGGGAGCATCCCAGCCACTATGTATAGGGACCCCACAAGGAGTACGTCGGCTGCCCTAGCCAACCTTTCTCATCAATGGGAAATGTCGGCTAAGGGTAGCCGGCATATCTGACCAATGGGGGGTGTCGGCTGCTTTGGCCGGCATCACCCGGCTAAGGGTAGCCGACATATCCCACCAATGGGGTGTCGGCTGCCTTGGACGACATCACCCATCCAATACGGTATGTCAGCTATGGTGGCTGACATCACCCCACCAATAGGTTTTAGGGTTCAGGTTATCCTCTCACCTCCTTAATATTTAACCTCTCTTCTTCCACCTCCTTTAACCGGCATTTAGTGCCGCTTTCTTAAATATGATTTTATTCTTGGTTCGTCCTCATTTGCCACCCTTAATAAGTTACCTTTTGTCTTATTGTATGTTATAACACACATCCCCCTTTAACAAATTTTTCTTTGTCTTCATCTATTTTTTAAGGTAATTACCGTGTGTATAGCTTACATATCTTAGTTGGTTGTACCATCTCAAGAAAAATTACTGATTTTCCCCTGAATTTTTCAGAAAATTTCTATTGTATCCCTATGTCTTCTAAGTAATATTATATGTTGGTCGTACCTATTATAGGTGGTGTATCCATCTCTATTCTTCTACCTTTTCATCCTTCCAACATTTAGAAAATGACTCTACCTTCACTTTTCAGAGAATGACTCTTCTATCATCTCAACACAATAACTAAGTATTTAGAAAATTTTGGGTCATTATAGATGAAGAATAAACAGATGGTAGATTATAAAGGCATGTCCCATAAGACTAGGATTTACATACTGTATCATCATCAAAGAGATTCTTATGGTATTTCTTTCTAATTTTGGAAGGTTGATTTGCAATGCAAACACTCCATCTTAGCCAAAAAGTGTTCAGCTTTGAGCATGAATTATGTCTTTTAATCTCCATATCGTTATATGGTTTGGTTTTCCTTGTTGAGATGCTGATTAGTCGTTTGTCATTCCCTGTCAACTCAAGACTGATCATTGTTGCTCCTCCTTTTATTTGGTATTGAATTGCTTTTAACTGATATACTAATGATGTAAGCCTTTTTTTTTTTTTTTTTTCATTCGGAAGATTTATGTGCCACAAATGTTTTGTACCTAACTCCCCGCTTGTTGCTACTGCTAACAATTTTGAACTGGTTTTGTCAGGTCGAGCACATGCTAAATGACCGATTGCTGTATTTTGTAAACACTGACTTGCATGATGTGAAGGTACAATATAAATGTGCATTGCAACTTTCAAATTCAAATTTTAGATTTATAGCAGAACGAGAGAATTTGGCCACCTGATTGTCTAAGGATCCATGGCATACTCTGGAACTTGAAATAGATTGTCCAAGGATCATTGGCGCAGTCTGGTACATGGGAGTGCCATGAGAATTAGCTATCATCGAATATGCATACTTATATTTGACAATAAAAAGAGCAGGCAGAGCATTCATCAGAGGAATACAACAGTTTCTAGCCTGTTTTTCTTTGCCAGTTATTTTGTTCTTTTGGACCTGCACCATAATCATGGTTTACCTACCAAATGATATACCGAAAATCTGTAAATAATAATATGATCTCCTATAGTCCTATCACCTATCCATATCGTAGTTGTCAGAAGTAGCTGTCTAGGTGCCTATTCAAACTACTGCAAGTCAAGGGTACTCTAGGTCGCTCATAGGGCCCGGGAATCTATCCATAATCTACATATGCAATCGTTATATAGTAAAATGTAGAAATCCTTGGAACCCAGTAAAACTCCTCAGACCCGCTGTCACAGATGAATGATGCATAAATGATATCCATACCATTTAAATGCTAAACCCGAAATTTCTACAGATAAACATTATAAGTGTAATACACACCGCATACATGCATACATAGATGAACTCATACATACTACTCACACAACTATTATATGCTATAATGTTATATGCATAAATGACTTCTCCTGACACACTATGGACCTGCCTCAGAGGTCAACACCAATGAAAACAAGAATTCATATATAGCTCCTCATGCTTCAAAAGTGCAGTTTGACCAAAATTTCTTTGTTATTGGTTGGAGGCAGTTATCATACATTTGGGTTAGCTCTTATAAGAGTAGACACAGTTCTCTGCCTGCTCTCCACTAGAGCAGATTAAACCTGCTCCCCACCAGAGCAGATTAAACCTGCTCCTCCAAGCAGAGAGCAGTTTTATCACTTAAAACACATCCTCCAGAGTAAACGACGCAAGGAACTGAGTTACCAAACAGGAAAGCAGTTTCCCACTGGAGCCAAAGTGCGAAAGAGCCGTTCTTTGGCCTGAAAGAGCTAACCCAAATGCAGCCTAGTCAATTTTTTGTGGCAAACTTTGAGTTTTCTCCAAGGAGTGTTCTGCAACATCTGAAAACTTTACGTCCTTGGCATTAGATATTCCATATATTTGCTGGCTCAAACCATCTAAAGGAGTATATGTTGATAACGCCTAGGAGAATATTTAGATTAGACCAATTCTTTTCCTTGCATTGAGAGTAGATGTTTCTTGCATCAGTCTACTTTGAAAAGTGATGGTTGATGGTTCTTGTATGTTTATAGTTCTAAACCGTTCTTTGCTGCTCTCATTAAACTTCTCAATGCATTTTTGGATTAGCTTATAATTCTTATGCTATAAGGCATCTTGTCCTTGCTGCAGGAAGCTCGAAAGCGATTTGACAAGGCTAGTCTTATTTATGACCAGGTGTGTTTACGGATTATTTCACCTTAGTGTTTTGAAAGTTTAAGAACAAAAACTATATATCTTTTCCTCCCTTATTTTAGGATGATAAATTCTGCAACTTTCTAGTGCTCTAATCATTGTTTCAATCCTGACTGTTGGCTGCAGTTAATTCATAGTCACAATATTGCCTGAAATTTATCAATAAAAAACATTATCCTTCACAGTGTGAACTTTGAGTTACTATTATCTTAATATGAGATATTGGAATGACAATGCTATCATTTAAGCATAGGTTGAAATTAACCTGGATATTCTGTATCATAATAAGCAGCTCTGGCATCTATGATTACTCCAGGTGGTTTGCAACATAGCCACTGGGAAAAGAATGAGGGCTACTAGTTTTTAACATTGCTCGAAAACTGAGTTTTCCTTGTGCAAGTAAACAAGCATGTTTGGGAAAGAACCTGTTTACTATATGTATTTGAAATGATGATTTGAAGGGGCTAAGCATTAGTACGACAATGTTTGGATTTGATTTGGAATTAGGAATGGCATGTCATTGGTTTAAACTTACATTTTGTACAACAGGCTCGTGAGAAGTTTCTGTCACTTAGGAAAGGCACAAAGATGGATGTAGCTTCTGTCTTAGAGGAGGTATTGTCCATTATTAATTTGTCAAGTGAAATAATTTGTTCATCATAATGTATAGAATAATAAAAACGTTTTATTTTGATCCCCTTTCATTCTTTTAAGGTAACAATTTTAATTTAGTTATAGACGTAATCCAGGAGCTCTACAATGCTAGATCTTCATTTGAGCAGGCTCGCTTCAATCTGGTATGCGCAACTTTATGCATCCATTTGGATTTTTTCCAGTACCAATAATTTCAAAAGAAATGTGTCAGCACGAGATTCCATGAACTAATTCATATGCTATGTTAGTCAGTGGCTACTTCGCTTGAGCTGTTATGTTTCTCTCTATATAGGTTACTGCTCTTTCTAATGTTGAGGCACGGAAGAGGTTCGAATTTTTGGAGGCTGTTAGTGGGACAATGGATGCACATCTCCGTTATTTCAAACAAGTATATCAGACGACTGCATTTCTCTTTTGTACTTGTCAATGTGCTGTTTGGCCTGGATGCTTATCTTACTTCTTTTATATCGTTCTTTCCTGCAGGGTTATGAACTACTGCATCAGATGGAACCATATATCCACCAGGTTTGATTTTGTTTTTGCACATTGGTACCCAATGCAACTCATTTGATTTTTTATAATTTAGCAGACATCCCCGTATGGCTGTGTAATTTATCCCTGAACAATGATAGTTACAGTAATCCTTATCTTTTCAATTGCATGAGAAATTTGTCAGCATATGGATGTATAAACATGGTTGTCAAGGTCAAGCTATAGCCTCGCTATGGCGAATGACGATGAGAGATGTCATATATAACCAAATAGCCATGATGGCTAAATAGCGACGCCATAACGTCGCCATGGCGGAATAACATTATGGCATCACTATGTACGCTATTTTATTTTTTCGATTATAACGTATAATACTTATAAGTTATAATATAAAGTTACAAAAGATAACTTACAAGTCACAAAACATCAACTTATAAGCTACAACAGCTATAAACACCAGCGTCGCCGAAACCTCATTGTCGGCGACACTACCCATTGTGTACTTAATTTTTCATATTTATTTATTTATACTTACCATGTTACAAATTTGTTGATACTTGTTTATTCCTTGAACATGAAATCCTTAATATTAGAATCAAAGTATATGATGCTTTAGTAGTTGAAATTTTTTCTTCCTATATTTTTTCTTATATAAAAAATATATAAAAAAGGAATACTGCTAATTAATAGATAAAATAATTTTTTTTTAAATTACAATAATAAATAGCCTCGCCATGGCTTCCCTATGACCACGCCATAGCGTAGCGAGCCTCTTCGCTAGGACCTCGCCACACTGCCTTAACTGCCTTGTGTGTGAACTTCTAAGCAATGCTTTGAATTGCTCCCAAATTCATGACACTCCTTATAACTCCTTATTCCCGACGCAGTTAATCTTTGGAAGAAATTGCATTTATGTTTGTTTTCAAAGGGGTGCAAGCCAATAATCACTGATGTCACTGGAAAGGATTGAGACCTTAGTAGATGCGTCAATATTTCAAGTTATTGCCATTCAAATATTATGAGCTTCTATGTTTAAACAACGGAATGATATTAGGAGTATCACCTTCTATACCAAGGAAATGAGACAATGATTCATTCATTAAATGAAGGGAAGGAAGTGGTGCTCCAATTCTGCATTGCATGCGTCCACAACTCTGAAGCAGAGAATCGCTTGGGACTATCAAACCAAAAAAAGGAAAAGCAAAATGTATAGCATGGTATCTTTCGTCTCCTTTATTTCCTGAAAACTCTCAAAACACATCCCATCATCTATACTGCTCACTCACCCTCCATCAAAACCAAAGCCATCATACCAAATGCATGCATTGTTAGAGTATGTATTAGGAGATTGTGGGTGCACTTAGTTACATTGGGTGTGTGTGTGTAGTGGTTTAGCCACTTTTGTTAATTTGCTTGTTTCATGTTTCTCGTTCTACGTGAGATTGTAATTGGTGGTATAAATACTAATAATAAAAAGGGTTTGCATAACACAACTCAACCCTAATGTCCCTCTATCTTAGTCTTCTTCCCCTCATCCTTCCCCAAACCCTAACCGTAATTGAGTCTACCAAACTGTAACTTGGTATCAGAGCATCGATCATCATCGAATCATCATCGGTTTCTTTTCTATGACACTGACGTCATTCCGGACTTGCTGATGTTACTGCTGGCATCATGCTAATGTAACACTAACATCATTGTGATCAACCTTTGACCTTATATTTGGAATTCGATTGTGGGGGTTTGAACAAAATTTGTAGTTGAGCAATTTTCTCTCTTGGCGCGACTTCGCTTGACACTAGAAACACCTCTTCTCAGTCCTCCTTTTCATCGTCATCCTCCAACTATGTCTTAGACAAGCCGAAAAGCGTAGCTACAGACTCCTAGGTGCATTGTAACTCTCAGACTTACCTAGATAATGTATGTGAGGCTAAACATACATGAAATAATTATAGTTTGGCATCTTGTGTCTTTATTTTTTTTTTCTCGCCAGAATCCCTGTCGGAACATGCCAGAATCTTGGCGGAAGTATATCGGAGTATTTCTTGCAGCATATTTAGCCTATTTGCAACAGTTTTATACATTTTGCAGTAGATTTATACTCCGAATATTTTTGTGGTGGAATTGTGTGGTGGACTTCTGTAGATTGTATCCTTTTGGGTTTCAGATGGTGTGTCATTATCATCCCAAGCCACAAACAAAGTGTTTGTAGAGTTGTGAAGCCCACTGTTGTTGCTATCGTTTGTGGAGAGGTCAACTGGCCTGAAAAAAGGGGGTATACCCTATTTTCTGTTGGAGGAAAAGGTGGTAGAATCTCAAGTTGTCTGTGAACTGTGTAAGGGATGCTACTCTCGGTGGAGTCCTTGAAGGGACACGTAGGCTTCAGATTAGTACTATACAATTTGATGGGATAATTAACTCGAGTGGTTGAGATCGGCCTCCATGTTTTTGGGATCCAGGAGAAAGCCTGGTACAGCATTGGGAGTATTCCCAAAGTAGAGGTTAGGGACCCAAAATATGTTGACCAGGAAGGTGATAATTTGACTGTGATGACATGGCTTCTACAATCCATGCAATCAGAAATCAGTAGATCCTTCATGTATTCTTCAGATGTTAAAGTTCTACGGGAAGCCATCAGTTTGCCTTCTCACAAAAGCAGAACTTGGCAAAGATGTTTCAACTTATGGACATGCGTAGCAGTACTAGACAGGGGGAGAAGTCTATGGGTGGATACTATACCCAACTTAGAAGCATGTGGGATGAGTTGACTCGATATCAGAGGGATGAGTTGGCTCAATATCAGATGGGGGAAAGTGTTTGATTTTCTACATGGAATTAACTCAGAGTGTGAGAATGTCCGGGCTATTGTTCTTCGCCACGAGGATTTTCCACCTGTAGGCATTCTCACCTTAAGCATGAAGAGAGTCGTCGTTAGCAGATGAACGTGTCCCTTGAGCATTCAGCCCTACCTTTCGTCACTGGGTTTCGTGGACGTGGAGGAGGTGGATCAGGAGGTATAGGAGGATGTGGTTGTGGAGGCCTGCCCCGTGAGGAGAGGGACAAGTTGAAATGTACTCATTGTGGGAGAAAGGTACACCCTTAATGAGACGTATTCGGACTTGGTTGGGAAACCCAAGTGAGGATGTGGTTGTGGAGGCCTGTCCCGTGAGGAGAGGGACAAGTTGAAATGTACTCGTTGTGGGAGAAGAGAACACCCTCAATGAGACGTATTCGGACTTGGTTGGGAAACCCAAGTTCCCAAACACACAGACTGGTAGAGCCTATGTTGTTGAGGATGATTATGGATCTCGGGCCCTTCTACAACTTAGCAACCAACACCTCCATGCACACCTCTCAGGCAGCACCGTCAGTGACTCTTCCCCAAATAGAGTATCAACAGTTCCTTAGGTATCGTGCAACTGTTGGCCAGGTCGCCTCCTCCCACCTTGCAGAGATAGATACCATTGGGTTTGCTCATGCCACTTTTACCTCTCAAGCCTCTTGGATTATTGATTCGGGAGCCACAAACCATATGTCTTGTATGTCTCCTGCATTTGACTGCATTTTTCAATTCCCTGTCCTTGTCATATTCGGATTACAGATGGCTCCCTTGTTCCTGTGCAGGGGCAAGGGAATGTACACATTGGTAGTTTATCTCTCACCTCCATATTGCATATTCCTCAGCTACCTCTTAGTCTTCTTTCTGTTAGTAAACTTACCAGGAATGTGAACTGTGGCATAATCTTCTTTCGTTCCCATTGCATGTTTCAAGACCTGATTACGGGGATGCTTTTTGGTCATGGGTGAGGAGAGGGGTCTCTACATCTTTGAAGACCCGAAGCTACTTGGTGTTGCTGCAGCTACTACTACATCTGCTTTTATGGAGAGTGCCCATCTATGCTAGATGAGGCTTGGACATCTTCCCCTTCCTCATTCCCACAGATGTTTGGTGCTTCTATTTACAAAAATTTCGAATGTAAAAACCTATCAATTGTTTAAACAAAATAGAACTGCTGCTCCTACATCTGTTAGTAAGTGTGGTGTTCCATTTCAGATTGTTCATTTTGATGTTTGGGGGCCTTCCGCAGTTGTATATGTTGGTGGTTATCGTAATTTTGTTTCGTTTATGGATTAGTACACTGGATACACCACCCTATTTCTGATGAAACCAAAGGGGAGGGTATTGCGATTTTTCCCATTTCTCGCAAGTGGATTGAAACTCAGTTTAGTGCTAAAGTTAGGTTCTAAGATTTGACAATGGTGGAGAATACTCCTAAGAGCTACAATCTTACCTGAGGATGCATGGCACTGAATGGCAATCCACTTGCCACTACACTCCACAACGAAATAGAGTTGCTGAGAGGATAAATCGCCAAGTTAAATTTGTTAGATCTAATTAGGGATAGGGTAGGTGAGGAAGAAGAAGAAGAGAAACAAGGAAGAAGAGTGGAAGAATTAAGGTTGAGTTCAATTTACTCAAACCCATCTCTTATTGGCATTTATATCACCTACAAACTATTGATGACATACCCATTATTACTAACACTATCGCTTAAATGTAAAGAGATAATAAGAACACATAGACCGACTTAATAAAAATTCTCATTGACACTCATAGACATGCCAAGAGAGATCTCAAAGAAGAAGTGTATATGCCTCTACCACATGGGTTCCTATTTCAGGGGGAGAAAGTTTGTAGGTTTAAGAAGTCTATCTATAGTCTAAAATAATCTTCGAGAGCATGGTTCAAGAAATTAAGTGACGCTGTTATGCAATGTGGAATTTCAGAGGAGCCATTATGATCACTCTATTTGTAAAAAGAGGAGCACGTTAGAGGGATTGTTCTCTTACAAGGGAAGTATGCTCTTGATGTTTTGAAGCAAGCGGACATGCTGGGGTGCAACCCCATTGACACTCCTATGGACCCAAATTATTGAACAACTCTGAAGAAGGGGAACCCCTCAATGATATTACTAAGTATCAAAGGATGGTGGGAAAGCTTGGTTATATCACCATTACCAGACCCGATATTGTGTATACTGTTAGTATAGTCCGCCACTATATTCATGCTCCTTGTTCTCTTCATCTTTATTTTGTGTATCGGATTCTGAGATACGTTAAGTTAGTCTAGGGGATGGCTTCTATAATATAAACATGGGAACTTGGATATCGAAGTCTTCACTGATGCGGACTATGCTGGGTCAGTTAGTGATAGAAGATCTACTACCTGCTATGTACCTTCCTAGAAGGGAACTTGGTTAAATACTAACAATAGAAAGTCTTCTTCCTTCTCCAAACCCTAACCCTGATTAGATCTACCAAACTCGATCTTGCATAACCCATCTGATATGCAGCTTCCACCTGCCTCCTAATCCCTTTTGTCAGTTTCCTCCAAGTTTGTTTAGAGTGGGGTTGAAGCCATGAATTCCTTGGTCATGTGATACATATAAGTAGGCAGCCATACTTGATTTTTTCAGCTGTTAACTTCATATGACTATTTTGATCAACAATTATCCAAGTGGATTTTGATAGCTTATTCTTTTTGTTGTTTATGTATGTGCTTGTTAAAAACTGTTATTTACGAAGTTTCTGTACTGCCTGGTATGCATACGCGCTCTCCACATGGTAACAAACTGTAGCACATTTAAATTCTCCACTTCAAAATTGAGACCTGAAGCGCTTATTTTTTTAAAAAGGTGTTGACTTATGCACAACAATCAAGAGAAAGGTCCAACTATGAGCAGGCGGCTCTTACAGAGAGGATGCAGGAGTTCAAGAGGCAGATTGATCGTGAAAGTCGCTGGTCTTCAAATGGCTCACATGGTTCTCCTAATGGAGATGGTATACAATCCATTGGTAGAAGTTCACATAAAATGATAGAGGCAGTCATGCAATCCGCAGCAAAGGGAAAGGTAAACTTCTGAGATCTTGCAATGTCAATCGACCTATGATTAGTTCTATTTTTGATGATACTAATCATAGGTCACTAGGAAATTAATCCTCGTAATGGATTCCTTTTCATTTTATTTATGACATTCAAGGTCCAAACCATTCGTCAAGGTTATCTTTCAAAGCGTTCTTCAAACTTGCGAGGTGACTGGAAGAGAAGATTTTTTGTTCTTGATAGCCGAGGAATGTTGTATTACTATCGCAAGCAATGGAGCAGAACATCTGTAAGTCATAACTAAGTTGGAAAAATCATTCAATATTCAAGATTCTTAAAATGTGATTCTTTATATTGGAGCTGACTATTTTTCAGTTCCGTCTGTTATTTTTTCTGTTTATTTTTTAACAGCTGCTGTGTTCTTTTAGGGAGGTGGAAGCCAACATTTAAGCCAGAGGAATCATAATTCCTCTGAACTTAGTTCTGGGTTGCTGAGCCGGTGGCTCTCTTCTCATTATCATGGTGGAGTACATGATGAGAAATCTGTTGCACGTCATACTGTGAACCTGCTGACATCAACTATAAAAGTTGATGCTGACCAGTCAGATTTGCGGTTTTGCTTCAGGATTATTTCACCATCAAAGAATTACACTCTGCAGGTAAAAATTATTATACAAATGGAAATTCAGTTTTTTATTTTATTTTGTGAGTAAGGTAATATTGAATCTGCCACCTGAAGGTTGAAATACTGTCAACCTTCCAGTTGAGCTATAGGTATCATTATTATTTGATCACCATAATCAATCAGTCATCTCCCCGCGCCCACACACACAATCTCATTCCTCTTCCTCCACTCAAGATCAATGAGTTGTTATATTGGCATGGTTTGTCAGTAATATGTTTTATGTAAAAAATCTTTCAAAATCATCCGTGGGCTCAGATTCAGTTCCATAGGCATGGTGTTGATTTGTTGCTGGTTCTTCTGTTGACGCAGGCAGAGAGTGCAATGGATCAAATGGATTGGGTTGAAAAGATAACTGGAGTTATTGCATCGCTCCTGAGTTCTCATTCACCTGAACAGGTTATCATTTGGAATATTTTCCTCACTGTAAGTTGTTTCACTTTCTGAGATTGGTTTTGATGGTTTTCATTCAATTATTTCAGCACCTTCCTGTCACTCCTTTGATCACTGGACTTAATCGCGCTGCCAGTGAGAGTAGTTCATTTGGAAGTTCTGATGTTGATCATTCAGTCATTGATGAATGCATGTCAGAAAGGAGCTTCATTACAGGACATCATGAACGTTCAACTAGAAATTCACATCAGCATCGGTTTGGTGTAAAACATGAAAAGCCAATTGATCTGCTGAGAAGAGTATGCGGGAATGACAAGTGTGCAGATTGTGGTGCTTCTGAACCAGATTGGGCATCCTTAAATCTTGGTGTTCTTGTCTGCATTGAATGCTCTGGTGTTCACCGTAACCTTGGTGTACATATATCAAAGGTAAATATGACTTTTAGGTTGTCTGATGCGACATGTTACCATACAACTGTCTGATTTGTTTATTTATTTTTAAGTTAGGCAAAACTTTGTTGGCTTTTAAGGTTGTGTTACTGTACTCATGATTTAGGTTCTTCCATTATGTCAATATGAGCGCAATTGTCGGACAAAGATTTACTCTCTATTCCATCTTGAGGTTGTAATGTTTTATTGTCTGAGTCAGGCACTTGAATATTCAATTATCCTTCCCAGATAAATTGTAGTGAATTTATCTTCGAATCTAAGGGGATTACCAGGTGTCACATACCCAGTATATGTGGAATACCGAGCATATTTGGAACTTGAGAGATTTCATATGACATGAATCGAATATGGATTGATCTATTGGCATAGGTTAGTATACAAGGTCCACACATCCACTTGAATATGCACATATATGGCAAGCGTTGATGCTAGATTTCTCTTCCTTAGGCACTGTATGACATACAAAACAGCTGGTGAATTTTTATTATTATTGCTGCTTATATATGAGTTTTAAAATTTTTTAGCCATATCCAATTCTAGTTTTACTTATAGATCATCAATATGTGAATTTTAGGTTCTTTATATCTAATATTGGAGAGGGTTTGTTTTAATGGGCCATTTTTTATATGGGGTGTTCAAATAAGACGTAATCTCCCTGATAAGGAGGCGTCAGAGTTCACAAGATTGCTTGTATTGCTTCAAGATTGTTCTCCAAATATGGACAAAGTTGAACGCGTCTCTGTTTAGATGAGAAGTTTGTGCCTCATTGGGGGTTTTGTTCTTTGGCTGGACTATGGTATTGCAGAGGATCCTCATTGTGGTTGTGCTGAAATAAAGAAACTTTGTCTTAGTTACAGATGTGTCATGTGTAAAGGTGGTGGTGAAAGTGCTTTATTTCCAATTTCACTGTCAGATGGGCCATAGAGGTTGGGCTGCTGTTTTGTGTTTGTTTAAGTTGAGTTGGTGCTTTCCCAATTGATGTGCTATGGAGGTGGCTTCGTGGGATCTGGGAATGTGCTGAGGTAGCATGAGAATCTTCTAGAGAGCTACTCATTTGGCTGTAATATGGGCCATTTTGTTAGAGAGGAACGAAAGAATTTCCTGAGGTGGAAAATGTCCATCTCATACGATCTCTAAGTTTGCTGTGTTGTGTTCTGTATTAGGATGCTACAGATACAAGTTTGATGTTCATATCCAAAGATATTATTGTTGGTCTGTGAGAGAGCATGGAGAAGAACCGGAGTTAGTTCCCATGTAGTGTGCCTCGATTTTTCTGAAGGGTGCTTTTCTCTGTAGCTTGAGCTGCCCAGTCTGATATAATTTTCTTTTTTGGGTCTATGTGGAGTCTGGTTCTGTTTGTTTCTCCCTGCTGGAAGGGCTGGTTTGTGTATTTTTCTAATTGTCCCGTTAAGTATGTTACCTACCTTTTGCTGTATGTTTCTTTTCCTTAATAAAAGTTATTACTAATATATATATATATATATATATATATATATATATATATATATATTATCAACTTTTGATAGGATTCTATTAGGAGAGAGAGAAGGGTGGAGGAGGCGAGCGGCTTGCACTTTTATATGTTACTTGTTAAGGTATGATCTTTACTACGTAGTAGGTAGTTGACTGATTTGTGGTATGGAGTTAATTCTGTAGGCGACTGGGTAGAGGTTTGACAGTTGAGAATCGAGGGAGGAATTTGATTAAGACTTCATCTTTATGTGCTTACAGAGTTAAGGGTTTGAGTTTTACACTCATGTTGGAAGTACACGTATTTTTATTTCCATATATGCAGAACGTCATTACAGAAGTTGATACCACACAAACATGATAATGTAGATGTAGTGTTGATGTCGTCAATATGGATTAGTTCTAAAAGGCGAAAGGTTAAGCCTCACAAAAAAATTGAAATATAAAAAAACTAATCAGCATCTTCACCTTGTCCCACTTAGTTAGGGTCAGATTTGCAAGTCTTTTTTTCCACTCAAGTCACGGTTAAATTTTTTGTTAGTTCACAGTCCTTCGTGTCATTTTTCTATACATCTCTCCAGTTATCAACTGATCTTCCTCTTCTCCTCGTTCCTTGTGCTTTATTTCAATCCTTCATACAAGACTACAAGGGTTGTTTCATGTCTCTATTGGACATGCCTCTGTTGGGGGTCACTCCTAAACTTCCTCTTATATACTCTTTGCCACTTTGATCTTTCTTGTTATTCCAGGCGTCCACCTTAGCATACACATCTAGCTGCATGAACCCTGTCTTCTATTCCCTTATTCATCGCTCAACATTGCACCATACTATAATGTAAGTGTTTACAAAAAAAAATGTGTAAGAAACATTGTTCATACACAAATAAATTAAACAAATTCTTCCTCGTAAGTAAGGGTATTATTGCATTAAGGGAACTTACACTTACCGTACGGGTATCACCAATGATCGCCCGTTAAATGCTTCTTCATAGAATACCTCTGACTAAAAGTACAAGATACACATTATTCATAAATCCTTGTCGCCTTCGAATCCTTTCTTTGATACTTGACGAATCTTTGAACTTTTCTGATAACTTTATAAATCCTACAAATTGGAGAAGGCATCGAAGTCGATTTCAATATTCCCATATCTATTTGTATAAGCATAGATTGATGACATTCTTGTTCATCATTCTGGGATACAAATTTAGTTCATTTAGTAAGGTGATCACTCAGAGTTGTTGCGAGAAATTGTATCTCAATATGTTTGGCACATAATGCAGCCATCGTTGAAGTCTTTGTAAGATACGACTTCGACAGACCGCTGGCCTATTGGGATAGCAGCCTTTGGGCTTTGCGTGCCCTTTCTAACCATCTATAAGTTTCGAACAAATTTGAATATGCTCGAATTTAATTCAAAGCCATTAGTCAATGTTCAAATAATTGATGTCTCAACTCGGTCTTTAACAGACATGTGAAGACCTTATTCTTTCTTTATGTCAATTCAGTCTAAATTGATCGATAGCAAGAAAATGTGTTGAAACCAGTCCTTTCTCTCTTGAAATTCAATACCTTTCTTTGGTATTGATGTTTTAATTTTTTCTTTGAATTGTTTCTTCTTTCTTTCTTGGTTCTTTCTTTTAGTTGTCCTTTTCTTCTCGAATCTCATTATTCTTTATATCGAAATCTATCCATTTCTTTCACGTTCTTGTGAAGTTGCTTAATTACAAAGACCATGAATAGTAATGTAACTGGTCGCATGTGAAAAAGTGATCGCAGGGCTTTGCCGTGGTGCTTAAAATTACTTTATTGGCAATAGGCAGTTATTAGAGTTTGGTTGCAGGCTTCTAGTGGTTGTTTGATTTTGGTTGCGGGCATTTGATGGTTGGCCGCAGCCTCTTTCTGGCTCTTTTGTCATTTTTCGCGATTGTTTCTTGGGCTTGCATACTTGGTTGTGTGCCCTTAGCGGCAGACAATTTTTGGTCGTGATCTTGTGGGTCACAGATTTTATGGGTCGCAAAATTTGTGGTCATGACCGTTTTGGGCTGCGACATTCTTACGCAATATGGCAAAGGTGAATTTGGTGAAAAACACAATGTTAGATTGGGATAGAGGATAATACTCCCCCTCAAGCTGGAGCATGAACATCTATCATGCCCAGCTTGATCATTAAATCTTGAAGAAGACTTGGTCCAACCTCTTTGATGAGAATGTCTGGAAGTTGTTGAGAGGAGGATACATCAAACAACTCCAAGGGTCCATCTCAAACAGAGTGAATGTCCACTTCAATATGCATTGGTCTTTCATGTAGAACCAAATCTGATGCAATCTTCTCACCCGCTCCATTGTCGCAATGAAGCGATATGAGTGAGAGATATGGAAGCCAAGCTCGGAAAGCAGAGAACAGAACCACAAAACTTGGCATGTTTCATGGGCAATGGCCTTATACTCTGCTTCGACACTAGACTTTGAGACCACAATTTGCTTCTTGCTTTTCAATGCAACAAGGTTCTCTCCAAGGAAGACACAATAGCCGGATGTAGACCTATCTGTAATAGACCCAGCCCAGTCTGCATCACTGTATATAGATATGCTCATATGCCTGTGTGAACTGTATACCAAGCCAAAGCCCAGATTGACCTTGATGTATCGGAGGATTGATGAATTGCTGCAAGATGAACAGTGCGAGGAGCATGCATAAACTGACTCATAAGAGTAACAACAAATGTAATATCCAGCCTGGTGAGAGTAAGATAAATCAGCCGTCCCACTAATCCCTAATAGTCATTAGAATTTGGGACCAGGAAGGCTTGGGCCTGTAGCACAATGGAAGGTTGACAACATTGCAGCCTCATGGTCGCTTGTTCGAGCCCAACTTACCTATATAACAAAAAAGATTTTGAGAGCAAATCACCGTCAAGCCCATGTAGAGACAACTTCTGATCCATGGGAGAAGTAGTTTGCTTGCATCCAAGCATTCCAGTATCTTTGAGTAGATTCAAAGGATACTTCCTTTGAGAGAGAAATATTCCTTTCCTGGATCTCGCAATCTTGAGCCCAAGAAAATATTTTATACTCCCCACATCTGTTATTTCAAAAATGCAACCTAGTTCATATTTACATGGCTAATAAACTCATGTATCATCTCCAATGAGAATAATACCATTCATATACACTAGGAGAATCGTACGACCACACGAAGATGAATGGACAAAAACTTTACGATCGGAATGGCACCTCTGAAACCCCGAGTTAATGAGAGCGCAACTGAAACGTTATTGCCAGACTCTGGGTAACCACTTCAAGCCACATATGAACTTCCGGAGTTTGCACACTTTTCTAGTCTCTCCTTGAAGCAAGAAGCCATGAGGGGGGTCCATGTAAACTTCTTCAGTAAGATCACCATTGAGAAAAGCATTTTTAATATCAAGATGGTGAGAGGCCAATTCTGAATGGAATTAAGGGAGAGGAGAACACACATGGAAGTCGGCTTAGCGACGAGAGGCGAATGCTGCATTGTAGTCAATGTTGTAGGTTTGAGTAAACCCCTTTGCAACCAACTTAGCTTTATAATGAGACATTGTAGTCGTGACAATGCAGTATCCTCTTTAGTTCTTATTTTATTGATTTCTACACTTCCTTTGTCCATTAGCAAGCCTCAGATGCATTGGCTACGTTGTAGTCAAGAGATGTGATAAAAAGATGGTCGGGTGGAAAGGCGTGCTGCTATCGATTGGAGGAAGAGTCACATTGTTAGAACCACCGTGTCTAATCTTCTCATATATGCTATGTCGAAGTTTGAGAGTCCAACGACCGTGTTGATTCGGTTAGAGCAAATTCAAAGGAATTCTTCGTGTGGTGGGAGGGCACCAAAGGAGATGTCAAAGGGCTGGCCTGACCCTATAAGCCCTGCTCGGCCTTAAATTTTAGGGCTAAGGCCAAATTTTGAGGGACCCTAGGGTATGGCTTGGGCCTTTAAAATAAAAGCCCTGAAATTTATAGTTGGACCAAGATATGGCAAGGCCTGGCCCTATATATATATATATATATATATATATATATATATATATATATATATATATATATATATATATATATATGACGCGGGATGGTACCCTAAGCTACGCAGGATGGTACCCTAATTGTCCATGAATCCTCGAGCGAGGATTATAACCGCTCGAGCGAGGATTATAACCGCTCGAGCGAGGGCTCACTCGACACTGTTCTCCTCGCAGTTTGTATCCATTTCTCCTCTGAGGCTATGGTACTCGGGCCTCCTCTACATTTCCAGAATTTCCCTTTCCGTTAGATTGCAGCGCTGATTGATCATAGAGATGGAACTCTAGGTTTTTCCAGATTAGGGCGCTCTTAATTCAATGATGAGATCACTGGTTTTCCTTGAGCATTTGGTGCGGAAGGTTTAATAACTCAGTTGGGATCTACGGTTGTTGAATCAGATCGACTCAAGGATTCAGGGACAATTAGGGTTTAGGATTTCACAAGGATGATGGTCAATTTGGGGTTGTAAGGATCAACACACAAGCAGAGAAGATGAAATAGATAGATTGATTGATTGGCAGACTTCACACCCTTGGCTTCGCACCAAACCCTTCTCAGGAAGAAGAATCACTCTTCGTAGAGGCTCATCTCAAGCACACACAAGCAAAATCTCTTTTCATTCAATAATCAATAATCAATCTTAATAGAGTGTTTACAATGCCTTTATATAGGCTAAGAAAACCCTAAACAATATAAAACTCGTAATTAAAATAGTCCTAAAATAATAAAAGACTAAAAAGGTAAAAGAAAACGAAAACGAAAATTTTCCGTCACTGTAGCTCGCTCGAGCGAGGATTATAACCGCTCGAGCGAGCTTAAGTGGTCGCTCGAGCAAAGATTTTAACCGCTCGGGTGAGGGCTCACTCGACACTGTTCTCCTCGCGGTTTGTATCCGTTTCTCCTCTGAGGCTATGGTACTCGGGCCTCCTCTACATTTCCAGAATTTCCCTTTTCGCCTAGTTTTGATTTCCATTCCGCTTTTTCCGACGTCGGTAAACGCGAAAAGGTCCATATCCGATGTCGGCGTCCCCGTCAATATATATATATATATATATATATATATATATATATATATATATATATATATATATATATATTGATTTTATCAAATGTACCCTTCTTTCTAACCCTTAGATAATTCTTAATAGATAGCTAGATTAGAAGGTTAATTTGATCATTTTAAAAATAGAGCTATCCTTCTTTCATATAATAACTTATATTGAAAACTATCTAATAATAGGTATTATATATATTTTTTATAGAATAAGAACAACAAAACAAAAAAAATGGCAATTTTCGAAAACCCAAAGCTCGTATCCCCGCCCCAGCCCGCTAGGGCTAAGGCCAACCATGTTAAAGCCTGCTAGGGGTGACCATATTAAGGACCGCCTAGGGCCAGGGCAATGTAAAAGCTCGACCCGGCCCAACCCATTGACAGCCCTACTTAAAATGGATGAATGAGGAACTTTTGGAGAGATGTGGGAGCGATGAGGAGGCTATGTGGCTAGTTGGGTTGGAAGAACAATATATGCCAGGGAGAGGCATGGATGGTTTAGTGGGGAACCCAGAGGGAGAAGAGGGTCTAATATGGAGGTGTGCGGAAAGCAAAGAAAAGATTCCAAGTGTGTAGCTACATTGGTGTAGGGATTGGTCATAGAGGATCAATGTTGCAAAGAGGAGGCATTAGCATGGTATCAAAACTCGGTCGATATTGATTCATATCAGTTTCACCCAGAATTGAGACTGATACCACCTCGATACAGATATTGGGTTACTATCAATATCAATATTGGGCTAATACAAGTCGTGGCCGATATTGTCTCAGTATCGGCCGATACTGACGAATATAATCATTTTTTATTTTTTCAAAAATAAAAAAGGTTTCAATATCAGTGATACCATCGGCCGATACGTATTGGTCCAAGATTGGATTGATACCCGATACCAAAACCAATTTTGATGGCGTTAGGGTCAAGGTTAAGTTAATATACAATCTGGCTGTCTGCAAGAATGATAACGTGGTTGAGTATTGGGATGTGGGATGAATATGAGATTGCATGGAATATACAACTGAGAATGAATCTTAGAGAGGATGATATCAAAGAGCTTGCGTCCTTGAGTGGGGTTGGAGTTGAATGAAAATGAAGTAGATCAAAGAGTCTGTGAGCTTAAGGAGGAAGGTCAATTCACGGTAAAATCCTTCTATAGGTATTTGAGTAAAAATGCCTTTAGTGGAGTAGTTGTGGGATGTGATGGGGAGATGTGGAGCCGTGTATAGAGTGAAGACCTTTGTCTGGGAGGTGGCATGGGGTAGAATTTTAAGACGTGTTCCATTGTAGAATAGGGGGATTGATTCCCATTGAGTGTAAGTCAGTGGAACACCTAATTTTAAGATGTGAGTTTGCGGAGCACATGTGGGAATCGGGATATACTCGGAACTAATTTCTAGGTTAGTAACTGTCCAGAAGAATCTTGGGCTTTGGTCCTGGCTGGGTGGCTGGAGGAATTGATGCGAGAAAAAAACATGGCTATCAGTTGGAAATTGCTCCTGGTTGCGATCTTCTAGGGACATCTGGAAGGAGCACAATAGACGGGTGTTTAACAAGAAATTCCAAGCTATCAGGTCTGTCTCTAACACCATTAGGGATGACCTGTGCTGGCGATGTCTAGCGTATCCATTCTGTGTGGCTGGATCAGCCGCTGAGATAATGTTGAAATGATAGAAGATTCAATTGCCTTGGTGTCCTTGATTCTCTTTTGATCTGCCTCTGCAATGGCTGCTATGTATAGTTTTTTTTTTGTTTGTTTCTTATTTCTTTCTTTTTTCCACAGCTTATCGCTACACCCCTTCGATCTGCTGTATCTTTGTTATAGTTCATGAAAGTATGTTTATAAGTTGATAAAAAGACACCCATATCACACTACACAGTTTCGTAGAGAAGTATTTTTTACTTTTGTGAGAGAATATAAAACAATGAAAGGGTAGATGTTTGAGCTTCAAATTTGTATTGGATGCTTAGCTTCATTGAAAATCAGCTTCTACAACCTTTTGAAGAGGAATTTGACCCCAAGCATGAGAAAATCATGATTTTCCCCATATGCAGGGGTTCTCTCATATGGAGGTTTTTGTCACTACGGGTTTCTCTCTTATTTTCCTTTAATGATCCAAACTTATTAAAATATACCACATTACATTATTTTTAGTGTTTGACACAAACAAAAAAATTTCTGATTTTTTTTTTTAATAACTCCACAGTCGGGTTAGTTATTGGATGCCTATCCCTTACGTAGCCTTGAGGCGAGAGGCCTGGGGCACATGACTTACATAATCTGCAGCCTTGGTCCCGATATACCCATGTGGTGCCTAGGTGGGTCTAGGCCTAGAGGTATGAACCTCTCATCTCAAGGTCTAGTCCTTCTAAGGCCATGGTAATCTTTCTGCATGCCTATTTTTGCAACTCTTGTGGTTCACTTTATCGTGAGTGCCAAATTGTTTATAACACGATACATGATATCTTATTCTTTCTCTTTTTTGCAAGCCTATTTTTGCAACTCTTGTGGTTGATGACTTGATCTTGATCTTACTTCAAATTAGTGATGTTGTGTGATATGCTTGTAGGTGAGGTCGCTGACGCTAGATGTAAAAGTTTGGGAGCCTTCTGTTATAAATTTGTTTCAGTCACTGGGTAATACATATGCCAACTCAGTCTGGGAGGAATTATTGCACTCAGCAAATATTTTTAAAGCTGAAGATCTCCCTACAAGGTAATGATATATAACAGAAATTGCATGAATTTTTTTTTCTTTTCATAATATATGTGGTTTTTTATTTTGTATCTCAAATGAGTCCCTTTCAGGAAGTTGCTAAATTTATCATTCTCAATATTGCTGTGATGCAGTTTCTGTAAATCCTTTAACAACCAACAACAAATGATTATCGGCAAACCTAGTCATACAGATCCTATTTCGATAAAGGAGAAATTTATTCAAGCGAAGGTATTACTGATTCCATCAAGCTTATTCCTTTTTTTCTTTTTCATTCTAGTTTGAAAAAACGTGACATGATTTATTAGGAAATACATTTTGGGTACTTTTTCAACCCAAGATTCTTCCTTCTCAACCCGGGTTTCACGTGCTTAAACCATCGACTGCTTTGAATCAGACAATGGAGATCATTTTTCATCCCAAATCTTCAACACAATAGATCCGGAGATCATGGGCCTACCATCAGATGGTAAAATTTTGTTCCACATGGCACACATCCTAAAAAATGAACACGATCATGGGCATACATCAAACATGGTTCTCAGTTCACTTTTTGGGATGTGTGCCACATGTCACATGAATCAAAATTTGACCATCTGATGGTAGGACCATGATCACAAGATCTAGTGTCAAAGATTGGGATGAAAATGCTCTCCACTGTCTGATTCAAAACAGTCTAATGGTTTAAGCACGTGAAACCCAGGTTGAGACGGAAGAATCTTGGAATCCTGAGTTGAAATTAAACGTACCTGTACATTTTTCTGTGACTTAGTTTCAGACTTTTCTGTAAGGTTGGAGATGTATGGTTGACTCTTCTAATTGATGTGTTTTTGCATGTATATCTTATGTGTGTACACGCACACACATATATCTAGGGTTTTAGAGGGTAGGGTTTCTAATGTTTATGTACCCTAAGTTGTTAGCTTTAGAACTGTATTTACAGCAAAAAAACATTTAGTACTTTAACCTGCTTCTTTGGCTCAAATTTCTCATCATGTTTGTATTAAGGTCCTCTGAGATTGTTGCTGATCCAAGAGTCAATCTTAGAAAAAGCTCATTTATGGAATAGAGGAAGCGTAGGGATTATGATATTGGTGATAGAGAATAGAAGAGTGAGAATTTATAAAAAGAAAAAAGAAAAAAAAGAACAGGAGAACAAAAAAGTGGGGACAAGGGGTTCAAGCACTATCCAACATGACTCCTTTATTATTTTTTAAATAGTAACATGAAAAGCAGTCTCACGCATACCAAGAGTTATCTCTTGTTTTGCGAGAGATGTGCCTTCTCCACACGAGGTAAGTTACAAGATTATGTGTTGGCTTTTAAACAGTTAAGCACCTTACACAAACTCTGGTATATTACACTACAGGGAGTTGTTTGGATTTTAAAAAGGTTTGTGGCTGTCAAATTATCTTGATCTTCCTTGTTGTATTGGTAAACGGGAATGTTGTTGTGGGATTTGGTGGTAATATGGTTCGAAAAGATAATCTTTGTGGAAGAACCCATTTTCTCTCTTGGGTACAAAAGTATGTTCATTAAAACATTTTCAGTTGAATACCCAATCACTTTATGCTGTCGTAAGGCTTTGAAAGGGTGTGTTTGAGGTCAGGGATGTACGAGGGAAAGCGAATATGAAGCTAAACTGTATTGTTTTAGAGGATATTTCAAAACCAGACTCCCAACACTCAGAAGCCTACAAGCAACCAGGTTCTGTCCTGGCCCAACTCTACCTCCAGAACAGTTTATAGAGGTCGAGGACATGGTCCCAAAGCAAATTGAATGAAAAATCCCGAGTACAAGCTGGTGGACTCTTCTTATGCTCTCTCTCTCTCTCTCTCTCTCTCTCTCTCTCTCTCTCTCTCTTTCTTCAGCGATGTTTGAAGTTTAAGAAAGAGGGATATCAGCGTAAGTCTCAAACATGGAGCCTTTTCTTCCATTTATGGAATTTGACATGAATCTCGAAGATCTCTCTTCGTCACTATACAACATCTGTTGGCTTTTGGATTGGTTGACATCCGCGATCAGTTAGGGATAACCATCGTCCGCTATGATGAATATTTCTCAATTAGGAGCTTCCCTATTCACTCTTATCTGCAGTGGTGTGTGGCATTGCTGACTGCACTGTCATGTATTGGCTGTGGCATATGTGTTGCTAGCAAACCTGCAAAACGTTAGTATGTTCTGTCTAATGGGCTGTGCTGAATTTCTAACACACAAAGCATGACAAGGTAACGTTTTCAATCTATAGTAAGTGTAAGCAATGGAACATAAAAAGTCAAATCGAATAATGTAAGTTAAGAAATCACATGTAGCTGGAGGAAGGTCTTATGCGCATTTGCAAGGGACGGGTGTTTAGGTATCTTATTGCAGTTTACAAGGCTTTACTTAGCAAGTATCTCTGAAGTCGAATCGAATAATAGTGTTACATTATGTAACACTATTATATGGGGGTGTTCTCACTACCCATAATCCACGTACGTAGACCTCTGGGTGTGAGCTAAGTTGGGTAAAAGCCACTTTCATTTTATTAACTAACCTCTTCTAATACAACTGGAGTCAAAAGTAAATCCCTTACATTGATAATTGAGTGCTTTCAAATTTCATCTTTTTGCATCTCTTTCTAATGATTATGTCTTATTAACATTATCTTGAACTTGTCCATCACTTTGTCTAATACTTGGTTTTTCTTGATTTCAATCCTTACTCTGTGGTGATAATAAACATGAGTGTTTGAAAAACAAAGTAGCAAGCTAAATTTCATAATAATTTGATGCAGATAAAATATGCAAGCATAAATCTTCAGAATCCGAAAACGGACGACTAATAAATAATCAAATGTAATTCAATTCTGGTAAGCATATGCTGAAAACAGATGATACTTGTAGAATAAAATTTTCAGAAATCATTTTCAGATTACGAAAAGCTGAATCAATAATAGAAATCAAACTGAAATGCACTTAAATCCTCTGTAAAGTAATATACTTAAATTATTGAACCGACTTATTGGATTTGGTTTACCACATACAACTTAATTAGGGCACGATTATTAAGCGCCCATTCCATAACAAATAGTAGATAACTGATAACAGGTTACACAGATGCTTACCAGCTAACTGATTTTCAATTAGTCTTGTGTGCACTCTTGGTCCTCGATTTATTGGTATTCCGATATGAAAATCACAAAAACAAATGTATATTACGTTAGACGAGCCTTTCCAATGTGGGACTACAATCGAGTCACCTTAGGGGGTCCTACCCCTCCACTGGAAAGTGGTTGTCCTCAGCTCTAATGCAAATCTCTAATTTTTGAAAATCAGATTCTCATATGGTAGTAACTTTTTTCAAATCAGAAATCAGATACTAATACAGATAATAGAGGATGATATTGATATTAATTATCAGATTACATGTGGAATCAAAATTCATAAGCTGCTACGGATAGTGATAACATATGCCAGAAACTGATACTGGTATTAAATAGAAAAATCCGTTATAAATCAAAAATCAGATGCTGATTTTGATGATCAATTAACAACATCAAATTGAGGTCGGACCTTGGTGCGATGGTCAGTGTTATCTGCCGAAAACGATAAGTCGCGGGTTTGAGTCTTGGAATCAGCCTCTCTAAAATGGGGATAAGACTGCCTACCATCTACCTCTCCCAGACCCAGCTTGAAAGTGGGAGCCTTGTGCACTGGGTGCGGCTTTTTTTTTTTTGCCTTTTTGTAATTAACAATATCAAATACTGATCAGGGCTAGTTGCAAATGCAAAATAGAGCCTTTCAAAATTATGAATATCAAATGTCAAAACTGCTGCAAATACAAAATAAGACTTTAAATTGCTTGTGAGTGTTCTACTAACTCAAATTAGACATCTCTTTCCAATTTGGGACTAATATCGAGTCACCTTACGGGGTTCTGTCCCCCCATTTGGTAAGGAGCTGTTTAAGAAAACTGATGCCTTTAGACAAAACCATGGATAAAAAAAATATAACTTAAAAATAGCTAGCCCTTTCCAATGTGAGACTAGTACCGAGTCACTTTAAGGGTCCTACCCTCTTCGGTAGGGAGATGTCATAGTATGAATAACAGAATAACTACTAGATTACCACAAACTCGAAATCAAAATTAGAAAAAGAAAATATTTAATTGAATTAAATTCATACTTAAAATCTAATTGACTGATTAGACTAAACAAAATTTAACTTCCCTGACGAGCCGCAGGCTGAGCTTGAGCTGTGCCGGACTGATCCAAGCCATGCCAAGCAGACCCGAGGATGAAATTACCATCTTGTCCTTTATCATTATCCTTTAGGACGAAATTATCATCTTGTTCTTAACTATTTTGGAAATACCAATTATGCCCATTTTGTCTATCTATTTACGTCTTTTTTTTACTCTGATCCTTGGCCACCTTCAAGGGTTAAATCCTTCATTACCTCCTTGATTGCACCGTTTGACCACCTCCAAGTGTTGTCTTGTATCACCTTTTTGATAGTGCCGTTTGACCTCATCCAAGAGATAAGTCATGTATTACCTCTTTGACGGTGCTCCTTGATCACCTAGAAGAGTCAAGTGTTGTATCACGTCCTTGATTGTGCCCCTTGGCCACCTTGAAGGGTCAAGCGCTGCATCATCTCCATGACTCTGTACCCTCGGGCCACCTCCAAGGTTCAAGTGTTGCATCACCTCCATGACTCTGCACCCTCTTGCCATCTCTAAGGTTCAAGTACTACATCACCTCCTTTATTGTGTCCATTGGCCTCCTCCAAGGGCCAAGTGTTGCATCAACTCCTTGGTCATCTCCACAGGCCAAGTGTTGTGTCACTTCCTTGATTGTGCCTTTTGGCTACCTCCATGGACTAAATGTTGCATCCCCTCCTTGATTGTGCTTCTTGGCCACTACCAAGGGCTAAGTTCTTGGATTAACCTTGCAACCCATAATAAATGCTCTTTAGCTTTACTTAGGGTGTTAAGCTTATATCTTTAGTTGGGTGGATTAACTCATGTAAGTCCTTGATCTTTCCGAGAACTGGCCATTTAATCCTTTTAGTAAAATTATCATTGCACTGTTATCTTTTCCCAAAATGATGATTATGTCCCTGACCCAAAATTGTATTTTTTTATCCTCGTTTTTTCTCGAAATGAGAATTAATGTCCCTGAATTGAATTACCTTTTTACCCCTATCTTTCTCCAAAATGACCATTTTGTCCTCCAATGGTGGAAGTTATTTTGGTAATAGTTTTTTTGAGAATTAACCATTTAATCTTTTCGATGAAATTATCATTTTACTCTTTTATCTTTTCCCAAAATGATGATTATGTCCATAGATCAAAATATCTTCCGATACCCATATGTATCGGTTTTGGACTTGAACGATACGATACATTGGGTTTTTATCGCCCCCCTTAAAAAACAATCAAATTATCGTTCAATGTATCGTTTGTATTGGACGACAATTTGAAATTATCGTCTGATAATTTCAAATATCAATTTTAATGTTTTCTTTGTTTTTTTTTTTGGGGGGGGACTGGAAAGTATCATCCAAAACCGATACGTATTGGTTTTGGGGCTGGACGATATGCATCGAAAAACTGAGATTTTGATCCATGATTATGTCCCTAAACCAAAATTACCCTTTTTTTATTCCCACTTTTTCCCGATAATTAACATCCCTGAATTAAAATTACCATTTTACCCCTATCTTCTCCAAAATGATTGTTTTCTCCAAAATGACCGTTTTATCCTCCAATGATGGAAGATTTTTTAGTAATAAAATTTGGAATATGATAGGTATTATGTGTAATATTGGACGTGTGAGTTGTAAGGAGTATTGTTGTCTTTCTTTTGTGATGTATTTGCTAGTATGTCTCTTAACTCTAACTAAGCTCTTTAGCATCAATCTCTCTCTCTCTCTCTCTCTCTCTCTCTCTCTCTCTCTCTCCCCTTGCTAACCATAACTCTATTTCTTATCTTTTCATCCATTCTCATCAAACAGTAACCTAAAACTGTTGTTGGTATAAGAGCCATTGAAACCAGACCTTCATCTGCTGATGTCATCACCTCTGCTGGGGGTGTCAATGGGTCGGGTTTGAGTCGAGGTTTCAACTGCTTGATTCTTAAGCAGCTAAAAATTTGGTCCAAACTCAACCCCATTTAATAATCAGGCAGAGTCGGTCTTAGGCCCAAATATTAATCAGGTCTAATGCCTTACCTGAACTCGACCCGAATTGGATTGCATCAGGCCAATTCAGGTCGGGCCACAAGCCAACTTTAAGTAGTTGAGTTTGGTTGGGTCGCTTTCAAGACGGGCTTGACCAACCCGGTTCTTAACCGGGCCTAAAAACCAGGTTCATCTCAATCCGCTAGGCCCGATTATTAATCGGGACAACACCTTATCTCGAATCCCACCCAAATCGGGCTAGCCCGGGCCGCATGCCAACCCGCTCCTTTAACGCACTTATTCTCTGTTGACGCCATCATGATGTCATGTTGACATCAGCAGGTCAATCTTTTTTACCTTAGTTGATCAAAAGAGTAGGACCATTTGGATCTAATTCTCTGCTACTTTCTTTTGGTGAAGGCTGTATGGAGATATGATGTTTCATTTTGGAGATTCGATCGCATCTTTGTGTCTCTAGGTATTTTGGGATTTTAGGCACTCCACCTTCGGGGTGCCATTCTTTCATCGAATCTGGTAGGGTTTGCATCAGAAATCCTTGTACAACTTTTTTTGTATTGTTTTTACACTTGATCATGTTTTCATTGAGTTGTCTTCTTCCTCCTGTCTCTCGGCAGTTTCCCTTCTTTCTCTATGATATCGAAAATCGTGGCACACATTGAGGCCATCAGTTGTGATTTTTAATAGTTTTTTCATCCAAAAAATGTTTGGGCTCTAGATATTATGGTTTTTTAGGATGGTTTGAAGAATCTATGACCAGTTTTCTGATGATACATCATGATTTTTTGTTCTACTTCACAGTTATTGTGATATAGCTGCCCCTTTCTCTATTTTTTCGAACTCTTTCCTCTATTTGGTTCTTTTTATGGAAGTGTTTCACACTATTTTTCCCTCCTTGTTTGCTTCACATTGTTGGAAATGGAGTAAAAAATTCATGTAATTGGAGGATCTTTTGATTTGATTACATCTCATGACATTACTTAGTTCTAAGGAAGCATGGATACTCCATTTTTGGCAACGTATCAGATACCGATACTTGAGGGATACGGTTGCATGTGTATCCCGAGTGTTCCCGAAAAAGAAAATTAAAAGAAGAAGAAGAAATCAGACTATGAGTTTGGGATTTAGGGTTTTTCGAAGAAGAAGAAACAATCAGACATACAAAATCAATATCCTTTTTCTTTTTCGTTTTCTTACATTTACTAACCTAAAATATAAAAAAAAATTAAATACACATATCCCCCCCGTATCGTGTCTTCATTTTTGACTTGTATCGTCGTACCCGTATCCGTATTTGTGCTTCTTAGCATAGTACCAAATTGAATCAGAGAAATTTTCTTCCCCGGGCTCGATCGGTAAACTTGTTTTGGGTAGTTGTGGAAAATTGCATGAAATATCAAGGATTGTCATTGCTCCTATTGACCCTTCTCATGCACAATGGGAAATTGATAATTACATTGTTTTGGGTTGACATTTAAATGCCATGGAGGAACCAATTGTAAATCTATTCATGTTTAATGAAATTGTGACACAATTATGGGATTCCCTCGCAATAACGATACTCGCATCTATCAATTGTTTCGCGAAATGTCCTAGACTAAGCAAGGTGATAAATCAGTGGTAAGGTATTTTTGTTATCTATAGTGGAGATTGGTTGAACTTAGCCAACATGAGCCCAATTCCCTAGTGAAAGTCCTAAGATCGTTTCTCGTAGACTTGAATGTCAACAAATCTATTATTTCCTCTTGGTTTTGCATCCCGAGTTTGAGCAGTTAAAGCACAAATACAATGCTCATGGAGATGAGCCATCGATATTTCATTTGTTGCAGCTCTTCTGTGTCTCATGAGATTACTGCCCTTGTTATTGAGTCTGGTGGCTGAGCGTGGTGGAGGTCATGGCTGCCAGAATAGCACTTTGGTCATTGAGCCATCGTTACTTCATCTGTCGCCGCTTCTCTGTGTCTCATTAGAATTTTTCCCTTGTTATTGAGTCTCGTGGCCGAGGGTGGTGGAGGTCATGGCGACCATAATAGCACTTTGGGTTGTACCTTTTGTCACGAAACCTGTCTTGAGAGAGTCAAATTCTTTAATTTTATCAAGTTTTTGTCGTTTGGCATAAAAGAGATGGTCTCTACGACTTCGGCGTGGATGGACCTACTGCTTTATCTTCTAATTCTCGTATTTTAACTCTATCTAGTCGTAGTGTTTTGAATCCCAATACTTTGAGTTTCCCAAAAATGGTCATTTCAAATTTCAATGTCAGTCATGTGAGTTATCTAACATGCGCATGCTAGTTATCTTTCATATATGCACCGTTCTAGTTCGTAGTTTGAGATACATAGTAATGTATGAGGACCAAGTCCTTTAACTTGGTTAAATGGGTTCAAATATTGCCATGCTTTCATTGAGGATCATTCAAGATGTACCTGCGTGTACTTTCTTAAAACTAAAGACACTGTTCTTTTGACCTTTATCAGTTTTTGTACCATGATCAAAACTCAGTTTGGTCAAACTATTAAGGTCATACTCACTATAATGGTGAGGAATGCACATCTTTAGATTTTTCCTCTTACTTTCAGAAGGTTAGAATATTGCATCAATTTTCCTGTCTTTATACCCTGCCACAAAATGATGTCGCTGAGTGTAAGAACAGAAATCTCATGGAGGTTAATTGATCTTTACTATGTGGAATGCATGTTTATGGTCCATGGCTCTACTAAATGCGACTCATTTGATTAATCACACCCCAAGTTGCAGCTTGAATGGTCTAACTCCTTTGCACATTCCTAAATTTTGGTCTACCCTTTCTGAAAGTGAACCCAAGTTTTTTTAGTTGTACTGGCTCTGTGGAAGACTTGCGTCCTTAGCGACACAAACTTGATGATAAACTTATTCGATGTATATTTCCTGGATATTCTGTTGTCTAAAGGGCCCAAATGTTGTAATCCTAAATCTAAGCGGTTATCTAAATCTATGTATGTTTCCTTTTTTTAGGATGCTCCATATTATTCTCGTGTATCCTCTATGTCATTGTCCTCTTCTAAATCTGTGGGTGTAAAGCTCTTCCTACTATGCTTCCTCTTCCTTTTTTAATAGGTCCTTCATCACCTCCAGTTTCTTTTGTCTCTGAGGGCTTCACGGAATCCTCCTCCTTATAAGCATTTCTATCTTTGTCGTGGGCAGTTAGTACACCTCTCTCGTCCATTTATGCCATTAAGATCAATGTAGTTAAATTGCATATGCAATCATATGCGATGGCATGGTCCAATCGCATATGCGATTTTTCCATGGCACAAATTTTTTATTTTTGTCAAAATTTCCAAAAAATTCCCATAAAAACCCCAAAATTGCCAATTTTGAAATCTAATATATTTGTATTAATTTTGTGCTCTATTAATTTTGTAAATGACTATAAAAGTTTAAATTTCATTGATTTTAAACAAAAAAGGATAAAAATGAATATAGGAACATACAAAAAAGAAGGAAAAAAGTAAAGAGAAAAATTATTATCTACATAAAAGTACCTAAACATTTGTTCCTACTTCCCAATGATATTGTGTACCAGCCAAAAATTCTACACATTGATCTCTAACCCACAATGGTACATCACCTCCATCATCGTCATCACTTGCATTGCCATCATCATTCGTCAACAAAGCTTTGAGAAAGAGAGGGAAAAGAGAGAAAAAGAGCACTAAAAACTCAAAGAAGAGACCAAAAAGACACAAATCATACCTTGGATGGATGTGGTATGGATTAGGAAGAGGAACCCCCCATTTATAGGCTTTGGAGAGCCCTAAAAAGCAAAAAAAGCAAAAAAAAAACGTTTCAACGGTCATAAATATGACCATTGGAGGTGTATACGATTGCATACATGTCAGGGTCACATATGCCATCATAGAATATGCGACAGGAGCTTCTAGGATCGCATATGCGATCACATATGACAACAGTGATCAGGATCCGTCAAAGCAAGTTCTTCAGGTATACCTGAACCATTGTTGTCAAATGCGGCGCCTAGGCGGTCGCTTCACCGCTTCGGTACCAAGAGCGCCTAGGCCCTGCTCTGCTTATAGCAGGTTATAAAAAGCGTTCGCTTCAAAAACTGAAGTGGCCACCTAGGCGGAAAAATCCCTTAAAGCGGGGACTTTTTCAAAAAAAAAATGTAAATTATTATTTTAAAAAAAATCTAAAACCATAGAGTGCTTACTACAAGATCTTATCCTACTAAAGTTGAGATATTAACTTAAAACCCTTAATAGTAGTATGGTAGTATCCTAGCAAGCCCTTAGGCTCTCTCGACTCTTCTCACGGCTCGCCTCTACTCTCAGCTATGTCGTAAAGAAAAAAAAGAAGAAAAACGGAAGGAGAAAGAGCACACACGAATATATGGATAGGTTTAGGATGAGCTAGAATTGACCAGTTTATTTTCGTTCTTCACTTCCCATAGATATTTTACTATATATATATATATATAATGTTTACCACCTAGGCCTCAAGGGGGTCCGCCGCCTAGGGCCCCGCTTCGCGCATTTGACAACCTTGACCTGAACCATCTTTCTGGTTGACTCAATTCTTCCCTTCATCTCTTATTCAAGATGACTTCTCTTCCCTTTTGCACTACGGAGATGCCAAAGAAGTTGTGTCACTCCTCCTATGTCAAACTATGGTTCTTATTAGAGATTTCTCTCTTATCAAGTTGGTTTAGCTACAAATTCCACGGTTAACATTCTTGGTTCTGCCTCTTAAGGCTCTTCAGAATCCATCTTATGCTGCTACCATGCCAGGAGAAATGGAGGCACTAGAGGAGAATAGATACTGACAACTAATTGATCTTCCATCTAATAAGCAGGATATTGGATGTCGGGGCGTGTTCGCTGTTAAACACTAATACGATGAGACTATCGAGCGATATAAGGCTCGTATTGTAGCAAAAGGATTCACTCAAACGTTTGTCCTTTATTTCACTGCTACATTTGCATTGGTTGCTAAACATACATCTGCAGAGTTTTTATCTCTCTTACGACCCGATTTCATTGCCCTTTGTATCAACTGGATGTTAAAAATTCTTTTCTCCATGAGCTTCTTGATGAGGAAATTTATATGGATCTGCCTCTTAGTTTTCATCCTCAATGGGAGTCTAGTGGGGAGGTGTGCAGTGCGCTGCCTCCTGAAATCTCTTTGGTCTCAAACAAAGTCCTCGTGCCTGGTTCCGTATTTTGGTTTTGTTGTTCTAGCTATGAGCTTCACTAGATGTCACTCCAATCATACATGTTTTATCCATACTGGCTTGGGAGGCCCGAAAACTATGCTTTTGGTATATATAGATGATATCATAATTACTGGAGATGATTATTTTATTTTTCAGGTGAAAGTTAAATTGAGCAATGTGTTTTAGATAAAAGACCATGTGAATCTGAGATTCTTCCTTAGCTTAGTGGTTGTTTTCTCTTCTCGCGGGATATGTCTATTTCAAAGAACATATGTTTTGGACCTTCTAAGGGATACATGCATGTTAAGATGTAAACAGGTAAATGACCAATGGATCCTCAACACCATCTTCATGTTGATGTGGGTAAGTTTATGTTGATCTGAGTACCAAGGACTCATGGGACATCTCATCTACCTCACCAATACTCGGCCAAATCTCACTTTTCCTGTAATGATGACTGGTCAGTTTATGGACGCTTCTTGGATTCCTCATCATGTTGTTGTTCATCGTATATTAAGATATGTTGAATTCTCTGCTGGTAGAGGGTTCTGTTCCAATATTGGACACTTTATGGTTAGTTGCCATAGTGATGATTATGTTGAGGCTCTGACTGATCGTCCCTCTACATCTGCTTATTGTGCATTCTTAAAGGGGCAACCTTGTAGTTTGAAGAGTAAGAAACAAGATGTGATTTCTCGGTTAAGTGTTGCATTAGAATGTTGGGCTATGACTTATGAGGCTACCACACCTACGAACTCCTCTAGCTTTGGGCTCTTCTCACTAAATAGGGTCTCCACCTTCCAGACCTATGCCTCTTCACTGTGATAACCAAGCCGCCGCTAATAAGCATGTTGAGGTTGATATAAATTCCTTTGTGAATAGTTATAAGCCGCGACTATTGACACTCTGAAGGTTTCTTTCTTCATCTGAGCAATTGGCTGATGTTTTCACTAAGGCTGGTGGACCTACTCTTCTTCAGGATATGCTTGTGGAAGCCGGGGATGATAGATATCTATGCACCAGTTGGGTTTAATGTACCATTATATTATTGGGGTGTTAAGTAATATTTGGTGTGCGAGTTGTAAAGGGTTTTATTTTCTTTTATGATATATTTGCTAGTACGGCTCTCTAACCCTAACTAAACTTTTCAGCATCAATCTCTCTCTCTCTGTCTCCCTTCTTGCTAACCCTAACCCTACTTCTTATCTTCTTCACCTATCATCATCAAACCCTAACATAAAATTCTTGTGTATCCTAGGAGTCCTAGACTAGCAAATAGTTGCAAAGAGTTTGGGGTCTAGAGGGAATTAATAGGAAGGTATTATGTACAAGCTATGGGCTTGCTTGAGATTTTGGAAATAGAGTTTACTGTTGACCTTCTGTTTTATCCCTTTGTAATTTTGCACATTAATTATTGAGCAAATCACAAATGCATCAACCTTTTGGAATCACCTCTAATTAGCTGAAACACACTAGAGGCTCATTGTAAATTAAAAATTAGAAATATTTATGCTGGACAACATTGATGAAGTGACCTTTTTTATGCCTTGCAAATAATTTTACTTTTCTCCTTGATCGTTTTACCGTGTTTCCTAATGTGAACCATTAAATTTTTTTGCAATCTCTTACCTTTCTGATAGAGATAGAGAGTTCTTCCTCAAGCAGAAATGAATGGAGAAATAAAACTTGCGAAGCTGACCCTGTAGATGGGACAAGTTGGTGGTGAGGGCGATGATGATGACCCTTCGGAGTATGAATTTGATATGTTCCTTTTTATCACTTTGGTGTGAATCTATGTTTAGGATATCTATTATACTTTTTTTTATATGAATGTCACTTCAACATCTTTATTTACTTTTTGTGTAGTGCTATCAATCTGTTACTTCCTTGTTGCTTTCTTTTAGCTTTTGCTGTTTAGAAATTGTATTTAAATCATGTTCTAACCACCTTCATATGTTCTTTTACTTCTTTCAGTTGAGTGAGTTTACTTTGATCATTTTCTTGATTGCCCCTTGATAGATCTAGAATTTATTTATTTTTTCTTTCATGCCTGCAGTATGCGGAAAAGCTTTTTGTTCGCAAGTCAAAGACAGATCAGCACCTTCTTTTTGTGGCTCAACAGATGTGGGACAGCGTCCGCATCAATGACAAGAAGGCAGTTTACCGCCACATAGTTTGTTCAGAAGCTGATGTTAATGCTGTCCATGGGCAGGCACCGTTCAGCACATCTTTAACTCTGGCAAGAGCATTGCTGTTGCAAGAGCAGCCATACTCGGTATTTGATCGGAACTCTGGGCATATTTCTGGGGATTCCTTAAACAGGGCTTCTGCCATCAGCTCTGTCAGCTCAATAAGTACAAGCGAGGACCAGAATGAAGTGGAGGAATGTCTTGAGGGCTGCTCCCTTCTTCACCTTGCATGCCAAACAGCAGACCTAGGCATGATAGAGCTACTTTTACAATACGGCGCCGGCATAAATGTTCCTGATTCGAAAAGCCAGACTCCACTTCACCATTGTGTTCTTAGAGGCAGTAATACATTTACAAAATTGCTTCTTACCAGGTATTTTAACCACTCTTACAGCTGATTTCATGACTTTTACCTGTTTCTTTTCATAAACAGTTTTGTTTCATCGTAAAAGAAAAAAAACCATGAGCTTTCAACGTAAGTTAGAAAGTACATTGACCAATTGTGCCTTAACTCACATAGGGTGTGTGTTAGTGTTATACGAACATGCACTTGGGTGCCTGAATGTGCTTAGTATAATGTCGCATACTCATCTATTAAAAGAAATTACTTAAAAATAAGAATATTTAGAAAAGAAGTGACTGTAAGATAAAAAAAATAAAAATGGTGTAGCATAGTTGTACATCTAATGTTATTATGTTGCTCATGTTATCATTGGATGTCCTCATCTAATGATTATTATATTCGTTCATACATAAAATTATTGTTGGATGTCCTCATCCAATGGTTATTATATTAGCTCATACATATAAAATTATACAAAACACTAGTATATGTACCTCTGTAGTAGTCACCTTTTCTCTATTGAAGTGAAAGTCCATCTTCATATGCTGTCATTTTTATGATAAACTAGTGTACTTTGCACATGTGTTGCACATGTAGGGCTGTCAACGGGTTGGGTCGATCCAATACTCGACCTGACCCGATATTTTACTGGGTTGGGTATCTAAAGTTGGCTTGTCGGGTCGGGCATGAAACTTCCGACCCGACCCGATATTTTATACTTAAAAATTATAAAATAGGGGTTTTTTATCAGGTTGGGTCGGGTCTGCTTGTATGGAAATTTCTCGTCGGGCAGCCAAAATTTTGACCCAACCCGTTGACAGCCCTATGCACGTTCGGAGGGCAATATGTTCTGATGGGATTGATTTAGAATGATGTTTTATAGCGGTCCGATCCAAATTAACGTAATTGAATAAAATAGAAGTAATTAGTAATGTTCCGTTAGTAAATAACTATCTAGTAGTACTGTAAGAAGCTAACCTCACGCAAGAAAACCAAATCCAGAGGTGTGAACATGTTAATAATCAAAATATGTTAATCACGTAAATTATCCCAAAAATTAAGAGAACTAAATGAAAAGCGTTGCACTTTAAAATTTGCAAATGATGCAAATGCTTCTATCATGGATGTCTACTTTGGAAATGCCAAGCAATTTGAAACTGGATTTTCATAGGCAGAAGGGAACATCTCATCTATTGGTGCTGGAACTGTAGGTTGAACAGCACTGGCTGTGGCTCAAATTTGAGAAATAACAGAGACATGTAAGTACGAAGCAAAAAAAAAAAAAAAGAGCTGATATTTGAAAATTTATATTGCCACGAGTTGGATCAGTTGTTTCTAGGAAAGAGAACTTGCAACTGTATTGACAAAAAGGAGATTTATATTACCTTGCCATGTTGTGGGATCTGATTTGTTTTAGCTTCTTCCTTCTGAAATTGTTTTGAAAAACAGGGGGGTTCTAAGTGTTCTCTTCCACCTTTCTCTGTTGTCATCCCAGCAACCTGATTTAAAGGAGATAAAAAAAGTCGAATTAGGCTACTCTAACCTTACATTCTTCACATAAAAATTGAAGATATCAGTTTTGATGATAAACTTATATATATGCTTATTTTGAAAGAATAAATGAGCAGTGAATGGTTAGATATATAGATGTTGCTAAATTAGGGTCAATATGGGGAGCTGGGCAGTAACAGTGACTGTACGTAAAGCAGAAGGTTCAGCTGTAAGTTAGATTGCATTAATAAGCAATTATTAGATTGACCAACATATCTTACAGAGCAAAAGAACCTCAAATTAAGTGGCACAGTGGTTATTCATACTTCATCTAACTCACTGACAAGTGATGGATCAGATGACACCTGTAGCATAAGCACAGCAAACTTTAAAAACAACACTAATTACTTGAAATCAAAATGAGTTAAAAACCTGCAGTCGTACTTTATTCTGGACCTTTTAAACAGATTTGTGCAAACACATATTAATGTCGGCCAGAATAGCTCACTAGTCAATTTTGCAAATCAATCCTTTTAAGAAGTTGTCAAAACCTTGTCAATATTAAACTACTTATAATATCATGTTTTTCACTTACATGGCTCTGAATGCCAATTGATTTTCAATGAAAGAATGGCTTATGCATGAGGAAAAATCTGAAAATTCATGGTGAGTTCTGTAGGTGGTGAATAGCATGCCAAGGAATGGTAAGTAATATAAATAGGGTATAAATTCAAAGGACCTCAATTTGAATACCTTTAAAACAATCAGCAAACGATAAAAGCCCCATGAAGAACTAAAGCGTCAATTCATTGTCACTTCCATTCTAGATCAAATTTCATCATCATCATGATCAGTATCATGGCTTTGCAAGACCTATTTCTTTACTCGTTTCTATTCATCTCTAAGCTCTCCTTCACATCGAAATCTTTCACGTCTCTTCTCACTGCTTCCTTTTAGGTCTTCACTAGCCTTCCTTTTCTTCTACTTCCTTGTGCTCGTAGCATCTCAACCTTTCGTACAAGATCTGCTTCTGGTTACCAATCGATATGTCCAAACCCTCTCAAGCGACATTCCAAATTTTTTTCTTTTATAGGTGCTACTCTCAAATTTCCTTTTATTTACTCGTTCCTTATTTTATCCTTTCTTGTTACTCCGCATATCCATCACATCTCAGCCTCATGTATTCTTATCTTCTTGTAAGTTTCTCGTTGCTCAACATTCTGTACCATATAATATACTAGGTCTTTGCTCTGTCTTCTGAAAATGCCCCATCGATTGAAGTGAAATTCTTGAATCACACGATACTATGCTTGCTGGTCTCCATTTCATCCAGCCTACATTAATCTTATTTGAGATGTCCTCTTCAAATCCTCCATATGATTGTAAAGTGAAGCCTAAGTAGCAAAATTCATGACAATGTGGCACCAGATGATTTTCTGTTTTAAGTAAATCATCCTCAAAGCTATCATGTTCACTAAAGTTGTACTCCATATATTTCGTTTTTGTTCTGCTAGTTTTCAAACCTCAACTCTAAGGCTTTTTCCAAAATTTCACTTTATCATTTATTTAGTCCCTTGTGGGGCTATGAGTGCCACATGGCCCACATCATCCGCAAATAATATGCACCATAGAATCTCTTCTTGTATGTTTATGGTTAATGTATCCATGGTCAAAGTAAACAAAAAAAAGCTCTAGGCAGATCCTTGATGCAGCCCAATTCCACCAAAGAGCTCACTTTTCTCTCCACACCTTTCATGCATGTCTTAGATAACGTTAATATATAAGTTCAGAATGCATTTCTTTATCAAATTTCACCAAATTATATGTCTCGATATTCTATCATACGCCTTCTCCAAATCAATAAAAATCATATGTCCCTATCCGAACTTCTCCATAAGTTGCCTCACTAAAAAGTTGACTTATGTTGTTAATGTTCCAGGCATAAATCCAAACTAGTTTTATGATACACTTGATTTCTGTCTTAGTTATTTTTCTATAATTTTCTCCCTGAGTTTCATAGTCTAGCTCATAAGTTCAATGCCTCGGTAGTTAGCCCCATTTTGGATGTCTTAATGCATTCATTTTATCTTAATGCATCCTCTGATGGTTCCCTCTTAGTGCAAATAAAAAGGAATAATTGGAAAAGAGCAAAGGCAAGCAGCATAAGAAGGTCCGATTCTATTGTTATTTACTTTACAGAATAACATAGCAGCTTGAAGATTTTGTGAGCCCATGCAGCCACCAAGAACTTTGTCATATAAAGAAGCTTAAATCACCCATGACAGATAAGCTAAATCGAAAGTAAATAGGCCTTAGAAACTATCATGAATGAAGGGATTTTACTTGCTCCATACGTAAACTTGTGGAGATGAATTTTCAGCACTTCCTAAGGCCCAAAAGGATAGAATGAAGATAGTTGAAAGTATGCACTTTCATCTATATTTAAGTAGAAGTGCAACAGGCAAAAAGTGGTGTTTTAGGGAGATTTAAACCATCCCATATACTGGTTACAATATCAACCATTTTTTTTAGTTTTAATGGCTGATATTAAAGTTCATCAATTGGATGGGCATGTTTCTTTGGGCTGAGATATTTTCAAATGATGGATTGCGACTTGGACAATTTAGATTCATCCCAGATATGCGCTACATGGCATACTAAGTTGCTATCATGAAGGTCCAACAATTGCTATGAAACTGGTCGAGTTTTCAGGAGGATCCTACCCTCTGCAAGTTGGAGAGCTTCATGTGCAATGCTTGAATGATAACAATGATGCTTTCATGCATAGTTGTCAAAGCCACGCTATAGCCTCGCTATGGCCTCGCCATGACGAATGGCGATTGAAAACATCATATATAACAAAATAGCCATGATGGCTAAATAGCGACGCCATAGCGTCGCCATGGCGAACTAGCATATTGCGTCGCTATGTACGCTATTTTATTTTTTGGATAATAGTGCATAATACATATAAGTTATGATATTTTTATAATATATAAGTTACAAAAGTTAACTTACAAATCACAAAACCTCAACTTATAAGTTACAAAATCCTCGACTCTCTCTCTCTCTCTCTCTCTCTCTCACAGAGCTACTAACACCCAAGAGTCGCCGAAACCTCAAATTATTTATATTTCATATTTATTTATTTATGCTTACCATGTTGCCTCTTGCAAGTTTGTTGATGTTCCAATTTGATTTGTATTTATTGATATTTGTTTATTCCTAGAAAATGAAATCCTAAATATTAAGATCAAAGTATGATGCTTTAGTAGTTGAATTTTTTTCTTCCTATATTTTTTTCTTATATATAAAAAATATAAAAAAATACTATTAATTAATAGATAAATTTTTTTTTTTTTAATTACAATAATAAATAGTCTCACCATGGCTTCGCTATCGTCACGGCATAGCGTAGCGAGCCTCTTAGCCATGACCTCGCCACACCGCTTTAACTACCTTGCTTTCATGAAGGGGATTCCTAGACCACTTCCGCACACATTCCTATTCTTTTGAAGAACCTTGATAGGATGGGGGAGGGGCCTAGTCCTTTTAGATTTGAAAATGTGTGGCTAATGATTGAGAAGTTCAGAAGTCGAGTGGAAGAGTGATCTGGTGGAAGGGTCGGCAATGTATATTTATCCAGCAAACTGAGGAACCTGAAGGGAAAGATAAAACGGTGGAATGTGGAAGATTTTGGAAATGTTTGTAAAACAAAGGAGTATTTGTTTCCATAAATTCATGCGATGGACTTGTTGGAAGAACAGAGACCCTTATCAAAGGAAGATGATGAGATTAGAACGACCTTGAAGATGAGTTACAGTGAAAAATGTATTGAGGAAATGGTTGTAGACGAAAGTCAAAAGTTCATTGGTTAGAAGCAGGGGATAACGACACAATTTTTTCATATGATTGCAAATAGTAGGAGTAAAAAAAACTTCATTGGAAGCTAATTGTTGAAGGGTAACAATATGTAGACAAAAAGGAAATTGGGGACAAGATTGTAGACTTCTATGAAAGTCTTTACACAGACGAGCGGTGGAATAGACTTGTATTGGATGATCTTCCTTTTAAATCTATATCACATGGCCAGAGGGTTTGGCTTGAGTATATATAAAGAGGAAGAAATTAAGGATGTTGTCATGAGTGCACGCAAGACCAAAGCCATTGTCCCCGAAGGCTACACGAGTGGATTTTTTCGAACTTTTTGGGACCTGATAAAGGAGGTGATCAACTCTTTCAAAGAGTTTCTTCATATTGGGTAGATAAGAAAAGTATGAATGCAACTTTTTTATCCCTCATAACGAAAGTAGAAGGGGTTATTGATATGAGGGATTTCCGACCTATTAGTCTTTTGGGAGGAGCATATAAACTGCTTGCTAAGGTATTAGCAAATCTCCTAGAGTGTGCCATTAGAGATGTAATTTTAGTGCAGTAGGGAGCTTTTATTCCTCACAAGCAAATTTTGGATGTTATGGTTTCGGCTCATGAGGCTGTGGATGTTATGCATAGGAATAAGATATCGAGGGTGATCTTTAAGAGTCAACATGGAGAAAGTCTGATAGAATGAATTGAGGCTTCTTGCATATGCAAAGTAGGTTGGGTTTCAAAGAGAAGTGGAAGTTCTAGATGAGAAGTTGTTACTCTACAACTAGGTTACAACTAGGGTCTCAGATGGTCAATGGGACCTTGAAAGGCTTCTTCCGCAGCTCCAGAGGTCTTAAGACAAGGAGATCCACTCTTCCCCGTCTTGTTTAATATGGGGGGAGAGGCCCTTTGTGGTTTGCTTCAGATATCAACTTTTTTGAGATGCTTTTCTAGTGTCAAAGTCTGTAGAAGGGGGCCAACTATCACTCATCTGCAGTATGCAAATGATATCATCGTTTTTTGTGGGTTGAATGATAGTGAGGTGGATGCAGTGGAGATGTTCTAACTATTTATGAGGTAGTTTCTGGATAGGAAGTCAATTTCCATGAGTCGAAATTATCGGGCATTCGATTGGAGAATGGTCAGCTGGAAAGTCTAGCTATGACAGTGGATGCTTTGATGAACATTTTCCGATAATGTATCATGGTTTACCCTTGGCGATTGGTAAATTAGAAGCCAGACTTTGGGATCTGATAATTCGAAAGGTCCAGAAAAGGTTGTCGGTGTGGAAAAGAGGGTTACTAAGCAAAAGGGGAAGACTTATGCTGATTAAGTCTACCCTATCCTTGTTACCCATTTATTATCTCTCTATGTTCAAAGCCCCAGTGAAAGTTATCAAGCCGCTTGAAGGGATCTTTAGAAACTTTTTGTGGGAAGGAGGTTGATGAGGACATCAACCGATACGCTTTGTATGGAAAGCATAAGAAGAAGATTCAAAGCAAAGGAGAAGAAGAAAGTAATTGGTAATGTCGTCATTGACGGACGTCCATGGGATTTAGGACGAACGTCCGCCAAACTAAGCGTCTCTGGAGTTTATCGCACAGACATCCATGATAAAAGCATGGACATTTGTGATTAAGACCAATTCTGATCTTGTGTAGGCTCATCGAATTTTAGGCAAAAACTTGTCATTTAGAGTTTTAGATGTTTTAGGAATTTCTTGTTTCGAATTTATTGATTAGTTATGATTTCTTAGCTTATAAAATGCCTTGTAAACACAATTTAAGATAGTTGATTAATTAATGAATTAAGAGCTTGCTTTTGTGCAAACCCTAGAGAGCTTGAGAGGAGTTTTCACCCGAAAGAGAGATTCTTTCAAACTCGGAGAGTGAATCTTCATTTTATCGTGTAGATTGGTGCAAAACTGGCGTACATTCTTGGTGTGAAGCCTTGGAACCCTTATCTTTTTTTTTTTCTATCTTCATAATTATTGTCTGGTATATTATTTTTTTATTCTTTTTTATAAATAAATAAAAAAAATTCAAAATCCCTAGTCGGTTTGTTGCTAGAATATTTGTTTCATATTTTCTTATTTGATTCATCCTTTGATTATCCCTTGATTAAATTAAAGCCTTCGGGCCTTTGGTTTCTTCAAACCCTAGAGGTGTCGGGAGATGATACCAAAATTGTCACTTGTTGCCCAAAACTAAAACGAAACTCAAGTTCCTTCATCGGAGCTGTTTTTCTAGATCGGGAAATTTTAATGCATGTGAACGCTAAAATTGAGTTAGCCTAATTGTTTTAATTAAATTTATTAAATTACTTTATGTGGCTAGGTAATTTGAATATTTCCGCTATTCAATTTAATCTGAAATTAATCTTAAATTCGCATAATTAGGGTTTTAGCGTTTGTCCTGCATCAGAGGTGGTCCTAAGAAGTTCGACCTCATTAATTAGGAAGTTTGTTGCTTTTCCAAACAAGACGGGGGTCTAGGGATAAAGGAACTTGGACAAATGAATGAGGTGTTACTGGGGAAATAGATGTGGAGAATAGGGAATGAAAAGGAAGGTTAATAAATTGTGGTGGCAGGTAGTGTGCAACAAGTATGGGAGGGATAGAAATAACTGGGGTATAAATTTTGAGGGGGGGGGGGGGGGGGGGCAAAGGGGTCGAGCTGGTGGAAGGGAGTTAAGTCAGTTTTGGAGAATTGTAACGGGGGATGGGGAGGGAGAATCAGGTTCTGTCATGACAGTTGGATTGGGCACAGGTGTCTTAGGAAGGATTTTCCTCTGATTTTCAGAATTGCTGCAGATTCTGAGGCTAATGTTTCTCAGTTGGTTGAGTTCCAAAATGATGCGGTGGTGTGGAATATCAGTACTAAAAGAAGGTTTGAAGTAGAATGAGTTGGAGTATTGTAGGCTGATAGGGGTCTTGTCTTCAACTAAGACATACCATCTCAATATTGACTGCAGAATTTGGAGGTTTCATAACAAGGGTTTGTTTACTGTTAAGTCTTTCCACAGATTCCACTTCAAACAATCCCTAATTAGGCACGAGCATAAAAGCTGTGGAGAGTTAAAATTCCCTAAGATCGAGTTTTTTAGTTGGACCATGGCTTTGAGCAGGATTCTAACTACAGATCAGTTGAATAAGAGGGGTGTTCTGGTGAGAAATAGATGTGTTGTATGTTTACAGGAAAGGGAATCAGTGGATCATCTCCTTATCCATTGTTGGATTGCTAGGGAAATTCGGTATATGGTGTTGAACTCATTCGGAGTTAGTTGGGTGTTGCCAAGGAGTTGCAGACAGATGATGGCCAGCTGGAGCGGAGTTAAGTTCACGGGTATTAAAGACATGTTTTGGAACATTACGGTCTTTGCACTTTTGCAGTCATGTGCATTGTTCGGATAAAAAGGAATGACAATTCTTAGGAAGAAAAGACGGCCGGTGGTCATGAATCACTTGTAGTGGGTCAGACTGTCGGTTTCTAGGGAGGAAAGGGAGCAAAAATTTCATGGATAACTGAGAGAGCCTGGGGTAAACCTAAATTTTCCTTCTGCTTTCGGAAGGTGCACAATGTGTGTTTTGGGCCGTCTTTAGGCTGGGGTTCTTGGGGGTTTCCTTTCTTGCAGCATCTCACTGCCTCCTTGTATTATTTGTGTCTGGTCTTTGGCCCTTTTAATGCATTTTCTTGATTACCGATACAAAAATGGTAAGAAAGGAATTTTGGTCAAAGTTTTCGACTTGTAAAGGTATCATCCCATCAATCAAATAAGAGTATTTAAAACCGAGACACCAAATAAGAGCATTTAGGAATATCTGCACTGCATCTCATGAATGGTTCTTTTCAAGTAGCTTGCAATATCAGGCAAGGAAAAAAATGTGGAAAGATAGTGCAAGCTGTCAATGCCAACAAATAATCATTTCCAATAAGAGGAATATAATGCGAAAACGTAGAATTTCTTAATCCCTAATTCTATCTGTCATCAATATGTATTGTTTTCTATCGTAGCACGATCATACGATAATGATAACCATGAGTTTATATATCTTTCAACACATTCGTGTGTATTCGTGTTTATGTTTATGTGTATGACAATACTTCACTATTATGTAAATAGACTACGATAGTCTACTGCCTTCTGTACAATAAGGGTTTCGATTTTTGTATCCGAAGATTCTTGCTGCGCAACTGATCGTTCCAGTGTTCACACTGTTGACTGCCTTGAATCAGATGATATAAGTCGCTTTTCTTGTCCCAATCTTTCACAAAACAGATCTTGAGGTGATAGCCTACATATTAGACGGTCAGATGTTGCATGTCGCACATCTAGGATCACAGTGTACCATGGTACGCCATATCACAATCACTTTAATATGTGAAAGATATCAGACGGTCAGATGTTAATCATCTGATTTGTAGATAATGATCTAGAGATCTAATGTGGAAGATTGAGACGAAGAACAACCTCTATCATCTGCTTCAAGACAGTCAACTGTGTGAACAGTGGAACCAATAATTGCACTGCGAGAATATTCGGTTGCAAAAATCGCTACCCTACAATAATTCTTAATTTGGGTTCAGTTGGTTTTTGTAGAGACAGATTTCGTGTGACTAAGATGATATAGGGTATGCTTGACCCTCTTGTGGGCTTAGTGACAAAGTTGACATTTTGGCTCTCCCGTCTCAGCAATTGTTTCTAGTTTGCAAACAGTTGAATACTTGATATTTGTTTAATTGCATCTCATATAAAAAAAAGGAGCTACAACATGCACACGCGATTTGTACCATGGCAAGTAGGTTAAAAAGAAAGACTTTTGGGATGTGTACCTCATGTAACACTATCTAAGCCGGCTGATTTGAAGGCCATCAAAGTAAATTTCGTTGATGCCAAAGATTGGCATGAAACGTGATCTATATCATCTGATGCAAAACAATAAAAGGCCATCATCTGATTCAATAGCTGACTGTAACAAATTCGATGATAGAGTGATATTTCATACCAATTTTTGGCCTCAAAGATCCTTAGATCATGGTCTTCAAATAAGAAGACTTGGATGGTGTTCCAAGTGACACAAATCTCAAAATAACACTCTTTTCTTTTTAACCATGCGCCATGGTACAAATCTGGCGTGAAAGTTGTACCTCCCTAAAAAAAATTGTAGTCAATATTATATCTCCAGAATTCTATGAAATAGGTGTACCATTTAGACATGACAAGCCAATTCATTTCTCAGCTATGCCCAATTTGCTTTTGATCACAGAGGGGCCGACCCACAAGCTATTGACAATGAAGGTAAAACGCCACTACAGCGTGCGAAGGAGTGTGGAACCATCAATGACGAAGATATTCTCTCTTTATTAGCAGACTCGAATAGATAGCATTGACAAGAGATCAAATAAAACAGGAGTTGTGTTTCCGTGTGATAATATATAATCATAAATTTGGGCTGATTCCCTGCTGTGGAGCAGTTACAAGAGGTTTTGGTTTAGAATATACCTGAATGCAAGTTAATAGCCCCATTCGAGAGTAACGGGCTTTTAACTATGATATGTAATCTAAGGTGTCTATCATTTAATGGGCTTTGTTTTTTTGGTTTGCAGTTGCAGGCATTGCTTTGTTGTACATTTCTTTCTGTCCTAGTGAGTTTCTTCGGTTTCTGAAGCCCTTGATCAAATTCCCAGGTTATGTTCAGATGATCATTAGAAAAATTTTAATGAAAAAAAAAAAAGAATCTATAATTTGAACTGTTGCTGAGAAATTGTGTTTGTAGAGAGAAAAGGAATTTGTGTCGTGTGAATACAGGGAAGGCTGAAGGGCAAGGGATCAGTAGTGGGACGGGGACGCAGCACATAGGTTAGGAGAATCCAACCCCTTACGAGCTCTGCCTGCGGGCCTTTTCATCCAACTCTTTGTTTATTATTATTATAAAGTTTGGACTTAATAGTTAGGTTGAGCTCATACCTAAATTTTTTAATTTTTTAGAGTCATTACTTGCACTCGGAAAGTTGGCCCTTGCACCAAATCTAAAGAGTCTTGGGTATTTTAGGGACGTGACATGTGAAAATGCAATTTGGGCTGTTTGATTTGAAATTCATGATCTATAGATCCCCACTGCATAAGATTGGAGTAAAACACCATATTTACCATCCAACTATTGAATTGACTACATTTAATAACATGATAAAGATTATATTTCGTGCTAATCTTGATTTGAAGTTCATGATTTATAGATCCCCAGTGCATAAGATTGGAGTAAAACACCATATTTATCATCCAACTATTGAATTGACTACATTTAATAATATGATAAAGATCATATTTCGTGCTAATCTTTTGCACTTAATATTTTAAATAATGGCCTTAAAATCAAACATGGTGTTTTCACATAGTAGATGGAGCCAAACTTACAAGTCTTTCTTTTAAATTCAGTGTAAGGGCCCACTTTCCGAGTACAAGCAATGACTCCCATTTTTAAACTAAGCCCCAAAACGTTTAACCCATTTTGGGCTCTATATTAACCTTATGTCTGAAGAAGCTCAATATATAGATGTGTCAGGCTTGAAGGCCTGACCTGACTAAACTTTTAGACATTTCTAGCCCCTAAAAAAGAGTCACGGTACTTCTATCTATGGTTTCGACTTGACCTGCAATTGCTCAACTTTTAATTGGACCTTATAACGCATGGCACGAGCGAGCCCTGTCCATTTATATATATCACGCCTAAGGTACCAGGCCAAAACCTAGGCGGCGAGGCACAACCCAAGATTGTGAAGAGATGATGGGTTTGATAACTTCATGAAACCTAAAATTTTAGGTTTGGCCTAATCTCAAACCTAGGAATATGGGATTAGAGCACACGCAAGGCCATGCTATCAAACCAGTTTCGTGCTACATTTCTCGGAGGCCAATACCATCTGAGAAGCTTAATAGAGAATATTACGATTAAAAGAGAGATACACATTATATTATATGTATTAAGGCTGAATGAGAGACATTATAATATATGTGTGTGTGTATTAAGGCGAAACCATCTACTGTCAGAGTCTGTTTTGGTATTGTATTGATGGGTTGGTTCTCGAGAGACCAATTCAACCTTTGGAACTCGACTGTTTCAGTCTCTCACAGATGGATTCAATCTCTCAGGGGGCTTCTTAATACATATCTAAAATGAATTTATATAGATAACTTGGACAGAAAATTTTTAAGCTAAATGTTTTGGCCAATGTTAAAAGGATACTTTTGTCATTCACGGTTTAGGTGGTGTGCAACGATTAAGAAAGGACTTAGGTAAATTTTGAAATGAGTATCATTATTTACACCTCGTAAAATTGTGACTTCACTCCATATCCTCGAGTCGGCATATATTGGTTGCCTGAATTATAGAATAGAGATCTTTTTTCAGCTCAATCTTCCACTCAATGGATGGATCTTGAGATCATAGGTGTATCATCAAACAGTAAAGTGACCCTATTCTTATGTGGCACACATCAAGCTCAAACCTAATTTTAGGACCACCTATGATCTTGAGATCCATTATATGAAAGATTGAGATAAATTAAATCTTCTTGGTCCGGTTCAAAGCAGTCATGCATTTCATGAGAAGATGGCAGAGATTGGCGGAGATTGTGTCTGGTTACAAGTTTACGTGATGTAAATAATTTTTCCCTTCTTAGAATGCCACACAGGTTTTAACAATTTTTATTTTTAAAGAACTTTAACAATGTGGTGTATCTTCCACCCAGAGGTATCAAACTCAATATCGGGTATTGGTCCATCTGAGACTGATACATATCGGCTGATAATCATCGATACCGTATCGGTCAATACTTATTTTTATTTTTAAAATAAACAAAAAATAGAAAAAAGTACTTATTTCGGTCAGTCGATACCCAGATATTATTGGTCGATACTGACCTGTATCAGTAAGATACCAATACCTGGATCGGGGTGGTGTCACTATCAGTTCTCGACGAAACTGATACCTATACGCATCAGCAAGAATCAAAATTTCGGCCGATAATTCAATTTATCAGCCGAATCATATCAGTTTCGGTCGGCACCAAAATGATAACAAAATGCAAAATTTCGGGAGATATTTCGGCCAGCCTGCAAAATCATATTTTGATCCTTGCGCATCGTTATGGACCGAGATTTGATATCATGCTTCCACGGTCCAACCCTGGGAATAAACGAAGATGGATCTGATGGATCTGGGGCCTCATCGCTATACTCGAGTGTACCAAACCTGGTCTTTTAATTACGTTCTCACGTGCCATTGGGAAAGCTCTCTGCTCTGCTCCTGTGCCAGAAAGGCGCGCCTCGCGTGCGCGCACACGTGCCAAGCAGCCAACATGCACAAAACCTTTTGTTAAGCAAACAATTGAAAATGAAATTAAAATGGAAAAGCGAAAAGTTATTCCCCCAAACGCTGCTTTATTAAACCCCACCATCACAAATAGCTATCAAAGCCTCGCTTCCACGCACAAATCTCAGGGATTCCTTATCAACGGTCTAGACTCATTTTCAGATCTATCTCACGGTCTCTAATGTGCCTTCCATTTCCCTTCTTTCCGCACGCAGTTCGATGTTTGGCTTTCGGCCTCGTGATCGCGACAGAGCCTGGCTGTCTAGCTAGCCGTGGCCAGATGACGTGGCCGTGGGACCCCCGCTATAAGGAAAAAAGTAAGGGCGGGAAATAAAAAGAAAAGAAAAGAAAAGAAAAGAAACGTAGAGAGAGAAAGAGAGAACAAGCCGAAGAAGGGGAGTTGGGAATGCCTTGCCTCCTCGTTTCTCTCTCTACTGGAGAAGTGTTTTTTGTGTGTATTTATTTAGTTAAATTATTCTGTTTTTTCTTCTACCAAGTTCCAACTCTCAGTCTGAGAGAAGGAGGAGAGAAGAAAACGGTAAGAAAGTTAAATATTTATATTTTCTGAGCGGCTGAAGCCTCTGTTCTTAGTCTGTAACATTTCGTTTGTATCTTTTACCGATAAATCGTTTTGTTTTCCTACTTCGAGTATCGGTTAAAACGGTAAGAAAAACGATTTTGGTTCTAGTTTGATCGATTTTCAGCTAAAACGCCTTCTCTTGCTTAATCTCTAGAGGTTTTTGAGCTAAAAATGGCTTCTCGCCTTCTCTAAAACACTCAAAACCTCCTCTCTTGTAACTTTTCTCTTCTTTTAATGGAGAAGAGAATCCCTAAACCCTATTTGAACAGAATAACCCTAGTTCTTCTACTTCTCTTCGTCTTCTACTTCCTCCAAGTCATCCAATGTCGAGAAACGACGAGAAAAGATCTCCAGAGTCAGATTCGTCATTACGATGTCATCTATACCCAATCACCGCCGTCCCCTCCTAGGGTTTCCGAATTCAATCACCGCCTTTGTCGAATCTTCCTCAGTGTTCTCTTGGGAGCGTTAACTGGATTCATCACTACAGTTGTTTTAGGAATTTTAGTCAAATTCTTTATTCAATACATGAACACAACCCCTATTCTCAAAGGCTCGGTCGTTTTTACCCCCGAAGTGAGCCCCAAAACCCTAGAATTGGCCTTATCTAACGATCCCCAATTGCTCGGCTCGAGTCCTAATGGAAAATACTACAAAGCTGTGCTGGATAATGGACTCACTGTCGCTGTCAAGCGGCTCGAGCCCTTTGAGAATGGAGAAAATTCAAATTCGCCACAGAGCAATTCGGTGAAGAGGGTGATACAACGGGAACTCGAAGTGCTGGCTAGAGTAAATCACAGGAATGTAATGAGCTTAAGAGCTTATGTTCGTGAAACCGATCGGTTCTCTTTGGTTTACGACTATGTTCTTAATGGCAGTTTAGAGGATGCGATGAAGAGGGTTCGATCAAATCAGATTAAGTTGGACTGGGAAACGAGGCATCAGATTGCGGTTGGAGTGATCAAGGGGTTACGATACCTACATTTTGAATGTGGACCGAGGGTTTTGCATTATGATTTGAAGGCATCGAATGTGTTATTGGATGGAGAATTCGAGCCGAGGTTGAGCGACTGTGGGTTGGCAAAGCTCATGCCTAATGTGGGTAGACCGGCCTCGGCCACAGGGGGTTATGTTGCTCCAGAGTGTTTGCAGAGTTGCAGGTATTTTTCTAGAGAATTCGAATTCGATGATGAGCATGAGTTTGATTTTAAGATTTTTTGTCGTTATACCCACTAGGGGTTGGCGCAGTTTGTAGGGGACTTAGGTTTGTTACCAATAGGTGTCGGGGTCTCCCTTCTGCAATAACAGGATGCCCAATCGGTGAGGGCGAGGGCATCCCTTAGGGATTAGTCCAAGCGTAAGCTTGGGAGTAGCCGAAGTTATCCAAAAAAAAAAAAAAAAATTATTGTCGTTATAATGAATTGAATGTGTTTGATAATTAGGAATCATGCAATTGGGGCTTGTTAAGAATGTGTATTTATGTATTGTTCTTTTATTTGTGTATTTTATATGTTCGTTCCCCATTAAAGGAACCTGTGTCGGTGTTTGATAACTCCCCCTTGGGTATCATTCAAACTCATGCTGGGAGGATTTCCAGTAGCCTTTTCTTCCCTAAAAAAAAAGTACTGCCCAGGCCGGGTGGGGGTATTCTCAGTCAGCAAAGCCTCACAGCCAGCTCTTGACTCCCTTTGCTTCCCCTTCTGTATCACACTATCTTGTAGCTCAGACTAGAAATTGGGTTCAGTTAGATTGTTCGAAGCTGAGCAGATGGTATTCTTTGAGATTGTCCTTTCTTAGTTTCTTTGTGTATTTTGTGTTTTGTTGAGATCATGAAATATGGAAAAACCCTCCATTTTCCCAAAATGTCGGGTCACCGACCTATTATGTTGAGTCTCTAGTTCGCAGAATGAAACTCTTTTTGTACATTGATCTGTGATTCTTCGATCCCTCTTGTTGGGTCCTCTCTATTAACTAATTTTTGGATCCCATATATATTATGACATGAATCAGATTGAATTTCTTTTTTAATCTCTAGATGAGCCATGACGTACCCTAGTTTATCAACCATCCTTGGGGAGAGAGGGAGAGAAAGAACGGGGAGACACATAAGTAAAGAAAGCATCGTATCGCTAAAGAAGATAGAGTCATGCTGGGAAAGAGATTAAAAGAAATGAAGAGTCACTCACCTTATGTTATGAAACAGAAAGCATGTATAATTGTTTTTTAATTGGTTCTCTTTATCAAAATGCTATTAGGGGTGCATGATGACCTTAAATTTCTTTTGAGTATAGAGATCAAGCAATTCAAATCAAATATAGTGTGTTTTTTACCCTGTTTTTTCTAAGCTGTAAGTTAAGAGGTATTGTGTTGTTTTATACATGTATCCCCATGGAAGAAGCTATAAATAAATTGATTGGTGAAATTTTAGGGATTTGATTGGCTAAAAACACACATGCTTGAGTTCTCTGTTTACCTTATGTAATTTTTTTCAGTTTGAACTGTTAATTTGTGTACTATTGTAGAGAATTCAACCTTCGAATGTACAAGTTTAAGGTGTTGGATATCTAGAAATTGAATTCTAATTCTTTGGAGGAGAATATGTGCAATCGAGATTGTTTAGGAAAGGGTGTTCTTGAAATCTTTGTTTATTTTTTTTATGCACTGTTTGAAGTTGGTCCATTGTTAGTAAGTGGGTTTTTCTCTTATTTCAACAGGTACACTGATAAGAGTGACATTTTCAGTTTCGGGGTTATTTTGGGCGTTTTGCTTACAGGGAGAGACCCCCTAGACCCGTTCTTCACGGAGGTTGGCGGGGGCAGTTTGGGGCGGTGGCTCCGGCATCTGCAGCAAACAGGGGAGGCACGCGAAGGGTTGGATAAGAGCATTTTGGGTGAAGAAGGAGAAGAAGATGAAATGCTAATGGCAGTGAGAATTGCCGTTGTATGCTTATCGGATTTGCCGGCAGATCGGCCTTCGAGTGATGAGCTGGTTCCCATGCTCACCCAGCTACATAGTTTTTGAGTGCTTGTACTTGTAGTAATTGAAGAGTTTGATTAATTTTGCATTTTCGGGCTTTGATTTTAGTGTAAATAGATGTTTTTTCGAGTTTTTTTTGCTCTGATCTCTTTCGATATACTCTGTCTTGCTGTTAGTATAAAGGATAAGGCTAATTTGTAAAGAGCAACCTTGATTTATAATGAAGAAATTTTCACATGCACAGGTGTTGAAGCAAAGGGAACATGTGAATTATTGTGTTGGTGGTGGGGTCTGTTGTGATGTCTTTTATTGGAGATGCTCTTTTCAAGTCATAGGCTCCTCCCTGGGTCTGAGGACTGTTGATGTTTTGGTTTTATTTGGTTGGGAAAGGAAAATGAGTGAGATAGAAAATGGGATTTTGGATTGATTTGTTAAATTTTATCTATTGAAGGGACAAAACCATGGAGGTGATGGGTCTATAATAGGATACATCAGGGTTGACCTTGGTTTATTGGGATGATGGGGTCCATGAGTGTTTTTCTCCCTTTGAAAAGGGCTACCCACATCTTATAGCCCTTAGATCATTTGAAAGAACTACAAATCTTTAGATGAACACCTTGGTTCAACCTTGAGATCATAGGCACAAAAGTTTGGCCACTTTTTGAAAAAGTCATAATTAAGGCCTTATTTGATAACATGAAAATGTAATTATATATAGGTGGAAATGAAATTTAGTTTTCAATTTTTGTTGTTTGATAGTTATGTAAGGAGATGAAAATGAAATTAAGCGGGCCACCCTTGAAAATTGAATTTTCATACGCCAAGTTATTTTAGAAGGAAACTATTTCAACTTTTTAAGTGCCTGATATTGAGGTTCTCACTAACAAAATAATATTTTTTTGTCATTTTAAATATAAAGTTACTTGTAAAAAAATTAAAAGCAAAAAAAATTATCTTTTGATTTTTAAAAAGTAACTTCAATTCTTATAACCATTATATTAGTACGATCACTATAACTATCACATGATCTACATCATACACTTTTTAGCTAATATTTGACTTTGGTCAAAGTTTGAATTTTAATCAAACTTTAAAAGGATTTATGAGTTATTTAAAGTTCTGACTTTTGATGAGACTTTGACTATTAAAATATGATAATAAGTTATAAGTTAGAAATATATTATCAATTTTTTAGGGGTCAAAGGTTGACATTAAGGTCAAACTTGAACTTTTAATTAAAGTTTTACTTTTTATTAAATTTTTACTCTTATAATTTGATGGCGAAAAAAAGATATTGTCGTATTGATTTATAAAGTGATATTAGATTCTTAATTTTATTAGTTAATAGTTTGACCTTTAGTCAAACTTTGACTTTTGGGCAAACTTTGACTTTTACACAATATTTATTTTTAGTCAAATTAAAAACCTGCTTATAGATAGAGTCTACTACTACATAAATTTATATTGTATCAGTGCAATTTTTCTTTGATCAAAGTTTGAGTTTTTGTCAAAGTTTGACTTTTTGTTAAAGTTCGATTTTCTATAAAAAGTTACAAATTTTAATTAGTGAAATATTATAATTAAAAATATATATCACTGTTTTAATTTGTCACTATAAAATACATTGTTTTAGTTTTATTGATCAAAGTTTATCTTTTATTCAAATTTTGAAAAGTGTATCTTACCGGTAAATAGCGATTATTACTGTGTTATTTATAATTTGGTAATATAAATTTTTATCACTAAAAATTTAATATTTAGTCGAACTTTAACTTTATAACACAATTTGATTTTTTCGAAATTTTGTAGCCCTAATAAGGTTATCATTTTGCTAAATTCTTATTTTATAGTACATTACTAAATTTTATTTTACTTTTTAGATATTTGGTCAAAGTTTGACTTTTTTTAAAGTTGATATTTAGTCAAATTTTTTACTAGTGTAACCTAGTAATAGATATGAATACTGTTATATTAATTTGTAGCTTGGCAGTACATTGCCAAATTTTCTATTAGTCAAAGTTAAAAAAATTTGTCAAATTTTCAACATGTAACCTTACAGTACACACTAGCATTTACTATGTAACTTTGTATAGTAGTCTTAAAAAAATTTATTAATCAAAGTTTTACGTTTGATCAAAGTTTGACTTTTATTAAAAGTGAATATTTAATCAAATTTTGACTAGTATAACCTAACGATGTATATGAATACTGTTATGTTAATTTGTAGTTGAACTTTTGTAACTTGTTGGTGCATGATAAAATTTTCTCTTTGTCAAAGTTGAAATTTTGTCAAAGTTTGACTTCTATAAAAATTTAACTTCCTTTCAACGTGTAACCTTACAGTAGATACTATCATTTACAACTTTGTTATTTAGCCTTACACATTTTTATTGATCAAAATTTTAAGTTTGGTTAAAGTTGGACTTTTCAAACAGTGACTTATATAACTTGATAATAAATAAGGATTATTATGGTGTTAATTTATAACGTAATGAAATACCCTTAAAAAATTATTAATTAATATTTTATTTTGATCATGATTTTGATAAAAAATAAATAATAATAAGTCAATCTATAACTAGTACAACACAAAGTAATAAGTTAGGTATTTTTCTAAATAAATTATTTTTTTCTTTTCTCACTAAGTATTTGTTTAAACTAACTTCTAATTTTATAAAAATAGAAAATATATAATCCAAACTTAAAAACTCATTTTTCAAATTATTTTTTAAACATACTAATCAAACAAGAGAAATCAATTTTCAATAAAAGTCATTTCTCAAATACACTAATCAAATAGTAGAAAATTCATTTCTAGAGGAAATCAATCAGGAAATTGATTTCATTTCCTCTTTGGAGTTTCCTTGCTATCAAATAAGGCCTAAAACACAACTTTTTCGTAAAAAAATAAAATAGTAAATCTATTATAATCTGCTCTTTTTTTTTTGTAAAAGTTCCAATTACTTGAAACGTTGCAAATATTGTGATTAATTCTTGACTTTCAAGAAATTTAGACTTATCATTTTTCTTTTATATTTATCGTAATTCTTAATTCTCTTTTTGTAAAATCTTTTATCATTTTCGAAACTTTTTCTCAAATTATCTAATTTTTTGCTCACTCTTTTTTGAATTTCTCCTTGGGGACCTACTCCTGAACTCCTTAGTGACTATGCTTTAGACTTGTGGAATCCGATTTTTGAAGAGGATTTTGGAGCTAAGATGAATGGGGAACAAAAAATTCTAAGAGTAGATCTTTTCGTAATTATTTATAATATGTAAGCCAGAGTTCCCGGGCTGACATGAAGCCTGGGATCTCGGCGATAAGCAAGTGTCAGCTGTTTCTGATGCTTCTCAGCCTCAGGATCCCTCAAGATATATGAAATATTGATTACATGACCAAGAAGGATGGGTACCAAATGGAACCCAATCTAAACTGTTAGTCTAACAGGCTTTGCGTGAAGAAGTTTTGTCATTTTTCACTCACTCTAGTGGCTTTAGTTTTAAATGCATTTTGTCTCCACTATTTGGTGTCAATTCTCACCAAGCTCTGGTCCCCAAACCCCTCTCTCTCTCTCTCTCTCTCCCTCTCTCTCTCTCTCTCTCTCTGCATATGCATGAGATGGTACATGCACGTGAGATGCTACAAAAATCATTCATTTATTACTTTAAAACTTTAAAGAGTACCTTTAAATCCACCGAGAGAATATTTGAGTTCACACGCTGATACACATTGACTCTATAAATCAAATTATTGAGATCATTTATCCTCTCAATCATTCACTCGTTGGTTCTTGAGATCATGAGCGTACCAGTAGATGATTAGTGTTTTATTTCAGGTGACACACATCTAAAATAAGTGACCTTAACGTCATGTCCAAACTCAAAATTAATTTTTAAGGTCACTTTTTTGGGTGTGTAGCACATAAGATAAAAAATAAACCCGTCTGATGGTACGCCAATAATCTCAAGATTCATCTTGTGAAAGATTGAGAGGATAACCTTCTTCATCGTCTGATTTTACGTAATTAATGTGTTTTAGTGTGGGTGAATTCTAAGATTTGGTGGATGGATTTAAAGGTTCTCAACTCAAAAGTATGTTATTATAGATGGAAGAGTGATATCCTCTGCCTCCCTGGTCTTCCTCTCTTTCATTTCTTTTCTAATTCTATGTAGAAATATACATGCCTCTTGGCAGGGATTTAAAGTTTGGCATATCGGTTGTGTCCCAGGCAGATATGTATCCGATATATCGGATACATATAAGGCCAAACCGGCCGATATTCAAGCACATCTTTATTTCTAAAATAATAAGAAATATATAAAAATATAATATATTTCTTTGCATAAGGGCATTTTTGGTATTTTATGTGAGTCATATCCGAGACATATAGTTTGATATGGCCCAATATTTGACCTCATAGAATTGGGTGGATGAGGCCTAACCCGATACATGTTGATCCAAATAGATGCATTGTTTGCAAAACTTCCAGCTTTTATTTCTATGTCATGTACAAAAATGAATTGCTTGTTGAGGGTTTTGTCTGGTCCAACCTGTTGGACTGTAAATGGGGTTCAACTGATTTTAAAGAGGATGTCAACTTACAAAATTTAAAAGTCAAGATTTCCTTGCATCCAATGGTTCCAAAATCAGCTGAACAAGTCCTAATAAGTACATGGGGTGCGAAAATTGACAGAAGTTCATTTATTATTTTTACAAACAGCTTGGACTATCAATAACGTGGAGAAATTTTATGTCGATAAAGACTAATTTTACTAGGACTCGGCTCTCCTGATTGTCATTTAATTATCATTTTAGTATTTAATTAATCTTACACTAGGTGTAAAATGTGAGCAGTCAAAGTAATAGCTTATATAGTGAATGACAATGAGCCAAAAGCTCACACCTTTTAAGAGATTTGAACCATTGGATATGTGCATTCCAAGACATATTCCAACATTAACCATTGCTCACATTTTCTAACAGCAGATATTAAAGTTTACCAATTGAGTCCTTGAGCGGGCACGATTCTTGACCGAGACATATTCCAATGACGGCTGCCACTTGTACTGAGATCATTTGAGCACCATTTTGATTTTTAAACATTGGTAAAACCTCATTATCCTTTCCACTATTATATATTAGTAGTAGGTGACACGTGATATGCACATGGAGAGAAAGAAAGTGACCTATTTTCGGTTATTTTACTAATTCTATTGAAAACAAGAAAAATGGAAAATTCTAATATTTTCTTCCATAACTCCCCATGGATGCTTTGTTCTGTGAGCATTTGTTATGGCAAATCGCACCCATAACGCTCTCATTTTATTCCCAAAAAGTCTCCACCTATTAGATTCCCAAAAGTGAAATAAAATGAAATGGCTATTTGCAACTTGTATTAGTTTCTTTTAAAAAACACCATTGATGCCTCGTAATGGCGAAGACTGGGATCCAGGCACTTGCAGTAAGAGAAACGTGTGGCTCTGACCTCCAAACTAATACCCCAGCAAATTCTCCACTGAACCAATTGGAGATCAAAAGTAGTTCTCTTTCTTAGTGTAGTTTGTCCGAATTAAACGAAAAAGAGACCCACACAAGTAGAACAGGTTCCATTGCTGATGATATTTCTCACATGGGAACCCTTTACATCAAATTTAACAAGTTTAAACCCTTTGACTGCATTGAATAAGACAATGGAAATCTCTTTCGTCCTATTATAAATCTTTAAATCATGAGCCTACCCTCATATGTTCAAATTGTGATTCCAAATGACACCCATCTCGAAAAGTGATTCCGAACCATGTTTGATGCATGCACTTTATCATGTTTCCCTCTGGGAATCAAAATTGAACCGTCTGGTTTGGTTCAGACTATGCATCCCGACACAACCCTTAGGCTGCGTTTGGGAACCGTCATTTGAGGGGTTGGATTTAGATTTGGGTGGTGCAAATCCAAATCTCTTGTTTGATTGCTAATTTTGAGCCTTGGATTTGGATTTGCCAAATCCCAATCATTTTACAAATCCAACTCAGTACCTAAAAAATTAAGGATTTGAAATAATCTCTCCAACGGCTTTCTCTTGTTAAGATTTTTGTTCTCTCTAAATTCTCTCTTGCTCTCTCTCATAGTATCTCTCGCTCTCTCTTTCTGTCTCTAGCATTCTCTCTCCCTCAGTCTTTCTCTCTCCAGATCTCTTCATTTTTCTCTTATATTTTGTGTTTTCTCACTCTAAATTCTCTCACTCTCTCTTCCCCTCTCTAAGGCCTTGTTTGATAAAACTCATGGAAATGGCTTTTTTTTTTTTTTACTTTACATGGGATTGTAAATAAAATAATTCATGGGAAGTTTTATTTTTAAAATTTTACAATTGTTTGATTTTATATTTTTCAACTGTTTGATTACATTGTGCAAAATTATTTTCCTAAGGCACCATTCTTCACACCATGTATACCTGTAACTTCACCCCATCTCGTCAGGCCAAAATACATTAATCACTTTGAATTAGAACATGAAATTTTTCTTTTTTGTCCCAACTTTTTACAAGATGAGTCTTGAGATCATAGGCATACACTTAGATAGTTAGTTTTTTATGATATACCCATGATCTCAAGATGCATCATGTGGAAGATTGGGATAAAAAAACAATCTCCTTTGTCATATTCAAAGCAGTCAATGTATGTTGGCCGGAGGAGATGGAGCGAGGTTACGATTTTACAGTGCAAATAAATGGTACGATTATGAGGTGAGGTTGCTTTGAATCATTTGGTAAAGATTATCCTCGGTGCGGATCTTTTCACTTATGATCTTTAGATCATGGCCTTCAAATTAAGTGGCTTAGATGGCTGGGTTATATTTATTGGTATCGCTGTTTATGGGTACCTCTGTTCACGTCCATACGATCTCTGAAAGCACCCACGTCTCACACCTATAGAGGTACCTACCCTATTATTCAAGGGGTTGAAAGTGGTTTCAGATATACACGTTTTCTCTAAACGCATTCTTTGAAAGCGCCCTCGTCTCAGACCTCTTGAAAATCATTGATTTCTTCTAATTAGATGATAGAGATTGTGTTTCACCCCCAATCTTCCACACAATAGATCTTGAGATCATGGTGCACTGATCTAACGATCAATTTTTTATTCCAAGTGTTACAGATCCCCCAAAAATGGTACTAAAATCACATTTTGGTGTGATTTGTGCCATATGATTCAAGGGCCAAATTTTGGGGATACGTGACACATGGAATAAAAAATCGACCATTTGATAGGTTCATCATGATCTTAAGATCTATTATATTGAAGTTCAGGGTGAAAGACGATCTCTATCATCTGATTAGAAGGAATCAATGATTTACAAGGGGTATGGGACGTGGGCGCAAATAGAAGTGCACAAATCACAATAGATCTTGAGATCATAGTGCCGATCGTGATCAATTTTTATTCCAAGTGTCACAGATCCCCCAAAAATGGTACTAAAGTCACATTTCAGTGTGATTTGTGCCATATGATTCAAGGGCCAGATTTTGGGGATACGTGACGCATGGAATAAAAAACCGACCATCTGATAGGTTCATCATGATCTTAAGATCTATTATGTTGAAGTTCAGGGTGAAATATGATCTCTATCATCTGATTAGAAGGAATCAATGGTTTAGAAGGGGCATGGCACGTGGGCACAAATAGAGGTAGCTTTCGTTTTTTCCCGCAACATGGGCTAAAAATAGTTTCAGCTGATTTTTAGCTGAAAATATTTTATGAGCTATTTTATCATATTTCCCGAATAAGTGGGACCCACTGAGTTTCCCAAACGGCTGGAAATCCACTTTATGTAAAAAATCAAAATTTCCACGAGTTTTTTTAAAGAATTCGGATTGTCAAACAAGGCCTAAGAGTTTCTTTTTCTCTGTAAAATCTCTTGCTCTCTCTAAATTATCTCTTTTTCTCTCAAAGATTTTCTCTCGTTCTCTAATAACTTTTGTCAACTTCTAAATGGTTGATAGTTGCACCATGATCTCAAGATCTATGGTGGGAAATATTGGACCAAAAAACTATCTCTAATCGGTTGAATAACTCGTTACAAATAATGGTAAAAAAACCTCACAACAGAGATTGCACTGCTCAACCATCAGACAGTCAAATTTTAATTTCAAACGGCACATCCCAAAAAGTCAACATGATCATGGGCATGCATCAAACATGACTCTTGGAACAGATTTTCAAAAGGAATCAGGTCGGGTCGGCCAAAATTTTTACTAGGTTGCTATAAACCAATAAATTTCACCAACTAACAGTTTTCCGCTACCCAAATGAGAAATTTTTGCTACCCAATGAGAAAATGGCATTTGCCCGATCCGAGCCGTCGCCTAATAAAAAAACCCGACCCGAGCCGGCCAAAAAATCATATTTTTTATTATCTTTATATATATAATTAATATCGATCGACTAGACTTAACCCATCCTACTTTCTGCCCAACCCCGCCTAACCTCTAATTAAGTTGACTCGACCCGACCTGTCTCGACAAGTCAAGTTTATGTGCCCGACCTGAAAAAAAATTCGGCTCGAGTGAGTGGGGAATCGATTGACTCTAACCCATCTATAATCCTATTTGTGATTCATATATACTAAAATTTGGGTTATTAGAATTTAAATCTATATTTTTTTTATTCATCAAAATATATATATATAGTTTTTTTTTTTGTTTTTTTTGAAAAAAAAGTGCCTAATGAAGCTTAGGATAAATCCAAATACCCTCCACCATCCAAACAAGAGATTTTCAAACTCAAATATTTCAAATCCAAGATTTGAAATGCCTACATTTGAAATGCGTGGATTTACAATTCTTAAATTCAAGTGCTTGTTCCCAAACACATCCTTAGGTCAATGGTCAAGTCCCTTGGATAACATCTTCTTTGGACATGTGAAACTGTAATCTTACTTGACTCGAAAACTAATCTGACCATTGACTACTTTGAGTAAAATGATGGAAATCATTTACATCCCAATCTTTCACATAATGGATCTTAAGATCATGGTGTAAGATCTTATGCCCCCATTGAGCTACTATTCCGACCAAAATCAATTGATGATGGAAGAAGCACAATTTAATATTATAAGGCGTTACGAGAGCGTTTCGAGTACGGCACTCCATTGGGCCCGCGAGGGCTGTACAAGGACCCAACACATGGAATATTATTGAACGGTCAATGAGGCATGCATACCAAAAGGCAACGATAAATTCATGTTTAAGCATAATGTATGCCACATGATTTTTGGATTACCTTTTTGAGATATGTGCCATATAAAATCTGAATCTGACTGTTTGATAGTACTACTGAATGATTGCAAAAATTGACCTTTATGCACGTGTGCAAATAACGGTATTCATACAGGATAACGGCTTCTTGTTATTTGAAAATTCAAACTTCCTCTAGCAAAGCGATCCGTATACTTTGGAAAGATTTAAAAGCATGGATCAAAATACCTATCGGAAGTAGACGTGAACAATATGATACATTAAATGTACCATATCGTTCATTTGTATTGCAGATACCGGACGATACATTGATGCGATACAATACTGTTTCGATACGTATCGTCCGGCACATACTAATTTTTTGACCGGACGATACGTACCGATTTTCGGGTATTTTAACTCATGTTTAAAAGGCTTCATATCTATATGAGAGAGTAGGCCAATTTGGGAAGGCATAAAAATAAAGAACAAATCATGCTGCAATACCCTAAAAGGTACCTTTATTTATAAACCTAGATTCTTTCTTCTCAACCTCCATCTCAAACCTAGATTTTGTCTTCTCAACCTTGATTTCAAATGCTAAAACTGTTAAGACTTATTTGAATCACATGATGAGGTTGTTTTTCATCCCAATCTTCCACATGATAGACATTGAGATCATAGGCCTGCCATCAGACAGAGATGTTGATTTCATGTGACACATCCTAAAAAGTGAACATGATCAAGACGCATATCAAAGGTGGTTCTCAACTTCTCATATCACTCTTTTGGATATGCCCCATGTGAAATACAAATCTAACCATATGATGATAAGCCCATGATCTCAAATTCCATTGTGTGAAAAATTGGGATAAAAAAATCACCATCATCTAATTCAAAGCAGTTCACTATTTTAGCAAGTTAAATCGAAGTTGAAAGAAAGATTCTAATGTTATAAATAAAGGTCCCCTACCTTGATATGTAAGGGCTCTAATTGGTTTCGCTCTAGCATTTTGTTGCTTAAAAAGATCTTATTTGGACATTTTCAAAATATAGGTGCAATGGAGGGACAAGCGGCGCTCTTCTTCCCGTTGGTGGGAGTCATAACATTTACAGCCCCCAACACTCTCAGCGGCTTCAATCTACCCTCTCATGTCCTTTCTTCTTCTCTCTCTTTGTTTTATATATATATAGGAAAAGGTGTTCGGAGGACAGTCACCGTCTTCCAAGGTTCCAAGTAGAGGTCCATGTGGCATCGAAAACATTATTTGAATGCCACATGGACCTCGGGTGTATTGCTTAGATATATATATGGGAGCCAAGTTAGGTCCTCCAATGGAAGACGGTAACCATCCTCCAAGATCTACGTGGAGCTCCATGTGGCACCCAAAACATTTTTGGGGTGCCACATGGAGCACAGGTGAACAATTTAGATCAATATTAAAAAAGAAATATTGAAAATTAAATTTTAAACCCACAATTGACGCTTTTCATTGGTCTACATTTCACGATTCAAAAAATACACGGTGGAGATGAGTTTTTGATTTTTTTTTTTTTTCAAAAATGATCTAAGCAATGCACCCAAGGTCCAGGTGGCATCGAAACAATATTTTGAGTGCCACGTGAAAGGTTGGAGGATGGTGACCGTCCTCCTATGGAGGACAGATCCTTTTTCCTATATATATATATATGGAAAAGGCTTTCGTCCTCCATGGGAGGACGGTCACCGTCCTCCAACCTTCCACGTGGCACCCAAAGCACTTTTTGAGTGCCACGTAGACCTTGGGTGCATTGCTTAGATCATCTTTGAAAAAAAAAGTAAAAAAAATTAAAAACTCGTCTCCACCGTGTGTGTGTGTGTGTGTGTATATAAACTTAGGATATCTCAAGCTTACGTTTTGGACTAATCTCTAAGGGATGCCCCCGCCCTACCATGCTAGCGGCATTTCATGGATTACACACCTTACTATTGCAGAAGAAGAGTCAGCTCCTCAAGTTATCAACCACTTAACTTGGTTTTTCTCATTTTAAAATGCATGTGTGCTTCTGTAAATGTTCTTTTAGACATGGGCATCTCTGAATGTGATTCTATCCATGCATGAGTTTGAGTTGATTGGCCATGTGGCACATGATAAAAATAAAAATTACATTTATTTATTTTATTTTTCCCTCCATTTGATGGATCAAAGATAGGTAATGCCCAACAAACTTGGTGCATTGAATATGGGCACCTTTAACCATATTTAATAGTGGACATGCATCGGATTATATAGAGGTTACTCGATCGATTTTATCAAAGTTTTTGTGGCACTCGATCCTCGTGATGGATGTCACATAGTGCCCAGCTGTACCGGAGACAGCCTTAAGGGTTGCATCCGGACGCACAGTCCCAGGCATCTGTCAATATATACCAGCCATTGTAATGTTTTTTTTTTTTTTTTTAAATCTTCGGTTACATTGAATGGGTTCATGCATACATGGATGTAACATACCGGTACATGCTGGTACCTGTATGTAGTAGTCTAAATCATGGTCAAATATCCTATTCATGTGAGAAACAGGACTAAGTATGGACGTCATGGATTTTCACCAATAAGCCCGATACGTAGGAGCATGAGTACCAGGTTTCGAGCAAAATTGAGATGATGGTACATATGCATCGTCTTGCTCTTCGTGGACTTACGCTCATGATCGCATGATCTCCAGTGGTAAAAGATTGGTTCCAGAGAATTCAAAATGGTCAAAGCATGTCTCAAATTAATGGCTCATATGGCATGTTAGATTCACATGAAAGCCATCAATTTTAGACGGCACGGAAAGTGAATTCAAATCCATCACTGAGTCTGGGAAAAAAGTTTCAAACGAAAGCAAGGTGGGCACTTGAGCATTGCGCTGCCTTCATATTAGTGTGGAAGTTCTATAAAGTATAAACCATTTTTATGTAGGGACTAACTTTCAAACTTGTTAGTTGTTGCTATTCTCAGACTTGGAGCAGAAAACCAAAGCAATGCTAACACTGCTACAAGAAGATGGAGATTCTTTTGCTCACCGGGCCGAGATGTATGACAGGAAAAGACCAAAGCTAGTAGAAATGGTAGAGGCGTTTCAGAAATCATACTGATCACTAGCCGAACATTACGATCAGCTGAAATCAGAATTGACACTTGTTCGTTTGATTTCATCATCTTCATCAAACTCCTTAAAACAACTACAAAATTTAGATAACACTAGTAAAAATGCCATGGGAAGCAGTGTTGATTCCAAATTGGAGCCGCGTGTCACGGGGTACTTCTTTTCACCGAATAACACACCCGTGTGGCGTCTCGATGCCGCGTGCAACGAAGCCAGCCTAACCAACCATCACTCTGATATCACCCGCCTAGAGGACGGGAATTCCCTTTCACAGTTGCCTTCACTCGAGGTCAACCATAACAACGTATCGTGTCTCCTCACGACACGCATGTCAGTGCCTCGCTTGGCTTGCCCAGCTTCACCCAGTGCCCGACACTAGTTCCTCGCCCGCGACAATCGCATGCAGCTCCTCATGCTGTCCCATACCATACATTGATCACCAACATACTAAACCAAGTCCGCCATCGTGTGTGGCCCACACAACCAACACATGTCCATATCAGGCCCTCAGCTACCGTGCACCACAGTGTCCCACGTAGCTTACGAATGCCCCGAGGTTGCCAACCCATATACACCGCGACACGTAGCGAGAGCCCATATGGCAACCTCGCCTTGGGTGACACATGGCATCGCCATAGCGACGTTCTAGGCCTACCCTTCCAGACCTAGAAGACCCATGTGCCCTCCAGCAACGCAGGGCCCCGTGTGTAGGGAAATAACTCCACAGCTCCCCTCCCCCAAGTATGGTTTAAACACCAACTTGGGTCATCTTGGCACCACATCACGTGCCTTATTGCACCATGATGTCGCGTGCTCTCTTGGCACCACATCACGTGCCTCATGGCACCACGACAACCGGGGCCTTCCTGGCACCACGTTGCGTGCCTTTACGCGGAGCACTGCATTCCATGCCCCTCACGCGTCTAGTCGCCACACTAGAACGTTGCTTAGCTCAAGTCACAGTCGCACCATGCATAAGGGAGACACGCACGCACCGCAAGGCCACGTGCTAGGCAAACGCCCAGCTCCAAGGCCACTATGCCTGGCTGCTGGTAGCCAAAGTAATAGCACTGTGACATCCTCCCCTACTCCATAAGGTCAACGTCCTCATTGACGCAATATCTCGTGGGAAAGACCATGCCACTCAGCTAGCTCCAAGGTCCGCCCGCCTTCTCACTAGCAAAAAGTCCATCTCTAAGGCCCTCATGCCTTCTCGCTGGCATGCAAAGTAATGACGCCGTCACACACGGGACTCTAATCCCAAATCAGTGGTCAAAGATCATGATCTTAAAAGTAACACCCAAATTCTGCATTCGGATCTTCCAAATAAAACGACAAATGGTTTGAAAAAAGGCGAAACACTAAATTTGAATCTCATCAATGATCATCAAATTCAGAATTCTGGAAAGTCAAACCTCGAAAAAGGTATCAATTCGATGGAGACAGAAAAAGCTGATCGTGAAACGGTCGAGAATTATGACGTGGGTGACACCTTAGAGAAGAAGAGCATGTTGGGTGATCTGGGGTTTCAGGTTTCGAGACTTATGGAGGAAAGCCTAAAGCAGCAATTTGGATTGATAGCGCAAAAAGAAGAGAAAAGTGAGACCATTAAAGAGCAATGTAAGCGGCATGATATGCCAATAGAGGAGAATACGTATCCTCAGAAATTTGTGGGAGACACCAAAGTCTACAATAAGCAGAAGAGATCAAAGATATTGAGTTCAAAGGGCTGCTCAAGTGTTGGGTGATCTGAGGTTTCAGGTTTCGGGACTTATGGAGGAAAGCCTAAAGCAGCAATTCGGATTGATAGCGCAAAAAGAAGAGAAAAGGGAGACCATTAAAGAGCAATGTAAGTGGCTTGATAAGCCAATAGAGGAGCATATGTATCCTCAGAAATTTGTACAATAAGCAGAAGAGATCAAAGATATTGAGATTCAAAGGGTTGCTCAAGCGTCAAGGAGGCGGCCGAGTCTGATTTTCCGTGACAAATCCAAGCTGCAATGAACACACTTGTCAATAACTGATACTTGTTTTGGATCTTTATTAGCAACAGCAAAGCAAAATTTGTTTTCATTATTTTTCCATTAATTGGTGTCCGGAAAGAAAAAATTGGTGTGCGCCTAGCATTCCTCAAAGATTTAACGCCAAGGTGTTACCCGTTTATTTATTGAGCTTGGATATCAGGCTGAGGATGGGTACACAGGCACGGTCTGCTTCGGCCAAAATTAACAATGCTCTTAATCCGACTCTAATGCCATCCTTTCTGCATCATTTTTTAAACTGTTTGACACATCCACAAAGCAATTCTTTTGTTTTAATATCATTTCAATTATATCTTCAGTGCAAGTAGTAATTTTCTTTATTTTGACAACAGTACCTACTATTTTCCCAACCCACACCCATGATCTCATGTAAAATTGACGTTTAACCGCATTATCTCTCTAAGCAAGTTGAGTGAGAGGTGTCTGAACTGAACAATGCCAATCATGTCAACTATAAAAATTACAAGAACAATTTTTTTTCCTCTTGAATGCTCTTGCCTATCTCCCTGTTAACATATTCTCATTATTGTTATTCCTCATGAAAAATCTAATCATTCATCTATTATAGATTTTTTTCCCCTATAACTCCAAACTCCTCCCTGGATCGAAATGGCAATTAATTGTTTTTTCTAGAAATTCAATTCATTTTTGTTTGAGAAAATTTATCATAGCTCATATATCTGTGGAAATTTGATTGACTAGAACGGTGAAAAGATGGATAGGACAATCTAGCAAGTACCTTTTTCCTGCACAAATGAGAAAGTGTTGTTGGTTTCATCAACTTGTGATTTGAGAATCGTCATTCCCCACTCGTCTAATATGTTTCAAAATTATATGCTATGTTTCTAAGCTTTACTAACCAACCTCTTATCAACTCTTCGTTTACTTTAAACAGGCCTTATTCACTAGATGAGCATTCTCTCTAAACATTTATTAAAGAATTTGTGCTTATACTCTTCTATTTAGAAAACTCATAGCTGCCACCATAGTTTTCACCTGATTGAATTAGAATTAGGAACAATTATTGGATTAGAACTGAAAAATGTCTAGTCTTTCCATAATCATCAAGGCGAGGTCATGACAACGCCATGGCGAATGGCGAGGCAAATCGTCATATGAACTTACATGGCAAGAATGAATATATGGCAACGCCATGATGGCGCCATGGCAGAATGGTGCAATGGCGCCGCCATGACTGCTATTTTGAATTTTCTTTTGTAACTTATAACCTATAAGTTATAAATTATAACTTATAAATTATAAAACTTACAGGTTATAAGTTATATTTATATTATAACTTATGTTTGATAAGTTATATCCATGATATTTAAGGGTTTAAGTGAAACCCCCCCCCCCCTCTCTCTCTCTCTCTCTCTCTCTCTCTCACAACGCAGGTTTGTATATTTTGGGGGGGCTGCTACTAACCCCCCACCATATGTTAAATATTCCCCATAAGATACAATTGACTGTTAACGCTTTAAATCGGACCGGCAGAGATCGTTTTTCGTTCCAATCTTCCCCACAACTGATCTTAAAACCATGAAAACATCATCAGATGGTCATTCCAATCTTTCTCCACAATTGATTTACCTGATTAATTGGTTAAATTTTTTTCGTCCTCTATAAAAAATATAAAAATTAAGAAATAGTAAAAAACTAAAATATATATTAATGATTAATAAATAATAAAAATTATTAAAATAAATTAATACATGGCCTCGCCATGACCACGCCATGGCATGGCGAGCCTCTTCGGCACACCGCCTTAACTACCTTGAGTCATTCAACTAAAAGAAATTGTTGATGATAGATTATTAGTATTGTATGCTAGACAAATAAACAAAAAAAATTATAACAAAATAATTATAAAAAAAAAATCTAATGATCTGGTTTAGAAACTTGGACAAGAATATGGGCACTTTCTCTCTTTTGGTACCACAAAAAAATTTATTAGAGCAACAAAATGTAAAATCCAATGACATCTAGCAACCGATTAGATAGAAAATACTTTGAATCTTGTTGGAACTAACCCAATAAAAAAAAATATTAAATTTACACCTACTACTCCAACCCAATTTACAACCCTCTTAGCCCTAGCAAACCAATAAGAATGGCATGCCTAACAAGCATCAATTGTTTTCTGGCCCTGGCACATAAGACTTCATTTATGCAGCGAAGATGTATTATTCACATTTGTTTCATTCAAGTCATGGTCTTACCATTTGAACTAAATAACTCCAGTAACAGCTAAGGCAAAGAAAGCCCAATAACTGGGAATTCTCAAAATCTTTTTTCCACCAAATACACAAATTGCATATTCACTGAGAAAAAAGACAATTAACAGAACATTAAAAGGTACGATTACTAGCAAAATATTGCTTTAGGGATGAACACACTTTTTATTAGAAGTTATTTGGTATAATAACTTATAGATGTACTAACAGAATCTTGTCTTAGGGATGAACACGTTTTTTCAGTAGAAGTTACTTGGTTTAAGAACCTATAGATTTTGAGTTTTGAGGGAACTCAGAAATTGGTTACCAATGGACTTTCCAATTGCTTCTATCTAGGCTTTAATACCTAGTATTGAAAATTTTGCGTTATACCTTCTATTGCATAGGAAACTCACAGTTGTTGTCCCATTCAGTGTATAGCACTAACATCAAAAATCCTTACATAATTGCCATATCCACTCTTCAAAAGTGGAGTGAAAGACCAGTGAAGACCAAGAGGGAAGCAGTGACAAGCGATACGAAGGATTGCGGAGTAATAGAGTTTAGCCCGGAAAAGGAATGAATGGAAAAAAAAGACTAGCAAGGCCCCAAATAGATGGGATAAAGCACTGAATTTTCAGCATTTTGATTGCCCTAAGATTAATGATGAAGAGTGTAACATACAGAGTTTTTTTCCCCTATCGGTTAAAAGGAAATTCCACAAAAATTAGCAATAAAAATAAAGTTTACATACCTGCTGGACAACGAGGAGCTGAATCAGAAAGGCACAACAGACAGAAGAGAGGAACAACATTACCCAAACCGGAAAACTCGCCGAACCAGCGTTTCTTTCTAACCGAACCACCCACCAAACCACAATCATCGAGGCCTCCTAGAAATCCCTCTCCAGTCCTGTCCACCTAACCCCAAACCAGATGTTGATCAGCTCTTGGCACGATTTAGGCATGCACCAATGGATATGAAACACCCTCTTGGCAAAAAAGGCAGTGAACAAGAGATGATCCACTGACTCCTACTTATTATAGAGTCGTAACTATTTCTCAGGTTCACTCCCCCCCCCCCTCCCCCCCTCCCCCCCTTCCTTTAACAATTAATCAATCAAAAGGACTCTACAGAGAGTCATAGTCCAGGCGAAGAACTAAATCCAGTGATGGGCAGGCGCTCTCCAAACGACTCCCCAATCTGTATCCAGCAGCCCCCTTAGAACTCAGAGAATTGTAAAAAAGATTTTACTGAAAAACATCACTCACTAGCGAGAATCCAGACCCTTCTAGTCAGTAACGCCTCCGAAATAGAGCACACATCCCTCCACCAAGCCGACACCCTTTCTCCAGTTACGAGTGATAAGCAGTCAACAACAAAGAAAGATAACCTTTTTTTATTAACACATGGTATTCAATTTGCGCTTGGACTAATCCTTGTAGAATGTAGCGTCGAAGATAACCTTTTTTTATTAACACATGGTATTCAATTTGTTCTTGGACTAATCCCTGTAGAATGTAGCACACCTCACAAATTCCGCATGCCTACTACTCTCAATTTCACAGAGAGGTGTCATTCGAACCCACAAGGCCACAACCTTGGGGAGAAAACCCAAGTCGTCGACTGTTCCGACAACCCCTTGATGGGTTCGAAATTCCTTTCTTTCCCACATGAAAGTGTTGGCAAGAAAATGACTGAAATTCAGTGAATCTCAAATTACTCAAATTTGATAATTGCTCGTTCCATTGGCTGTGACCTAGCTCATCAAGAATCACTTCCATTGCCACTTGGCAAAAGTGTTGGCAAGTAAATGATGAAATCCAATGAATCTTCTAAAATTACTCGATTAAATAATTGATCATTTCATTGCAGCTCATCAACGAGTCCAGGCTCAAGCTTGTGGCCAACTAAGGCTAAAGCAAGTGAACTAGTGTCCTGTCGAACTACTCATTGAGAATCTTCTAAAATTACTCGATTAAATAATTGATCATTTCATTGCAGCTCATCGACGAGTCCGGACTCAAGCTTGTGGCCAACTAAGGCTAAAGCCAGTGAACTAGTGTCCCGTCGAACTACTCATTGAGAATGTGAACTCAACAAATGACCAGCAGGTGCTCTAAAGCTCCTACCATATTCGTACCTTGAGAAATTTGATACTTCAAACCAATCTCTCATCCAAGATTGTGGTTTTTCAAATCAAACGGCTAAAGTTTCATTGAACTGTCATAATTAGTTAACAATCAAGGTAGTTAAGGCGCTGTGGCGAGGTCATAGAGAAGAGGTTCGCCCTGCCATGGCAAGGCCATTTATAATTTATTTTTTTAATATTAAAATTTTATTTTTATTTATTAATCATTAATATTCTTATTTCTTTAGTTTTTTACTATTTTTTAATGCATATATTTTTTCTAGAGGAAGAAAAAAAATCAACTAATTAATCAGGTATAGACATATATATATATATATATATATATATATATATATATATATATATATATACGGCACCTATGGGTAATATAAAGTGGAAAAAATAAAAAAATCAGATTTTAAGGCACCTATGGCTTAAAATCTGATTTTATAAGGCAATTTTGGCAAAAAAAAATCAAAACATATATATATATATATATATATATATATATATATATATATATATATACGGCACATGTGGCTAATATAAAGTGGAAAAAAATAAAAAAAAATCAGATTTTAAGGCACCTGTGGCTAAAAGTCTGATTTTTTTTTCCACTATATATATATTATAAGGCACCTGTGGCAAACAAAAAAAATTTATATATATTATAAGGCAGCTGTCGCAAAAAAAAAAAAAAACAGATTTCAAGGCTAATTTTAGGGCATCTATGGGTAATAAAGTGGGAAAAAAAAAAAATAGAAATTTCAAGGCAAATTTCAGGGTAAAAAAAAAAAGAATACAGATTTTAGAGCTTTAAGGCTTACCGGTCTTCGTATTTCTTCTTTTTCTTCTTCTGCTTTCTTTCTTCTTCTTCCTCTTCTTCTTCTTCTTCTTCTTTCTTTCTTCTTTTTTCTTTATTCCTCCTTCAGCTATCTCGTCCTCCAGAAATAAAACATCGAGGGTTTGTAGTATATAAAGGAATAAAATGGCCTATTTTATAATATGTCCCTCATGTATTATAATATAATAACTTATAAAGTTATTATAAAATTATAATTAAAAGTTATCTCTCAAAAAAAAAAAATAATAATAATAATAACAATTTAATATATATATATATATGGAAAAGTCCTCCGTCCTCCATGGGAGGACGGTCACCGTCCTCCAAGCTTCCACGTGGCAGCCAACATATTGTTTCGATGCCACGTGAAGCTCGGGTGCATTGCTTAGATCATCTTTGTAAAAAAAAAAATTTGAAAACTCATCTCCGCCGTGTGTTTTTTGAACCATGAAATGTGGATCAATGAAACCCGTCAAACTTTGACTTGTGGGTTTAAAAAGTTTTTTTCAATTTTTTTTTTTTAATATTGATCTATACCGTCCACTTGTGCTCCACGTGGCACCCAAACAGTGTTTTGGATGCCACGTGGAGCTCCATGAGAATCTTGGAGGACAGTGACCGTCCTCCATTGGAGGACCTAACCGGCTCCCTATATATATATATATATATATATATATATATATATATATATATATATATATATATATATAAACCTCAAGGGGTTAGGTGAGCTGGCCAAGTACCTGATTCCAAAAGCAGGAGACCTGAGTTCAAATCCCCCCCTCGAGGACACCCTAGGGATTTATATCTGACCCAGCATGTGCTGAATTTGGGGTGCTCCTGGGATTAGGCGGGTGCTCTAAGAGGCCCGAATACCCAGGGTATCAAAATAATAATTATTATTATTATTATTATTATTATTATTATTATTATTATATATTTTTAATATGACGAATATGGCGACGCCATACCGCTTTAGCATCGCCATTAGGGCAGATATGGCGAGCCACAGCGCCATACCGCCATGGCGTCGCCTTGACAACATTGTTAACAATTCTACTTAAAAGTGAACAAGTAAAGCACCTATTGCACATCAATGAACTGATCGCTATACCCTACATAAACTAAAGAATTCCATCTAATCACATTTATTTCATATATATATATATATATATATATGGGAGCCAGATTCACCCGACCGTCCTCCAAGATGTTGTGGAGCTCCACGGGGCACCTACAACACTGTTTGGGTACCACATGGAGCACCGGGATGGTTATATCAATTTTAAAAGAAAATTTCAATTTTTTTAAGGCTTCCATCAAAGTTTGACTTATTTGAATGATTCAGATTTTAAGGCTCAAACCAAGGATCAAAATTTCGGGTTTCATTTCAGTTTCGGAGGAGACCGAAACCGAAATTTCGGTCCCATATTATCATTTCAGTGGGGGCCGAAACCGATAATTTCGGCCGAAATTTTGATCCTTGGCTCAAACAATATAGGGTGGAGATGAGTTTTCGGAAAAAAAAAAAATTAATTAAAATATGATCTAAGCAGTTTAATCGATTTGGTGTCCCCTGCCGCCAGTCTTTAACAAAGCTTGAGCTTATCTATCTATATACATATATTTACACGGTGTATGAACAGAAGAAATTTGCAAGATAACTAACAGAACAAAAATGTAGATAGATATAAACCATTAAAGGCTACAACAAAAACCAAAATTTATCATTTCTCAGAATAAATAAAAATAAAACAAAAACAAAGAGAAGGGAGAAACAATACCCTAGAACACATCAATCGAGTTCCTTGACGACTTGAATCCCCATAGAGTTGGCAGTCCCCATGTTCGACTTGCAAATGGCTTCCAATGACATGTATTGGCAAAGAGGATCCGACTGCTTGATCTTCCCGATCTCGTACACGTGTTGCAGAGTGATCGACGATGTTGCCACGTGTCCCGGGCGGCTGCTACCAGACTCAATGCTGTCTCTCTTCTTAAGGTACCAAGTGACTGAGGGAGACTTGACAGTGAACTCGAAGGTATTGTCTTTGAACGCAGTCATCGTAACGGCCATGGGAGTATCGGGTTTGTATTTTTGGGTTCGGGCGTTGAAATCCTTGCAGAAGGCCATGAGGTTAAGCCGGTATTGACCTAGAGCCGGTCCGACCGGTGGGGAGGGACGGGCGGCTCCGGCCGAGACGGTGAGCCGCATGGTGGCGGAAACTGTTCGATGGGCTAGGATCTCTTTAACGGGTGACATGGGAATGAAGGCCGACCCTGAGATTTTAGGACCCCAAGACGACCTTCAAACTTCATATTTACTTTATAATATAAACAAATTCGCCACAATTATTTCTTGATAATTTTTCATCATTTTGATGAGGGTGGTCAATTGTTTTCTTTACGAGTAGCTCTGTTTGCACTCACGCATTCTCTAAAAGTATTGCAACCCATAAAAATCGTTAATTGAGTCAAATCAGATTATAGAGATTTTTTAAACCTCAATCATACACACAATGGATCTTGAGACCATATTGCGCCTATCAGACGGTCAATTTTTTATTCCACGTGTCACAAATCCCTAAAATATAGCTCTAAAATCATGTTTAAGCGTGATGTGTGTCGGTGCATATAAGGTGCACCTTTTGAGGATATGTGACATGTGGAATCAAAAACCGACCGTATGATAGGTACTACATGGTCTCAAGACCCTTTGTGTAGAATATTGGGGTTAAAAAAACTCTATAGTCTTATCTGACCCAATCAAAGACTTTTATGGGATTGCACATGTGGGCGCTTTCAAAAAATGTGTGGGTGCAAACAAAGCTACCCTTTAAAGAAAGCAAGAAAGTAATTGACCACTTATAAGAAAATGATGGAAATTATACTAACCAAGTCAATCTAAAAAAAACTGGGAAGGAAAATAAATGGAAAAAGGGGAAAAAAAATGGTAAATTTGGGAAACGTTGTAAAATATGTGAAAATTAAAAATATTAAAAATCTACACGAAATTTTAGTTTGAAAGGATATAAAAATTACCTTCGATTTAACATGATTGAAGGAAATTTTAACTCAAATCGAATTGCATAATTAGAAAAATCCGATTTGTTGAAAATCTAAAAAAAAAATATTTAATATAATCAATATTTTAACAATTAAAATCCTAAATTTAATGAAAATAAAACCCTAAATCTACTTAAAATGTGAAATGAAATCTTAATCTTAAATCAATTAAAAAAACTTAAATCTAGTGAGAGAGATAAGAAAAAGAAAAAACTTAAATCTATTGAGAAAAAGAAGAAGAAGAAGATAGGGCTTACTAGAGGCAGCATATGGTCGCCGGTGTCAGCCGTCGAGATGGTTCAGGCAAGGGAGGGTGTCGGGTTCAAATGTTCAAGAGGAAGGGTTTAGATAGCAGTGGGCTCCTGCTTCCGCTTGAGAGTTTAGAGAGACACGGGAGTTTAGAGTGTTTAGAGAGTTGCGGGAGTTTAGAGAGAGAGAGAGCGAGAGAGAGAGAGAGAGAGAGAGAGGTGTCAATAAAAGGATACCGTTATACACTCTAAGAGATTGCTTTCACACCCAACTCCTCTAATCGGCAAGCATTGACCACCTTTGAATTAGATGATAGAGATTATTTTTCGTCTATAGATCATAGGCGTACCCTAAAAAAATTTTATTACACGTGGCATGCATCTCAAAAAGTGACCCTAAAATCATGTTTTAGTATTATGCATGTCATATGCTTTTAGGGTCATGTTTATTAAATGTGTGCTACATGTAATAAAAAATTGATCATTTGATGGTACATACATAATGTGTAGATCTACTCTCCTAAATATGGGAACGAAAAATGATCTCCATCATCTTATTTAAAGGTGGTCAATATGTACCGCTTAGATGAAGTGGGGTGAGAAAACAATCTTTTAGAGTCAGAATAATGGTACCCTTAATAAAATTTTCCTACTTTTTATGGGGCCTCCCTTATATTTAGTACCTTTGTTTAAAACCTATTTTCTAATAAGTACTTTAGAATTGGGGTCTAGGGCTCCATAAGGAGGAAGGATGTTAGCCTTTTGTGGTGTTAAGTTGGGATAGTGTTATGTGGAGGACAGATTTTATACTTAGAAAGGGCAAGTGACTGATGTGGCTGGTGCAGCCAGTTACATCATGCCATGTCAGCCGCGTGTCCCATGTGGTTAACAAATCTATCCTCCATTTATAATTTTCCGTGTTAAAAGTGTTCAGCCCTGAGGAGCCTCCATTCCAATTTGATGTACTAAAATAATGTATGCGGTTATCTCTGTTCGCGCCTGTAGATTACTATAAGCGCCTAGTCGCATGCTTCTAGTAATACGATTCAGATCATTTTTCACTTGATAATCGATCTTGAGACTATAAGTGGACCATTAGACAGACTATCTTTCTATTCTATGGGACACAGATACCTTAAAAAGTGGCCCATCAATCCATCATATGGCATACATCAAGCTCAAATGTGATTTTAGTTTTTTCTATTATTTTTATTGCCACTTTTAATCCAAAAGATAGTGACTCTCTTGATTGTTATTTAGACGCGAAAATAGTATTTAAATGATCTTACACCATCACCGATTTAAGATGTGGGTGATCTCAACCATCGAAGTGATAGATCATAGGTTGAAGTGCAACATGCCCAAAAAATGGTATTTTAGGGATATTTACACTATCCAATTTCTTGACCATAATATCAACGATTGTTTTATATTTTAATGACTTATAATAAATTCTGTCAATCAAATGGTTCACATCCACTTAGCGGCATATTTTATTGGCTTGAAACATATTCCAATGATAGATTTTATCATTGCCAATTGGGCAATATAAATTTATATGAGTGAAAATATGTCACATGACATAAATGACAAATCACACTTCAATGGTGTGAGATAAAAAGTGGCATTTAAAAGTTGTTAGATCATTTAAATAGCATTTTGTGTTTAAATGTCGGTGAGGGGCCATTGTCCAAATCAAAAACCATAAACCGTGGGGATAGGATAAGTAAACCGATTTTAAAAAATAATAATAATAATAAAATACATTAAAAAAATAAGAAAAATAAGTAAAATATTACCCACACCGAACCGAACCGAACCGAACCGAATTGATTTCGGTGTCAATTTCACAAAAAATAAAAAACATACCAAACCGAACCGAATGGATTTTGGTTCAGTTTCGGTGTGGGGGGTACCGTACTGAAAACCTCCCTATATGATGCCAAGCAATAAGCGGTTTCCTTGGGTTTATGAGGTAGGCGCTCTTAGTGCTCCTGTAGGCCTATCCCTCATTTATGCTTTAGGGGTAACTCTATTTGCTCCCACCTGATCTCTAACAACATCCAAAATAACCATTGAGTCATTTGAATCAGATATTTGGAAACGTTTTTTTGTTTTAATCCTCATACAACGATCTTGAGTTGGCGGCCATACCGACGACAAGGACCAAGGACTTTGGTGGAAACATCTTTTGGCTTTGGCTGTGTTGAAATAATAGATATATTTTATTTTGCGTCAATCTTTGGCATCAAAGACTTTTATATCATAAAACTTAAATCAGACAGCTGATATCCAATCTTAGAAGGGGCATTAGAAGACAAAGTGAACCCGCCTTTGATATATACTAGGGTTTATATTAAAATGACCAAATCCAATGATTTGAAATTTGAATCTTCTAATATGTAAGTCTTTTTCTGTTCAACAATATTTTTTTTAGTCACTTTGAATAGCTCGACTCAAAAGCAAAGATTAAAATATCGGCCGATAATTTCAATTTTATACAAAATTTGATCGAAATTTTGGTCTAAGTTATTGTTTCGGTGAGGATCGAAACCGATAATTTGGACCGAAACTTCTGTAAGGACCGAAATCGATAACTTGGACCAAAATTTCGGTCAATTTTGATCCTTGGTGAATAGATCTTCCATAAATTACAGCTCTAAAGAAGCTTCCCGCGCTTTTTGTCGAAATTTCGGTCAATTTTAATCCTTGGTCAAAGCATTTCGTGGAGGGATTTCATCGAACAGCTAGTCTGCACCGTTTATTCTACCTCTATCAGACATAAAAAATGGTGGAGAGGTTCTTCTCGACAAAGCAAACCGATCTCCAAGAGAACAGCAAATCTGAACAAATCATGCTTCTTTCGGGACCTCCCTCCTGGCAAGTGATTTATTCTACTTCTTCTACAGACTTTTTTCTTCTTCATTCGAATCTAAAACTAATTTTATTTATTTAATTTTTTTAATTTTAGTGGGAAGACTTCTCTCCTTTTCCAGTTTGCTTTTAACTGCGCATTACACAATTCTGGCAGCGCCGTATACATCTGTAACAAGAGTAGATTAGAGAGCAAACCCCCTTACTTATCTCAGGCACGTTCTAGTCTCTCCATTTTTAAACTTTTTTTTATGTTTTTTTTTTCGATTCTACTGTTGTTATCAACTTTACTAGTTAATTAACAAATTTTAAATTTCTCAGGGAATTGATTCGTCTTCAGATGTATTTCAACGGATACAGATGAAGTGAGAAACCTTTTCCATGATTTTTTTTTTGTTATCGTTGCTGCTGCGGTTAGTAAATGATATTTTAATCCCCTGTTTTTTGAATATTCCAACCCTTTCTAAGGGAGTAGCATAAGTAAAAACAGAGGGTGGCATCCACCTTTTAGATTTTTTGAAAGGGGCCAAATTAAACCATAATTTAGTTAATTAAAACTAACTTACAGCAAATCAGATCCGGCACGAGGAGGTGGTTGGCCAAGGAAAACAGGAAATAGAGCAAGCAAAAGTTTAAGTTAAAAAACAAACAAAGGATTCCCAAGGCTACAATCTAAATATATATACGGTGGACTAAGCTGTTCCCATTCTCTTAAGATCTCCATTGGTGACTGCCTAACATAGAGGGGACACCAGGCACCACCATATCATATCCTCCAAAATAGATGTCTACATGCCCATGGGCGATGCAAACTTTATGTTAAGGACCTGTCTATTTCTTTCTTTCCAATTCCCTGAAAGATCGCCGAAGTTATCACCTTCCAGAGGATTCCATTAACACTGCATAAGGGATCCTTCAGACCCTAGCCAGAACCTTGAAAGGAATGAACTCCCAATTTGCTGTGCAAACTCACATTGGAGAAGAGATGCTCAACAGATTCCTCTTCCTCCCAACAAAATCCATTGATACTATTATAGGCATCCTACGTAGGCTACACATAGTTCTCAACTTGGTGAGTCAACGAATTAACTTGGCCGAGTTACTTGACTCGCCAGGATTTTGAGTTGAGTCCGAGTCGAGTCAAGATTTCGCTAGGATGATGCAATCAGGGTTCATAAACTATCCTTATATATATTATTTTCATGAGGTAAGGTTTTAGAAATCCTATCTTTTTAAAAAGTATTAAACTATCCATTTTATCAACATATCTTACCATCTTATTCCTTGTAACATATTTTTATTTTTGTAGGATAATATTTTTCAAAATATATACTAAATTACCGAGTTGGAGTGAGTCGAGCTTATCCGAGTCTTCGAGTTAACTTAACATACTTTATAGTTGAGTTGAGTTTTTGCATTTAAAAACCATGGTCATACATGCCTTAATACTCTCAGGGGCGTAGCCAGGAATCTTTGTTGGTGGGGGCTACAAATAATAAATATAATGTTAGTAGGTATTTTACCATCGATTTTGGGGCTTCTACATCATAGAGTTGAGGGTTTATATACAAACGAAGGTGTATAATACACATACTTCGTAGAAACTCTAGATTTAAATGGGGGCTTGAGCCCCCACAACCTTCTATGTGGCTACGCCACTGAATACTCTCACCCAAGCTACCTCCTCTATTGTCGTCGTCATGGTGATCATAGCCTTATCTCATCTATTTGGGGTCAGCTTTACGAGTGGCACTTCTCACCTTGGAGTCCTTCATGTCCCGTCAGTTCTCACTCATTCCATTCAGGTTTATTTTTCTGCATCTTCTCGTACGAGTTCTTATTTTGTCATAATCTTTTGTACAAGGTTTGCTTTTGACCTCCGATGGACATGTTCAAACCACCTCAAGCGACTTTTTGTAATTTTTTTCCTTTTTCTCAAATATTCTCTAATTACTTGTTTCTAATTTTATCCTTTCGTGTTACTCCGTAATACATTTTTTAACATATGCATTTTAGCCCCATCTTATTATTGTACACGTACTTACAAAGTTTGGGAAATTCGGTGAATAGGGTGGTTCACCGAAATTTCAACCATATCGGTAATTTGTCTACGTTTCAACCTTAATATTAATATATGTCATCCTCCTCTATTTCATCCATTAATAATTCTTTCAAAGAGTAAACTGATAAAAAAGTAAACTTGTGAAGAAACTAAGGTTGTGAAAAAATAAGAATTCAGATGAGGCTTATGCCTCATGTATCCCTTACTACTACGCCTCATGATGCCTTACTATACCTGGAGTACGCCTCACGTGAATCTACACCTCGAGGAAAAAGGCTTTCTCTACACCTGAAGACAGGCCTTGAGACTTACACCTCAAATGCTATCAAAACGCTGCTAGTAGGAGACGCCAACTTTTTTATCTTAATTATGAGATGTGCCTCCCATTTTCACTTCTTCGTCCAATGCTTTGTACTGTACGTCACCCTAAGAATCGACAAAAATACTTCACCGTTTTTTTTTTTTATAATGGCAAGACTTCACCTTTTTTTATTTTTTTTATAAATAATGGTAGAAAAAAAAAAGACTTCACCGTGAACTTCCCATTTTTGTAAATTCCACAACGAGCATTCAGGTTGTTTCTATTGTCTTTAACCATGTTCACTTCATCCTATTTTCCCTGTGATCATAGTATGTGATAGGACAGTGATGCATGTGTGCTTCTATTTTATATATAGTGGTCGTTATGGATGTTATATATGCACTCAATTGCAACTAGCTAGGATACTATGTCTGTATCAGTAATCATACATTCAAAAAAATTTGTTTTGGACCTTTGGTTATATGTGGCCACTGATATCTTAATCCGCATATGTGTCCATATCTGGTTATTTCCCACATATCTAGCACACCAATCTCTTGTTTGACTTCCTCATCTAGAAATTTGAAAAAAAAAAAGCTTCTGATCTGATCATTAAGTAGATTGGTTTATTGAGTGATGCTAGCATTTTCTCTTGGGTAAATTTCCCCCCTTTTTATAGATATCTTGAAGATGATGAGGGAATCAAGAAGTACTTTGCTGCGTTTCACCTGCATGAGACCTTTCCAGGAGCAGTTATCATTGACCATTTTGGGGATTTCTTCAATGACAGGTAGTATCTCTTTCAGGCATAGTAACAAATTTCATTTTCTGCAATATATCATAAGGGGGTCATTTCGGTTCATTTCAGATAAATTTCGAGACAAATTTGGAAAAGTTTTGGGAAAATCTCAGGGAATACAAAAAAATATATGTAAAATATAAATATTATTTATCATATAAAATTATGAAAATTAAAAAAGCTTTCATAAATTTCAGTGAAATTTTGTTAATTTCTCTGAAATTAACGAAATTTTGGTGATTTCGAAATCACCGAAATTACGCCGAAAGTTTCATCCGACCCTTGTTTCGGAAAATTTGGCGATATTTCAGACTACTTCACCTAAATTTGTCACTATGCTTACAGGTAATGATCCGGTAATTAGGTGGACCACCCCATGCACCACTTGAAGTGCAATAGTCATCTGTTTGACATATCGTGGTGCCCAAGTAATGAGTTGAGATATCCACGAGATGTGTTTCAACCTAAAATTCTTTCTTGCCAGATTTCTAACTCTTGGTCAAAGTTCTTTTTTATGCATCAATGTGGACTATTGTCATATCTTGTTCATTCATCCATTTGAGGCTTTTGCAAGCTCTTGATCAGCTAGTAGAGATCCTTCAATGGTGTATTTTTTGTCTAACCCCTGATCTAGATGTGATGATTGGATGTACAGTATTGAGCAATTTATGAAGGAATATGCCACTTGTATGGTCCACACACCTGATACCAACTCAAGATCTCTCATTGTTAATTTGTTATGATTAAGCAAGGTGACGGGGACACCGACATCGTAGACATCGGATATAGAAATTTTTGCGTGTATCGATGTCGAAAGAAGCGGAATGGAAATCAAAACTAGGCGAAAGAGGAAATTTTGGAAACGTAGATGAGGCCTGAGTACCATAGCCTCAGAGGAGAAACTGATACAAATCACGAGGAGAACAGTGTCGAGCGAGCCCTCGTTCGAGCGATTAAAATCCTCGCTCAAGCAAGCCCTCGCTCGAGCGACCACTTAAGCTCGCTCGAGCGGTTAAAATTCTCGCTCGAGCGATATACAGTGACGGAAAATTTTCGTTTTTTACCTTTTCAGTCTTTTATTATTTTAGGACTCTTTTAATTGCGAGTTTTATATCGTTTAGGGTTTTCTTAGCCTATATAAAGGCATTGTAAACATTCTATTAAGGATTGATTATTGATTATTGATTATTGATTATTGAATGAAAAGAGCTTTTGCTTGTGTGTGCTTGAGATGAGCCTCTACGAAGAGTGAATCTTCTTCCCGAGAAGGGTTTGATGCGAAGCCAAGGGTGTGAAGCCTGCAAATCTATCTTTTATCCATCTATCTATTTTCATCTTCTCTGCTTGTGTGTTGATCCTTACAATCCTAAATCAGTCATCATCTCTTTTAACATTCTAAATCCTAATTTTCCCTACACCGTGAATCGATCCGATTCAAGAACCGTAGATCCCAACAGAGTTATTAAACCTTCCGTATCAAATAATCAGAAGAAATCAGTGATCCCATCATTGAATTGAGAGCGCCCAAATCTGGAAAACCTAGAATTATATCTCTATGATCGATCTGCACTGCAATCTAACAGATCTAACACCTGGATTGAACCCTGCCTGATTTATGCGTGATTCTCCCATAGAATATTACGAAAACCTGAGGTATTCATTATATTTTGCAAGTTCTATTGTTTAATTTAATTTCGACAAAATTAACGTAGTTTAGGGTATCATCCTGCGCCACAAGGGTTTGGAAGCTTGATTTTATGTTCTAGGAAGTTTTAATTTGTTGAAGTTCCAAACTCATATATATTCCACCATATGTTACTTTCATGCACTTTGTGAATTAGTCTAATACTTAATTTATGTTCTATATAAAGGAGTGGGGGTCTCAATAGGCCGGGCTTAAGCCTAACCCGAATCGACCTGGCCCTCAATTAGCTGGGTATGGGCTAAGGTAAGTAGGCTCGATGCCTAATGGGCTGTCCCAATCACTAAGTTTGGCCGGGTATGGGCTAGTTCCAAAAGCCCGATTAAAAATCAGCCCAATTAACCATCATGTGTTCCCTGTGATTTGACACCAATTATATCAAGATTTATTTTGTAGAAGACTGAATGAAAGCGATCTCCATCATTTGATTCAATGTGATCAAACACCATCTAAAGTTAATGGTCTGTTGGATTTACATGGCAGCGGTTAGTTTTAGATTGTGTGTAACGGCTTTCAATTAAGTGATGGAAATTTTTTTCATCCCAATGCATGTTAATTTTATATGGCACACATCCCAAGAAGTGACCCGAGTACCAAGTCTTATGGTGTTCGTGCCGCTTACCTAACACTAATACATAATACTAACTCATTCTCGCCAAGTCCAAACACTCCCATCACCCCCAAGAAAATCTTTCACTCCACTCGTCTATGTGTGTGTCATTTTATATGTACGATTGAAGTGGAAATACCTTCAAATGAAGTGGCATATAGAAAAATGTTGGCACCAGTATTCAATTCTTCCTCGAAATTTGGCACTTAATTTTAAAAAAAATCCCAGCAATTTTCAATATTTTAGTTCTTTTTCCATGCAGAAACTGCCAAGAGAGATACAGTAACACAAGAGGAAGAGATTTAGCCATGGTTAGAACTCTGGCTTTGTGTCGGGATGCTATAACTCATGCAAAGTAAGTGATTATATAACTATGAAATTCTACATATATATATATATATATATATATGCATGTGTGTGTGTGTGTATAACTTTTCTAGCTTTTACTGCCGCTCTAATACCTCTTTCCTCCTTTTTAAGTGAAAGATTGCAATCTAGAGGGCGTTGCAAGCTTTTGCTCTCTGATACGCACCATGGCGATAGTCCGAGACTGTTGTTCATATATAAGAGATGGATTCCATGCATTTACACAATTAAAGGCAAGCATTTATCATGCTTATTTAGAACTCTTGAAATTTGTCTTCTTTTTTTTTTACCCAATTTTCTCTTAAAATTAAATATTAACATTGTTATTTGCTGAAGGCTGGTGTTACTACCACACCACTTTATGTTACAGCCACCTCACTTAAACAAAGGAAAAATCCAGTGACTGCTTCGAATCAAACGATGGAGATTGTTTTTCATCCCAATCTTCCACACAAAAGATCTTGAGGTCATTCGTGGGCCTACCATCAGATAGTCAGAGATGTTGATTCCACGTGGCATGCATCCCAAAAAGTGAACTCGATCACAGCGTACCATCAAATGCAGTTCACGTTCACGTAGCACACATCCCAAAAAGTGAACTTGAACCACATTTGATGGTACGCTGTGATCATGTTCACTTTTGGGGATGTGTGCCATGTGGAATCAATATCTGACTTGTCTGATGGTAGGCCCATGATCTCAAGATCTATTGTGTGAAAGATTAGGACGAAAAATGATCTCTATCGCCTGATTTAAGCAATCAATGGGTTTTTCCTTTGTTTAAATGAGATAACTGTAGTGGTGTGGTAGTAACACCAGCCTTTGTTGAAACTTCCTAGTCAAGTGAGCTCTTAAGTGATTATTTAAGTTTTTGTTGAAGGTGATGGGTCAGGGTCATTTCTTCTAAATTGTAGTAGTTCATTGGGAAGTGGGTTGGAAAGGATGAGAAGTGCTAAGTATTCCATAGCTCTCCAATATCTAATGTTGGAGGAAATGACCGAAGAAAAAGAGAAGTGAACTGGAGGAAATGATTGAAGAATGATGAAGGTAATCTGTTTTCTCAATTATTTCTTGCTTCTTTCTATATCCTACAAATCTGCCTGAGCACCGATGAGGATGTTCAGGCCATCTATAGCATTTTGTGGCAATAGTTTTACATTGATCAAAATCATCCACATGGGTGATCACCATGTTCTAGTGCACACTTTTTTTTTTTCGTTTCCTTTCGTTGCATCTTAGTTGTTCTTTTCAATTTCAAAGTGGTAATTCGGATGATAGTGGGCTTTTTCTGTTGCAGAAGAACAGGGCTGCCAACCAACTAGGGGCAAAAAGGGTGCACAATGAAGAAAAAGTGAGTTATCTTTTGATGCATCTGCCCCTTTTCTGTTCTTTTAGAGTAATGTTCTTGAAATAATTAGGAGGGTATTTTGCTTTTTCCAACAAAAAGATACACACCTAAAAAACAAGAGTGGATTTATCAACAGCGAAAAGTTCTATATGTTGGTCCTCTGCTAATATTTATCATGCTTTGCAGTTCCTTTTTCTTTATTGAATCTTACAAATCAATGAAACGTGCACGATAAATATAGTGTAACACTCCCACCGCACTAATTGGATGTCGCTATTGTCATAAGGTTAAGCTTATGAAACACCTTTTAGCAAGCATTTAATTTTTAGGAGTCCCAACTCCTGTGGAAGTCGGATTTTGAAAGAGGCGCTTCATAAGCTTGATAATCTCATGATTCTAGTGACGAAAGTCAATCTAGAAAAACCATGCCAAGTCACCAATTTCGTACATGTAGCACTCATCATCAATATTTCGCATTAGCACACATGGCCATTGCATGGATGGAAGAACCCATCATCCCAAAATCTACACCATTGAACCATCGCTTCCATTTGATCAAGAGCTTATATGTTTGAACAGGTTTGGGCAAATTTCAAGATATAAATGAATAGAACTACAGAAGTATTCTTTAATAATAGCCTTCAAATGAATTGTTAAAACAGGTACGGGCAATGGTCAAAAGATTAACTGAACAATTTTTCTGATTGGATGGTTGAATCATTGGAACAACATGAAATTTTGGCCGAGTCCTTTTTAGTTGGTGGCTTGCCAATTGGACAACTTGTATTTGTGCCACATTTACAGTTTTTTTCTGCAACAGCTTTGCCAAAACCAGTCCAAAGCATGCATGAAAAAGGACCTGTGTTGGTGTCTAGTTCAGAATCAAATCCTTGCAAAAGTCAAACCCACAGCCCATCCATGGGGTTTCTACCTAATCTTTAACCATTTGAAGTATGAGTTAGTAACTTAGTATATTGGTGTGTGGCCCATGTACCATGTGTAGGCATGCACCTTGTGTGGCATCGACCTCTATATGTCCACAAAGTTGTTGTGTAGCCCATAGTTAACAAATTCAGCGATTTTTTGATAAACTTTCTATCACGTTAAATATGCGGGGTTTTTTTTTTTTTTTTTTTTTTAAACGCCAAATTTTGGAAAAAAAAATGCGATTTCGCATTTAAATCTTATCTTTTGTGATTTCTTCATGATAAATTCATTTTTTAATTGTTTTAAAAACGAGATAATAAGCCCATGTCTTTAATGAAACGAGATATTTTCTCGAGATTCTTAAAACCTATTTTTTCTCAACTGAAGATTCCCTCTCGTCATCCTCAAGACTCAAGAGTGAAGAAGAAGAAGAAGAAAAACATTATTATAGGTTTAATCCCAATTGACTCGCTCAAGCGGTAACCAAATCCGCTCGAGTGAGGTGAGCACACAACAAGAGCAAATTTTCGGGGAAAAGTTGCTTGAGCGACTTTGGTTTTCACTCGAGCGACCCGTGGGCGTTGAAGTTACGTGCCGAGTTCAATTTTTGAGCAGTTTCTCTTGGGTTAAAAGTAAGACTCGAGACTTCTATATAAGGGGAAAGCTCATTGACGAATTAGAGAGCTTCTTGAGAGTTTTTAAAGAAAGAAACTTGGGTGAATACTTTGGAGAGGCAAGGTGTAATGAAGAATTGTTTAGGGATTAAAGATCCGATTGAAGTCGTTCTTGTGTCGAAATTCTTATCATATTTCGATAGATCTCTTCTCTGTTCTTTAAAGGACATTGTCATTGGTTTTACTATTGAAGATCGTGTTTGGGAGTGCACTAGAGAGAAGAGAGCGTGCGTTGTAAACGTTCATAAATAATGCATATACTCCTGTTGACGTTGCCCTCGATTGGGTGAATCACGTAAATTTTTGTATTATGTGTGATTGCTCTTTACTTTTTATTATTTCACATTTATCGCGATCGGGAGTTCGATAGTGTGGATAGAATTCCTAACAAGTGGTATCAGAGTCAAATTCAGGTTTACGCAACAATGGCGATGAAGGTCTCGAATGCACAATTTGAGGTGGAGAAGTTTTTAAGGAAGAATAACTTCGCTTTGTGGCAAGTCAAGGTCACAGATCTCCTTGTCCAACAAGGCATTGATGAGGAATTTGACAGAGATGTCCAATAAAGAGTGGAACTCTATTGATAAGAGAGTCGTAAGCACTATCCGATTGTGCTTATTCGATGAAGTTTTGTATAACGTTCTTTACTAGAAGACAATCGTAGATATGTGGAAGAAGATAAAATCTCTCTACATGACAAAATTATTGTCTAACAAACTCTTCATGAAGAAGCAACTCTACACTCTTCGTTTAATAAAATAGTTAGTGAACTATTGAGCATTGAAGTGAAATTAGAAGAAGATCTTGTACTTCTTTTGCTCACCTCACTGCTATCATCTTATGAGCACCTTGTTACCACATTAATTTATGGTAAAGATACTATTGGTATCGAAGAAGTGATTGCTGCACTCATTTCCGACGAATTGAAAGAATAGTCTGAATCTAACTCTGAAGGGATTAATCTCTTAAGCGAAAATGGTCGGAACCATGATCGCAAAAGAGACAAGTCTAGTGGGGATAATAAATCAACGAGAGGAAATAATATGTCTAAATCCAGGGTTGACAGAAAGGATATTATCTGTTACTTCTGTAAGCAATCTAGACATATTCGTAAATATTGCAAGCAGATATTGAATAAAGATAAAAGTGATGAAGGGACTTTGCAACAGGCCAGTGTTGCTAAGTCAGATTCCAGTGAAGACCTATTGTGTGCATTGTTAAACTTCAGTCAATTTGATGGTAGATGAATCCTAGATTTAGGGGCATCGTATCACATGTGTACATGGATTAATTTGACCAATATAAGGAAGCCAATGGTGGGACGATAACGATAGGGAATGACAGTATATGTGAAGTAGTGAGTATCGGCTCTATTAGAATCAAGATGTTTGATGGTTGTGTTCGCACTCTTACTGAGGTTAGGCATGTGTCTGATCTAAAGAAAAAATTGATCTTGTTGGGGGCTTTAGATGAGATAGGATGTCGAGTCATCCTATAATCTGGTAAACTAAGGTCGTACGTGGTGTTATAACCTTGCTGAAAGGTGAAAAGATGGAGAATTTGTATACTTTAGTAGGCAACACAATGAGCGACAGTAGTGTTGTGGTTACGACATATTTCAAAGATCTCTCTGATTTGTGGCACAAGAGGCTTAGTCGCATGAGTGAGTGTGGGCTGACAGTGCTCATAAAGAATTAGGCAATTTCTGACATTCAAACTTGTAAGCTAAATTTCTGTGAAGATTGCATCTTCGAGAAGCAGAAGAAAGTCATTTTCTCCATAGGAAAGCATACTTTGAAGGGACTGATTAATTACATACATTCGGATGTATGGGGACCGGTTAAAGTCACTTCGGTGGGTGCAGCCAACTACTTTGTATCATTCATACTGACCACTCCAGGAAAGTTTAGGTGTATCTGATTAAAAATAAGTCGGATGTGTTTCAGAAATTCAGGCAGTGACAGAGTATGATTAAAAAATAGACAAACAAAAAGGTGTATCAGATAATGGTGGAGAATATTTGTCATCAGAGTTCAAAGCTTACTGTGAAAATCAAGGGATTGTTAAATACTTAACAATTCTCGAAAATCCTCAGTAAAACGGTATAGCAAATAGGATAAACATAACATTACTAGAAGAAGTGCGGTGTATGTTGAATCATTCCGGCTTGAGTCATAGGTTCTAGGCAGAGGCAGTAAACACGACATATTACTTAGTCAACCGATTGCCTTCAGCGCCATTAAATTCGAAAATTGCAGATAAGGTTTGTTATAAAAGACACGTTAGTTACTCTTACTTGAGGGTATTTGGATGTGCAGCATATGCATTACTTCAGGGAAGTGAACGACCCAAGTTGGACCCAAAATTCAAAACATGTGTTTTAATTGGTTATGGCGAATGAGTCAAGGGTTATCGTTTGTGGGATACACAATTTCATAAAGTGATAGTTGAAAAAGATGTTATTTTCAACGAAGATGAGTTTCTGATGAAAAAGGCGAAAAACAAATCTCAGTCATCTGGTGAACCTTAGGTACAAGTTAATGTTGAAAGGCAGGAGCAAAATAAGAAGGATAATGAAGACTTTGATTGTACAATTTCTTAAGACTTGTAGCCCCAGATACCGATTCTGGTTCAGACTACCTTGAGAAGGTCAGAAAGGACGAAGAAGCGTCCTAAAAAATTTAAGGACATGGTTCCTTTAACACTTACATTTATCACAGAGAATGGGGAACTAAGCACAGGTCAAGAAGCTCGGATGGAAACAGATGCAGTAAAGTGCCAATTAACTATGGAAGAAGAATGACAGACACTTTTGAAGAATAAAACTTAGGATCTCATGGAACTTCCTAAAGGGAAGAGTCCTCGGTTGTAAATGGGTCTTTCGAAAGAAAGGTGATAAGAGTGAAACTCCGAAGTTCAAAGTAAGGCTAATTGCAAAAGGGTTTTCTCATAAAGAGGGTACCGATTATAATGATATATTCTCTCCAGTTGAGAAGCATACTTCAATTCGTACGTTGGCAGTTGTTGCTCAGAAAAATCTCGAACTAGAACAGATGAATGTGAAAACAATTTTTCTCTATGGAGATCTTCGGGAAGAGATTTATATGCAACATCCAAAAGGATTTGAAGCAGAAGGGTCAGAAACGTTTGTCAGCAAGTTAAAGAAATCCTTGTATGATTTCAAGCAGGTACCCAGGCAGTGATACAGGAACTTTGATTCATATATGCTGAGCATAGGATATCACTGGGGGTAATATGATTATTGTGTCTACTGAAAAGAGTATTGTAAAGGGGAAATAGTCTTCCTAATTCTCTATGTAGATGATATGTTGATAGCAGCAAGAAGCAATATTGAAATCAACAAGCTGAAGCAATCATTGAGCCAGAAGTTTGAGATGAAGGATCTTGATCCCGCAAATAAAATCCTAAGTATGGAAATCACGAGAGATCGTGAAAAGAAGAGGTTTTGACTAACTCAAAGGACTTTTATTTAAAAGGTCTTTGAGAAGTATAATATGAGTGATGTCAAGCCTGTATCAACTCATCTTGCATAGCATTTTATACTCACAAAGAAGATGAGTTCATCCACACAAGCAGAGAGGGAATACATAAAGAATATTCCGTATGCAAATGTTGTTGGGAATTTGATATATGTCATGGTGAGTACACGTCCAGATTTAGCACATGCCTTGAGTGTGGTTTGCAAGTATGTCTAATCTGGATAGGGAACATTGGTTTGTAGTGAAATGGATATTGAGATATCTGAAAAGTACAACTGAACATGGTTTGATGTTTGAAGGTGGAGATACATGCGAGTTGGATCTCTACGATTATGTCAATTCCGACTATGTTGGTGACCTTGACAGAAGAAGGTCAACCACAGGGTACGTGTTTGTCTCGGCAAGTGGAGCAATCAGTTGAAAATCTATGTTCCAAGGGATAGCTACGTTGTCAACTACAGAGGCAGAGCATATAACGGCTACAGAAGTAGCTAAGAAAGCCTTATGACTTAAAGGCTTGGTCAGTGAATTTGGTAATGTTGATGAGAGTACCAATATCTTTTGCAACAGTCAGAATATCATTCACCTAACAAAGAACCAGGTCTTTTATGCTAGAACAAAGCATATAGCTGTCTGGTATCATTTTATCATAGATGTGATAGCAGATGGAGAGATATCGATTGAGAAGATCGATACAAAGGAAAATGTTGTGGACATGTTGACCAAGCCGGTTATAAAAATAAGTTTAGGCATTACATAAATTTGATTAACACTTGTCAAAGATGTTGATGCCCGTTGGGGCAGTGACGTGGTTGGGGATGAAACTTATGTGGAGATTGCTATCATAGGTTTAACCTCAACTGACTCGCTCGAGCGGGAACCAAATCCGCTCGAGCGAGGTGAGCATGCAACAAGAGCAAATTTTCGGGGAAAAGTCACTCGGGCGACTTCGGTTCTTGTTTGAGCAACATGCGCACTTGCACAGGAAAAGTTTTGGGTACTAGTCGCTCGAGCAACTTTGGTTTTCACTTGAGCGACCCACAGACGTCGAAGTTACGTGCAAAGTCCGATTTTTTAACAGTTTCTCTTCGGTTAGAAGTAAGACTCGAGACTTCTATATAAAGGGAAAACTCATGGACGAATTAGAGATCTTTTTGAGAGAATTTTTCAAGAGAGAAACTTGGGTGAATACCAATGATCAAAATTTTGGCCGAAATTTCGGTTTGGGTCCCCTCTGAAACCGAACCGAAAACCAAAATTTTGATCATTGGTGAATACTTTGGAGAGACAATGTATTGAAAAGTTGTTTGGGGATTAAAGATCCGATTGAAGTTGTTCTTGTACCGGAATCGTTACCATATTTTGATAGATCTCTTCTCTGTTTTTTAAAGAATATCATCCTTGGTTTAGCAGTGGTTTTACTGTTGAAGATCATATTTGATCTTGTTTGAGAGTGCACTAGGGAAAATAGAGTGTGTGCGCTGTACACGCTCATAAATAATGCATATACTCTTGTGGATATAGCCCTCGAATTGATGAACCACATACATCTTTGTGTTGTATGTGATTGCTCTTTACTTCTTATTCTTCCGCATTCATCACGATCGTGGGTAGAATTTCTAACAAAGAAGATGAAGAGACCATGGTGCACCTCGTCCCTCGTTCGTACTCTGTTTTATTGTTTTTACTATTTGGTTTATGGGAATAGGTTTTGGAGAAGAAGACCTTGGGTCTTCATTGAGTGACCATCATAAGCACGGAACTTGGTGCTCTCACATACTTTTTAAATTTTCATTGTTTTTTCCCCGATTTCCGACTTGGTAACTATGGCGTAGCCAAAGAGATATAATAGCAAGTATACAGAGTATAAGGGAAAGCAAAAACAAAACCATATTCCAAATACATCTATTTACATACTAAAATCAAAATCCAGAAACCCAAAACTGATAAAATAATTACTAGAATTCACCATATGAAGGTTGCTCTGCTGGCAAATTTGATAAGCATACAATATCACTTCTCACTGCCGCTAGAATTTCATCTTCCTCTCCATCACCCAAAATGCTATTGTCCAACCCTTTGTGTGCCTTCCCTATTTACTGCAAATGTGGAGCCACGGCCAACCTCTGTGAATGGGTCTCTCCGTGCAAGAAAAGCACCCAAATAGCCCCGAAATAATCACACTTATCAGTGTATCTGTTGAAATAATCGGAAAAAGTAAATATTTTTAGAAAAAGCCTGTTTATAGGTGTAATTTATTTAATAATTTTGTAATAGTAAAAGGCACATATTCTCAAAACAAAAATCAAACTTTAAACAAGTGTAAATTGAAACTTGGGGTACTTCCTTACTCCCTCGAAATCCTGTTTGAGAGACTTCATTGAGCACCTCGCTTTCTGCTGATGATGAATTCTTGAATGATGGCCAGTCTCGCACTCCGTCGAGTTTACCCTCGTGGGGTTCTTTATCGAAACTAAGATTGATTTTTGGTGCTACCCTTGTGATCCATAATTTCTCACCAATAATCCCCACAAGAGCAAAACCCATCTCTAAAATGATGGAATCTGCTTGAATCCCTCACCGTAATTTCTCTCTGAACAATCTTCGATATCACCTTGATAGCTGCATGGCAATCCGTGCATGCCCTCAAGTTCTTCATCACTCGAATCGGTGTTCCCAGTGGTGTATTTATCAATGCAAAAGCAATTGCTAGTCTCTCACTATGATATCTCAGAGACTTGGCTTTAATTTCTTCCTCCACATCGTGAAGCACACAACTAGTATCCGGCCTGTAACCTTCTTTCTCCATCTTTTCCGATAAGTTTTCTAGCATTCTCCTAATCTCATCCCTTTGCAAATAAATCTCGTCGTTGGCCGAGAAAGTGTAAATTTTATGTTTGATTTCGAGCCAACTATAGGCAGCCTCTTTCTTCACACCCCGGTCCTTCATCGATTTCTTCACTTTCCCCATATCTTCCCAGTTACCAGCAGCCGCACATATATTTGACATAATAATATAAGGTGCCGCGTCTTTTAGCTCCATTTCAAACAAATGTTTAGAGGCACGTTTTGCCAGTTCTTGATTTCCATGAATCTTGCAAGAATTCAAGATCGATGACCACATGATCTCATCAGGATTGAATGGCATTTGTGCCATGAATTTCTCAGCTTCATCTAACTGTCCAAATCGACCCAAAATATCTACCATACAAGCATAGTGCTCTCTCTTTGGTTCGATGTGATATAATTTAGTCATGGAATCGAAGTATTGGAATCCTTCCTCTACGAGCCCACCGTGACTGCATGCAGATAGAACACTGAGGAAGGTGACTGAATCAGGTTGGATACCCAATTGGACCATCTCTTTGAATAGTGTAAGAGTGGCCCTGCACTGCCCATTTTGGGCACAAGCTGTGATCATGGCATTCCAAGAGACTATATTTCGGTCCGGCATCTCATCAAAGGTTTGAAATGCTTCCTCTATGCACCCGCACTTTGCGTACATGTCGAGAAGGGCACTTCCGGAGAATACATTTGACATGAATCCAGATCTGATTACGTGCGAGTGCAATTGCTTTCCTAATCCAAGAGAAGCCAAACACGACGAAGCTTTTAGGATGCTAGAAAACGTTGCCTGGTCCGGACTCATGTCGGCTCTTCTCATCTCAAGGAACAATTTTATGGCTTCTTCATGGCAACCATTTTCCACGTATCCCGAGATCATCGCCGTCCAAGAAATTGGACTTTGGTCATTTCGCTTTGCTAAAATGGTACGAGCATCCTCAAAGTTAGCACATTTGGCATACATGTCAATCAAAGAATTCCCCACTTGGATTTCTGATTCAGCAGATGTTAAAATCGTCTGGGCATGGATTTGTCTACCCATTTTGAGATCTAGTAGAGTTGCAGCTATACTCAAGATGCTAGCGAAAGGGAATTGCTCCCGATCGAAAGCAGTATATTGCAATTTTCTAAAGAGATCTAGTGATTCCTGGTTCTGCCCATTCCAAGCATAACCCGTGATTATAACATTATAAGAAACGCCATCAAGCTCTGGTAACTCGTTGAAAAGTTTCCTCGCATCGCTCACCTTATCACACTTCGAGTAGAAATCGAGCAATGCATTGTTCACAAACACATTCCAACAAAAATTAGTCCTGATCAAGACCCCATGAATCTGTTTGCCGAGACCCAGATTGCCTAACCAGGTAATAGTGCTTAAAACTGCTGCGAAAGTGAAGTCCGAAGGTTTCAAACCCGAGTTCCGCATTTCGACAAATAGTTTTAGAGCTTGCCCAGAGAACCCATCTTTCGAATACCCTGTAATCAACGCGTTGAACGTGACACAATCTCTTTCAGGCAACTTGTCGAACAACTTATGTGCAACATCAAGAAGGCTACATTTACAATACGAGTTAACCAAAGTATTGCAAACGAGAAGGGTAGCTTCGTAGCCTAATTTAACGATGTGGGTGTGAAGTTGGATTACCTGATTTGATGTTGCAATGTCGTTGCAAGCTGACAAGAGGCTCGCAAAAGTCACGTGATCTGGTTCGGTTCCCGACCTTCGCATCTCCGAAAAGAGTGCAAACGCTTCCCGGGTTTGATTCGACTGAGAATACCCTCCAATCATAATCGTCCAAGTCACCATGGTTCGATCGATCGTGCGACCGAACAACTCTTTGGCTTCATGGAAGTTCCCCGCCTTAACATAACCCGAAATTAAGGTGTTTGTCGAGAAGGTATTTTTGTGAGGCATTTTATCGAACAGTTGGCGTGCTTGTGATAATTCTCCTCTTTTCAGGAGGGCTTCCATTGTATGATTTGAGTGGTAGGTCGTGGGATCAAAGCCCGTTTTTATCATCTGAGAGTCTACATCTGTAATGAAGGTAGATGGTTTCGGAAAACCTCTTACTTTTAGTGAAGCAAAGGAGTATGAAGCATGAGTTCTGAATGGTTTCATAGGAAATGGGTTCCACCAGCTTACCGTTATTATTAATAGTACTAGCAATAAGTAGAGGGTTGCTTCCGGCACACCACTTTTTTCTCATTGCACACCATTTCTAGTCGCACACTAACTTTCGCTACCCGTACACCAATTCATATAAAGAGGGAGCCAATACTTGTTCCCCACCTATACGCCATTGCACCATTCATAAGGAAAAATAAGAATTTAATCGGAGTGCAAGTTGCAGAAACCATACGAGTACTTACACCACATTTAAAGTCCTTCTAAAAGACTAGAAGACGGTGCAAGCTCTGAGTCGTTCTTTTTTTCCTTGTCTTGAGTCGTTCCCTCTCTAGAAAGTGCGAGAAATGAAGAGACGGTTTCGCTTAGTTTGTGACCCAGAAGAAGAAAACAATCGATGATCGACAATCTTAAAACTTATGGATCCTTTGCGTGAATCGTATATTGTCGTTTGGATGAAGCATATAAGCTTTATGGATCTATTTACTTATTTGGTTGCTCTGTTTGCACCCATGCGTTCTCTGAAAGCACTCACGTGTGCAATCCCTTAAAAATAGTTGATTGGGTCGGATCAGAAGATGGAGATAGTGTTTCACCTGGATCTTCCACACAATGGATCTTGAGACCGTGTCACACCTATCAGACTGGTCAGTTTTTTATTTCACATGTCAATGTCCCCAAAAAATGCACCTTGTGTGCAATGGCAGACATCATGCTCAAACGTGGCGGTCATATTTTGGGGATTTGTGACATGTAAAATAAAAAAATTGGTCATCTGATAGGTGCGGCATGGTCTCAAGATCCATTGTATGGAAGATCATAGTGAAACACGATTTCCATCGTTTGATTTGACCCAATCAATGAGTTTTAAGGGGATGTAGGCGCTTTCAAAGAACGCATGGGTGTGTGACCCTTATTTTGTACCTCCTATTCTTTCTTAAGTGCGTGTAAGCACATAATGCTCACTTTATTTATTTTTATTTTTATTTAATTTAAGTGAGGTGCAATTACATATTGCTCTTTGTGTTAACTCTTTTCCAAAGAACTAAAAGGTTTAACTTTCTGTGCCACCAATACCTATATTCTTTGGGTTAATTCTCTTTCAAACCTAAAGTATTAAGGTTTCACTTTCTGCTCCATCAACGCCTATGTGCTCTTGGAAGGTTAGGTATAGTGATAAATTTCTCCGACATTCACTGAAACAAAAGTCACCAGATACTTTAAGTGATTTCTCCGAAATTATTAAATTATATAAATTTCACCGAAATTAATATTATTTTTAAAAAATTTCTCTATTTTTAGATTATATATATATATATATATATGTTTTACTCTCTGGAACTTTTCTAAAATTTATCCCTAAGTGACCCTCTACAAAAATATTGTGGAAAACGAAATTTGTCACTATGTAATTAGGTCTTTAATCAATGTAACCGAGAACTAGTATTACATCTTGAGTTACGTCTTGGGTGGAATCCACATGGCATGATTAAGATCCTGTAGATAGATTCGTACAAATAATCTGTCAGTTATGCCCTCCCATTAAGGACATGGGTCTACCACTTGTGCTTTGAGGTAAGCGGACAGGTGTCTGAAGCTTGCATATGTCCAGTCCCCCATTGAAAGAGTTAAGCTTCAAATGCATAATTTGAAGGTCAAGAGTTTAAGCCTCAAATGTATAATTAGAAGGTCGAGAGTTAAAGCTTCAAATGCATAATTAGAAGGTCATAGTATTTAGCATTCCCATGCCTTTATCTAAGCCCTCCAAAATAATATTAAAACGGCCATTTGCAAACTCTATCACACCGCAAGTAGAAAACGAATCACAAACAATTTTTTTTTTAAATGTTTGAAGTTATGGGATGTGGTCTGAACTTCTCTTCCTCTCTGTTTTCGCCTTGGGCATCTCTGGTCTTCGCACCACTTTAGCAGGTCCATTCGAGACCTGAAACAGCCCATGTATAAAGGATTGCTACAATATAGCCCAAGGGGAAAACCAATAATGATTTTAGGAGAAGTAGCATGAACTACATTACTGAAAAAATCTCGCACTTCGAAAGCAGGTGTGAAGGGGTGGATGTGGTCCTGGATTTTAAAGAAGTGGGTTTATTTGTATTCGTTACGGTCGTTTTCAATTTTGTTGGCTTTCTCATCAAATTTCTTTCTGATATGGAGAATGCTCACCATGGATTAGTTTGCTCGAGATTTAAAGATGCTTCACTTACTATTACTAAGAGAAGGTGACTTTCAGGTCGCTTAGCTAATACAGGGAAGGATTTTAAAATCTTCTAGATAGTGACTAAAGTTTCTCTCCTATCGATTGAGAATCTTCCGCTTACTCTCAAAACCAAGCAAAGCGTCCACATGAACTCTTCCTATTCCAAATGGCATACGAGAAGTTAGAGATGCTTTAGAAAGGGCAAAGCAAAGAAAAGGCCCACCACATCAGGAAACATGATTAGCCACATATATTAATCATTGGTAATTAAAATCGACAAAGAAGATTTAGAGAGCCTCTAGAGAAGCCCATCATATGGTTTGGAAGCATCAGCTTGGGTTATTTTGGAGATGATGGCTATGTTGTTTACAAATCAACTTCAGGTAAACAAAATGATTGAAGAAGGAACCTCAAGAGAGAAAATGTAAGATGGACAACAATTTTTTATCATAACTTAGGGTAATCCCAAGTGGTCAATTTCTCACCGCTCAAGTGGTCAAACCTTTGGAAATCTTAAGATGCTTATTGGTGCCAAATTAGTGAAAGAATAGTTTGACCCTTTTTGGATGGGTGAAATTAGTGCCTTACTAGCTCCAATTTCTCAACTTGCCCTATAATATTCATAAATAAGCCTAAGGGCTCGTTCGGGTTCGGAATCATCAAGATTCAGAGTTTAAACTCGGAAAGTAGCCCCTTTCGGATGGTTTCCGAACAATTCCGTTGTTTGTGAGTTTAGGTGGGGTCCACATATTTTTGGTCACTTTCCTAGAGAAAGCGACAGCTCTCTTGTGGACGAATTTGCTTAGGAACATCAGGATTCCGAGTAAGGCGCGCTATATGTCTTTGGGATATACATGAGAACACCAACACCACGCACCATATTGGAGAGAGAAATCTTCACAATGGGTTGTGCTATTGTATGGACTTAAAGTTAGAACTCAAGTGTCTCTAAGCAAATGCTTAACCATTATAACACTATGCTAATTTTTGTAAAAAAATAATTTTTTTTAATATAGTATAATGGCTCCTGCCGAATTTTAACACTACTAAATTAGAATTTGTTATCTCACACTATTGAAGTGTGGTTTCCTAATATGTCATGTAGCACCAATTTATGATCAATCTAAATGGTTCAAGCGACAATCTATCATTGAAAAATGTTATAGTCAAAGAATCATGTTTATAAGTGGATGTGAACCATCCGATAGGCGAGTTTGAATATCAACCACTATACATATATTTATATATAAAAGGAAGCCACCAAATTTAGAGAAAGACTTGGTACTTTAAGGACATGTGACAGGTCAACATGCAAGTGGGTTAAAATAGGGCGGGTGTTACTACCACACCACTTTATTGATTAACTGTTTTCAGTCAGTCGATGGAGATCACTTTTCACCCCAATTTTCAACATAATAGATTTTGAGATGTAGGCTTACCATCAGACTGACAAATGCTGATTCCATATGCCATACATCTCAAAATTTGAACGTGAAATGCATACCATCAAACACAATTCACAGCACTTTTTGGGATATATGCTAGGTTGAAGCAACATCTAAAGCCCGGACAAAAAGAGATATCCACTGTTTATTTGAAGAAGTCAACAATTTTTTATTTTTTTTGTTTAAGTGAGGTGGGTATAATATAAGGTGATGTGGTAGTTACCGACACCAACCTAAAATAATCTCATTTTTTTATATGGCTAAAATAACATTTATTTAATTAAAAGTGAGTGTCGCATGAATTTGATTGGGCTCACTTAAAAAAGTGTCAACTTTGAATTAAAATATATTTTTATTATTGGAACGTGTCAACTCAAAGGATATGCCTATAAGTAAATGTGAACCATCCTATTTGAACTTTAATATGATCAATTAAAAAAAAAAAAAAATTACAAATTGTATGTTTTAAATCTCTGTAAACGAGTTTTTTTGGGTTTGGTGTACTTCAATATTTATGATGAATAAGTTTAACCCATTACCTACCTTAAACCATTGATGGTAAGACTTTTTTGTATTCAGCTCATATTATTTTGGGATAAACAAGTGTCAACTGTCAAGTTTTAAGGGTGAATCAGGTCACCAGCCTTACAAAAGCACGTGTTTCATCTCACAGGCACTTTCACCGCGTCAAGAGATTTAACACGTAGAATTGTTTTCTGAGTAACACGTGTACTCCATAACAATCTAAGCTGAGCCCATTGCTTACATCACTAGTAATTTGAAAATCAAACTTTTTTCTATTTTCAAAATGAGTAGGGGTATTTGCAACCTAAGATGGGTCTATCATTCAGCACATAATATATCTTGAGATTATGGCCCATCTATCAGAAGTTAATTATACATGAAAGGCATCCCTAAAAGTGAGTGAGCTAATAAATCTTCTCATGGTATGACTTAATCACAATCACTATCAGCATTTGACCGTCTAATATGTGAGGTATGATCTCAAGATCTATTTTAAATAGTTTTGAGGAGGTGTGCCACATACAATCAGCATCTGACCGTCTAATATGTTAGGCATAATCTCAAGATCTATTTTTAAATAGTTTGTCTGCAATGAGCCATAGGCTCATTAGAGTCATTCAAAACAATGGTGCCTCTTTCTGCCCCACTGAATCTTTTAAGGGCATTACAAAAAAATATTGATCGCTCTTAATCCAGTGATGGAGATCATTTTTGGTTTTAATTAATTATAAAATGATATTTTGGAGCTACTTTTTACTATGTGTGGCATGTCAAGATTCCTCGTGTGAAAGATTTAGATAAAAAACTAAGGCCTCTCATTTGATTCGAAGTTATCTATGATTTTTGTAGACAGAGATTCAGTGGGTTCAAATAAAGCTTCCTCCCCTTCCATTTACTTGGACTTCGAGATGTTCACTGACTTTTTATACTCTTTACACACTCTCTAGGCCTCAAAGTACATTGAATGTAGAGTTGATAAGATCAGGGTTTTAAATATCGGCCGATAATTATTGGATCATACGTTGTCGGATCTGATATGATTGGTCGATATGACCAGGCATATAATATTGTTCGATAACATGATAAATTGGCTGACTTTTTTAGAATTCTGATATTATCGGACCAATATTATCCGATATTATCGTGAGAGAGTTCAGATGTGACGTGATTGCTCGATATATTCGATAATATCGTGAAATCAGCCAATTTCATTCGGCGAGCAGGAAAAAGAAAATGAACGATATCAGCCATGTTAGCCAATAAATATCAGCCAAGCATTAGGCCGAAAAACCCGAAGTTGATAGATTTTAAAATCTTGGATAAGAGTGAACTAATTTTATGTTCATTGGCTCATAGTACCCTATTTATCAATCTTCACACTAGCATCTATAACCATGGTATCAAATATCGGCCCATACCGATACATATCGGCTATACATGTCGATTTTTTGGCAAACTGATATGTATCGGTGCTGATACGTATTGTTATCCAACTCGGGTATTAGTATTGGCCGATGCATATCGGGTATCTGCCGATACCTCTTTTAAAAAAGAAAAAAATATAGGTCGATATGTATCGGCCCTCCGTGGACCAATACTCGATACCGATACCAAGTTTCATATCTTGTCTATAACTATTTTATGGCTAAGATCGCATGTCCATATTTCAAGCGTGACGCCCTCTCCTTCTGATCTTTATCATCAACTCATTATTGGATTAAGAAAGCGGTTTAACCGCCACAGACAACAACACCCCTCTGTCGTTCGCTCACTCCAAATGCCTCTGTTTACTTTTCTCGGACGACGATAGAGACTACCAACAAACGACACACACCGTCCAACCAAATTTGATTATAAAGTGATAAGATGAGGAGAGGAGTCACTTGTAAAGCGCAAAATATATATGACTTTGTATAGGGTAACTTTGTCCCGGGTTACTAAGGGGCTACATATGAAACCTATTGATTGCCGAATCAGACAATGGAGATCTTTTCACCCAAATCTTCTATACAATAGATTTTGAGACCACAAGCATATTATTAGACAATTAGTCTTTATATAACATGTGCCCCAAAAATGGCCTCAAAATTATGTTTCACTATGATGTGTGTCATGTGACTTACGGGCCACTTTTTGGAATCTATGCCATGTGGATTGAAAATGGACCGTCTGATGGTCTCAAGCTCCATTGTGTAGATTATTAGCGTGAAAAATAATCTCCATCGTCTGATTCAAAGAAGTCAATGCGTTTCTTCATACCTCCGAGCCCTCACTAATCCTATAAGCATGGCAGAGCTACCCATTTGTGGGTATGAACCAAAAGAAGTGTGTGCTCTGTCCAAGTCCAACCATGGTAACCAAGTTCGGATTTGGCATCAATTGAATGGGTGTTTATTTGGTTTAATTCGGATAAATTTGGGAAAGATTTCAGAAATTTTTTGGAAATTATAAAACTCATAATAAATTACTAACATATACATAAAATATAAATGATGTCTTTAAATGTAAATTATTTTAAAATGATATTTTTAAATAATAAACTAAGTGTATTACATAATCTTCATGTATTAATAATTTTCAAACATAAAAACATAATATAAAGTAGGATAAGAGCACGTGTCACAATTATAAGAATTAGGAAAAATTATCAAATTCAAGAAAATTTTGAAAAATTGATGAATGAAGCGAATATGGGAAAAGTTTAGTAAAGTACTTATTTGGAGAATTTTTCTAAGATTCTGATTAAGGAGCCATTACTTGCACACATTTTTCAAGTGACTGCACCAAATTTAAAGAAAGACTTGGTATTTTAGGGACATGTGATACGTAAAAATGCAATATAGGCCGTCTGATTTGAAGTTCATGATCAATAGATCTCTGGTACATAAAATTGGAGCAAAACACGATACTTGTCATATGATCTATTGTAGTCAACTGTTGAATTATATAATAGCCTTTGACTCTATTTAATCAAATGATGATAATTACATTTTGTTCTAATCTTTTACAATTGATATCTTTAAATCATGGTGTTCAAATAAAATGGCTTAGATGGTGTTTTCACATAGTAGAGGTTGCCAAATTTGCAAGTCTTTCTTTTAAATTCGGTGTAATCACTTGAAAAGTGTGTGCAAGTAATGACTCCCTTCTTATTAATTTGGAAAATTTTATGAGAAAACATCCATGGAGAATGAATTGTAGAGTTTGATACTAGCTCTCTCACAAAATTTCCCAAATCAATAAAAATAATTAGAAAAATTCTTCAAATAGTTGGTCTAATATTGGTTGACTGTTTGATTTTTTCTAGATATTTTTTCAAATTTGACAAAATATCTAAATATTTCCGAATTTTCATAATTATGGTACACGCTATAATCATCTTCATATTCTTTTTCATGATTGTGAATTGTTGACGCATGTGGATTATGTGAATCAGTTACTTTATTATATAAAAACATGGTTTTTAGCATTAAGTAGGTTTATATATATATATATATATATATATATATATATATATATATATATATATATATATATATAATTTTGGTAATTTATTAATATATTTTATAATTCTTGATTTTCTTCAAATTTTTTTTAACTCTTTTTTGGATTTATATGAACTGAATCGAACTAACACCCCATCAAATGATTGTCAAAACTTGGTTACTATGGATATTAGATTCTAATCTTGGGCAATAAAAAAGCAATGTACGAGTCGATTTTCCCTCTGCCATATTAGTCATCGTACAAGTATTTATTAGACGTCAAGTAAAAAATTTTAGAAAAATTATAAATGAAGAACAAATTTAATGCAGACAAAGTGTAGAAGGCTGACGTGAGATGATGTGATTGGTTGCACTAATCTACATTAATTGAGCCTCACTATACTTACGGCATGCATAAAAGCTGTCCTCCCTTTAACATTGTCCTAAATTTTATATATTTAACACTCATCAATATTTACACATTTTATGTAAAAAATGATCTATGGAGCACTCTTTTGTTTCATGGGTACGTAATACTAACAAATAATTGCAAGAGTTGTTATAGAGTAACCTAATCACTCTCAAATGCTAAAATGGTCAAATCCATCCTTCACTGATTTGCATGCATATAAATAGTCGTACACGTTTTAGGATTTGACCAATATCTCATAAGGAGATTGAATTGTAGAGTGAGAGAGACTTAAGAGCTATGTTACTTAATTTGCCCGCCCATGCAACGAATCAAATTCAGCATAACAAGAGAATTGCCGACTTAATTCTTACCAGTTGTGGTGTGTGGTCCTTATATCTTTGATACACTTGGCACACTTGATAACGCATGCTAACATGTAGGTGAAACTGATCAGGTCAAAACTAATGCTCATTCGAGGTTTACAGCCATCTGATCATAGCTTTTTTGTCTCATCAATAGAGGTCGCCGCCCATAGCATAGCATAGCTGTTCATCTGTTAATATGAAGGCTCTTATAGCCAGCTGATGGTAGAAAACATCTTTCAAGTAAAACTAAATTAATAAAACTACAGGCGGGTGCACCACCCAATCTTATAATTGATGCTACATAGCATTGTGTAGCGGTGGGGTGGAAAAAAATTTGAAAAATAAAAAACCGACAGAACCGAATCAATAAAAGCTGACCCGATACTGAACCAAACTGATCCAAAACCGAAACTGATTTTGGATCGGTTTGGTATCAGTTTGGGTGCCGAAAACGGATTTAGCAGGAAGAGAAAACTTATAAAAAAACTGAAAATTTTATTGAAAATCCATTAAAGAATATGAAAAAATTGAAAACTGGACTGGCCGATACTGATAACTGATACTGGATTGGTTTGGTATCGCTTTTGGTTTTTTTCTTATCAGTTTATCGAAACCGATAAGTTTCGATCTGGTATAGGTTTTGGCCAAACCTTTACTGGTGAGCCGAATTTCCACTCCTAGCATTGTCGTCCATCCACCAACATGTGGTGCACGGGTCGCGTATCCGTTCCTGTTCTTCTAGAAAAATAAATCACGAAAATTAAGGATCAATCAATCAATTTGATGACGAACGTTGTATAATTTTTTAATAGTTTTTAAACAGTGTTAGGTTTTAAATGTGATCCAAAACCACATAAGAATACAGTAAACTCTTTCGCAGAAGATGACGTCATCTCTGTAACGGTCACTACTTTACCTAACCACGGTAACGCGAAGCGCGTGTCATCATCCTTCAATCTACGTGTTTCCGAAAACCGACTCCACTGCCACGTGTCGAATTTCTAGGGTTAGTTGAATCCGAACCAGAAGTTTGTCTCCATCCATCCCGCACCGTGTAATAAATAAAGATTTTTATAATGGACACCGTTATTTGCAACCGACGATTTAGTCAGTAACGGATGGTGCCAACTGCCACCTTTATCATCGTTCATTGCCTCATATCCTACGATAGAGGAGGTCGTTTTTCATCCCAATTTTTCATTACAATATATTTTTATTTTATTTTATTTTATTTTATTTTTTTAGAGATAAATTTTATTCTTTTCATTTAAAATGGAGAACGATTACAAAATAGAGGGCCACAATAGTGATAGTTACAATAATTAACATTAAAATATATTAAATGACATCTAAGACTCATCTAGCATCGACACGAAATTTAGGGACCTTCAAAGTATAATAAAACTTCAAGAATCTACCACCATGATCCACTGGTTACCAACACCGAAGATCCATTCGAAGAGACGTCACTACCATCGACAAACTCACGATCCACAAAAACTCCCAACACACTGGAAACGGGGGCAAACACCGATCAAAAGCTTCATACAACGCTTCAATCGAAACTTTAAAACAATGTCTCATGGCGTAGAAATAGAGCAAGTGTTCACGTAATAACAAAGTCATCAAAACGTCGATTAAACCCGTGACTAAAATCGTTTCAGAAACAAATATGAATTGTAAAAAGGCTTTCGTAGAGTCGATCTCTTTGAAAAAGAAAACTCTCACCAATGAGAGGATAAAATTCTCATATTCTACCCCTAAAATAAAAAATAAATAAGGAGAGAAATATGAAAAATCAAAGCCTCCAAACAAAAGATGATCCTCAAAAGATCGATTTATTGAAAGCATAAAAAAATTAGATGAAAAAAGATTAAATCCTCTCTTTCCATCTCCTACCATTAAAACTCTTTTTCCGACTCTCAACTTCTCTCGGAGACCCACGATTTGAAATAATTCATACAATAGATCTTTACATTAGAATGTGAGATATTGTTTCCACATGGTATACACCACCCCCCCCCCCCCCCCCCTCAAGTGACCAACATATCTATGGTGTGAAACACGGGAAAAAATCCAAATCAGTAAACGATGTTAACTATAAATCATAGTTGCAATGATCCAATTTGTAAATACTCAAACCAATATAATCATATACCATTAGTTACATATGAAGGTTCAATCTCGGCCCAATAGATATTAAGATCATGGCCGGACATGAGAGGCCACATGGCACACATACGAAAAGTGATGACGATGATGAGCATATCATGTCTTGGATCACTTTTGGATGTGTTCTACGTGAAATCAATATATGACGGTTTAATTGATTTTTCAGCGAATCAAGATCAATTGTGTGGAAGGAATAAAAATTGATCTTCATTTTTTACACCATTGAGACCGAATATTCAATTGCAAATACCAATGGCATTCCAATATAATCAATGTCGACATTAATTTTTGTTTGGATATTTTCAAGGGAAAGGGGTGGAAATGAATTTGAAGATCCTATAGATTCTAGTACTCTAAGAATCAATACAAAATCATCATTTTTCAGTGTTTAGATTTGTTAATGATACTGAAAAATAGAAGGGGAGCATCATCTTTAGTATAGATGACACACACCAAATAAAAATAAAAATAAAATAAAAAATGCTTACTAAATTGTGTGCGCGCGCGAGAGAGAGAGAGAGAGAGAGCTATGGCCAAATTTTCCAAGAGAGCATTAAGGGTTTGTTTGGATGTTTTCTATGGAAATGGTGGAAATGGATTTGAAGATCCTATGAATTCTAACTTTCTTAAATCAATAGGAATTCATCATTTTTCGTCATTTGGATTGCTTAATAATGCTAAAAAATAGATGGAGAGTATCATCTTTGGTATAGATGACACACACCAAATAAAAATAAAAATAAAATAAAAATTGCTTACTTAATAGGCAAGTAGAGAGAGGAACTGTGAGCGGGAGACAGAGACAGATTTGGGGAGAGAGAGAGAGAGAATTGATAGGAGCTATGACCAAGTTTTTTAAGAGAGCATACCGCGTAAAGAGATGACCGGGTTTTCCATTAGAAAAGATAAAATCTATTAATTTTATGGGGATTTCTCCATTTCCAATGAGGAGGAAAACTAATTTATTTTCTGCCCATTTTTCACGCCTTATTTTCGTTACCAAATGATGAATTTTATTTCATTTCCAACCTTTTCCAATAGTTTCTTTTCCTTTTCTCCATCCAGTTTAACATATTTCTGGAAAATATAGGAAATAAGATTTATAGATCCAATGGATTCTAACACTTTGGGAATTTATAGGAATTAATTTTTTTCGGTGTTTAAATTGATTAATTGTAACTAGAAAATAGAAAAGTAGCACAATTGATGGTGTACATCTCACACACCCAATAAATTCAACTTTCTATTGTGAGGGGGATCCCGGAGAGAAAATTTGGGCAAGAGAGAGAGATTTGGAGAGAGACAGAAATTAAGAGAGAGAAATAAAAATTAAAAGAGAAACTTAGAAAGAGATTGAGAGAGAAAGAGTAATCTCAAAAAAAAGATTTGGAGAGAGAAAGAGATCTAAAAAAGATAGGTTCGGATAAAGAGATTAAGAAAGAAAACTAAGAACACCATCTTTAGTGCATACAATAGACACTAAATAAAAAATTAGAGAGATAGAGAGAATGGAGAAGAGAGAAAGACATGGGAGAGAAAGATTCGGTGAGAGAGAGAGATTGGAAGAATGGTAAAAGAGAGCTAAGAGAGAAAGAGAGAGAAATTTTTTTTTTAACTTTTTTATATATTGATATTTTATTTTCTTATTTTTTAATTTTAATTTTTTTTATCCTTACTTTTTAATTTTTAATTTTATTTATTATATTTTATTTTATTTTATTTCCTTTTTTCTTTTTTATTTTTTTTTTATTTTCTATTTTTTTTTATTTTTTTATTTTCTATTTTTTTTTATTTTTTTATTTTTACGATATTTTTTTCTTTTTTATTTTCTAATTTTTACTATATTTTTTTTATTTTTTTATTTTTTAATTTTTAATTTTTATATTTTTATATTTTTATTTTATTTTATTATTATTTATTATTTCTATTTTTTATTTTTTCATTTTATGTTTTATTTTATTATTTATTATTTTATTATTTTTGCTAATTAATTTTATTTCAATTTATTCATCAAAAGAGAGAGAGAGAGAGTTCTCACGCAACAAAAAGAGGGGAGGGGAGAGAGCAAAAGATTTCGGATGAAATCCCTTTATTTTGGAGAGATTTATCTTTTGTGAATAGAAAAGAAAATTTTAAATTTTCCTATTATTTTCACGGATGCAACTTTTTTTGTCAAACATAAGAAACTAACATATTTCATTTTATTTCTCATAATTTCTTTTCCTTTCTCCTGTCCAAATAAATCTTAAAGCTCTATTTGGATATTTTTATGAAAAAAGGTGGAAATGGATCTAGGATCCCCCGGATTCCAACCCTTTTGGAATCAAGAGAAATTCATCATTTTTAGGTGTTTAAATTGTATAATAACACATGGAAAAGAAAAAGGGAGTATAATTGTTAGTGTAGATGACATACACCAAACCAAAAATAATCAAGGAGTGGAAGAATTTTGTAGAGAGAGATCGAAGGAGAGAGAGAGTTGTATGAAGAGATAAAGATCGAAGGCAATAGAGAGAGAGAGAGGATCACAGAGAGAGAAATCATGGAGAGAGATAGAGAGAGAAAGAGAGATTGTGGAGAGAGGAACCGAATGAGAGAGGCAGAGACAGAGTGAGAGTGAGAAAGAGAAACCAAATGAGAGGGGTAGAGAGAGATCGTGGAAAGAGAGAGAGCGAGAGAGACAGAGACCGAATGAGAGAGAGAGAGAGAGAGTGATGAGGGCATCTGATTCAAGCAATCGCTCATAACATATCGGAAGTAAAAGAATGAATATAACTTATCGAAAGAAGAGTAATTTTTAATCCCATCATTTTTATGTTTGGCCTATTTTGAAGTGCCAAATGAAGCTGGATTGATACAAAATTGATCATATTTAAAAATTTATCGAAGTAGCTTTCCAACGAACCAAAATTTAAGCAATTCCAACAAGTATTGAAGAAGTTATAATCAATTTTCGGAGGCTACACATAAAGTGACGAATTTCAAGAATCTTAATTGAATTAGGATTAGTTTCTTTTATTATTTTATTTTAGAAAGTAAGAATTGTTTCTTTTATTAGAAATAAAATTAGTTTTCTTATCGTTTAGGACTTTATCGTTTTAGAATAATTATGATATTTCTTTTATTTGAATTAGGAATTAGAGTTTTATTAGGATTTTTAATTTTATGCATTGATTAGCTTATTTAAAGGCTTGTAAACACTTTTATTATTAATTTTTTATTAATGAAAATTACTTATGCAAAATTGACAGTTCTAAACTTTCGTAAGGGTACGATTCTCTCAAAACGGAGAGTAATTATTCGATTCCCGCTTGCAATTTGGTGCGAGGCCAACTTTTCTTTCATCTCTATTTTTTTTAGATCTACGGTTTGCATAAGTAGCGTAATCCTAATTATTTTATTAATCTAATAAAAGTCCTAAATCAATATTTTATTCATCATTAATTTTATTAACATTTTATTCTCGTTTGGTATTGAGAGAACCCGCTTGCGAGTTCATTCAACGCCTTAAAACTATTGGAAATCTAGTCATTCGTAAGAACCCTAGTCTTTTATATCCGCGATAGGGAACATACACTAAAGTAATACTATTTTGGGTCGAAATTTAATCACTTAATTGAATTTCTAGAATTTTTTGTGATAATTTGTTATGAGAAATCATTAATTTTAATTAATTAAATTAATTTTAATCATAATTTCAACCCTAACATTGTATTTAATAAGTTATCGCATAAAAGAGACATCAAGAGAGAGAAAGAGTGAGAAATTGAAGGAAAGAGAGAGACATCAAGAGAGAGAGAGAGAGTGTGTGAGAAACTGAAGGAAAGAGAGAGAGAGAGAGACAACAAATGAGAGATAATTCTAGCGCTCGAAGATTCAGAGATTGTTTTTTTTCCGTCAGAAACTATGAAATCTTATGATTTCAAATGGATTTACCGGTTTCTTAAGGTAGGGAAAAAGGGTTCCTTTTTCTCTCATTTTTTATGAGCTATTTTTCTTGCCAAATATTAAAAATAGATGTATTTTCTTTCCTTTTGAGTCATTTCCTTTCTTTTTTCTCTATCCAAAAAGAGCCTATCAATATTTGGAGCCAAATATAGTCTTTGCAGTGAGGAGGCTTTTCATTGAAACTATTGAATGCAATGAATTGATTCGACATGACACTTTCTCAAAAGTGATTTTTGATCAGTGATCATGATGAACATAAAAGGGTTCTCAAGTCACTTTAAACCGTCTGATAGCTAGACGTGAGGATTTTACTGAGTGGAAGATTGGGACCAGGTCCGACATTTGTAATAATTCGTCCAAACCTCCGAAGTCCGGACCCCCTAATTATTAACTAACACCCGTTTTAAGGTTTTTTAACAGTGTAAGCTGAATTTACAAGGTTAATATAATTTGTTGGTCACAAACGTACAAGTCGATTTTAGGCACTGATCCGACAACCGGGTTAGCCCCATTTGATACATACACCCCTGATTTTATATAGGTCAAATATAGGCTCATAGGAGCTCAAATCAGGTAATATCGGCCCCTATGTATGGGATATGAATTATGAATCGAAAAAAATATCAAAATACCATTTTGGCATTTCTTTTTACTTTTATAATATTATTATTTTAAAAATAAAAGAAAAGTGTCTAAATCATGACCGATATGTGTCCGATATATCAAATTAAGGATTTAATGATGGATATATAACACTATATTGGTCGGGTATTTATCTGAGTCATATCGAATACATATTGACCATGGTCTTATAGTGTCTGAATCGGGTGGATCCTAACTTACGCATATTGGGTGATATGTTTTGATATGGCCAATATTTAAAATCTTATATCGGATGCGTATCGGTCTGGGACCCTCCCGATATGCTGGCATGTATCGGGAGTTGAACTAACCAGGGTCAAAGCTCCGAGTTAAACGTGGGTTGTAACTTGTGTGGAAGGAGAGAGAAAGAGGGAGAGTATAAAACAGGAAGACATGCTTTTGGTCTGCAGGTGAGGTGTCAGGACGGTGAGTTCAGAGCTGTCCCATGGGAAGTGGGTTTGTCCATGGCAGTGTAGGCAGACGTAGGCGGCCAGGGGCCCCACCAGAATGTAAAACCATCGGTAATTGTCTGCTTTAAAGAGGGCATGTTGTGGGACCCACGGCTCACGGAGTCAAGTAGCGGGCTTCTCGAGCCACACGCTTGAAATTGCACCGACGAAAACGATGGGGAGCATCCACTTCCCCTTGAGGCACGTGCGATGCATTTTGTATCTGTTGTAAAATCCATAGCACGTGCCATCTGTACATCACAATTTGGTTGGTTCCCAGGGGTTGGCCTTTGCCCCTGTTCGAATTATTGATCTGCGGAGGGTCTTGTACTGGACGCAAGTACAGGATAGGGTGCAGATGCGTGAGCTGTGATATGACCCCGCACCTGGCTTTTGGCCAGATAAGGGGGTCATTTTATGTCAGTGATAAATAAATAAATAAATAATATGCCTATGCCACGTGTGTAACTTAGGTTCAAGAGTCGGTACGGATCTGAGCCGTTCACTCTCTATTGTGAGCAGGCCAATCTCCTTCCAATAAAATGCTCATCCTTCTCATCGTTTTGATGAATTGATCATAGCCAAAACGATGTTTTTAAACACCAAATTAACGTTTTGTATTATTTTAGCCATAATAGATCTGATCAACATTTAAACACCAAAATAATGTTTCAAATATCTTACATGATTAATTTTTATTTATTTTTTTCAAATTTTATGTTATTATAACTAATTTAAATTTTCTAGGTGACAATCCATCATTCGAACATGTTACTGCCCAAAGAAGCATGGCTATAAAATGTGAGCCATCTAATAGATGAACATCAATATCATCCATTGAAATTAAAAATAGCGGTTAGTATTATAATCAACAGATCTGACGGTTCAAATATTGTTGAATCATGATTTTTGGTTTTATCACATTTCAATATATGATCTATCAATCTGACGGTACAGATCACCCATATTTTAAACCAATGATGATATAAGAACATTTAAACTCTATTTTCGTATATATGAACATTTGTTCCCTTAAATTTAGAATTATGGGGCAAATGTCCCATTTGCACTTAGGGCCGGGTCCCCGACAAGTGAAAGGTATATCCCCGAAACAGCCCAATTAGGTTTAAACCACTCCCCCACCCCCTAACCCTTTGATTTTTCAATATAAAATATTGTGGTCGGGTTTGGTTGACCTGACCCGCCCCAACCCCACCCAAACTCGGATCGATGTTTTATGCCCAACCTGACCCAACAAGTCAATTATATATGCCTTATCTACTTACAAATTAAAGTTGGTAGGTCGGTATCAGGCAAATCCGACCATTGACAACCCTACTTTAGAATAAGAACTATAATGCGCGGTTACCCTATCCCAGTCCCAACTCTATCTATTTATTAAGCGTTGCTGAGACTTCTTCTTATGCCTAGAATCAAACTTTCACCAGCCCACCTTTTGGCCTGATTGCAGATTTTGGCCTGCTTGCGGATTTTTTCGGACTAATTTCAATTATCCAGGGGGCAAGTGGCATATGAAAAAGATCATTTGGCTAGAGAGATCTCCTCATTAGTCATTAGAGGGTTCACACTGTCAGACTCAGTGGCAGAGTGATACGTATGACCGTATGAGGCCTATAGCCCATATAATTTTGAAAAAAGAAAATATCATGCACTTCTTATACAAGTTCCTTCATGTGCAAGCTCTCAAATCTACGGTGGCAAAGCCCTCAAATGTGTGATAAAACAAGGAAAATTATAAATAAAGGACGTATTTGTGGAGAGCAAAGTACAAGCGGCTAACATGGCCCAACATGACTAACTGTATCGATATGCATTAATCGAGTCCCATTGGCACTAACAGCTAATTAATGTGGACTGCTGTTTATCTCAAATACATAACTCACGAAGATTAAGCTAAAAACAATCTTAACCATATGATTAAGCGCATACTAAGCACTAAAAAGTTAGTTGGTCATTTTTTATTATTTGATGGCTTTCTAGTTTCTTAGTTAATAACTTAGTGAGTCGGAGATTTTATATGCCATCTACCAGGGGAAATCAGTGTTGGAGATCGTTTTTCATCATAATCTTTCACACAATAGATCGTTAGAATAGGCTCCACCTAATCAGATGACTACATATTGATTCCACGTGTCATGACATATCCTCAAAAATGATTTACTCATTAGCGTCAAGAAGGGATTCTCATGTCACTTTTAGGGATTTTTATCACGTGTGATCAATATCACACAAATTGATAAGTGAGAGAAAATCAGTGTCGTGGAAGACTGCCGAAAATTGATCTCTGTCGGATTCAAGGTTATTTATTGTTTTCACGTTCAAAAATCATGGTTCCGATGTAAAGTTTACAGTTGCAAATACTGGTACTCTTTAGTCTTTACTAATGGCATCTCAAACTTTTTCACGTGCAGATCACGTGCCAGTGGCCCACTCACTAGTCTCTGTAATGCCAATTTGAATCACGCTTATGGCGCCTACGTATACAGAGCCTCTATCATAGGGTCTATAGACCACGCTTTAGAGATGGTCACCCCCATTTTAGGGTTGGTTATGTGGCAAACAAAGTGCTTCCCTGCTGCCCATAGCCTCATTAGAAGTATGACTTCCTTGAGAGTTGAGACCCCACCTAAATTACAGGAAAAATAATTGCACGTAGAATATGGATGGTGTATGATGCCACTGATGCATGTAACCCGATCATATAGACAATCGGACAGCAGGGGTTAAAGATCTAATCTATTATCATCACATAGCAAGCAGAAAATCAGAGTGGGTCCATAAGCGGCTTCAATATCCATCTTTGTCCAATCTTGAAGTATACATGCTAGAGATGTTGTAAATCTTATGGTTTAGCTGGGTAGGCTAGGCATGAGCTCCTTGCTCATTGTTGCTCTTTCCCTTTTTGAATGAATTATTCTGATTCACTAAAAATAATTATTTGCTATTAATAATAAAAAGTACCTCTAAAAATGTCGGAAACCCTTCATACCCATTGATTCCTTTAGATCAGATGATGGGCATCCCTTTTCGCCCTGAACTTCCATACATTGGATCTTGAGATCATGGCGCACCTATTAGACAGGTGAGTTTGTAATTCCATGTATCATAGATCCCAAAAAATGACCCTAATATCACATTTCAGCGTGATGTGTGGCATATGATTCAAGGGTCATATTTTGGGGATCTATGACGCATGGAATTAAAAATCGATCATCTAATAAGTGCGCCATAATCTCAAGATCTATTATGTGGAAGATTAGGTTGAAAGACCATCTGATAGATGTTAAACACTATACAATAGTTTTTACACCTTCCTTTCCTTTAGAGTCCCAAATTCTAAAGGGCCTGATTTATTCGAAAGAGAGGGCCTGATTTATGGTCCTCCGGTCATCTCCCTTAAACCACATTATTGGTTTCATCATTGTAATATGTGGTACATATGAACATATTTTAGATTAGGTCAATTAAGCACAAAGATAGTTAAAGAAGATATGAGACGGCGGTCCACATTAAAGTACAAAAGCCTCTTTAATCAAAACATTAGAATCCTCTGATAAATGTGTATTTTAGGCTGATTGCCATGTACATGTTGAGTTGCCGCTTGGATATACCGATAAAGCTAACGCTCCTGACCATCATTTAAACACCAAAATGAGGTTTACATAATCTTTACTGTCAAAGTGATAGATCATCGATTGAAGTGGAACAAGTTCAAAAATGGCATTTTAGATCGATTTAAATCATCTGATATATGGACTAAAATATCTGTTGTTGTTTTTAGTTTTTATGATTGATATTAAAGTTCACCAATCGGATAGCTTAAATCAACTTATAGGCATTTTTCTTTGGATTGAGACGACAATTTAGATTGATCAAGTTGTGCACCACATGGTATCATGATAAATCACACTTCAATAGTTGAGTGAGATAAAAAAGAAATTTAAATTTAATGATATAAGATCATTTAAACTCTATTTTGGTGTTTAAATATGAACCATTATCCCTATATCAGTTGATGCACTAGACATGCTACATACGCCACGATCGGCGGCCCGTGCACCTTATACGAATTCTACCCATCAAAAAAAAAAGCAGAACTCATTTTGTGCAAATGGAGCGGTGAGTAGGTATAAACTGCTCCCAGCCGGCCAGAGCCTGGCAGTGCCAAGAGCTGCTCTTTGCCCTGTGAGAGCTAAGCCAAACGAAGCATAAAATTTTCATAGATCCCTTTTCTGAAGTATATACCACAGCAGTGCCAACATAGCATATTAGTTGGGGCAACACCTAATATTCGATCTATAAATGGTTGCTAACTAAATATGTCAATTGCCCAAAGCATCAAATTTCATCTCAATCGAATATTTCCAAACAAAGCTAGGCCTATAAGAGCATGCATTCCACATGTGCTATGTTGTCTCTATAGTGGGGAAATCTCACGGGCTGAGTATTAAAAGAGTTGAAGGATTTCATATTTTCCCGCATCAGGTTTGAATAAACCACTATTTACTTAAGGAAGCTTCTGTTCGCGCCTAATAAAAAAGTGCCTATGTTCAAGACCCACTGAAACCCGTGGACTACTTAGATTTATATATAATAAAAATAACAACTTATTAAAAAAATTGGGAATAATTCTTTATTTATTCACGAATTTTTGGCAAAACTTGTGACAACTTAGAGATTCATTTGCAAAACTTCAAATTCATGAATTATTCGCGAATTTGTAGAAATTTTTACAAATTCGGAGAATTTTGTGACTGTTTTAGTATGCTCCCTAAAAGAACATAATAGAAACACCGTCCATTTCTTCTAATAAATAAGAACAAAATTTGACCGAAATTCTCAAATTATCGGCCAATAATTCAAATTTTCGGTTTCAGCCAAAGCCTAAACCGAATTTTTGGCCAATCTTTTGATCCTTGTCATGAGGCATGCGTGAAGTATACTCACCAAATTCTCTGAATGTTTTATGAATTCAGAAAAAAAAAAAAAAAAAAAAGGTATACTCACCAAATTCTCCGAATGTTTTATGACTTTGGGAATAACTCGCAAATTTAAGGTCATACTACTTACCCACGAATCTTTTTTTTTCAAAATCAATTAAATTCACGAATAATATATAATTTTTTCAATAAATTAAGATTTTAATATTCTTTAGAATTTTTTTCCATACTTTTAATCTTATTTCTATTTTCTCTCCGATTTTTTCCGAACTTGTCGGATTTTACAGTATTTTTTAAATTTTTAATCGCAACCCTTACTTGGTGGTATGCCGTACAACGGGCCCACAGATATGTGCACCTCTACTTTTTGCAAATGCCTACGGATTTCTGTGGGCGAAGAGAGTTTAAGAAACATCCCCTTTTATCAACTTTTGCTTAAACATTTGTTGTTTTGAGGGGTTATAAAGAAAACGGGTACAATTATTTTCACATGCTTAAACCCTTGATTGCTTTAAATTAGACAAAGGAGATAATTTTTTGGCCCCAATCTTCTCATATTGAATCTTTAGATTATAAGATTACCATCATCCCTTCATATTTTGATTCCACATGACACACACTTCTAAAAGTGATTAAGAACCATATTTAATATAGCCATGACCGTTTTATTATAGTCTTACGATCTAAAGATACTTTGTATGAAAGATTGGGACTAAAAATAATCTCTATCAAGCAATCAACAGATTAAGCATGTAAAGCCCAAGTCATATATTAAAAAATCTTGGATTATAAAGGTAGCCCAAGAATAATTACTTATGGAAATAGGGGATGGCACGCCACAACTCCCACGCCCAAACAAACAACCTCCACGTGAAATCACACCTCTCCTCTCACCATAAATGGGGCCATTATATTACAAGTTACTAGTTATAACTTATAACCTCTTGCAAGCTAAGGGAATTTGTATCAGCTGCTTCGACCCGAGCACCAAAGATGATGTTTAGGACATATATAATGGGTTGGGAATAAGGATGCAAGCATTCAACTGAAAACCGAAATTGACCGAAAAATAGGTCCGCCGAATAAGACTGAAATCAGGCCAAAATTGACCCAAAATCGAAAAAACTGAAAAACAATTCCCAATTAGTTCGGTTTCAGTTTTGGGTGGTCAAAATAAAAAATCGGATGATTAGGTTAAGTAAACTGACCCAAAAATGAAATAGTTAAATAAAATTTAAAAACAAAATATATTGGAATCGAACCAAACTGATTATTTTTCGATTTCTTATTTTAATTTGATATTTATTAGAATTGAATTGCAAAATCAAAATTTTTAATTTGGTTTAATTAACTGATCTATACCCCTAGTTGGGATTAGGAGAGCGGCCTAAGAGCTTGCGGACTTGGTTCACATGTCACTTTTAGAGACACGTGTCATGTAGTTTCAGCATATGTGCCCTTTGAATTGAAGACCATAATCTAAACATTTATGATGGAAAAGTCTGAGGCGAAAAATTTTCAATGTGTGATCTAAAGTAATCAACGACTTTTAAAATTAAGGATAATTTAGATGTTACGAATGTCGTAGAATGCTTTGAATCGCATGTTGGTCTCAAACTTTTATATCATTGCCTTTTAAATTTCAGTCTTCAAATCACAAGACACAATGATGAAACTAGGTAGCATATGTTTCAAGATTTGATTTGTAAACAAAGTCTCTTGGCAATTGGACAACCATTATGTTATTGGAAACCTGCCTACACTTACCTCCATTAAATTATAGTGATTTGTTTTTATCTCAATCTTGAGACATGAGCGTGCCATTAGACACTCAAATTTTTTATTCTACGTGACATAAATTCAAGAGGCCTCACTATCACATTTGAGCATGATGTGCGCTATGTAATTTTCGGGCCACTGTGGAATAAAAAAATTCACTGTCCAATGGCACACCTATAGTCCCAAAGTCTACACGATTGTCTAATTCCATGCAACCGAGTTTACTATAGGCGCCCTCTAGTAATCTGGTTGGCTCGGGTAGAGCCTTGCTACCGTATGTCGTTGGTGAATATCAAGTCATATTAAATTATGGAGTCAATGCTAAGATTTTGGCATTAGGTTGAGGAGATGGCGATAAGATGCCACCTCTTTGGCGTGATGGCATGAAGCATGTCTTTGGCATTCGGCCTTCACCGCCTAATGCCAACTACTTAACTAGGAAGAGTTATGGCGTGTGAATCTATACTTGTCTAAAAAATTGATGGCAGTATATGGGCAATGGAGAAAAAATGTAAGTTAAACAGTAGAGTCGATTGAGGAGGTAAGGGGATACATAGCTCGACTAATAAAAAAATGATATAAAAAAAGGGTTTTTTGCACCTAGCTCGACTAATAAAAAATGATATAAAAAAAGGTATTTTTTAACAAATCCCCTTAAGTTATGCTGATATTATAAATAACCCCCAGTTATAACTATTTGTGTTAAACCCTTTAGTTAGCATTTTGGTGTTTATAAAACACCCTCTTTAACAGATATAACTTTAAATGATTAATCAGCGCCCCTCCACTTACAAAAAAGAGTAGTTTTAAATTCACCCGCCAAATCTTTGAGTTCACCCACACTGAAAAATATTGACTACATTGAATCGGACGACGGAGATCGTTTATCGTCCCAACCCTTCACACGATGGATCTTGAGATTGATGTGCAATGAAATATGATGATATTTCACCCCTAAAGACTTACATTTAGCTATCCGATGAAAGTCATTTAACATGTTTATATAGTTTTAGTGATTTGCAGGCCTGGAGATGCGTTGAGTATGAAATAACTCAAAAGTTCATAATAAAACGTCAAATTCGTGCTACCTTGGATCATGCGGAACTTATCCCGAATTGGAGCTCAATTTTACCCTTCAAGACATCAGATTCGGAAAATTGGTAAAACACAAAAGCTGTAGAGCTCGTCTTCAGCTTTCCAACGCCGTAAGAATCGCCTCAATCCGACTTCGGGATAGAAAGTTATGGCCGAAATACCGAGGCTGTGTCTCAATACAAAGTGTAGAGGGAGTTCACGAAAATCTGGGAGGTCGACCGATCGACCTAATCCGGAAGATTTGAAATTTAAAGAAACAGAATCTGATATGGCCGATCGATCAACCCTCTTTAGTCGATCGATCGACCAGGTTTGAATTTGAGTTCGAAAGATTGTTTGGCCGCGAAAATCTCGGTACTCGTTTGAAGGAATAAAATCTTGGATTCAAGGAGGAAAAAGCGCCTTCTGTTTACGCAATTAGGGGGAAATATATTCTTTGAGATATATTCATTCGGGGATTCCTTTGGAGAATTATTCTATTATTTTTCGGCATTCTTCTTTTTAGAGAGTTCTATTTTACGGAGATTTTTTATATTTTTTTCTGCATTATTTTTATTTTTCTGTGTTAGTTTTTTTTTTCTGCTTTTCAAATTGTAAGGGCATAGAGTCTCAGTTTCTTTTAACTCTCTTTTTAATATTCATTTTGAGAAAGAAGATAAGTCTGAGTCTTGCGTTTATCCACTTTCAAGAAAGGATTGTATGAACTGGGAATAAAAGCTCTCTATGAAAATTGTTAAAGCTCTTTACGGTGTTTTAAATATTGATGTTAATGTTTATTTATATTTTAACCATGTTATTTACTTTTACTATGTGTGGCTAGTTTCATTAAGGATGGGGATCTAATGAACCCCATCCGAGATATACATTTATATTAATATAAATCTGTGATTGAGATGTCAAATGCTGTTAAAGAACCTAATATTCATTGAAAATAGTGAAATCATCATTTCAGTCTGAGATCTAGGAGCTAATCATGCCCTATGATTTCAGATCTGCAATAATGATTTTATCCTAATTATCACCCATCTTGGGGTGAAGTTTTACCATCATCTGAGGTGTAAGTATTAATCATACACTCATGGGGTGTTAATCATACATATCTTTGATCTCGGATTAATAGTATGACTTTATCCCAGTGGTGAGTTCCAATCATGATCTGAGGTGTGGGTGTTAATCATACACCCATGGGGTGTTAATCATACACCCATGGGATGTTAATCATACATCTCCTTGATCTTAGATCGTATTTTAGAAATTACCCTAGAGATTGGGTTTTAAATATTGTCCGAGGTGTGAGTGTTAATCATACACTCATGGGATGTTAATCATATATTTTCGTGATCTCAGATCTATATTTTAGAACTCACGTGTGTATAGGGCAGTTCTTCTTTTGAGATATCTGTTAAAGATCTCACATCTCAATCCACAGATTAATATTTTGTAAATGATAAACCTACGATGGGAAGATTTAGCATCTCAATCCTTATCTTTCATTAATTGTTTAAATCTCTTAGATTTCGTTAGTATTTATCTGTTTTATCAAAAGTTACCAGAATTCTAGGTTGTTAGTTACTGTAAAAGATCTGTGGAAATTCTTTTTGTTAATTGATATTTCTGTTTTTACATTTTCTAACCAATCCTCGTGGGAACAATCTCGTACTTTGCACCCACTGACTACATCACGATTCGTGTACTTGTGAGTACAAATTTAAGGGCACATCAGAGGTCACAATGGCACTATTAGACGATTGACTGTATTGAATCGGCCAATGGAGATCATTTATCGTCCCAACCTTTCACACGATGTATCTTGAGATCATTGTGGCACCATCAGACAATTGACTGCATTGAATTGGACGATGGAGGTCGTTTATCGTCCCAACCTTTCACACGATGGATCTTGAGATCATGGTGGCACCATCAGACGGTTGACTGCATTGAATCGGATGATATAGATCATTTATCGTCCCAACCTTTCACACGATGGATCTTGAGATCATGGCGGTACCATCAAACGATTGGTTTTTTATTTCATGTGATACACACTAAAAAAAATGACCTTAAAATTAATTTTAACCGTGTACGTGATGTTACGATCACTTTTCTGAGATGTGTGCGACGAAATAAAACACTGATCGTCTAATGATATGCCTAAACAAACTCCATCGTCTGATTCAATAGAATCAATGTGTTTTAGCATGAGTGAACTCAAAGATTCGGTGGATAGAAGCAGACGCGATTAGGCAATCCAATTCCTAAAATAAAATAAAAAGATAAATTTTTTGTACAGAACGATAATATGAAGCACTACACCATTATTCTATAATGGTTACCATTATACCAAAGATGATATGGTAGTAAATTCGATCAATTGTATAACTAGTTATTCATCAAATGGTAGCAACCAATCAAATTTGAAAATTTTATAATCCATAACTGGGCCTCAAAGCTCGGGTTTTGTGGGGTAGACTAAAAGGTTGGATGGACATGATATTTTATATACAATCTAGGAAATGAGTGGGTTTTGAATCGGATCAAGTCAGATGAAGTAGGGGCTCGAGTCCGATTGGCTGTCAAAATTTTAGCCTATCCCGACCCATTGATAACCTAGTCTTCACTGATTTTTAGGGTCTTGATGGTTGAAGGAGTAAGTTTTTGACACAATAGGCTCTTCATAAGCTTGATATTCTCTTAATGTTGATGATGTCGATGATGGCCCAACAATGAAAATACTCAATCTACATTATGAGTTATGACGTCACCTTTAGTAAACTCCACTTGGATACAACAAAGTTTGAGGATAAGCCGATAAAATCCGCCTTGCTTGGTAATCCGAGTTTTAAGGATCGGCCAATATCGAGAAAAAAAATTGTATCGGTAAGTATTGGTCAATACCAATTGGTCTTTCATTTGATGGGTCTTGATTCATATAGGAAATTTGAGGGACGGGTATTTTGAGTGGAACATGTAGATTGAAGGTTTTCTTTTCAAGAATAATTGCATCGTTTGCTATAAATCCTCCATTGGTTGAGTATTCGTCCAAACGTTGGCATGCCTTAATGGGGGAATCATCCATCTGATGAGTCTTGAATCTGATGGGTGAATGAAGGGCATTTTAGAAGAGTACCTTTAAATCCACCCACTGAATCGTTAAGTTCACCCACGTTGAAACACGTTGATTGAATTGAATCCAACAATGGAGATCATTTATCCTCCCAATCTTTCACATGATAGATCTTGAGATCATGATCGTACCATTAGATGGTCAGTGTTTTATTTCACGTGGCACACATCTCAAAACAATGACCTTAATATCACGTGCATGCTTAAAATTGATATTAAGGTCACTTCTATGGGTGTGTACCACATGAAATAAAAAATCGACCGTCTGATGGTACACCCATGATCTAAAGATCGATCTCATGAAAGATTGGGATGATAAACAATCTCTATCATTTGATTCAATGCAGTCGATGTGTTTTATCGTGGGTGAACTCAAAGATTTTGTCGGTGGATTTAAAGGTACTACTTTTAGAATAGTGGTAAATTATAATAGCATGACTTATAAATAAAAGTGAATGAAGGGTCTTTTAGAATGGTGGTAAACTTTAATGGCATGACTTGTAAATATAGATGAATGAAGGGCCTTTTAGAATGGTGATATTTTTAAAATATTGGTTACATTAAGGGCAAAACAGGCTTTTCGTCCATAAACTCACGCCTAGTTAATGGCAGGGGTTATATGAAACAGAAACACAAAAGTAGGGGCTGCAGAATAAATACCCATAACTCAAGGGGTTCCTTATAATATTAGCATAACATGCGGGGTATATGCAAAAAACCCATAAAAAAAACCCATCAGAATAAGAAAATGGGTTAGAAAGAAAAATGAAAAATCCATTGGAAACAACAAGAGCCAGCACTAGGGGCATGATTTGTGCAACAAGGTTTTTTTTTGGAAAATTTACCTAATCGACCCTGTCAGATACACCTTTAACGTCAGAGACCCTATATTTTCACCTTTACCCAAACCGACCAGCTCGAAGCCGAATCAACCCTAAGGAGAATACATCCCCTTCTTCCTCATTTTAATCTGCTAGAGTTACTAAGAAGTTAGAGGTGGTGAAGGTGACGACGTCTTCTGCCTCATATCTGCTACTTAGAAGAAGAAAATAGAGGTTTGGGAGAAGAAGCTCCTGCATTTTGTCATTGGGAGTTGAAGATCCTGCAATTTGTCATTCCGATACAAGGTATGCTCAGATCAAGTGTAAACCATATCGAAAGTTATTTTGAAAATTTATTTTTACTGGATAAATTTATGCAAAGAGTCGATATCGACTGCATAAAATCGTTATCGACCGTTAACACAATCGATATTAATTGTAAATAGAATCGATATCAACTGTTAAAGAAATCGATAAAGATTGAATATCCAATCGATATCGACTTCATAAACAATCGTTATCGACTGTTTATACAATCGATATCGATTGTAAAGAGAATCGATATCGATTGTATAAACAGTTGATAACGATTATTTATGAATTCGATATCGATTGGATACTCAATCGTTATCGATTGTGTATCAGTTATTTTGTTACCAATTTGTCATTCCTTTTTATCATCTGTCTTATGACCCCTTCCTTTTCCTTCTTAAACAGGCGATGTCTGGTGTGAAAATTCCTCTTCTCTGCCACTTTGATAGCCATATTATAAACGATGATGGTCTATATTAAGGTGGCCGTCAGAGGGTTATTACAATTTCGACGGGTATATCTTATGAACGGTTCAGAAGGTGAATTTCTGCTGTCAATTTTGTGAAAGCAGATAAAACAATTTTCATAAAGTTCTCTATGAAGATAGTGAATACCCATGTGCTTGCCAACGTTTTGGATTTGGATGATTTGACCACCCTATTTTTATTTTATAAATCTGGATCGAACATTATAAAGGTATTCATCATTAGAGAACCATCCTCCTTCCGATTCGAAGCTGAACAAGTACCTTTAGGTAGGACTGATTTTGTGAGTAACCATTCCTTTCAGCCATGTAAGTTTGAGGAGGAAAGACCTACATATGATATTATTCAGTTAGGCAATGACGACGATTTTACGGCAAACATATTGACCATAAAGGCAACTATTGATTTAAACCATGCCCCAGTTGAATCATATGATGACCCACTACAAAATATGCATGGGACACATTGTAGTCAAGAGTAAGACTACACGTCTCTAAGAGTGGGGGATGAAGACGATTTTCATTATATCTTTTTTGGTAGATTCATAACTTGTCTGACTCACGAATTATATTCTACTATGCCATCGATGGAGATTAACGAATGAGCTCAACCCTATTTCTATACACATGAGCACCCTTTCGATGAAGTGCCTAGTCAACCATGTCAGAACTCGTTCGGTGAAGGGCCTAGTCAACCAGGTCATGACCTGTTCCTTGAAGGGCCTAGTCAACCACATCCAAACCCCTTCGGTGAAGAAGGATCTAGTCAACCACCTCAAAACACTACTAGTGAAGAGAACGTCGAAGATTATGATGACGAACCGAATGGGTTTATATAAGAGGATCCGAAATTTTTTGTGAAAGATATTGATAATCCCTTAGTAGATGGAGCTTAAGAAGTGTCAAAGACATCGGACGAGTCTTCTGATCAAGAAGTGGAAACCGAATATCGAAATTAGACGTTTGAAGTTGGAGAGATCTTTAGAGATAAACAAACATTTCAAAGAGCATTAAAAGAGCACGCGGTAAAGAAAAACTTTCAAATTCAGCCTTTGAAAACTGTTAGTTATCGTGTGACAGTCGCATGCTACGAACCCGATTGTTCATGGCGAATATATGCATCTAAATTAACTGGGTTCGACACTTTCAAAATCAAGACGTTCAATAGTACTCACACATGCAGGGCCGCTAAGATCAGACCACACGATCACCGTAATACAATAATCTCCTTCGTAGCCAACTATGTACGGGATAAACTTATGGAAGGATTCGACTACACCCCGATGTCGATAATATTTGATATTACAAAAGCTTATAATATGCAAATCTCATATGCTAAGACTTTAAAGGGGAAAGAACTTGCCCTTACTAATATTAGAGGCAGTTGGGAAGGATAATTTATGGATCTATCGGCCTACATGAAGGAGATAGAGAGGGTAGATCCTAATGTACAAATATCCTTTCAACTAACGCTTGATGGTAAGTTTCAAAGATTTTTTTAGAGTTTCGGCCCGTGCATTGGAAGCTACCACAATACACTTCGTCGCACACTGCTTGTAGATGGCACACCTACGGGAAAGTTTCGAAAGGATTCTACTTATCGCCTCAGCGCAAGACGGTAATGGCCATATATTACCGTTAACATTTATCGTCGTCGAGTAAGAAGAAGAGGATACGTGGATGTGATTTCTTGAACGAGTAGGTGCGTTCGTGATCGATGAGTTTATCGAAGATTTCATTTTTATAACAGATAAGTCGAAGGATTTAATTAAAGCGGTGAAACGTATCTTCCCTAACGCACACCACAACTACTGTATGTGACATATGACACAAAATTTGTAACACAAGTATCTCAGGAACAATGTAAAGGGTCTATGGTGGAAAGTTGCGCGTGCATATATAGTAGAGAGATTTGATTATTTTATAAACGAAATGAAGAAAGATCATGCTGATCCTCAAGCTGTAAAGTATATTTCAAAATTTGACCTGAAGCATTGGGCATGCGCATATATGGAAGGAAGGCAATACGATTTTCTGACTACGAATAAGACCGAAAGCTTAAACAACGTACTAAAGATAGCTCGAGAGAGACCAATTATCGAGTTAATCAGAACTACTAGAGAGAAAGTCGCCGATCATTTTTAAAAGCACCGACAGATATCTGAGAAATGGACCACCCTCCTTTTCCCGAAAGCAGATGAGCATATGAAGAAGGTGTTGTAATGGGCCGGTAGAAAGAGAGCTCAATCATACAGGCGCACTCAATTCCAAGTCAGCTCCAAAAATTTTATTTATCAAGTTGACTTGGAACACAAGACGTGTACTTGCCGCCGTTGGCACATTCATGACTTGCCTTGCTCCCATGCTGTGGCGCCCATCAATCGGATAAATTACGATTACCATAACTTCTGTGAGAAGTATTTTTTCACTGCTTGCTTTAGACAAACATACAACGAATAATGACTTTCCACCCTCGATAAAAGTCAATGAGAATTTCAAGCTAAGCAACTGCCTGAAAATATAAAAGTAAGACCACCCTATAATTATCGAAAGCAAGCCAGCCGTCCGAGAAAGAAAATGATACAGTCTAAGAGTGAGGTTAGGGCCCTACAGTATAGCAGGTGCAGTGAGTATGGTCATAATTGCAGGAGTTACACGACAGTAGGGCCACTGGGTTGATACAGTACAAGAAGTCGGCTATATATTCAACGGCAACACCCCACAGTCCACTAGCTATAAATTTGAATGTAATATATACGATGACTTTCTATTAAAAATATAAAGAAGTACATTTTAATAGAACTTTTAAGCAATTTTCCAATGTTTTGTCAGAACAGACAGTCGATATCGACTGTAAATACGGTCGATATTAATTGCGAACACAATCGATATCGATTTTATAAGAAGTCAACATCAAGTACTTTTACAATCAATAACGATTGCTTATGAAATCGCTCACAATTGCTTATACAATCGAGAACACTTGCTGATGCAATCGATATCGATTTCTTATACAATCGACATCGACTGCTTATACAATTGATATCGACTACTTATACAATCGATATCAACTGTATAAGCACTTGTTACTTAACTCTCTATATATAGAGAGTTAAGTAGCTGTCAATACGGTATGCGACACGCCCAAAATCAGCCTATTGTTTGGTTTTCAAATGTTCATCCTATATATTTTTACGTACTTGAGAGTAAAATTTTCTAAAAAAAGTCGAATGTTGCAAAAATTAAAATTTTTATTTACAAATATCCTTGAATGTTCTACTTACAACTACATATAATTTTAATTTTTGAAAAAAAACTAGGGCGGTGCATCAGTTTTAGGGTCTACATCTGTGTCTTTCTTGACTTCTCCATCGACAGTAAATTTAGCAAGGGCTTGGCTAATTTATGCCCTGATCTGACTCATATTGCTTTAGCTAAAGTCGAAATTTTTTTCCCGTCATAAAGTACTCTATGTACTTCAAAATAAATACCCCACAGTCCCACCCATTACTCTGTCGATGTACAAATTTGACCCTGCAATCAGAACTTGACTACGGATAGGTCTCAGCTTTTAATGCAGTGGAGTCTCCGTATATATGTAAAAGCGCAGGAAAGTATTTAGTCTGTTTTGAAAAGTGCAATATCAGATAAGATAAGTAGCTAAGATAAGAAGCTAAGATAAATAAACAGAGAAAATATTTACGACTACTTTCTGAATTTTCTCAGATTTCGACTGTTAAAACGGTCGATATCGACTTTCTCAATAGTCATTATCGATTGCCTAAACAGTCGACATCGATAGTCAAAACAGTCGTTATCGATTGCCAAAAAAGTCGTTAACGATTGTATAACTAGTCGTTAACGACTGTTTTAACAGTCGATGTCAACTGCTTATACAATCGTAATCATAGTCAGATTAAAGAAGCGTAAATTGGAAATTTATAATTTGTAAGTGCGGACAATTTTTATCAGAACGTTCATTTGGACGGGATACTTCTTCATAGAGGGCCCATCCAAAATTGGGTCAACGATTATTACAGATTGTTCTAAAACCTTAACGATCGCAAGTGCCCAATGTAAAGGATCGTGAGTATGGACTGGGACAAATATCTGAAATGAATAATATATTAGCGGACACAACGATAAAAATTATAAACAAAGTTTGTAGAGATCGTAATGTACCGTGTTATATTAGTGAGCCCACAGATCCTCAACCTATTGAAGAAAAAGTTTTAGAGCACTTTCTTGTCTGGGTTGACTTCTTCCTTAAGGGCAGCCCACCGTTCGATTTGCGTGGCCAACGATTGGCCGTTGAGTTTTTCAGTTTCAATAAAAAATCTGAAATCATTATAATCCATGAAGATATAGGACAAATCGGTGGAGCTCATCAGGAAGAATTTATCCTTAACCTCAAGATGAGCAGTGTCATCCATGACTTTCAAAAGTCTTAGATACGCTCAAATTATCTGAAAGATAAAAAAATTTAGTAATCGACTATTCAGAGAATTGTTATCGATTCTATACAGAGTCGGTATCGACTGTTAAGATGATCGTTAACGATTGCTTAGATAGTCGGTATTGACTGTTAAGACGATCAATAACGATTGTTTATACAGTCATTACCGATATTACCGATTATTAAGGCAATCGATGTCGATTGTTTAAACAATCGTAATCGATTATCTAGAGAATTGCTTTATTTTTTTAATCAGTCGTTACTGTGAGAAAACATTGAAAGAAAATAATATCTTTGGAAAAAATTAAGAATTGAATATGAGATATTTAATTACTTACAAGATTGTCTAAGTGTCCCTGACCTTCCAAACATTTTAAAGTATGCATCTGAAGTGTATAATCTCCCACGGAGCTTACGTAGGTACTGTATAAAATATAACGGCCAAAGTTTTAATTCAAAACGAAATTAACTACTAACTAACAACTAACTATCATTAAAAAATGGACAAATTACGAACATATGTAACTTACTCGACATCCTTTTCGGGAGCTGTTCAGATGGTTTTCATGAACCTCTGCTCATTTGTCAGCTCAACCGTAGAAGAGGGCATCGTCTCGGCTGCAGTTTTTTTTACCGGTTGCTTTTTTTCGGTCCTAGGCTTCGCGACAAAATATTTTACTTTTATCTTAGGCCTCAAGCGAGTGTCGAATGGTTGCTCAGATTGCTCAACACCAGTCGGACCACTCTTATCATCATGATCGTGGGATTGGTTATCAGTTGCTGCAACTCTTGTGCGAGAGGAGTTAGTACCATATCTGCTGATCCCTAGTCCGCTAGACCAGCGGGTTTTGGTCTCCTAACGGCAGTGTGAAGCACATCCGATACCACCTTTAAAATAGCACTATCCTGAACATCGAAAGAAATAAAATCGATAAATAATCAGATATGAGATAATAGATATGACCTCTAAAAACAATTAATATCGACTCTGAAACCAATCAATATCGACTCTACAAACAATCGATATCGATTGTATTTGCGATCGTTATCGATTGTAAATACAATCGGTATCGATTGTAAACCATATCGTCATCGATTATCAGTATAATCGATATCGATTGTTTGTAGAGTCGATATCGATTGTTATCACAATCGAAAAAAATTAAAACGACTCATACCTTGAGTGTCACCTCCAAGATCGTTTGAAGGAGTTCTACAATTTTTTCTTGCTCCTTCCTGATCACCTTGTTGAAGTGATCTGGCGTTTACAGTTGAACATCCCTTGAAGTGTGCCAGTCATCAAAGGAGGTACATTGTGTCCGGAGGAGCTTATTCTCTTTGAGCAACTGCTTATTCCCTTCCACCAATTGGTTCACTAATTCTTCCAAATGACTGACTTTTTGGTTGAGTTTCAAGTTTCCAACTCCATACCGTCAATCCTCCTCAACAACTCTTGATTAGAGGAGGTTGGTGTACTGCCGCTTGTCTTTGCGGTCTCCCTTCTAGGTCGGTCTAATTGGACGGGGACCTCTCCTGACGACAAGTCTTCGTCAGACGTTGTTTCGTCCTCAAACTCTTCCTCGTCAACTTTTTTGACTGGAATATAATTTCTTTTCTTCTTGGGCCGCAAATCTAATTCCACAGCTTTCTTGACCTCCTCAACCTCTTTTCGCTTCTCTTCATTCTTTCTCCCACAGCCTGTTGACCCCGCTGATAATCCATAACGAGGGGAATGTCCAACTCGAAGGAAACGGGTTCGATGGGAGCATAAATCTGTTACGACAAAGGGCAGATTGTAAAATCACATAAAAATATTACAGGCAAAATTGAACAATCACTGCAATATATCGACTGCTTAACGAGTCGATACCGATTTCATTTACAGTCGATAGCGATTGTGCATGAAATCGTTAGTGATTGTGTATGAAATCGATGACGATTGGGTAATAAGTCGATACCGATTGTGTAGGTAGTCGATGCCAAATGCATAGACAATCGACGAATGTTTAGACAATGATAACGACGTTAGATAGTCGATACCACCGGTGGTAGGCAAATCGATGACGTCTTCAATTTGCTCTTTAAAATCATTAAAAATTTATCTTTACAAATTTAAAGTATTTAAAAAGACATCATACATTGTTGTCCAACATCTTCCCAAGAGTATAGCCTTCTGTCCTCGTTTGCGGCTTCTCCGCCCACTTCAACAATCGGGGGAAAGGGTTTATCATGGACGTTCTTTGAGGTGAGATGTCAGGCAGCATCTCATTGGCCCACTATTGAAGTACACACATACAGTCATAAATATTATACGGCTTAAGGGTTTTATCCTTTTCAATAGTCTTTCTATTTGTCACGCCCTTCTCTATATACTCTAAGCAGGTCATCGAACACGTAGAGACCCCACGGAGTTTGTTTGAAGTTCTCCACGGCATCAACGAGTTCAATGCGGTCTTCCAATACTTGATGGTGAGACCCGGGGAAAAAAAATATACACAGAACAAATAGAAGAGCCAACTTAACAAAGTTGTCATCACTTTCCGCTAGCCTCAATCCATTTTTTATATGAGACTGAATAATTTTCCTGTTGGTAGTCCACGAAAATATTTGTATCGAATGATTTCCTTTTCAGGTGGTTTAACGAAAAGGGTATGTTGTTATGGTTTAACCACCACAAGGCCCAGTATTAAGGCAATATCCATCTTTCGAAGATAGACATCTCTCTTCCTGATTCGGAAGTAGTTCTTCTCAACCTAAAAACTCAATATGACATCGACGACATCTCCAACAAAACTAGCACCCTTTGGCATTTGAAATATTCCCCCAAAAACTGATGCTCTTAATAACTCCTTCCGCTGTGGACTAGCGTCCTCGTAGACCTTCGAAATGTCAATAGGCGAACATTTGCTAACAGCCCATTGTACAACCATGTTGACGACTTCTGTATATGAACTGCAATAAAATTGAAAGGCGTGACTCAGATACTAAAAGAATCGATTATCAGGCTAGATAAAAAAAATGCCTATTTCCTACATAGTCGTCATCGATTATCTACACAGTCGTCATCGATTGTGTAGATAATCGATGCCGATTGTCTCTACAATGGATGACGACTGTATAAGAAATCCTATAAAAAAGAAAGTTTATTCAAAACTTAGAGCGTAGAAAGGAGAATAAAAAATTCTATAAAAATGGAAGGTAATTTAATATCTAACTTACGGATTTGGTAGCTTGAAGATTCAAAAACGAAGCACCAGCGACTACGAATCAGCACCGCCTCTTCACCAACTTTGAACGAAAAAGCAAAAAGTGAAAAAGGTAAACAGTAATGATTTGTATAAAGGACGGCTATTTATTACCTTGGGGGTAATTTTGGTATTTTTTAAAGGCGGGCGACGGCTCAGGGTGCAGCGGGTCAGTTTGGATAAAAGTGAAACTATAGATCCTCTGACACAAAAGAACCATATGACACGGTCGGTCAAGTAAATTTTTCTTTTTTTTTTTCTTTTTGGATAGTTACAACAACGTTGTAGAATGTGTCAATTTCAGCCTACAAATGGTCAAAGTTCGAGAATTGCACCGAATTTAATGAGTGCAATCCATGAAAGTAATAGAGTTTAGGACAAGCTCTTTTAGGAACTGCTTTTACAATCACACCACTTTATTTTACAGTCACCTAATTTAAATAAAGAAAAATCTATAAATCGGACGATGGAGATTGTTTTTCAGCCAAATCATCCATACAATAAATCTTGAGATCCTAGGCCATTATCAAACAGTAAGATGTTGGTTCAAAATGACACACATCTCAAAAAGTGAATATGTTCACACGGCACCATCAAATGCGGTTCACACACTTCAACCGGATAAGATAAAAGGTCTAACTTTAATAGTGTAGATCATTTAAACACTATTTTAGTGTTTAAATATTAGCTAGGACTCTTAACCCAAAAGGAAACTACAAGTGGCATATGATATTTATCTAAAAGGAAAGACTTTATTTTTTAGATATGTGCCATGTGGTGGAACACTATTAAATCTTCTGCTATGAAGGCTATGATAAAAGATCTTTTCTATCCAAATGTGATCTCTATCATTTGATTTAATACGGTCAAATATCATCAAATTACAACAAATATCAATTATCGAGCAATATGCTACAGTATGAATCGTGTGTATCGTGTGTGCAAGTTGTAGATCCGAAAAAAGAGCCCATCATGTTGATGGACACAATGACGACTCAGTGAAAGTTACTGTTTTAACCTTTCTAGGAAGTGATAGGGCCGTGCACGTAATGCTAATCAAGAAACCAACACTTAGATTTGAAATTAGACACCTTCCGTTTCTATACGAGAGTTGCAAGAGCCACGTATTTCCGGCACGAACCAACTCCGTTTCTCCCTCACAAATTCTCTCATTTACATCAGAAAATCATATTAGTGCAATATAATTATTATATCAAAATCCGACCAATACCAATATATATCCACGATACATATTGGGATCATTAAGAGTCGATACTGTTACAAATATCAGGATGGTATCGGTATCTATATTGGTATCAGACCGATACGAGTCAATATCAGCCAATACTACCCAATATAATTATATTTTGTCGATCTTCTTTTACTTTTTTCAAATAAAAAATATTGACCGATATTGTATCAATATAGCACGATACGTATCGATCTCAGATAGACCCGGATATCGAGTTTGATGCCTTGAATGTAATGTAACCAAATTTGTCGGTACTTCTTATAAGATGAAGCACAATTGAAAAACAGAACATTGGTAGACTCATCAATTTGTGAAAAAAGGGAGAAGTCAATATTTCCACTGCCTTATTTCTACTTTTAAAGCACATTATGGAGCTCTTTCAATAGAGACCTGACACAGTCTCAAAAAAAAATAAAAATAGAGACCTGACACATGTCCAACCGTCAAAATGGTCCAGCGCTATATTCTCGGTTCGGCTTAGACCGGCCGGTTCGACCCAGTTTGGTCTTCTTTTCGCTTTTGCTTTAGTTTTTTCGAAAAGTTTAAGGCTGATGGGAAGATTCAAACTTAAATCAAATACTTTTTTCTTATTATTATTAGATACCTGACAATTGCGGACCACAAACCTGAATTGGAACACAGGAAACCGACAAATCGGGAAAAGTAGGTAATATAGCCAAACAGCTGCATCACTATATATATATTGATTTGACTCTACTCACCTTAGTCTTAATATAAAGTGTTGGTATAAGGAATGCGAGGTGGGCACCGACAGTCATTTTTTTTTTTGACGTATGGGATACGTGTAAGTAACCAAAATCCTTGAATTTCTAAAAGGACATTTAAACCCCTAAATGGTTTTTCACAGTATCTTACACCAGTAAATTAGACTTTTTATCCTCCACGATTGAAGAGTGCTTTGTTATTATGTGATATGGCATACATTTCTCATCAATCTAAATTGTTCAAGTGTTAATCCATCATTGGAACATGTTTTAGTTAAAGAATCATGTCAATCAATGGATGTAAACCATCCGATTGACTAACTTTAATATCAACCATAAAAGCAAGAACCAAATCAATTTGAAAGCATGAATTGTCACATCTTAAGCTATTAATGGTGTAAGATCATTTAAATATCATTTTGGTGTTTAAATGACGGTCAGGTGAGTCAAGTCCTTTCTAAAAAAATTGCAAAATTCATGACACTTTTTCATAAACCACACAACTTCTTCATGTTTTTCAATCTTATTTTTTATTTATTATTTTTTTTTCTTTGATTTTCTCCTGAACTTGCAGAATTTTGAAATTTTGAATTTTAACCTTCCTGACTTATTGTCAAACCTAGAGTAATTTTATTGAGTTTGTCATATGATTTAAAGACCATAATTTGATGATTTATGACTAGAAGATTAGAATATAAAAACTTCTCTGCTCATGTCATTCAAAGCCATCAAATGCATTTAAGATCGATGGATACTACAGAAATTTCTAAAATAGTTTTAGTTGTTCATTTTAGACGGGTTGACCATTTTCATCCATATTCAGATCATGGTCTTAAAGTCACACGACACATTTAAATAAATCATGTGCAATGTGTCCTGAAAAGTAACCCCAACAACCTACTCTTTGGCACTAGGGTCTGATAACTAACAAGATAAAGGGAAGCTCTTTATTCATGCTTACCGAATTACTGAGGGTATCTATGGGGAAAAGTCATTAATTGCTTTGATTAGATGATGAAAATCAATTTTCATCCCAATATTCTATACAACAGATGTTGAGATCAAAGATTTATCCTCAAACGGTCAAATCTTTATTTCATATAGTACAAATATAAAAGAAAAATATATAGTCAAATCTTTATTTCATATAGTACTCTAAGACGTGACGGTAGGGGTCACTTTTTAAAATATGTGTCACGTAAAAATAAAAACTTCTCATATACATACACCCATAGCCATTGTTTGGGAGATAGGGATGAAAATAAATCACTATCTTCTAATTTAAAGGATGATCCTTTAAGATAGGCCCTCAGTAATTCCGTAGGCACAAATACTCTAAACTACTTTTAAGTCATATAGTGTCAATTCGCACACAATTTTTACTCATCGAAGTCACTCAAGGCGCTTTCTACTTTTAACTCGTAGAAGTCGCTTGAGTCAAAATTTTCCTTTGCAACCATTGTTTCATGTGCTTAAACCTTGAGTGCTTTGAACCAAATGATAAAGATCATTTGTCGTCCAATCTTCACTAACGGTCAGATTTCTATTTCACAGGGCACACATCCAAAACAATTAATATAATCATGGTCACGGTTCTCTACTTACTTTTCATAAATTGTGCCACATGGAATCATAAACTGATTGTATGATGGTGGGCTAATAATGTCAAGATTTGTTGTATTAAAGATTGAGATGACATACGATCTCTACAGTCTAATATAGAGCAGTACACAGTTAAACATGTGTAACTCAATTTGAAAATGACAAATCTTTGGTTGTAAAGAAACGTACTCAATTTTTTTTTTGGGAGTAAGCCTCAAGAAAATTGAATATAAGGTTAACTTTGTCATAACTCAAAATATGGCTTATATTTTCTACCGCGGCATTAATATTGACAGATACCGATATGTATCGCTATTTTGACAAACCGATACCACCCAATACTAGTATAGGGGTGGTATCGGTATCAGGTATCGGGCGATACTACACAGTACCGATTAGAACGTATCAACTATCGGCTAAAATCTACCAATTTTGAAATATTATTATTATTTTTAATATGTATCATATTATATTGTATATATGGGAGCCGATTCCTTCCTCTATAGGACGGCCACCATCCTCCAAGGTCCATATGGAAGTATATATGGCACCCAAAATACTCTTTGGTTATCACGTGGAGCACGGGTGGATAATTTAGATCAACTTTAAAAAAAGAAATGTCGAAAAAAATAATTTAAAGCATAAGTTAATGTTTGACTAGTTTCAATGATCTATAATTTACAGCTCAAAAAACACATGATGGAGATAAGTTTTCAAAATTATTATTATTTTTTAAAATAATTTAAGCAATGCACCCGAAGTTCATGTGACATTGAAACAATGTTTTAAAAGCCACGAGGTCAACCTTGGAGGGCGGTAACCATACTCCTTTGCAGGACAGATATCTTTTCCTATATATATATATGTGTGTGTGTGTGTGTGTGTGTGTGTGTGTGTGTGTGTATCAGTTGAGACCGATATTTATCGGTCCTCCGTAGATGGACACCTTGCGTTCCACCCGTGGGTCAAAATCTCGAATTACCGATATTTATCGTCCGAGCTCTAAAACGATATGTATCAGATAATACATATCGGTATCGTCCAATATCGAACGATACATTACAATTGAACGATACGGTACATTGAATATATCGTATCGTTCAGCTCGAATACCGATACGTATCGTCTGATACATATTAGTAACGAACGAAATTTTGATCCATGCTTCCACCCGCTCAAAGAGAAGAGCTCTATATTATTTTAATAACTACGGGACAAAGATTCCCCGATTGGTTGGTTTAAGAAACCACACTTGCACTACGGACAATGCCGGTGGGTCCCGATAAGCTACACTGGAAACCACACTTGCACTACGGACAATGCCGGTGGGTCCCGATAAGCTACACTGATACGCTTTATACTTGGAAAAACACGTAACGCATAGGCCTCCATTTAGCTATTTACACGTGGAGGCAAGCGTTACAACGAGTTACAAAAGCGACAAGAGCTGAACGTTACGGGATTTATGCATTTAACGCCAACATATATGCTATAAGAAGTAACAAGTTCCAATTTTGAGCTATGCCTTGCACACAAAAAGTTAGTGGTGGCACACTAGTTTAATAAAAAAATTGGCGTTTTGGGAGCGAATGCCATGTGAAACCTTATTGCCTCTAATTTGAAGGCATGATTAGGGCTGTGCATTTCTTAGAAGGAACCGACTAAACCGACCGAACCATCGGATTTGGTCCGATTTAGACAATTATCGATTTAGGTTTAGTTTGAAAAAAAAGAAAATCGAAAAGTCTGATTTGATTTCAATTCCAAGCTTTCCCAAGCTAAAATTAACTGAACCGAATGTAATTTATAAGTATATATATATATATATATATATATATATATATATATATATATATATATATATATAGGCGAATGTTTGATTAATTTTAAAGGGCATTTAAGTAAAATGCATATTTTTATATAAAACCCTACTTTTGTCTTTAGACTATTCCTAAATCTTAAAGCAGTAAAGTATAACTTATAGAAAAATTGGTTGAGTAGTTGAGAAAATTTTGATGTGCAAGTAGAACTTATAGGAAAATTGAAATTGATCGAACCAAATCGAATCAAATCTAATCGGGATGGTTTGGTTAAGAGTTGGACGATTTGGTTTGATTTGAAAATCTAGAAACCAATTAAAATCAATTTGTTTTGTGATTTTGCTCAAAAATCGACCAAATCGAACCAAATACATCCCTAGCCATGATCTAAAGATTTGATTTGTGGCGTATAAAAAGATTGCATGAAAGATTTCCATACAAGTAAAGGCTATTATTGGCCGCAAGGTATCAAAATCGGTATCGCTCTCGGGTATCAGTTTGCCCAAGACCGATACGAATCAGCCAATACGTATCGGCCTATTTTATTTATTTTAAATTTTTTTTAAAATAACTCTAAAAAGAGGCTCAAACTGATACATATTGGCTAGCCGATACCCAATCGGCCATTACGAGCCCGTATCAAGTATTCGAGTTGAGATACCGATATGTATCGGTTTGTCAAAAAATATCGATACGTGTCTGTATTAGCTGATTTTTTATACTTTGATTGGCTTGCTTTGAATTATGTGAGAGGTTGTGTTTTGTGCCAATCTTTTACACCACAAAACTTCCAACCATAGCCTTAAAATCATATGGCTTAAATCGTGTTTTATATATGGTAGAAATCTAAAAAATGTTTAGATATGTCTTTTAACTTGTGTGCAAATAGTGATTCTCTTAAAATTCTATTCAACTACTCCAAGAAAAACTAAAAAAGGAATCTACTTTACCTATTATGAGTGCTGAAGTGATATGCACAAACTTCCTACATTAAAATTTTGTGCACATAAAAAAGTCATAGAGACATATGGACCACTTTATCACTTATGATGGATAGACCACTACAAAAGATAATTGTGAAATCTCTACCTCGGTCCTCTGATTTGAAAAGCTATGATCTAAAGTTTTTTAGTGCCAAATATTGACCTGAAGTAGAATCTCTATCATATGATTTAGTGCAGTCACTAGTCAATATGATGATGGCTTTTGATCCTATTGAATCATAAGTTCAAAATGTGTCGAGATAATGCTTTAGGTTAGCATTATCTCGACACATTTTGGTAGACTCTAATTAGAATAATAGATAGTAAAAGAGAGTAATATTTTTTATACATTTGTTCGCGCTTATAGAATTATTGACAATGACTAATTGGCACCCATTGAAATTGGTTGAGTGCTCGCAATGAAATGATAAAGATCGTTTTTCACCTAATCTTCTACGCAATGAATTTTAGATCATGAACCGAACTTATAAGAAAATCGGTTGAGAAAATTTTAATGTGCAAGTAGAACTTATAGGAAAATTGAAACCGACCAAACCGAACTGAACCGAATCTAATCGGGTTGGTTTGGTTAAAGAGTTGGACGATTTGGTTTGATTTAAAAATCTAGAAACCGAATAGAACCGATTTATTTTGTGATTTTAGTCTAAAACCGACCAAATCGAACCAAATATATCCTTAGCCATGATCTAAAATTTGATTTGTGGTGTATTAAAAGATTGCATGAAAGGTTTCCATACAAGTAAAGGCTATTATTGGCTGCAAGGTATCAAAATTGGTATTGGTTTTGGTGTCGGTTTGCTCAAGACTGAAACGAATTAGCCGATACGTATCGACCTATTTTATTTATTTTAAAAATAAAAAAACTCTAAAACGAGGCTCAAACAGATACCCGAACGACCAATACGTATTGGCTTATACGGGCCCGTATCAGCCAATATGTATCGGGTATTCGAGTTGAGATACCGATACATATCGGTTTGCTGAAATACCAATGTGTCGGTATTAGCCGATGTTTTATACTTAGATTGACTGATTTGAATCATGCGATAGAGGTTGTCTTTTGTACTAATCTTTTACACCACAAAATTTTTAACCAATCTTGAAATCATATGGCTTGAACCGTGTTTTAGATATGGTACAAGTCTAAAAAATGTTTAGATCTTTCCTTTAACTTGTGTGTAAATAGTGATTCTCTTAAAATTCTATTCAACTACTTCAAGAAAAAAGTGATATACAGATACTTTCATGCATTAAAATTTTGTACACATGAAAAAGTCGTAGACAGATGGACCATTTTACTTCTTATAATGGGTGAATCACCATAAAAGATAATTGTAGAAACTCTACTTCGGTCCTCTGATTTAAAAAGCTATAATCTAAAGTTCTTTACCGTCAAATATTGGCGTGAGGCCTTGTAATTTTACTTTTACTCAAATAGACTAGCTTTTAGTCAAGTCATTTTCAGCTAGCAGAAAAAGTCTAAAATATCGTTTCTTGTACTTTTTTTGGTTTTACATAATTTAAAATTTTTAATATTTACATTTTTCTATATTTACGCGCAATGTGAAACTGAATTTATGTCGTTTACTTTGAAGACCACATAATAAAATAGATGCCACCAAAGATAGACACGAAAAAAATGTAATATCGCCTCATTAAAAAAAAATAAAAAATTTAACAATTAATGTCAACTCTTAACACAATCGGTACCGACCATTTTATAAAAACAATTAATGTCTACTCTATTTACAGAGTCGCAAAAAAACAATATATATATATATATATATATATATATATATATATATATATATTTATAAAATCGATGACTACTCTGTATAGAGTCGCAAATTTTTTAATTTTTATTTTTTATCTAATCGATGGCGACTCTGTATAGAGTCGATGACGATTGTGTATAGAATAGCCATCGATTATGATATTTTTTTTTTTTTATACAATCGATGGCGATTCTGTAAATAGTCGTTGACGACTCTTAAAATGGTCGGTATCGACTGTGTACAAAGTCGATATTAACTGTATACATAGTCAATATCGCATTTTTTCATATCTATCTTTAGCTATCGATTTTATATTGTGACCTTCAAATCAGATGGCATAGATCTCGTTTCACATCGTGTAAATATTGAAAAATGTAAATATTTAAAATTTTAAATTAAATAGGTGTATCCTCTTCTTCCTCATTCTAATCTGCTATAGTTTCTGACGAAAAAAGTGTATCTGAGTCGATCCAAATAACAGATCGGAATAGATTGGATTGAGGAGAAGACGTCGTCACCTTCACCACCTCAGACTTTTAGAAACTATAGCAGAATAAAATGAAGAAGAAAATGATGTTTTTGTGCGTTAAAGAAAGGGGGTAATTTGGACTTTTTGTTATCCTTAGGGTCGGCTAGGCTCCCAGCTGGTCGATTTGGGTAAAGGTGAAAATATAGGGCCTCTGACATAAAAGGTGTATCTGACAGGGTCGATCAGGTAAATTTCCCTATGATTTAGTGCAGGCACTAATCAATATGATGATGACTTGTGATCCTATTGAATCATATGTAACGACCCGATTTTTAAATACACTTAATCTTGTGGTGTTAGATGTGTTTTGCACCACACACAATGTTAGCACCTCACATCGGATCTTCTTGTTTTATTTTAAAAGTGCTAGATATATGGTTGCACTAAACGTGACGGTAGTGCTCCACACTAGAACCTATCTCATTTGAGGAAAAATCTTATTTAAAAATAAGGTACGTACAACTCTTCTCATTCTAATCTTTTTAAAAACCTTAGTCGTCTGTTTCTTTTCTTTTCTTAAAAGAATCCTAGCCGTCAACATCTTCTTCTTCACCCGTCTCTTCTCTAAACATCTTAATCATTCACCCTAAAAATCATAGTGTGTTCTTCTATAAAAATCACCGTGATTATTTTTCTACCATTAAGATCGAGGCAAAGAAAACGAAATCGTGGACAGGCCATCGCGTGAACGCCTCCACTCTATCGCCCTAACCGCCGTCGATTTACCGATCACGCTTCAAGAGGTGGGTACCCATCCATCAATCTCGTCCTTCTCAGATCTCATTGCGTAGGATACGTTCGATCGTGTATCGATGGGCTATTTAAAATGAATCTAAATTTGTTTTATTAAAAAATTTCTTTTAAGATTAAAATTATGATTAATCTTTATTTTATATTATTTTTATAAATTTTTCGGATGTATTTTGAGTTTTATTTCGGAACCCTATTTCGTTTCGAATTTGCAACAGTCAATCGATTGAAATACACTTTTCAATCGATCGATTTCAAAACTGCGATAGAGAATGTTTTATTTTCTTATAAATTCAATCGATTAATTTACATGATTCAATCTTTTGATTTTAACAAACAAAGTTACTTTAATTGCTTCTCACAACTTTAATGAAAGAATGTCTCAATCGATTGATTTTATAAATTCAATCGATTGAGGTTGTTTGATAATTAATGAGTGATTATAATAATAGTTTAGTTTAATAGGTTATTATAATATTCCTAACACTTACTGCCTTTTTCTTTAATTTGAAAGAAGGGATATTCAATCGATTGATTTATAATCAATCGATTGAGGTTGTTGGTAGGGAATAAATTATTGTAATAGTGAAAGGATTATTATAATATTATTTTTGTTTAATGGCTAAAAACTCAAAGCCTTATTTCAACTTATTCTTCAATCGATTGACTTTGAATTAAATTGACTGGGTACACTTACCTAAATTCAATTGATTGAGTTTCACTTTTCAATCGATTGATTTTGAATCGAACTGATTGTGCACACTTATTTAAATTCAATTGATTGAGTTACACTTTTCAATTGATTGATATTGAATTGAACCGACTATGCACTTATTTAAATTCAATCGATTGAGTTACACTTTTCAATCGATTGATCTATGTCCTAACAGACGTCAAACAATATTACTAATATTATTTTTTCTTATAGCTTTACTCACTCGACCAAAACTCAATACACTCTAATTTATTGATGTTTCGATCGATGGTCGTGATGCACTCCACTTTAAATTGAACTTTCTCTTTTTATTTGAGCATTTAATTATAGTATACTATATATATATCATTTTATTCCTTCAACGCGACCACTTCGATAACACAAAGTATTAGAATTCAATACCTCGTAAAATCGAACTCTAACCTTTAAATTATCGAAATCACACTTATAACCATATCTTATAATTATATTGGTGTGTTATGTAAATAAATATAAGTATAAATATAATTAAAACCTAAGTGTAAATCATTCTATATATATGATACTTTTATGTTTGCATTCTAATCAAGTTATACGAGTTAAGGATATGTTAGATCATGGGTACGAGAGTGTTTGAAATCATGCCTATGCTTGAGCGTGGTGACTCACTGAGATGGTATCGAAACTAAATATACACTGTATTCGCATGCCTTAAAACTCATGGTAGAATGGGACCAATGACGAGTCGAGTGAGTGCGAATTCAGTGTAATCTCGTATTCGATAACATATACGGAGACCCAATCACCAAAAGTTTAAATATGATAGTATAAATTATGAGGTTCGATTATAGGCTATAGCTGTGGTGAGGTCTCTTATATGGTCATATGAAACTCAAAATATCGGCGTCCAGTACGGATGCAACACCTCTATGGTAGTATATGCTGTCACACGAAGTATATCCAGGTTACTACGGAACTTTTTTTTTTAGAAGCGTGATTTAAGAAAATTAACCCACTATAGTTGATTCTAGAATTAAGTATGAGAGTAAGATAAAATATGAGTACGAGATAAGATAAGTTATGATACGAGTACGATAATAAGACATCGCTGTGTAGGCCAGCAAAAGATTTAAAATATAAGTTTATGTACGTGTCGTTCCTTACGTAGCTACCGTAAGGGTAACAACGTCTTTCAACTAAGACGGATCTCTGAGAGAGATTATGAGTATGAGTATATTATGAGTAACTTTGGCCATTATGTCTTCCCATTAGCTGGATGGTGGAGTATGAGTATGACACGAGAGCGTTATGATATGATGATATGATATTATATTGACCCTCCCATGGTAGCTTGAGCAGCGACTTTGGCACATGTCGTTTATGATTTTATAAGTATGTTAGTTACGCTCATGCGATATACAAACATATGTGCGAGAATGATAATAAGATATGGTACGATATGTTATGAGATATGATAAGATACGTTAGGATATGAGTGTCTAAATTATGGTCTTACATTTACGATATGATATGAGTTTCACGATATGCATATAATTTTATCTTTCTATTGCTATTTGCTTTGAGATATTATGTTTATCACTCACTTAATGCACCCACAATGTACCTGAGTAGTATGGGGGTGAATTGGTGGTGTATCCATTGAGTTTACGTGACTGAGTAAACTCATCCCACGAGAATTTAACAGTTGCAGGTGATTACGTTGGTGGAGTAGACGTCATCCATCTAAATCCCGCCGACGTTTATTTCATTGATCCAGTGGGCGTTGAGTACCAAGAGCCTTTGGAGGGCGACGCTGCCGATTATCAGGAGGACTACGGTGTTGATCTTGATCTGAGTGCCGGTTACTGATCATTGTGGACTTGGTATTGAGTTCTATTGATACTAGTATTACGGATTTTATAGTTTATTTTATCGGATTTGTCTCCGACTGCACTTACATGTTATTTGTGGATTTATGGTACTCTATCGTATTTTATTGAATTTATTCAACATTTATGATTGTTTTACATCCCAGCTTTATGTTGTTGACTTTTACGGATTTCGTGGAGCCATATTTGCACAATAACTCTGATTAGGTGTATGTCTGCTTAACATATTCAGAATATATGTGGGTCATAATTCGGAATTCTAAGCCTTTGAGATGGGATAGAATTTGGGGCATGACATAATAAGTTTAAAATTTTCTCTACCAATCTATTCCACCACGCTTATGTCATGAACTTTAAATTTGAGGGCATAAATGGCCTTTCTTTTAAATGTGCAAGTGTGAACTTTGTTTGTGCAAGTAAAAGCTGAAACGAATTTAAATGAGATATCCCATAATTAGGCTTCGTATGGTATTTATTTTACTGCGTGCTCCCACTTAGCACACTTAGCATTATCTTGACGCATGTCAGTAGATTCAAGTTAGAATAATAGATATTAAAATAGAGTAATTTATTTTATACATTTGTTCACGCCTATAGAATTATTGACAACGACTCTCTGACACTTATTGAAATTTGTTGAGTGCTAGTAGTGAAACGATGAAGATCGTTCTTCACCCAATCTTCTCCACAATAAATCTTGAGATCATGAACGAATGATGATACACAGTAATATATATATATATATATATATATATATATATATATATATATATATATATATATATTTTTTTTAAATATTTGACAAAAATCTTGAAAAATACCCCTAAAATCACGTAACACACGTCACACTTTAAACATGATTTTTAAGGCATTTTTTTTGCTATGTCACTTGGAATAAAAATTTGGTTGCCTTATGACATGCTTGTAGTCTGGCCGCCTTATGGCTTTGTTTGATAGCAAGAAAAGTCCAAAGAGAAAATGAAATCAATTTCCTACTTAATTTATTAGGAAATGATTTTCTCTATAAATGAGTTTTTCACTATTTGATTAGTGTGTTTGAGAAATGATTTTCATTGGAAATTGATTTATCTTGTTTGATTAGTATGTTTGAGAAAGAATTTGCAAAATAATTAATAAGTTTGGATTAAAAGTGTTATAAAAAATGTTACTTTCTATAATTTCAACATTTATTAAAGTAGAAGTTAGTTTGAACAAATACTTAGTAAGGAAAGAAAAAAAAATTATTTTGGAAAATACCTAACTTATTGCTTCGTGTTGCATCAGTCAAATATTGGCTTTTTTTTTTTGTTCAAAATTATAACCAAAGTCAAATATTAGCCAATAAAATTTTTAATGATATTCTATTATGTTACAAATTAACATTATAAGAATCACTATTTATTACTAAGTTATACAAGTCACAATTTGAAAAATTAAACTCAAATAAAAAATCATACTTTGACTAAACTTAAAATTTTGATAAATAAACATGTGTAAAGTTAAATAACAAAGTGATAAATGCTAGTATCTATTGTAAGGTTACATGTTTAAAGGAAATTAATTTTTTCTAAAAAGTCGAACTTTGACCAAAATTTCAACTTTGATTGAGAGAAAATTTTACAATGTACAAACAAGTTACAAAAGTCCAATTGCAAATTAATATAACAGTATTCATATTTATTATTAGGTTACAGTAGTCAAAATTTGACCAAATCTCCACTTTTAATAAAAGTCAAATTTTGACCAAAATGTAAAACTTTGATCAATATAAGTTTTAAAGATTAAAGTACAAAGTTAGATAGTAAATGCTAATATATACTGTAAGGTTAAATATTGAGAGAAAATTAAATGTTAAAAAAAATAAATCAAACTTTAACCATTAGAAAAATCAATAATATATCACCAAGCTACAAATTCAACAATCCATCACTAAGTTACATTAGTCAAAATTTGATAAATATCAACTTTTTAAAAATCAAACTTTGACCAACAAAAATGAGGTATATATTTTAAAGTTACAAATTAAAATAATAAAAGATATTTTTAATTACAATATTCGACTAATTAAAATTTAAAATTAAAGTTTGACAAAAAGTTAAACTTTGACGAAGTAAAAATTATAGTGAGATGTAACAAATTTATGTAGCAGTAGACTATTTATAATAAGATTTTGAGTTTCACGAAAAATTATTTTTTTGTAGAAGTCAACCTTTGATCAAAAGTCAAATGATTGACTAATAAAAATTGAGAATCTATTATCACAATATAGATCAACAAAAGTATTCTCTTTTCGTCATCAAATTATTAGAATCAAAGTTTAGCAAAAAAGTAAAATTTTAATTAAAAGTCAAAGTTAGACTATAAAGTCAACTTTTGACCTATAAAAATTTGATAATATATTACTTACAAATTATTATTATGTTTCAGTAGTCAAAGTTTGATCAAAAGTCAAAAATTTAAGTGACTTATAAATTTTATTAAAGTTTAATTAAAATTTAAATATCGACCAAAATTAAATATTAGTTAAAAAGAGTACAATATAAATAATATGGTAGTCATAATGCTCGTATTAGCATGAAGGTTATATAAACGAGATTTACTTTTTAAAAGTCAAAAGATAATTTTTTATTTGAAATGATAGAAAATTATTATTTTATTAGATAAAAATTTAATTTCAGCTATTTAAAATGTTAAAATATTGATACAAGGCCCACTTTTTTTATTTTCATCGTCTCACGTGACTATTAAATAACAATAATTGAAAACTAAATTTTATTTCTGACTTATGTAATTTGCATTTCCATGTTATCAGAATGGGTCGGGCCTAAAGATCAATTGTGCTGTTGATTAGGGTGAAATTCGATATCTCTATTTCGATTTCTATAGTTCGATTTCAAGCACTTAATTGGTTTTAGCGTAGACGCCATTAGTAATCATGTAGGCGCGACCGGAGATTCCCTTTGTTTTATTTCGCCCATATCATAATAAAAAGTATATCACCTACTACAAGTTTGATAGATGAGCGATCCCTTGTACAATGACACGTGTTTTGTGTACGCAGTCTCTAGTTAAAGTAACGGGCGCCTGGTACTATGGTTACAGTAAAGTAACCATGGTTAATATGCTCCCTCCAATCCGGTCTCAGGAGAATTAAATTTTAATTAAACTCCTGCCTGTTAATAGCAGACAAAGCGATTTCCCCCAAAAACGGTACAGCTTTTCGTGGAATCTGAACGGCTAACCAAGCGGCGTCAATTCTCTGCATTAAATACCTGCAAACGGAGATAAACGGCGTCCTAATTAACTTAAGCCGCCTTCATAAATACCCGCTACTGCCAGCATGTCGCTTTAACACTGCCGGTTACCCGGTCGGCAAGCCGTTCTGTCTGGCCCAGTTACCGGAGCTCCCGGTTCCTCTCCGGTTAAAATTTGACCATGGTTGAAATGATTGCATACAGATTTTGACCTGTGGTTAGGGTCTATCAGGCGACGACTGTACGAAGGTTATGGCAGCTGGACGTCTGGGTTGCAGAGGAGAGGTGAGAGGAGAGAGGAGAGAGGAGAGAGGAGAGAGGAGAATAGTTAAATCGACTGCAATTGATGTAAGTAGCGTGGTGGTTTTTCCAAGCTAGGGTTTGCGGAAGGGTTTAGTTGAAGGAGATTTGCGAAATTAGGGTTTTATCATCGTCTACTTCCTCCGGTAGATGCACCCGAAGCTCTGAGGGTTAAGGATTACCTATTTTTGTCAATTTTTGGAGTGAAATTTTTTAGAAGAGGCTGCAGATGTGAGTTCTGTGGTGCGGTTTTTCTGATATGACTTCTTCTGAGGTATCTGTGAAGGGAAATTGCAGTAATGGCCGTGGGGAGAGCTTCTCTTCTGGTTGTAGTGAGCCTAACGATGGCGGCTCAGGGAGGAAGAGCGGTTCCGAGATTCCGAAAGGGTTTTCTGGTTCTCAGGCCGCCGGAAAAGGTAATTCCGGTGATTTTTGCCGTATCTTTTGGCCGGAAAGCTTATTTTCAGATTTCTACGAGGAGATCTGGTACTGACTCTAGGTTTCCTTCTTCTTTACATGTTTTAAGATTCAGACGATGCTCTTTATACCGAACTATGGCACGCTTGCGCGGGTCCTCTCGTCACCGTTCCACGCGAAGGGGAGAGAGTTTTCTATTTCCCTCAGGGACACATAGAACAGGTAATCGAATTTGCCTTTAGTTTTGTTTTATCTTAAGGGGCCATGTGGTTTTGCCTCTTCAATTCTGCTGTCGAGAGGTCTTTAATCTCATTTGGCGTTTTTGGATTTCGTTCTAGGTCGAGGCGTCCACGAATCAGGTCGCTGACCAGCAGATGCCGGTTTACGATCTCCCATGGAAGATCCTTTGCCGCGTGATCCATGTTCTATTGAAGGTACATACTATAATTTCTTCACTCCGAAGGATTCAAAAATTTTATTTTTTTTACTTGTTCTTGTTAAGTAATACTACATTACAGGCTGAACCAGACACCGATGAGGTGTTCGCACACGTGACTTTGGTTCCAGAAGAACAGGTATGTTTCCGTATTATCGTTTATGAGTTTCCCAGTAATATTTTTATCTGAGCATGTTTTTTGGGCTCAAGACTGCTCATTTCAATTACTTTATGTACCAGCAAAATGAGAATGCAGTGGTGAAGGAGGCTGCTCCTGCTCCCCCACCACGGCCTCATGTTCATTCTTTCTGTAAGACGCTTACGGCTTCCGACACGAGCACCCATGGTGGCTTCTCGGTCTTGCGCCGACATGCGGATGAGTGCCTTCCACCTCTGGTTAGTGCTGTTTCACCCCCTCCCTCCTTTTTTATGTTGATTTGGTTGTGAAGAAAGGAAGAAGACCCTAATTTTTTGAACATACTGTTGACTTATATCAGGACATGGGCAGGCAACCACCAACTCAGGAGTTGGTGGCCAAGGATTTGCATGGGATCGAGTGGCGATTCCGCCATATCTTCCGCGGTATGCACTGAAATACTTAAACGTGTTACAGCTATTCATTGTGAGTTCGTTCATTTGTAGAAATTTCCCATTGTTTCTAGGCTTGATTGATCTAGAATAACATATCTCGACTTATTATCAGGTTTAGAACAACCATTTTAATCTCGAGAATTATGTATTCGTTGTTAGTGTTCCCTTAAGTTTGGCAACATAACAAGCTATCTCGCTAGGGTTTGGATGTCATTGTAGTTAATGTCCTGCCAAACAGAGAGTGGTCTTTTCATATGAACGATAGGTTATTTTTTCTAGTGAATAAATAGGTGATTTAATGCAAAACAAAAAAAGAGTCAGAGAAGGTATAAGAGTTGCTAGTTGATAACAGCAATACTTATCAAAACGTCGGAAAAATGGAAATTAATATCCTTGGAGAGATAGCCTCTATGGTAGTTTGGACTGAAAGCTCAGTTACATTGGGGACACCTACCAAAGTAGATCATTGATTGGAGGTTCCTCACCTGTCATTTGCTGATAGTTTTTTACAGAAATTTTGGATACCTTTGATTGTTCAAAGGATGGTGAAGGTAACGCTTAAGATATTAAAGTGTTGTTGAAATTTATCTGACAGTCCTGTTCCTCTTAAATCCTTTTAGTTGTCATTAAAACTACATCTTCTTTCAGTGCTTGACCGAACAAGATCAATACGGTTTTTGTGTCTTCTATATATTTCTGCAGTATTATTGCATGTTATGTTTCAACCTGGTAAACCCATTTTGAAATTTAATGTCTAGCCACTACATGACAGATGTTGCTTAAATGTCTACACAACCTTTTTGTATTTTTTATTTTTAAATTCAAATTGTTTATACGGTTTTGGTAATGCTAGGTCAACCAAGGAGGCATCTGCTCCAAAGTGGTTGGAGTGTATTCGTTAGCTCCAAAAGGCTTGTTGCGGGGGATGCTTTTATTTTTCTCAGGTTTCTTTTTGTATCTATACCTCTCTGTTTCCAAATCTCCATGGTTATTAAGTTCGCTCACCAGCTAATTTTTGTGGCTTCTAGAGGTGAAAATGGTGAACTTCGTGTTGGAGTTCGGCGAGCAATGAGACAACAGAGTAATGTGCCATCTTCCGTCATATCTAGTCATAGCATGCACGTTGGTGTCCTGGCAACAGCATGGCATGCTGTTTCCACAGGAACAATGTTCACCATGTACTATAAGCCTAGGTGCGTTTTTCTTATGCTAAACAGACTTCTCTTTATTTTTATGACCAATAGTGCTTGAAAACATTCTCTATTGTGGAGAGAAATTACATATCCCTTTATAACAGTGATACTTCCGTGGGCGATGATGATCACATGGATCCTCTAGCATGCAATTCTTGCTCGGTGGTTCTTTGATTTTTTGACGTCATGTTAGGCTGAATTTTTTCTTGCAGGACAAGCCCTTCTGAGTTCATTGTTCCGTATGATCAATACATGGAATCTTTAAAAAACAATTATTCCATAGGGATGAGGTTTAAAATGAGATTTGAAGGTGAAGAAGCTCCTGAGCAGAGGTTTATAATTCGAACTCAGTTTCTTACACACCCATGCAACATAATTCTTCTTTCGTTGATTATTTAGAAATTAGTGTCGTACATTTCTTTTTTCTGATGCAGCTCACTTGATTCCTGTATCAGGTTTACTGGTACCATAGTTGGCATTGGAGATGCCAACCCCCAAAGGTGGCCTGAGTCAAGATGGAGATGCCTCAAGGTAGTATTATATGACATTTTCTACCATTATTTGAGTCTCTACTGTGATGCTAATTGAATCCTTATTGAATTTAGGTGAGATGGGATGAAACGTCATCCATCCCTCGTCCCGATAGAGTTTCTCCTTGGAAAATAGAACCTGCTTTGGCTCCTACAGCACTAAATCCCCTTCCAATACCCAGGCCCAAAAGGCCCAGAGCAAATGTGGTGCCTTCATCTCCCGACTCATCTGTTCTTACAAGAGAAGGTATACTTTCCTGCGGTGCCTGCCCCAGAGATTTGCTCCTCAGTTATGCTATATTTTAATAGTAAGGTATATAAATTAAAATTTCTGTCAAATTTGTAGGTCCATCCAAAGTCGCAATAGACCCTTCACATGCTCATGAATTTTCAAGGGTCTTGCAAGGTCAAGAAATCATGACCTTGAGAGGCTCCTTTGCTGACACGAATGAGTCCGACACGGCACAGAAGCCAATTATGTGGCCTCCGTCCCAAGATGAAGATAAAATTGATGTTATGTGTGTTCAGAGAAAATTGGGTTCCGAGAACTGGTTGTCACCACCAATGAGGCATGAACCCACATATACGGATCTGTTATCAGGTTTTAGAACTCCCAGTGACTCACATGCTTTCTGTTCCCCGTTCTCCGACCAAACTCCAGATGATCCTAATTATTCGAAAAAATATTTTCAAGATCAGGAGGGAAAATTCAGCATGCTATCAAGGACATGGTCAATGATGCCTTCGAGCACATCCCCAAACCTTAGGGAATCTAGTTTGAAGATGAGTACACAGTCTGGTGACATGCCTTACCAGAAATCTGGAAATGTTAGGTATGGTGGAGCGGGTGGTTACTCTCCGCTACAGAGTCTTGGAATTGAGCAACAACAGGGAAATTGGTTGATGCATTTGCTTCCACCATCCCATGTGGAATGCTCATCTTATCCGAGCGGTATAGGCCCACAACCTGTCCTACTACCGCAACGTGAGGCTGTAAAATCCAAAGGTGATGGAAACTGCAAGATCTTTGGAATTCATCTGAACAGCAACCCCTTAGCAACTGAACCAGTAAGTGCACATGCAAATACAAATTCCGAGCTAGAGTCTTATTCTCATCCAGCCTTGCACCATACACAGACTTTAGAATCCCGGCAACAGTTAGAACCAACCAAAGGGGCAAAGTCTACTGATGCTGCTCTTGTGGGATGTGATCAGGAGAAGCCTTTTCTTCTTTCTCAGCCACTTTCTAGAGATGTTCAGAACAAACTTCAGGGCGGTTCAACCCGGAGTTGCACCAAGGTTATTCCTGTTCAATCTTTGGTTTGTTTTCATATTGTTAATGCGTGAACTCATTTATTGGTTCCTTATTCAGCTCAATTTTTTTTCTTAAAAATGCTTCATACATTTGCAGCCATGTCTAATTCCGTGTGCGTGTATTATATATGGAAAGGGTTTCTGTCCTTCATGGTAGGATGGCGACCGTCCTTCAAGTCACTACGTATAGCTCCACGTGGCACCCGGGACACTCTTCTGATGCTAGGTGGAGCACGGTGCATTGCTTCGCTCATCTTTCAAAAATATTTGAAAACTCATCTACACCATGTGTTTTCTAAGCCTTGAAATCTGAATCATTGAAGTTAGTTAAAGTTTGACTTGTGTTTTAAAACAAGAATTAAAATTGTTTTAGAAAATTTGATATGAACAACAGTCCCGTGCTCCATTTGGCAAACAATGTTGGGTGCTACGTGGACCTTGGAGGACGGTCACTATCCTTCCATGGAGGACGGAACCGGCTCCTTATATATACACATGTAAATTGCCTTTTCTCACGGTGCATTGCTTCGCGCATCTTTCAAAAATATTTGGAAACTCATCTACCCCATGTGTTACACCATGTGTTTTCTAAGCCTTGAAATCTGGATCATTGAAATTAGTTAAAGTTTGACTTGTGTTTTAAAAAAAGAATTAAAATTGTTGTAGAAAATTGGATATGAACAACAGACCCGTGCTCCATTTGGCAAACAATGTTTTTGGGTGCCACATGGACCTTGGAGGACAGAACCAGCTCCTTATATATACACATGTAATCGCCTTTTCTTGTACTTCACTGATAATTTTACAGGGGGACCAGATTTACTCATCTATTCAGATAGCAAATTAAGAAATCATTTGAAACTCTCTCTTCCATCTCAATAAAATGAACAAGGCTTTTGTTTATTTAATGCACGTACTGGCTGTAATGCTTCAAATTCTCATTAAAAGTTCCGTGTGTGTTCCTGTGTGTTGCCATTCTTTCTTATTTGAACAGATCAAAGAGAAACTGAAAATAGCGTGCTAATTCATTCTGTGGACATCATTTAGAGTCAGGAATGCAACTTTTCTTTGTGAAGGCAGCAAATGACAGGAATTTGCATGATTTGATTTCAGGTTCATAAGCAGGGCATTGCTCTTGGAAGGTCTGTGGACCTTACCAAATTCAATTGTTATGAGGAACTGTTTACCGAGTTAGATCAAATGTTTGAATTTGATGGCGAATTGATGGCTGCCAACAAAAGCTGGATGGTTGTGTACACAGACAATGAAGGCGATATGATGCTCGTTGGTGATGATCCGTGGCAGTAAGTAATCAGAGAGCCTTTTGCTCCTTTTTCCTGTTTAGAGCCAAATTTTTATGTAGTGTTTTGTTACAGGGGCCTTTTTTAGCATAAATCTGCGCATTTAAACTGCTCTCAGTAAATGCTTGAATTCCTTGGAGGCACTTTTTGAACCCATCTGCATTAGTAACTCTACTTATGTTTCACTACTTTGTTGGCTATTTCATGTCCTTCAGATCTGCTTCCTTACCTGAATTGATGACAGCTGTTATTATAGTTCCGTCATATCAATACTTTCATACAATCCTACTGTGCCCCCTAATGATACCTCTGGTCTTTTTACTTCATAATTATTACTTACAAACATTTTTGCAATTTTAGTGTGATTCCATTAATGCTAATGTAGTGTTCAAGAGATATTTGCATTGTTGTTTGATGGCTATGATTGAAAGTTGAATTGGTGGAATTTATTTTCTGTTAAAACAGAGAGTTCTGTAACATGGTCCGCAAGATTTTCATCTACACGAGGGAGGAAGTTCAAAAGATGAACCCAGGAACCTTAAGCCTAAGGTTTGATGAAAATTCTTCAGTTGCAGAGGAAAGAACCCCTGCAAAAGAATCAAAATGCTCACTGCCTTCTCCGGTAGCTAGTTCAGACAACTGCTAGCTACACCTCTCATGGCTGGAATGGTGAGTTAATCTATAGGCCTACAGAGTTCTCTGTTGATTCTTAATAAAAAAAGACAAGCTCCTCTCAAGGTTAAGTCAGGTCCACCACAAAACCTAGCATTTATAGCCTTCTGAGCCTGAAAGGTGTATTCTTCAAAATGATTCTGGTCAGCTATACTATATAGTATATTTCATGAATGAATTTGATTCATTGTTTTCGTTTGCTTGAATGCCCGTTTCTTCGAGAGTGCTAAAAAAAGCCTGTGTCATATAAGTTTCCTCCTACTAATTTTACTGTTATTATTAGAGAATAGGGACAATGGGTACGGGCATATTACATGCCATTTGGCAACCCAAAACAACACCCTTATTGGGTTAATCAGTCATGGGGCATGTGGTTTTAAAAAAATTGGACTTTTGTGCCATAATTCCCCATTAAACTGGTGCATCGAATATTGTCCCCTTTGCCGACATTCTCAACGGTAGATATGTATCCGATCGTGCCCAAATATTGTGTGGTACTTTATTGATCTTATCCAAGTTACTGTTGCACCTGATCCTCGTGACAGGGCGTCTGTATGCATAGTTTTGGGTCCCAGTGACCCTTGGGTTCCAACGCAAGGCAGCTTATTGAATCCTCTTATTGCAGATCTCAAGTATTTATCAGCTTATAACAAAAAGAAGACTTATGTTTGCATGCTTCCCATGTGCAGGTTTTTGGAGGAATGGACCATTGGATATGGGCTCCACAGGGTTTTATTTCATCAAACTGGTAACTGGTAAGCAAGCCTCCTTCATTCAGCCCATATATAGAAAGGTTGGAAGGCACATTATGTGTTATCACAGTTTTGGATGTATTGTGATTTTTTGTGCGGTCTCCTGTTCTACGCTTTCTTCTTCTCTTCTATCCATATATTTTCAGCAAGGTAAGGGCGGCTCTTTTTGCCCTAATCCCACCTTTTGTATATAATAGACGTAGTAGCTTTTGTTCTTATTCCTTGTACTTACCCCAGAGTAAATCTACTACACCTTTTAGTGATATTTTTTACTGCCTCTGTCGACCTATTATTTTACATCAATGAAGTTGTTAGCACTTAGCAGCAGGGATTTGAAGTCTGATGCATATGAGGGTATCGGCTGGGTCCCAAGCCGATATCATATCGGCCAAGCCAGCTGATTTTGAATTTTCTTTATTTTTAAAAAAATATTAAATATATAAATGATAATAAAATTTTCCTAAAGGGCAATTTTGCTATTAAATTTGATTTTTCTACCATACATAGGCGGATATGGTCCCAATATTTGACCTTGTCCACCTTAACAAAACCGGGGTGTATATCGTATCGGATGGGTCCTAATACAATACATATTTGTCGATACGTATAGGCGGTTATTTAAGACTGGTTAGCATTAAGTATCGTATCGTGGTATAACCATATTGGTAGAAGAAAAAGAGGGGTGCCGTGATTGATATGTAAACTGCACCATTGTTCACGGCTATTTGTTTTTTAGTGTGGCAGTGAGGCTTTGAATTTGTCAACAAAGACAAAGGAACATGCAATAATCTGACTGTGTAGGTCATTGCAACCATGGGGTTGCAACTTCCACGTGGGTATCTGTTGGCTGCTAGTGGTGACCGTTTTTTCCTTGGAAACATGTATTTGGGGTTTGTGTGTGTACTACTCTGTGTTCAAGGCACCATGTAGTGTGGTTCTCAAGCGTTTCTTGGGAAGTGCCACATGAAATAAGCATCTGGCCGTCTGATGTTCGGCCAGTGGTTACATGAGCTATTGGGTGGAGGATTGGAACAAAAGAGATTATCATCATCTAATTCATAGTAGTCAATCTTTTCACAGTTGCAACTCATGGTTGGGAGGAAAGAGGCTATGGTTGCAAATGATGATATACCTTTGGGGGAATCCAACGGTGGCCGATAGAGTTGCAGAGACTGATCCTGGACATATTTAGTGCCATAAAATGGAATATTTTAGTATGAGCTCTCCCTATGAGACTCTTGTTTGGTGAGCTGGCCAGGTACCTGCTTCTGTGCTGATCTGGTATGTGCTGAATTTGGGGTGCTTATGTGCTCTTGGAATTAGGCGGGTGCTCAAAGAGGCTTGGATGCCCAGATTATCAAAAGAAAAAAAAAGAACACCATGGTCAACATGCATCAGCCAAAGCAAGCACTTGTGTACTTACTATTGCAGAGAAATTGATGATATGAATAACGTGTTGGCCAAAGATTGGTTAGTGTGTCAAAGAATATGGGTGATAGCAACACAACTCTTATCCAAAATTAAATGACAACTTTTCTTCTGGTGTTAGGTGCACGGTTCATCTTCTCACCTGGAAATTAGGTGACCGGGCCGGGCTACCTAGGCGGGCATTAATATAGACAGGCCTATAATCACTCGTCCTAGCTGGCTTTTACATGGTCGGCCCTACGGCGTCTTTGGCTGGTATTTGGGCATTTAACCATTACCATTTTTAAAAAACTTTATAAAATATATAGGTATAGAGGGGAATGTCGTCCTCGGGCGCACAAGATTACCCATCTCACATAGCACGTTGCATATGATCAACCCAAAACAATTCTGTCTTGGGCTGAGAGGCTGATTTAATATATATATATATATATATATATATATATATATATATATATATATATATATATTATTTTTTTCACTTTTTTGCCTTTCGTTTGATGGTTTTTCACACCAATAAAAAAATAAAATCAAAATAAAGTCGGGGGTGTAAGTTTTGAAAGTCTTTTTTCAGTGGGGTTTTTCAACACTCAGGTGAGACAGCAGTCTTATGGTGTGAATATCGGTACCCTTTTATAATTAGAAGGCGTGCTTATCTAAGCAAGTTTACTCTAAAACTTATCCCGTTAAATAAAAATATATTAGTTTGTGTCAACTCCTTAGTACGTTGACAAGGGTTTGTGAGGCTACTTTTAGGGATATGTGCCGCATGACATCAACTTCTGACAACTTCTAACTGTCTAATAATTGAGCCTTGATCTAAAGATCAGTTGTTTGGTAAACATGATCTCTCACTGTCGGACTCAACACACTCATTGGTTTTCATGTGTGAAGACGATGGATGCGGTAGTGGTACCCCATACCTATTTCGTATAAGCATGGTGTAGAATTTTTCAAAGGTCAAATTCTTTTTTTTTTTTTTTTTATGAAGAAATTCATTTTTATTGAAAGTAAAAGTTTACCATATAGAGCTCTGAATGCATCAATTATGTGTTTATAAATGGTAGCTATTAATAGCAATAATAATAAAGTTCGAAACTTGATTAATGTTGGTGATTGGTTGGATGGCTTGGGCATATATGGAATAGTGGGACTTTTAAAGCAAAAGAAGAAAATTCGTTCCTTTTGAGCCGAGTGCCCTTCTTTAAGCAGCCCAGTCAGAGACTCAGAGGTCAAAGCTATGAAAAGAGAGATTCAATGTATCTAGAAGCTGAAAAATTGAAGCTTGCATTTTTTATTCACATGGTCCCATGGCTGGAGTCCTGACACCCTTTGACCTTTAATCTTATGGGATGATGCTCTTCACTCATATTTAAACACCAAATTGATCTTACACCATTAAAATTGGATCTTCATCTGATACCATTAAAGTGTGAGCTATCGTTATGCCATGTGGCACACATTTGATCAATTTAAAATTTTCAAGTGGCAAATAAGTCTCAGCCCAAAGAAACATGCCTTATGAATGGATGTGATGCATCCAAACAATTAGATTAACTTAATATCAGCCATCGAAACTAAAAACACCTATTGATGATATAATCCACAGATTATATGGTTTAAATCTCCTTAAAACATCACTTTTTAGTCTGTTGCACTTGAATTTATGATCTATCAATTTGACTGTACGAATTAACCACATCTTAACAATTGATGGTATAAGATCAGTTAAACACGAAAATGGTGTTTAAATGAGGGTTAGGAAAGAGGGTGGGATCCTTATATTATACAATTTGTTTTGAGAATTGTTACTGCCACACCATTTTAATCTCTTTTCATCCCAATCTTGCACATAATAGATCATGAGATAGAGAGTGCCATTATGTGATATGATGTTAATTTCATGTGCTCCCAAAAAGTGAATGTGAACATATGTGATGGTACACTATGATCACTTTTAATTTTGGGGATGTGTATTATACCGAATCAACATTTGACTAGTTGATAATAGGCCTATGATCTCAAGATCTATTATGTAGAAGAGTGGGATGGATAACGATCTCCATCAGTCTAATTCAAAGGTTCTGAGTTTGCTTAACTGAAGTGCCTGTAATAGAAATATGTGTAGCTGTAACACTTCTCTAATATTTTTTGGTTTTTTTTCGCATGGTATCACGCTTGTGCCATCTACAATGCAAGGGATTAGGTTGACTTAACTGTTGATTAGTAGAATTTATATATATATATAATCCTTATATTTTTGGATGGGCCCGATCAACCTTTGCCTAAGTTGCCTTGGCACCCGATCCTTGTGACAGCTGCCATGTGGTGCTCAATTGATTGGTGTGTAGTGTTTTGGCTTACATTGGAGTGCATTATATCCACCCTAGGATGTGGAAGCCGGTGCCCTAGGATGTGGTTGTGTAGGGTTGAACCCTACAACGTGGCCAGTTGGCACCATGTGACAACCAATCCAAGGATCCGGAGCGGATTCGGAGCCCAAAGTCAATCAGCTAAGTGTTTTTTCACCTTTGAATATTGGGCCAAAGATGAAAAAATTCAATGCACTATCTTTGCTAGGTGAACTGAGATATTTGACTTCTGAATTGAAGGCTGAAAAGGTTTCATAATATATATATATATATATATATTTTCCTAAGGCCTTGTTTGATAACATGGAAATATAATTTCATGGTGGAAATGAAATTTAGTTTCTAATTGTTGTTGTTTGATAGCTATTTAAAGAGATGAGAATTAAATTAAGTTGTCCCGCATGAAAATTGAATTTTCATACACCAAATCATTTTAGGAGGAAACCATTTCAACCATTTAAATGGTTGAACTTGAGTTTCCTACTAACAAAATTATAAGTTTTTGTGATTGCAAGTCTAAAGTTACTTGTAAATAACTTAAAAGCAAAAAAAATTATTTTTTAACTATTAAAAAGTAACTTCAATTTCTATGATCATCATACCGGCACGATCACTATGACCATCACATTATCTACATCATACTTTTTTCAACTAATATTTGACTTTAGTCAAAGTTTGAATTTTAATTAAACTTTAATTAGATTTATAAGTTATATAAAGTTTTGAGTTTTGATCAAACTTTAACTACTGAAGTATGATAATAAGTTGTAAGTTAGTAATATATTATCAAATTTTTAGGAGTCAAATGTTGAGTTAAGGTCAAACTTAGACTTTTAATTAAAATTTATTTTTTATTAAACTTAAACTCCAATAATTTGATGACAAAAAAAGGATACTGCCGTTTTGATGTATAATTTGATACTAAATTCTCAATTGTATTAATCAATAGTTTGACTTTTACTCAAATTTTGACTTTTACACAATTTTTTTTTTAGTCAAACTTGAAACCTACTTATAGATAGAGTCTACTACTACATAAATTTATATCGTATCAACACAATTTTTTCTTGGTCAAAGTTTGACTTTTGATCGTTATTAGTGAAATATTATATTAAAAATATATATAATTATTTTAATTTATAACTTGAAAATACATTGCCTTATTTTTATTGGTTAAAGTTTGACTGTTAGTCAACATTTGACTTTTATTCAAATTTTGACTTTAGTTAAACGTTGAGAGTGTATTTTGACAGTAGATAGTAATTATTACTGTTGTTATTTATATTTTGGTAATGTAAATTTTAATTAATCAAGGTTTGATATTTGGTCAAACTTTGACTTTTAACTACAATTTAATTTTTTTGAACTTCTATATCCCCAATGAGATTATCATTTTTTTAATTTATTACTTTCTAGTATATTACTAAATTTTATTTTACTTTTTTTTTTTTTATATTTGATCAAAGTTTGACTTTTTTAAAAGTTGATATTTAGTCAAAGTTTTTACTAGTGTAACCTAGTGATGGATACGAATATTGTTATGTTAATTTGTAGGTTGGCGATAGATTATCAAATTTTTTATTGGTCAAAGTTTAAAAAATTAGTCAAAATTTAACTTTTTTTAAAAATTAAAATTTCTTTCAAGTTTAAAATTTTAATTTTGTTTCAATATATAATACATACTAGCGTTTACTATAAAACTTTGTATTTTAGTCTTAAAATTTTTTATTAATCGAAGTTTTACGTTTGATCAAAGTTTGACATTTATTAAAAGTGGATATTTGATTAAATTTTGACTAATGTAATCTAACGATATTATATGAATATTGTTATATTAATTTACAGTTGGACTTTTATAACTTATTGGTACATTGCAAAAAAATTTCTTGGTCAAAGTTAAAATTTTGGTCAAAGTTTAACTTTTATAAAAATTTCATTTCATCTTAACGTATAAACTTACATTAGATACTAGCATTTATAACTTTGTTATTTAGCTTTACATATTTTTTTTATCAAAATTTTAAATTTGGTCAAAGTTTGGCTTTTTATTTGAGTTTGACTTTTGAAACTTTGACTTATATAACTTAGTAATAAATAGTGATTACAATTATATTAATTTATATTGTAATAAAATATCATTAAAAAAATTATTGATTAATATTTGACTTTAATTATGATTTTAATAATAAATGATCAAAACTTAAAAATTTATTTTTAAAGATACTAATCAAACAAGAGAAATCAATTTCCAATGAAATTCATTTCTAAAATACACTAAGGAAACAGTGAAAAATCCATTTCTAGAAGAAATCATTTCCTAAGAAATCAACTAAGAAATTGATTTCATTTCCTCTTTGGAGTTTCATTGCTATCAAACAGGGCCTAAAACGTTAGAGGGATGGGTGAACCTCGGAGGCTAGGAGGAGCAAGTGTCATTGGAAGATTTGTGTGTCACGAGGCAGCCTAATGGATCACGTTATAGGGCTCAAACCTTACTACCACGTGCTACACACACACACACACACACACACATATATATATATATATATATATATATATATATATATATATATATATATATATATGGAAAAGGGTTCCGTCCTCCGATGAAGGACGGCGGGCATCCTCCAAAATCCTACATTAAATTTCATGTGGTACTCATAACGCTATTTTGATGCTATATGGAGCACAAGTGCATTGCTTAGATCAAATTTGAAAAAAACATAATTTAAGAACTCATCTTTGCCATGCATATCTTTAGCAATAAAATTTGGACCGTTGAAACTACTATAAGTTTGACTTGTGATTTAAAAATATTTTTTTGGAATTATATTTTTTTGTTGTAAATTGATCTAAACAACGCACGCGTACGCCACATCACACACCCAAAATATGCTTTGAATGACACGTGGAGCTCCACATGTATCTTGGAGGACAGTCACCGTCCTCCATTGGAGGACCTAATCGGCTCCATATATATATATATAAAACATTTGAGGGAGTTATATTATAGGAGTTCATGGAGATCACGAATGAAAGATTAGTAATAAGTGTGAGAGCGAGTTTAGTGTTGATCAAAAGACCATTTCAATATACGTGCACAAGAGGTAGGTGGCCATGTGACTCTTTAAAGTGTTCTGAGATATGTAGCAAATGGAATACTGGCTAAAATTGAGAGAGGCGTCATTTTGTGGATATGAAATGAAAAACTATATATTTTCTTTTATGTTTGCTACGGTTTGCTTTTTATCTCATGCAAGTGAAAAAACAGTAGCTGCTCTTCTTCTTTTCGTCTTCTATTTTTAAAAGCGAATCCCTCACAGCACATGGAGGCTGTTTCAATGGGTCGTGTACTTTTTCCTTGGACTCACCAACATTGGTAAATATTGTCTGGTAAAAAAAAAAACCACTAACATAGAAAACCCACTAACATAAATGTTCACATGGGGCTGTCAACGGTGCGGGTTAGGGTTAGGGCCAGGCCCCGTAAAACCTAGCCCGGCCATGGGAGCGAAAGCCCGGCTCTAACTTCGGCTTGGCTTTGATGTGCCTAGCCCTACTCGGCTACTCCTAATTTTGGCAGGTCAAGGCGGGCTTTGGTGTTGGCCTTTTTTTTTTCTTTTTTTAAAAAATTGTTTGAAAAAATATCCTTTTTTAAGATAGAAAGAGATATTTCAAAGGAGGAAAAATAAAACTCTCAAACCTATCTTCATAGATAATCACATTGCTAAAGTTCCCTTACAACTATAGGTTTGATGATTGTAACTAAAATATGGAGGGTTATTTTGATTATAAAATATAATGTATATATAGAAAGATATACGGGCTTATTAGCTCGAATAGGTTAAGCCCTTACCTAGCTTGAAGCACAGCGGACTTTTTGTTTTGAGGCCTTAGCCTGGCCTTCTTGCCTCATTTTTTAGCTCAAGCTGTAAGATATTAGGGTGGGACTGGGTGGGCTGACGGCCAGTCCTGCCTTATTGACAGCCTCACCAGCCCCAATAAGATAGGGTAGCATTATTTTTATCTTCTTTATGAACTCGTGTTTCATGTGTAGGGCAGCTTTATTTTTATCTTCCTTATGAACTCATGTTTCATGTGCTTAAATTGTTGATTGCTTTGAAGCAGACAATCTGAGATGTTTCTCATCCCAACTTTCCAAACAATAGATTTTAAAATCATGGCTCACTATTAGAGGGTAAGATGTTGATTCCACATGAAACACATCCCCCAAAATGTGACCCAAGCACTCTTTCCATGGTATGCCCATGATCACAATCTCTTTTGGGGATGTTTACCACGTGGAGTCCAACATCTAACTGTATAAAAGGTGGGTCATGATCTTTGATAGGAAATAGGAATAGATTAGCTAAGGGTAAAATAAATGTGTCTATTTGACGATTAAGTTATTTTTATCTTTAGAAATTGTGAAAACAAAAAATTCAGGTAAATCTTGCTTTTACTATTAATGAGACACCAAAAAGGTCTTTCCAGCTTAACAGCCCAAGCCTCTTACCTTTGCACCAAGCAAAAGCAATTACTCCTAGAATTTAACACTGGTGATGGTACTACCACACTGCCTCATGTTACAGCCACCTCAGTTAAGAAGGCAAAATGCATTTAAAAGCAACTAAGAAGGTAAAAATCATTGACTGCTTTGAATCACATGAGAGAGACCCTTTATTTTTCATCCCAATCTTTCACACAATTAGTTCTTAACATCACGAGCTTACCATCAGCCGATCAGATGTTGAAACACAGCCCAAAAAGTGAACATCACTACCTACCATGTGGTTCATGTTTACTTTTTGGTATGTTTACCTTGTGGAATCAACTTCTGACCATCTAATGGGAGGCCTGTAATATCAAAATCTATTGGATAGAAGATTAGGGTCTCCATTGTCTGATTCAAAGCAGCCAAGATATCATTGCTTTGTTTAATTAAAGTGGCTGCAACATAAAGTGGTGTGGCAGTAAGACCAACCTTTAACAAATGTCATAATATTGAGGCCGCATGCTGGAAACGTCATTGACTCAAGTTTGAAATTTGAAAGGAAAAGTAGCCTAAATAGAATTCACAGTACCTAAATTAAACATTTTAAGAAACGCAACATAACAAAAAGATAAAAGACATTATAAATTACTGATTATTATGTTTCCCTGAACCTATAGCCAATGAGTTTCAATGCAAATAAATAGGATAGTACATGGTAATAATACAGTAACTCTGGTACTTAAAAGCTAAGAAGAAGAAATCAAGTTATGCTGGAGCGGTGTGGTAGGGAGCCGTTGGCTCCATTGTTGAATCTGTCTGTTCCATCGAGTTTGGTGAGATCGCCTTGCTCAAAGAAGGCTAAATGGAGCGCCTTCACAGATTGTTCCGCTTCGCTATCGTTCACTATCAAAGAAATGTTTACCTGGTAGAAAAATAGACATCAAAATCATATAAATACATAGTATACATACATTTTATACTACATAGCAGAAAGAGAGACAGAAAGAAAACCTTCGATGCTCCTTGAGAGATCATTTGGACATTAACTCCGTTAGCTCGGAGAACGCTGAAAACCTGCCATAAGAAGCAACAGCACAACAAAAATGAAAAATGAAGTCTTACGTTTCGCGTCTCGTGGGTGGGCAAGGCGATAAACCTACCACGTTTTTCCCCGAGATGCTGGAGAGAAACTTGACTTTTAAAGATGAGTTTGTATTGGATGTTAAGCTAGTACACTGAATCTTGTACACGTGGCAGCATTTTGACTCACGAATACTATTTTGATACAATCCTAGGTTGTATTGAATCTATGTGATGACCCCGTGAACGACTATCATGCTTAGTCCAAATTTTGGCACTCTAATATCTGCCATTGTTTTATTGGCTAACATTGAAGCTCATTAATCGGACAGTTTGCATCGTCTTATAGGTGTGATTTTTTTTCTGAGATATGATCCAATGATGGATAACCACTTTGAACACAGATATGTGCTACATGGCAGTGAAGTGTATTTTAATGGTGTAAAGTGTTTATTTTAATGGTGTAAGATCATTTTAAAACACCATTTTTCATTTCACGTACGTCTTGGACTTCCGAGATTTAGACCATGAGTGACATAAAGGGTACCTCTCATTTGCGTCAACACTTTTCTGAAAGCGCCAATGTCCGAAACCCCTTAAAAAACACTTGACTGCTTCAAATCAGATGATGGAGAACGTTTTTCACCCTAATCTTCCACAAAGGATCTTGGGAACATGAGTGTCCCATCAAACGGCTAATTTTTTATTCCACGTGGCAAGGATAACCAAAAAGTTGACCAAACATCATATGACACACATCCCACTCAAACATGAATTTAGTACCATTTATTTGGGAATGGTTACACGTGGAAAACAAAATTGACAGTCTGATGGTACGATCTTGGTCTCAAGATCCCTTGTGTGGAAGATCGGAGTGAAAAACGATCTCTACTGTCTAATTTGAAGCGGTCAATGTGTTTCAAGGGGTTTCAGATGATGGTGCTTTCAGAAAAGGTGTTGGAGCGAATAGAGGTACACATGACATAATAGCATATCACTTTTTTGGTGGGTCATGCTTCTTCCAACCACTCAGTTGGTGCTTGAGTGCACAGGATATTAACAAAAATGTTAAAATATAGAGAATCATATTTTGGAGCATAATTTATGCAATCACCTTTTCTAGTATCAGCGACGACCGTTGTACATTTCCAATGAGAGAGATTATTGATCTGTGCTGAAGGAGATTCACAACTGCAATTTTCTCAAGCTCTTCCACAACGTGGTCGAGTTCCTGTTCAGTAAGATTCAGTTTTCAGATGATTTTGGGTGCCAATAACAATGTAGCACTAGGAGAGAAAGTTCTATTACTGGAGTACATAAATCTATTGAATACAAAATACTGGCTGATATTTCTGGTATGGTGCCGGATCTGAGATTTTAAACCACGACAAGGAACCCACCCTAAGGAAATCACCTTATTTAGTGCAGAATGCAAGGTAATCTTTAGTTACATTAGATTCATCATGAGACTAAATCTAATGACCAACTTGCTAGAGGGAGTGTATCATATACTCGTATCGTATCTCTTCAGATTGCCAATACTTTTTCGTTTAAGGGATTTCTATAGGGTATCATTTTTTTCGCTCATTTCTGTTTTCATTTTTCTGATTGCTGCTGTCTTATGACTGCCTTAACTTTTTTTTAAAATCCACTGAGTATCTTGCTTAAGGAGCCTTCACATCTCTATGCTTTTAGGGCTAGTTTGGACAACACTCAAAACGTGGATTACACTATTTATTTAAATGGCACACTCCATGTGTTGAAAACAACAGTGTTCTGAAAGCACCCTTGGATGAAAACTTAGATGGTGTTATTGGTGTTTTCTGCCCCAATCGTGAATAGCACCTTTTTACATTAAAAAAAAACATGATTATTTATTTATAAATGCACCCATCGGCATTTATGGGGGTTTCCCTCCCTCACTAGCAACCAACCCTTCCTCTTTGCCAAAAAACAAACCCGTCATTTATAAAAACCTTTATACATATCTGTTGATGCCTGAGCCCATATGAAAACAAATGTAGAGCAGTTCGATAATGTGTCGTTGGATTTGCACGTAGGTTGATATGGAGGAGCTTTTAAAGGTATATCCTTTAATTTTTTATTTGCAATTGGGTTCTGATTTGCACGTGGGTTATATGGAGGATTTCAATTTGCAGGTGGGTTTTATGGAGTTGAGTTGAAGGTGAGTTTACTGCTTTTAGCCATTGGATTTGTAGCTGGGTTTTGATTTGGACGAGCGTTTGAAGGCTACTTTCATTCCAGGTTTGCAGGTGGGTTTTGATTTGCATGTAAATTGTTTAGCCATTCTGTGTGCTTTTGATGGATTTGTAGCTTTTGAAGACTGCTTTCAATCTAGGTTTGCAGATGAGGTTTTGATTTGCAGGTAAATTGCTTAGCCATTCTGTGCGCTTCACTGGATTTGTAACAACTTTGGAGGGGTTAGCTGTTTGTGCCATTAGATTTGTAAGTGGGTTCTAATCCTGTATAACTTCAATTTTGGGTTGAAAAATGGTGCTATAGATTTGATGGTATAGCTTTATTGGTAGTTATTTTGTATCTTCTAGCACTCTTCCATGTGTTTGCTCTTTTGTTTCTTGAAGATAGAAAAACACTTGTACATGACCCTCATCAAAGACGGGCTATGCAGAAAGATATCAATACAACAGAAACTTTGTCTATTGAGGATCCTCACTGCTTATCAATTTGATGACGCAAAAAAGAATTACAACTAAATGGTGATACCTATTCACGCACTCATACAGATATAACAGGTGTTGACTTGTTGGATTTCTTTATCGAATTCCACAAGAAGGCGCATGTTAGTAGGGTCCTTAAGAGGAAAAAAAATTTGTTCACTTTTTTTTATTCAATTATAGGAGAAGGGTTTATCCATGACCTTAACTGTGATCTGTTGTTTGTAGTGTAACTGTGGTTATATATGTATATTATACTTAGAATTCTATTTTGTAGATGGATATGGAGTTACAACTTACAAATGAAATGACAAATACACAAGCAAGCAAATTATGTAGCCACGTTTTCGTTTTTAGTTGCTCCCAATTTTTCTCTCGTTGAACCTGCACCCCCCACCCCACTTCTTAACACCATCAAATCCATTTGTCTGATCATTTAATTCAAACCAATTTACATATCTATACTTTCATAAAAATTGAGCCAAGAAGGAGCATATCAGTAGGGTCATTAATGCCACCTTCACCAGACCGAATGAAGGTGAATTTGTTGTTATGGTTTGCTTGAGGAGAAGGGTTTGCCCTTTACCTTAATTGTGGTCTGCTGTTTGTATGATGTATAAGTGTGGTTATATATGTAAATTGTACTTGAAAATCTGTTTTGTAGATGGATATGGAGTTACGAGTTACAAATGAAATGACACAAATAGACAATCATACAAATTCTGCAATCACATTTTATTTTTAGTTGCTCACATTTTTCTTCTTGTTGAACCTGGCCCGACCCCTTGACACCATCAGATCCACTTGTTTGATCATTTAATTCAAACTAAGTTACATATCTATAGATACATAAAATCAAGCTTATATATATATATATATATATATATATATATATATATATATATATATATATATATATCCAGGACTATCCGTTCGAGTCCAGCTCAGGACGCTACACTCGATCCAGTGGCACCCAACCCGAGGATCGGGTGCCACGTCAACATACCCAAGGTCGATCAAGAACCATTCAAAAACAAAGGAAATAAAAAAGGTGATTTTTCATCGTTGATTTTTGTGTCGAAGGCAAAATAAGTTTCAGTGGGGAAATGTTCGGGTGGAGAACCCACATATTTGACCTGTCAAATGAAGGGCAACTTTTTTTATTTTTTTTCTAACGGCTTCTCATTGGTAACCCATGGCAAGAGTCTGGTCAATATGGGTACCATGTTAGATTGGTCAAAAGCCCAAAGATCACAATCCTAACCCTCAGTTCACATTTCTTGCATGTTAAATGCGACTAATGGCTCATGTATATAGAAATGGCATTTACAGATGTATGTACAATATGTTAATAAGCAGCGTACACAATGCATGAACTGAGGACAAGTGGTTATGGAAAAAGAGCAGTTCAATGTATGATAGGAGCTACATACACTTGCCTGTTGAATTAGTTCTCTACTCCAAAGCTTTGAGGGATCCAATGTCAGAGAAATACTGACTTCACTAGTAGCAACAACATCAACAGAGATACCCAGATCCTCGAAGATAGAAAAAACCTGCATGAGTTGAGAGATTAGAATTGCAGGATGGCATCATAAGTTACAAATCATACCAAGTGGAAAAGTAAGGAGTTCAGAATTGAAACTTAGGGCAAGAGAATTGTAATTTGAAGGGATCTTACTTTTGCAAGGAAACCAAATTGACCAAGCATTCGAGTGCTCACTATATCCAACATGGTGACATTCCGCTTCAAAACTATGCTAGTAAGTACAGCCTGAAAGTGGAAAAACGGTGAATACTACTTGAATCTCATAGAAGGATGGCTCAACCATTACACCATTATATTATGGTGATAACAACTTTTAGCAAATTGAGCAGATCCAACAGTGATTTATGGCTGGTCCCTGCAACTGATGCATGTATGCCAGAAAAATATGTGCTGCATCTCTAAAGAGAGTCAACGTGACAAAATACGGGTACAGGTTTAATACGGTGAGTGAGAAAGTTCGAAGAAAACGGAAAATACGGAAAAATGGGGGGGAAATCGAAAGGTAAAAAAAGGGTAAAATACGGAAGAAGGAAAAAACGGAAAGCCAGGAAAATTGAGAAAAAAAGTGATACTATTAAAAAAAATTAAAACAGTTTTTGAAAATACGGTAAAATACGGAAAAACATTTAATACGAGAATATTGCGTATTATACGGAAATACACTTTAATAAGGGAATTATACATGTTTAGTACGTTGTGGCAAAAAAGTGCCGTATTTTGTCATAATTAAAGAGACCACCAGTACATTACTGTTGAATCTTACAATTGCTCCTTCATACAAATATGATTCCCACCAGAGAGAAATCATGTTTGGATGGTGGTAAATACAAAAGTTATAGTCCTACAAACCTTACTCAAATCTCTTGACTTAGTGATCAGGGTTCCTGGAGCTTGGGGGTTGTAGGAATTTTTTACCCTCACAGGAATATCTCCCTCTCTTGCTGGCCGCATGGATTGTGGATGTAAAACCTGCAGTTAATATAAGAAAACAACTCATGCCTCTAAAAATTATATGCAGACGTGAAAACCACTGATTGGTAGTGTATCAAGTACATGTCAAGCTAAAAGAAACCTGAGACTAGTCATTTCACCTCATTAATTTTGATTAAGACCCCGTTTTTCCATTGCAATGTCCCGTTAATATTATTTTGTTGTCTGACATCATCTGGAGATTCCATGGATTACAAATAGTTGAAATGCATGATTCCAACTGCATCATGTTTGATCAGTTCTGACTTTGATCTATGTTATCACCTACTCAACTAAAGAGCATATGGATCTTTTTCTATTGTCAAACCTTACAGAGAGATCAACTTTGCACATAAAAAAACGTGCACAGTGAACTTTGGTTTTCATAGAGATAGACTGTCACTTTGCACATAAAAAAAAGTTTCCTATATAAAGGAGATCTATTAAATGCTTGGATACAATCTTCAACTAAACTAGATGACATATTCATCTTCAATGGCTCAAAAGCAAGTTGAACATTTGGCAAGCATTACTTCTACTTATAATCATTGAGACTGATGACCCCAACATTTTCTTATCATTCTGATCCCTACATATGGAGAAGAGGACCTCACAAATGGGGTTAGACTGTAGCACAAGTGGAGGTACACAATGACACAACCTTGGGTCTCCATCCATGTGGATCTGTTCAATTTGTTTCTTAAGAACTTTAGAATCCATGGATAACAATTTAAATTATGATGTTAAAAAAAAATAACCCACAATTGATTACTCCGCTGTTGAAAGTAAGTATACCCTGCTGAACTGACAACTGCAAAAGTCGTTTGGGTCAAAATTCTCCAATTCCTTTTGTGAGGCATTCGCATCTTATCTCTTGAAGTCTGTCACTTTCCATCATAATAGTGTTCATGTTACTTATATGGCTGCTAACTTGGTTTTTCTAGTTCACAACATAAACATAGATATCGGCTGTCATTTTGCACGTCAAAAAAGTTCCCTGTGTGAAGGAATTTGATTTAAATGCTTATGTTCCATCTTCAACTAAACTAGATGAGCCTCAAGGCTTTCTCTATAGAGCACTGCAGGGGCTCAAAAACAAGTTGAACATTTTGTCAGGCATTACTACCTAACTAGAAAGGCAGGAGGTTTAAGAGACTTTTATCTAATTCCTTATCACATTTTTTTCTCATACACTTTTTTATCTCATGCCACAAGGGTATTCAATAATGACATTTTTTATTTGTCATAGTTATAATCAATGAGACTTATGACTGTAGCTCAACTAGAAGGTTGTGCACGTTGGCACAACCTTGAGGTCACAGGTTAATTTCAGCCTACCTATCAAAAAAGAAAAAGAGGTTCTCACAAACTTTCCGCTGAACATACCTGAGCACCAAAATAGGCAAGTTCTGCTGCTTCATCAAATGTCAAAAATGGCACAGACTGTGCACATGGATAAATATTAGGATCGCACGTCAAAACACCATCCACATCCTTCCATACCTGTTTTGAATTAAAAAGAAAACTGTGTCACACCTTTTATTTGTTGCTGAACACGATATCAGTGTGCCCCTGGGAATAGGCGGGTGCTCTAAGAGGCGCACCAGGATACCCAGGTTATCAGAAAAAAAAAAGAGTAAAGAAAGCATCATCAATAATAGATTAATAAAAAGGTGAAGAAATGAAACTCTGTTTGGACAGCTTAATACTGAAAAAGCTCACATGGAATTAATGTAACTGGAAAAAGAGGAATGCTGGTAATTTCCACATTAGCACAATGATTATGTGTACGAGTCAATGCATGCATGAAATGAACTGGGGCTTTGCATGTACTTAAGTTTAAATTTGACCTGAATCTCTCGTAAGCCCAAGGCTTTACCAATAGTCGTAGCTGTCAAGTCACTACCACCCCTACCCAAGGTAGTTACTGCACAAGATTTCCAACCCTGCATTAGAAGATCAAATTCAGAGATTTGATAGTGTACTAAAAGAAGTTCAATTTCAGCTGTATATATTAACTATAAAGTCAAATCATTTCCGTGAGAAAGCAGTTCAGCTGTAAAAGACCTTTCCAAGGAAGCCGGTAACAACAGGGATTGCAGGACCACTCATCCAATCTTCATGTAACCTCTTTGCAACAGCAGGATAAGTTGCTTCCAAAATGTCCGCATTTGTAAAATCGTCTGTGGTTATAAAACCAATATCAAATGCATCATACTGCGAAAGATAAAGGCAGCTGCATAATTAGATATGGCAGAACGAGAAAGGCAGCAGCAATTAATATGCTAAAGAAGTAAAAATAGCAAGCAAAATTGTGTAATGTAATTGATAGGATTAGATACAAATGTTAAACAAAAACCTTTACTAATTGCAACTGGAGTTCTAAAATGTGATACACCTGGCAGAACAAGTATATACCAGTAGGCTTTTCACTGATGTTAGGATGCAAATAGACTGATGCCACTCTGAGTAAACTGGTATGGTTTTGATACAAAATTAGTGAAGACAGAGAAGAGTCTTCCGACATGGTTGGATTAAGGAATAACCTACAAAATTACTCTGTACGAGTCATAACATCCCTTATGGAATGAGGGAAAGTAAACCCTCCAATGCATAGATCGCCTATATTATCAAACATGTTGACAGGCCTCCAAGGAAAAACTCTTCTACCATGGGCCCCTCAAATCACATTGCTAACACCTGTTGCCAAAATAGTTGATCTATTAGAGATGGGCAAAAGAGCTTCAAGCCTTCTAATAAACCAATCATTTCTGCCTCTATAGAATCCACCCAACCCATGGAACCATCGAATTCTAAGACGACAATTCCATTGTGGTCCCTGATTAGTCCATCCAAACCACAACGACTGGGATTACCATGCAAGCCCATCAAAATGAAGTTTAGGGAAGCCAACCAGTGGTGGTTCCCAAAATCTGTTGCTAATATATAATACTCCCAAGTCCCAAGTTAAAATTCCAGTCGTTGTCAGAGTCTTATCCCATCTATTTGGAAGAATTACAAGAGATCTTTGGCATCGCCATCACCCTCCTTGTTATCGAATTCAACAAGAAACCAAATAGAGTCGAGGAACAACATAAGGCAGATTATCCAAAACAAGAAAAAAAATTGAGACTTTGGAAGTCCCAAAAGACATGAAGCTTCATTTGGACTATTGGGGGGGACTCTCAAGCCAATCATTATAATATTTACTATGTTTCTTTTGGGTAGCTATTTTGGAAAGAGGGTCAACAATCCTACTCTTCTTTTAGAAAACATGAGATAACTTTCATTGCATCCCTGATAAAATAGCACCACATTCTCTAAAATGTTCAAGACAAAGCAAGGACCATTAGAGCCCTCAAAAGCCTTAATGATCAATTTCGAATCTCATTCAATATGAAGCACAAAGACTCACTTCAATCTTAATAATTTGGCCCTTCTAGTAAAGCTAAAGTTTCAGCATGATTGTCGGTTCCAATGCCATACAACTTTGAGAATTTCGCAACAAAAGACCCAGGCTGATCTCAAATAACACCACTACCCCGACATAAACTTTGGCAACTTAACCCATGGTGCATGTTATTTGTGGACGACATGGTATTTGTTGCCAAACAAAGAACAAAATAAATGATAAGCTAGAACTACAGAGAAAAGCTTTGGAGTCGAGGGATTTTGAAAATTAGTGTAACGAATACGGAATAGATGGAGTGCAAATTTAGTTAACATGATAGCCTAGAAGAGGATTTAGTAAAATTGAAAATCATTTAGTGTCATGTTGCCATAGATTTCACTATTTAGGCTATACTTTACAATCAGATGATGGATTTGAAGCAGACGTCTCAAATAGGATTAACCAAGTTCGATGCAATGGAGGCAAGCAAGAGTAGTATTGGGCAGCCCAAGAGTTTCATTAGATTAAGGGGAAGTTTTTATAAGACGGCTGGTAGACCCGCTATATTATATCGTGCAGAACGTTAGGCTACGGAAAAGCAATGGGAAGATAAGAGTACTAGTGGAGAGATGCGTATGTTGAGATGGAGGTGTGGAGTAACAAGAAAGGACAAATTCAGAACAAGTACATAAGAGAAAATTTGGGAGTGGCACATTAAAAGGAAAAAAACTATGAAATGTCACTTGAGGTGGCTTGAACATGTTTATCGGAGGCACGAAACAGACCCTGTACGAAGGGTTGAGACGCTACAAGCACAACTAGGAGAAGAGGAAAACCAGTAAAGACCTGGACGGAAGGCGTGAGAACGAAGGACTGGAAAGTTACAAAGATTTTAGCGTTGATCAGAAATAAGTGGAGGAATAGGACTCGCAAAGTCGGCCCTATATAGATGGGATAGGGCTGTGACAATGATGATGACGACGATGATGACCAATGTTACCTTGGCACTTCTACTTTTGGAATTTTTTCCATGCCGGTACTTGGTGGCACTTGGCACCCATGCCGACACTTGGACACTCCTCAAATAGCACGAAGCTTCTAGACATATATGAAAAACCTCATATTACTATTAAAATGCTTATCATTTTGACAACGATAAAATGAACTTTGTTTGAAAAGAAAAATGTGTAAAGTTTAGTAATTACTGAAACAAAGGTTTGGGTCGTTGAAAACGATTTTATACTATAATATATGTTTATTTAGGTTCACAACATATATTATGAATCTTTTCATTACATATCTAAATTGGTTTTCTAAGATATCCCTTCAAATTATCTCTATATATGTTTTATTTATTCATTTTATTTTTCTTATGGCCGTGCCGCCGAATTCGAATTTTTAGAGATTGGCGTGCCAAACATCTATTGGCACCTTGACGCTCGGCACCCGTGTCCAGGTAACACTGATGATGACACATCAAAATTAAGTTTGAATCCATAGTTCGGTGGATTCCATTTGACCAGAACTATGCAAGGATCTTGAGTATCCCACCGTATGATATGAAACTCCTCCAACACTTGATCTTCCTCCCTGCACTGCTTTGACCCCATTCTCATATGACTTAGTTTACAATGAGTGTCCACTCATGAACACGGCAGTCCACACGTTTGTGTGACTGCACGACATGCATGGACTTCCAATGCATGGAATCCGTGCATGTAATACAGTCACACAAATGTGTGGATTGCTTTAATGCACATGATGGGTGGACACCCATTGACTCTTCAGATATTACTACAAACATCTTGAACCCATTAATCACCAAGTTTTCCATTCAGCCCACACTAATTGGTTCATTTTTTAATCTAACTTTATTACGAGTATTTAAAATGACCCAAAATACTATCCGCGTAGCAGCCCAAATGGATCGTGTCGTAGGGATCATAGTCACCAAATTCGCGAACTTCAAATTCTATGCATGATTGCGAATTTTGAAAAATTCGGTGAACTCCGAAATATTCGCGAAGTTCATGAATAATTCGCGAATTTCGCAAATAAACGTGAATAATGCGTTAATAAGAGGGGCTTTGCGGGTCTTTTAAGTTTTAAAAGCCGTTGTTGCAGGGGGCTTGCACGGTTTCGCCTGGGAGCATGGGATCAGGCATGCATTGAGTTAAAACCCAATTTAAAACCCACACCAAACCCTATTTCCCCTCTTCTATTCTCTTCTCTGCGATTGAGAGTCTGACCCGACGACTTGGCTTCCTCTTTCCTCTCCACTCTCCACCAGCAGGCCAGGCACCAATTGTGCCTCCAAGACTCCAAGGAAGAAAACATGGACTCGAAGGCAAGTCTTCATCCTTGTTTTGATAGATTTGGATTTCTTATGATGTTGCAGGTTTTTTCTTAATTGTTCATCCCTCTTTCACTTTTTTGAATGATCCTTGCTCTTGCTTCTCAGGGATTTGCCATAGATAGTAGATACTCATCTGAGTTTTTTATTTGTTTTTTTTATGATGTAATATGATTTTGCTTTTACAAAAAAAAAAGAAAAGAAAGATAATTATTTTTTATTTTTGTGGGGGTCTTTGGATTGTTTTAAATGTTGGTTGTGTTCTCCCTCAAAAAATATATTAAAAACTTAAAATAAATGTTTAATTATAAATATATATATATATATATATATATATATATATATATAATAATTTTCTTCCGAATTTTCCCGAGTTTTTCCTGAACTTCCCGAATTTTACCAGATTTTTCTGCATTTTAAGCTCGTCGAATTAATGTCGAACCCCGACTTGGTGACCATGCTAGGGATCCACACACACACATATATACCCAAAATGAATGGAGTAAAACAAAAAACTAAAAGAACATAGGTCGACCCTTCCCACCCGCTTTAAAAGAGAAATAAATTTTATCGAGAAGAAGAGGGGAAAAAAGGAATTATCAAAGCGGGTTCATAGCATACACACATCAAAGATCTCATACACCATCCATCCCACATTATGCCCTACAATCCTAAATGTCAAGCAGCTGATGCTAAAATTGATGTTATTAAATAAATAACATCAATAAGTGCATGCACACATCTAAAGATATCATCCACCACCCATCCCCTATTACTACATATAATACCACATCTCCGGTGGTCGTGTCAAATATTTCATAAATAGAATCAATGAGGGATTTTCTTGATGTGAAACAGCTTTGATTCAGCGCAAATGTCAAATAGATTGTTCCATTCAAGAGTCATGTATGTGATATTGACAACATTTTTGTTGGTTAACACTATGACCCTTACATCCTAAGAGCATCCCCAGCAGAGACACTATAAGCACCAAAATTGCTATTTTGGCGATTGAAAGACCTTGGAAGCCGCTCCAACAGAGTCGCTATAAGACTCGCCATATTTGGCGAGTCCTCCTCCAATCGCTATTAATAAAAAACTATTAAATCTCTCTCTCTCTCTCTCTCTCTCTCTCTCTCTCTCTCTCTCCACTCGCCATATATTTTAAGGATATATTAAAATAGAAATAAAAATATTATTTTAAAGGAGTAGCTAAAATAGCTATCCTTGCTGGAAACTTTTTTAAAAAGGCAATAGCTAAAATAGAGAGTAGGCTCAAAATGAGGTTTTAGCTATTCAAGTTTAGCTATCTTTGTTGGAGATGCTCTAAACTGCTACTAAATGATACCTGCCCACAAATTAATTGTATTGCAGTAATTATATTTATAGATACAAACTATCTTAACTGTATGATTTTTGAGAGCATATATGTGATTTAAAACAAGCAATCAGAGGAAAAGAAAACATACTTGGCGGGATTTAACACCAATTTTATTGAAATAGGCCGTAAAAATCCTTGTGGACATGCACTCTCCAAATGAAACTAAGTAGTCTCTTGTACGGGGAGTCATCTCTTTCATCATTGCAATTCCTTTCAATAGTTGCTCCAATCCATCTAGCAGAACTGTAAATTATATTACAAGCGAAAATACAAGAATATTAGAAATCTTAGTAAGAAGTCATCAATATCAACAAAACGTGACGAGGTAGAAAAGAAATGGAGTTAACAAGAATAATAAAAAGCTCAATCCCTGCATTTGGCTTAGAACAGTCTTCCAATGATTGTAGAAATTGAATACGAGGAAGACATCAATCACCATAAAGACATTTCAAAAGGAGTTTCATGTTCTATGGAGCAGAAATTCATGAAACATATAAAATTCCACACTGGCTTTGTGTAAATTCTACAAACGTGACACAATGCAACTGATAGCCTCAAACATACTCCAAATAAACATCCTACCAGTCAGGGACATAAATTACTGTTTATTATAGCATTTTACCAGTTGGGCAGATATTTCAGGCTCATTCCTACTGGAATTTATGTAAGTTTTTGGAGAGTAAATGCTCATGTTATAAGTAACTATAACTATACTACAGGCTATAAGTCAGTGAAAGTAAATATCCACCCTATAAGTAATTATACAATTATATATTATTGGATGGTGTATTCTTGTAGAATATCATTCATGAATCATGATTTGTAACACATTAGTTTATCACCATGCTCAAACACTCATAAATCATAACTTTATTTACATTAGTGTGTATCCTCAATAAAGTTGGTATCAGGTGCATGGCCTGAACAGTAAGTGGGCCAATTTCACCCTGCTAAGAAGGACAAAGATGCACTACCACTGGATTGGTGCTCATAAATATCTACACATCTACCGAGGCTTGATCAATTTGGAGTGACCCACTTACTACTCATGGTGCATGGCCAGTGCACCCCAATACCATGTGTGTGTGTGTGTATATATATATAATTGTTTTTAGAAAGAAAAAAATCCATGATTTCGATTATCGGCCTGCTCATCTATGTGGCATCTAATCATGTAATTGGGTGCCACGTGGCAACCAATTACAAATGGTGCAATGCCTTAAAGGAGGTGCTTGAGGAATCTAAAAGAAGAAAAGGTGTAACAAAAGGAATGCAAACATTCAAAAGTCAATTGCCGAGAAGAAGTGTTTTAAAGAATGACAAAGAACAAGAACTACATATGACCTTCAAATATATGAATTCATCAAAACAGAAGCTAAGAAAGTTGTGAGTAAAATTAAGTATGAAGCATACGACAATTTATATACTAGCCTGGAAAGAAGGAAACAGAGAAAGAAATTAATAAATTCGTCATGGTTAGAGAAAAGAAAACTAGATATCTTGACCAGGTAAGGTGCAATAGAGGCGCAAATCAAAGGATCTTGGTAAAAGAGGATGAGATTAAAAAAAAAATGGCACGAATACTTCAAAGATATATTAAATACGAAATATGCGAAGGAAATAGATCAAGAAGAGGAACCAAATCAAAGACGGAGAAAAGAAGAAAAGCAGTCTTAAGGAAAAGAAAAGCATTAGGACCAGATGGAATACCTATGGAGTTTGGATTGTGTTTGGAGAGAATGGATTGAATTGGCAGACTAAATTATTCAATGAGATACTATAAATGAAGAAAATACTTGAGGAATGGATGAAAGCATTGTGGCCCGTTTCTATAAGAACAAAGGAGTGGCTTAAGTGTAAGTGTTGTTTAAGAGGTTGCGGGTTCAAGTCTTCTCAAGCTCCCTTGATTAGGGCTTGAGCCTGTAACACAATGGAAGGTTGACAATATTGCAACCTCAATCAAGGTCACAGGTTAGAGACCAACTTACCTATAATTAAAAAAAAAAAAAAAAAGAGGCATGCAAAACGGTGCCAACTATTGAGGCATTAAACTAACGAGCCAGACTATTAAACTTTGGGAGAGAATAATGAACGATTAAGGAAACAATCAAATGTATTAAAGAATCAGTTTGGATTTATGTCAAGAAGATCAACAACATAAATTATTTCTACTCAAGCAACTTATGGAGAAGTTCAAAGAGAGAAGGGAAAACCTACACATGGTATTTATTGATTAAAGAAGGCTTATAAAGAGTGTCGAGACAAATAATTTGGTTGACGTTGGAAAAGATATACACTCCAAACTTATATATTGAGAATATCCAAGACATGTATGAGAAGACAGTAACTAGTGTAAGCAGTGGCGGACCTACGTTGAGGCGAGTAGGGTCAAGTAACCATGCTCAACTTAAGAAAAAAAAAGTGACTGAAGCCCACATGTTGATTTTACATGACACACCTTCCAAAAATTGACAGAAGTGCCAAGACACCATATCCCCCCCCCCCCCCTGCCACGGAAGAAAATCTTGGGTCCGCCACTAAGTGTAAGAGCGACGTGTTAGACGAGTGAGTTCCCTATCGAAGTTAGGGTGCATCAAGGATCTGCCTTGAGCCCTTATTTTTTTCACCGGTCATGGATCAAGGATCTGCCTTGATCCATGACCGATGAGTTCCCTATCCTATCGAAGTTAGGGTGTATCAAGGATCTGCCTTGAGCCCTTATTGTCTGCACCGGTCATGGATGTGTTAACCACATAAGAAAGAGATCTCATGACGCATTTGATTTGTGGATGGCATATTATTAATTACCCAAACAAGGAAAAAAATAAATAATAAGCTACAATTATGGAGAAAAACTTTGGAGTCAAGGGGTTTGAAAAATAGCAAAACAAAGACGGAATACATGGAGTGCAAGTTTACATAACATGATAGACTGGAAGAAGATTTAGTTCAAATAAAATTAGTTAGTGCTACATTGCCATAAATTTCGCTACTTATGCTCTATCACAGATGGTGGATTTGAAGAGGACGTCAAATAGGATTAATGCAAGTTGGATAAAATGGAGACAAACAAGTGGAGTATTGTGCGACCCACGTGCTCCACTTAGATTGAAAGAACGTTTTTATGAGACAGTTGTTAGACCTGCCATATTATATGGTGTGAAATGTTGGGCTACGAAAAAGTAACAAGAAGGTAGAGTACATGTGGCCAATATGCGTATGTTAAGGTGAATGTGTGGAGCAAAAGGAAAGGATAAAATTTGGAATGCTTACATAAGAGAAAATTTGAAAGTGGCACTTATAAAGGAAAAAAATTACGAAATGTTGCTTGAGATGGTTTGGACATGTTTCATCTGAGGCGAAGCAAACCCTGTATGAGGGGACATGAAAGTAGGGGAAGAGGAAGATCGATGAAGAACATGAGGGAAGACGTGAGAAGGGATATGAAGGATTACGAAGTTACAGATAGCTCAATGTTGATAAGAAAATTGTGGAGAAATAGGACTCGCAAAGCCGACTGCATATAGATGGGATAAGGTTGTGATGATGACGTCAAGTATGGGTCTAGGTAAGTTACCTAGTCAATAGGACTGGGATACCATTATCGATATTAAATAGTAGGCGCGTGATCAAATATAACAAGGGGCACGGCCGCACAGGCTCTCGTGAACACAAAACTCTACATACAAGGCAAAGAGACACCAGATATTCATGGATATCGAACTTGGCATCTAAGAAAAACTAGCTTAAGAATATGGCTCAAAGAGACGGTCCTACAATTAGCGATTAGCTTACCAATAGCTGATGAGAATACAATATTGAGATTGAGAGACTCTACTCAAATAAATATACTCATGCATTCATTGCTACATAAATGTGTGGGAAAGGGCTCCCCATAAAATATGACAGAGCTTAACAATGACCATTGCACTCATTTACCTGTTTTCTGGAACTTCATACCCTTGAATTAATTGACATAGTTTATCACAAACCGATAGTAAATGCATATATTTAAAGTTTTGCATGGTATTTTTGTATTAATTCAATCTCTTAGTCTAGATTGTTTTAAAATCCCTCAAAGACGGCCACCAGCATCCAATTCAAGTGCAATGACATATTAGTGGCAAGTAGGAACTATATGGAGCAACTACAAATCAATAATATTCAGGTCTCCAAGGTCTAAAAAATTTCAATTGCATACTGGAGACCAAAATGGCATATTTAATTAAAATCCATCCAGGTTAGGTTACTAAAGGACAACTGATACAACATAAGAAATGGGCACTCACCAGACACAGTAGAAATGTCCACTCCAAGCTCATCAATTGTCCTGAATTTAAAAACACACACACACACACATACGCACATCAGATTAGCTCTAATATGCCAAATATGACCATTAAACATAATATATAAGAGATCTTACCTAAGATGCAATTCTTTTACAAAGCTCAACTCATTGATTTCAGATACCTTAGAAACACCACAAGTTACAGCCTTTTCCCCAGCCTAATAAAGACATATCCATTAGAGTAAATCAAACATAAGGAATGAAGCTATAATGCTATATGATGAGATCCATGTGTACCAGTAGAAGCTTGTTAGTAGTTTTCCCCATTGCAGATAGAACGATTACTGGCCTCTCTTCGGGAAATTTAAGGATCAGCTCAGCAACCTCCCTCATTCTTTCGGCCGATGCCACCGAAGATCCCCCAAATTTCATAACACAGGTCAATTGCCCCACGCTCCCATCAGAATTACTTTGTTTTCCGGCCTCAACCGTCTCCGCAACAGCAAAAACTCTACCATTCTCGCAACTTACTCTCGAAACTCTGCGGCGGCCGAACCGACACCTTCTACAAAAAAAATCAGTAGACGAAGCAACAGATGCCGCGAATTCAAGCCGATTGGATGAAATCGACGGCCGAAACAAATGTCGGAAATGTAACGAAGAATTCTTGTCGAATCCAACAGCATAAAAATGTAATGAAGCCGCCATGCTGAAAACGAACTTGTATATATAATAAAAACCAAACGGATCTGGTCACGGAGTGAGTAATTTCAACTAAATGAAGTAATATAGACTTCTCCAGCAGCTAGAAACCGACAAATAGGCTTAATCTACAACTTCTCTTACTAAAAACTTGAAAATTTCTACAAACATTTGACAGAAAACAAGTTCTTTCGACGAATGATCCTAATAACTAGCTAAAATAGTCTTAATAACTCAGTATCATGCACCACCTGCAGATTTCGCCTCCTGCGTTAAAGGATAAGGTAAAGAAACGAATTAGAGCTACGAATTGCATTAAAACCTCCAACAAAACGTTAAATCTAACCAGCAAACGCCTTTTGAAACCGCCATCAAAACGACAAAAAAAGGAATGAGAAAACAGAGATTGAAGGAGAAATCTAATATAAAAAGGGAAAAAAAAAAAATGGAGCGGAAAAAAGAGCTACAAAAGAGTACCTAAATATAACAGAGGTAGGGTTTTCGTCTCTCTCTCTCTCTCTTTTCCTTTTGCTCCAAAGGAAAGCGAGAAAAAGAGAGGGTTTTGCAGCCCGGCTGAAGTCCTTAATCCTGAGTATTTATAGCATGGGATCGAAAAGGAAGAGCGTGGAGAATGTGCCTTTTTCTCGTTAGGAAACCCTCCCGCTTCTTCAGCGGAAATGGACGGTTGAGATTGATATTTGATACAGTATAAGCCTTCTGGTAATATAACAAAGAGCGTCGCCGTCGACGGACAACAGAGCACATTGGATTTAGAATTTGTTGACTTCGTTGTTTTCACGGATTTGTATGGTCTTTCAGCTGTGTGCTCTCTCTTTGGAGGCAAAGGGCAGCCCACTTAAAAGTACACCTTTAAATTGCTCTTTTAGAGATATCCAGATTGAACCATTTCACTCTCCAAAAGCATTAAAAGCACTTACAAACAAATGCAATCTCATACTAAAGTGCATACAAAGCGGCTCTTTGCCTCCAAAGAGCAATCCCAAACACAACCTCAAGTCTAGTGTGAATTTTGGGGTCCACTCACTTCACAACTGATAAAGCTAAGCTTGTCTAGAATGAGGCGTTGGATCATTTTTCATCATTGCAACGGTTTTATCTCATTACAAGTCATATGTCTCTTCTCGTTTATCATCAATATTAAATTTTTATAACTTCATAACCATTCATAATTCCCATCTGAGCCGGCTCATTGAAGGCGTGAAATTACATAAGACACAAAGGGTACGTTCACTTCAAGGTAAAGCAGCCATTTTACAAGGAAAGTGCTAATAATGCATAATTCTTTTCACGGTAATATCACATGTAAAAATAGACGATTCTTTCCCTGTATTTTTTTTTTACTTACGAGCTATATCCTCGTAATAAAAAAAAAATCACTGAAATATTCCAACAATTACTTTTTGTAATTGATTATTACAACTAGAGAATTACACGTGAGGATATAATATACACCAGTGCCCACTAGATCAAAATCAAAAGCTTTGTTACTCCAAGTTATAAGCTCTCTATGAATAAAGCTAATCTCCGTTACACATATCCATGAAATCGATCTCCAACTGAGGTGCCTATAAAGAAGTGTATATGGTGTGATTTTTTTAACTAAGCAGATCTCCAACAAAGCGTAGACGCTTATTGACGATACAATTAAGCAGATCTATTTTAGATCTATTTTTGGAGGGCCGTGAAATGTGAAACACCTCTTAATATAGGATTTTGCACCTTATTTTTCTTTGCTAAATAAGATTTTGAGCCTTATATATATATATATATATATATATATATATATATATATATATATATATATATATATATATATATATATATATATATATATATATATATATATGGCTATTAGCATGATAAAAACAAAGCATACCAATCTCATATGAATCTTAGCATGATAAAAATAAAGCAGACCAAGCATATATGAATCTTTACTTTTAGATAATGGACCTAATAGGTTCCTAGACACTAATATATATATATATATATAAAAGGTGATTGCAGTCAGAAGCTTAGCAAAGTAATTGGTGAAAATTAGAGGCTTATTTAATTTGTTTTTTTAAGTAATGCAAACTATGATGTCTAGTATAATTTTTTATTTTTTTTATGAGAGATGTCTAGTATACTTAATGATGTGTAAAATTAGAGGCTTATTTAATTTTTAATGATATCAATTCTATATAACCCTTTGAAATTCCCAAAATTATACACACACACAGACAATGAATTACTTAAATTTGAACTGATAGGAAGATTGGGGTTGATATTGATTAGACTCACAAAAATTTTCAATCAAATCTGATATTTGCGTGGTAGGAGACGAAACATCAAACCTACTACGGTATAATGACAACAATCCCTCTTTTACGTGAGTCAAATATTACATAACATGTTCACTTCATCGTATAATGAATAGTTGTGATAAAAATATCTTTTACGAGCAAATATTATATTGAAAACACAATAATATTACACAAATAAAGTAGACTTTATATATAACATTTTTTCCAAAATATTATATATAAAGTGAATATTACATACAAACACTTTACTTTAAATCGAACATGCCCTAAGTGACTTGGTGCTATGATATTTTTTGGAATGTATTATGTGAAATTATCATTTTTACCATCTCAAAGGTATATTAAAAACGCAAAATAGTAAGATTAAAAATGATGTCCACCAACGTAATTAAAACATTCAAAGACGTCGCCTATCAGTACAGTGCGGGTTCCAAGACGTCGACTTCAAAGGAGATTCTTCTCGGGTAATTGATGCTGTCAGCAATATAAGGAATGATCTCCCGGATTTGATCTATATTTTTTATAAAATTAATGAATGTCTGACATTCTTTAGATTCCACTCTTGTAAGCATGTTATGAGAACAATCACTGTTACGGCTAATTTATTGTCAAAAATCAGATTATAAGTAAATTGTGATGAAATCTGGATGAAGGATATTCCTTCCTAATTCCATAATGTAATTATGCCATATTTTATTCATTAATGAAAATATTTGTTATCAAAAATAAAAAATGATAATGAAGATTGTGTTTGACCCAATATTTTGGTTTCACGTGACACTCATCCCAAAAAAGTAACTCAAGTAACAAGAGCGTTATGGTTGGGTTGGTTACCCAAATATATTTGGTATTAGGCCGGCGATGTGAACCGGTTCACAACTTCACATGCTGACTTTCGAGCAGTAAACAAATATATTTTAGGGGCTATTGTGGTAGTACTTTGTCCCCTTCGAAATGAAGGCTACATGTCAATGCTAAAGTGGATTGTCTAATTTGGTTGAGATTGCCAAAAACAACTATCTACGTCTTTCTCAAGAAAATGTAAGAGCCATTACTTGCCCATAAAAGTTTAAAAGCACATAGCTTAAAAAAAAATACTTAGTGATTTAGCAATATGTGCTATGTGAAACACCATCTAAATCGTTTGATTTGAAGGTGGTAATATAAAGATCTTATGTGCGAAAAATTGGCATGAAATGAGATCTTAATCACATGGTTCAATGCAGCCAAAGGCTATTGTCTGATTAAACAATTGATTGAATTTAATCATAAGTTAGAGATTGTGTTTTATTATAATCTTCTGCACCAGATATCTTTAGGTTATGGCATCAAATTAGGCAAACTTAGTGTTTTTGCTTGACAACATTTTCACATGACGCAGAGTCCTCAAAAAGGGTACTGCTAGTCTCACCCGTTTTTAGAGTAAGGACCACATAATTTTTTACAGACGAGAATCATTGACTAATTTGAATCAGACGATAGAGAATGTTTTTGTCTCAATTTTTCAAAATGCATATCCTAAAATCATGTCGCACCTATCATGAGCATAGTAGTTGACCTTCACTTTTAGGGACGCGTGTCATGTGAAATCAACATTTGATCGTCCTATAGGCATGCCATGATCTTAAGATCTATCATTGGAAAGATTGGAACAAAAAAAATCTTCATCTTCTGATTCAAATCACTCAATTAAATTTCATGAAAAAATGTTGTACTTACTCCAAGAACGGGTGAGAATAGCAATACTCAGCAACTCTTTTCATATGATAGAAAAGAGAGTGGGTAACACGTCAATGTGTACCTATGTTTGCGCCCATGTGTTCGCTGAAAGCACCCATGTTCAGTCAACTGGTCACGGCATGTAAAACTTGAGTTGAGAAGAAATAATCTCAAATTTTAAGGATTGCAAATAAATTAGGAGTACCTTTAAAACCCCCCCCCCCCACCAAATCTGAGTCCACCCACGCTAGAACACTTTGATTATATTTAATCAAAAGATGGAGATTGTTTATTGTCCTAATCTTTTACACAATAGATTTTGAGAATATGATCGTACCATCTAACGGTCGATTTTTTATTTCATGTGGTACACACCTAAAAAAGGGACGTTAAAATCAATTTTAAGCGTGCACGTGATGTTAAGGTCATTCTTCTAAGATGTGTGCCACGAGAAAAAAAACACTAACCGTCTAATGATAGGCCCATAGTCTCAAGATCCATCGTGTGAAAGATTGAGAGTATAAACGATCTCCATTATCTGATTCTACCAAGTCAATGTGTTTGAGTGTAGGTGAACTCAAAGATTTGGTGGTGGATTTAGAGTTACTCATAAATTAGTCGCCTTCAAATATTAGCTACAACGATGGGCGAAAAAAATATAAGCTAAATTTTAGGTGAAGATTTTATTTCATTTTATCTTTAAAAACAATTAAGAAAGTGGACCCCACATTATTATCAAATAGAAATATTTTATTCTGTAAGAAAAGCAAAAGGAGTACCTTTGTTTGCGGCCACATCCTAGACTCCTTGAAAACCATTTATTAAGCCGGATAAGATGATGGAGGCCATGTTTCCTCCTGATATTCCACATAAGAGATCTTGAGATCATGATGCATTTATCAGACGGTCAGTTTTTATTCCAAGTGTCACAAATACAAAAAAATAGTCTTTGAATCATATGTCAGACATCACACCCAAACGTCAATTTAGGGTCATTTTTTGGGATCAGTGACATATGGAATAAAAAATTTATCGTCTGATAGGTGCGCTATGATCTCAAGATCTATTCTATAGAATTTTGAGTTGAAACACAATCTCTATCGTTAATTTGAAGCAATCAATGGTCTTCAAAGAGTCTAGGACATAGGCGCTTTTAGAGATGGCATGGGTGTGAACTGAGATACCCAAGGCAAAATTACAGAGATTTTTTTTTTGCTGAATCTTCTTTGATAAACTAAACCGTTATTTTTTTTTTTTCTTTTAAAAGTCAATGCGGGCGGACGCCTACAGTCACCCCTACATGCGTCTGCCACTGCCCTTGACAATCATTGAGTGCTTCGGATAAGATGATGATAATTTTTCACGTCAATATTCCACACAATAGATCTTGAGATCAATGTCTCACCTATTAGTCTATCAATTTGTCATTCTACATACCACAAATCTTGAGATCATGGCGCACTAGTAAGACGGTCAATTTTTTATTCTCTATGTCAAGGATCCCCCATAAAATGGCCCTTGAATCACATGACACATCATACTCAAACGTGAATTTAGAGTAAGTTTTTGGGGATGTGAAATCACAAATTGGTCGTCTGATAAGTAAGAAATGATCTCAAGATCTGTTGCGTTGGAGTTAAGAGTGAAAAATGATCCATCATATGATCCAAAGCAAACGATTTTCAAGCGGTCTGATATGTAGGGGCTTTCGGATAACGCGTGGGGGAGAAGTGCTGCATTCCCACATAAATTTGACCAATCGTGCTTTCGACTGTTTACTGGTTTGACATTTAAACCAATCAGGCATCTCAGAAGGTCAACGTAGGGAGATTGACCGTGGTCTCCAGCCGCCGCCTCCCACCATTTGCGCCGTGCGTTGCTACAGCTTCGTAGTTTCGTTTATCACGTACGCACATGCGCTATAGGTGTACACGTGTTATATGTTTTATGAGCCTATTATGTATGCAGCGAATCACGTCGTGGCATATAAGCCACCTTCAGAATTGTTCACAAAAAATATCCATCATTCATTATTTTCTCTATCTTATGTGTGGCATCTGATTTGAAAATAATGATTTAAATAGGAGTACCTTTAAATCCACTCATCAAATCTTTGAGATCACCCACCCTTAAAGACACTGATCACAACTAATCAGACGATGAAGATTATTTATTACACCAATCTTTCACACAATAGATCTTGAGATCATGGGCGTATCATTATTCAGTCGGATTTTATTTTATGTGATACACACGAAAAAAAGGCAACCTTAAAATCAGTTTTAAACTTGCACATAATGTTTAAAATCACATTTTCTAAATTTGTGCCACGTGAAATAAGACATTGACGGTTTGATGGTATAATTATGATTTCAAGATCCATCGTGTGAAAGATTGGGAGGATAAGCAATCCCATCGTCTAATTTAATATAGATAATGTGTTCAGTGTGAGTGAACTCAACAATTCTGTGGGTGGATTTAAAGGTACTCTTTAAAAATTTATTGTTTAAAAAATTGAAACTATGAATCTCCTTATTTTTAGATCTTATTGAATCATAGAAATAAACACATTTCTCACCACAACACCCGATAGGGTGTAGAATTTTCGCTTTTTACATAAGAGGGTTTGAACTATTCAAAGCATATGTACAATTTTTTTTTTTTTTTTTCCCAGTGAAATCAATCGAACTTATATGAAACCTTTGATGAGTTGATCTCGGCAAGTTAAACATAATCCATTGCTTATTATGTGTTATTTTTTAAAATGAAAAAATACTTCAAGTCGTTTCATTTCGAACTAATTTTGAATACTAAAGATCATGCGACTCTTTGAAGACTTCTAAAGGCCTGTTTGGATATAAGGAAAACGTAGGAATATTTAAATTTAGATTCTATTTTCCGTAATTTTTTACTGTTTGGAACCGACTTAAGAATCAGAATATAAAATACAAATTTTTCGCTCATTTTCAAATGAAGAGTTGGAGGGTATCCCTCGGTATTTCAATTTGCCCAAGACCTCAAAAGATGAGAGGAGTGGATAAATAAAAGATAAGGGTATGATTCTTCTCACCCGTTTATTATTAATACCACACAATTTTTTCATGGACGAAAACTATTGACTGATTTGAATCAGACAATGGAGATTGTTTTTTATTCCAATCTTCCTCATAATAGATCTTAAGATCATAGCACTTCTATCAGACGGTCAGATGTTGATTCTACATGATATACATCTCAAAAAGTGACCTAGATCATGAGAAAAAGAGTTGACCGTCACTTTTTGGGATGTCCACCATTGGAATCAACTTCTAACCGTATGATATGTGTGTCATGATCTTAAGATTTATCGTGAGGAAGATTGGGGTGAAAAATAATATCCATCGTCTGATTTAAACTAGTTATCGACTTAAGTAGGTGAAATTCGGGTTGAGAAAGAAGTATCTTAGATGGTAAATGAAGACACCCTTTTAAATATATATATATCCTATTATGGCATCTCATTCCTTTTCTCTCGGCAATAGGAGTACATAGATTTACAACTCAAGTTTCTTTCTTTAAAATATGGGTTTTATGTGTTTAAATTATTGACTTCTTTAAATTAGATGATGGAGATTCTTTTCGCCCAATCTTCGACACGCTAGATCTCTAGATTGTGGGCTTACTATCAGACAATCAAATTTTGATCAAATCACACATGATTTGGTTAATCTTGTATTTTCTTGAATATGTATCGAAATACAAGGTTTTCCTACAATTTTCTGCATATGTATCTAAACACGGGATTTGATTAATCTTGTATTTTCTTAGCTACCAATGTGATTATCCAAACAAAAAAGAACAAAGGGCAAAAAAAGAATCCTATGATTTCCTATAACTTAGGTATCCATGAGAAAATGTAAAAATAGTATTTTATTTTCTCACGTTTCTCTTGTTTTTATCCAAACAAGCTCTAATTATATTTAAATAAGAATTAAATAACTTAATGGTTTTGGGGGGGTTAGGATCAAGTAGGGATAGTACAATCTAAATGTCTCTAATTTAGTTATAAGAGCATATGAGTTATTATATATAATGTAAGGGTTTGTGGCATAACTATAACCTTAATTGATCAAAAATCTTTGATCGAATAATAAATGTTCTTTTTCAGGACAAGAAGATATCATATGAGACCCTAAAGGTCTCATACAAGACTGCAAGGAATCGGTCTCGTACAAGACTACTCACATAAAGATAAAGGTGTACGTGCTTTTAGTTAAATTGTATTTTTATTCATTAAAAATGAACAAAATATACATCCGCACTTTTTCAAGAAAAGACAAAGGGTCCCGGACATGTTGGGTCATTAGCGATGGTTCAAACCCACCACTCAGATAAATATGTGACAGTCTGGGACTCTTTGGTAAAAAAATCCTTTTAAAAAGGCTATATTGCTTTGAAACATACAATTAAACACATTTTTTCATGATAATCTTTGTTATCATGGTCTCCAAATTATGCAACACAAATGATGAAATCACATGCTACTTGTCCTAGAGAGCAACCCTCGTAAAATCTCATCCCACGTGTCCTAAAAAGCAACCCTCATACCAAAGTTAGCTGGAGCATGAGGAAATCTAAACATCTTTTTAGCGTAATAAGAGAAGAAACTGTTGCCCATTAACTTCGTGTTGAAATTAAGCGCTGGATCAAATCCTTGTCAAAGAGTTAGATTTAGTGCCTAACGCTCTATTTGGGTTTGTTCCTATCAGAGAAGAAAGAGCTCTCTATCTATTCTCTAACATACGCCAGAGTAAATGGGGCGACGAACTGTACTATCAAACATGAAAACAATTATCTGTTAGAGTCAAAGAGCAAAAGAGCTGCTCTTTGCCCTGAAAGAGCTAACCTAAGGGCAATAGTCAAGTTCAACTGATTGAACCATATTCAAGCTTCAACCAGCTTGACAACCATTGGATTGTAGGGAACTGCATATCTAGTTCAACCAGTTGGACCTGACCATTGCCCTAGTGTCCAAATCATGCTCAACCACATCTCCAACCCTATGATATGTGAGAATCTCGACTTCAATGGTTTTTTACGTTTATAGGATGGCAGGCAGTCAAGATTCTCCTATTTCCAAGGGCTGGAGATGTGGTTGAACTCAAAATTTGGTTCAATCGGGTTGAACCTGATCATTGCCCGATATCACAAGCTCGTTGAGCCAATGCACTTGTTGGGCACCTAATACCAACTCCACTGCCAAATCAGTCACGCTTTCGGAGAATCGATAAACTACAACCTATAGAAGAGAACCAATATTTGCAATTGAAGATTCAGGTTGTATTTGACATAACTCTTTGTTAGCACCTTGTTAGTGTAGGGTTCACTTGCTTTAGCAAGTTCCCTTTCTCTTTGCTAAATCCCTATTACCTGTTTTAGAAGGCCCCTCTTCTCCTTGCTAATTTCCTCCAAAGTAGGATTTACCTATTCCAACAATTCCCCCTTGCCTCTTTGTTCACTCCTTCTCAGAGCAAATTTTATTTGCTCTAGCATGGAGCGAGCAGACAACAATAAGGCAACTTCTAGAGCAGATAAATCTTATTTTCCAGCAAGTTAGCAAGGAAAAGGGGTCTACTAATGCAAATATATTCAGCTCTACGCAACCTCAAGTCTCCACAACAGGCTTTTTCATGGTTGATTGCATTGAATAAGACAATGGATTTTAAAAGCTTGAATAATAATAGGAGCGCTTCTGTCTTTAAAGTTTGCTTTGGCCGGGCTTAGGCTTGGAATCATAAGTCTGCCACGGGCCCAAGCCGGGCTTGGGAATACTCAAACTCGGCCCGTTGCCACCCCTATGGAAGAGCCATCAAATGGAAGTGCTTTGATCGTTTGATTAGAAATTTAAGTTATGAGAAGTTGAGTCTCACTGTGCACTGCGACAGTGTATCAACATAGTTGTTTTGTGCAAAAAAGAAGAAAACGATTAATGGGTGTCAGTGGTATCCTAAAGCCTAAAATAATTGTATTAAAGGAGAGACTTAGCCTAATTCTACCAGGGCTGTTGACAGTTAGGTTGACCCGATACCCGGCCTGCCCGACCCAGATTTTTTACCACAGTCAGGCTCATAAACTTGGCCTGTCAGGTTGGGTTGGGCATGAGGCATTAGACTTGACCTTCTGGTCAGGTCAGGTCTTTCAAAAATAGAGTTGGGTTGACTTCACCGACCCAAAATTATAAGCATAAAACCATGGAAAATAGAGGGATTTTATCGGGTCAGGTTGTCGGTTGGGTCTGGCGTGTATCTTTAACCTCTTAGGTTAGGTCTGGCTGGGTGAACCATCGGATCGAGTCGAGCATATGCCATTTTCCCATAGGAAGCCAAAGTTCTGGCCTCACCAATTGACAACCCTCTAACTCTATCGATAATCTATTCCAAGAACTCCATGAAAGTAAGCTTCCGATACTGTTCATAAGATTGTCTAGGGATGCAAGTTCGCGTAGCCGCACCAAACCTCAATTCAGTTCAGCCGTAATCAAAACCGAAGCAAAATGGTATAGATTTGGTTTTTTTTTAAAAAACCAAACTGAAATCCAAAACTTTAAATTTTTTCGGTTCGATTTCAATTCGGTTAAAGGTTTGTTTATTTTATTTATATTTTAAACTAATTTTTTTTTCAGGTTTTTTTATTAGATTTTTTCGATTTTATGATGCTACCTAATCCGTTTTTGATTTTCGCCACCCAAAACCAAATTATTTTTTGGGTAGATTTGGACCAGTTCAGTTTGCTTGATTTTAAGGTCATATAAGAGTTTCGGGTCAAAACTTGCAACCCTAGTCAATCCGAATAAAGAAAAAAAATCGTTCATGTGGTCTGGTGAAGGTACTTTCTAGTCTTTGTTAGTTCACATGAAAGTTGTTGAATATGGCTCAGTACAAAACTACTTTTCAAAGAAAGGCCTCTAAAGATTCCCAATAATAGAAAATATAATAATTGGGTTTAGGGTTTAGGGTTTAGGCTGAGCAAAAGTGCTCTGTGCCACCATATTCTTGTATTTCCTCTGACTGATGTTGAGCTTCCGAATTCCAACATCATGACCCTTTTGACATTTTAATGAAGATTTATAAGCTAGAAGCCTAGAAGAGCTTGTATAGGAAATAGATTCCATAAAAATCTTCAGCATGGTGGCCTCCATGCCGAAAGAGGTCCACCAAGAGATTAGTGAACTTGTTGATTCCACGAATCCCAATAGTCTGTGGCACCACAGGAGCACTACAGTAACTATTTGAGCTGCAAATTAGTGTTTAGAAGCACCACCCGACTCTCCTAACCGGTGTTTAAACACCAAAATGGTGTTTAAATGATCTTACACCGTCAATGGTTTAAAATGTGGGCGATCCAAATCATGAAAGTTATTCATCAACAAATCCATACCATCAAAGGCATAGATCATTGATTTATGTGCAACAAGTGCAAAATGTTGTTTTAGAAAGATTTCAATGATTCGATGGCACTTGGACAATCTAGATTGATCAAAATATATGTCATATGACATAATAATAAAGCACATTTCAATGATGTGAGATGAAAAATCTAATTTTAATAGTGTAAGATTATCCCTTTATATTATTAGTTGGGTGTGGTGCAAATTCTGTATCAAAAATTGAAACCGATAGAAAAATCGGTTATCCCAACTGACTAAATAGTGGTCAATATATTGGTCAAATATAGCCCATATTACCGGATATATATATCTAATATAAAACGGGCATAATACAAAAGCTCCCTTTGTATCCTTTTTTTAATTTTTTAAAAATACTTTTAAATTTTAATATTTTAAAAATAAAAAAAGACACTTAAAACATCATCTAGTTTAGCTACTACCTACCTATCCAAAAACCCGATTCATATCGGATTGGGACCCAGCGCTGATATGAATTTGCTTTATGGTCTTTGGTCCCAACCCTTTATATAAGGGTTGCTTCCAGCTTCCAACAGATTTATCAAAAGCAGAAGCCCGGGACCCTGGTTCACACCCAGCCTCGGGTGTTGTTGGGTTTGAATCATGTGAGGTTCATGTGGCATCCATCAAAGAGATTGAATTTTACGGCAATTTGCCCAAAGACGAGTAGAGGCCATTCTAAAAACTTTGGAACATATTCATTATTCAAAGTGTGGTCAAAGGGGAAAAAAATTTGTTTGACACAATTAAATAAATTCAGCAAAACTTCTTATGGGAAGGGTCTGGGTTAGATAAATGATACCACTTAGTCAAATGGAAAGTGTGTTAGCTGTCAGTTCAAGCTGGGGGGTTGGGTATCCGCAAAATTTGCAATGTCAACAAAATTTTACTAGGCAAATGATTGTGGAGAGCTGACTTGGATGAGGAAAAGAATAGCTTGTGAGTTCCAGTCCTATCTCATAAATATGGGTGGAGCAATGGCGAATGGGGGATTCAAGTCAGCTTAGTGGAAGGGAGTTTGTTCCGTATGGCCGGAGTTTACTAAATGGGTTCAGTCCAGCTGAGAGACTGGTAAACAGATTAAGTTCTGGCTAGACCCGTGGATTACTCTTAGACTTCTTCAAGATACATTCCCTAGTATCTATAAGATTACTGCTGCCCCTACTTGTTTAGTGGATGAAACCTATTTGGAGCACAAGGGACGGATGGCGTGGAATATTCGAACTTAGAGGCTCCTAAGGGATGAAGAGGTGCAACCTTATCTCATGCTTTAGGAATGGGTCCCTAAGGCTAAAAGAAATAGCCTGCAGAATGACTGCAGATTCTGGTGGCCTATGGCTCTTTCTCGGTCCGCTCCTACCATATGCTCTCCCTAAGACCTCTCGTTTCTATAAAATGGACGACATTGTGGAAGGCTTCGATTCCCCTGAAAGTTTGATATTTTGCTTGGACGGTGATGAGAGAGAGGATATTGACTGCTGATCAACTGATTGCGCATGGAAGAGATATGAGAAACAGGTGCGTGATGTGTTTGCAGGCGGAAGAATTGGTCTCACACCTTTTTCTTCAGTGCTGGGTTGCGATGGAAATATGAGCCACTATTCTATGATCTTTTGATATGGTGTGGGTGCTTTCTAGTGACATCCAGTCCCACTTATTGTCCTAGTTTGATGCCCAGTTGGAGGGCCAGTAGCTGGCTTTTTGGAAAGTGAGTTTTTTTGCGGTTATTTAAAACATTTTGCTAGAAAGGAATACCCGTATCTTCCGAAGGAGGCCCCGCCCGATGGGCCTGATTTTGAAGGACACGCTAGACTGGATGTGTCTCTGAGTTACTTTAGATAAGAAAGGACCTCCTGTCCCTCTTGAATTTTTTGACTTTGGTTAGCGGGGGACTGGTTGGTCTTCGGTGTTGCTTTTATATGTTTTTTTTTTTTCTTCTTTTTTTGCTCGATTTTTTTTTGTCTTTGAGCTGCATGCATTTTCCTAGCTTCTCGTGGTTTTCTAACATATTTAGCCTTTGTTGATTTATTTATTATTTATTATTTTTATAATTAAAAATAAATAAAATAAATAAAATAGAAATAATAATAATAATAATAATAATAATAATAATAATAATAATAATAATAATACACTAGGATGTGTGGATAGTATCCAAAATTTAACCATAGTTTTGGCCATTTAAAATAAAATTTCTAATTTTTTTTTTATAGATTACATTCCACATGACACATGATTCAAAAACGGGTATTATTTTGAAATCATGTGCCACTTGACATATTATTTGGGGGTTCAAACCTATTGTCCCATTTGCCATTAAAACCATCTCAAATAACATTTGGTAGCTTTTTCCTTGACTTTTCTCTCATGTGCCTCTTGCCAATATATCTTTTGGTGTGACTCACGTCACCCCTTAAAAGCAATAGGATCCATCCTTGCTACTATATAAAAGTAAAAATAGTTTATGTCATATTTTTATACCTAAAATACCCCTAACTTATAGCCGTAAGTCCGGAAAACTCGAAAACAGGGTTCTCCTGTCACGACCCAAAATTCTACCCCATCCCAAGGGCCTAGAATTATGAGTTATGACCCGGACATATCACAGATATGCTAAGCAGACATACACTTAATCAGAGTTATCGCACAAATCTGGTTCCACGAAATCCGTAAAAGCCAACAAATAAAGGTGAAAATAAAAACAGCCATAAATACTAGAATAAAAATAATGAATCTGAATAATACACCCATAAAACAATAATGAAAGTCGGAGACTAATTCGATAAAATGAAATTATAAAATTAATAATAATAATAAGGACCCAATCTACTACTAAAGTCTGCAACGATCGATATCCGGCATTCGGATCGAAATCAGCACCGTAACCCTCCTGGTACTCAGCTCTGTCGCCCTCCTAAGGCTTCTAGTACTCAACATGCACGGGATCAATGAAATCAACGTTAGCGGGATCTGGATGGCCGACGTCTATTCCACTAGCGTAATCACCTGCAACTGTTAGATTGTCGTGGGATGAGTTTACTCAGTGGGATACACCACCAATCCACCTCATTATACTTAGGTGCATTGTGGGTGTATCTTGTGAGTGATAAATATAATATCTCAAAATAGATAACAAGAGAAAGACAAAATCATTTGTATATCATAAAACTCATATTATATTATAAATGCAAGGCCATGATCTAGACACTCATATCATAATATACCTCACCATATCTCATAACATATCATACCATGTCTTATTATCATTCTCGCACATACGTCTGTATATCGTATGAGCGTAACTAACATACTCATAAAATCTTAAATGACCTGTGTTAGAGTCGCTGCTCGAGCTACCATGTAAGGGTCACCATAGTATCATACCACCATATTATAACGCCATTCATATCATATCATATCATACACCCCATCCAGTCACAGGGGCGGTCGGCGACTCATAACTCATAATGTCTCCCAGAGACATCTGTCTTGATTGAAAGACGTTGTTGCCCTTACGGTGACTACGCAAGGAACGACACGTACAGAGACTTAAATTATTAATCTTTTGTTGGCCTATACAGCGGTGTCTTATTATCGTAATATATCTTATCATACTGACTCACATCTGAGCCTACCGACTCATATCTTATCTTATCATATTAGAACTCGAGGTGACAAGGTTACCGTTTATGCCACCGTATACGAGGCTACACTGAATTCGCACTCACCCTACTCATCATAGTATCCCATACCACTATGAATTATAAGGTATGTGAATACGATATATTCCCTGCTTCGATACCATCTCAGTGAATTATCACACCCAAGCATAGGCATGATCTCATACACTCTCGCGTCATTTGACCTAACATGACCTTAACTCATATCATGATCAAAGTAGAGGTACAAAATCATTACACGCACAAAAAAAATTTCATTTAGATTATTATTATATTTATACATATATTAATTTGCATAACACACCAATAATTATAGAATAGGGGAGTAATTATGTGTCTTCGATAACTTGAAGGTCAGAGTTTGATTTTCATGAGGTATCAAATTTTTAACATTTCGTGTTATTGAAGAGGTCGTGTTGAAGCGATAAAAGTGATATTTAAATATATTATTATTTTTTATTATAAAATATTTAAATTAAATATTATTATTTTAAAAATTAAGTGCGTCATGACCATTGATCGAAAAATACAAGTGATTAATGTGCACTAAATTTTTGATTGTGTAATGGTGAGATTTTAGTGTGGATTAGGTTGTCCATTCGGACGAAAATCGATAGATCGAATTTAATAAGGTATAAGTTATCGTTTGGCTCAGGATCGATTGATCGATTTTTAATAGGTCAATCCATCGATAAAAAGGAAGCTAACTGGGCTCTGACAGGGGATTCTACTACTCATATATCTTATAAGATAATTTTATAATATTAAGATAATGTAGTAACCAAGTATCTTTATTTTATATGAGAATAAAATAATAATAAAATATAAGTATATAATATTTATTAATTTTTATATTACCACCTGAAACTACTTTCTCTTTAAATATATCATAATGTAATATAACAGATGTTTTAATTATTCTAATGTCATCCTATGAAATGAAATCAGATGGGTGGGTCCAACATCAGATGAGTCTGAGTCGGTACAATTTTGAAACAAGAAATGATACCTTGCATGTGCCTTGCAAGACAATTTTTATTATTAAAATAAGGTAGGTACTTAAGTAGAAAAATTAGATAAGAATATATTATTATATACTTATAAGTTATATAACACTTTATTATATACTATTTTAATAGATATTTAGTTTAAGTTACAAGTGTTTAGAAAATAGTATCATGTGATAATCACAAGTTCTAATTAAATATTTACTCACAAAAATAAAAATCGATCATATAAGATAAAATAGTACCAGAGGAGATTGATCAGAATAAAGGAAACTCAAGAAGTCTAAGGGTTTCTTCTCGGCAATTACCATTTATAATAATATTTAATAGGATGGGTGACATCATCGTGAATATAATACTATTTATATAAAGTAAGAGATATAATATTATAATGGTTAAAAGGAAAGGTAAAGATTTCTATAGTAATTTAAAGGCAACCAATCCATGTTTTATGATCCCATCTAAAAGTTACTATTTGAGCAATCTCTACTTTACATAATATATTATATTATTATTATCTTAAATCTAAAGTAACAGAGATACATATATAATATTCATATATTATATTTTATTATATATACTATAATATATAAATAGGCAAATCTAAAGAATAAGAGATGCATATAATCTACCTCCATCTAAAGAAGTAGAGATGTATAAAAAAATAAAACGTCTTATAAAATCTGGTGAAGTTGCAGCTATTATACTCTAAATAATATATATATAAAGCGTGACTCTGTGTATAATATAATTATTGAAACGAGCAAACCGACCAAGCGACTATACGCTAATATTAATAAAACGGGTGAAGCGATCGAATGACTATACGCTAATATTATTGGGATTATCATTTACCTCATATTAAAATAATAAGGGAAAAAAGAAAACAACACTAAAAGTGTAGAAAAAAAATATCAAACAGGTCAATTACGACTGATTTATAATAAACAGACTTATAATTAATCGCCATCGATCGATTAATTTTCTAAACAAGTAGGATTTTAAAAATAAATAAATAAATAAGTAAATAATATTTTATTATAAAAAAATAATAATATTATAATCAAAATTAAACTAGAATCAAATCTAGCCATTTATTTAACCCTAAGGCAAAATGATAAGAAAATAATTTATGATTCTTTTTATGGCCCGTCAATAAGCGATCGAATCATATCTTATGCGACGGGATCTGAGAAGGACGGAATGGATGGATGGGTACTCACCTCTTAAAGCGTGATCGGCAAATCGACGACGGTTAGGGCGATAGAGAGCAATGTCCACGTGGTGGCCCGTCCATAATTTTTTTGCCTTCTTCACCTCGATCTTGATGGTAAAAAAATAACCACAGTGGTTATAACCAAAGCCTTTCAACCACTATACTACCATACAACTTGTATCAAATAAAGATAATTTTAAATATAAAACCTTTTGAAAAATCAAAAGGTGTATTTTCTCAACTAGGGTAGGTTCCCGTGTGGAGTATTAACACCATGCAAGGTACAAAGCACCATCTAATACCAATAAAAGAAAGTCAAAAATTCTGGGTCGTTACATCTCCCTAACTCATATCTCATACTTCTAATTAAGCTAGGACTTTGTTTTCGAAATTGGACTCGATATAAAACCTGATTTCTCTTCTCTCCTCATATTCGCCTTATCTTCTTCAAAATTGGTTTCGATATAAAACCTGATTTCATATATTTCGAGAAAGATATATGAAAAAATGGGAGTTGGGTTATGATCTTGAAACCCAACAAAGCAGAACATGTGGGTTGTGGGTTATAACTTACAACTAGTTTAGATATATGCGTTTTACAACGAATTCTTGGGAACTCAAAACGAAACCCTAGAATTTGGGGAACGGAGAAGATGAAAATACCCATAAGTGACCTCTGATTGGGACATTGTAGATGATCAAATTTAAAAAATTTTCAAGAAAATTTCATCCTTTTATTTGATTATGAGAGATCCATTAGAGAGAGAAAGAATCACAGTTGTAGGCTCTTTGGAATTGGAGGTTGGTAGTAGATGCACATTGACTCTAATTAGATAGTTACATCAGATGTAAGACACATAAAGTTTCTATAGTTTTTTGTATTTTTTCATGGATTTCGTGGCACCCTAAGTAACAAAAAACTTATTTGAATTTATGCGTTTGAATTTCATAAATCCGTGAAGATCATTTTTCACCCCAATCTTCCACGTGATGGATCTTTAGACAATGATCGTAATCATCAATTTTTTAATCCATGTGGCACAATTTCCAATAAATAACTCTAAAATCACATGATTTTCGTAAAATAAAAGTATGTGGCACGTAGAATAAAAATAGACGGTGAAAAACAATCTCCATCATCTAATTCAAATTAATTAAAGGTTGTCGTCCGTGAAAAAACTAAAGTGAAAGTCCTTTGAAACCCAACAGAGCCCCTAAAGGTGAAGATTAACTCCTTTGCCTATGATCTAGGTTACCTTTTGGGTTGTGTGCTATGTGGAAACAACATCTGACCGTCTGATAGATGCGTTATGATTTTAAGATCTATTATGATGAAGATTGGAAAAAAAATCTCCATCATCTGATTCAAATCAGTCAATGATTTTCGTCCGTGAAAAAATTGTTGTGTCTACTATTAAACGGGTGAGAATAGCCTACCCTTTTATAATATTCTTTTGGGTACCTCTATTAGTGCCCATAGAATCTCTGAAAGCACTCGCATGTGCAACCCTTCAAAATCTTTGATTGATTCAGATCAGATGATGGAAATTGTGTTTCACTCCAATCTTTCACACAATGGATCTTTAGATCATGTCGCACCTATTAGACAATTAACATTTTATCCCACATGTCACAAAATCTTCAAAAAATGTCTTTAAATCACGTTTGACTGTGATGTGTCCCATACGATTCAAGGAACATTTTTTGGGGATCTGTGACATTTGGAATAAATAAAAAATGACCATTTGATTGTGCAACATGATCTCAAGATCCTTTGTGTATAACATAATCTCAAGATTTGAAACAATCAATGATTTTGAAGGGTTTTTCCGGTGTAGGCACTTTCCGAGATTGCGTCGGCACTAATAGAGGTACCGTATTCTTATGGTTACCTATTGTTTACACCCCATGAAATTGCGACCTCACCCGATTTCCTCCGGCGAGCATGACTTGAACGCTTTGAATTAGAGGATGGAGATCATTTTTCCTCTTAACCTTCCACACAATGGATCTTGAGATCATAGTTGTACCATGTGAAAATGAGTTTTTGATTTCGTGTGGCACACATCCCCACATCCCCAAAAGTGACCTTAGAATTGGGTGACACATTTCACTCAAATATGATTGGGTACCCCTCTTTGTGTCATGCATTCTTTGAAAGCGCTCACGTTTTAGAACCCTTGAAAACCATTGATTGCGTCAGATTAGATGATGGAGCTTGTGTTTCACGATATTTCATACAATAGCTCTTGAAATCAGTGCGATCTACCAGACGGTCAATTTTTTATTCCATGTTCATAGATCCCCAAAAAATTGCCCTAAATTTAAGTTTGAGCGTGATGTGTGCCATATAATTAAAGTGTCATTTTTAAGAGATGTTGATAAAAAGATAAATTATAATAGATGTCGAAGGTGCAATAGGTTGCTCCATTAGACGCTATATGCATATGCACAATGTCCGTAAAAAAAAAAAAATACTTGTTTTTATGGAGTTGTTACTACCACACCGCCTTATGTTATAGCCACCTTACTTTGACAAAGAAAAAAAATATGTTGACATTTTTAACGCAGACAATAGAAATCATTTGAGTGAAACATGATAACCTTCATAGACTCATCTCATAAGTTAGATCCATTAAGTGAAAACAGTTCCACATCTCAATAATGATGATTAATACATTTTAATGTGTATACTATAATAGAACATATTATACAAATTCTACTTTGAGTATTAGTACATCTCGTGTGTGAAACGCATCGCCTGAAATGTCTCTTCTTGGTGATATTTCAAATCATGATTGTCATTCTCGATAGATGTCAAAAATCAAACTCAATCATTTAAAGGTCCTACGGTCCACGTGCATTTGCGCGTGTATGTTTACTAGTTACGGGAAAAACAAACTTCAAAGTCTAAAATTATGGTCTCTATATCAAGGATCAAAATTTCGGCCGAAATGACCGAAATTTCGGGTCAAATTATTGGTTTTGGTCCTCACCGAAATGATAATTTGGACCAAAATTTCGGTCAGATTTTTATATGAGACTGATATTATCGGCCAAAATTTCGGTCAGGTTTTTATATGGGATTGATATTATCGGCCAAAATTTCGATTCAAATTTTCGATTTCGGTCCCCTCCGAAACCGAAACGAAACCCGAAATTTTGATCCTTGCTCTAGATGGTGGAGTGATGGAGTCTTCACACTTGCATAAACTATCATAAATAAATAAATTAATTAATAAATTGGAGGACTCTGTTAGGGCCGTTAACGGGCCGATTTGGGTCCAAGTTTTAGCTGCCAATAGGTAAAATAGCATATACCCGACCTGACCCAATAAAACCCCCTAATTTTCATGATTATGTACAAATATTTTGTATACCCGACCTCTTTGTCGACCCGACCCAAAGGTCGGTTTGGATGCCTCATGCCTGACCCAAGCCCATCAAGTTTATGTACCCGAACAGGAAAAGAATATGAGTCGGACGGGTAGGATACCGGGTCGACCTGACCCATTAATAACCCTAGCTAAAAAGGCTCTGAATTAATTTGGTCCGCCCAAAACGATAATTGAATTATGGTTTCGGCGTCGATATAATTAAAAAAATCCTTTATATCATGAAGCTTATGATAGATCCCTGTTGAAGGCTGACATCCACATATCTCAGGCCCCATGAAAATCTGTGCGCAGCCTTACACGGGATTCCTTATCTAAAAGGACAATCATAAGCTGGATAATTGCAGTGACGAAAGTGAACCCCATTAAAATAAGGCTGGTGTTACTGCCACACCGCTTTATGTTACACGCACCTCACTTAATCAGAGGGAAAATCTGTTTATGATATATCATTTTTTGTTACACTCTTCCCCACAATAGATGTTGAGATCATGACCCTACAATCATATGGTCAGATGTTGATCCCAAGTAACACACATCCCAAAAAGTGAACATGATCAGTATACCATCAAACATGAATCTTGCATTCCCTAATTGTAAATTCTAAAATCTGGGGCATATTCAATATATATCGGCTATATATCAGTGCCGATATGTATGCTTGGTCATATAGACCAATCATAGATATGTATCAGATTCGGTTGATATTTGAAACCTTGGTTGTGGATGGATACCATTCTAACTTATAAAATGAAATGGTAAAATCAGAATAAGCCATATCAAGTAAAAAAACCAACATGTAGAGAAGAGCACATCATGCTTTGGAAAAAGGAAAATATTTTATTTTAGAAAAACTAAAATTGAGGATTACAAAGTGTTTTGATGCTTCAAAGCCAGATCAAGGGAATGCCCCCAATAACATAAACCCACTTAAAACATGTTTAAGCAGTACTAAATTGCTAAACGGCTTGGGTAGCATTACCTATGACATAAGAGGCCAGATGCATTTACAGGCTTCGGAGGAGAAATTGAGGAGTCGGCCATCCGCAAGCTTATGAGAGAGCTAAATCGTGCCATGAAAGCCGGCAGAGTGCAAAAGTACCGCTTTGATCTCCTCCGGCAGAATGTCATGGCCTTCCTTGCATTGCTGACAAATGAAAAAAAAAGTTCACCGCATTGAAAAGCCTAACCTGAAAAATATGCTTAATGCTTGGAACCAAGGTATCAATATCGGTATCAGGCATCGGTCCAATCTTGGACCGATAAGTTATCGACGATAGCGAATTTGTCATCTTTTATTTTATAGTTTTATTTTTATTTTTTTTAAAAGAGATTTTTGTTTTAGAAAAAAACTTGTATCTGTGAGTGTCGGCCAATTCTGATCCGTATCGGCCCGATACGGGAGTGGTATCAATATCGGTTCTTGACGAAACCGATACGTATTGCTATCGGCCGAGTTCTGATACCATATTCTGAACTACGTCATGAAGAAATGAATCTTAAGCTCAGTAACAAGAATGATCTTTCGCTACAAATTATCATGTTGATCATGATTATTTGAGGCTGTGATGCTTGATTACTTTCATAGTAACAGAGTCTCCGAATTTTTGAAAAAAGTCCTGTTTGACACTATGACTGCGATTTATTCATCAAACGCCTAAGTCGCAACTTATTAAAAAAGTCTCAGAGTTCTTTAATAAATTGCAATCTTTGCAATTTAATGGCTAAATTTCGATCAAGTTGGTGTCATTTTGATTTGTCAATGCTCTTTTTTGTATGATGGCCATTGGGGATGCATGGTGTTAGGACTTACGGTCGTTGATTTGTCAATGGTTTAACTATTTTAGCATGTCTAATTGTCTATGGAATTACTTTTTTCCTTTTGTATGTCAAGGACTTCTATATGCCTTGCTTGCCAGTATTGACATAATATGAATACCAGTACCTCTTAGGGCAATTATAGGAAACAATTTCCCATTGTACTAGTTTGGTTGTCTTCTGAGGTTATAACTTATTGTTTGATTTGGTCGTAAAACTATTAAGGGGAATGTTGTTAGGAACCAAAATGAGAAGCTCAAATAGTAATCTAAAACATCAATATATGTTATATAATATAATGGAATGGTACCAGGTCACTTTTGGGGTGTGTGTCATGAGGAGCCACCATGTCTGCCGTTTGATGGTACACCCATTATTTAAAGATCTACAGCTTTGAAGATTCAGATGAAAAAATATCTCCATCATGTGATTCAAAGAACTCAAAGGACCTTTAAAATGAACATCAACCACATAAATCTGTAAAATCAGTTCAGCTGTTCAATTAAAGGGCATTGATGCTTTTAATCACATGATGGAGATGGTTTGTTGCCCCAACCTTCAGTACCAGAGATCTTTAGATCATCGGTGTACCATCAAACAACAGACAAGATGACTCCACATGGCACACATCCCCAAAAGTGACCCGTTCCAAATCATTGTTTGTAACGGGTTGGTTACTCTATACATTTTCTACTATAATTAAGTTAACATGAATATTTGTGTATGTATCAGTGGATTTCAGGAAATTCGAAGTTCATCGCCGTGATGTCAGTATCCTGTATATTTTTTTAGGTATCATGGATTGTAGAACAAAACTTTAATTAATCTTGTTTTTTGTCTTTTATTATAATTTATATATTTCAAATCTACTTGTATCCATCTGAATTCACTTTTCTCTATTATAAACACACCGCCATAACTTTTATATAACATATCTGAACTTTTGATACACTAATAAAATAGGGAAAATTAGAAAAACAAACCTTTTAGCAAAAAAGTTCAGAACTTAAACATTTTAAAAAAAACAATGCTTTCATGGATCACAGAACTTCAAAAAACCGTGAAAGCATTGTTTTTTTTAAACGTTTAAGTTCTGAAATTTTTTGCTAAAACGTTTGTTTTTTAAGGTTGTTTTTCTAAAGTACCCAATAAAATATATCACATTGCAGATTTTAGAGGTTTTCATGCTCAACACCATTGTGTCTATGAACCTCAAGGGGTTTGACGTGATGGTCAGGTACCCACTTCAGGAAGCAAGAGACCTGAGTTTGAATCCCCCTTGCGGCCACCCTAGGGATTAATATTCTGTGCTAACCCAGCAAATTCTAACTTGGGGTTCGCATGTGCCCCTGGGATTAGTTGGGTGTTCTAAGAGGGTCTTAAATTTTTTTTCTTGGGGGGAACAATGTGATAAGAGAGGAAAGGGTACCTCAGCTCGGAAAACATCGAGTGCAAACCCATTGAAACAGCTAATGACCGCTTGTTGGATGTCGAGCCCAAGGCCATCAAGTGCTCTCATTGTGGAGAGCAAAAGACCCGGCTTACGGGCACAAAACATATGAATGTTCACTGCCCTCCCTTCTCTTACCCTGACTTCCACCTACAAGTATCACAGAAACGGGTGTTGACAAATCGGCAATCTAATTTAAGCAAAAGCATATTTTGATCGACTTATGATGCCTTCAATACAAGAAGTCAAAACAATGAAGTGGAATGTAATTTAATGGAAACAATGAATCTAGTAGATATAAAAGAGGTCAATGAATGTGTATATATATATATATATAGAGAGAGAGAGAGAGAGAGAGAGAGAGAGAGAGAATTGCGGAAATGCATCCAGACGTAGCCCTCTGGATGCCAAATCGCATGCCAGGTGGCATGATCAACCCAAAACAGCATCCGTTTTTGGGTTGATCAGCCATGGGACATGTGCTTTTAAAAAATATATTTTTTGATTTTGTTGCCCTCCGTGTGATGGGTCAAAGATAAGGTAACGCACAACCAACTTGGCCCATGGATTTTAGGCATCTTTGACCACATTTTCAACTGTGGCTATGCCCAATTTTTTTGGGTGATACCTGAACAATCTTGTCTAAGTTGCCATGGCGCCCGATCCTCATGATGGGTGCCACATGGTACCTATCTGATGTGGATGCAGCCCTCTGGGCTACGTCCGGATGTATAGTCCTAGGCCTTATATATATATATATATATATATATATATATATATATATATATATATAGCTGAGTCTCATATTACAGTCCCAATCATGGAAGTTAATTGAAGACTCGGAACAATGTAAAGTGACAAAAATTAAAAATCGTGTTAGTGATACCAAGAAAGAAAGAGAAAACTGTTCATCTTATAAATAGCTATGGATAAAGAAATAAAAAGAAAATGATCTAAGCAGTATCATAAATCCAATTATAGAAGTCGACCAATTCAGAACATAGTCCGTTGATGCCAAACAAACAATTCTAGTATAAACTACCAATCAGTTTCCTACGATAAATTTCAAAGTCATGAATCTGGAATCCATTGCAGCCTAGATGGAAATGAAGATGCAAATAAACTCATCAGTTAAAACTAGTGATTTTTGCTGTAAAAATGCAACAATTTTTTACATGTTGGCTAAAGGGGACAGGATTTTACCCTTGCAGGTTGGCTATTTGGACTCGGCAATGTGCTCGGGCAGAGTTCCTCCTTAACACGACATGGAAGAGTGGGTGGTGTGGGCGTCAAAGGATGGAAGTTAGTAGAAGTAGGAAGAGAAGAACCAGGAGTCGATTCGAGTTCGTTGTGAAGGTCATTGATCCTTTGAAGAAGCTCCTTCAAATACTCTATCGCATCACCAAGGATCGATGCTCTATCCATCTACAGAACAAGTAAGGATTGTTAAACTTACATCAGATATAATTCTGTAGACAATAATTTTGTTTCAAGAGAAAACAAACCGATTTTAAGTAACACCGTAAACTTCTAAGCACCATGAGTGCCTAGTGTGAAAGATAAACTAAACTTTTACTGCTTTCACATCCATGTGTAGATACAAATGAATGTGTGTTATGTACGTCATAAAAATATAAATGACATAATTTAATTAATAATATTAAATCCATACATGCATGCTTAGTTGCTTACAGATACAAATAAAGATTGTACATGCACATTCCTAGGGATGCAAGTTTGGGTACCCGACCCAACCCGAAACCGATTTTTTTCGGTTTCTGGGTCGGTTCACCCAGAACCGATTCTGACCCGAACCAAATCGGTTTCGGGGTTGGGGTCACCGATCTTGGCATAGCTCAGAACTGAACCTGAACCGAAACTCAAAAAATTTGGCTTTTTTGGTTCGTTTTCGTGTTTTTAATTATTTTCATATTTTTAGCTACTTTTTCAAATTTTTCAAGTTTTTTGGAGTTTTTTTGGTTTTTGCCACCCAAAACCGAAACCGAACCAGAGTTGGAGCAATTAAGTCCGAATCAGGTTTTGGTTCGGTTCGGTTCTTGCGGTTTTCGGGTTCGGGTCGAAGCTTTCATTCCTACCCACCCTTTCATCCCTACCCACCCTATACAATCATAACATTCAACTACAACTTTTAAGAAGAAGGTTGCATAAACATAATGCCATTATCCAGTGCTGGTCCCGTACATATGGGGTGCTGGGAAGGGTGGGCGGGTTACAAACCTAACCTCACATCTTACACATAAACTGCTCTCCGGACTAGAAGTGTCTTCAAGCTTGACAGCCCAAAGCCTTTTACCATTGCACCCATGGGCGTAGCCAGGATTTTCCACTGGTGGGGGCTAGCAATGATCAATAGATGTTAATACTTATTTTAGCGTCTATTTTGGGGTTTGTTCACCATTAGATTTTGGAGCTTATATTAAAAGATAGTTGTATAAGAGGAGTATCTAATACAAATTCAAGAGCTAAGTGGGGGCTTAAGCCCCCACACTCTTGTATGTGGCTACCCCACTGATTGCACCAAGCAATGGCCCCCTAAGAAGAACTTTGCATGGAGTAGCATAAAAACGGTTTAGAAAATTGGAAACTCGACTTAGACCCCAGGGTCAGAGAGAAACTTGGTTGAAATTTTCAAAATTTTTAAAAATGATGCCATGTTCTATTTTTTTATATGGCGACTTTTGTCAATTACTCAGTTCCAAGCTACAACAGTGAAGTAGTAATCGACCAACTTTTCAGATATTATAAAAGATATAAAAAATAAACACAAATATTTTCTCTTGATCAAGCCGGGTTCATTTGATCGAATTTTTTAATAGCACTACGGAATTTCCGAGAATCATAGCAAAAGCACAAGCATTAAAGAACCCCAAATTTGGAAGAAGCTAAAATACTCAGATAAGGCGAAATTTCCAAAACTTTGAGGCCACTAAAATAACAATTTACAGAATAACTTATACTAGATAAAAAATGTAACCGTATCAGTATACACTAAAACTAAGATAGTTAGAGAGAAAAATAATATAATAAAATGAGATCAATGGCAGAATATTCTTCACCTTGCTAATCTTTGGAACAACAGATCTTAACATATAAAGCCTATCATTGAGCTTCTTCCTTCGCCGCCTCTCGGCCATCAGATTCTTTGCAGGCAACCCTTTCTTCTTCCCCTTCTGATCACCCCCTGTAACAGTACTATTCGCATTCGAATTGTTCCCACCATTTTTCGCATTCTCATCGGCCTTATTATTCTCCGCAGCCTCATCGGTATCGTAATTCAAACCTGAGCCATCGATACTCCCCTCTTCCATTTCATCCTCTTCAAAAATCCTCCTCCTTTTCTCATTTTCTTCCTCCAATTCTCTCTTCCCCTTCATCCCTTCGATCCTTGCTCCCATCAGAACCTGACCAACGGAATCGCCCGCGGCCATACTCGAATTCTGTCGGAGAGCAGCTCGTTTCTGAAACAGAGTCGGCTGAGCTCCGACGGGCGGGAAAATCTCTAGTGGTCGTAAAACCTTAGACCTATTAGAAAACAAGAGATTGGGGGGCGGCGCAGGACTCTCGAAACCCCCGAAACCCGTGGGATCAAACCCGGGTTCAGATAACGGCAAAAGGCGAGTCGATGTGAATTGATGGTTTGGGCTTAGATCTGGGGTACCCATCTGGTTAAACCCCGTTAAAACCCCACTTCCCCTGTTCATCAGAACAGAGGAACTCGACGGCTGAGCCGTCAGAAACCCCGTGTCGCAGTCCAAATCGAAGCTGTTCTCAAAAGGGTTGGTGCAGACGACGTTGAGGAGAGAAGACAAGCAAGATTTGGAGGGCAAGAAGGGGTGGACCTGCGAAGGGTCGAGATTGAAAACAGAGGACGGAGAACACGAAGCCGAAGAATCGACGGGTTGCAGCAAAATGTTATCCGTTGTGGTGGGGTTTGCAGAGAAACCAATGTCCTTGATTTCTTGGTGGTGGTGATGGTGGTTTTGGATGGTTTGGAAATCATGGTGAGATGGGTTTTGATTCGTGTTCGGGTTCATATACCAGTCGTCTTCGAGCATCGATTTGAAGGTGGAGAGATTAGCCATTTCGTTTTTGTTGCAGTCGACCAAGTTGCTGCTGCTGTTGTTGTTGTTGTTGGGGTTTCTGGTCCATGAAACTGTGTCTTCTTCATCGCCTTCTTCTTCCATCCAAACGACGCCATTAACCCTCGAAAGCATAGCTTCGTCTGGGCTTTTTGCTCTCTTGGGCTTCTGCAATTTTTAGAGAGAGAACGAAGAAAAGAAGAGAGAAGAAGGAAAGAGATGAGGGAGATGATGATAGCTTGAAAACGTTCGACTGAGACCTGTGGTTAGCTATCTGGCTTTTTGATGCTTCTGACACTTGGGCTAAAGTACAATAGTACCCTTGCTTTTCTACTAAAATTACGCAGGTCGTTTTCTTATTTTCTATTATTTTGGGGGGTTGTGAAATGGTCCCTGTTTTTTCAAATGAAATGTGGGAGATTTTATATTTATTTATTTGAAATGTGGATGTCAGAAGTGGCAACAGGTATGCTTTAGAGGAAATATTGAGATAAGATTACATGCAGAATCTAAATTTAGTCAAGAGCTAGTTTCACGGATTTTAAGGAGCATGCTGTAGTTAAGAGTTTACTTTTGACACGATTCAATGGGTTTTCTACCCAATACAAGAGCTCCTCCTACTAATCATCTCTCCAATAGGTGAGTTTTTTTGGAACTATCCAAAAGATAAAAAATAAAGGCATGTAGTGTAAACTAGGTGTTGGATATTATTGAAGAAAATAGTGGTTTATATATATAAAAGATTGGGGCCCCTTGTTGCCAAAAAGGAATAATGGGTCCCTGTGGGCTTTTCAATGAGATTATGGCTTTTTTAAGGTTTTATGATTAAAAAAATACAAGGTTGTTATTAGAAAAGAAAGACGGGTTGCATCATTCTTTAGGTCTTATATACATGAAAAAATGGACCCTACTCTCATGACTGTAATTTAAATATAGGTATAAGAAATGGCCAATACTCTCTTGACTGTCATTTAAATAAAGGTATAAAAAATCACGGATATGTATCGGTTTTTAGGCAAACTAATATATAACGGTATCCTAACTTGGGTATCCGATACCGTATCGGGTATCGGCCGATGCATCTTGATTTTAATTGAGGTATAAACTTTTTTTTTTAAAAATAGGCCAATACGTTTCGGTATCGATTTTGATACCTTAATTAAAACATCAAAGTGTTATTTTTGATTGATCTTACACCTTCAATGTTGTAAGATGTCGATGATCCGTACTGTTAAAGTAGAGAGATTTGAACAATCCGCTCTGCGAATTATAATATGAACTCTTGATTTTAATTTTAATGAGACTAATATTAAAGTTTATGAATCTGATTGTTCACATCGACTCACAAGCATGTTTCTTTGGGCGGAGATGAAGTATTGCCACTTGGTTAATTTAGATTCATCATAAAGTAAATCACAAGATAAAATGATAAATCAAACTTCAATGGTGTGAGATAAAAAAATCTAATTTTAATGATATAAGATCATTTGAATGCCCTTTGAGTATTTAAATGTCGGCCACGAGCCATTATCCTTGATAAATATAGGTCGTGTAGTAGAAAGTTGAAACATAGCTTTATAAATTTTAATAGGAGTGTTATAAAGTGGACAATTTTTAAGCAACTTATGTGGCGCGCGTGACTACTATCATGGATCAAAATTTTGTCCGATACCGATACGCATCGGTATTGATGGTGAACGATACAATACATTGAATGTACCGTTTTGGTCAATTGTATCAATAAGCTGAACGATACATTCAATGTCTTGTCCGTATCGGTCCAATACCGATACGTACCAATTTTAGGCTCGAACGATACGTACCGATTTTTCGGCATTTTGATCCATGACTGCTACACACATAGTAGAGCCCAAGCACTACAGCCAGTCAAGTCGTGCCACTTAAATTGTCTTCAAAATTGTCTACCGAAAATTGTCCACTATTTATATATATATTTTTTTAAAATAGATTACCACCCTCACATTAGCACATGTCATTCCAAATCTTTGGGCTAAATCATGTTTCAATAAAAGATTGTTATTTTAACAATTTAGATTAATCACAAATGTATGCCACATGGGATAATGATAAATCTCATTTCAATAGTGTGAAATAAAAAGTCTAATCTAAATAGTATATGATTAGTTAAATACTATATTGTTCTCAAATGAAGGACCCATTATCCCTTTTTTTTTTTTTCTTCTCTGCCTAAGCTAGCGACACTGTTAAAATAGCATGGATACCACAACAAAATATTGGAATAGAGTTAGTCTAGTGCACACGAATGTGTGACTGCATTATATGCACGTACTTTTAATGCTTAGAAGTCCGTGCATATTATGCAGTCACACATATATGTAGACTACTTTAATGCACATGTAGGGTGACACCCTTTGGAGACTAACTCATTGGAATAAGTATGACCTACTTTTGCCTTCAATTGTTATATGTTTTAGGGATAGAATTGAGGGACGCCCAAACCAGTGTTGGAAGGACCGGATGGTGACTTCGACACCGTGGTTCAGTTGGAACCGTGGCCTCCCCGAGCCGTACGATATGGTTGTGCAAGCATATGAATCACCTGGTTGACTGAGAATCGCACACTTTTTGGTCTAACATATACAGTATGGCGGACGATTAGAAAGCAAAAAAATGCCTAGTCAAATGGATAGAAATTGTAGCCAATCGGCCAGAAAGCTTGATTGATCACTGCCGATTGGCTAGGATTGTTGGTTGATCAGCCAAAAATTCTGGCTGATCGGTCCGGTTTTTTATAAACTGGCCGATCCAATCACTTGAACCACAATTGGATTGATTGAACCGGGAACATCACAATCACAGTTGATGATTTCCCTGATTGGTTGATCCGCAATCGAACTTCTTCAATCAAAACCGTAGCCTCCAACTGTTCGACTTTTAAACACTGTCCTGGGCACAACGAAATCACTCAATTAAAGGAATTTACATCATATTACCAATGCTTTATGAAAAAACTGATTAAAATACAGTTTTTTTAAAACATGAATTTTGATAATTATGGTTATGATATATGACTTATGTATTTAAAGTCCGATAGATATCGGCTGGATCTCAGGCTGATAAGTATCCGCTCTATTGGATACATATGGGCCATATTGGTTAATATTTAAGCACCTTTTATATTTCTAAAGAAAAAATAAAATAATATGAAATATAAAAAAGTTTTGCATAAAGGGAATTTTGGATAGTTTTCTGAGTCATATCCAATAACTATCAGCTGATATGACCCTAATTTGACCTGATTAACTATCAGCTAATATGATCCTAATTTGACCTGATATTTAACCCTTTATAAAATCGGGAGCGTATATTATACTGGATGAGGCTAATCCGATAGATATCCGCCGATATATATATATATATATATATATATATATATATATATATATATATATATATGGCTGATGTTTAAAGCCATGCTTATGAGCCCTATTGGGTGTTTTTGATTGTAAAACGTAGGTTATGAGGAAATATTATGACACCTAAAAAGTATCTGAAATCTTTATCAAAGTATAACAGGCTCGGGTCAGCCCCGGCTTGGTCCATCCAAATCTGACACTCCCTTGGCTTTAGGTTTTGAGCAATAAATAGCACTAATTTGTAGTTGGTATTTTATTATGAGGGTCGGGATGCTTCTATCTATGAGGATAGGTTGTGCTACCTATGAGAACGTTGGAGGACACATGACACTTAATCCAAAGATCGAATGTATCGACAATTTAAACAAGATTGATCAGGTTGAGTGTACTCATCATTAAAAATGTGGTCAAAGTTTAAAAAAAATTAATGCACATGAATAGGTAGGTATTACCCAATATTTGAGCCTTGATTTGAGAATTGAGAGGCAAAACAGTCATAAAAATGGCATTTTAAAAAAAAAAAAATTCATGCCCAATGGTGGTTGGCTGGTTGAATTCAAAATGGATGTTTTTTGATTAATCATATGCCACATAGCATGTGATTTAGCCATCGTGGATAACACTTCGACACTACCTTCATAGGTAGCATCCCCTTTCCCATTTATTACTTAATTTAAATATTTATGCTATATATGGCATAGCTTTTTGTTAGCCGCTGCCACAACAGAGTTAACCTGTTTTAGTTGGTTCTCATTCTCTTTTTCAACTCTTTGCAAAAGTGGATTTACTTGCTCTAGCTAACAACCTCTCAGCTCTTTACTAACTCTCTACCAGAGCAAATAAAATTTGTTCTGGTAAGAAGTGAGTAGAGAGAAGGGTAGAATTGTTGAATAAGTAAATCATGTATAAAATCTTACTATGCAAAGAGTTATCAAGGAGAGATTTGCCACAACAGGTAACAAGAATTTAGCAAAGAGAATAGAAACTTGCTAAAGCAGATAAACTCTGCTATGGTAGGAGATAGCAGAGAGTTATCCCATACGCAGCCTTAACATTTATACAATCCCATATTTTATATATTTACTTGGGACTCGTAAGATATAACTTCATGATCGAGTTATGACATATTATCATTTCAACTTCCTTTGAAAAGTTGAAAGGCCATTATTACAGCTAAAAAACATTAGAGAAATGACATATTATCTAAAAATTTGAGTGAGAGAATATATATATATATAATCACACTCGAGTCATCCGTGATTTGGGCGGCTGATTGTCAGATTTATAGCGATCAATGTTTGATCACGATCTAATGGTCACCCACTCGAATCACTTGGTCACTCAAGTCGGTTACCAACCACACAATGAATCGTTGTATGGTTTAGGGTTTTTTTTAATTGTGTGCTCGGGCCACTGTGTCTGTGCAAGTAATATTTACATTTTCATTGATCATTTATGTTTGTTAAAAGATAAAAAAACAGAGACAATAAAAAAGACACGTACCAATATTAATTGGTCAATGGGCCAGGCTGGCCCGTGGCTCAGCCCAGCTTGATTTAGGCTAAGGTTCTGCTCTGATTATTAAACGAGCTGGTTGGGCTTGAGAAGGGTTTGTTTGGATAGAATCTGGTAAAACGTTGTAATTGTTGATTTTTTACCACGTATTCCTAACTTGCAAGATTATACAGTAATATGTAGAAATCCTACGTTTCTACCCTCTTCTCCAAGGGGGGGTTAACATATTTACCACCCCTAAAAGCACTCAAATAGTTGAATCCAATGTAAAACGTTTTACCATACCAAGTTTTATCATGTATTCCTTATATCCAAACAGGCACAATTAAGAATTGGGCATGTGAGCCTACTTGCCTGGCTAAACCTAAGTTGTCAACAAGCCGGGGTGGGTCGGGCTTTTTATAGGTCCAATATTTATTAACCAAAACACTTACGCCTGGACCCAATCTGATTTGTAATCAGGCAGGCTCGACCCAACCTAATTTCATTTGAAAAAGAAAGAAGAGGGGAAAACAAAAGCTTTCGGCCTCTTACATTCCAATCAAGAAGCTATTCAGGGAGAAGGGATTTGATAGACGGGCCAATGCACCAAATATGCTGAACGTTTCAACCACTCAATACATGTGGCACACAGTGAGCAGGAATTCGACACTTCTAGGGTGCAAGCCATTGTCTAGATGACTAGACACCCGCTCCAAACATCAAGTTCGTCGGATGACTCAAACCTCTATCAAAGCATTATTGTTAATTTAACTAAACTCTTGAATTTGGAATTTGCATGCACAATTTGTCAAATAGTTTATGGTTTAGGGTTTATGTGGCTAGAGTTCCACTTGAGAGAGAAACTATGTAAAATCTCATCCAAGAGATGTCAAGTGCCTTTTGGAAAATAGGTTGTCAAACAGGGCTTAAAAGATTTAAAATTGGGCAAGAGTTCTAAAGCTATCTAAGCCCACTTTCTGATTCTCACTTTTGCATGAATCAGGTTGCAGGAGTGATGCTAAACTAAATAGGGCCTTAGGACATCTGGACAAGCTCTACACTAGGGTACTCCGGTTCCTTATCTGCTTCCCATCAGAGCAGGTTTAATCTGCTCTAGTGAAGAGTTCGTTTTTCACTTAAAATAGCTGTCCTCCAACACAAAATCGGCTTGTAAGGTGATCAGGGTTGCCCAGATTTGTATATAGCCCAAGGTAGGCGATGTGGGACTATCATTCACGCCCCTTCACGTGTAACGTGTCTCTCTACATCCTTATGGTACCTGCTCTGATACCATGCACAAATCCATGGGCTTAACTCAATCTCACAAAACCAGCTTGTAAGGTGAGGGTTGCCCACATTTGTATATAGCCCAAGGCAAGCGATGTGGGAATATCATTCACTCATATAAGGATCTGAGCAATTTAACATAGATCATTACTTATATCTAACATAGGGACATGCTCGGTTTGAATAGTATGGATATGCCAATAAAATGCTACATGGAATTAAATGAAGTTTACATGATACCAAACCACTCAGATGACGTGAATTGGTGAAAAATATGTTTTTTGTGACACCATGGGGCTTAAAAGTATGTTCATCATTATCATCGTAATAATAGCCTTATCTCTTGACCATCATCAGCACCAACCAATAATCGCATGTAAAAGTCATCTTTTGATTATAGTGACAAATTTCTCTTTTGACAATATTGTGGTGAAATTTCGGAAAAAATTCAAAATATTTTGGGGAGTACAAAATACATATATTAATTAATTATAAAAATATTATTTATCATCTATAAATATAATTATTTTTTAAAAAGTATTAATTTGAATAAAATTTTGTTAATTTTACCAAAATTAATCAAATTTGCTGATTTCAAAGAAATCATTTCGATGAACTTTAAAGAAATTTTGGAGAATTTGGGAGAAATTTGTCAATTGTCACTATATTTTTGACTGAATTGTTGAAGAAGATGGCCCTTCATAAACAGAATGACTTAGACTCTTCTATTAACTAATTAAAACACGATTAGGCGTCTTAATCTTTGCTCTTGAGAAAAAAAAAAAAGCTTGCAAACACTGAGGGTAATCAAGTCATGTCTCCGAGGCGAGGCCACTTGTGTCAATCGTAGAAAAAACTAAGGGGGCAATTTATGAAGGGTGTTCTAGTAATATCCACAGCGTTGTGTAATGAAAGCAAATGGGCCCAGAGAGAGCCAGAGAGCTCTATAGAGAGAGAGAGAGAGAGAGAGAGAGAGAGGCCTCTTTAACGGGTTGATGAGGTAATGAAGAAGCGTTATTTAAGGTAAAAGCGACAAGAGAGAGGACTGCGAGTTCAGTTCTGCAGAGGCGGAATAAATTTGACGTGGGGAAGCCCAAGTTTCTCGTGATTCCTATTTTCACCGCCACCTAAACCGAATCAACGACTCAACAATCAGCCACCACTTTTTCTCTACCCTGCTCTTTCGGGTTTCCAGGGTTACTTCACCCTCTCTCTCTCTCTCTCTCTCTCTACACTTGGCACCAACCCCCCCCCCCCTCTCTATCTCTCTCTAATTTTGAAGCCCTCTTACACAATTAGCCACGCCTCTTTCTATAGTATTTTTATATATTAAGACTAGAAAACGTATCTGTGATTTCTGTATTCTTTCCCCTAAAACAATGGAAAAAAATGCACCGCCTCCTCGGTAGCGTAACCGACCTGAATTCCTGCTTACTTACCCTTTTTCAGTTTTCTTTCTGTCTTGGGATTTTCTTTTCTTGTAAGGTATTGAGTGACCAATCTCAGCCCGTCTGTAGAGTCAAGATATTAAACGCACGAATTTCAAGGGTATTAGAATCCGTGCATTGTCTTAATGGTTAATCGAGTCTGTATAGTGCTGGCATAATGCCACTCGTTTAACTAATCCTCTAATCCTTACAACTCATACTGAGGTATTGAATGATGGCTTGAAACCATGGTCCATAAATTTCACTACTTGGCGTGGTTTTAAATGTGGGCCATATCCATACATATCGGGTGATATGTATCGGATTAGGTCCCACCCAATACAATATACCCTCGATTTTGTGAAGGTGGCGATATCAGATCACAAAAGTCATATATCCGGTCCATATCCGATACCAATCTGATAAATATTGGATGTGAGTAAGATATAATACCAAAAAAGCTGATATGTATCATATTAGGTCCCACCCGATACGGTATACCCCCGATTTTGTGAAGGTGGCAAAATCGGATCACAAAATTTATATATCCGGTTCATATCGGATAGGAATCTGATAATATCGGATGTGAATCAGACATAATACCAAAATACCCTTGAGCAGTTTATTTTATCACTTTTATATGTTTAATATTTTAAATATATATAAAAAGTTATTTTAATATTGGCTGGTTTGGCCAATACACCCAGCCGATATGCTGAAAGGTATCGCCGTAACGGTCTTTAAATTCCTGAAAGTTGGATAATAGTAAATCATTTGAAGGCCAATAAAAAATATATGTAATAGTAAATGAAGTTGAATCAGTATATTTTTAGAATTATATATATATAATTTTTAGGACAGTATTATACGATAGGTAGTTTTTAATAAACAATTTAGTAGTCTGCTTATCTGGTGCGAGTTTACTTAAGGTAGGCAATTTTTGATAGACAAGGTGTAGAGTGTAGAGCATTAACACATTTGGTGGAGTGGAGGACAGAGTTGAAGTGCACTTTTATTAAATTGGTAAGCGTCATGCTATATGTGAGTTTTGTAGACGTTCATGAATTAATCTACGAGTAGATGGCACGTATTAAGAGAGAGAGTTGGGCTATAAAAGAGCCGTGCTTGACTGGTTGACATGATTGGTGCCTCATGGTCACCAAATTCGGCTTTTGATTTTGAAAAAGTTGCGATTTTTTTTTTTTGAAAAAGTTGCAAATTAAATGCAATTTATAACATACATTTTAGTTGCAATTGGTTTCATAAAAGTGCATTTTCTTGAAATAGTTGTAAATTTAGTGATTAAATTGCAATTGGTTCACCAAGTTTTCAATAAATTGTGACTTTTCAATCATTTCTTATATTTTTCCTTCTTTTTTTTCCATTATTTCTCCTACTTTCTTTTGAACTTTTTGATTTTTTTGTCGATTTTACTCTATACCCTTATTCCCAAACCCAGGGCGGCCCCGAGATTTTGGGGGCTCAAGACGAGCTCCTAAAATATGACCCTCCTTCATAATAATCTAAAAAATTATTTTTGCCATTATTTTATTTTTAATAAATAAAATAATACTCATTTCTCTTATAGTGATAAATTTCTCCGATATTTTCCAAAATTTCGTTAAAATTTACAGAAATATAAGTTTTTTTAAGAATCAAGGAGCAGTCACCATACACATATGACAGTTGCTTGCGTAATAGTGTGAGGGAGCACCAACTATAATGGTGAGGGTTAACTAACAAAACCCAACCCGCTCTTTGTAAAGACAAGGGTGGAAAGCAGCGTGGAGGACGAGAAAAGAATCCACGACCTACTTCCTCACATTGTAGGGAGCGTACTGGGCTAATGCCTCTTTTTACAGAAATAGAAGTTGAATGTAACTTTAAGCAAAATTTCAATGATGTCTCCGAAATCGTCAAATTTCATTAATTTCGGCGAATGTAACGAAATTTTGTTAAATTTAATGGTTTTTTTTTTTTTTAAAATTTAATCGTTTTCGCTTAATAAATAATATTTTTATAATTATTGAATATAATTTATATATAATATTTTTTATACTCCCCACAATTTTTCTGAAACTTTTCGAATTTTTTTCGAAATTTCGAAATATTATTGATTTTTTTTTAAAATTTTATCTGCATATTCCATTCTACTGTTTATAATTTGAAAATACAACTAATAATTTAACGAAAATATATTAAAAGAAAATAAAACGTAAAAAAAAAAAAAAAAAAAAGCTAAATAATAAAACGTGCCCCACAGATATAGTTACTCAATTAATAACACAGTGGCATTTTTTAGCACTTTAACTGTCATTGAATCTTACCTAAGTTTTTTTAACATTTTAACACTCTCAAAATGTTTCATAAATAGATATATTGGATAGCTCTTGTCAAATAAATCTAAATGGATAGGTCATTTGGGAAAAATTAGGCTATAACAAGCACAAGATCATTGTTTTAAATTGAGTTATTTAAAAAGAAAAAAAATTGTATATATATAAAAGATTCGGTCAAACAAATACGGACCAATCAAAATGGTGCCAAAGAATCCACTTGGTCAATATATAAGGCCGTCCCGACAGAGATCCGATCCGACTCATAAAAAAATGCAAATATAAGACCTCGAAGAGTTGAACCCATACCTATTCGATAAAAAATAAAACTAAGTAACTTAACCAATTAACCAATTGATTTGATTTACTATTTTAATACATTAAAACTTATATTAGTCAATAGCCTATAAAGACTTACAACTTACAACTTACAACTTACAAGAATAGGGGTCTCAAAAAATTGGTGGCCCAAGGCAGCCGCTTAATGGGCCTTGCCTTAAGGCGATCCTACCAAATCCCATCTTGGTGTCTATGATTGGAGGTCAATATTTTACAAATTTGCATTAGATGTGTAACCCCAGTGGTTCAAAAACTAATAGTAATGACCACTCTCATTCCGAAGAGCCAACCCAGGGTTATGTAATTCGCTTCAAGTGTTATCAAACCGGGTTGGGGCTCAATTTGCTCAAATCTAACCCAAGGCTACCATTAGTCGATTGGAGACTCATGCTAGACAATAAGCGGATGTCTTGTCAGCTATCGATCTAGTTGGACTTTGAGATACGAGCGGATGTCTTGTCAACTGTCAATCTAGTTGGACTTCGAGATACACAGATGTCTGTGCTTTTTAAGTTCTTGGCCTAATAAATAGACGCTTCTATCAATCAGTATTTGGTAGCATCATTATTATTATTGTTCTCCTCCGAAGAGTAGGACGATGATGAAGTACGTCTTGGGGAGCTCATACCCGTATCAAAACTGTCGAATATATCCCAATGATGAAGAGGAAACTGATAAATGAACTCTGAGTCGCCAGAGTCGGAGGAAGACGAGTTGGATCGAGTGTAGACGGGACGACAGAGGTAACCCGAGGGTGGCTATGCAGCTGGTCGAGCGAGGGTTGCACAACCCCGTTCCTATCCGACGCGACCTCGAAGTGGAGGTGGGCCAACAAGTTCCCAAGCCGGCGAGAGAATAGTAGCTCGAATGAGTGGTAGTGCCGGAGCGAGGACAAGTTGTGGGGTCGGGGCTCGAACTAGTGGAGGTAATTGGGCCCGAATTGCTAGTGGGGCCAGTTGTCATGGGATAACTTTTTTCGATACCCATGCGGCGCCTCGCTGCCGCAACAGCGATGCCAGCCTAACTCAGATACCAGTTTGTCACGAAGCATAACCTAACACTGATTATCATGCTCGTGCAACATCTCACTGTCGCGCACAGCGAGACCAACTTATCCAACCATCACTCTGATACCACCCGCCTAGAGGACGGAAACTCTCGCATCGTGGTTGCCTACACTCGAGGCAAACCCACCCAATGCATCGTGTCTAATCGCGACACGCATGCCAGCACCTCAGTGCCGCTTGGCCTGTCTAGCTTCACCCTGTGCAGTGCGCTAGTTCCTCGCCAACGACAGTAGCATGCATCTCTTCATGCCATTCAAGCCAATCATCGTGTGTGGTCCACGCGACCAGCACACTTGGAGTAGCATGCAGCTCTTCATGCTCTCCAAACCAAGCATCGTGTGAGGCCCATGCGACCAACACACTATCGCCTTAGGCCCTCAGCTAGTGTGCGCCATCGCGTCCCACGTAGCCCTTGAGCACCCACGTGAGGTCACCGACCCATGTGCACCGCAACGCCGGCACGGGGCCACATGGTAACCTCACCCCAGGTGACACATGACATCGCCACAGCGTCGCTTCGCGGCAGCGGTGTTCTAGGCCCACTCCTAACCTAGAAAGCTCATACGCTTGTCCCGCAACGCAAAGCCCCATGTGTGGGAGAATAGCTCCACAGCTCCCTTCCCCCTAAGTATGGTCCAAACACCAACTTAGGCAAACTAGCAGAAAACTCTTAAACCTATTGGTTTGACATACCACCATGACACACAGCCTCCTGCCATTGGCATACACTTGCAAAGGTGGTGTCTTGCCATTAATCATGGCACACGATCTTCTGTCCGTGGCACCCAGTGCCATCCTCCAAGCACGCATGGCTTGCGAGGTCACGCATCAGCGTCCCTTGCGACCGTGTCGCGTCCATGTCGCATCCGCATCGCGACCAAGTCGTGAAGCCCTCATGGCCTCATGCCCAACATAGCACCGTGTCGCGACCATATAGCGCCCGTATCGCGAACATGTCGCAAGGCTTTTATGGCCTCATGTCGCGTGCCCTCATGGCACCACATGTTACCCATCAAGTCTGAGTCGTGACTGTGTCTCGTGTCCACTCGATACCATGTCATGTCCGTCATTGCACCCGGATGCCGCGTGCCCTTGGCACCGCATCACGTGCCCTCTTGGCACCGCATTGCTTGCTATACAAGCTAGATGTCGCGTGTCCTCTTGACACCACATCGCGTGTCAACATGGCACCGCCTCACGTGCCTTATAGCACTCGAACGTCGCGTGCCCTCTTGACACCATGTCGCGTGCCCCTACGCGGAGCACCGCACTACGTGCCTTATGGCACTAGGACGTCGCGTGCCCTCTTTGCACCACGTCGCGTGCTCCTATACAGAGCACCGCATTCCAAGCCCTTCATGTGTCTAGCCACCATACTAGATCGCAGCTTAGTTCGGGTCCCCGTCGCATCATGCATCAGGGACTCATGCACGCATCGCAGGGCCACGTGTGTGATAGCCCGGATTTCAGCACCCCGAAACTCGTGCCATCAGCACGATCATCTTGACCGTGCCCTTTAGCTAAGCACGGAACACTGGTATATCAAGCATCAAAAAGTATAATAACCGAAATTTTGGAATTTAAATCTATATTAATTAACTCCCCAAAAGACAGTTCTACTCTCATACCTCTGCATGAATGGAGAACCGATCAGAACCATCGATGATAGCAATCATCACGGATGGTTCGTCTCAAAAGAGAAATCCCAACTCCTCATATACATGATTTTAAACAAAATAAAGGCTTGACATACCAAGCCGTACAAAAACCTCTCCAAGAATCTCTCAAAGTGGCACAACGGAGTCCTTTAGAAGAAGTCCTCTGGAGGTGGCTCCAACTGCCACCTACATGAAGGTCCAGGCTCATGGGATCGCGTCTCCTGAGCCTCGGCGGTGCTAGTAGTGGACTGCGGCGTATAGTCTATAGGGTGAGCTACATCCTAGCTCAATAGGAACAAACACAGCTTGAACATATAAATTATGACTCACATATATTCCATGATATGCCATGCATGATGTGTCTATGCGATTATTGATGAAACAAAGCTTAAAAGCATTTCGTTTTCGTTGATTACATATGTTTTCATTTACTCATGAATGATCTTTGAAAAGGCCTAAAGCAAAACTTAAACTTTCAACTTAAGTAATCCCGAGCAATATAGCATCGAGCCCGATGAGATACCCATCATCGCCATCTATATAGACAGCTTTTAATCGTATTCCCCGAATACAAATAGTACCCAAGCCCCTTTCCCCTGGGGATTGGTGGCGGGGTTTCACTTGTCTCAATCAACACCCCTGGGGTGTGCTTACTATGTACGGATAAGCCTCCGCACTGGTCTACGGTTTCGCCGCCGTATCGGTCACGGATATCTGGATATCCCGCCACGTCGGTGGGGTACCCTATCAAACCTCAAATAACAAAAATATCGGTGCCTTACATATAGTTATTCACCGTGTAAATGTGCTATCTTATATCAGTTAGGCCCTATCAAACATGATTCAATCCTTGGATACATCCCTGGGATGTATCCATTTACTTGCATCACACCTGATGCTCTTATCTCTTTACTTCTTCATCCCCTGGGGGATGGCTCATTATGATTACTCTTATGGATGTCACATACACACACTTTTCACAAATTCTTAAAAAATAAATATTTGAATTGAATTCTATATCACTACATACATGCTCTTGTAAAATAAAGTACATGTTCAAGGTGTTTCCTACCTCAAGTCTTCATTTGATCATTGCATCAAGGTCCCACGTAGCTCCTTGTGCACTAGTCCACACGTACCACCTATGGTACCACATAACAGGTGAAACACATCACAAAGGATGCAATAAAGAAGGTATAAGACCACCCTCCAAGAATCTTAAAGTCAAACCCAAAAGTCAACACAATTTATCTCAGTCGATTAATCGAATTCCAAAATCGATTAATCGAGGGTCAATATCGAAAATTCTCTGTTTCGCAAAGTCGATTCTCAATTCGAGTAGTCGAGTTTTCATTCGATTAATCGAATCCTAATTCGATTAATCGAAATTCTCATTTTCGCAAAGTCGATTCTCAATTCGAGTAGTCGAGTTTTCATTCGATTAATCGAATCCTAATTCGATTAATCGAAATTCTCAGTTTCGCAAAGTCGATTCTCGATTCGAGTAGTCGAGTTCCAAAAATCGATTAATCGAAATCCCATTTCGATTAGTCGATTTTCCACAAGTCATTTCCTCCAGCCCCTGGGGTCCACTGGAGGTTCCCAGTCGATTAATCGATACTCAAATCGATTAATCGAAAATCCAAGGTCGATTAATCGAACTCCAATTCGATTAATCGAAATCGGGTCTTCTGACTTTTCAACTTCCTGGCCAATTTCGATTAATCGAAACCCAATTTCGATTAATCGAAATTGTCAGATTCAAATTTCTTTCGAAATGTTCTTCCCAATCTTCTTCCATACTTTTTCCTCTATTTTTCTAAGCCATTATCCTATGATTTAACCCACATTCAACCACAACTTAACCCCTATAATCTATGCATTTTATTCACAAAATTTTTACCTTGAATAGATCTCAAGTTGATTTCAATCCAGTGGTTGGAAGGCTAGGGTTTCCAGCTTTGGCTCTAACAGATCCAAATCGGGTTGAATCCGGCTTTTATTGCTCGAATCCCCCCCTCCAATCAGTTGCAATAACTCCTCTCTTACTTCTCTCTCTCTCTCTCTTCTTTACTCTCCTTCAACAACCAAACTCTTGATTTTAGGGCAATTAAACCCTTTTATCCTCTTCCTCACTTGTGTGTTGAGCACATACACCGCGGTAGGTGTATGCGACTACACCTTCACAACACACACCACATAGGCATTCTATTTATCACATCTCATCCGTTCATTACACCACATACTAACTGTTGGACTTCTATTTGGTCAAACCTATGATCGATCGGGCACGGATCCCGAGGTCATAGTTTAGTGTGATTTTTCAGGCTATTACATCCTCCCCACCTTGGGAATTTTCGTCCTCAAAAATAATCCAAGGTTTGTCTGTCTGGGTCACTCCCCCCCCACACTCTCAGGTGAGGTGGTCCAGTTGACTCAGACGTATTTAGGTATGTACAACACAAGCATAGAAGTAATTTTTACGGAATTGAAACCATGTACTCAAAAAAAATATTTTGATTTCTATTAATATCAGAAAATTTTTACAAAGCGCCACATGAGTTGGCGTACAAAACATACATCGATACAATCATGACTAATAATATAAAAAAAAATAACACTCATGCAATCCCTCCAGTGTGTCCGGTGCAGTGCTGAGTGGTGTGTCTGCCTGGGTGTGGTGGTGGTGGTGAGTGTGCTGGCTGGGTGGTCGGCTGTGGCTGCGGCGTCTCGGTCGGCGGAGTGGATGTGGATGTGGAAGGAGCCGCGTCTGCAGTGGTGGGATGGAAGACGGGTCCTCTGTGGAAGGCGGTGCGTCCAGCGGTCCACTCCTCCTCCTGGGCGAGGTAGCGGCGGTAGTCGGTCGGGTAGATGTGGCGGAGTGTGTGGAACATCAAGAAGTCCATCCTCCGGTTCATCCGCTCGTTGTTGGCCTCCATACGAGCCAACACGTCCTCGATGGTAGGACCGGATGGAGCGGCGCGCCGGCGGTAGGATGAGGTGGGTGTCGCGGGAGTGGCGGTGGCGCTTGTGAGGCTACGGTGTGGGAGGGAACCCTCTCCACGGATGGCTCTGCGGGAATAGGGTGTGCCCCACCCACGGGTGGATCCTGCTGAGGTGGTGGGGGTGGTGGCGGTGCTACGGCTGCTGCTGCGGCTGAGGCGGGAGCGGGATCCGGAGCTGGTAGGGTCCGCTTTAGAAGGCTGTAGCTACGGGTCCATGAAGACTTCGTAAACGTCTTCACGCGATCCGTAGCCCTCACCTCGTGAGGCGAGATGCCGTAGGAGGGCTCGTCGGAGTAGCACTCCAACATGCTCGAGATGAGCCGAGCATACGGCATCTTCTCCTTGGGCCGCATGTTGCCCTTCATCAACTTTCCTTTGATGTACTTCATCCCCTCGAGGATGACCAAAGTAGCATCAAACCATCGCCCACAGAAGGCCGCATAAAGTGCATGTTGCACTTTGTCCACGCGCTCGGTGTCGTGGCGCATCGGGTAAAGGTTGCACTTTATCACCGAGTCGAGCATCCACATGTAGTGTGGAAGGTCAACCCTCTTAATGGAGGAGCCCGACCCTTTCTTTCCGTTAGTCATGCGGGTCATGACCTCTTCAAAGCGGGGGTCTTCCTCAAAGGGCGGAAAGAGGGTAGTTTCGGGGGTGAAATCGAGGTAGCACTCGAGTACCTCGTGGATGTGACGTCGAGTGATCGTATAGAGACGACCCTCGATCTTGGTCAAAATACTATCATCGGTAGGGCCATCGGTTAGCCCTTGGTAGAACAGTCTAACCAATCTAGGGAAGTATAAACCCCGGATTGGTTTGAGAAGGTTGCCGAGGCCGGCGTTATTGAGGTAGTTTCGAGCCCATTGGGTCTCGCCCGGCACATCGGGATCGGTGAATAGGGTAGGGTCGATGACGTACTCGACCTCAAAGGTCTTGGCCGCCCACCATTCGTTTGGTTGTATTACATTAGTGGGTGGTGGGGGCATGGGGGTGGATTCGCGGGAAGACTCGCGCGTAGACGCGCTCGTCGAACCGGAGGTGGTCTCCGATTCCGACGGTGATGGAGTCCTCACCGGCGATGGGGTAGGTGGTGGTGGCGCGGCGTTCTTACGCCTAACCGGCAACTTAGAAGTCGCCTTCTTTGAAGATAACCGGGTTTTGGGCGGCATTTCGGGTGAAATAGGACGAATCTAGGGTTTCTAACTAACTCAAATGGAAAGAAAAGCGGAAATCTAGGGTTTACCTTAGGTTTCGAAGGCGGATTCGGAAGCGAATCATCGGAAGATCCAAACCCTAGACCACTCGGTTGGTTGGAGAAGAAGGAGAAGATGAAACGCGCAAAAATCCCCAAGCAAGAAAAATTTCGAATGGGAAATGAAATCCCCAATTATATATATATAGGCCTCGGGTCGATTAATCGAAATTCTATTTCGATTAATCGAAATTCAAAACTAGGTTAAGCCGCGTAAAATTGATTAATCGATTTCCCAAATCGATCAATCGAAATCGTATCCGTTTAAAAATTTAAGTTTTTTGAGCTCACTGGCGCGAGCCAGTCGATTAATCGAAATCCATTTCGATTAATCGAAATTCAAAATCGATTAATCGAAATTTACTTCGATTAATCGAAATCGTGTAGTAACTTCTATATTTCCAGAATTCATTAAGTATTCGATTAGTCGAAATTCCTTTTTCGATTAATCGAAATTTCAAAATCGATTAATCGAAATTTACTTCGATTAATCCAAATCGTCTATCTGACTTCAATTTCTTCCAAGTCCCATAAGTAAATCGATTAATCGAGATTCCAGTTCGATTAATCGAAATCCAATATCGATTAATCGATTCTCAAAATCGATTAGTCGATCCCAAATCGATTAATCGAGATTCCAACTCGATCAATCGAAATTTGCCTTCTATGTATATTCTAACTCTCCTTTCAATTTCCAAATCCGGTACATGCCGATCGACTAATCGAATAAAATCGATTAATCGAAACTCCAAATCGATTAATCAATTAGAAATTCGATTAATCGGTTTTGCCCAATTCTCAATCTCTTTGTTTCTTTGATTTCTTTTGGTAGTTTATGACATCAAGTGGTTCATCCATAGAGTTGTATATACTTGATCATGTACGTATAATTCTGTTCCTCAAATCAGATTGGATCAAATTTTCCATTGAATTACACGTGTAGTGGAGATGTCACAAACATGTTTGTGGTTTACACTGAATTCTCACGTCGTTGGAAACAAGGCTGGATATTATTCTTTCACATCGGCCTCTCGTTCCCAAGTAGCCTCTTCTTTTGGATGATTATTCCACCGAACAAGCACTAAGGGAATCACTTTAGTGCGCTGATGCTTATTCCTTTCGATCCAAGATTTCCACTGGTTCCTCTATCATGCTCATGTCCTCACACATCTCTATAGGTTGCTTTCCTAATACATGAGACGGATCATTCACGTACTTCCTGAGCATCGAGATGTGGAAAACGTTATGCACTCGATCAAATAGTGGTGATAAACCAATGCGATATGCAACTTCACCTACTCGTCCCAAAATTTCGAATGGTCCAACATAACGTGGACTTAACTTCCCTCTCTTGCCAAATCTCATTACACCTTTCATAGGTGACACTTTCACAAAGACATGCTCGCCCACTTTGTAGTCAACACTAGTCCGCTTCATATCGGCGTAACTTTTCTGTCTACTCTGTGCTGTCTTCAACCTTTCTCTGATAATTCGGACAACGGTGGCGTTGTCTTCAAGTAGTTTTGGTCCTAACACAAATTTTTCACCTGTTTCCTCCCAATTGAGGGGTGACTTGCATCGTCGTCCATACAGAGCTTCATACGGTGCCATGCCAATGCTCGTTTGAAAACTGTTATTATATGCGAACTCGAGCATCGGTAGATACTCATCCCAGTATCCTTGCATATCAAGCATGCATGCCCTGAGCATGTCTTCTATTACTTGGTTCACTCGCTCTGTTTGTCCATCAGTTTGAGGATGGAAAGCTGAACTAAAGTCTAGTCGTGTTCCCATTCCTTCTTGAAATTTCTTCCAAAACTTGGACGTATATAGTGGATCACGATCTGAAACTATGCTGCTTGGAATACCATGTAATCTTACAATCTCCTTCATGTATAAATCTGCCAGTCTTCCTGCTGTATATGTAGTATTGTACGGCAAAAAGTGCGCTGATTTGGTCAATCGGTCTACGACGACCCAAATGGCATTGTGTCTCTTGGCAGTACGGGGTAATCCAACAATGAAATCCATTGAGATCGATTCCCACTTCCATTCTGGTATTGGTAAAGGTTGCAATAGTCCAGCAGGATGTCTATGATCAACCTTCACCTGCTGACAAGTCAAACACCGTGACACGTACTCGGCCACGTCTTGTTTCAGTCCTCTCCACCAGTAGTTCTTTTTCAAATCTTGGTACATTTTGGTGCTACCAGGGTGGATAGCATAATTTGACTTATGAGCCTCATCAAAATCGTTCGTCTTAGGTCGGCATTGTCCGGAATGCATAGACGGCCTTTAAACAATAAGGAACCATCTTCTTTTACTGAGAAGTCCGACCTAATGCCTTCACTCACGTCTTGATGAATCTTTGTTAATGCCGGATCTTTCATTTGTAGATCGTGGATATGCTCAAATATCACTGGCTTTACTGATATGTTAGCCAAAAAGGATCCGGTGTCCTTTGACTCAATGTTCGCATCATAGAGTGCCAGGTCTTCCAATAATTTCCATCGGTGCATACCCAAAATTAAAGAAGCTAACTGAGCTGAACCTTTCCGACTCAATGCATCGGCTACTACATTCGCCTTGCCAGGATGGTATTGTATGGAGCAATCATAATCCTTGAGGAATTCCATCCACCTGCGCTGTCTCATATTGAGCTCTTTCTGTGTAAAGAGGTATCGGAGGCTCTTATGATCGGTGAAAATTTCAAAAGTCTCACCATACAAGTAATGTCTCCAAATCTTCAGCGCAAAAATGACTGCTGCTAGTTCCAAGTCATGAGTCGGGTAATTTTTCTCGTGTTCTTTCAACTGTCTTGATCCGTAAGCTATCACTTTCTTGTGTTGGTTGAGCACACAACCAAGGCCATTGTATGATGCGTCGCTGTACACGGCGTATCCTCCACTGCCTGAAGGAATCGCTAATACTGGAGCCGAAGTGAGTCTCGTTTTGAGTTCTTGAAAGCTCTCCTCTCGTATAGAGAGATGACGCTCTACTATTGAGTTGTCTCTTCATACAACTCTTCCAACAACAATTGTTGCAAAAGGATTACACTTCACCAGTGAGAAAAGACTCTTCAAAGCTTTAACATGGTGGTTGTGGGTAAATACAAAGATCAGAGCGGTTGTTTTTTTATAATAAGGGGTAATAGGTGTATATCCCTCCTGGTGTATTTTAAATGTAACCCTTGCAAGTGCACAAGATCTATTGCAGTATGGCAAGAACAAAGGTGTCGAACCCACAGGGAAATCTTGAATTTTAATTAATTCTTTCAGAGATTTAAAAACGTCCCCAAGGAAGTACCAAAGGGCAGATTCAATTTAACCAAAAATTTATCACTTTTTCTAAATGCAAGAAAAATAAATTAATCTAAACAACTAATTACTGATGAATCTAAGAACAATATTTAAATAAGATCAAGAAATATGCTACCCCAGATTTGTACCCCCCTTTCATTAAAGAATCATTCACACCATCACCATCATTCATTCATAAAAATGATTTGAAATAAAGTATGATCATCAATCCGGCATACCCTATCTAAAAACAATGACTCAGCCTATCATTGCGGTATGAGTCATGTAAGAAGCATAGCGTATCTCGTGATGTGTAGATCAAAATAATAAAAATATTAGACTATGGTATTAATCATAAATATGGGTACTTATCTGGGGATCGCATCTTTCCCGATCTCACGATTTAGCCATCTTTGGTGTATGATTTCCTTGTTCATTCAAAGTCATTCCTCTTTTTATTTCTTCCAAAAATCTTTGGTTACAATGTCTTTTCCTAAATACAATCTATGCTTTCATGAACATAAAGGAAAAACAATGCAAATCCTAGGTACAATCTACCCAGATGGAACCCTAGAAGAAGGAGAAAAGAAGAACTTTTAAAAAGATGCCCAGAGGAGTCTAAAATAAAAAATAATAATGAATAAATAATCCTCTCAAAAAAACTCTCTCTAAAAAATCTCTAATTATTTCCTAAAAAAAAATCGTTTAATTCCTATCTCTAATTCTTGCTCTAATTTCTATCTCTAATTTTTTTTTTTTTCGAAGTGTTTGATCCGCTTTAAATAGAGCCGAAGTTTCCCAGCCACAAAGGTGTTTCAAATCGAAAATTTAGGGTCGATTAATTGACCCAATAGGGTCGATGCATCGACCTCCCAGATTTTCGTGAATTCCCGCCGAACTTTACATCAGACACTGCTTCAGTATTTTAGCCATAACTTTCTGTCCCGAACTTGGATTGAGGCGATTATTATGCCGTTAGAAAGCTGATAGAAAGATATACAACTTTTGTGTTTTAACAATTTCATAATTCGGCCGTCTTGAATGTCCAAATTGAGCTACAAGTTGTACTAAGTTCTCGATGACCCAAAGTTGCAGTGTTTTGACATTATTTTCAGAATTCTTGGGTTGTTTTCTGCACTTGGCTTAAATTTACCTGAAATACTTCAAATCTAATAATTCTTATCAGATAGCCTTCATCAGATAACTAAATATAGGTATCTAGGGGTGAAATATCATCATATTTCACTACTCATCACCTCCCATATGTATACTATCCTATACTCAGAATCTAGGTAAATGAGAGTAAAAACCCCAACCTACTCCACGTCACTTCCACTCAGAAAAATCCAGAAAGTATTTGGGTCGACACTAATGCCTTGTTTGGTAACCTGGTTTCTGGCTATTTTTTGCTGGAAATATAGAATTTCCCAAAAAATCTTTATTTACAAGTGTTTGGCAGTATTGTGGGTCCCACTTTTCCTGAGAAAATAAAAAAAAAACTCGAAAAATATTGCCCTCCCTTTTTCTGCTGAAAATTTATTTAGCCCATTCCTTGGTAAAAACGAGAGGATGAGAGGTCTTCCCCTTCGTCGACGTAGGCGAGATCATCTCCTTCCTTCTCTCTCTGTCCTCTCTTTCTCTCTCTATATCAACTCACTCCCAATCTTCCACCTATAAAAATCCTAAAATTTCACGTCTCCTCACCTTCCAATCGCCTCATTGCAATGTCGAATCAGACGAACTCTTGATCCTGAAGTATCTCTCTCCTACCCGATCGTGTGGGTTTCGCAGCCTTCCGCTTATGATCGACGAGTTCTTGTTTGAGTTTTTTCGCTTTTCTGATTCGTATCATTGTGTTCTTTCGTATTTTGATGATCGGTTGGTGGATATAGATGTTTTGATGGTTGGTGATTCAACCGATGATGCAGATACCATCGGTTGGTGAAGTTTTTAGATGATCTGGCTTTTGATGTAAAATAGTTGATTTCTTTGATTTTTTAGATTTATGATCTAGTTTAGATTTGTTAGATTTTGATCTGGTTTAGTTTTTTTTTAGTTTTTAGATTTTTTAGATTTTGATATGGTTTAGTTTTTTTAGTTTTTAGATTTTTTAGATTTTGATATGGTTTTGTTTTTTTAGTTTTTAGATTTTTTAGATTTTGATATGGTTTTTAGGTTAGTGATCCATGAATCTAATTTTATACACATTGTTTTTGAATTCCCATTTACCTGTTTCTAGAGCAATTTTATTTTTTTGGTTTTTTGAAATTACCTTTGTTCAAAATAGAGCTGTAAGGAGAAGAGGAAGGGTTTGCAATGTCAAGGCAGTAGCAAAAGAGCCTTCTTCCCCTTAGCTAAACCAGTTGCTGCTGGTAGAGGCAAGGAGGTTAGGTTCATTCTGTTAGACCCAGAATTTTAAAGCTCAAAGATTTTGAATCTTTGCCTAGATTGAAGATTGTAGAATGTAGAAAACCCTAGATTGAAGTGAGAGAGAAGAGTCCTTATCTGCTTTAAAGATTGAAGATTTTGAGGTAGGATGAAGAAAGGTAGGCGTGGAGAAATGGGTTTATGTGATGAGATAATGATAGAGATTATGAAGCGTTTACCTACCAAATCTCTGTTTAGATTCCAATGTGTCTCCCAACAATGGAATTTTTTGATTTCTTATGTTTTTAGTGAGAGAAAACCAGTGGAATCAAGGATCCAGTTTGGCATATATATCCAACCTAGAGATAGAGATAGAGATAGGGATAGAGATGCTCGACCCGATTTTACATATCCTAGATTTATAGAATCTGTTGATGAAGTTGCTCTTCGTATAACTTTCTCCCCATTCATCAGACTGTTAGATATTAGTAATGGATTGATGCTCTTATCTCCCCAAAACCAGATTGATTCTTATTTTGTATGTAACCCTCTTTTGAATAAATGGATGGATCTCCCACCTCCTCTTAACAAACCCCCACCACCTCCTAACTTCTTTTCCTTAGTCTTTGAACCCCCTCACTTTCAAGTCATTATCTTTCTCAATCCCACCACTCACCCCTCCCCTAATCCCACCCATCTACAACTCCAAATCTATTCATCTCACACTTCCCAATGGGCCCAATCTACTCTCTATATTGATTCTCCCACCGCCGAGAAAAAATACGTTCGCCGTCGGTAATAGTATCCAAGAGGGAAACCATTGGATAAGAGGGAAACGGTAGCACATCAAATTTTTCGGCTTATTAGCCAAACGGTTGGCAAAAAAAAATTTACACACCCATGATTTTATTTAAAAAAAAACTTCCCATGACTTTTTTTCTTCACCAACCCATGGGAAGTAAAAAAAAAAAAAACTTCTCATGAGTTTTGTCAAACAAGGCATAACTACCAAACTCAGGAATTGCGCAGAAAACCTCGGATTCTGCCAACTTTTCGAGTTTAAGCTTACATTCCGAGCTAAAACAAAGGAACTCTCTAACGAGCCCTTAGACATTTGAAAAACAAAACGTTGCATAAAATGCCAGATGTTAGTTTTAGGGACGGAAGAGTATTAGTGACACTTGCCAAGCAGTCACTAAAAGTTTCAGTGACGCTTGTTTTTTTTTTTACAGCCGCCCGTTTAAATTCAACATTTTTTTTTATAATGAGGTAATGATTTTAGTTCATCCCACGGTTGAAACCTGCAGGAAGGATGCCAAAATAAATTTAGATCAGTAATGAGGGAATATTTTTGTTAGTTGACATCGATGCTCGAAGATTTGAGCCTCAGGACCCTACTACCACCATAGGATCATCTCTCTTATAAATATGTGTAGTCACTTTACATTTTACAAAGTCCATCTGCTCAAATTTACGAGGAATGATAGAATATAGTGACCAGTGAGGCCTTATTTGGTGGAACGATTTCTGCAAAAACAAATCCCATAAAATCATAAAATTTTACGAAAATCCAAACTTTTAGTTGTGTGGCAATTATGTGAGACCCACAAATCAGAATATTTTTAAAGAAAAACTAGGATAAAAGATTCAGTCAAAATTTGGCTAAAAATTATTTCCGCCCACGACATGAGTTATTTTCATTAAAAAGGAATTTTATTTATTACCCTTACAATCTAAAATACATTCTTCGCAACTCGAATATTTCATGCTAAAATCGTTTGACCGTTTTGTATCAACCGATCGAAGTTTTTTTCACCATAATTTTTTATATAATAGATCTTGAGACCATGAGCTTATCATTAACTGCTCAATTTTTTCTTTGATGTGGCACACATATCAATACCTCTCTGTTCACGCCCATGTGTTCTCTAAGAGCATCTACGTCCAGGACCCCTAAAAAAATGTTGTTTTCTTCAGATCAGATGATGGAGATTTTTTTAACAAAGATCTTCCACAAAATAGATCTTGGGTGCATGGCGGATCAATCTGACGGTCAGTTTTTTATTTCCTGTATCACCGATACTCAAAAAATGACTCTTCAATCATATAGCATACATCATGCTCAAATGTGACTTTAGGGCCATTTTTTGGGGACTGAGGACACATTGAATCACAAACTGACAGTTTGATAGGTGCTACATGATCTTAAGATCCATTCTATGGACGCTCGGGGTGAAAAATCATCAACCTCATCTGATCCAAAGCAATCAACAGTCTTCAAGGGATTTGGAACGGGCGCTTTCAGAGAACGCATGGACGCGAACAGAGGTACCCATAAACAGCGACGCCAATAAATGTAACCCAACCATCTAAGCCACTTAATTTGAAGGCCATGATCTAAAGATCATAAGTAAAAGATTGACACCAAGCATAATCTTCTAAATCTTATGACTCAATGCACTCCAAAGCCATTATCTGATTCAACATATGATTTTATCGAATCATATGATAGAGATTGATTTTTGCACCACTCTTTTGCGTCGTAGATCTGTAGAGCATGACCTTTCTATCAGATGGTTTAGATGCAACCTCACCTTATAATCGTACTATTTATTCACACTGTAAAATCATAACCTCGCCCCATTTCCTCCGACCAACATGCATTGACTACTTTGAATATGACAAAGGAGATTGTTTTTTATCCCAATCTTCCACATGATGCATCTTGAGATCAAAGGTATATCATTAGAGGATTTTTTTATTTCATGTGACACTCATTCTAAAAAATGACCCTTGATTTGTATTTGAGCTTAATGTACGTCTTACGAGTTTAGAGATTGAGATGTGTACCATGCGGAATAAAAAATTAACTATCTGAGTGTATGCCCATGATCTCAAGACCCATCTTCTAAAAAGTTGGGATAAAAAAAAAATTCATGTTCTAATTCAAAGCGATTAATGCAATTTGGCCCGACGAGATGGGGTGAGGTTACAGGTTCACACGGTGTGAAAAATGGTGCCTTAGGAAAATAATTTTACACAATACAGCCAAACAACTAAAAAAAATAAAATCAAACCATTGTAAATTTTCAAAAATAAAACTTTCCATTAGTTCTTTTATTTACAAGCCCATGTAAAGGAAAAAAAAGAAGAAGGGATAATTAGAGAAACATGCCTCGAAAATAAGCTTTTTAGCAAAAAAGATTCAACTTCAAATGTTTTAGAAAAATCGTGCTTTCACGGATTTTGGAACTTTAGAAAATCGTGAAAGCACATTTTTTCTAAAACAGTTGTAAAAAAAATATTTCTTTCATGATTTTCTGAACTTTCAAAATCCATGAAGCATCGTTTTTCTAAAACGTTTGAAGTCGGGTCTTTTTTGCTAAAAAGTTTGTTTTTGAGGCATTGTTTTCTAAAGTGCCCAAAAAAAAACCATTTCCATGAGTTTTGTCAAACAAAGCCTGAGTGTAACTGTAACAACCCAGATTTTTAAACTTTATTTTAACGGTATTAGATGATGTATCACACTATACACTGTGCTAACGCTCTACATCGGAATCGGAACCCACCCTTTAAAATAGAAAAATTTTAATTTTTTCTATATCAAAATTAGACTCATTGCGAAGTGCTCATCGATATGATTCTAACGATATATAATTTGACGACTTCTGACAAGAATATAAAAAGTTATGCCCATTTTAAGTGGTCAAGCAAGTCAAAGGGTATAACTGTAATTTCAGGAGAGAAACTCCAATTGCTTCGGTGCCTCCTTTTCTCAAGCTATCCAACTTACGTATCAATTCTTATTTCGTGTAAAAACTCATCTTTTATTAAATTTTCTACGAAAAGTGTTAATTAGAGTTCACCTAAAATTTTATACCATTATAAATAAAACTTTAAAAACTCTTTACTCTTTATAATAAAAATTCATTCTCTCTGAAGGCTTAGACGAACCGACGCTTTCGGCATCGACCTTTTCAACCCGAATTATCGTTGATCTTTCGTTCATGCTTCAAGAGGTGGGAACCCATCAATCCATCTTGTTCTTCTCAGACCCCGTTGCGTAGGATGCGTTCGATCGTGTATCGACGGATTTAAAAATCTTATTTAAACCCAAATAACTCATAAATTAATAGACCTATATGTTTAATATTATGCTTTTCATTGAAAGTTGTATATTTGTAAGTTGGATTTATATGTTGTTTCTCTTTTCTTTTTCAAGAACCCTTTTATTTGGGCTATTAATATTTTACATTCTATTAGGTTTGTATATTTAATATGTCTACTTCCTTTTAAATCTATATACTAATTAAGCATGAATATCTTTAAGTATGATAAATCTGCATGTTTAGTATTTTATTTTTCTATTAAAATTGCATGAATTGTAAGTCGGGTTTATTTGTTATTTCTCTTTTCTTTTCAAGAATCCCTTTGTTTGGGCTATTATTATTTTTCCTTCTGTTAGGCCTGCATATTTAATATGTTTACTTTCTCTTTTATATCTGTAAAATTAATTAAACCCTAATATTTATAAATTTGATTAATTGACTTAATTGACATAATATCATATTGATATTGTTTATTTCCAAATCTATATAGTTAAAAATTTACCTTCCTACTAAAACTATAATGATATATTATTGTTATAAACCTATATTATTATTTATTAAGTCTTAATTAAATTATGCTCTTATTTTATTTAAAAGAATAATAGATTGCACAATTTTAAAGTTTCGGGTCCGAACTTGCGGCTATGAACCCGAATTCGTGGCTACGAACCTGAGCTCGCGACCATTGATGTATTGGTCTCGATATTTTGATCATAACTTTTTACTCCGATCTCGGATTAATGTGATTCTTACGATACTGAAAAGAAGACAGCGAGCTTTACACCTTTATGTAAAATAGTTATTTTACGAATCTAACGTTTTAGAGGTCAAAATAGAGCAACAAGTCGGGTTTCAATTTTGAATGACTCAGGGTTATTCGAATTTAGTATTATTTTCTAATTCTCATGACCAAAGTTCCTGTGTAAATTATATCGTAAGGACTTTCGATCGATGGTCATAATAAATCATAACTTAATAATTATAAATATAATTTAATTTAATTATCTAATTATTATATATATATATATCAATTTATCGCTTTAACGCGACCTTTTCGATAACACGAAGTGTTAAGAATTCGATACCTCGTGAACATTGAACCCCGACCTTCCCGTTATCGAGAATACACTTATAATTATCCTATTCTATGTTATATTGAAATATATGTAAACAAATGTATAGATATAAATATAAGATAATCTAATATAAATCTTTTTGTACATCTGACCTTCTGTGCTTTCATCTTAAATTACATTATATGAGTTATGAGTAGGTTAGGACATATATACGAGAGTATATGAGATCATGCATATGCTTGGGCATGGTGACTCACTGAGATGGTATCGAAGCGAGAAATACACTGTATTCACATGCCTTACTACTCATGGTGGAATGGGACCCATGACAAGTTGGGTGAGTGCGAATTCAGTGTAACCTCGTATACGGTGGCATATACGGTGACCCGATCACCCCGAGTTTAAATATGATAGTATAAATTATGAGTTAAGTTATAAGATTCGATCATATGCATTAGCTGTGGTGGGGTTTCTTTTACGTTCACGTGAAACTCGAAATATTGACATCAATGTACGGATGAAACACCTCTATGGTAGTATATACTACCACACGATAATAAGATATCGCTGTGTAGGCCAGCAAAAGATAAAAAACTTAAGTCTCTGTACGTGCCGTTCCTTGCGTAGCCATCGTAAGGGCAACGTCTTTCAACGAAGATGAATCTCTGGAGAGATTATAAGTATGAGTATGTTATGAGTGACTTTATCCATTATGTCTCCCCATTGGCTGGATGGTGGAGTATGAGTATGACACGAGGGTGTTATGATATGGTGGTATGATACTATATTGACCCTCCCATGGTAGCTCGGCGGACTCAGCATGTGTCGCGTTTAGGATTTTACGAGTATATTGAATTACGCTCATGATGTCTTAAGATATGATATGATATGTTATGAGATATGGTAAGGTACGTTAGGATATGTGTGTCTAGATCATGGTCTTGCATTTATGATATGATATGAGTTTCAAGATATGCATATGATTTTATCTTTCTTTTGCTATCTGCTTTGAGATATTATGTTTATCACTCATTTAATGCACCCACAATGCACCTGAGTAGTATGAGGTGGATTGGTAGTGTATCCACTGAGTTTACGTGACTGAGTAAACTCATCCTACGTTAATCTAATAGCTGCAGGTGACATGGCTGGTGGAGTAGACGCCGGCTATCCAGATTCCGCTGACGCTGATCTCATTGATCCCGCGGGTGTTGAATACCAGGAGCCTTGAGAGGGCGACAGGGCTGAGTACCAGGAGGGCTACGGTACTGATTTCGATCCGAGTATCGGATATTGATCATTATATAGATTTGGTTATTATTATTATCATTGATTTTATGATTTCATTTTATCGGATTTTTCTCCGACTGGATTTACATTTTATTGGTGGATTATGGTTTTATCACACTTATTCAGTATTTATGATTGCATTTTTATTTCCACCTTTATGTGGTGGATTTCATGGTTTTCGTGGAACCTGTTTTGCGCAATAATTCTGATTAGGTGTATGTCCGCTTAGCATATCCGGGATATGTGCGAGTCATAACTCAAAATTCTAGGCCCTTGGGATGAAGTAGAATTTCGGATCGTGATAGTAACTTAGTATGATGCATCACTCTCCAATCAAGATGTCGAGATTCAATCATCATGTGTTTGTAGGGATGCAAGTTCGGTGTACCGAACCAAACCGATACCGATTTTTTGGTTTTCGATTTTGTTCAGTTTGAATCGAAACCGAATCAAACCCAAAATATTTCAGTTTTTTCAGTTTAGTTTGGTTACAATAATTTTACTATTTAAAAAAAAAAAACTTTTACTCTATGTTCTCGCTTTCTATTGATTTTTCTTCCGTTTTTTCTGCTTTCTCATCATACTCCCTCGATTTTTGGTTTTTGCCACCGTAAAACATAACCGAACTGAAACGGTAGTGGTTCGGTTCGATTTTTTTTCAGTTTTCCATCCAATTTTGGGATTCGGTTAAAAGCTTGCATCGTATGTGTTTGTTTAGGTGGCCGACAACCCGCTTGCACAAATGCCAACCACTATGTGACGGGGCCAATACTCTAGCTTGTAACATGGTACGTGTGGCACGACATGTGATGCCAAGAGGGCACGCGACATGGGGCCATGTTGGCCTTGCGACGTGGTCGCGCTGCGAGGACGCGACATGGTCGCATGGGGGTAGGACGCGGAGCGTCACGGTCGCGACACGGACGCGACATAGCCAAGGTGGGCTTGCAATGCATGAGGCGTTGCGGTATGTCAAACCAAGGGGTTTGAGGTTCTCCTGCCATTCTGGCTGAATGACTGTTTTACCCTTATATAGGGGAAGGGAGCTTGAGAGCTATTCCCTCGCACACTGGGCCTTGCGTTGCCAGAGGGGGCGCAAGTGTCTCCTAGGCCTGAAAGGGTGGGCCTAGGACGTCGACGCAGCGATGCCGTGCGAAACCCGGGTGAGGTTGATGTATGGCTCCGGACTATGCGTCGCGGTGCATACGGCTGGGCGACCTCGCGTGAGAACACCAAGGCGCTGCGTGGGACTCAGTTGAGCACGAAAACATGTGGGCTAAAGATGAACATGTGCTAGTAATTCGGAACGCACACGAAGGCAAGCTGCGTGGGACTCAGTTGGGCACGCGAGCGCGAGGCACAAGGCTGTGGGCTTGGTTCGGCAGGCGAGCGAGGTACTAGTGCAGTGCACAGGGTGAAGCTTGAGCAGGCCAAGTTAGCGCAGCGGTGCAGATTGGCGTGTCGTAAGGGGCACGATGAGCCGAATGGTAGGCCGTGAAACAGAGGCAACCATGTTGGGAGGAGTTCCCGTCCTCTAGGCGGGTGGTATCAGAGCTGATGTACAGATGGGTTGGCTTCGTTGTACGCGGTAGAGAAAGAACCGCGCGGGTTGAAAGTGCGTCGAAGGACGCTCTCGCGACAGTTGGTATCAGAAGTAGGCTGACCTAGCGAAGCGTGCGTTAGGTGCCGCACGGGACTGAGGTTGCGGAAGTGCGACCCCGTGACAACTCGCTAAAAGGTATCATTAAGAAGGTGATGATCCTACCCTTGATCTCGATCCGATTAAGATTTTTGCCATCAATCTGACGATGATAATTGGAGACTCGAATTTTAGTGAAGGGCACAATAGATCATTTCATCTTCTTTGGTTTAATTTATGAGATAGGGCAGTAGTAATAGTAGGGATGGTGATTCTTTTTGAAAAAAAAAACAAAAAATAGTAGGGCTGATGATAGAACATTAATCAAATGTTGACCTTCACATATCTCCACAGATTTGAGAGACTGAGACATGGATCAAAATTTTCAGAAATTTCGGCCGATAATTGGAGTTATCAGTCGAAACGTTTCAGCTTCAGGTTTCAATTCCCACCGAAACAAAATTTTGAACCGAAATTTCAGCTCAAAAATGTATTGGGGGGGGTTATGACGGAAACTGAAATTTCGGTTTAGGTCAAACTCAAAACCGAAACTGCTATTTTGATGTCAATCTCCCCGCTTTGAAGGGTACCCTTATTTGAAGATGGTCAAGTTTTGATTCCTCCTGGGACACTTTCGAAAAGTGAAATTGATCACGAGCACACATTTAAATATAGTTCTCGGGTCACTTTCTATATGCGTGTCATGTTGAATCAACACCTGGCCGTATAATGATAAGCCCATTATCTCAAAATTTATTGTGTGAGAACATTGGGACGGAAAATGATCTCTATTGTCTAATTTAAAGTAGTCAATGATTTTTCGCACATGTAAACCAATCTAAATTCGTCGGATTTGTGTATTTTAATGTGGACTATAACAAAAGGGATGATAGCTCATGACCGACATTTAAACACAAAAAATGATCTTTAAATGGTTGTAAACTATTATTTTAGAATTTCTTTTATACGGTCATTCGGTCGAAACAATCTCGAGAACCGAAGAGCAGACACGCATACACATGTGACAGTTGCGGAGCACCGTAAAGGAGTGTCAACTCAGTGGTGAGGGTTAACTAATAAAACCCAACCAAGGATCAAAATTCCGGATTTCATTTCGGTTTCGGTGGGGCCGAAACTGAAGTCCGAAATTTCGAACAAAATTTTGATTTACATATAAAATGCCCGAAATTTTGAATTATTATTTCGGTTTTGGTGGGACCGAAACCGAAATTTCATTCATTTGGCCTAAATTTTGCGTACCAAATATTATTTTAGACTTTTGATCTTATATGAGTGTGGTATTTTATTATGCCATCACACACATTTGTGAATAATCTAAATTGTCCAAGTAGCAATTTATTAATGAAACAAGTCTCAACCAAAAAATGGGGAAGGCTGGCGTGAGTAGGGTTAATCAAGGATCAAAATTTCGGGTTTAATTTTCGTTTTGGAGGGGACCGAAACCAAAATTTTGATCCCCATACAAAATTGACCGAAATTTCGGTCCAAAATTTTGGTTTCGATGAGGACTAAAATTAATAATTTCAGCCTAAATTTCGATAATTTCTGCTGAAATTTTGATCCTTGGGGTTTAATTTGATTACGTTCTCCCAGTACTCAACCCACTCGACCAAATTTTTTACTAGGTCGGGCACATAAACTTGGCCTGTTGAGTCGGATGGGCCAAGAGACATTGGGCCCAACCTTCTGGTTGGGTTGGGTAGAGCAAGAATTGTGTTGAGTTGGGTCGACCTGACTTGATCCGGTATTTTAAAAAACAGAGCATGGAAAATAAGAGGTTTTTACCATGTCGGGTCAGTTGCACCATCGTGTCAGGTCAGGTCTGATCGGGTATATGCCATTTCCCTATTTGGTATCATTTGCAAGGAACAAGAGCGAGAGAGCCACCACTGCTTTTTATATATTGCTTGAAGAAAGTTTATGAACCCACCAGGGGGTTGTACTCAGTGGCGGAATCAGGAATTTCATCCAGTCAGGACGCAAGATATATTAGATTTAATTTTTAATAAATTATATTATTTATTTATAGCACTCTCGCGCCTATCTAATCTAAATAAGACATCCAGGAGGTCAAAACCCGCGCGAAACAAAAATAGATACTTTAAAGCACGCGAGTAAATGATCCTCTCATGCTATAATTTTGCCTAGAAAATTATGGACATTAAGATTTCACCTCTAAACTTTATGGGATCTCATGTGATGTTATTACAAGCTTCCCCAATCTGTTAATGTGTGTCTGGGGCCCCAAATAACTTTAATTTCACGCCAATTTAGTTATGCGGGCCAAAAATGAGTTTCTACAATTTGATGGGTCAATGACAGAATAACGCCGCCACGATTTGGTGCATTGAATTTGAGCACCTTATTTCAATAGTGAATATGTATTGGATCATGCCTAAATTTTTGAGTGATATCTCATCGATCTTGTCCAAGTTATATGACACCTGATCCTCGAAATAGGTGTCACATTGTGTGAAAGATTGGCCTAAAAATAATCTGTACCGTCTGATCTCAAGATGTCAATGGGTTGCAGTAGGTTTCAGAAGTAAGCTCGAACAAAAATACTCATATAAATATGAGTAGCAAAAATACTCATATAAATATGGGTAGCGTTATTTGTACTCATTAAACTTGTGAAGAACACGCATTTCCATTTTACACTATAAAAATGATTAGTTTAGATCAGGCGATGGAGATTACTTTTCATCCCAATCTTCCACACAATATATCTTGAGATCATGGTGCATTTATTAGACGGTCAGATCGTGATTCCACATGACATGCATCCCCAAAAGTGATCATGATTATTGGCATACCTATCAAACGATCACTTTTGGGTATGTTTGCCACGTGGAATCACATATGACCGTCTGATAGGTGCGTCATGAACTTAAGAATTATTGTGTGAAAGATTGAGACGAAAAAAATCTCCATCATCTGATTCAAGATAGTCATCGAATTTTTATGGTGGAATTGTGTGCATTCTTCCCAAATTTAGTTTAACGAGTGTAAATAACGCCACCCTATTTTTTTGTTAAATTTAGCCCAACCTGTCAAAACTAATTTGAGATCTCGAATTAGCTACAAATAATATTACTGTCCTCCACCCCCCCTTTTTCCTTTTGATAACTAGCTTAAGGGATAAGGGCTCCTGATGGACGTTTAAACACCAAATGGTATTTAAAGGATGTAGCAATGATAATTTTTTTTATTTAACACCATTAAAGTGTGAGTTCATAACGATGTACTAATGTTAAATTAATTTTTTTTATTTCACACCATTAAAGTGTGGTTTCCTAATATGCCATTGACATCAATTTATGATCAATCTAAATGGTCTAATTACGAGGTAATTCATCGGTGGAAAATGTTTTAGCCAAAGAAGTATGTCCATAAGTGGATGTGAACCATCTTATTGGCAAATTTGAATACTAGTCATTAAAACTAAACACAATGGTTGATATTAGAGTGTACAAAACAGATGGTTAAAACCTCTCAAAAAATTTGATTTTTGGGCCCATGTCTTTTAACTTATGATCTATCATTTTGACGGTGCAGATGACCCACACCTTGAATCCATCAATGGAGAGTCGTGCCCTTAGCTTAATGATCTCACTCAAAATATTTCAAGCAAAGTGAGCATTTACAGACGAGCTTGTACATAAATAAATGCGCATTTTTCATGACTTGATCGTGTGGACAAAACCGACATCTGAAGAAAAGGCATTTAAAATAAAAACAAATAAAAATGATGTCAGAAGGCTTTTAAAAACAATGGTACAACCAGTGGTAGGGAGAGAGGCGTCAGGAGACTTTTGAAAAAGTGAACAAATCTTGTTTTTTTTTTTTTTTGGTTTTGAGTGTGGGGGCTCGCCTGCACTCGCCTACACATGGGTCCGCCACTGGTTGTACCATTGTTTGGCACTTGGGTTTGCTCCCAAGGTCTCTGGCAGGTCGTGTTTCGTATTAATTTTTTTTATAATAAAAGTTCCTTTAAATTAGACGGCTTAGATGATGTTTTCACTTAAAGATCGTCAAATATCAAGAGTTGTGAAAAGCTTAGAATCAGAGCATTTTATCCACAAAGAAAAAGAAAAATATGCAATTTCTTACCAATTTTCGACTTTTTATGTTGTTTGAGAATTTTCTTAGAAGATCGTATTTCTGAGCTTTTTGAGTTAGGACACAATGCTTTTCCGAGTAAAACACTGCGAAGCGTTCGGGTTTTGAGCTCAGAAAACTAAAGCCAAAGTACATTTCTTAAATCAGGAAGGAGAAGGAAAAAGAATCTTTTATTTTTTTCTTCAGAAAGCTGAGAAAAAATCAGAAATGTGAATAACTCAAGAACATATCCCAAAAAATCAGGGAATCTGAGCATGCGAGAATCAGTGGGCGTCGGGGCTGAAGGATTCTGAGCTTTTCTCAACGGGCCTCAAGAGTCCTACTTCAACTGTGTTTGGCATTGCTCTTTTGAAGAGTAGAAAAGAGGAGGTGCTGCTTTTTGTCATTGCAAATGAATTTGGGTAGAGTGAGTAGGATTGGAGGTGCCAATTTGGCATAAGAATCCACGTCCTCAGAGGCTGAGTTGTATGAAATGCTAAACGATGGCATCTCTTCGTTTTCGGCTTTCAAATTCAAACCCCTCACACGTAAATCAGGACACAGCTCTGAATACAAACTCTGCGATCTTCTCTCAAATTCCTTCACGCGTATCTCTGAATTATCCAATCAAAACCAACGAAACGCAAACGGGACTAATTGAGAATCTACACTTAGTTTCTCTCTCTAAACAAGCAAAGCTAGAAGAAGCCCATGAATTCCTCAACGCCATGGATTTGGCCGGCGTTTCAGTTAATACCCATTCATATGAATGCCTTTTGGAAGCATGTGGTCGATCGAAATCTTTGTTCTATGGCAGAATTATCAATGATCGAATGCGAAAAACGGTTAAGAATCCATCTGGGTTTCTGCGAAATCGCCTTCTTCGAATGTATATTGATTGTTGTAGTTTCTTCGATGCCCATCAAGTGTTTGATGAAATGCCCAGAAAGAATTTGGTTACTTGGAGTACAATGATATCTGCTTATGCTCGAAATGGGCGGTTGGACGAAGCCTTTGGGTTGTTTTCCGAAATGCATATGGAGGGAGTTAACCCGAATGCATCAGTTTATGTTAGTTTGATACGGGCAATAACGATTCGATTGGCTCTAGAGCTAGGCAAGCAGATACATTCTCATTTGATTAGAAGTGGGTTGATTCCCGATTCTCTGATCGATATGGCACTCTCTTACATGTATGTGCAATGCGGTTGTTTACAGAGTTCCACCCTAGTTTTCGATGGAATAGTGGAGAAGAATGTTGCGACTTGGACCCAATTGATGGTTGGTTATACTCGAATGGAGAAGCAGGAAGAATCTTTATTATTGTTCAAGCGTATGGTAGAGAAGGGAGTTCAATTGGATCAATTCGTGTTTTCAATTGTTCTCAAGGCGTGTTCGGGTTTAGAAAATTTGTTTATTGGGAGGCAAATCCATGGGTGTGTTTGTAAATATGGGATGGATTCAGATGTTTCAGCGGGAACTCCACTTGTGGATTTATATGTGAAATGTGGTAGTCTTGGAGATGCTCATTGCGCCTTTGAGAGAATCATTGACCCAACTGAGGTCTCTTGGAGCTCTATCATCTCCGGATACGCACAAATGGGTAAATTTGAGGAGTCCCTCAAAATGTTTGAAGACCTTAGGAGTAGAGATACAGTTTCAAATCCATTCATATATACTAGTATTTTTCAAGTATGTTCGGCCCTTGCGGACTTAAATTTAGGTAGTCAGTTACATGGTGACGCTATAAAAAGAGGGCTCGTTTCGGATCTTTATGGGGAGAGTGCATTAGTCACCATGTACTCCAGATCAGGGAGCTTAGATTATGCTTGCAGAGCATTTGAATCAATAATTGAACCTGATACTGTTGCTTGGACGGCTATTATAGCCGGGTCCGCCTACCATGGTCTTGCTTTAGAAGCCTTGACACTTTTTAGGAGGATGCAAAGCTGTGGTGTAAAGCCGAATTCTGTAACGTTCATTGCTGTTTTGACTGCCTGTAGCCATTCAGGTTTTGTCTCGGAGGCTAGGCAATATTTGGATTCGATGAACAAGACTTATGGTGTGAAACCCACCGTAGACCACTATGATTGTATGGTTGATATCTATTGTCGTGCGGGTTTCTTGAAAGAGGCATTTGAATTGATGAAAACGATGCCGTTTGAACCTGGCGCCATGACTTGGAGAGTATTATTGGGTGGGTGTAGGACCCACCGTAATCTCGACCTTGGAAAAATTGCAGGAGAAAACCTTCTTCGGATGGAACCCGGTGATGCTGCTGCTTATGTTCTGTTGTTTAACCTTTATGCTTCGGCTGGGAAATGGGAAGAAGCTGCATATGTTAGAACGGTGATGGCGGAGAGAGGTGTAAGAAAAGAGGTTAGTTGCAGTTGGATAACGCTAAAGGATAAAGTACACAGATTTATTGTGGGTGATAGGCATCACCCTCAAACACAAGAGATTTACTCCAAGTTGGAGGAATTGAAAAAACCTGCCATCATTGTTGGAAGTGTCCACTGTTCAGATGACGTATCGTGTGGTTTGGATGGTGAGCGTAAGGAACAGCTTCTTGATCATAGTGAGAAGCTAGCAGTTGCCTTTGGGCTTATATCGAAAGCCCGTAATGCCCCGATATTGGTTTTCCAGAATCTCCGTATTTGTGGTGATTGCCATTCTTTCATGAAAGTAGTATCGAAGATTACGGAACGTGAAGTTGTTGTTCGGGATTCGAGCCGGTTCCACCATTTTAAGGAAGGGGAATGTTCTTGCAACAATTTCTGGTGATCTTGAATTGAATGGGTGTTGATTAGCTAGGAGATAAAATGTAGCTCAATGCCATCTGTTATGCCAAATTCAGATGCTCCTGTAAGCTATTTCACTCTCAGTTTTTGAGTTTCCGAATAATTAGGAGCATTAAAAAATTATATCATCACTGCAACCAGTTTTTCCTTGTATGATGTACATATTCAATATAAGGCGATTTTTTAGTCTGAGATACTTTTAATTATTATTAACTAATTCTAAAGTTGATGGTAGATAAACTTGTTTAACTTGCTTATTTTTTGTAAGTGGAAGTTTGGAACAGACTTGTTTAGTAGCTTACACAAACTTTTTCTTCTTGGGTAAGTTTGCGCCTACAGGTTTACTGAGAGCGCCTACGTCCGAAACCTAGTGAAACCCATTGACTGCTTGAAATCAGACGATGGATATTGTATTTCACCCCAATCTTCCACAAAATGGATCTTGAGACCATGATTTTACCATCAGACCGTCCATTTTTTATTCCATGTCAAACAAATCCCAAAAAGGGTCCTAAAATCATAATTGAGCGTGATGTGCACCTTGTGATTTTAGAGCCATCTTTTTGGGATCTGTGCCATGTGGAAACAAAAATAGACTGCCTGATGGTATGCAAATGGTCCCAAGATCCGTTGTATGGAAGATTGGGGTGAAAAAAATCTCCATAGTCTGATTCGAAGCAGTCAAAAGATTTCATTGGGTTTCGGATGTAGGCACTTTCAGTAAACCTGTAGGCGCGAGGTACCCTTTCTTCTTTTTGTTTTTTTTTTCAGATCTGTGAAGGAAATTTCATTACGAGAAAAAAAACTTACAATAAAACAGCTCAAAATGGAGGTGCTTGGCAGCACAAAGCATGTGCTCAGAAAACAGAACTAAAAACAGACAACAGCAGCTGAGAACGAGCCCACCACTAGAAACAGGGTTAAACCTACTGCCCTAGATGCAAAGAGACGAGCAATCGTTCAGCTCATGAGTAGACCATCCCGCGAAGACCATAGACAGTGCTGCCCAATCCTGCAACTCGGGCTTGACCTCTAGAATAAAGGCTTGAACAGACCACTTTCCTTTAGACGTTCTGGTATTCCTTTCGATCCAGTGACCAGAAGATGGCCAAAGTCGAGAGACTTCATAACAGCTTTCTCTGATCATCGACCAGATGCCTTTATACAGAGGTGCAGCATATGGCCCACATCACTACCCAGCTACCTAAAATGATTCCAAACAATGGCAGCGAGAGGGAAATGAACTGGCACATGCGGCACTGCTTCCCTATTTCAGTTGTCAATTGTTAAAAAGCGAAGCCCAGTCACACACCAGTAGAAGACAGTGATCTTCGTGGGAACTGGGAGACGCTCCATACCAGTCCGAGCTTGACCACTCCTGTCGATAGTACATAGAGAAACTTCACCAAAAAGTTATCTCTAGTATGCTGCCCACACCACAAATCAGGCCTGGCACAAACATTATCTTACCTTCTAATAACAAGATGCTTTCAGTCGATAATAATTGAAGGGCAGGACATTTGAATCATGTAGATCAATGCTTTAAGATTCAGAAAAGGAACGGAAATAAAAAGTTGCTCTGTCAGCATATTTTCTGAAATTGGCTGGTTCTAGGTTTTAATCAAATCGTCTCATGATTGTTTCTGTTGGCTCTGCTAATTTGGTTGGATTTGCCAGTTCTTTTTTTGACCAGTAAGTTATAATTTGGTTGGATTTGCCAGCTCTTAAAATGGGGAAATCTTGTTAATCTGTATGATCCTATTAGTAATCGTTCCATCCTTGAGCTTATTTCTCTTTAGAAGGGTTGGTTATATGTAGAGTATATTAAATGTACAAAAATGTCTATAACAGAGTTTCTCATATTTGTATAAAGAGAAATGTTTTGATGTGATGTTAACGATTCAATTTTTCATAGCCCCAGAAGGTTTCAGTTTATGCTCCTACTTATGATCTGGATAATACCAAGAGAGATGTACATTCTAATGAGACTATTGCAAAATATTTATTCATGGGTGGAACAAGCTCTTCAATTGGTTCATGGAATATGGTCTAATTATTCTCTTCTATTTTGGCTTATGGTTTCTCATGAATCATAGCCCAAAGTCAACCGTTTGGTCTTGTATCTTCTTGAATCATTTCCTACTCGATTATTTTTTCTTCATATACATTCTTATCCTTGAAGGTTACAGTTGTATTCTTCATCAATAGGCGGGTCTATTAATTTGCATATTTTGATCGGTAAGATTAAATTTTCATTAAACGAAAGGAAAATACAATCACTAATCAAGGACGAGAGAGGAACTTGTCAAAAGGGAAAAAAAGAACAAAAAAGGACAAAAACAAAGGCGAAGCCAAGGCCGCCATGCGGAAACAATAAAGAACAAAAAAAAAACCCACCTGGGCCACCCACCCCTCACCCCAGCACAGAAACACCCCCAATTCTGAACTGCCCCAAAACCGGCTCACCCAACCTGCTAGGTACTCGCCAATGCAATATCGAAGTCATCTGAGAAGCCCCAAACTTTTACCCCAGTACTTCCAATCTCTGATCACCTCCTTAACTGCCTGCGTGTAAGATGTAAATGCACCTTCAAATAATCTGTTGTTCCGCTCACGCCAAATTACAGAGAAAATAGCCGAAGGAATGCAACAGTACAAGGAATTGGAATATTAATTTGCATATTCAGAGTCCTCCTTTTAAAAATTCGAGCATATCTATAATTTCATATGTAGATGTCTGTAATATTCACCAATGTCTTAAGTAACCACCTCAAAGTAATATTAGTACCGCTATTTGCAAGCCCCATCTTAGCTTTAGTAGAAAACAATGTTAAGCCTTCAGAAATCAACTGGTTCTATCATGGTCATTGTGGCTCCTATCATTATAGTTTTCAGACCACAAACTTTTTTTTAGAGTTGGTATTAGGTACCTGACCAGAGTACCAGTCGTTGGCACTCGGGTTAATCGCCCTCCCACAACCTAGGAATGCGCAGATATTCTTGAGCCAAAAAGTGTACCTTCACTGATTTGCTTATTCATAAAGAACTGGGTGCTTCCTGAGTCTTGACCGTTTGATATAGATATTGACCCAAGGGCCAGGGCTGGCACTCGAGTTGGGTACCTATTAGACAACAGTAAAGTCAAAGTAGAAACTAGTATTCGCATGTTTCTAATTCCATCCACCTCAATATATAGCAACCTAGAAATTCCAAAATTAGAAACAATATACTCCTTTTACACGAGTTAATCCGCCAACCCGACCTCAAGGTCGCAGGTTCGAGCCCAGCTTACCTATAAAAAGAACAGAAATCTATAGTTTTCATTTGAATGCAATCTTGTTTTGGAAGTTTCTAATCGATCCCCTTCTTTTTATTTTTATTTTTATTATTGAATTCTCACTTCTGGCAATGAGCCTGATCGCCAAGATTTGGGCATCAAAGTGCACGCGGCAAGGCAGTCCAGCTGCTTTCTTTATCTCGCTTGCTGTTACTGGGAAGGTTGAAAGGTTTCTCCTTTCGCTAGTTGATAGCTACGCCTCGAACTTCACTGTGACCTTAACTTGGTTGTATGTATCAGGATTGACTTTAAGAGGCATTTGACATGGTTAATCTGCAGTTCATCCCTAATTGTATCGTTTCTCGTAATTTCCCTTCCTAGTGGATCACTTAGTTGAATTAATGCATAACCACTCCTACTTTCTCCATTTTGGAAAATGGATCTCCTAAAGGGTTCCTGTTGCTAACCGTGGACTAAGCAAAGGGGATCCAATCTCCCCTGACATCTTCGATATTTTTCGAGGCCTATTCCTTCATCCATAATTTGGCCATGTGCTTCGTACAGCTTGACGGGGCGACACGTGGTTCCATTCCCATCTCCGACAATTCATGAATACAAGAAATGAGAAAGCAGGAGTCGTTACTGGGTGAGTTTGGTAAATTTTCCGGTCTTGTTGCTAATTCATCTAAGTCCAAAATTTTATTTGGGATAATTCTCTCATTGCCAACATTTTGGGCTTTCTGGTCTCCTGCTTCTGTACCAAGTATCTGGGACTACCTATATTTAGCTCCCATATAGGCAGATCGATTTTTTCTAACCTGCTTGATTCATAAGATGGTTGCTGGTTGGAAAGGAAGCATGATCTCCTTTACGGGGATGATGGAACTTATTAAATTGGTATTATGTGGGTGACAACCATATTCGATCGATGCCTTTCATCTGTCAGCTTCTGCTCTCAAGGAGCTGATCCAGTGCTCATGCGTTTCCTTTGGGCGGGGTCCTCTTTGTATTTATCTGAGAAATCATAGCTTCTTTGATCTTAAGGTTCCTCGATCCTACTCTTGGTCATGGCAGAAAATTCTGAAGCTCATGCAATTGTTTTATGAATGCGTCACTCATAAAATTACCTATTGTCTTAACATGAGGTTCTGGTTTGATCCCTGGGTTGCTCAAGGCAGGTCGGTTGACATCTTGTGGCTTGTTGTATTGTGGATGGAGCTTGGCACCCTTTTGTCGAGGACTCTTCCATTCATGATACTCGCTAGTCGCTAGTTGCTAGTTTCTGGGCTCGCTGCAGCTTGCGCAGGAGCTCTGTAATCTCCTTTCACGAGTTCAAATTTCCCTTGAGAACCTTGAGACGCTATTGGGTACATGCACTGTGGCGAGTGTTGTGATTTTAATTGTGTTTTACAACTTATAAGCACACGAATCAATTGTAGTTGGTAGGTGCGGAGTACGAGATCATTCCCACGAGGATCGATTAGAAAATAATCAAGAGGAAATAATAATTAATCACAGGAATAACCATAGATCTAGCACGATATTCAAACTTGTTTACGATTCTAGAGTTTGATGGACAAAATAGAAAAAGTAAGCAATAAAATGGGATTCAAACATATATTAAAAAGTGAGGATTATGGTACTAAATCCTCCCATTATTGGTTTATCATCAATACAATAGAGATCTATATGCTGAGATATGAGATTATCATAAGATGCACACAAGCAAGCACAAGACCCAAGTACATGTAAATCCCAAATTACAGATCTGAGATCACGGAGATGTATGATTAACATCCCATGAGTATATGATTAACACTCACACCTTATATGACAATCATAATTATACAAATTTCACATTGTAGGTCTGAGATTATGGGGGTGTATGATTAACACCCCATGAATGTATGATTAACATTCATACCTCAGATAACAAGCAAAATTTGATCTCGGGGTAAATTCCATTTTACAGATTTGAGATCATGGGGGTGTATGATTAACACCTCATGAATGTATGATTAACACTCACACCTCAGATAGTGATAGAACTTAACCCTGAGATGGACAATGATTAAGATAAAATCATCATTACAGATCTGAGATCATAGGACATGATTAGCACCTAGATCTCAGATAGCAATTAGATTATATCCATTAACAATAATAATATCAGGGCCATTAAAACAAGCTCATATCTCATCCCTAGATTTATATCATACTAAATGAATACCTCGGATGGGATTTATTAGATCCTCATCCTCAAAAAGATTTAGCTATGAATGATTAAATTAACTAAAAACATGATTGAAAAGAAAATACGAAATAATATTAAAATACCGTAACAATCGATCCACAGAAAATTCACGAAGCTTTAATCCAGAGCGTACAATCATTTCTTCAATGCAAAAGTAAACTAATCTAGAAGCTAGCCTAGAAATTTAAAGAACAATGCTTGGAAGAGAAAACTAGAGAAAAGTAAAAAAAATGCTAAGAAAATAAAAGGCTCCCCAAAGGGAGAGACCCCCAAAACTAATTCTCAAATTTGCTTAAATAAGTCTTCAGCTCCAGATTTGAAATTCAAATTCAAAATTCAAATTAAAGTTCAAGGCCCAACAGTCCATTTGCTTCAGTGTTCCAATGTGAGTCAGCTTTATGCTCTTCTATACTTCTAATTGCATGCAATGACCAGATTTTTCTGAAATACTAAAAACCTTACAAATCTGTCAGCTGACCTTCATTGGATGGCTAAATGTAGGCTTTAAGGGGTGAAACATCATCATATTTTACCACTCATCAGCTAATTTCTGAGTGGTTACCCAAAGTCATTACCCCACTGCCAATTGATGCCAATTCGTTTGGAGTAGATGGCTATCCTCCATCATTCGGTTGTACCTTGAGGGCCAAAGTCGGTAAGTTCTGATCTTGTGATTCTTTAAACCCGTGCTCTTTGTAACATGGATGACAAAAGCATGCATTTGATTAAAAGAGGTAAAATAAGTACATACATGAGCCCCAACAAGCTCACAAGACACAATATGAAAACACACCATTGGAAGACATCAGCGAGAAGCTGCCCTAATCCTACAAACGCACCCCAGCCTAAAAGGTAAATCGAAACATGACGGAGGGACCTTCCACTGGAAGCATAAGGAACAACCAGCAAATGAGACAGTTGGCCCTATGAAATTCTCTTTTTCTTTGCACTCTTCGATTTTAATGGCCATTGAACATAGCTCCATTTGATGTTGTTCTTGTGCTTAGGAGAAAGAATACCGGCAGGAGTGTATTTAGGTAGCGTATGACATAGTTCGTTGCTAGCCCTTACCACAATAGAGTTCCCCTGTTTTAGTTGGTTCATATTCTCTTTTCTAACTCCTTGCAAAAGAGGATTTACCTGCTCTAGCAGCAACCTCCCTACTCTTTACTAACTCCGAACCAGAGCAAAGAGTGAGTAGAGAAGAGAATAGAACTGGTAAACAAGTAAATCTTGCATAAAATTTTGCTATGCAAGGAGTTATCAATGAGAATTGGTACCTACTAAAGCAGGTAACAGGATGCTAGCAAAGAGGATGGAAACCTGCTAAAGCTGGTGAACTCTACTATGACAGGAGCTATGCCATGCCATACACAACCTTAAACACCTCAGCGAGGGAAACAAGCATTACCCATTGAATACCAAAAATAGTTTCAATTGGGTGCCCCATGTTCTTCTCATAAAGCAACAATGGACTAGTGTTCCACCACTTCCTCATGTTTGAAGGTACACATCTGTTAGGAATAACAATTCCTCCATGTTGCAGATGATACAGTAGAATTTTGTTGAGTTTAGCAGTCCATAAGAGTGGAAACCATGCTCGAAGGGTCGGATTTTATTAGATTCTCTATGAAGAAGCATTAGGAAAAACCACTCAGATGGTTTTGTTGGTTTGAGTGCCTAAGATGCCACTTGTACAACCCCTAGGATGTGTGTGATATACACCGTATAACAGCCATATTAATAGGTAACCCTAATATGGCTGTTATACGGTGTATATCACGCACACCTTAGGGGTTGTACAAGTGGCATCTCAGCCACTCAAACCAACATCTCCCACTCAACTCCGTAGAGAGTAGTGTCATAATTAACAAGTTCTCTAGAGCTCAAAATAGAATCGTGATAGTCCTTATAGAACAAAGGACCTGTGGAGTAGGACCAGTCGAGATCGCATATCTCTGACACAGGTGTGCGCGTACTAAGTTGCCATCTTTCTAGTGCGCCTCACCCAAGCTTCCCTATGCCTGCCCTAGGCCACATGACCACACCAGAATATACAACTTTCGATCTAAAATCACAATCCCATACTATACACACTTATTTAATTGATTAAACGAATTAAAAAATAGTTTTCTCGAATCCATTTTAAAGATAAAATATTTAATAAATACATACATTTAACAAAAAAAATTGTCATTTAAATGTTTTGTAATTTATGATGCTGACAGATAAATCTTACAAGTGTGTATCATTGGCCCTATGAGCCTGGTGTTGATGTTAAGGAACTTTTGCACGCAGCTATGTAGTTCAGATTTCGACTAAGCCCCTTTCCTAGTAGTACATGCACTCGATCATATTAGTTACAATCTTTGTCATTATACATTAAAGTAGCGACACCCAATCTAATTCTCATATACATAAAGGTGGATAGCTAAGGACACGAAAGTCACCTACGAGACTGACAGCTCACACTATGCACTGATTAGATCAGATTAGGCAACAGTCGATAAGGAAGCTCAGGAGCACTCGAAGCTCCAAACACGTGGTCGTTCATCCACGCCATAAAGTAGACAAACTGAACTCAATCAGTGTTCGTTAGTTCTACAATACGCATGCTAACTGACTTCTATCAGCAACACTAGCCTAGTTCCCATTCAGGCCTTGACATCATCATTAGATCATATCTGTGAATGTGTATTCGACTTTAGGTCTCATCCCCATACGCAGGTCACACCCATATGCAATGGTGTTTTAATAGCTACTATTCCAGTATGGAGTCGTTTGGAGATAGTTATCACATATTCGTGTAACCTATCACTTTCTGTTACTCCAGACTTGCGATTAGCTCGTGCGAGTGGGCAAGTGGCATGCTGACGAAAGATCATTTTTTTCATGTGGAGGTGATCGCACCTTATAATGTCCCGTACCTTGAATAGAATACCTCGAGAAGTGTGCCCGACTGGTCGCTTATTAGACCGGGTCAAAGTTGACTTATTTGATTTATTTTAGTTAGATAAACTAAGTGTAAAGTATGGTGTGCGCCATAAAAATTAGTGGATTGGATACTACATATACTTAATTAGGTATGTATGCCTTACACCCAAGTCATTAATAAGTTATAAGGAATAAGGGAGAAATAAATTTTCATTTGATTAGGTTGTTGAGAATTTAAGAGGAGAACAATGAGAGGAGTGTGAAGTAGTGTGTGTTAAAAGTTGGGTATTTAATGTGTGTGATTGCATGATTGGGAGTGAATCGGAAGGTACACGGATTAGGGTGGTGAATCGACAAGAGATCGAGGATTTTTAGTGTGAAACCCTTGTTGTGACAAGGGGCTTGGGATCAAGGGATCCAATCAGCAAAAAGGGTAAGCTAGATTATTTTTGTAAAAACATGTTGATTATACTGTAATCTAGCTACTATGTATGGATAAAGTAAGTTAGAAGGAAGTTGGATGTTGAGGAGATGAGTTCTAAGGGTTGGAACTTGATCTACTCTGAAAATGGGCAAAACCGATCGAATGAAATTAGTAACCGTTCGATCGATTTTGTCAAAGAAGAAAGGACAGTAGAGATGATCTCTGAGAAAATCGTTCGAACGATTTAAAATTCGTTCGAACGGAATTAAGATCGTTCGATCGATTTTGCTGAAGAAGAAATGTAGGTACAAAAGATTTCTAAGGAAATCGATCGAACAAAATAAAACCATTTGATCAATTTTGGGAATTCGTTTGAACGATTTAAAATCGTTTGATCGATTTTCCAAACCATTCGATGGATTTGGGCTAATTTAGGCCTTTGTTGGGTTTAGCTTATGAACTATTTATAAACTGGGGTTAGACTTCTAAACCTAATGTTTTTACACCAATTGTGATATGTTATATGTGTTTGGTCATACCTAGGTTGAGCCGGACCTTAAGGTGGTTAAATGCTAGTTTAGATTGAGGAATCCATGGGTTTAAATTGCGTATGAGGTAGCAAATATTATGAACTTGTACACTAGATTACAAAAGCATGTATGTAGTGATGTTCTAAGTATGTAAAATTATTTAAAGCATAGTTAAGAGCATGTGCTAAAATGTCAAGATAAGTATATGAAATTAAGGTGTGTGTGCATACACGAAAATGAGAAAGGCATAAGTATAAGAAAAGAGACATCCCAACGATATATATGTAAATTGGGCATCTGAGTGATGCATCTGAACGTGTGACATCCCAAGGATGTATAGTTAACGTGAATATCCACGTGATGTGAAAGTGCATGAATGGGCTTTGAATTATTAATATTTAACACAATTACACGGTGAATAATTATATGTAGTTGCACAATTGATTTAAGGTTTGGAGAATATCCTACCGATATGGTGGTATACCCGTTGCTAACTCGACAGGATATCTGTGACCGGTACGGTGGCCAAACCATACACCAGTAAGACATCTCAATGATGTATATCAGTGATGTGCCCCATCGCCTATGAGAAAGGGACTTGGGTTATGTTACATGAAAAATAGTCTGATTAGACGACAATGAAGGGTATTCCGTCGGGGCTCGATGTTATATTGTTCGGGGATTATTTAAGTTAAATTGATTTAAGTCATAAGACCAGTTCAGTTGTAAATATGAGAACTATTTAAGCATGAAATGACATGTGTAGTATAGAAATTACATTATGTTCATTCTTTCAGTATCTCAAACTGGTTTCTAACTATTTTATATTGATGAAATCATGCTTCAATTATGTCATGAAATATATGTGAGTAAGATAGATATACATGTTCAGATATCTTCCCTACTGAGTTGGGATGTAGCTCACCCTTTTGACTATACGTCACAGCTTCTGAGACAGCGGCTGCATCTGGTGACGTCGATCCCGAGGACTCGGATTACGTTTCGGCGAAGGAGTCTGAGCCCTCTCATGAGAAGTTCTTTTAAAAGACTCTCTGTGTACTTTAATAATTATTTTGAGAGGAATTATACGGTTTGGTATGTCCAACCTGTTTTATTGGGATAATGTAATTATGTGAGATATTCTTTTGTCGAACCATCTGAGGTGACCATTGATACGTCACTGATGGTTCGAGTTGGTTCTTTTACTCATGTAGTGGTATGAGATTAGAACTATCTTTTGGGTTATATGTTTTGGTTTTAAATTATAGAACTGGAGATTTAGTTCAATATATGTTTTTTTGTACATATTTTACTTATGATTGTGTGGATATATCAAGTGTTTGGTGTATGTCATTGGGGCACGACCTCAAGGGTTGTGCCGATGGCATGGGTTTCAGGGTGTCAAAATTCGAGCTGTCACACACCTACTCGCACAATCACATAATGATCAATATAAAAATATATATAAATACTGATAAAGATAATAAATTATACACATTGCGCATAAACAACTAAAATATAATATAAAAATAAAATATAATCATAAAATAATGTTAGTGTCCAATATATAACAACCATATAGAAATGAAAATATGAAATAGTAATGGAACCATAACTCCCGTTGACATCTGCATAACTTTGAGTCTACTCACTCAAAGTCTATATAAACTCATATGTCTAACATGTATCTCATAGATATTTCTCGCACTGGGTTTTGTCATAGGATCTGCCAATATTTCTCTGAAGGAATTTAATGGAGTATGACCTGTTTGCCCCTGACAAGATTTCTAATGTAATGATACTTGACTTCGATATTCTTCTTTTTTTTTTTTGTGAAATTTGGGATCCTTCTCTAAATCGATGGCGGATTTGTTATCCATCCTGGGAGAAAGTGAGTCTTGGGTGTGAGGAATAACACCCAATCCTCTGAAAAATCTTAGGATCCAAACTCCTTCCTGAACCGCAGCACAAGTAATAATATATTCAACTTCCATTGTGGAGAGCGTGTTACACGGCTATGTATTGCTACTCCATGAAATAGCTCCACCTCCCATTAAAAATATGAAGTCAGGGGTAGATTTTCTCTCATCAAGATCATCTTCATAAGCAGCATCAGATTATGCGTGCACTCTCAAATCAGTGCCTCCATAACATAAAATCAAATCCTTAGTGCCTTTAAGATATCGAAAGATCCGTTTGACAGCATGCCAATATAATTGGCTTGGATTACTCTGGTAATGACTGACCAATCCAACCGCATAATAAATATCAGGACATGTGCACCGCATGACATACATGAGACTACCAACAACGCAAGTATAAGGGACAACAGACATAGCCAATTTCTTAGCATCCATTTTGGGACACATATCCTTCCTCAACTTCGCATATTTATCTATTGGAGTCTCTACCGGTTTGAAATTACTCATACGAAAGCGCTCAAAGATTCTTTTTATGTAAGAAATCTGAGAAAGACTTAAGAACCTTTTAGAATGATTTCTAACGATTTTAATGCCCAAAATAAAATTTGTCTCACCTAAGTCTTTCATCTCAAAGTTAGAGGACAACAATTCTTTGGTAAAAGCAAGTAAACACTTATCACTACCAGCTAAGAATATGTTATCGATATATAATGACAAAATGATGAAATATCTATCAGACCGTTTAATATACACACAGTTGTCTTTCTCACTCATAAGGAAGCCAAACGAGATAACGATTGCATGAAAATATATGTATCATTATCTAGAGGACTGCTTCAACCCATAAAGAGACTTTAAAAGTCTACATAGTTTGGAGGTCTTACCCTTCTCGATAAAACCAATGGGTTATTATATGAAAATCTCTTTCTCTAGATCACCATTTAGAAAAACGGTCTTAACATCTATCTGATAGAGTTCTAAGTCCATGCACGCAACCAAAGATAAGAATATTCGAATTGAGAGAAATCGAGACACAGGGGAGAATGTTTCATCATAGTTAATTCCTTCAATCTGTGTGAATCCTTTGGCAATTAAACATGCGCTAAATTTATCTATAGAACCATCTACATTCCTCTAATTTTAAAGACCCATTTATTACCAATGACTTTACGATCAGGAGGTAAATCAACAAACTCTCACACAAGATTCTTTCTCATAGATTTCATTTCTTCATTCATTGCAGTTACTCAATCATCGCAATTAGGGGAATTCATGACATGCTGATAAGTTTCAGGTTCATTATCATCCATGACTACACACAAGAATAATTCTCCTTCAATCTCAATTTTTTTTTGAGGAATTCTATCACGTGTACTCCTTCAAGCCTCAGGATCAACTTGAAGAATGCTCCCACTGTTTACGGGATCAACATGGACCTTCTCACTAATTTCATATGAGCTCTCACTATCCTGAATTGAGTCCGACAATTCATATAACTCACTATCGATCCTGGGACACTTCCTGGTAGGATATTTATCCTCTATAAAGGTAACATCATGAGATTCGACCTCAATCAAACCTCCAAGCTCTTCATGGACTAGGATATAACCCTTTGAATTATCTGAATAGTGTACAAAAATACACTTTGACGGTTCGACTATCCAATTTACTTCGATTGGGAGCAGGGATCAGTACGTGACCTAGAGATCCCCAAGGGCGTAGATTACCTAGAGAAGGTAATCTACGGAGGTTTTGGAACCAACTTAGAAGGAACTCTATTCAAGACAGACGACCATTAGCAGCGCGTCACCCCAAAAGCTCGCTGAGAGATTAACATGTGCCATCATCAATCTGATCATGTCAAGAAGAGTTCTATTCCTTCTCTTAGCTACTCCATTCTGTTGTGGTGTATAGGTCATAGTGAACTGTCTAAGGATGCCAACACTTTCACAAAATAATTTAAAATTTTCAGAAGTGTATTCACCACCTGTATCTAATCTAAGCACTTTGATTATACGGTCAAATTGATTTTCAACTTCAGTTTTATATTTTTGAAAATACACAAGTGCATCAGATTTATGTGATATAAGAAATACATGCCCATACTAAAAAAATCATCAATAAAAGTTATAAAATATTGGCATCCATTTTTGGCGCGTACATTGAAAGGTCCACATATATCTGAATGCACAATTTGAAGAAAACATTGAGATCTAGTTGCCTTAGGAAAGAGTTTTCTAGAGGTCTTACCAGTTATGCAGTACTCGCAAGTGGGCAAATCAATTTTAGTTAAAGAACCCAAAAGATCTTCTTTGGTCAATCTAGTCATTCGATCTCTATCTATATGACCTAATCTAGTGTGTCATTTAAGAGATTCAGAAGTGATAAAGGCATCATATAAGGCAACAACAGGAAGTAAAGATGAGAAATTAATAATAGATGAATCAGCAATGTCTAAAGCAAAGAGGTCCTCAACTAAATTGCCCGAACCAAATAAAATATTATTTGATGAGTGGTGAAATATGAAAGTATTTCACCCCCTAGAGCCTACATTTAGCCATCCGATGACGACTACCTGATAAGAATGATGAGATTTTAAGTGTTTCAGGTAAATCTGGCTGTTGAATGCATTAAGAAGTATAAAAGAGCATAAAACCAATTAACACTTGAACACCGAAGCAAAGGAGAAGTGGAGCTCAACTATTTTGAAATAATTGATCAATCGACCTCCTGGGTCGATTAATCGACTTAGCAAAAGGAGCTGAAAGTTTACTCGTTGTCATGTGTACACTCGATTAATCGACTTATATAATGTCGATGAATCGAGTTTCAAAAGATGAAAAGCGAAAATTTGAAATTTAAAAATCGATTGATCGACTTTACTGGTCGATTAATCGAGCTTGAATTTCAAATCTCCGAATTTGACAACTATTTAAACAAATTCGGGAAATCAGTTAGGGGTTTCAGTTTTCATTTTTCTTTTCCTTAAGCAACTTTTGGTTTTCTCTCGAGCTTTCCCTTCCGTTCTTGTTCATCATTTTCTTAGGCCTACGATTTAAATTAGTTTCATTTTCTGCAATTGAAGAACCATTGTACCTGTCGGATTAAAAGTTGGATCAAAGCTTTTATTGGAGTTGTTGAGGTATTTTATAATATTTTAATATCATCTTTCAATTCTAGTTCAATCATGTCATTTATTTCAATAATGCGTGGCTAATTTCAGTAAGGGTTGGGATCTAATGAACCCCATTTGAGGTATTCATTTATAATAGTACAAATCTATGGTTGAGATATTAGTTTATTTTTAGTGGTCCTGATGTTATTATCGATAATGGATATTATTCAATTGCTATCTGAGATCTTGGTGCTAATCATACCCTATGATCTCAGATCTGTAATGGTAATTTTATCCTAATCATGGCTCATCTCAGGGTTAAGTTTTATTATCATCTGAGGTATGAATGTTAATCATACATTCATGGAATGTTAATTATATATCTCCGTGATCTCAGATCTATAATGTGGAATTTACCTCAGGATTAAGTTCTGATTACTATTTGAGGTGTGAGTGTTAATCATACACTCATGAGATGTTAATTATACATCTCCGTGATCTTAGATCGGCAATATGAAATTTATGTGTGTTTGGGTCCAGTGCTTGAATGTAGTACATCTTATGATAATCTCATACCTAAATTAGTAGATTTGTATTATATAAATGATAAACCTACGATGGGAGGATTTAGTATCATAATTCTTATCTTTTATTGATTGTTTAAACTCTATTTGATTGCTTAGTTTTATTTTATCCATTAAACTCTCAGAATCATATATTAGTTTAAATATTGTGCTAGATCTGTGATACTTTCTTTGTTGATTACTGTTTTCTCTTTTACATTTTCTAGTCAATCATCTTGGGAATGATCTCGTACTCCGCATCCACTGACTATATCTCGATTCGTGCGCTTGCGAGTTTAAAACATATTTAAAAATATACAACATTATTTTAACGAAAAAACACTCTAGAATAATAAAATCTAACATAAAAACCATCTCTAATTAAACAAGGAATAGATATTAAGTTTCTTCTCATCCCAGGAGCATATAAAGTGTCTTAAAGAACCAACGTTTGTCCGATACGTGTCTGAAGGTGGTATGCACCAACTCCAAGGACGTCTTCGGACGAGTTATTTCCCATATAGACTTTGTAGCTACCAATAACAACGGGATGAAAGTCGAAAAATCTTACACGATTCCTCGCGATGTGCTTGGTTGCTCCAAAATCTACAATCCATTAAAAAGATGAAGTATCAGTTATAAGAACTTCGAAACAAACAAAGTAATAAATGGAGGACAAAAGATAAATACAACCTTTGCAACATCTTTCCTCATCTTATAATCTTTGACATAATGGTCGGCCTCACCGCAGACGAAACACTTGATCTGATTACGAAACTTTTTCTTGTGATAAGGACGATTCTTAGGTTTTGCTTTAGTAGATAGAGGTGGACCGGTATCACCTTTCTTCTTATCCTTTCGAGCTTTCTTATTCTTTCAGAATTTGTCAGTGGGAGCTTGCGTTTTCGATCCTCAGTGTAATGGATAAGAGGAGCTTTTGATAGAATTATGGTCATTTTTATCTCGTGTTCCAGGTGACGACATAAATCTCTGAAGGTTTTGATAGACTTATTGTGATTGAGAATTTTCTTAGTAAGATCCCAAGAGAACGGTAAGGAGCCTAACATGGTATTTATTTTCTGGTTTTCACTCAAGCTACTCTCTGCACTCCTAAGGTATGCTATATTCTGATTCATTTTACGAATGTGGTCTTTAATCGTACACCCCTGAGGCATACGATATGCTTGAAACTCTATTTCTATAGCACGAATTTTGACGTTATATTTTTTAGCATACGCCTCGTAAAGAGCGTTTAACTCTTTCGCAGTAAGATAAGACTCATAGGTAGGAAGGAGTTCCTTGTGAAGACTCAGAAGGATAAGGTTTCGGGCTGTGTGATTATGTTTAAGTCATTTTTGACGGGTGTGAAAATCTTTTTTCTCACAAGTTCTCCCTTCTTTTTTAAGCCTAAATCCTAGAGTTGTGATTATCCTTTTACGGTGCCATCAATCACCGTCGGATTCACGTGGCATATAGATAACACCGTCTTCTTTGATAATTGACGGCTCGAATCAACGAACATTAAATTATTTCGACTTTTCTCGAAGTGTGTAGAAACGATTGCGATCCATCCATTGCTTCCACGCGATTAGGGATCTTAAATCCTAACAGGTTTGCCACTCTTTAGCGTAAATAAGGTCTCATGGTCCAATAATGGGGGATAATTTTAATTTTTTTGCTTTTTATTTTTCTCATTTTCCTACTGAATATAGACATGGTCCCTTACTGTTCTAGGCTTCAACGGCTATAGCACTCCATCTACCAAGCCCAAATTCACTCTGATACTTGAAAGCTTCTGGTTCTCTTTGCTATTGAATTGTTATTGCCATTATGGAGACGCAGTAAGCAAAATCCACGTTGAAAGTGGGAACCTTGTGCTTACGAGCTTTTTTTAGCGAGAGAGAGAGAGAGAGAGACAGAGAGAGAGAGAGAGAGAGAGTGAGTGTGTGTGTCATCGTTGCTGGTAGCTCTCCACACTGAAATAATTAGAATAAACTTTTGGGTACCATTATTCACACCCAACCAGACTGCTTTCTCACCTCAGTAAAGAGAAAAAAAAAAAAAAAGCAAAAATAACGTGGGAGTGTAAGCTTTAAAAGAGTCATCTTTTAGTGGGGTTTTTAAACACTAGGGTGAGAAAAGAGTCTCATGGCCATAGTAACAAATTTCCCCGAAATTTCTTTAAAATTTATCGAAATAGGGGTGAGGCAAAACTTTCAGTGAAATTTCGATGATTTCTCCAAAATCGCTGAAATTTTGTTAATTTTGGCGAAATTAACGAAATTTTACCGAAATTAATAAAAAAAATTTCTAATTTTTGTCATTTTTAAAATAATAAATAATTTTTTTATAAAGTTTAAATATAATTTATATTTAATATTTTTTGTACTCCCCGAAATTTTCTTGAAACTTTTCAAATTTTTCTCGAAATTTATCCGAAATGAACATAAATGACCCCCTACCGAAATGTTGCCGAAAACGAAATTTGTCACTATGCTCATGGCGTATGAATGACGGTACCCTAAACTTTTAGTTACTAATTCTGTTAAAAGTTGACTTTTACAAAATTTTCGGTTGTTGATATCTATCATCTTTTAATCAGATGTGGGACAGATGGAGATATACGGATGCCACAAGGGTTCTCAATGGGCCGGATTAGGGCCGGGTTGAATCGGGCCGGGTTTCCAAAATTTTCAGCACAACCCTAACTCGGGCTACGATGTACTCAGCCCAATCCCGACCCCTACCAGGCTGGGCCGGGCTTGGGCATTTTTTCTTATTTTTTTCGGTTGTTTTTTTCTAATAAAATTTGGTTGTGCTATTTTTTTGAGGCTGTTTTTTTGGATTATTTTTTCTAATAAAATTTGATTGGGCTTGATCTTTTTTTTTTTCCCTAATAGAAGTTTGAAAGTTAAAATTTTAATTAAATTATTATATTAACATTATAGAGGCTTAGGTACATGTTTTTATTCAAATATTTTATTTTAGTTTGTTGCACAATGATTATAACGAATAACAGTTGCTTGAAAAGACAACAGTTGCACAATGATTTTAACGGACAACGATTAATCTTAGGACATTTAAGTAAATTATATTAATTAAAAGGAATTTTTTTTTAAACTTTAAAAGAATAAGTATATATATATATATATATATATATATATATATATATATATATATATATATATATATATATATATCCCGGACGGTTACGGGCCGGGTGTTGGAATACTCAACTCAAGCCCGACCTAGATTGATTCGGGTTGCAACATGTTTACTTGATAGAAAGTATCACTTTTTCCGGATTGGGTATAGGCCAAAATCCTGGCTGACCCGGCCCATTGAGAGCCTTAGATGCCACCTCTATTTCATCCAATTGATGGGGTAATGACCATGGTTCAAAAATTTAGACGAAATCGAGACATATTGTCCGATACGTATCGGTTTCAAAAGTCACCAGTTCGATACATTGAATGTTTCAGCCGATACATAACAATGTATCGCCCAAAACCGATATCGGTTTTGGAGCTACCATGCTAGGAAATGATAATGATAATGATGATGATTGATAGAGTAGGTGAGCTTATAAAACTTGGGAGGCCGACCCCAAGTCAATGGGATAAGAAAATGAAAATGAAGAAAAAAATGCAGATTTAACCTAACTCCGAGCCGATGATAATGATGAAGATTGACTTTGAGATGCATGTAGACTTTTGAGGATCATGCAGATTGTGAGCGTCATAGACTCTGACCGCTATTTAAATACCAATATGGTGTTTAAATGATCTTATACCATCAATGGAAGACGTGGGTGATCTATACGGTGAAAGTGATAGATATAGATTGAAGTTCAAAAAGCCCAATGATGGTGTGTTAGGCATAGTGACCAAGTTGGGGTTGGAGAATAAATAAGCTTAGAAAAAATTCAAAAAATTTGTGACATTCGGAAATAGTATGGTCAAAATTCGGAAAAGTAAAAAATATATTAATTAAAATTTAAAAATACATTTTTTGGGATAAAATTCAGGAAAAAGTTGTAAAATTCACATGTAATTCATGAAAATCACAAATCATTCGAAAAAATCGGATTTTATTTGAGAATTCACAAATAATTCGGAATTTATTCTTTTTTTTTATTTAAAACTCATGAATTATTCACCACTTTTTCAAAAAGTCGGCAAATTTGGTTACTACGGTTTTAGGGAGATTTAAACAATTGTGTACAATAATATCAACTGTTGATTTTAGTTTTAACGGTTGATATTAAAGTTCATTTTCAGATTGTTGGCATCCACTTATAGGCATGTTTCTTTGGGCTGGGACATATTCCATTAATCGATTGCCGCTTGGACAATTTAGATTGCTCAGTGAAATGCTCCATTTGGCATAATGATAAATCACATACTACAAAAAATAAGACTATTAGCGGTAGTTTTTTGGAGTAAAAACTTGCCGCCATTAATAAAAAACCTATTAGGACTATTAGCGGGCAAGATATTAGCGTCAGTTTTTGGCTGCCACTAAAGAGTTTTGTTTTTTGTAGTGACACTTCAATGGCGTGAGATAAATCTAATTATAATGGTGTAAGATCATTTAAACAACAATTTGGTGTTTCAATGATGGTCAAGAGCTATTTTATAATAATGGGGTATTTCGCTTGTGTAGGGGTGCAAACGAGTCGAGTTGACATGGCGAGTTTTGGAGACCTGACCTGTTACAAGTCAGGTTTGGGTTTCAAAGCTTGACCTATTGGGCCAAGTCGGGTTCAAAATCTCAACGTGTTACCTAAACAGGCCGGATACAGGTTACACTTAAACCTGACCTGAACCCAACTTGGTACCTCTCTCTCTCTCTCTCTCTCTCTCTCTCTCTCTCTGTATGGCGATTTATACCTTAGCTACTTAGAAAGCAACAAGGAAAATAAAAGTAGATACTTTTTCCCTCTTCTATTTTATCTTCTTCTCTTTTCTCACCTTTCTATTTTTGGGGCTTATTTTATTTTATTTTTTTATTTAAGATATGTATGAAACCCTATTCTCTTTCTTTCTTCTTCTTTAATCAATGTTACGAGGGTTTGAGGATACTGGTTCCTCTTGATATAAGACCTAGTCGAACTCATTCGAGTTGTAAGGATTGGCGAAAATGAGGTTTGCTTAAAAATTAATTAAGATTGTTCAAAACAAATCTCAGAGAGTAAAATAAGTAGATGTTTGAAACTATTTTTGAAGCAAAATCATATCTCCTTAGAGAAGATAAATGAGAATTAGGAAGAAATAGCCTCACTTTAGAAAGGAAGAAAAGGCTAAAAGAGTGATTTAAAATACACTACTGGGTTGCTAAAGCTTGTTGGGCTAGGTCCAAGTTTATTTTAAGGTTAACAGGTCCGGTACGAGTCAGGTAACAGGTCCGGTACGAGTCAAGTAAGGTATAGGTTCAGTTCAATGGTTAAGCATGAGCAGGTCGGGTTGGGTTCAAGTCTAAAAATGAGCTTACCAGGCCAGGTTCAGGTTGACCCTAAACCCAACCCGTTTGCACCCTTAGGCCTGTGCCAGCACCCGACTAAGTCCCCAAATATGTTTAACAACATTGGAACATTGTGCGATTTATACATTCCTTGATGGCAGTCTGGTATCAAGTGCCCAACCATCCATCCGCCTACACATGCACCGTGCACTTCATGAACGTGCAAAATTTAAGAGTACGGAGATCTATGCACTTGGGAAGAATGGGGTGGGACCTAACACCTACTTTAAAAACCTAACCCAACTCAAGCATAAAGGTTGGTTTTGGTATTACTCTCTGGAGGCAAAGAGCATGACACTTAAAAGGAGCAGGTTTAAATCTTTCTTTTGCGTTTGGATTAGCTCTTTCAGGACAAAGAGCAGTTCTTTTGCTCTTTGGCTCCGGCAGAAAACTACTTTAATGTTTGGTAACTCAGCTCCTTGCCCCATTTGCTATGGCAGAGAGCTGTTTTAATTGATAAAACTATTCTATGTCTGCTCTATGCCAGAGCATATTTTATCTACTCTGACAGAGAGCTGCTTCTGCTCTTATAAGAGCTACTTTAGTGAGAAAGAAAAGGCTAAAAGAGTGGATTAAAATACACTACTAGATTGTCAAAGCTTGTTGGGCCAGGTCCAAGTTTGCTTTCAGGTAATAAGTCAGGTATAGGTTCAGGTCAATGGTTAGACATGAGCAGGCCAGGTTGGGTTCAAGTTTAGAAATAAGCTTACCAGGTCAGGTTTAAGTTGACCCTAAACCCAACCTGTTTGCACCCCTAGGCTTGTGACAAGACCCGACTAAGTCCCCAAATATGTTCAACAACACCAGAACATTGTGCGATTTACACGATCCTTGATGGCAATCTGGTATCAAGTGCCCAACCATCCATCCACCTATACGTCCACCGTGCACTTCATGAACGTGCAAATTTTAAGAGTACGGAGATCTACGCACTTGGGAAGAATGGGGTAGAACCTAACACCTACTTAAAAAACCTAACCCAACTCAAACATAAAGGCTGGTTTTGGTATTACTCTCTAGAGGCAAAGAGCAGGACACTTATAAGAAGCAGGTTTAAATCTTTCTTCGCGTTTGGATTAGCTCTTTCAGGATAAAGAGCAGTTCTTTTGCTCTTTGGCACCGGCAGAAAATTACTTTCATGTTTGGTAGCATAGCTCCTCGCCCCATTTGCTAGGGCAGGGAATAGTTTTAAGTGATAAAACTGTTCTATGTATGCTCTATGCCAAAGCAGATTTTATCTGTTCTGACAGAGAACTGCTTCTGCTCTTATAAGAGCTAACTCAAACACAATTCAGCTCATCCACTCTCTGAAAGAGCTAAGAGCACTTACAACCAAACACAATTCCATACTAAAGTGCTTTGCATTTAGAGCACAGAGCTGCTTTTGCCTCCAAGGCAATACCAAACGCAGAAGGCTCTTGGAAAGTAATTAATAGAGAAAAGTACTGAATCAGGCCCCTCAAACAAATTTATCACGAAATCCGTGATTTTTTCTTTTTAATACTTCAGAGAGCCCCAATACGGGTTTGAGGAGCCGTATAGCATCCACGGGCTTCAGCTTAGCATCGACGGGATTCGGCATACGTCCCCCCCTATACTGAAACTGCCCCTGAGGCTAGATAATCCAGCTCGCTCCTCATTTGAAATTTGGGGCACCTCCAGCCTAACGACCGAAACCCTAAATCTCCCTCGTCTTATTTCTCGTCTGATTCGACTACCATTGGCTCGGATTCTTAATTGAAATAAGCTGACTCATCGTCTACAAAAACATCTACAGGCGCTAAAAATTACAAAAATTTAATGAAAAATGAAACGATGGGTCACGAACAAACCTTAAAACCCCTATTCGTCGTCTTCACCGTTGTAGGAGAGAGAGGCGGTGGAAAAGGCTTCTTCTTCGATCGATTGAGCGACAGAAGAGGCTTCGTCGAGGGGCAAAGAGCCGTAGCGTTTGGAGAGGACTGAGGCCTTAATCACACGCACCTTCTTCTCCGAAAACCCTAAATCACACACACCTTTAATCAAAAGATGAATGAATTTAACTTTAATAAGCTGGCTAATGGAGAGAGACGACGAGGGTTCTTCTCCAACACTTGCGCTGCGAGAAGAAACACAAAAACTATCAGAAGAAAATCGCCCTCTAGCCATGACCGAAGCTAAGAGAAGGAAATCGATTAGGGCTTTGCTTCCTTTTGGGCATAATCATAATTTAAAGAATTTTAAGGGCATATATATATATATATATTAAGGGTAAAAAGGTCATTACCCCTTTAAGCTACCCTGCACAAACTGCCTATATCGCCTATTGAGAGGTGCTGGGGCGCTCTGGCGTTATCGATTTTGGGAGTCGACTCTCGAGTGATAAAAAGAGGCGCAGGTCCTTCTTACTTAAATCGCCCTTTGATTTACTCCAAATTTATGTCTTCACAGTGTTAGATGGACCACACTACAGTTCACACATATAAGAGCATTTGAACTATCTGATCACAATACTTTAATATTAATGATTGAAATATATAGGTTGAACAGCTCAAATCTCTTAATGATCGTGCAAGATTTTTGTACCCATCATAACTCTCCAAATGCACTAAGACTTTGACGGCTTGGATTGCTCAAAATATGAGCCGATGAACCTAAAATGGATGTTCCTCATTGTCTAGAATCTCTATCCAGAAACGCTTCTCGCAACTGTTAGAAGGGGAAGTTTTGAGTTTGAATCCCAACCGTCGGCTATTTGCATAATTTATTCCTACTGATTGCTACGTTGATGTACGAGCCTAGAGAGTTAGATGGGTGTCCTACGAGGCTTACCCTAGTATCAATAGGGCTGGGATAATGACTCTGACCCACATGATCTTATACCATTAAACACCTTTGATGTGTGATTATCCTTATAATGTCATGTGGTGAATATCATTAAAACATGTCCGATTGATGAACTTTAATATCAGCCATTAAGATTGAAAATAATAATTGATATTAAAGTCCATATATCAGATTGTTTAAATTACATTAAAACAACATTTTTTGCCATTTGTTGCATTTCAATATATGATCTATTAATACCCCATCTTAGACGATTAATGGTGAAAGATCATTTAAACACCCAAACAGGGTCACGAGAATTAGACCCTATCAAATATTTGAGAGAGAGCACGGTCCACTTTGAAAGGGTAAAAAGACACATCACTGCACTAGTGCTCACGTTTTCTTGATCTCGGCCTTCGTTTTGGTCCAAAGTTAGCATCAACAAAGGTTGGGGACCCTAAAAAACCGTGAAAGATAGATGAGCGGCTATTCATGAACTTGATAAACTGTTTTATGTCGGCGAGGATAGTCAATCACTCTTTCTTATTCCTTGACCGATGTAAAATGGATTTAAATTGCTTACATGTCAACCAACTGATGACAGATAGATACGTGTAGTCAGTCGGAGACACAAATCAACGGTCTCAGATGCTCTTTACACCAACAAAACCGAAAGTTCCATGTGGAACGCCATTGCTGTGCCATGTGTCTAACCCATGTGATCTGGCATCGGAAGCCCAAGTTCCTTAAAGCAGGTGAACCCTCCATCAACGACAAGGTTATGTCCCGACACGTATTTCGCGTCGTCTGATGCAAGATAGACGGCTGCACGAGCCACATCTTTCTCCTCGCATCTTGCACCCTTCAGATCCCCCAATCCTTTGATCATCTCCGCTATGCGTTCCCCTCCAACCCCGGGGTAGAAGGTCGCCAGCTGTTCAATGACAAGTGGCGTGGGTACAGCAAAAGGTGAAATGCAGTTGACCCGGACACCATGCCGGCACAGCTCGCTGGCTGCGGACTTAACAATGCCAGGTATTGCAAATTTCGACACTGTGTACGGGTGGGCCCCTAGCCCGCCCATGATACCGCTTATGCTAGCGGTACACAGGATGGAGCCCGACCCCACGGGCATCATGACGCGGGCCGCGTGCTTAACACCGGCGACTGCCCCGCGGACGTTGACTGCCATGACGTGATCAAAACCGTCTAAATTGAGATCTGTGATGCCGACCGATGGGCCCGCAATGCCAGCATTGTTGTACATGACGTCGAGCCGGCCGTATCGGGCCATGGCGAAGTCCACAGCTTGGGCCACGTCGCTCTCCACACACACATCGCAGCGGATGAAGTGGGCCTCTGGGCTCAGCTCTTGGGCCGTTTGTGGGCCGAGCTGGGAGTCAATGTCGGCGACGATGACTTTGGCGCCTTCTCGGATGAATTCTTGAGCTGTAGCCTTGCCGAGCCCGCTCGCTCCACCTGTTATGAGAGCGACCTTGCCTTCTAACCTGCACCGTCAGATCGAGATTTACTCATCAGCTTAAAATGCAAGTGCTTCATATAGCAGCCATTCCACATACGTTACGTTACAGTATGTGTCGTATCGGCCGACACCCTTTTCACCTCGTGTAATGATCAAGGCATTGCCCGATTCATTAAATCGGGTGCCGCGCTTCAATTCCTGGTTCCTTTAAAAAAGCATTAAAGGCCTCTTTAGGCGGAGCAGAAGAATTCCGTGTATGTATGCACGAATTCTGTGTATGTATCCAAATGGCATACACAACAGGCGTTGACGTTGGCTTTGTTGTTTTTTTTTTCTTGTACTCTTACCCAAGACCAAAGAGTACCGTGTTCATGTGTTCAGTATTATCAACACCGTCCACTTGGCCTTAAGAGAGAGGAATCCTGAGAACCAACGACCATCTGGATGGCTATAGCTCTCTAGCTATATTGATCATAAGATCCTAACCGTCCGATCTCTGATGATCGTTTTTAAAATTTAGCAAATAAAAATATTTCCCAAGAAAGAAAAATCCCTGGAGACCGACTAAGTTATTTATATAGCATACCTTCCTCCGCCACCGGTTGATGCGAATCCCACGCGCTTCTCGAACAAACTCGCTGTTCTTTCCCTCAAGTCTCTCAAAAAACGCCTCCTGTTTTCAAGCAAATGGTTGTAAATATAGAGAGAAGAAGAGCATAAGCTTGTTTTCAAAGCACGCTAAAACTACCTGGCTGCAAGCCTCAGCATCTCTCCCTCTTCTTTTCAAAGCTCAAAACGGTAAGAGCTCCCTGTGCCCGTCAGATGAGCGGGTGGGGTTTCTGCCGAGGAAGGGGAAGTTGAGTACGTATTTATGGGAGAAAGTCAAAAGGTCATTTGTTGGTCACACATTCCCATGCAGTGATCAGCCCTCCGAAAGTATTATCAATGGGTTAACGCCTTAATGGGCTCTCTCAGTCTCAGCCCTCCGAAAGTATTATCAATGAGTGGCCATTTGTTGTTCACACATTCCCATAGATGCATTCCATGTTTTACCACCAAAATAAAGGCTATTACTTATATTTTAATATTTAATGACACGTATTAACCTTTAAGATACTTTAATTATTAATTTATTTAATGAGCTAGTGATGGGCGTCACTTTAAAAAAACAATTGTCTACGCGTTCGGATGTCCATCCTCTTTTTGAGTCCAAAATTTATGTCCACTCAAATAAAATAAAATGAAAATCTTATTCTCTACTCACAACAAGAGATTTTACTAAAAGATGTATTAGCCCAATTGGTGCGATTCCCCTAATCATCTCAAGATGTATTTTGTTAAACATTAAGATTAAAAAGAAACTATTTTTACAGTCTTACTTAAAGACCACTAACAGTTTTAGCATTTGCAAACCTTGATTGCAAAGAAAAAACCTATGATTTTCTTGATCTCATAGTTATAGACATTATGAGAATTATTTTGAGCAATAAGCTTAGCTCTTAAATTGCATAATCATATACATTTTGAGAATTATTAACGTCCAATCTATATATTTTAATAGTAGTCACTGTTTTTACTTTTAATAGTTGAAATTAAAGTTTATAAATTAAATGGTTAGTATATGTCTATAGGCATGATTTAATTTGCCATGAGATATGTTTTAATGATAGATTGATCCCAAATGTGTACCAGTAATCATAAGTATAAACTCAAAATTAGCTTAAGTAAGATTTCAAAAAGACAGAACGTGCTTTCACTGATTTAACCCTCATGCATGACCCTTGTGCACCACCGATTGAGTTAGTTTGGGCACCTAATCTATCTAATAAAATAGTATAATTTTTTTCATGAAACAGAGGGTAACTTCATTTGCAGCCCCATTCCATGCACCTCGTGGATGGTTGGGCCCGAAGTTTTGTTGGTTGCAGCTAAATTACAACCCTAATTATATTTTATATATACAAGGTATAAATCATTCAATTCACCATAGGTGGGTTGCGTCTGGAGTTCTGTAGCTGCAAATAAAGCTACCCGCAACAAGTCCCAAGGAATTGGTTCTTTGAACAGTAGACGGTACGGTGAAAGACGTTCAACAGTAACAGCGACTGCACGCTACTATTAATTAATTAAATGGGAGCAGAAAATAGATATGGCTGTAACGTATCGTGATTCGGTGGCACTTCTTCTTCTTCGTTGTCCGTGATTCATCAGTATTTCTGCCTATTATTAATTAGTTTAACTTCCTTAAAGGATACGCGATTGTCGATTGCCGTAACGCAGTTGACATGCTAGGAGACTCAGAATTGCAAAAGCTGTTGTTTTGCCAGACCGGTAAAAGAGGTAAAAAGGTTGATTCTATAAGATGCTGGGTAGCTCTGTTCCCTTATACCCACATACCTAATTACTGAGGGCGCACCGTTAATTGGCTTTTTTTGACGCCTGCTATGAGACTGGCTATTTTTATTTCAACGGATTGCGTATCCCCAAAAGTGACTGTAAATTCATATTTAGTGGATCTCTTCACCTCTTCTTTGCTTGTGTTTCGGTTAGCTCTTATCTGAGCATAAGCAATTATTTGCTTACTCTCATCGAGAATAGAATAGAATATTTTTATCACTTAAAACAGCTATCCGTGCCTTTGAGTTATTTTTATGGAGGTATTAGGAATAAAATATTGACAATTTAGAAAATACCACCCATGATCTAAAGATTCATTGTGTGCAGGATTTTGAGATGAAAAGTCATATCCATCATCTTATTCAAATAGTGGATGATTTTCGTACCCTAAAATGTGTTATAGTGAATAATTACTTGCGCACGATATTTGTATGGTTGCAAATAATTTTAATCTTCAATACAGTCAACCATTAAATGTTGGGCTTTGATTTCTTAAACTAGATGATAGATTATATTCTATCATCTAAAAACAAATGGCTTAGATGATATTCTATATGTCCCAGATCCCAAAAATCATCAAGTCTTTCTTTTTTAAATTATAAGTAATGACACAAATTTTGTGTGCAAATTGTTGCTCCTATAAAATCGAAAAGAGTACCTATGTTAGTGCCTAACCAATTTCTCAGTGCGCCTACACTTTTTAAATTATGTGTAATGGCATAAATTTTGTGTGCAAGTAGTTGATCCCATAAAAACAATAAGGGTACCTCTCTTCGTGCTCACCCATTTTCCCAGTGTGCCTACACTATAAACCCATTTACTGTATTAAATCGAACCAAAGAGATATATTTCCATCGTAATCTTTCACACGATTGATACTTTGGCACTTAGGGCTACGACAGAGTCGAGCTAGCTCAACAGCTCAGCCCGAAAATGAGAGCTTTTGCTCTCTTAAACTCGGTTTGAGAGCCAGAGCTAGAACTGAGCTTGTAGACCTCGACTCAGCCCGATTCGGCTTGATTAATGGTATATAATGCGTTTATATATAATAAAATATATTACATATAATTTTGAAAGTTCTTTTTTTACTTTATTTCCCTTATAATAAGTAAGATTCAATCTAATAGTTACTTTATAATGGATAAATAGGTAATTAACATAATAATCCTTATGATCGTCTATTAAAGTTTGCACTTTCTTTCTATGTGTGTGTGCAACCAATAAAGTTATTTTCCATTCGTCTCAATGAACAACCACTAGCACGGTAGTTAACCTACCAATCAACACCCAAGACATGCACCTATGCTCCTAATCAATATTTAGCGAATTAAATATAAATACCTTTTTTATTTTTCAAAATTTAAACACCTTTTTCTCTAATGGATCCGTTAAATCTAAAGGACAAAGGGATTAAAAGCTATTAGGGTTCTCATGTATTAAATTTTATTAAAGTTTTCATCTATTAAAAATAAAGTTAATGTTTAAAATAACATTAAAAAAATATTATAATAAAACTTATTTAGCTTGAAACTCGGTTCGGTCAGACTCGAGCTCGATAGAGCTTAGACTTTTTAGGCTCGAAAGACTTAGAGCATGGTTCAAAAATTTCAAACTTTTTAGGCTCGAAGGGCTTAGAGCATGGTTCAAAATTTTGGTCGACCAAAATGTTTTGTGGCCGAAACCGAAATCCAAAATTTCAGATTTCGATTTCGAACGAAATCCTATATTTTGATCCTTGGCTTAGAGTCAAGTGCCAGCTCTACTCGGCTCGTGTAGGATAGAGCCCAATAAGAGCTGACCCATGCTCGGGCTCGACCCCTATTGGCACCCACCCTCCCAATAAAAGTTTCTAGCTCAAAGCGGTCAATTTTGTAATCCGCTCGGCGTCTTGATATCAAAAAAGTAATCTTAAAATCACTGTTAGGCATGATGTGTCCCGCATATTTTTTATCAAACTTACAAATGGTGACTAGAGGAGAAAGTGTTTAAAGAGGAGAGATGGGGTTCCTTTGAGAAGCATAACCTATCTAATGTTGCCTAGAGGAGCTGTGAGATATAGGTGCCTATCTGATGGCGACAAATAACTGATACTTTTTAGACTATGTAGTCGTAGGTAGACCCTTTGTGCTACGTCTTGCCAAAAATGACAATCAATCCAGTTCAGTCATCTTTTGCTATGCCAGCTCTTCCATGTTCAATACATAATTTACATGAGACCCACCCTCCTTAGAAGCCACTGTATCAATTTCATTCATGAGGGGCGCCACTTGGTATATAATTTAGATCAATCCAATAATTCCATGTCATCACCATCATTTGTCAGGCAAAAAACAAATTAATAAAAAAAATACTCGCTCCCGTCATATATATATTTTTTAGTTAAACAAAGATAAAACCTCTTGATCGCTTTAAATAAAAATTACTTTTAATCTCAATCTTTCACACAATTAATAGATCTTGAGATCATGGGCGTACCATCAAACAATCAAATAATAATTTTATATGTGTCTTTTTTCAGACGTATGCCATGTGGACTTTATAGTAGGCCAATAATATCAAGATTTATAGTAAAAAGATTGGGATTAAAAGCTGTCTCAATGGTCCGTTTTAAAGCAGTGAACATATTATTCGTTTGTTTTTTTAAGGTAGCTGCAAGATGAAGTGTGGTAGTACCATCAGCCTATTCCTATTTTTATAGCAAAATCGTGTGTGTCCCTTTTGGAATCCTACATATTAAAATATGGCTTAATAGTTGGCTTCTAAGGAGATGGATCTTTGCTGAAGTTTTGTATCTTTAGGGTACAGTTGACAATTACAATGTGATTCAATCTGAATCCATCTTAGCTGAAATTTTGTTTTTTAGAGTACAGTGGATAATTATTATGTCATTCAACTTGCTCTAAACTAATTGAATTATATAATAATAAAAATAAATAAATAAATAAAAATTATTGCTGATAACTATTAACTGTTTTGAATTGGAGATTGTTTTTCCTCCCAAATTGTTATAAGTTAATTTCATGTGAAAAACATTTTAAATCGTGATCCAAGAACCCTTCTCATGGTATGTCCATGATCATAATTATTTTTGGGGACGTCTCTCACGTGGAATCAAAATTTGTCTATTTGACAAGTGCGACATGAAATAATCTCAAAATCTGTCCTGTGAAAGATTGGGATGGAAAATAATCTCTATCATGTGATTCAAGATTAGTCAATGATGTTAAGGATAGATAGAACCATCAACTGTGAAGACCAAATCTTGGGTTGCAAAAACCCAAACTCGTTTTCTTATTTTTTATATGTTGTTTTGATGATAATAACATCACCATCCTATTCTCACGTGCACCAGTGCACATGTCTATGGTAGAGGCATATAGAGACAAAGCATGTGTCCCCAAACCCTGTCAACCTCCAAACATCAACCTTATTTGCATGATGGCTATTCTCCATCATCAACCTTATTTGCATGTGACCGCATGACTACGGTTAGTTTATAGGAACCCACTCTACACCCAATGGATAGCTTCAAACAAGAAAAACAAAAAAATATGAGTACCTTTAAATTCACTCGCGGAATCTTTGAGTTCACCCACACTGAAACATATTGACTGTGTTGAATCAAATGATAAAGATCATTTATCCTCCCAATCTTTCACATGATGAATATTGAAATCATGAGCGTACCATTAGACGGTCAGTATTTTATTTCTCATGGCCCACAACTCAGAAAAGTGACCTTAATATCATGTGCACATTTAAAATTAAGTTCAAGGTCACTTTTTTGGGTGTGTATCACATGAAATTAAAAACGACCGTTTGATGGTACGCCCATGATCTCAAGAGCCATCATGTGAAAGATTGAGATAATAAACAATATCCATTACTTGATTCAATGCATTCAATGTGTTTCTATGTGAGTGAACTCAATGATTTGGTGGGTGAATTTAATGATACTCAAAAAATATCATCTACATATACATAGTAGTGATGTCAATGGGTCAAATTTGGCCAAATATTTGGCTGCTCACCAAAGAACTGCTTTATGTCCTATCGGACCCCACCTGAAAACCCAACTTAAATCGGTTTTAAAATCCCTATTTATAAAAAAAATGTCCAATTTTTGTCTGACTTGACCTTTAAGTTGACCCGACATGACTTGTCGAGTCAAGTTTATGCGCCCGACCTGATAAAAAAATTGGGTAGCGCAGGTTGGGTATTGGGTTGATCAGTCCCGTTAACAGCCCTATGTAGTAGGGTTGTGTAGAAAACCCACCGAACTGACCCGCCTGACTGAAATCAACTAAAATTTTGGGTTTCGGTCGGATTTAGTGCTTATTGGTACGGTTTCGGTGTGAATATTTTGGGAAATCAAGTAATCGGTTTGGTTTCAGGTTAGGGTTATTTTACCCAAAACTGCACCAATAAGGGTTGTAAAATGCAAGCAGACAAAACTGGTTTGTAATTAAAAAAGATAATTTTAAAAATTATACCTAAACGCTAAACTTAAAAGTTAAAAATAGAAGACGTTATTTCGGTTCCCACTTCCTAGCGTATATTTAGATTTAAGAACTGAAAATCGACTGAACCGATTGGGATCAGTTTCGGGATGATTTCAGTTCGGACAAGGGGGAGCTGGTGTGACGCGGGACAATGAGCCCGAAATTCGTAAAGATTAGTAGCAACAATTTTTTGTTAATAGCAACAGTTTTGGGTGCCACTGAAACACCTTATTTTTGTAGTGAAGGGAAATTGATAGCCCTTGAGTTTTTTCAGTAATAGTAAGCTTCTCCTCTTGGTTTCTCCATGGAGAAACCTCCCGATCCCCCAAACCCTGGCAAATGGGCTACGCTTTTGAAGCAAAGCCAGATCGTTTCTACTTATTCCAAATTATCCTTCATCCCTAATGCTTCTGAGAATAGAGTTATCATCTTCCCTGAATGTGAAATTCAAGAAGAATCCCTTCGATGGGAAAATACTCTCATAGGTTATGTTTTAGGAATGAAACCTTACTACTTGGGACTCAAAGCGGTTGTGGAGAGATTATAGCGCATCAAAAGCTCTGTATCATTCACATCCTTTGAAAATGGCTTCTTTCTTTTTAAATTCAATCTGGAGGAAGATATGAATAAGGTTCTTGACACGGGTATATGGACTATTGGGGGGAGACCTCTCATTCTCCGCAAATGGACCCCTGAATTAAAGCCAGAAAGAAAACTTCTCCAATCTGCACCTATCTGGATTAGACTACCCAAACTGCCTCTACAGTTTTGGTCCACTTCAATTTTGAGTAGAATCGCTAGTTCTCTTGGTATTCCTATTCATGCTAACGGACCCACAACATCGCGTTCTCGATTATCGTATGCTAGACTCTGCGTTGAAATCTCCACTTCCTTCAATTTTCCACCTACCATTCAGTTAAAGCGTGAGGATGGGGACATATTCTATCAGAAAGTTGATTATGAATGGAAGCCACCCTACTGCAAACCTTGCGAAACCTTCAACCACTCTCAAGATCGATGCCCCAAAGCTAAGATTCAATTAAAACCTAGACAAATTTAGAGCAAAATAGGGCGTCCTATTACTGATCCTTCATCCTCAAATGCTGCGTCTCTGGTTGGTCCTCCGGCTACTGATATTCCGGAACCCTCAGAATCAAGATGCGAAGATGATGATCCTGCAACTTCTGGTGGGCAGGATGGAATCTCCCTTGTCCCTGAGATTCGTGCCCCTTCAAAAGATGGGTCGGGTATGGGCCTAGCTCAAGACTCACGTGCCATGCATTATGCGGCTCATTCCATGCATACAGCTGCCTCTAATTCACACCTTCGCATGAGCCAATCTCCTACAGCCTCGAGTCAGCATCATCCATGTCCGGAATCTTCTATTATTTCCCCTCCACTTAATCGGGATTCTGCTATAGCCTCTGCAAATTCATACCATCGATTGCCATCTTTGGATATGCACCAGCCCTGCTTTGGAAATTATTCAAAATGCCCCCCTACTAAATCGGGATTCTACATCTGCTGCTGCAAATCCAATTCAAAACCTACACTCTTCAGCTACAACTTCGGGTATTCACATGCCTTCTTCGTATATGCACCAGTCTGCTTTGGAAATTATTCAAAATGCCCCCTACTAATTCGGGATTCTACATCTGCTACTGCAAATCCAATTCAAAACCTGCACTCTTCAGCTACAACTTCGGGTATTCACATGCCTTCTTCGGATATGCACCAGCCTGCTTTGGAAATTATTCAAAATGCCCCCCTACTAAATCGGGATTCTACATCTGCTGCTGCAAATCCAATTCAAAACCTGCATTCTTCAGCTACAACTTCGGGTATTCACATGCCTTCTTCGGATATTATTTAAAATTCCATTCTTAGTCGGGATTCTGCACCAACTGCTGCAGTTTCGGATGTGCACCATCCGTTTTCAGATTTTATTCGAAGCTCGCCATTTCAGAATCATTGTTCTGCACCTTCCTTTTGCAGAAAAAATTCAAACTCACCAATCTTACCTACCTCTGCTCCTGAAAATCTGTTGCCCTCTTCAGTTGATTTTCAGGATCCTTCTCCATTTGGAATCCTCCAACCGGTGAATCTCTTCCAATTCCAAAATCATGCTGCCAAAGTCTCCTTTCCTAATCAATTCCAGCAGCCTCCAGCCGTTGATATCTTGCCTCGACATTTTTCAACCACTGAAAATTCTGCTAAGATCTTGCTTCCACCCCAGCAATCCCAGCTAACACCCGCTGATTCCATGCTCTCAATTCAAGCCCACCAATCTTCAGCGAGATCCTTGGCTTCTTCTCAGCCTACTTTGTCTCCTATTTCTGCACAAGGGGCTCCTACTTCCAATTAGTTCGAAATCCTAGCCAATCAATCCCATGATAATCCGCTATTGACTAGTGACAAATTTAAAAATCAAGGCACTCGTATCATTGAAGCGTCTTCTAAGGAAATCTCCTTAAATGATCTTCTTAAAAAAACAACTAAAAAGAAACCTAAAATCTCGGAGGCTAGACCGAAATCTAGCAAATCTTCGTCCAATCCCCAATGAATTACCTTTTTTGGAACGTTCGGGGGCTAGGCCATATCAACAAGCAGCTTGAATTAAAGAATATTGCGAAAAAGCTTAATATTGGAATCCTATGTATTATGGAAACTCGAATTCAACTAGCAAAGGCGGATAAGATCAAACGACAGTTTAGTCACGACTGGGACATCATGGACAATTATACTTCTCATAATTTTGGACGAATTTGGATTATGTGGAATCCACGACTCTTCGCCTTCACTAAAATCCGTGAAACTAGCCAAGCCATCCATTGCCATGTTCTTAGGAAGCTTGATGGCTTCGAATTCCACCTTTCAGTTGTTTATGGGTTCAATCTTGCTACTGAGCGGCGCTTTCTCTGGATGGATCTTCATGACTTCTCTTCTACTATTCAAACCCCTTGGATCGTTGGGGGCGACTTCAATTCGGTTCGTTATACTTTAGAAAAATTCGGTGGTCGCAGCATCCCTATTCAAACCCTATCTGAATTTAATAACTGCATTGATAATTGCCATCTCTCCGATATGAGAAGCATTGGGCAATCATGGTCTTGGTCAAATAAAAAATGCTCCTCCCGATTCATTACTTGTAAATTTGACCGTATTTTGGTTAATCATGACTGGAAGAATATTTTTCCAAACATGACTGTTGACTATAAAGAACCAGGCTTGTCTGATCATTTTCTCCTATTCATTCAAGGAAAGAACTCCTATTCGAAAGGCCCAAAACCTTTCAAATATTTCAATATTTGGAGTGGACAGGAGGGCTTCTGTGACCTTGTTGTAAAGAGGTGGGCTGAGCCTATTATGGGGCATCCGATTTTCAAAATTCAGCAAAAACTGAAATGTTTGCGCTCAGATATTAGACACTGGAGCAATTCTTCCTTTGGCTCCATACATGCTCGAATCGATATTGCTAGAAGTGCCCTCCAGGATATTCAACATCAAATCAATCCTATGCAGCCCCGCGATGATTTGATTGTCGCTGAAAAAGAAGCAGTGCTAAGCCTTAATGAGGAACTCACTATTGAAGAGAGTTTTATTCGCCAGAAAGCCAGAATTCAATGGCTAGATGCTGGAGACTCAAACACAAAATTTTTCTACTCCACAATCGCATCCCGGATTTTCAGCAACACCTTCTTCGAGCTTCTTCTCCCATTTGGTGAAAGAATCGTTGATCCTCAACGTATAGGTGACATCATCTAATTCTACCAAGTCAATATGTTTAAGTGTGGGTGAACTCAATGATTTGGTGGGTGGACTTAAAGGTATTTTTAAGTTTAATTAGGTACTTTTAATGACACCTACATCTCTTGTTGGGCACTTACACCCATAATCAATGATCGCTTTAAATCAGAAGATGGAGATCGTCTTCGCTCCAATCTTCCACTCATAGGATCTCCAATCAATGAACATACCATCAGACGGTCAATTTTCGATTCCAAATGCCACAGATCTCAAAAACGTGGTCCTAAAGTCACTTTCGCGTATGATGTATGTCATGCGATTTTAGGGCCACTTTTTGGGATATGTGACAGGTGGAATCGAAAACTGACGTATGATAGTATGTTCATGACATCAAGATTTCTTATGTACAAAATTGGAGTGAATCCTCTGATTTAAAGCAATCAATGATGTTGGGTTCTATTAAAGGTACCCATTTTTTAATGAGAACAATCCATACATCAAATCTTTGTGAGCATCCACACTGAGATGCATTGACTGCATTTAATTAGATGATGAAGATCGTTTATCATCCCAAACTTTTTTTGGATGGATCTTGATATCATGAGCATGCCATCCAACCGTCCGTGTTTGAGATCTCAAGACACATATCCCAGAAAGGGTGAAAAAATACGAACTGACAATCATTACCCCCAAACCTAATTTTAAGGTCAATTTTTTAGGATGTGTACTGTATGAAATAAAAAAAACGAACCGTCTGATCGTATGCTCATGATATAAAAATTCATTGTGAAAAAAAATTTGACGAAAAATGATCTCGATTGTCAGATTTAATGCATGTAATTAATGAGTTTCAGAGTGGGTGAAGTATCTCAATTATTCATGGGTGAATTTAAAATATGGTTGTTAATGGGCCAAGCCATGGCCCGACCCTAGCCCGGCTTGGGCCGCCAAGGGGTGATCAGCCCGATCCTATCCATAGGGCAAGCAAACTCAACCCAAGCCCAAGCCCAACATAAGGCAGGCCGAGCTGGGCAAGATCGTGGGATCTTTTAAAATTATTTTATATGTATATACGTATTTTTAAAAATAAAGTTATTTATAAATTTAATTTTGACATATATATATAAGGTACGATGGTATTTATTAAACCTATTATATATTAGGAATTAAACTTTATATATATAGTTAGGGTCGAGCTTAATTAATAAAGTTGTCCTCACATGGCCATGCCCTAACCCAGCCCAATTTTTACCAAGCTTCCACTATCTAAGCCCGACCATGTATATGACCCCGATTTATTATATATATATATAAACGATTTCTTTAGGCAGTCGATTTATTTACCACTGTTGTTTTAATTTAAACGACAGACCTAGACCGTCAAGATTTTACCGACTGATTACGGCCGTCGTTTATCCCGCCCCACTAATGTAGTTTTTTTCTCATTTTCACGTAGTGACATTGTGATCATGCACTATCAAAATATCTATACCCCTTCATCCCAAGATCCTATTCCTATTATTCCATTCAAGAATAAGCTCAACCCTCAACAACCTTCTATTCTTTCGCGTACGGTTACCGATGAAGAGATAAGAAATGTTATTTTTACATCCCCCAAGAACAAAGCTCTTGGACCTGACAGTTTCTCTGTAAAAAAATTTCAAACTTTTTGAGATATTGTTGGCGCCGATGTCATCAATTCGGTACGTTATTTCTTTGTCAAAAGACGTCTTCCGAAATCTTTAAACTCTACTTTTTTTAAGCTTATTCCTAAGGAGATAGGAGCTAACACCATTGACAGATTTCGTCCAATTGCTTTATGTAATTTTCTGTATAAGGTGATTACAAAGATCATTTCTAATCGCTTGGCTCTAGTGCTTCCATCTCTTGTAAGCTGGAATCAATCGGCTTTCATCAAAGGCCGAAAAATTACAGAGAACATCTTGATGGCACATGAGTTGGTTAGAAACTTCCACCTTATTTCTGGCCCTAAAGCATTCTGCACAAAGATTGATCTCCAAAAGGCTTTTGACAAAGTCAGATGGGAATTTATCATCTCTATCTTTCATCAACTGGGCTTCGATGACATATGGCTGCAATGGATCAAGGAATGTATTACCACTCCAATGTTTTCGCTTCTGATCAATGGCTCCCCACATGGCTACTTTGGAAGCAGTTGCGGTATTCGACAAGGAGATCCATTATCTCCCCTCATATTCACTCTAGTAATGGAAGCCTTCACTTGCCTTCTTGAAGAACAGATTGATCAAAAGAGAATCTTACCTTTGAAGCATGAAAATTGCCCTTCGATCTCCCACTTAATATTTGTAGATGATTTATTCATTATTTTGAAGGAGGACATTCCATCTACTTCGGCGCTTCGTGGTCTCCTTGATAGATTTCACCTCATCTCTGGTCTTAAGGTGAACGATTCGAAAAGCACCATTCTATGTATTGAAGCTTGCTCCCTCCAAAGTCAAATCATCTCGACGCTCCGCTTTTCTGAAGGATCTCTTCTGATCAAGTATTTGGATCTTCCTTTATTTTCTGGCAAGATGTCCTCTCCTCTACTTGCTCTCCACTCATTGACAAGATCCAAAATCGTCTAGCTGGTTGGAAAAGTACTCTTCTCTCTTATGCGGGTAGGGTTGAGCTTATAAAATCGGTTCTTAGCAGCTATCAGATCTACTGGTCCGGGGCATTCTATCTTCCAAGAAAAATCATTCAAAAAATCGAGCAATTATTCTGTAGATTCCTTTGGAAGGGGCCTTCTTTGGCCTATTCGCTTCACCCTATTAGTTGGAATCGTATTTGCAAGCCGATAACTGATGGGGGCCTTGGATTGCGAAGAATTGTTGATTGGAACAACGCGGGCCTTTCAAAGCTCTTTTGGAATCTGGTTTCTAGAAATTCTTTATAGGCTAACTGGTGCACTTCAAGATATATTGTTCCTTCAGATGTTTGGAGTTGCTCTCTCCCTAATAGTTGTTCTCATGCATGGAAAGGTATTATGAGAGTCCGGGATATTATAAAATCTCAATTTCGAGTAATCATTGGTGATGACACCTCCTCCAAATTTTGGAGTGACCCTTGGCTAGAAAATGGTACTCTTATCTAAAAATATGGCCGACGCTCCATGATACAATCGGGTATCAATGAAAATGCCTTGGTTTCGGATCTCTACAATATTGGGGCCTGGACACTCCCTACGCCGCATACTAGAAGATTGGAAGATGCTTGGAAGGAGGTCATTGAGCACCCTCCCCCAATGGCCAACACCCAAGACAAGATTATATGGAAATCTACTTCATCTGGTAATTTCTCTCTCAAAGCTGCTTGGAAATGCTTTAAACCAGATTTCCCTAGTGTTCCTTGGAACTCCTTCATTTGGCATCCACAAAAAATCCCTAAACATGCCTTTTGTGCTTGGCTTGCCATCCAAGGAAAACTTCTTACCATTGACAATATTGTTAAAAGAGGCATTACGATCCCTTCGCGATGTGTTCTTTGTTGGTCTCATTCTGAAGATCATAATCATCTCTTCTTCAAGTGTTCTTTCTCTAGTTGGATATGGCGCTCTATTCTTTATAGGCTTCGTATTGCGAAAAGAACCATCAGGAATTTTTCTGATGAGATCAATTACTGCATGGAGAAATGTAAAAGTAATGATAATCACGCCTCGCTGATAAGGATTGCCTTCGCCGCTTCAATTTGACATATTTGGAAAGAAAGAAATAGTCACATTTTTTAAGATTCAATTTCGCACAAACGAGTCATTTTAGATAGAATTGTTGAAGATGTCTCCATTAAAAGTCATAGTATGAACATTCTTGATTCTTGCAACTCCACCCAATGGGTATGTGCGCCAAAGAGTCCTAATGTTCCTATTCGCTGTCAATGGACACCTCCTCCGATTGGTTCTATAAAGTTAAACTCTGACGCATCACTGGTGGGGGATAAATATAGCATGGGCGGCATTCTTAGAGATCACAATGGCAACCATATTACTAGTTTTCATGGGCCAACTATAGCTTACGATATTACCCATGCTGAAATTAATGCAATTCAACAAGGACTTCATCTTGCAACTTCTCTTCAACTTACAAATCTCATAGTCGAATCTGACTCTCTCCTTGCCATTCGTTGTATCACAAATTATTGCTCAATACCATGGCACTGCACATTCTCTCTGTGAATGGTAAACTCTCTGGCCCAACACTTACAATTGTTGCTCCTTTCAACACATTTGGAGAGAGATGAATTTTAGCCCTGATTTCCTTGCTTGAGTCGGTATGGATGTAAATGATGTTATCCGGTGGCTTGGTTCTAATATTTCTCCCCTTCTTAACTCTCGCATGAGAGATGATTTGATTTGTACTTATTATCGTATGTAATCTTCTCTCTTTTTCAGTAAAAGGGTAGGGTCCTTCCAACCCCTTTAATTATAAAAAAAAAAAAAAGATTTTAGTTCGGACAAACTTGAAACCGACAAATATCGGTTCGGCTTCAATTTATCCTGAAAACCGACCCAGCCGGACCCGATAATGTACGGAGTAGAGTCAACTACTAGTTATTTTGTAAATATGTAGGGTCAATAGCTAGTTCATTTTGTTTAGCCTAGGCTCTAATACAGGGACGTGCTTTTGGGCACTAGAGTTACAACAGTGGGTCCGAGCTTTTTGTAATAAAGCTGCACCCCTCGCCGTCTGCCGGGTTTAACGGTGGCTTACCTAACGAAATAATATTAAAAAATTAGTTTGTTATTAGCGATATGGGAATCATTGATGAAATGGGAATCCGAAAGTATTCTGTAAGAATTCAGAAGTTGTCATCTTCCTTTGATCAGGGAGGCACAGCTGAGACAACTCGATTCCTTCCAAGCTGGACTTTTTATTAGATAATCAGATTCTATTTCACGTAATAATTTTAATTATATTATTTTATAAGAGCCGAGCATGCGGGTTAGGGCTGTCAACGGGTTGTGTTGGGTCAAAATTTTGACTACCTAATGAGAAACTCACAAATGTTCAATTCGATGGTGAACTCAAGCCGACCCAACCCGACCTAAGAAAAAATACCTGTTTTCTGTACTTTTATATAGAAAATATCGGCCTGATGCAGGCCGACCCGAATGAAGGCTATATGCATTAAGTTAACATAGCTACAGCAAAACAATGTTTTTTGGTAGAGACTATTAGAATAACGTTTTTGATATCTTGCTCCGACATTTTGAAGTCCAAAAGCAATGACTCGGTAGCAAAATGTGTCCCGTAGAGTTAGTCATGGTGTCCCATGAGTTCTCCTCTGCCATCAACCCTTCTCCTCTCATCTCTCAGAAGAGAGAAAGCATGTAGCGTGCACACAAGAAGCAATATAGGGGTACAGGGTCTGAGACAAAGAAATATCAAAGCAGCAGCAGGCGGGTCCGATGTCCCGTGCCGAACCCAACGAGTCAAGTTTATGTGCATAACGGGTCGGATTGGGCATCAACTCGACCCGACCCTACCCCGGTCATGGACATCCCTAGGGATGAATACAGTGGATGGGACATCTCCAACAGTACATGAATGCATAGTCACCATTACCCGTTAAAATTCGGCAATGTTGAAATTAAGAAAAATTCGGAACGTTTGGAGAAAAATAGAGAAAAAGTGAAGGGAAGAAGAGTAAAGGATAGCTGTATTTGCAGCCAAAGATTTGATCTTTACAATCAGGGATCTCCACTGTTCAAACTGTTAATTGCCTTAAATTAGATGATTAAGATTGTTTTTCATCCCAACCGTCAGATTTGATGACCTAATGACAGTCAATTTTAGGGATGTTTGCGATGTGGAATCAATACCTAATTGTCAACTAGGTGGGTCATGATCTCAAGATCTATCTTGAGAAAAAGTAAGATGAAAAATGATCTCGATCATCCAATTCAATGTAGTCACTGATTTTAGAGTGGAAACCTCAAGATGCGGAGATAAAATCTTTAGCTGCAAATGCCACTACAAATAAGCTTAGAAAAGATGAAAAGTAAATATATATTACAAAAAGTCCGAGAACAAATTGATTTAATTGCAAATTTTGCAAATAGTTTAAAAATATATCATTTAAAAAAAAATTGGCATATAATTTGATCATATATATATATATATATATATATATATATATATATATATATATATATATATATATATCAATTGGCGTAGAGATATCTAAATGCATTTGAGATATCTCTACCTTGATAATCTTTGTGAAGTGATGGGTGGCATGGAACACACTTTACTAACTAGGGTTACACTTTTAAATGTTAAATATCCTTTTAGCCGTCATTCTTTACTCTTTTAAAGTCTCTTTCTTTTCTCTATTTTCTCAAGAAAGGGTTAGACTTATTTTTTCATGCATATTTTATAAAAAAAAAAGAAAAATTCGATACGCTAGCACTTCGTTTTAGGGGCATTGGCGCTTCCATAAAAAAAAAAAAAAAAAAAAAGATATATATATATATATATATATATATATATATATATATATATATATATATATATATATATATATATATATAATCGAAATGCCAACGCCCCTAAACGTAGCGCCGCCGCCCCTTAAATGAGGCGCCAACGCTCCTAAACGAAACGCCGGCATCCCTAAAATGAGGCGTTGATGCTTTTCTGCAAAGGTGCTAACACTTTGCTATCAGGCGTTCATTTTTTTTGAATAAAATATAATTGAAAAGGTAAATTAAGTAAATCTGATACTTTGTTAGAAAAAGAGAGATAATATAGAGAAAAAAAAAGAAACTTTAAAAAGACTTTTAAAAAAGTCAAGAATGATAGTTGAAAAGATATTTACTTTTTAAAATATTTTAAAAGTATAACCCTAGTTAATAAAGTAATTTCAATGTCACCCATCACTTCACAAGCGGGTGCTATATGTCGCGCACATATCAATTGACGTAGAGATATCTCTATACACCCCTTTCCTATATATATATATATATATATATATATATATATATATATAGTGAGATCTTGCCAAGTGTATAAACGGTACTCAAGAAAGGTTATCATATGGGCAACAAGCATTGTATGGATATGTAGGTTGAGCACCATCATCAGTACTGGTGACCCTAACTAGGCTATATATGGTTACATATCTTTTTTGATGGGCATCAATTATATATGACCCTAACGAGACCGATCGGGTCTTGTTTGTGGCTATTATCGTTATAGTAGACCGATCAACTCACAATATGACCGATCGTTCCCTTATGAGGCCAACCAATCTATCATACGATCGATGGATAAAGGGTTCTCCATCATTACTACAAAAAATGAGACTATTAGCGGCAGTCAAAATCTGTCGCTATTAACAAAAAATTGTCGCTAATACCCTTGTCGCTAATAGTCTTTAATAGTTTTTTTGTTAATAATCTATTTTTTGTAGTATCATCTGATCCAAAGAATAATATTAACATCTTGAGTCACGGTCATGGTTTGAAATCTCGGATATTGGAGTTGTCTCAGACACTTCCGAGACCGAGGGCAGGATGTCTCGATGAGATGGTGTTATATGCTCACACAAAAAAATGACTTATTTTTAATTTATATTAATTTTAAATTGATAAAATATTTATAATAATTATATTTAAATTAAAAATTTTAAAAATATATATTTCTTAAAAGTATAAAAATATAATAAAATTATTTTAAACATATATTAGCATAAAATTCTGTTGAAGAATCCTAGAATAAACATAAATTATTTCAAAGAAGAGAATTGTTCTTTGATTATAAATATAAGGATCCATTTCTCCAACCAACACAAATCATACCATATCTCGTGGTGATATACTTTATCTTGCCCATCTTGGACGTGATCCATGAAATCTCGTATATCTCAGTGAGATATGGTATGATTTGAGGCCCCTAATTATGATTCACACATGAATCTCGTACCGAAGCCCGAGGCACGAGATATCTCGTCTCAGGGGAGATTTCAAAGCGCGATCACCATAATAGGTTTTTTTGGGCAATTCAAATTGTCCAAGAAGTTAAGCATTAATTATTTACCTTTTCGAGTAAAAATGGAGATCACTAGGAAAATTATAATGAGTGCCTCAAACCGCAGACTAATAATGGACTGCTTACATGGCGCATTGGAAGTGATTGGCCCTACCTACATTGATGGGATCCACTGCACTTGCATCACGCTACATAAGCATTTTGTTGAATGGTTTGTAATTTGCGTTCTGTCATATATCAGCATACTCCTAGGCTGTGCCTAAACTTCATCAAAGGATAACAAGTAATGAGAGTATTTTAATAAGAAAATGTTAAATATTATGCTACATAGATCAAATGATTCAAATTGTCTAATGATGAAGGTATCAAACCGGGTATCAGTCCATCTCGGACTGATACATAGCGGTCTCGCAGATATTATATCGGCATATATATATTTATTTTTAAAAAATAGAAAAAAAATTGGTATTGGCTAATACTGTCTTATATCGACCGAAATGAATACTGACACTACAAAAAATAAGACAATTAGTAGCGGCAAAAAATTGTCACCATTAACAAAAAAAAACTATTAAGACTATTAGCGACAAAAGTATTAGCGGCAGTTTTTATGTCAATAGTGGCAATTTTGAATGTCGCTAATAGTCTTATTTTTTGTAGTGCGATATGGCTCCGATATAAGTATCGGCATCGATTTGCCAAAAAATCAATTTGTAGTTTTGTACTATCGATATATTTGGGTATCCATTGATACTTGATACCTTGCTAATTGATACATATTTTAGACTAACATATCACTACAAAAAAATAGATTATTAGCGTCATTTTTTTAGAGTGAAAAAATGCCATTATTAACAAAAAAATTATTAAAAATTATTAGCGTCAGTTTTTTGTTAATAGCAATAATTTTTTGCTTATGCTAATATTCTTGTTTTTTTGTAATGTATGCTCACAAGAGGTTTTACAACTTTGATTCATCAAATATATATGGCTATCAGGTGGCACGGTTAAACTATATTTAAAAAATATAATATAACTACACATGCAAATTTAACATATATTTTCAGCCGTTCCACTTCTCTACCACATGTTATCACGTCGGACACATTTTGACTAAACCATGTCATCCAAATTGCATTTTATAGTTTGAAAACTCCGTTAGATTGCAATATGTTCCCAAAGTAAATGTTCCCGCCATTAGATTGCAATATGTTACAGACGCCAGATATTAGGATTATTATAAACCATTATGAACGTTTTTTTTTTTATATATCTCAACGGATAAGCAGTTATAACGGTTGATTTATAAGAATTTAATAAGTGTCAACTTTTTATATTTAAAAATTAAATATCTTTTTTAATACAATTATAAGACAACCTCTAAAATTGAGGAGCAAGTTTTTTTTTTAATATAAAAAATTATAACGTCTTTATCAAACCCATTATAACTATAATTTTAAATAGGGTAACGACGAGATGTCTCAAGCGATACATTTTGTGCCTTAAAACTTTGCAAGACGATAATAATTACACGATTTTCTCCGAGATAATGTACATAAATTTAATTTTGGATTTTTTTTTGCATATACCCCGTGTTATGCTAATATTATAAGAAACCTCCTGAGTTATGGGTATTTATTTTGTAGCCTCTATTTTTGTGTTTTCCTTTCATATAACTCTTGCCATTAACTAGTCATGAGTTTATGAATGGAAAACTTATTTTGCCCTTAATGAAACCAATATTTTAAAAATACCACCATTCTAAAAAGCCCTTCATTCATCCATATTTACAAGTCACGCTATTAAAGTTTATCATCATTCTAAAAGGCCCTTCATTTATCGTTATTTACAAGTCATGCCATTATAATTTACCACTATTTTAAAATGAGTACCTTTAAATCCACTCACAAAATCTTTGAATTCACCCACACTGAAACACATCGACTATATTGAATCAAACGATGGAGATTTTTTATCGTCCCAATCTTTCATGAGATCGATCTTTAGATCATAGGTGTACCATCAGACGGTCGACTTTTTATTTCATGTGGTGCATACCCCTAAAAGTGACCTTAATATCAATTTTAAGCATGCACGTGATGTTAAAGTCACTTTTCTGAGATGTGTGCCACGTAAAATAAAACACTGACCGTCTGATGGTACGATCATGATCTAAAGATCCATCATGTGAAAGATTGGGAGGATAAATGATCTCCATCGTTCGATTCAATTCAATCAACGTGTTTTAGCGTGGGTGAACTTAAAGATTCTGTGAGTGGATTTAAAGGTACTCTTCTAAAAGGCCCTTCATTCACCCATCGATTCAAGACTCATCAGATGGGTGATTCCCCCATTAAAGCATGCCAACGCTTGGACGAATACTCAACCAATAGAGGATTTGTGGCAAACGATGCAATTATTCTTGAAAAGAAAACCTTCAATCTACATGTTCCACTCAAAATACTCGTCCCTCCAATTTCCTATATGATTCAAGACCTATTTTTAGGAATTTGATTGCCTAATCGTGTCTGCTTCCATCCACCGAACCTTTGAGTTCACCCACGCTAAAACACATTGATTGCATTGAATAAGACGATGGAGATCGTTTAGGCATACCATTAGACGATCAGTGTTTTATTTCGTGGCACACATCTCAGAAAAGTGACCTTAACATCACGTATACGGTTAAAATTAATTTTAAGGTCATTTTTTTGGGTGTGTACCACATGAAATAAAAAATCAACTATCTGATGGTGCCACCATGATCTCAAGATCCATCGTGTGAAATGTTGGGACGATAAACAATCTCCATCGTCCGATTCAATGCAATCAACCGTCTGATGGTGCCTCCATGATCTCAAGATCCATCGTGTGAATGGTTGGGACGATAAACGACCTCCATCGTCCAATTCAATGCAGTCAATTGTCTGATGGTGCCACCATGATCTCAAGATACATCGTGTGAAAGGTTGGAACGATAAATGATCTCCATCGTCCGATTCAATGCAGTCAATTGTCTAATAGTGCCAGCGTGATCTCAAGATCCATCGTGTGAAAGGTTAGGACGATAAACGATCTCCATCGTCCGATTCAATGCAGTCAACGTTTTTCAGCATGGGTGAACTCAAATATTTGGTAGGTGGATTTAAAACTATTCTTTTTCGTAAGTGGAGGGGTGGATTTAAAATTACTCTTATCACGTGTAGAGGGTGGCAATTTAATTTTAAAAAGGATAAATATAGTATTTATGCTATTTTTTACTGACTGATTAACCATTTAAAGTTGCATCGGTTAAAGAGGGTGTTTTATGAACACCAAAATGCTAACTAAAGGGTTTAGAGCAAATAGTTATAATTGGGGGGGTTATTTGTAATATCAGCATAACGGAGGGGATATTTGCAAAAAACCCTTTAATTTTTTCGTAGAGAGTTTCTATAAGAGGTTCAGCTATATAATAAACAATTATAAGTGTGAAAATCGTCACTTTTTTACATGTGACCAAAATGTCAAAATGGGTATCGGACTCAGGTATCGATCCATGGAGGACTGATACGTATCGGTCTATTATATATATATATATATATATATATATATATATATATATATATATATATATATATATATATATATATATATTTTTAAGAAGAAAGAAAATACAGGTATCGGCCAAAACCGATATCGTATTGGCCGATACCGATACCAATACCTATCGAGGCTGAGACGTATCGATTTGCCGCGAAATCGATACGTATCCAATCTATGTGTTGAAGCTCATTGATCTTAACTGAGGTATATTTTGATGGCTATCATGGTTTTTTAAATTTGTGCACCCTATTATTTTTCTTATTTTTTAATGGCTACTATAGAAGATCGTTGATCAGACGATTGGCATAATTTTGTAGGTATGATATTTTAACAGAGGTATATTTGAATTACAAACAACCAATTAGACTGTTTAAATTGATTACAAATATATGCCACATGGTATAACAGTAAAACATACTTTAATAGTATAAATTAAATTATTTTAATGATGTAAGATCATTTAACACTTTTTTTTCGTTTCACTCCGAATAGTTGAGACGTCTCACTAATCGGCATTATTTAATTTTTAGATTTGAAACAATATAAAGTTAATTTTTTTTATTTAAGCCTTTATAATGCGGTTATTTCAATTTATAAAGGTCAAGTAACTTCTCCAAGCTTTGCTAGACGAGATTGATATCTGGTTTAAGCCTGGCCAAATTTTAGTAAAGTATCAAAAATCGACTGATACCAATACGTATCAGTATTTTGGCAAATCAAAATGTATCAACACCGATATATATTAGTTCTATAACTCCGTTTGCTAATATGTATCGACCGATACATATTGGGTATCGACCGATATATATCATTCTGACCTGAAATTTAAAATTTTTTAATTTTTATTTTTACATAGGCCGATACATATTGGTGTTGCCTGATAAGTATCGGCCGATTTGACTAGAGCACTATTAGAAGTTTATTAATTATCATCTCTGTACGCGGGACATTGGTTTTTCTCATCATAGCTAATTTATGTGAGGATCTTGTCAACAGCTATCATGGTGTGTTGAAAGTTATGCACTCTAACAGCCCCTATTATTCTAAGAGTTAATATTGAAGATCATTGATTAGCTGATGTACAATTCATCTATAGGTGTGATTCTTTTAAGTGAGATATTTCAATTATGGACAATCACATAGACTATTTAGATTGATCGTATATCTTGGCCATGTAATATAGAGATGCATTTGTTAACCTATTTTAACAGTGTGAGATCATTTAAAAAGGCTGTTTGCATTATCGGTAAGTCATTTCGAGGCAGGACGTCTAGGTCTCGGGGATGTCCGAGACCACCCAAAAATCCGATATTTCAAACCACAGCCATGATTCCAAGACGACTCAGAAATCCGGTATTTCAAACCATAGCCATGATTCCAGAGTCGAATGTGCAAAAGAGTTAGTCGGCTTTTGACGTCTGAGGCATTCCTTGCCTTGGCTAAGAGCATCTCCAGCAAGAAAAGCTAAATTTGAATAGCTAAACACCAATTTAGCTACTACTACAGTATTTTAGCTACTGTTACAGTAAAAATCATTCCAGCAGACACTCTATTTTAACTACTCTATTCTTTAAAATATTATTTTTCAAGATTGTTTTAATATATTTTACTATCAATACTTAATTTTTAAAAATTTAAATTCTCTAACGGCTATATTTTTATAACGGTTATATTTTTTAACACAAGGTGTTAAATCGGTATCGGTCTCGAGAATCGGTATGCCGAAGCGGATATGAATCGGCCAATACCGATACATATTAGGCAATTATTTTATTTAAAAAATAAAAAAATAATAATTTTGCAAATACCCCCCTGAGTTATGTTGATATTACAAATAACCTCCCCAATTATAGTTATTTGCTTTAAACCCCCTGAGTTAACATTATGGTGTTCATAAAACACCCTCTTTAACGGATGCTATTTTAAATGGTTAATCAGCCGTTAAAGAATAGCCTAAATACTATATTTATCATTTTTTAAATTAAATTACTAAATTGCCACCCTCTACACGTGGTAAGAGTAATTTTAAATCCACCCCTCCACTTACAAAAAATAGTAGTTTTAAATCCGCCCGCCAAATATTTGAGTTCACCCACGCTGAAAAACATTGATTGCATTGAATCGGACGATGGAGATCATTTATCATCCCAACCTTTCACACGATGGATCTTGAGATCACGATGGCACCATTAGAAGGTTGACTACATTGAATCGGATGATGGAGATCATTTACCGTCCCAACCTTTCACATGATGTATCTTAAGATCATGGTGGCACCATCAGACTGTTGACTGTATTGAATTGGACGATGGAGGTCGTTTATCGCCCCAACCATTCACACGATGGATCTTGAGATCATGGAGGCACCATCAAACGGTTGATTACATTGAATCGGACTATGGATATTGTTTATCGTCCCAACCTTTCATACGATGGATCTTGAGATCATGGTGGCACCATCAGATGGTTGAAACAGAAACACAAAAGTAGGGGCTGCAGAATAAATACCCATAACTCAGGGGTTTCTTATAATATTAGCATAACACCGGGGTGTATATGCAAAAAAACCCAAATATATATATATATATATATATATATATATATATTCAACTGGAAAGATTAAATGGTGTTTTTGGTCTTGTGATCTCGGCCATAAACTATAAATCAACGCACCAGTTGACCTCATTCGCCAAAACCCACATCAAATAACCAACGAAAAAATAAAGGAAACTGAAAATAAAAAGTAACTTCCCAAGAATTTGAACACCCATAAAAGAATAAAAAAACATCAACACTAATCTTCATAATTGAAACCCAAATCCGTAGAAAGATCCCGTCCGTCCGTTCCTAGGATTTCTGGAAATTGCTGATTGTCAAATACCTGCAAATTCAGACACCAGTCAAGGTTTTTTTATGTTTTCAAGAAATCTCTTCAATCTGAATTCGCAATTCCAACCATCCAATCAAAAGCTCTCAAAAAACCCAAATCATAAAACATATAAAAGCCAACTAGATTATGAAAAATAGAAAATCACTCTTAATTCTCAGATAAATATATATACATTAATCGTTTGGAGAAATTTAAGATTGATTTTAAAAAAAAAATTCTCATTGCAAAAAATACGAATACTCTCCATAAACCTCTCCAAACCCTAACCCATCATCTCCCTAATACCGCTCCTTCAACCCCTCTGCCAGCTCCTTGTGCACAAGTGGCGTTCTACAAAGCAGACACGTCTTCTGATCGCGATCCATCCAACGGTCCAAACACCTCCGATGACAAATGTGCCAGCAGTTCTTCAATCATCAGATTTCATCACGGCCCTTGAAGTCGTAGAGGCAAATGATGCAACTCTCTGGCACTTCGACATCATCAGCGCCTCGACACAAGTCGTTGAAGGCGACGATCGGGAGGTCGTCTCGTATCTATGCCACCGATAAGCCTGAAACAGAATAATGGAGATCCGGAAAAGAGCAATGGAGTGCTGGAATGGGTTCTTGTTTCAGACCTTGAGAAAGAGAAGAGAGAGAAAGAGAGAGAGAAATAGAGGAGAGAGAAAGAGCTTTAGGTTTTTATTATTTTATTATTTATCTTTTGCTACAGTAACAGCTAAATTTAACTGTATTACTATCCTAAAAATCGAATCGATTTTTGTAATTTGAAACGCTGAAATATCTGTTGAATTGTTTGGCGTTTGGGATAGCTCCCCTGTGAGATGCTCTAAGGGGCTGCGTAGCTATAATTTCTGTCACCTCTGATCCCATCAATCGATTAAGATTGCCAATTCAGATTTTCTAAAGGAAATTATCTTCCATAAGATCTTACCTCAGAAGAAGCTTCCGATGAGTTGACTGATGAAACCCTATACACGTGGCCGTACTTCAGATTCAATTGAGCTCAAAGATATTACCATTGAAATATTATGGCCGTCTGATGAACAGCCTACAGCTGTGTGAAACTAACGGTCCACATTGAGGTAGGATAAAGTGCTTTGATCTGATGTTTATCTCAAGCCGATAACTCTACAAATTGAGAAGTATAATTGTCGTCACCCGTGAAAGAGTAATGAAACAATGGATGGGTAAATTTATTTACAATCAAAGATTCTTTCTTCTAAACTATGAGTTAGAAGACGATGACAATGATGATTGTTTTTAGCCTAACTCGACGGTTTTATCGGATATGTCTCGGTCAACCCTCCATTAAATCAGGGGTATATATTGATTCAAATAGGCTCTAATTGGATACATATAAGCCGATATGTACTAAATGTGACTGATATTTAAAATCATGTCTCAATCTTCACTACAATGAATTTTGAGATCATGGTCCTACCATGAAAGTCAAATCCACGAGGCATATATTTTAAACAATAAACATGATCATTGAAAAATCAAAGGAGTCAATAAATTAAGTATTTAAAATCTAGATAGAAAAGGAAGAATCTTTGGTTGTAAATAAAGGTACCCTAATGAATAATGATATCTGTTGAACCCTATTTCGGTGGTCAGGGTTTACAACAAGGTCAATGAGTGTTGGCTACCGACAAGCATGATATAAAAAATCAGCCGATACCAATACGTGTTGTTGAAACATATCGGTTTCTCAGCAAAACCAATACGTATCGATATCTCTACTCTATATCGAATACTGTATTGGCCGATACGTATCGATTATCGGTTGATAAATCTTTAAAAAAAAAAAAAAAAAAAAAAAAAAAGGTCAATATATATCGGTCGATATATATTGATCCTCCATGGACCGATACCCGATACCGATACTGATACCGATTTGGACACCTTGCTAACAAGCAATATAAACTCCCAACAAAACAGCAAATATCATTTTTCATCCCAAATCTTCAAAAAAATAGATTTTGAGATTACGAGGTTCTTGTTAGACGATTAGATATTGATTATACATAACATACATCCCAAAAAGTGATCCTAGAATCAGGTTTAATGTATGTCATAATCATGTTCATTGTTTGGAATGTGTTCCTCATGGAGTCAAAATCCAACTGTCTTATAATAGGCCCGTGATCCCAAGATCTATTTTGCCTAAGATTGAAACAAGAAACCGTTTCCATCATTTGATCCAAAGAAGTCAATGGTTTAAGCACATGAATTGAGGGTTGAAAAGGAGGAATGATAGATTATAAATAGTGAGGCATTATTTGCACCTGTTAAACTTGTGAAAAGCATACAATTTTCCATTATAAAAAATCCGATCAATGCCTTGAATCATACGATGGATATCTTTCACGTCCCATTCATCCACACAATAAATCTTGAGATTATGGTACACTTATATGACAATTACTTGTTGATTTCACGGGGGCACACATCGCCAAAAGTGAATGTGAGATAGGGTATACTCGTGACTAAGGTGACTTTTGGAGTTGTATGCCAAGTGGAATCAAGATCTGACCGTCTAATAGGGAGTCATGATCTCGAGATCTATAATGCGGAATAAAGATCTGACCATAGTCATGATCTCAAGCTCTATAATGTGAAAGATTGAGACGATTGTGTAAAAAGCCTCCCGTTATAAATAGGGGAGAAATTTGCATTTTCAGCCTTATAAGTTTGCTTATTTGCATAAATGGTCCTATAATTTGAAACTTCATCGGATAGGTCAACTCTAAGCCAAGTTGTTTCTACATTAGCACCGACCTATTTTTTCATTGTTATATGTTTATTTTCTATTATATTTTGTCGCTCATTTTCCTACTGGTAATCTTATTAGAGTGTACCTTATTTAATAATTAACATATATTAGAAAATGAAAAAAAAGAAGAAAGAGAGAAGAAATGGTAATCTTATTAGAGTGCACCTTATTTAATAATTATCATATATAAGAAAATTTTAAAAAAATAAATAAAAAAAGAGAGAAGAAGAAGTTAGATATATGGGTGTAGCCCCTACTTTTGTATTTATGTTTCTTATAACTCCTTGTCGTTACCCTGTCGTTAACTAGCCGTGAGTTTATGGACGAAAAGTCTATTTTACCCTTAATGAAACCAATATTTTAAAAATACCACATTATAAAGGACTTTCATTAGTTTATATTTATAAGTCATGCCATTAAAGTTTATCACCATTCTAAAAGACCCTTTATTCACCTTTATTTACAAGTCATGTCATTCTAATTTACCACTATTTTAAGACGAGTACCTTTAAATCTATTTACAAAATCTTTTAGGTCACCCATACTGAAACATATCGACTACATTGAATCAAACAATAGAGATTGTTTATCGTCCCAATCTTTCATGAGATCGATCTTTAGATCATGGGTGTACCATCAGACAGTCTATTTTTTTTTTTCATGTGGTACACACTCATAAAAATGACCTTAATATCAATTTAAAGCATGCACGTGACGTTAAGGTCACTTTTCTGAGATATGTGCCACATGAAATAAAACACTGACCGTCTGATAGTACGATCATGATCTCAAAATCCATCGTGTGAAAGATTGGGAGGATAAATAATCTCCATCGTTTAATTCAATTTAATCAACGTGTTTCAGCGTGGGTGAACTTAACAATTCAATGGGTGGATTTAAAGGTACTCTTCTAAAAGGCCTTTTATTCACTCATCAGATTCAAGATTCATCAAATAGGTGATTCCCCATTAAAGTATACCAACATTTGGACGAATACTCAACCAATGGGAGATTTGTGGCAAACAATGCAATTATTCTTTAAAAGAAAACCTTCAATCTACATGTTCCACTCAAAATACTCGTCCCTCCAATTTCCTTTATGATTCAAAATCTATCAAATGAAAGACCAATTGGTATTGATCGATACTTACCGATACAAATTTTTTTCTCGGTATTGGCCGATCCTTAGAACCTAAGTTGCCAAGTAAGGCCGATTTTATCGATTTATCCTCTAGCTTTATTGTATCTAAGTGGAGTTTACTAAAAGCGACGTCATAACTCATAATGCAAGTTGGGTATTTTCATTGTTGGGCCATCATCGACATCAAGAGAATATCAAGCTTATGAGGAGCCTATTGTGTCGAAAACTTGCTCTTTCACCTATCAAGACCCTAAAAATCAGTGAAGACTATGTTGTCAATGGGTCGGGGCATGCCAAAATTTTGACAGCCGACCGGACTCGAGCCCCTACTTCATCTGACCTGATCCAGTTCAAAACTCCCAATTTCCTAGATTGTATATAAAATATCGTATCCATCTAACCTTTTAGTCTACCCCACAGAACCCGAGCTTTGAGGCCTAGTTATGGATTAAAAAAATTTCAAATTCGATTGATTGCTATCATTTGATGAATCACTGGTTATACAATTGATCGGATTTACTACCATATCATCGTTGTTATAATGGTAGCCATTATATAATAATGGTGTAGTGTTTCATATTATCATTTTATACAAAAAATTTATCTTTTTATTTTATTTTAGGAATTGGATTGCCTAATCGCGTCTGCTTCTATCCACCAAATCTTTAAGTTCACCCACGCTAAAACACATTGATTGCATTGAATCAGACAATGGAGATCGTTTAGGCATACCCATAGACGATCAGTGTTTTATTTCGTGGCATATATCTCAAAAAAGTGACCTTAACATCATGTATATGATTAAAATTAATTTTAAGGTCATTTTTTTTGGGTGTGTAACACATTAAATAAAAAATCAATCGTCTGATGATGCCACCATGATTTCAAGATCCATAGTGTGAAAGGTTGGGACGATAAACAATTTCCATCGTCCAATTCAATGCAGTCAACTATTTGATGGTGCCACCATGATCTCAAGATCCATCGTGTGAAAGGTTGAGACGATAAACGACCTCCATCATTAAATTCAATGCAGTCAACTGTCTGATGGTGCCACCATAATTTTAAGACACATCGTGTGAAAGGTTGGGAAAATAAATGATCTCCATCGTTCGATTCAATGCAGTCAACTGTCTAATGGTGCCTCCGTGATCTCATGATCCATCGTGTGAAAGGTTGGGACAATAAACGATCTCTATTGTCCGATTAATGGTGCAGTCAATGTTTTTCAATGTAGGTGAACTCAAAAATTTGGTGAGTGAATTTAAAACTACTTTTTTTGGTAAGTGGGGGGGCCGCCAACTCTAACCACGTGTAGAGGGTGACAATTTAGTAATTTAATTTAAAAAAGGATATGGTATTTATGCTATTCTTTAATGGCTGATTAACCATTTAAAGTTGCATCCGTTAAAGGGAGTGTTTTATGAACACCAAAATGCTAACTAAGGGGTTTAGAGCAAATAGTTATAATTGGGGGGTTATTTGTAATATTAGCATAGTGGAGGGGGTATTTGCAAAAAATTCTAGATATATTGATCAAACAAAAGCGATCGCTGACTTAAGATAGCGGACTGCTATCTTAAGAAAGTAATCCTATTAGAGTGTTCTTTATTTGATAACTACTCCACATCAACAATCTTAAGATAGAGATAGCAGATAACTATCACACATCAGTTATTTCAACCAATTAGATATCGGCTTTTGTTTGTTCTATATTTTAATTTTCTTCTTATCTTTTTAATTTTTTTTTTTTTATATTTTAAAATTTTAACATGAGTTACAATTAATTTAGATAATTATAAAACACTTTAATAATGGAACTGGTAAAAGGGATGACAAAAAATAATGGAAAAAAAAATATATATATATATATATATATATAATGAAAAAATAGGTTGGTGTTGATGTGAAAACGGCTTGGCTTGGAGCTAGCCTATTGTGTAAAGTTTTAAATTATAGAGCCATTTCGGCAAATAAGTAAACTTATAGGGCCGAAATGGAAATTTCCCTAAATAGAGTAACGCTTCATTTCTATGAGCAAACGTCTTCTTCCAAATAAATAATACCACTGTTTTTGGAAATGAACCCAAACTCTGTAACCAAAGAAAGAAGAGATGAGTGATAATAGACAAGCAGCTGATCGACTAATAAATACGAGATCAACAAGCTCAAACATGGCAAGTGTTGGCGACGTTGAAGCTCTGAAAAGGCATGCAGATGAGTTGGGTACCTCCAGCCGCCCATCACTGAAGCGAGTAAAAGTAGAAGAAGAAGAAGAAGAAGAAGAAGAGGTCAAGTGCTTAGACAGATACCGAGAAACAGATTTCTTCGACTTCAAGTGCAAGAAGAAGAGAAGCAAGTTGGTGGGTCGTAAAGTTGCTTATGAAGACAGCACCTTCGACTTGAAGAACAACACGAGTCGAAGTAAGAAGGGTGGTAAAGCTGCTCTTTATGAAGAGGGCGAAATCTGGGCTGTGTATGATGAATATGGGATGCCTCGTAGGTACGTTCGAATTCACAAAACTCGCTTCTACGGAGACAACATAAAGATTCACTACCTGAATGTGGGTTATAGGAGGGCTCATATGTATAAAGCCTCTGGAGCTCTTACTGCATGTGGAGACTTCAAACCCTTTGGTAAGGTGAGTTTTGTTGATCCTTTAGCGCTTTCACATAAGCTTCCTAAGCAGGATTTAGTGGTAGAAAATAGGTGGGATAGGAAAGAAATATTATCCAAATTTACCCAAGAAAAGGAGAAATTTGGGCCATCTCAAAAGACCCAGATATCAGGGCCCCTATTGATCTTTTGGGTAGTCCTCAAATGCAGAATATCAGATTGTAGAGGTTCTAGGGGATTATTGCATGAAGAATGGTGCCAATGTTGTGAATTTGGTGAAGGTTCAGGGATTTTACAAGAGTATTTTTCGTAGATCCGGGGCCAAAGTTTGGTATCGTATGATTTAGATCGATTCTCGCACTATATTCCTTCTTTTAGAATTGCTGGAGATGATCATAATCTTAGTGATGGTGTGGAATTAGATCCATCATCCTTGCCGCTTAAGATAGACGATTTTACGGAACATGAGGTCCTGCAAATCAAAGAGAAGAATTTGTACCAGGGGTACGTTGATCTTAAGTCCCACAGAAAACAGGTTGATTTTACAAGTTGCAGAAAGTGTAATAATCTGTATGCTGTTTTTGATTGCCAAAGCGGAAGGCCGATAAAATAGGCAAAAATTGGTTATTGCAAGTCAGATGAAGAGTTTCCTATCTGCATCACATGGCTGGAACCTGATCCAATTACCGCCAATGAGAAGAGGTGGTACGAAGCACGGTTGCCTATTGCTTGTGGCAGTTTTAGGCAAAACAAAATTACACATACCCGAGATTATCCAATTCTCTCACAGAGGGTCCCTGTGCCTGATTCCCGAATGAGGAGTTTGAGCATGGCTGCGAGATATATAACATCTACCCAAGGAAAGGCGATGTTTGGGGAATCTACAAGGATTGGGATATGTAGTGGAGTGCTGATCCAAGTCTAGGTGAGAGGAGAATTCGAGTACGAGGTTGTGGAAATTACCGGGTGATATAGCAGGCAAAATGGCGTAAGAGTAGTGCATTTGGCCAGAGTTGAAGGCTTCAAAAGCCTTTTCAGAAGAAAAAACATTAATGGTGTTGAAGTTCCATTAAGAATTTCGAGGAATGAACTCTACAAATTTTCACACCCAATCTTTGCATAAAGAATCCAAGCCGATCTAGATGGTGGAATTCTGACAGGATCATTGGTCCTTGATCCTCTTCTATTATCTATAAATCCAAGCGAGAATTTTGCAAATTCCACGAATTCAGAAACTTCGAAAGAAGATGGGTTCGAAGAAAGAAACTGGGAAGAGACAAATAATGGGTTTGAGGTTGAGAATCAAGAGAATGCAAATAAAACTCCGGAAGGGAGTAGTAGTAACAATTCAATAGCATCTGCAGCACAAGAAGGTCATTCTGAAGAAGATAGAGGAGAAAAACTACGAGAACGAGAAGAAATTACTAAGGAGAAAGTCACTGGAGGTACCAATGAGTTGAGTGTCAGAGAACACGGCGAAGGAAGCAAAAGAGTAGCAGGAGATGCTGTGGAAAAGGCTAGGGAGGTCCCAGGGGATGGTGATTTATTTGAACCACGGAATAGAGAGTTTCACAATTTCGATGATTTCAATTTGTCAAAAGATTTTGAATTATAACAGATATGGGCATTGCCAGATGAACGTGATGGGATGCCTCGTTCAGTAAATAAATTAGTCCCTGCAGATCAGAAGGTGGAGGTGATTTTGCTGGAGCCCCATCCTATCTCCATTGAAGAAATGAAATGGGTAGAGAACTTGCCAATGGCATGCGGGGTCTTCAGAACAACTAAATCAACAGTGGTCAAAAGCATATCAGATTTCTCGCACAAGGTCACTTACAAAGGATGGAAGAGTGTAAAGTCCTTTAACCTTCCCTGGAAGAGGTGAGATTTGGGCTATTTACAAGAATTGGGACATCAATTGGACACAATCTGATTTAAGAAACAAGTCCGAATTTAGAATGGTTGAAATCACCACAGATTTTACTGAGGAAGATGGCGTACTTGTAGCTGGCTTAATCAGAGTTGACGGAATGAGTGCCGTTTTCCAAAGGCATTTACATGAAGGTTTTGGATTATTTCAACAATTTTCAGGAAAAGAAATGCTGCGGTTTTCCCACCATGTCCCAGCTTTCCACTTGGGTACTCCACAAGGATCGTGGAAGCTCGACTGTTCGATCGAGCATCATCAGCTATAATATTCATGTACGTTCTTGAAGCTATTTTTTTTTTGCTGTGTTCGCGTAATGTCTTGGGTTTTGGCATTGCAACTTCCTGGTTCAGTTGTTTTTTGTATGGCAAGTAGTTGCAGGATTCGAATTCAGATGATATATCTGTCTTATATAATCAGGAGAAGAGCCTTTGATGTGAAAATTTTCTTTTTTGCTGTTGTTCTGTTTCCATCGTATGAATAGATGTCCTACTTTCATATTTGAACCTATAGATGCCTCATTTGTTACTTGTTATGCTTGTAGACTGCTCTGTTGATTGAATGCGTATTATGTTCTGTTTCATGAAACTTGTTCATGATCCAAATCCAATTGTTATGAAATATTTTTTTCGTAGAAAAGAATTTATATGTTTCTGGTTGACCAGTCATCAAATCTGTACTTTTTTTTTACGAGCTTGTACTAGTCACCGAGCTGGTCACTAACAGTGGTGACCAGTCATCAATTATGTACACACGATAACCATTTTGGCGTGATGTAGTCCACGGGGCCATCGTCTAGATCGGATTCAGCCCTACAATTGCATTGAAAAACCATCTGTACCCTATGCCACAAAATTCTCCGAACAGGTGGTCTGCCAAACTTTTACTAAACATTCATTTGATTGGTTGATTCTCTGAATTTTTCTCAATTTTTTACGTATTTGTCAAATTTTCCAAAATTTTCTGAACTTTACTCATTGTAATGCAATACTTTAATCATACTTCTTATTTATAATAATTATTATTGTAGATTGTTAATGCATGCAGACTATTTAACATCCCAATTTTTTTCAAATTTTCCCGAATTTATCTGAATTAAACCGAACTGGCACCCCGCCGAATGATTGCCGAATCCCAACTTGGTTCCTATGGGCACGTTCAGTCTGCTGTAATCCTATTGCATGCAATATTCACTTTACATGTAACAAAGTACACTTTTTAACTTGTAAAAAGGTACACCTCCGGTGTAATATGGTTGTTCAGTTCACTGTAAAATGTGGGTGTAAAATCTAATTTATGGGCTACTATTCACTTTACGGTGAAGTGAACGATTTATGTAATTTTTGGCATGTACTCTTCATTTATATTTTTTACAATATAAAAGTCAATCTTATCTATAAAAAGGACGCATGGCCACGAATGATAAGAAAAGTGAGTCAGGTAAATGTGAACTGGTTGATTGACTTGAACGGGAATAGATGATACTCCCCTAAATTTTCATGTGAAATGGACACCTTTATAATGGCCGATGAAGAAATATAACATGAGCGAGCATGACGATTTAAGGTAGTCACAACATACAAAATGTAAAGAGTCACAATGGTATAAGATATATATTTTAAAATTAGACATATAATGAAGTAGAAACATTACAAAGTCCAAATAAACTACGGCACCTCTTTCATTGATGGCTAAAATACAAAATTATATGGTTAAAAAGAGATGCATTTTAAATACTAAACCTAGAGAGTAATAGACCCGGATGCCGAGTCATCATCATCATCAGTTTCATCCTCCACTTCCCATTCATCGTCTGATTCGTCAACATCCCCAACGAAATCTTCTTCTTGTTCTGTAATCCCATCTCAGGAATCCTTCATCCCTTTTGATTTATAGAGGGATAGCCCAAGCTACATAAGACGTGATCAAAGATCACTGAATCTTTCATACGATCCACCATTTGATGAATCGATCGCTTCTCCAGTCGATCACTGCTTTGTCTTCATTGTTGCAATGTTCGGTTGTTGGAGAAGATAAATCTCTCTCTTGAAAGAGATTGCTAGGTGCATGTACTCTAGTATTAAAGGAGGTGCTATGCCTTTTTAATTAGATATTTTATTCGAGTGTTGCAAGTTTTCCTTGTAATAAATTGATGTTACGAGCGGTAGCCTTGTAAGTCAAAAATTACAGGTATAATTTATTGGCACGAACTCCTAAAAAGTACAACGAAAGGAACAGAGTAAATTGTACTTTCTGGTGTAAAAATAGCATATTGCACGTACTATCGCCATATTACAGCGAAGTGAATGTGCCCTATGTCTCTGCATCTGATTAAATCATATCATAGAGATTGTTTCAATGGAATCTTGGTCCTGAATCCGATCTAGACAATGGCTCTGCGCACCACATGGCACCAAAATGGTGCCTTGTGTACAGAATTGATGACCTGGACAACTAATACCAGGTCTCTTCTTTCATAGAAAAAACAAGAGCAGCAAGAGCATGACTAAGGAGATATTGGGTGGAAATTGACTTTCTATTAGTTTAAGTTGTATAAGAAAATATGGTAATATGGGAAAAGGATTAGGCATTTTAAAATCTTATTAGGCTTGTGTTCGGATGAGTGGAGGTCGGTTTGCAGGAGACCCAAAAACCACAAACAGTCAAAACGTATGATTTTGGGGGCTTGTATGTAAAAGAAAGTTGTATAAGAAGCTTATTCTTTACATTCGCAAAAAGTTAAATGGGGTTACAGCCTCCAAACTGTTTTATGTGGCTCCATCCTTGGTCCTACTCTGTTACGAGTTATTTCTTAAAAGAGTAGGGTTCACATTGAACGGTCAGATCATAGTCAATATATTGAGTTTTCTAACTGAGAGGGGGCGTACTAGTAACCCTGAAGGCAGCATACTAGTAACCCTGCCCACCGGTCGCTTAACTGAGATGGGTGCAAGTCATCTTAAAGATAGCGACCTGGTCCGCGCCCTTCGTTCCCATTAAACTTCTGCGATCAAGAATTCATCACTCAATTTCACAGATTTTCTTTGGACATTTTACAATTATTTTCTTAAGATAACACTTGGCAAGGTGGGCTGGGGAAGAAAATGTCGGAACCCAAAAAGGATCACTGGAGCTTGACCATAGTTCAGTGCCTCATGAATCGACTCCCGTTTTGTGCCTTCTTTAAGCTGATCAAGACCATCTGATGCATGCAGGTGTGCTTGTAGATTGTACAATTGTACTCTTAGCGTGCAACTAGTTTTGGTCCTGAGTTATGCCTTCCTTAATTTCTGTTGCAGTTCCATGAAATTTTCAGCGCTTTTTGAAGTATCTTTTGTTGCATCACTTCTAGTGATTTTGAAGTTTCTTTTGTTGCATCACTTCTATGGAAGTCTTCTGTAGCTGCCACAGGAGGATTGGAAGTAAAATATTCATCTATCCCAGCAGCATTTGCTCCTTTTATCTCGGTCAGATTCTATTCTTAGCATTTTTGGTAATTATAATCATGCTTGCTGTTGAACGAAATCTGTTTGTTGTGGATTGTTACCTATAGCTTAAACCATGAATGCAGTTTCCCCCAACCTGATTTCGCGTTGTAGCCAGTTCTCTCTTGTGCGATGGCTGCAAATCTGGTTGAACATGAAATCAGGTTCAACCAGTTGGTCCAGACCATTACCTGTGTGGGGCAATGGCCATGTCCAACTGGTTGAATCTGATTTCTCGTTCAACCAGATTGGCAACTATTGGGTTTGAGAGAAACTTGACTAGATGTCATCCTACAAAATTGAACACGAAATTAGGTTCAACCAGTTGGAAATGGTCAGGTCCAACTGGTTGAACCTGATTTTGTGTTCAACCAAATTTGCAGCCATTGGATAAAAGAGAATCTTGACTTCCACGATTTCCTTTTTCGTATGACGACACAAAATCAAGATTATCTTCTACCCAATGCCCACAAATATGGTTGAACATGATATCCGGTTCAATCAGTTGGTCATGACCATTATATTGGTTAACCAATATAATGAGCCTGGGCTGAGGGGTTAGGAACCTTTGATAGGCACTGTTTTTAGGCTAACATCAGCTTGCATGATGATTTGTAAGTTGGACAACTTGGATTGGTAGAGTTGATCATCAGCTCACATTATCTGCTGCCACATGGCATGATTTGCTAGTTGGACAACTGGGATTGACACAGAGTCGAACATCAGCCCAATTTTTTCTTGACGCACACCACTTACAGAGCTTCCTTAGAGCACACCAACCTTAACTAACTACACACAAATTGATGAAAACAAGTAAATATATCCATGTTGCAGCTGAGCATACAAGGATAATTAAATTTATCTTTAGTAGGCTGTACAAACAGTTTTATGTTTCGTTTATAAGATAAAAGGCAACATTAAAGTTCTAAGAGTATAAAACAGGTTTTTAAAGCTTTTTTCAATTATTTTCATCTAAAAAATGTAGATCACAACATGAAGATTAGTACACGTCGTGGTCAAATGAAGATTAATAAATCATTTTTTTCAATTTTCGTTGCTAAAATGCTCGTCTATACTAAAAGGCAACTTTGAGGCTTTTCATCAAACACATTTAGTGTGTGATAAATAAAATTTATAATAAGACATGCTTTGAGGCTTTTCATCAAACACATTACGTGATAGCAAAAATAGAATAATAAATGGTCAAACACAAAGATTCAATCCGAACCCACCAAACAAAAACTAGTAAAATTTTAAGCTCCTCAAACAATCTAAGTAATTTGAACTCAATCCATACTTAAAGATTTTAATCTGAACTTCATATAAAAACTGTTTAACAGTGACAACCAAAATCAAGTTACCCTTCTTTTGCACCAACAAATATTTATGTCAACATTCCTTGGCATTTTTGGCAACACATGGGATCAATAAACCGCTTCAAAAAATGATAACATGCATCGAAATTCAAAAGGCTTGATCGGATCCTTACGAAAGCCTTTGGTTTTGTGTTTCTTATTCGAAGTCCTCTTTTAATTATACATGAAGAAAGGGAGAACGTTGTTGTTCTTCAAATGGCATTTTTATTTCTTCTTTTGAAACCGTAGTATAAGAGAGAGAGAGAGATGCGAGACACGGGTTTCAGAGCATCTCTAAATGGCGAGTAGTCAAAACTAGATTAGAGTATTACATGACAAATTTAACTTGGAGCATGAAATGACAAATTTGACTCGTTGATTTCGAGCTTTAAATTTTGGGAGCTCCAATAGAGGAAGTAAAAAATAGCCGTTTCAAAATATTTTATTGATTGAAGGGTTACAACTATATTTTTAACATATTTAAATGTAATAAAATATAATATTTTAAATTTGAAGCCTCAAGTAGGGCTCTCAATGGAGCGGATTAGAGCTGGGCTAGGGTTCAATTGGGCTGGGCTTCTAGTTTTTTTAGCCCTGTTGTAACCCTGGCTGCGATGTACTCAGCGCAAGCCCGGCCCAAGGCGGGGTCGGGCCGGGCTGGGCTTAGACTTTCTTTAGGCAATTTAAAAAAAAATAATATTTGGTAAAAAAAATTTAAATTAATTTTCAAAAAGAGAGAAAATTTAACGGAGCGAGAGACTTGCTTAGAGTTAAGACTTGAGATGGTAGAGTTTGCGATAAAATGAGAACCCTATTTTAGGGTTTTTATTTATGAAGTTAGTACCGATTGAGATTGCAAGTGCATTTTTAGTTAAATGATGTAGATTTTAAAACATTCAATGACTTAATCTCAAGGCATTTTAAGTAAAATGCTCTTAATATATATATATATATATATATATATATATATATATATATATATATATATATATATATATATATATATATATAGATATATAGATATATATAATTATTTATTTATTTTTATCTTGGCCGGGTGTTAGAACATTCAACTTAAGGCCGGCCCGGATAAATTTAGGGCACCGCATAATTAACCCAACTTGGGTACCGGGCATGGTTGGCTTATTAAAAAATACCGCTTTTTTCGTGTCGGGTGCAAGTCAAAATCCCGGTTAGCTCGGCCCATTGAGAGCCCCAGCCTCAAAGTGCCCAAAAGTTAATATAGCTACCAAACCATTAGTACCCTATTTCACGTAGAATATGTTACTCCATTGAAGAGAAATCATGCTTCAAACATATCCGTACTAAGATGTTGAACTGTTTGTTATGCATCCATTAATGCTCTTACCTGCTTTGGCAGGTTCCGCTATCCTTGTTAAATCCGTCGTACCTGTTTTAGACAGCCCCAATTCTCCATGTTTACTACCTGTAGAGCAGAATTTATTTGCTCCAAATAATTCTCCATTTCTCTCCATTAACTTCTTGTCCGAGCAGTTAAAAAAATAGATGGACAATACAAATTAATGTTTGAGTGTCAATTAATATATTTTTGGATGGTCAATAAAATTATGTGGCATGTGAGTTAGGGCAATTATGATGAGCAATCTAGCTCATTCATTACCACATCCATTGATAACTAAACTGGAGATGGGACACCGAGATGTGGAGAACCGTACAATAATTAGGCCATATAATTATTTCAACCAGAACAGGGTCCCCCTTACATGAAATTGTATGTCTCTTGGAAATAAATATTATTCGAATAACCGACCATACTGAAATGACCCAGAATCCTCATTTTCCCCTGCAGGGTTTGCAATAATTATGAAGCACCATTCAGGGATTTTAAGTCTGATATATAAATCCAATGTTTCGGCCACTCCAGCCAACATTAAAGGGCTCTTTTTTACTTTTATAATATTAATAATATATAAAAATATTATAAAATTATAAAATTGGTATTTTTGATATTTTGTTTGAATTATATCTGAGCTATATATTAGTTAATATGACTTGATATGATTTGATATATGACCTCGTATAAAATCAAGAGATATATGATGGGCCTAACCCAATAAATGTTATCCTGACATGTATCGGATGTAGGCGATATTTAAAACCATGGCACCATCTCATTTTATACTTGAGGAGAGTTTCAGGTCACCCTTGATACCGAGTGTAATCTATAAAGTTTCAAGCCATTATTCTAGCCCGATAAAGAATCACGGCCATTCACAGCTCAGCCCAAATTGGGTGGGCTCCTTCCTCTCATTTTAGTCCTAATCGCCACCATCATTTGGAGTAGGGAGACTTTGTAAATCCTATTTCTTGATTCTAACTACCGAACAATTAAAAGAAGGATAGCTTAAGAGCGACAATTTTTATTTTTTTGCATGGATTTATTTAATGATTTTAGCAAAAACTATTTGCAACTTAAAAAACACCAAGATGTTTGTCTCCCAATTATTGATCTTTATGGTGCATAACTATCATTTTCATCACCCCAATTATCAGCATAGCTAATCTAATCTATTTGAAAAGGGTTCCTTTTTCAAAGATTGAACCTTAGGACAATGCCTTTCTCTTAAGATGAATAAGAGGTTGTACCTATTCCTCTTTTAAGATTCGCATGTTCCTGATGAGTTTCATAAAGAAAAATAAAATAAATTTTTATGTATATCTTTACTCTAATGGTGTGAAAATTAATGATGATTTGATTTTTCAAGTCAATATTCATTTTAACCAAATATAAAATATTGGCCGATACTATACCTATACGTATCGGCCGATTAATATTAGTCTTCTAAGGACTGATACTCGATACTGATACTGATTTTGTTACCTTAATTGTAACAATCGTTAATCATTATAGTCAACAATAATCAAATTGATTTTTCAACTATTTTGATAGTCTTGGATTGATCATATGCACATTTACGTGACACTCAAACATGTACTTTATCTTCACGAGGCACTGAAATAGTATTATATATATATACATCCGTTACTTAGGACGCGGTGGTAGGTTGAAGCCTACGATGGTGGGTACACGTATGTGGCACCCCATCCTTGAGTTCGGTACCACATGATACCAAGCCACCAACTCACTCGAGTGTAGCACCCAAACACTGCACTCAAACGTCCAAGTCTTCATATATACATATATAGGATTAAAAATTGCTTTTTGTTGGTCCTACGATATGGGCCTTGTATAAGTGTAATAAGCTTCACAATTGCAGTCAAAGGCCTAAGACCTCAATTGGGTCCATAGGAACCCAGCCAACATGCTTATGGGCCTAGCTAAATTAAAGCCCAAATTTTTGGGCTGTGAGAAGCCTTTAGTTAGGGCTTATAGGGCAGGCTTCAATACTCCTTTGGCTGGCCCAGGTCGATTCGTATCGGTCCTCCAAGGACCGATACATACGGCGATACTGATATCGATTTTGTTACCTTGATTTTAGCAACCGTTAATCATTGTGGTCAACAGTAATCAAATTAACTTTTCAACTTTTTTGATAGTCTTGGATTGATCATTTGCACATTTATGTAGCACTCAAACATGTACTTTATCGCCACGAGGCACTGAAATAGTATCATCATAGGGTCCAAACCTACCATCACGTCCTAAGTAACGGATATATATATATATATATATATATATATATATATATATATACGCGCGTGCGCGCGCACACACACACACACACACGTATGTGGTGTATAGCTAGGTACTCGCCTCGGGAAGTAAGAAACGGGCTTGGATTCGGGCTTCAAAGTTTAAGGCCCGGCCGGGACCATTTAGCTGAGGTCCTTTAAGAAAAAAAAAAGTTAAAATTTTTGTTAAAAATTATTAGAAATTTGGTCCGGCCCATTTAGCTAAACGGGCTGGGCCGAGCCCAAATTTAAAAAAAAAAATAAAAAATAGGCAGGGTGAAAACCCGGCCCAGCCCGTTGACAGCCCTACAAGTCTTTATATATATATATAATGGATTAAAAATTGCTTTATGTTGGTCCTATGATATGGTCCTTGTAAAATTGTAATTAGCTTCACAATTGCAGTCAAAGGCCTAAGAACTCAATTGGGTCCATAGGATGATCCCAGCCAACATGCTTATGGGCCTGGCTCAAGCCCAAAGTTTTGGGCTGTGAGAAGCCCTTAGGGCTTATAGGGCGGGCTTCGATACTCCTTGGGCTTGCCCAGGCCGACCCTCTTTCCCCTTTCATTATTCTATACATAATGTACAGAGCTTTTGGAAAAGACGAATATAAGAAGCAAACCAATGATAAAAAGCATCTTATCTCAACCTTGGCACTATCAAGTAGCAACTCTCCTGCCACTTTTGTGGATCACACTTTCTGCTTTTTTAATAGAGTTGGTAATTTGGTATAAAGTGATGCCCTGGTCATTCTCACCCACCTAAAAAGTTTTGTTTTTTTTTTTTTCAAACTTGGGCATTCGGGCCTCTTAGAGCACCCGACTAATTATAGGGGCATATGCAATGCCTCAAGTAATTAGCAAATGCGTGCTCCACGTTGGGTCTGCACATGATAAAATCTCTAGGGTGAGCTTAAGGGGATTCGAACTCATATCTCTTACTTTTCGAGGTGAGTACCTAGCTATCACGCTAAATGCCTTAGAGGTTTCACCCCGCCAAAAGGTTAAAACCACATATTGATTAATTTGGCCTCACAAATATCTGGCCATCGCTGTTAGTTTGCCCAATTTGCTAAAAGGAAATTGACTTTGACGGTTTGATCAATTTGGTAAAAGGAGATTGACCCATGCACCTCGTCTTTCTAAATTTGACCAATTTGGCATAAAGAGTTTGACTCATGCCCCGTGTCTTTGTAGTTTTGATCAATTTGGTGAATGGAGATTGACTTGTGCACTGCCTTTGTTTCTAATATGCATTCTTTCTAAGAAGTGGTATTAGGCACAGTCATAACAATCTCTGGATTTAAAAAAAAGTTTCAAATAATTTGCGATTTATTGGTGTACCGAATTTACAACTTCATTCACAAATCTTTGAAAAATTTGCACAATTCGTGATTAATTTGTGAATTTTTAAATAATTGTTTTCCTTTTTTCATATGTTTACATCATTTTAAAAAAAATTCGTGAACTTGCTGAACGTTAACCTTGGCGAACCACGGCCTTTTTACCAAGGTATTAGGCGACCGACTAGATGGGCAACTGAAATGTGAGTCGTGTGCCACATGGACCGTGCAATGTATGCGTAATGAAAGAGCATCGAGATCCGAGAGCATATTAGAATTTGTGCTTGCATGCCATGTGCGGGTGATTGGGTTGATTGATTCATACTAGATAGCCTTATAACTAGTGTTTGTTGACTATTAAATTTGAAAGCTAAATCCTAAACCAAAGCTCCGATAGGCGGATCAAGCTTCTCGCTCTCCTCATCTAGCCGTAGAAGCGTTGAAGGGTGGTCTTAGTTATTTCATACAGCAGAATTATATGAATGAGCTATAAGACCGATCATCAACACGCATTTGGAACTCTGAGTAGCGTTCACAGCATGCTGCAAAGTAACCTTTCTTCTTCAGTTGAGGACTTTGGAAATAAGTTAAAAGGTAGCCATACCATGGACCAGGTAGCTTACTTGGTCTCGTAACCCAGGTAGCCATATCATGGACCAAGTAACTTACTTGGTCTCGTTACCCAATTTTTAGATCGGGTGTTATGAATAGGAGCGGCGCGATGAACATTATTAATTTCTTAAAAACATGAATAAAATTATATAATCAATGATATCAATTATGTTGAGAAATGAACGGTAAAATCACTTTACATGTAATTGACCTTGTTGACCTTATGCTTCAATATATTTTTATTTTATTTTTATAAAATAATTATAATCATTGAACCACTCCTATCTTCAGCATCCGATCATGCGATTAGATTGCACGTGTGTAAATTACTGTGAGACCAAATAAGTTATCTGGTACATGATGGTACCAGGCTACCATTGCCCTTGGAAACGTCATAAAGATGAAGTGAAGGCATGAAAGGTTGTAGGGTGAGATGGGGTCTCCAACCTCTTTTTCTTCCTAACATCAACTATATATTGTGGTAATTGAGATACCCACAATCACTACAATGGCATTGATGACTGACTGTCATGGGTGTCAGTGATGAAAGGGACTTATAATGAAGTGCTTCAATGCTCAAGATAAGGGATTTTAACCGGGTCCCACACCGATGCCTATCAGATATATATATATATATATATATATATATATATATATATATATATCGCCCAAATCAACATGATATTATAACATTTCTTTTTTTATTTTTAAAATAATAAAAAATATTTAAAACTTTTATCAAAAGCATATTTTTGACACTCTATTTGATTCATATCATGCATATGTTGGATATTTGTGACCCACACAATAAATTAACCCTTTTACCTATTTTAATTAAAATATGATTAACTAAAGACTTTGAGTTTTCCTTGTAATGTGATTCCACTCCACGCAACTTAAGAAGTTGGTTTTAACTATGATTGGTTTGTGGTAAGCCAATCCTTATCTACTTGTAATGCACCTCTTTCTTGAATCCTTGATGGGTTAGGATTTAAGGGCATGTTATAAAAGAGGACAACGTCCCCTCTTCATTTCCACTCAATGCAATCGTGCCCATCACTTAGAGGGAGATAGAAGCGAGGTAGAATTGTCCTCAAGATATTCCACAGAGGCGGCTTCTCTAATTATATCGGGCAAATATTCTCCTAAATAAGATATGCCTAAACTTGGTTGAATGTTAATTTTGCCTAAGATATTGTTTTTCAACTAACAATTGGTATCAAAGCAGTCTTACGGCATATTCAATTTTCAATAAAAAAATTGAGTTCGGACAAGGATGATGGCTGCCGGATCGTCGGTCCATTGACCATATTAGGAGCCATTCCTTCTGGCGTTTTCATGATTCTTTATCTTGTGATCCGCCCGTCCAAATCGGTAACCGGTGACGTCGCCGGCCCGGGCCGACCGGACAAGGTCTGCCGGGCCATCGGCGGGGTCACCGGTGTAGGTGGTGGCAGCCAAACAAGACTCTTGTTGCTCCTGCAACTGATGGATAAATAAAAAATAAAAAAAACATCTGGAAGATGAACAGTAGAGGGTTTAGGGTTGGCTTCTCGAACCGGGTCGAGTCCGTACCCAGCCTAATGACCCGATCCAGTTGACCCGGCACATGATCCGATCCAGATGACCTGGCCCATTGCTCGTGTACTCACCCCGACCCAAACCACTTTAAATCAGGTCTTGTTTGCAGCCCCTATACTGCACTACTCCCACCGGTTGCAAATAAGTACTTAAAATTCAGAACTTGTTTCGGCCACCAGATTCAACCTTTTTTGACTAAAGTTATAAAACGCGATATCTTGAGTTATACAACTCTGTTTCGCGTATATGACCAGTCGATTTTGGTCTACTCGATGAGATCTACCCTTTGGAATGATTTATGGGACTGTTTAACACTGTTTTAAATATGAAAATCCCAATCAAAGGTTAATAAATTTATTTTTGTTCTAAATAAATACTTGAACCCTTTTCAATATTCTGTGTGAATGCTCTCACGCTATCATGTCATTGTTTGTAATTATTGCATGTGCATTTTCACTTTATGACTCTGTTTTCCCTAAACTTGCTATATGAATATATTTAGGGTATGAAACATTTAACTAATGACATGATAAAATACCTAAGAACTTTAGTTCTATCTATAAAGGGGTTTAGATAAAACGGTAAAACAATCGTTTCGGGATGCGTAGCCAAAGTAGGTTTGATGTCTGCCCAAAGGTGACCGATCTATAGAGGACACGTTATCCTGTAATTTTGAAATCCAATTTCATTAAGATTGCATGTGCATTCGTCTATGTGAACTACTATTTATGGCCAAAGCTGATTTAGAAAATTCATGTATATAGAATGTGTAGAATAGTCATGTGTTTCTAGGTGAGAGAAGAGCGACACTTCTGGCCTAAGCTGATGGAAAGCTTCGATCAAACCGAAAATACATCTGACTAGGTCTATGTGTGTTTTCTAAACACAACTTAGAGAGACTTACAATAAGTCAAAGCTTCTGCCCAAAGGTGATGCTGAGACAATGAGTGAAGTCTATCCCTCAGAGTGAATGTTCCTTTGCACATGCTTGTTTATACTCTGATTAATTCAACCTTGACCCCGGGTATGAATTTTTATTTTATAAAGTTCTAATTGAACAATGTGCTGATAGTTATTCCTTTTCATATCAGCTATGGACGGATCAATTTTACATTAACAGATGACTAGTATTGAAAAACTTAATGACACCAATTATAATACCTGGCGAATGGGTCTTGATTTGACCCTTGGATATATGGACTATGACTTTATTCTCTCGGAGGACAAGCCAACTTTATCGTCCAACTCCACTGATATTCAAAAAGCCCAATATGCTCGTTGGGATAAGGCAAATCGTATGACCATGATGATCATACGCGCTTCCATTACTGAACCTATTAGAGGTGGTATTAAAACTACCGAAACAGCTAAAGAATTGTTGAAAATCATCCAAGACCAGTTCGTTGGAACAGTAAAGCCATTACAGTATGGCTACTTAGTGCAATTGGTCAATATATAATATGATGGAAACGGGAGTGTGCGAGAATTTATTCTCAAAATGTCCATGTTGGCTATGAAACTAAAAAAATAAGGAATTACAATCGAAGAAGATGCTGTAGTGCATCTAGCTGTTACTTTTCTTCTTAAGCAATTTGATACCTTTAAAGTGAATTACAACGCTCAGAAAGATAAATGAGACTTGAATCAATTGATCTCCATATGCGTAATCGAAGAAGAGAGGCTTCGTGGAAACAAAGTCGAGTCTGCTAATTTTGGCCACAATCATCCCTATAATCCGGCTTACAAGCCAACTTACAAGAAGATGGGTCAGAATCAAAGCTTTTGCAATGGTAAATGAATTAAGAAAGACTTCAAGCTCAAGGTAGTTACGGTAAATTATGATGATGGTTGTCATTTCTGCAAGAAGAAAGGCCATATTAAGAAAGATTGCTACTTGTGAAAAAATATTATGAAGAAGAACCAGGGAGGAGGTATTAATTTCACACATGTCTGCTTTGAATCAAATCTAATAAATATTTCAGAAGGTTCATGGTGGGTTGACTCCGGTGCCTCGGTGCACGTTTCTCGTTCTTTGCAGGGGCTAATCAGCAGGAGAAGCCCAAGACCGGATGAGCGACTTTTCCTTGGAAATGAACAAGTGGTTACAGTTGAGGCCGTTGGGACTTACCGCCTTGTTTTAGACTCTGGACACATTTTGATACTGCAGGATGTTTATTTTATTCCTTCATTCAGACGGAACCTTATTTCTATATCTAGATTACTTGGTGATGGATATTGTTTCACCTTTTCTGATAATGATTTATCTGTTACTCTGCATTCTGTTTTAGTAGGACATGATTTATTGACAGACGTGTTATTTCAACTATCTCTTGATATTGATTTTACTTCCTTTTCAGTACATGTTTCTTCCACCTCATCCGGGTCTAAGAGTTCACTTTTGACAGAAAATTCTTCAATGCTTTGGCATAGACGGTTAGGTCATGCATCCAGAAAAAGACTAGAGATTATAGTTAAAAATAATATTCTTAAACCTCTCGATTTCAGTGATTTTGAAACTTGTATTCAATGTATTAAAGGAAAAATGATAAAACAACACAAATTTGAAGTTTCAAGATCATCTGAGTTACTGCATCTCATTCATACTGACATCTGTGGCCCTTTCTCTATTCCTTTACGTGGTGGGCAGCGGCACTTTATCAGCTTTATAGATGACTACTCTCGATATGTGTATGTGTATCTAATTTATCACAAATCCGAGGCACTCGACATGTTCAAAATCTTTCAAATCGAGGTAGAAAAACAGTTAGATAAAAAGATAAAGAGTCTTAGATCAGATCATGGAGGTGAATACTATAGAAAAATGGATAAAGACAGTGTAAATCATGGACCCTTCGTTGAATACCTAAAGGAACATGGCATAGTTCCTCAATACACTGCTCCAGGTACACCACAACAAAATGGCGTCTCTGAAAGGAAAAATCATACATATCAGGATGCTATACGGAGTATGATGAGTTTTTCAGATCTTCCTGAAAATTTTGGGGAGAAGCTCTCAAAACAATGGTTTACATTATTAATAGGGTACCTTGTAAAGCAGCTCCTGAAACCCCTTACAAAATTTGGACCGGTCACAACCCTAGTTTGAATCATCTCCATGTGTGGGGATGTTTAGCTGAAGCCAAACTTTATAACCCTGAGTTAAAGAAACTTGATCCTCGTACTGTCACATGTTACTTTATAGGTTACCCGGAGCGTACTCGAGCCTTCAGATTCTATGGCCCTTCAAGATCACTAGAGATTGTGGAGACTTCAAATGCTAAATTTCTTGAAGATAATATTCCTAGTGGGAGTCAAAAGAGGAGAAACATTATCTTCGAAATCGAAATATCGTTTTACCTATTCCCGTTGGCCCTTCTTTACCTACCTTTCCTATGGCTCCCATTCCCGTTGGACCTTCAATATCTGTATCTGTCCCTTGTGACATAGGGACATCGAGTGCACCCACTATGGCTCCATCTCATTCAGAAGATCAACCAATTACTTTAAGAAGATCCTCTAGAGAGCGAAGATTTGTCATACCATCTGATTATGAAGTCTATCTGCAAGAGGATAACGATGTTGATATAGTTTTTGATGACCCTCCTACCTTCCGCAAAGCTATGGAAAGTGACAAATCTCAATACTAGCAGGAGGCCATGAGAGAGGAGTTACAATCCATGGAGAAGAATCATGTTTGGGAACTCTCTGCTCTTCTTGAAAGTCATAAAGAAATTAAATGCAGGTGGGTTTTTTAAACTAAAAGAAACTCAGAGGGAAATATTGAAAAGTACAAGGCAAGACTCGTTGCCAAGGGTTTTACACAGAGACCTGGCATCGACTTTAATGAGACATTCTCTCTCGTCTCATCAAAAGATTCATTACGGATCATCCTTGCGATCGTTGCGCACTATGATCTCGAGTTGCACCAAATGGATGTTAAAACGGCATTCTTGAATGGTGATCTAGAAGAGAAAATTTATATGTCTCAACCAGAAGGTTTTGTTGCACATGGACAAGAGAACCTTGTTTGCAGACTGAAAAGATCCATTTATGGATTAAAGCAGGCTTCACGACAGTGGTATTTAAAATTTGATAAAATTGTGACACAATTTGGCTTCAAAGAAAATATTATGGACCGATGCATTTACATCAAAAGAGTTAAAAGCGCGTTTCATCATTCTTGTTCTCTACATCGATGATATACTTCTTGCCAGCAGTGATATTCATCTTCTTCACGAAACGAAGTTTTTTCTCTCAAAAAATTTTGATATGAAAGATATGGGAAATGCTCTATATATTCTTGGCATTAAGATCCATAGAGATCGAGATGCTGGCCTTTTAGGCTTATCGCAGAGAGCTTATATTAATAAAGTTCTCAAAAGATTTCATATGGAAAATTATGCGCCCAGAGATGCTCCTGTTGTTAAGGGCGACATTTTCAATGAAAGTCAATGTCCAAGAAACGAAAGCGAAAAAGCACAAGTAAATGTCTTTGAATATGCTTCTGCTGTTGGAAGCTTAATGTACGCAATGGTATGCTTACGACCCGATATTGCGTTTATTGTTGGCATGCTTGGAAGATTCCAACGAAATCCTGATATTACTCATTTTAAAGCAATGAAGAAAGTCTTACGATACTTGCAACGGACTAAGGATTTCATGCTAGTTTACAGACGGTCGAGCGAGCTTGCGATTGTCAGATATATAGATTCTGACTATGCTGGGTGCTTGGAAACTCGAAAGTCCACTTTGGGTTTTATTTTCAAGCTTGCTGATGGTGCTGTATCCTGGAGAAGCTCGAAACAAAGCATAACCACCGATTCCACCATGTTTGCAGAGTTTGTCGGATGCCATGAGGCTACTCGCCATGCCATATGGTTGAAAAGCTTCATTGGAGAACTAAAGATTGTAGATTCTATTGAAAGACCTATTACAATATATTGTGACAATAAGGCTGCTACAGATTTCATCAAAAGTGGGAGGATTATCAAAAATAACCGATATATTGAAATTAAATACCTTATGGTTTGCGAGAAAGTGGAGGAAGGAATTATTAAAATTCCTCATTTACCAACTGAAGAGATGATTGCTGATCCTCTTACCAAAGGATTAGCTCCAAAAGTTTTTAAAGCGCATGTGATCCGGATGGGAGTGTTAGATACACTCGAGTACACTATTTGAGTGAAAGTTTCCACTTCCACAATGCATTATTCTCCTTTTATGATACCTTTTCTTACACAATATTATACTTTATTTAATTGATGCTTTATTTTGGTATCATTATCATGATTTGTGCATATGCAATGTTATAGCCTGGGAGCATAAGTGCTTAAATAAGGTTGCTTGAGCTATCGTGATTAGGCAACACGGTTGTATAGCTTTTGTCCTGATAGGTGGGTGATGGTTTTTACATGGCGTATTTCGTAATATATCAGGACAACATACCTTAGGGTATGAAGCAGGACGAATGAGGGAATATACACAAGAAGTTGCATTAAAGTGTATATTACCTGGTATCACTAAAACCACAATGAGCTCTCTAGTTTATTAATGATATTAGTGTCTTGACCATGAAACTGTCATAATGAGATTTGAAGAAATGATACATTATTGACATTCATGATCCGACATTAAGATTGCTATTGAACTTGGGAGAATGTCTGTTACATCGAAATCTTGGAAGTCAATATTTTTTACAAAACTTTAAAGGATGGCCATCCGATTTTGAACTAAGTCAATCATGACGTTTCTTTTGTTTTCTTTTGTTTTATCAAAATATATATATATATATATATATCTTATTATTGAAATTATTGTGTGGCTCAAGTGGGAGATTGTTGGGTATTTGTGACCCACACAATAAATTAACCCTTTTACCTATTTTAATTAAAATATGATTGACTAAAGACTTTGAGTTTTCCCTGTAATGTGATTCCACTCCACGCAACTTAAGAAGTTGGTTTCAACTATGATTGGTTTGTGGTAAGCCAATTCTTATCTACTTGTGATACACCTCTCCCTTGAATCCTTGATGTGTTAGGATTCAAGGGCATGTTATAAAAGAGGACAACGTCCCCTTTTCATCTCCACTTAATGCAATCGTGTCCATCACTTAGAGGGAGATAGAAGCGAGGTAGAATTGTCCTCAAGATATTTCACAGAGGCGGCTTCTCTAATTATATCGGGCGAATATTTTCCTAAATAAGGTATGCCTAAACTTGGTTGAATGTTAATTTTGCCTAAGATATTATTTTTCGACTAACAACATATATATATATATATATATATATATATATATATATATATATATATATATATATATATATATATATATATATATATATATGCTTATTTGACCCCAATCAAATTAGGAGTGTATATAATATCGGATGGGGCTATAAATATCGGCTTACATGTATTGAATATGGCCGATATTTAAAAACATGCCCAAGATTTCATAAAATGCAGTTTGTGAGATTAATACTAGCATGGGTGATCTTTTTGCAAACTGTTTTAGGGTTGAGCTCATAGCTCAATTAGATGGTGCTTTGAGTTGAAACCTCGACGTCATCGATTTTGAACTTGTGGTTCAATCCCTAAGGCGCAGATTTGAGGTTGAACCCTATAATTAGGCTATTTAAACACCATGTGACACTCAATTTGAGGATCAAAAATCACGTGGGCGTACAAGCGATCGACCTAAGACCATCTTTAAGAACCTTTAATATCATTTTAGTCACTATTGATTATGATGGTCAATGATTGTTAAAATAAACAGTGACTTCATTGAAATAAGGCCCCATATGTTATTATTTTATTTTTTCTTTATTAAAAATCGTTAATGATGAGTGAACCCAAAGGGGGAAATGATTGTCAAATAGAATTTCACTACACATGATATGTCAAAAGGGTAACATCATAGGATTCAATTCAATCTCTACAACGCCATCCTAAGAATCAATTTTTTCCTTCATGCAATGCAGAAGATGCAATACAAATGTCTATTGTGTCATATGATCAACCTTGGAAACAAACAGAGTTTAAGGACACGTGGCACATCACAGATATTTGATATAGAGCAAGTAGGCCCAATTTGGCATTGGCCTTTTGGCCATGAATGTGGGGCTCACCATGCCGACCCATTTCCGAGTAGAGCCAGCGACAGCAACTATAAGCATCAAACCTAGATTGTTATCAAGTCACTTTTTTGGATTTGTGTCATTACTATTTTTTATAAAGTGTGTGTCATATGATACGAAGACCATCATTTAAAAATTAGTGGTGTTTAATAATGCATGAAAAAAATCTCTATCATCTAATTTGAAGTATTTAAATATATTTAAATAAATGATTACAGTATAAATCTCTAAAATTAGTTTTAATTGTTTATTTTAGAAGCATTTGATTGCTATAATTTGGCTGATGGAGACCTTATTTTAAGGCAATTTTTGAGCCACTGAATCTTTACACTAGATCTTTCACATCATATGATATGACACGCTTGGAAAATAATAATACTATATGTCCAAAATCAGAGACCGTTCACAGTCAAAATTTAGAATAGAACACCTAGGTCACCCTATACGGAATCTATACAAGAGTTAGCATTAGAAAAAGCTAACCGAGAGTGCACTAAGTACTCGGGTCACCTTCTGAGACGTGTGACATATGGAATTATTATGTCTCACCTTATAGGTGCATTGTCATCTAAAGAATTTTGGTGAAAAAAAATTTAGATGAAAAACATCCTCTTAGATTAGTCAAAGCGGTTAAATGTCATAAAAATTTGATGACTACCATACTAAATTATTTAATTATGACCGTCAGATCTCACCGAATAAATAGTGCTCCCATATTGCACGCAGCATAATAAAAGACCCGAGTACGAAGAGCGCTGGTGCCCGGATCGGGCACCTAATACCTACTCTAACGATCCCTACCCATCATTTAAGGTCAGCATAGTTGTCAAGTCATCAAGAAGCGTGTGGGCCGTTTAAAACCTAAAATATGTTCCCCGTGCATTAATTAACACAACGGTACCAGTATTTAAAGCCAAAGATTCTGCCTTTGCAACTCAAGGTTTCCCTTTTAAAATTGTTGACTGTCATGAATTAGACTATGGGAGATTTTTTCCGGCTCAATCTTTTATAAAATTGATCCGGAGATCCTCGTTTTATAAAATTGATCTGGAGATCCTTGCCCACCTATGAGATTTTCAGATGTTAAATCCATGTGGAACACATCTTCAAAAGTGACTTGAAAAACTTGCTAATGGTATACTATGATTATGGTCACTTTTGTGGATGTAGTCCAAGTGGACCCAACATCTAATTGTATGAAATCCATTCCTTAAAAGATTGAGACGAAAAATGATCTCTATCAACTAATTTAAAGCAACTATTAGTGTTAACAATCAAAACCCTTGGCTGCAAAGATTAAACGCTTGACTGCAAAGATTAAATCTTCAGCTGCAAATGTCGGTACCTAACCTACAATTGTCCTTCCAAAGTGGACGAACCTGTGAAGTTAGAAAGGGGGTGCTGACCATAACAAGCCCTTCATTATTTTAGAAAGTGGTCCCCATTGTCCATGTAGCGCTAACCATGGTATCAAAAATCTGACCATACCGATACGGTGATACGTATCAGTTTCTCTGCAAATTGATGTGTATCGGCCCTGATATATATCGGTATCTCAACTCGATAGCGGGTAATGCGGGTCTATATCGGTTTCGATCGATACCTCTATTAATAAATAATTAAAGGCTGATATTGGTCGAGTTGTGTCACTCTGATACCCATTTTGACACCTTGGTGTTAACTTCTGAATCACAAAAACTTCGTTAATGTGCCTAAACTCTAAATCCTTCTATGAATATTTAAGAGACTCGGTATTTTCAAAACTTTATATTTTTCTTCCTTGGTTAAGGAATCCTGCAATAGAGTTGTAGAGTTTTACCTCTACAGTATATAGAAGTGTACCATATGGCATATGATTGCGAGTTCTGTTAGAAGTTTCTATTTTGGTGGCTATCACTATGGTTAAACCCGTTGACCGGTGAATGGTATAAGATCAACCTTGAGATGTACAATTACTATTCTGGTGAGTTTAAAGAGAATAGGCAACTGCTTATTGAGTTTTTCAGTTAAGGTATGATTGTGGTTTCTAATCACACTATGATTAACAATTTCAGTCCTTAATGGGATAGGACTCTTTGGCTATAAATATAAGGGGTGCCTGGTCCCAACGATAGCTCGACAGAATTCAATCCTCCCTATTGACTAGAGCATCCCCATTGTGCTAGGAGACATTGAACGCGAGAATATCGTTGAAGATCGGCAACCATCAATGGCTAACGCTCAAGGTGCGCATATTTATAGTTTATATATTTATTGGTTTTTGATTGATCGTGCGCCTAGATCTTTAAGCTAAATTTGGATGGTCGGATCGTCAGATCCATTTAGATTCCATCAAATTGGTATCAGAGCCATGATTGGCGTTATGATCGGTCAAAGCTTTAAAATGAGTTTTTTTTTAATGGCTGTTTTATAAAAAAAAATAAAAAAATAAAAAAATTTGGCCGTCGGTGGGGGTTCTCCGGCCACTGGACTGGCACCGGCCGACGGCCGGTACCGGGGCCGACGGGATGGCTAACCGGACCCTGGGGTCTGGTGACCATAGAGGGAAGGAGGGCTGCTGTTGCAGCTCAAGTAAAAAAAAAATAAAAAAAAATTTGGTTCATCGACGGCTGGTCCGGTCGGCACACTGTTTTCTCGACCACGGATGGCATCGGCCAACTTCCTGCGTTAGAGGCAAATCCGCCTCTGGGACCGTGCACGGCCACTAGATGGGGGCGGAAGCTGAAGGTCTGTAACAACAACCAAAAAAAAAAAAAAAAAAATTTTTTTGTTCACTTTGACTGATTAGTAGTTTTTTCTACAGACGACGGCAGACGTCAAGACGGCCGGGCCGATGCAGTGCCCATCGGCCGGCGCTGGTCACAGGTGGGGGCGCGGGTAAGCACCCAATGCCGGCTGTTCCTCTGTTGTAACTTCAAAAAAAAAAAAAAAATTTCTGAAGAAGAAGAAAGGGGATTTGGGGCGGGTCCGCTTCCGGCCCACTGCCCCGACCCGCTTAGCCATTTTGGGTGTATTTGACCCTTGGCAAGACCCGGCTGGCCACCTTGGCTACCCGACCCACCAGCCCCCCTGATCCTATATGGCCCATGAACCCGAATGGCCATTTGGACCACTGACACCTGCTGACACTGGGCCCACCCCACAGGCCTGTGCCCTACTTGGCCCGACCGACCCAACCCTGCTGGGCCTCTTCGACCCACTCGACCCGTTTTGGCCCCTGGCCCGTCTGGCCTATTTTGGCATATGGCCCGACCCGCATGGACCCGCCTGGCCCTTTGGACCATGGCCCGACCCGCATAGCCTTGGCCCGACCCGCTGTGCCCCTAGCCCACTCGGCTTTTGGCCCATGACCCGATCTACAGGGCCCTAGGCCCACTCGGACTTTTGGCCCATGGCCCGACCTACAGCCTGACCACAGGGCCCACTGGCTGAGGCCCATTCGACCACAAAGGCCCATGGTATGGCCCGATACCCGGCCCAATTATTTCGACACTATTTCCTAATCTTCTTGGGCCATTTCTGGGCTATTTATAGGTCCGATTTTCGGACATTATATATGAATTTTGACTATCTCGAACATTCCAAATCCGTTTTTGAGGTCTATTTTTGATAATGAGCTCTCTATTATGATATTTTTATGACCTGATGTTATTTTTTTCATTTTTTAATTGTGTAATCAATTTTTGTTCAAGTATCATTCATTAGAATTGGGTAGTGGAGGTTGTGCTCCACCACCATGGCTGGTACTTACACATTATAATGCTCGTTTGTTGTCTATTTTGACACCTCCTCATAACACGCTTTGTGATCATCTAAATTATTATCAAGCCTAATTTGAAAATATGGCTTGGAAAGATTCTTCTGCCCAACGGTGATGATCCTTCCTAGTGCCGTGGTTTTCATAGTGAGGTTTAATTTTGTCAAAGACCATATTACAAATCCAGTGAAAGTGTGTAGTGAACGTTGGCGTTACAACATAAGGGATTCTTCTGTCCAACGGTGATGAATCACTTAATGTTATATGATGGTTGTGTTTGACTATTCATTATTTTGTGTGTGTGGGTACTGCTCGCGTGTTGTGACTCGACCCAACGGAGGGTCATAACGACGCAATTAGTACCACACTCATTAATATAGATTGAGGAAGCGACTAGTGTGTTATGGCTCGACCCAACGGAGGGTTATAATGACACAAATCGTTTCTCAATAAAATCATATTGGTTTTAATTTTTATATTCCTTGACATATTTTAACTTTCGCGTCACATACTATAATTATAACCTTGTGAAATTGATAGTTACTTCGATTGTATGTGGACATAATAAAGCCCTTAATTATTGTGCAGCATTGAACCCGTCTATCATAACCAGTATGATTGGTGGAATTGAACTTTTGAGTGGATCAAATTATAAGAAATGGAAGGAATAAGTTGCAATTGTTCTAGGCTGCATGGATCTTGACTATGCTATACAATCTGATAAACCCAAGGTGCTCACCGCTGATGCCTCGGCTGAGGATCTGGAAGTGAACCATACGGATTTAGAAAAATGGGATAGATCAAATCGTATGAGCCTCATGATCATAAAGAGTTCCATTGCTGATGCGATTCGGGGAGGTATTCCTGACTCGCACATTGCAAAAGAATACATGCAAGCCATTAAGGAATAATTTCAAGGGACTTCTAAAGCCCTTGCCAGTAGTCTAATTGTTAAAATGGAAATCATAAAATATGATGGTCATAGCGGCGTCCGGGAGCACATTATGAAAATGAGTGGCATGGCCACTCAATTGAAAGAACTGGACATGGGTTTTTCTGAGGGTTATCTTGTTCACTTCATTATGACTTCTCTTTCTGCGTAATTTGGCCCGTTCAAGATCAATTATAACACGCAGAAAGAGAAGTGGAAGATGAACGAGTTAATCGCCCACTGTGTCCAAGAAGAAGAACGACTTCAGGCTGAAAAACCTGAAAGTGCTCATTACGCCGCTCTTGGCCTATCGAAACGAAATTTCAAGCGAAAATCGGGACAATATAAAGGAAAGAACGTGAAAGCTCCTCCACCGAAAACCAAACAAGGAGAAGCTAGCACATCTACTTCTGGCATCAAGTGTCACTTCTGTAAGAAGAAGGGACACATTAAGAAGAATTGTCAGAAATACAGAGATTGGCTAGTTAAGAAAGGTAATGACCTTGCTTTAATGTTTTGAATCACTTTATATTGATGCTCCACGCAATACTTGGTGGATAGATTCTGGTGCAACTATTCACATAAGTAATTCAATGCAGGGATTTCGATCCAGCAGGAAGCTAAGTAAAGGCGAACGTACCATCAAACTTGGAAATGGAGTAAAAGCAGACGTGGAGGCCATTGGGACTCTCCGTCTCATTTTAGATAGTGGTTTCATTTTAGATTTAGTTGATACTATTTATGTTCCCAGTATCACTAGAAACCTTATCTCAATTTCTAAATTGGATTCATTAGGTTTTGAATTTAAATTTGGACATAATATGTTTACTCTATTATTTAATTCCGATATTGTGGGTGGTGGCTCATTAGTGGGCAATCTTTATCAGTTGAACTTGGATTCATCTTACGCCCAATCTTTAGTTTCTATGCATGTGAATGACAAAATAAGTAAGAAACGAAAACGAGCACTCGATAACTCCTCCATTTTATGGAATAAACGTTTAGGCCATATATCTAAGGATAGAACCATTTAGATTCCATCAAGTTCCACATCCTCTAATCGGGTGATTGTCTTCATAATCATTCAATTATTGTCCTCCTTTTTAAGCACACATGTTTTAATTTTTTAAAATATTCCTTACACCTATATAAAAGTTAAAAAAGCAATTTTGTCCTCTCTCCCTCTCTGTCTGTGCAGTCGATAAATGCTCTCTCGTGCTTAGTCCATGATCGTTACCATATGAAACCAATGAGTCAGGTCATGGGATCTGATCGGGTCGCATATGAGACCCAACTGGTCTCATATGACTATCTATCTACTAGAAGACTAGAGATTGACCAGTCCACTATAAGATCAACCGATCTAATATTAGACGGATCGAGTTTAAGGTTCAAGGGCATTTACGTCTAACCTATTTTTCACTTAAATTTGTATTTAAGCACATATCAAATATCTTGAAGTGCATTTTTTAAAAATTTGTAATGAAGTGCATTTTTTTCTTTTCCATAACCTCTATAGTTGTGGGGAGATAGCGTAGCCCTAACCCTATGCTTTTTTTTGAGGCTTTGCACTAAAAAACGCCTTATGCCTATTTTTATTACCAAAAAAATATGAACCTTATTTTATCACTACCGAGCGCCCCAGCGTCGATTGAACAACCCCCCTTGCCGTAGAAACCCATGCACGACCCTTGAATTTTTTACAGATTTATCCCTTTTTTTACATCCCCTCATAAGCCACTTAAATTTCAAATTTGCTGTTAATATAAAGCCTAAAAGCCTCCATTCGAAGCCTCTGAGAGTTCAAACTTTTATTCTTGTGGGAAAGGGTAAGTCGAAACCCTAATATTCAAAAAATACTATGCCTGTAGATTCTGAGTCTGATAAAATCATGTTAAAGTACTTCACAGTTGGATTCCATGTCTTGACCTAATTTTTTACCTGTTTTTATTCTTTCATGCAATAAAAATTGGATTTTGATGGTGGGTTCTTATTTTTTGGCCAGAAATTTAGAGTCTCATGATCATTTCAAGTATTAGATCTGGGTTTTGTGTTTTATGTTGAAATTATTGATAAACTCATGGAAAATTATAGTTTTTAGATGTGTTTTAGTTTCGTTTTCAAGGCTGAAATTAGGAAAGCCATGTGAAAAATAAATTTTGTGAGGTGGATTCTAGGCTTTAGGGGTTGAAATTCAGAAACCCATGAAAATTTATTAGTTTTTAGAGGTGGGTTTCAGGGGGGAGCAATCGCCTTCTCCAGCAAAAAACGAAGGAAGTGCGAAAGGGAACGAAGGAAGAAGGATTTCGATAGCTTGTGGGGAATTTAGGCGTCTTTCTTGCATGGGCTAAAATGGTAATATCAGGTTTTCAAGATGTATATAAACGCCTCAATGCCGCCCGTATTGAGGTTGTATGGGCGTCTTTCATTAAAAAAAAAAAGAATCACCGAAATGGTGATATAAATAGTATTGGGGTGTTATCGGACACTTTTTTCTTTTGTTTTTGCTTTTGGTATCTTTTATTTAGCACATGTCAAAGTTGGTTCTTATTAAAAAAATATTTTAAAAATAGTTAGAGGATTTGGGCCCTGTTAGGTAAATAGTGATTTGTTTAATCTTTTTAGATGAAATGTAAAAGTTTTTTAACCTGTTTAATACTTATCCTTATAGTTTTGCCATTGGCCATTTTGAATAGTTGTTTGAATTATTATTATTTTATTTTATTTTTTATGATAATTTTTATTTGAATTATGAAAGAGTCGCATTTTATTCACAACCCATGTACCACAAATATGTAAACAATTCAATTATTATCCAATCTATGATCTTTCTTGTGCAGATTCTTATTTAAATTTTTTCTAAATTAAAAAAAATTAGGTGTGCCTCCCAAATGGCTGAAGTTGGTATGTTAGCATCTTCTAGGCCACAAAAAAAATAAAAATAAAAAAATAATATTTACAAGCAACTTAGGAACAGCTATTATTTACAAAAATATTAGGCCTTTAAATTCTTTGGATTCGTGGGAGCTGGCCAATATTTCAACACCCTTTAAATTCTTGGGATTAATATCTTTCTTTTAAGGGATAATAATGAATTTCATCGGCTTTTAAACACTATCAAACGTGACTTAAATAATTTTATACCATTAAATTAGAGTTTTTTTTTTTGATAATATTATTAAATTAGAGTTTTGATCTTACACCATTAAAGTGTAATTTGCTATTATGTTACATGGTGTCCAATTGTAACTAATGTACCTTGTCCAAGTGACAATCCATCATTAGAACATATCTCAGTAAAAAAATCATTCTTATAATAGAAGTGAATCAACTGATCGATGAACTTTAATATCAGCCATTAAAACTAAGAACAACGATGGGTATTAAAGTATATAAATTGGATGGTTCAAATCTCTCAAAAAAAGGTGTGAGTTTTTATCTTATTGCCCTTCAATGTATGATCTATCGATGATATAAATTGCTGACATCTTAAACCAAAAATGATATAAGATCATTTAAATATCATTTTAATGTTTAAATGAAGGTCCAAAGTTTTGGATTCCTCTTTCATATAGGGTTTTGGTCAAGTCCAACTAGTTGAAGTTTAAATTGGGATCAACTGATTTTAAAACCATTAGATGCGAGGAAATCATGACTATAACTTTGGTAAGCTCACATCTATGTTTGACTAAAACCCTATATACGATTATATTGTAGGCCACAGAGAGAGAGAAAGGGACATTTTGACATGGTCTCTCTCGTCTTCATCAATTGTCCCCTATCCTCAAAATAATTAATCATAATTAATTGACTAATAACACCACATTTATTCTGAGCAAATATGGCCTAAACACAACCAATATTCAAAGTTCAATTCCCCTTTTGGTTCCCTAAAAATCTACCCATTGGCCATCAATGGCTATTTTTCACAATCACACTAAAATAGTAAATAAACGAGTTCACACACACACACACACACATATATATATATATATATTCCATAAATATTAACTGATTTATAAGCATTTTATTAATTAATTTTCTTTATAATCTTACTTAATGACATTTACATTTTGTTCAATGTTGTGAAACCTCTTTAGGTAGGACAACCTTCAATTGGCCCACAGTCCCTACTGGCTACAGTTGGACAACAATGACATCACTCATCATGGTATCAATCCTTGTACCTCTCGCATGCTATGCTACCATCTAAGGATCAAAAATTTGAGTTTTGTTTTGGTTTCAAGGGGATTGAAACCGAATATTTGGACCGAAATTTCAGCCGAAAATCGATAATTTGATCGAAATTTCAAATTCTATATAAAATATGACCGAAATTTGTGTCCAAATTATCGGTTTCAGTCCTCACTCCTCACCGAAACCAATAATTTTGATCCTTGGTACCATATGACCTACATCCCCATGTGATATCACCCACTTTAATTTAGTATTATATAGACTATCATCTCTACGACTTTTGTTGCTCAAAGCCATATGTCATGTATCTAATCAGTGGGCGTTTTATGAAATAATCTATGTAACAACGCCCATGCCTCGTTACTTCTTCGTAAATGTAGCTTCTGTATTTTCGTACTATCAAAATTTTTTTTTAACCCCATTCATTTCGTAGATAGATTGGGGAGTGATACCTGTACCAGCAGCATTAAATTGGTCCAAATCGGAGAAAAATGGTAATGGAAAAAATTCCAGCAAAAGGGGTTAGGCTTTAGTGGTTACTTGATAGAAAACCCTAGAAAAATTCAGAGAAGTTGTTTTGACTTGTGACTTCAGGTGTATGAGCTGGTGCTGTGTTAAACGTGTAAGGTTCCTTTTTAAAGGACTTTCTACCCACACACCACTTCTTGTTGCACACCAATATTTGCGATTCGCATATTAATTAATGAAAAAAATAATGATAATCCAAAGCATGTATCAATTAGCAAATTCTATAAAATTCCTTCTAGTCAAATGTTGGAGATCGTTTTTCACCCATATCTTCCATATAGTAGAGCTTGAGATCATGGCGCACCTAGCAGATGGCCAGTTTGTCATTTCACGTCTCACAGATCCTTCAAAAAATGGCCCTAAAATCACGTTTGAGTATGATGTGTGCCATATGCATGATTCAAGGGCCGTATTTTGGAAATATGTGACACATGAGATCAAAAAATGAGTGTCTGATAGGTGCATCATGATCTCAAGTCTATTGTGTTGAAGGTCACGATGAAAAATAATCTCCATCATCTGATTCGAAGGAATCCATAATTTTCAAGGGATGAGCAAGTTTAGAGGTACCCTTTGAATAGTTGAACCATTGGCTTGTAGAGTGGTAGTAATATAAGGTGGCCAGGCCCATACACCTAACAACTATTCGTTCGCGTGGCATCAATATTTTAACCATAGCAATATAGTATCATGCATTGTCATCAATCTGAGTCATCAAGGTGGTAGGTCACCGTCTAGATGAGGGTTACCTAATTCACTAAAACCATGCGAACCACGAACTAATTTGTGGTCCACTCGGCCTTCCGCAGTTTCTTATGTGTCCTTTCTATTTGTGGTCCACTCCACCTTACGAACTAATTTGTGGCCCACTCCAGCTTACACAGTTTCTTATTTGCAACTTAATATTTGGTCTCCGCAATTAGAATTTTCACATGGGAAAATCGTCGAGTGCCATGAATCAAGTGATGGAGATTGTTTTTCTGCTCAATCTTCCATACAATTGATCTTTAGATTATGGCTCGTCCATCTGACGGTCGGATGCTGATTCAATGTGGTACACATTCCTACAGCTGACTTGAGAACCTCTACGCATGGTACACCCATGATCATAATCTTAGGGATGTGGGCCATATAGATTGACCATCTTACCGGCTGATAGGTGAGTCATGATCTGAAGATCAATTATGTTGAAGACTGAGCCAAAAAACGATCTCTATGGTTTGATTCAAGGCAACCAACCAACTTCACTTGCGAAAACTCTGATTGCGGAGACCGAATCTTTAGTTGAAAATAATGCTGCCCTTTTTAAAAATATAAAACTTGACCCTCACTTTCCTAAGCTAAAGTCTTACCCATCAAATTATAAAGTGTTTATTTATTTGTTATAAAAATTAAAATTATAAAATATTTTCAATACTTTTACTAGTCGTTGCCATTCCCATTCATAATAACTTAGTTAGATGATGGCAAACTACGAGCTACGCAGCTTGAGTTTCTACCGTTAAAACCTTTGATTGCCTAAAATAAGATATTAGAGATCACTTTTCTTTTCAACCTTCCACAAAATATGTCTTGAGATCATGCTCACTAATCAGACGGTTGATATCACATGAAACACACCCCAAAAGTAACCTGAGAACCCGTTGCTTGATACGCCTATGATAATGGTCAATTTTGGGGATGTGACCCGCATAGAATCGACACCTTATAGTATGATAGATCTGTCTTGATCTCAAGATCTATTTTGTGAAAGATTATTGATTGAAAAATAAGGAGGCAGTCAACAGTTTTAACAATGAAACCTCAGGCTGCAGAGACTGAAACTTTAGCTGCAACTACGGATACCCATTTGCAACCTGATAATGACGATGCCGCACTTCGCATGTACACCAGTACAAATAAATATAGATATACGGGCATCTGCAGAAAATAGATGAGGTGTGCGTGTTGGGCACGTCTACCTAGTTCCAAGTCAAGAGCCGAGTCATCCTGATGGCTCTTTTCGAAGAAGGCACCCCTACGCCGTGTACGTTTGATTATCTAAGTAGCAATAAATGGCGATTTTTTAATTGCACTTAGCAACATCATAGCGAGCTCATTTTTATTCATACAAGATGGGCCCCACTGGGGCTGTGCGGAAATCGACCCGAACCGACTAAATCGATCGAAACTGACCCAAATTTTGATTCGATTTCAGTTTTGGGACATATCGGTTCGGTTTCGATTTTGAAAAATAGAAATCGGTAGTTATCGGTTCGGTTTCGGTTTTAACGTTAAATATCGAAACCGAACCGATAAGAAACCGATAGTGGTGCTACATGACTGTATAAGTGTATAGTGCATACAAAACTTAGGTTGCAAACAAATAAGTCTGTTTTTTCCTTTTGAAATCTTATATTCTCGTGTGTTTTTCTGTTGTTGGAAGAATCATTTAAGTTAAAGGCTTTGGGAAATGGTAATTGGTTTAAAGGATGTGTATTTATGAGGATTTAAGATCCCATTTTGTTTAATTGTGATTTTTGTATAGTGTATTTGAATGTGTGATTTTGGGTTTTCTTAGGACTCCCTTTGTAGTTTGTATTTGTGTTGATTTGGATTTTGGGGTTTTGCATTTGGGATTTTGATTTCCTGAATTGTTCTCATAGATTTTGATTTTCTGAATTGTTCTCATATATTTGTCATTTTTTATTTAAAATAAAATTATATAGAAAATACCCATCGTTCTGGATTGTCCGATTGGTGCATTAAGTTATGGGAAATGTTCTTAATCATCTGATCAATTACGTACTTTTGGATGATTAATAGCGAATTAGCGATATAGGCAACAACCTACAAAGTCTTCAATGGTCTGACCCTTATGAATTGACAATGACTTCCTAATAAAAATAAATAAAAAACTGAGGTTCAGAAACCGAAAACCGACTGAACCGATAGTTATCGGTTCAATTTCGATTTTGAACCTTATCAGTTCGATTTCGAATTCATAAAATTAAAACTGATAGTTATCGGTTTGGTTTCGATTTTGCTCTAAAATCGACTCAAACCGACCTGATAACACCCCTAGGCCCCACCACCTGCCACATGATTTGTTGTCGAATTTTGAGTTACTCTACATTCTACAATGGGTGTGACCATGGTAACAAAGTTCGGAATTTTGGAGTGGAAGTTCGGTTAATTGAAATCGAAATTTCGGTTTTGGTGTTGGTTTACCTAAAATCAAATTTGAACCAAAATATTTCGGTTTCGATTAATCCAACTCCCAACGCCCTTGAACCCAAACTGAACTGAGCATATCCGATTTTGGTTTCGATCGGTTCAATTTTTAATTATTTTATTTTTTAAATTTTCGACTTTTTTTTAATCTTAGGGTTTGTTATCTCTCTCTATCCAATCAGCTATCAGTTTTTAACATCCAAAATGGGTTTTGGTTTTTCGTTATTGGATTAGTTTTCGTTCAATTTGCATTCGGGTCAGTTTAGTTTCTTCGATTTTCGATATTTCAATTTTATTTTCAACCCCTAGTTCAGATGCAGCAATCGTACAATGCGGTGTCAATTCAATTTAATTTCAATAAATTCAGGAAAGGTTTGGAGAAAATTTCAAAAAAAAACATGGAGATTATAAAATAACAATTATTAAAATAAATAAATAAATATATTTAATTTATTAAAAGTGAAAATAATGTCTTTAAGCAATAAAATAAGTGTATTACGTGCATGCACTGGCAGTTTACAATCATAAACAAAATTAATATCAAGTATGATTAAAGTATGTATCACAATGATAGAAAATTTTGAAAAATTTGTCAAATTAGAGAAAAATTCAAGAAATATTCAAAAAATTTATAAATGATGCAAATATTTGACAAATAGTTAGGTAGATAGACTACCTATTCAGAAAAAATTCTAAAATTTTAATTAATTCAGAAAATATTGTGCAAGAAGGTGTGATACGGGCATTTAACAACACGGCATGCACTTGTTATCCGCACATATTTCTATGCACTTCAAAATCCATGGTTTCTCAAAGGTCAATAGGATGTACCACTGGCTGCATCTCTCACTAAAATTCAATCACTTTCAGGTTGTGTTTGGGATTGCTCTTTAGAGGCAAAGTGCAGCTCACTTAAAAGAGTATATTTAAATTATTCTTTTAAAGAAACCCAAATTTAAGTCTTTAATGAGTTTCGTGAAAGTCAAATCTCACTGAGACGACAATCGTTTTAAGAAGTTTGAGTTTGAGTTATTATATGACTTTTAGGCCGTGTTTGGGATTGCTCTTTGGAGCCAAAGAGCAGTCTACTTAAAGGGGCAGATTTAAATTCTTCTTCTTTTATAACTAAATTTAGCTCTTTTACTCTTCCGAGAGAGCTAACAGCACTTACAACCAAATATTATCACTAGAGTACATTGTGGTAGAGTAGGGAGCTGCTCTTTGCCTTCAAAGAGCAATCCCAAACACACCCTCAGGCACTGAGATACTGTTTTTTTAACCAATTTCTCTAAATAGTAAAACATCACATGAAAATTGCCGAGCCAAAAAATTATGCTCATTAGAGAATTCAAACTATCGAATCTTAAGAGTTTATATATAATGAAAAAAAATTGAGTCTAACAAAAATGACCTTGGTTCTCGTGAAACCGATCAATTGGTCCCAGATGAGACCAATTGATTGATCATAGATGAGACCGATTGATTTACTATAAGACCAATTGGTCGGTCTTATATGAGACTGATCAAGTCTCATAGGGGACTGATCAAGACTGATCGCTCTCATATGAGATCGATTGATCGGTCTCATATGGGACCTAAGGATATTCTTGTCTAGCTCATTATATAAAACGGTGAGCCACATGGCACCTTATGTTTAAACCTATTTGATAACCAAATTTTTTATTGTAACTGCTGCTTAATCCAAATTTATGTCCCACTATATTTTTCCAATTGTTATTTGGTGTACTTGTCACGTTCCTTAACACGTGGTTACGTAAAAGAATTTTCCATGAATTTTGCAACATGTGCCACACGTGGAAATGAAACTAGGTTGTAAAATCAAACGAGGATCAAGCACTGCAAATCGATGGCTTAAAAGTCTGTCTAGGCAGCCGTCTAAAAGGCTCCAAGCAACAAAAAACGTGTTTTGATCATGCGGTTGCAACTTATAAATTCTTATTTTCCCTTCAACTTTAAACTTCACCCTTTTTTGGGGGCTAGCTGGTTAAACCTGTGAAGAAAGAAAGACGCATATCCATCATAAAAAATTGTTCAGTGTTAGTGTCTTAAATCAAACGATCAAGATCATTTTTCGTTCTAATTATCCACACAATAGACACTGAGGTCACAGCGACAGTCATATCTTAATTTCATGTTACCCCCAAAGTGAACATGATCATAGGCGTTCCTATCAGACTGTCACTTTTAGGGATGTGTTCCTTGTGAAATCAACTTGTGCCCGTCTAATAAGTGTGTAATTATCTCAAGATTTATTTTATAAAAGATTGAAACAAAAAACAATCTCCATTGTTTGATTATCTGATTTAAGTTGGTCAACAATTTTTTTATGATGGGTAGGAATGTATTCTTCACAAATTTAATAGGTGTATATACCGGTACCCCTTTTGGCACGTACGTTTATTAACTTTGCATAAAGAAGCCGGCCGGACACCAGTGATGGCGCTCAGGTCAATCTCATACCACTAACTATCGAATACATAGGGATATTTTTTAGTGCAAAATCAGGGAAAGTCAAACGTTGACATCACTGGTTTCCCTTCTTATAAATAATTTAGACGGTACGGTGGTACCACCTCCTTTATGAGCCTTCGGTATCCAAAGCTGTTGGTAAGCACTTAGCAGCAGCCGTACGTAATACGCACGTCACTTGGTAGCCACCTAATACAATAAACTTATAGGAGGAATCAATTCCTTACCTAGCATTATATACACGATGGAACTGTAAATGAGTCTAACACCATCAAAAAAATGAATCTGATGGTTTTCCATATATACATTTATTTACTCTTAGATTAAGTCTATGATCTGCTGCCTGCATATCTTAATTCCAATGAAATTTTCATCTTTAAGTTGATTTAGATATTGTTCAATTGTTCAAGTATTAGCATTCTATAACATATCTTCCCTCAGAAAAATAATGTTAAAATAAAGAGTGGGTAATTCCGTCAATTAATGAAAGGTCGCGTACAAGCTCAACTGCTCACAGCATCTTTGGTTGCCCAATAATAATAATAATAATAATAATAATAATATAATAAATCGGCAAAAGTGGAAAAAAAAAACAAAAAGATCTATCCAAGAGTCAGATTTTCTTTAACTTCAGTCGAATCAGAGGTCGCGACTCGCGAGTAACACGTGAGATTCGGTCCAAGCATGTGCCGACCTCCACCGAATTAAGACTCAAAGATCACTTGAGAAACATATATAACAATTAAAGTCTACATGCGATTTATTTAGCATGGGGATACACATATTGCATATAAAAAGCTAAATATATGTGGTCTACAAAGGATCTCTACTATTCATCACCATCATCATATGCTTACGTTTGATCCTATTTCTCTACTTGATTTTATTTAACGCTAAGTGTTTTTAACTCTTAACACACATCCCTTTGCTTCCCTCTACGTCTTCGTTAGCGTTTATGATATAATATTTTACTTTAAAATGATATTCCGTACATAATTTTTTCTTTTAAAAATGTCATTTAAAATTTTTTTTTGCTTTGTAGTGGATAATAATTTTATATTTCTTGTTAGTTGTTACCTATAACTCTACTCATCTATTTTAACATATCTATCTTAGCCCTATAATTTAATATCTTCCTATCGGCTTCTCAGAATCTAATATTCTACTGGAAATGAAAATGGAGTCAGTCACCCAAATTTAGATGTGGATTTTGGGGACAGGAGAAAATAGGAAATAGCTACTTTAACGCTTGACTCTAGACAAGCTAATTTTTTGAATGACCGAAGTTATGTGGCTACGAACTTGAAAGGGCTTGCATGCACCTGGGCCGGGTCACCCGACAATATCACTTAATGGATTGGACACTCTTCCTAGTGCGACAAAAAGGCAACATTATGCTAATTTAAACAAGTTATATGCTGTCTTGAGCAAAATGTTGCCAACTCAATGGAAGCTATATATGGCGCACTCCATTGACATGGTAAAAGGCGATTTTAATGGAATTGCACTCGAATGAGAGCTATATTGCTATGTGAGGTTGTTTATTGCTATGTGAGGTTGCTTCGCTTGAAATATAATGTAACAAACATCTACGAAGTCGAAACCATGCTGTCTTATAATGACTCGACGCAATAGCATCAGACTCCGAACCTCATCCTTCCCATCCCATGACACAAACAAAATGAGCAAATAAAGAAATAATTTAAACAAAAATAAAAACAAAAGAAAAGGAGGAAGGAGATTAGAGATGAAAGATTCAAGCTTGTAAATACTATTTGAATTATTCCTCCATCATCATTTGAGCTTTGATTTAAGTGTTTCTAGGTTTCAAAAGTTTGTAGCCTCTAAGCAGGATACAGCTATGGGGCTCTAGCCCCATCTAACATGAAAGTTTTTATATCATAGGCTTCTTATACGACTTTTTTGGCATATGAGCCCCCAAATATATAGTACACAACTCAACCGTATTATTAACATTTGTCCACCAATCATTAGTCCTTGCCTCCAAGCATTAGAACACTTAGAAATCTAAACACTCGTTTTCTTCACTCTTTCCAAATTAAAGCCTCCCAAATAAGTGTCCCAAATGATGAGGAAGAGGGATATTTTGCAGAAACATGGAGGGTACTATAGATGCATGCCAAGCCTCATTTTGATAATCCAAAATGCAACGTGGGGGAGCTAAGGATCAAGGCAAGGGGTCTATTCTTCTGATTTTCGAGTTGGAGCGCATGAGATACAAAAAAAATTCTCTCTCCTTCCCTTTATGTAATACCAAAACTATCCTTCAACTAACAGCAGAGAATTAGATGCGCATCAGACATTAATGGTGTGGCGCGACGTATTGTTAGAGGTAGTATTTTCTCACTTTCACATGTGGCCGCTCATTTTATGAGAGGAGCGCGTGCTTATTATATTGGTAAAACAATCTAAGGTCAATAATAACTATAAGCAGCCGCTCAATAATTGTAAGAAGCCGCTTATGATAATGACAACTATAATCTAAATTATTGTCAATTAATGATTGCTAAAAGTTTATATTAACAAGTATATTATAATCTTTTTAAAGAGAAAAAACATTCTTTTCTAAATACCTCCTACACGTCAACATTTGTCTCTAATAATTACAGTTAGCGAGCATTAATCTCTAAAAAATTTAACCATCTTACTTCAAATCTAACCTCTTTATATATATATATATACACACACATATATATATATATATATATATATATATATATATATATATATATATATATATATATATATATATATATATAAAGAGGGAATAAATACATGAACAGAAAATTTGTAACAAATACCCTTTCTAAGAAATTAATGTTTTATATTATAAGGCCATAGTGACAAATTTCTAAGAAATTAATGTTTTATATTATAAGACCATAGTATTACCCCGAAATGGGGTGAAGCGAAAATTTCGTCAAATTTCGATATTTTTTGTTATTTTCAAAATTTTGTTATTTTTCAATGAAAATTCAAATTTTTCAGTAAAATTTGAAATTTATTATTATTTTTTTTAAATATAGCAAATATCTATTTAAACTATATGCGTTTCACAAGTGATACCTGCACCCCTAGTTTTCAGCTTTTTACAAGCCAAAAAAGCAGTATCCTCTTTTGACGCGGAGGCTGGTGGCATTGAACGCACAGTGGTAAAGAGGAATCCACTATTTTATAGGGGCTGAGAGTATTTTTTTTTCTCACCGATGTGGGACTATACGTGGTGAAGACGGTTTCATCTTGTTAATGGCTATCCTTTATGCACCCTAAAAAGCTGGTTTTCACCCCCACTTCTTCCACTTGATATGTATTGATCGCCTTTGAATTAGATGGTGGAGGTCATTTTTCGTATCCATCTTTTGCGCATTGGATCTATGGATCGTGGGCATACCATCAGATGATCGATTTTTTATTACACATAGCACACATCTCAAAACGTGACACTAAAATCATGTTTGAGCATGATAGAGGTCATATGATTTTAGGGTCATTTTTTGAGATGTATACCATGTGTAATAAAAAACCAACCGTCTAATGGTACGCCCATGATCTATAGATCCATTGTGTAGAAGATGGGGACGAAAAACGACCTCCACCATTTGATTCAAAGGTAGTTAATGCATGCCGAATGAAAAAGGTGGGGTGAGTATAATGGTACCCTTTGTCAATTTGTCTTCTATAGTTCTATGCTTGAGCTCAGCGTCAGTGCTTGGCCACTTGGATCAATTGTTAATTTAAAAAATATATATCATATGTATTTTTTATATATTTTTAATCCCCAAAACTTTCCCGAAATTTTTCCGAAATGTATCGAAATTAATCCGAAATGTATCGAAAGGACCCCCTACCATAAAATTATCAAAAACGAAATTTGTCACTATGTATAGGGCTAATATTTTTACTTTTTATCCTCTTAATATTTGACTTCTATGTCTGTTAAGGCCTCGAAATTCATGAGACTCAACTAATCATAAGCTTGATAGTGTCATTCTTTTTCTTTTTATAGGTAAGCTAGGCTAGAACCTACAACCTTGGAGTTGTAATATTGTCAACCCTTCATTGTGCTAAATGCCCAACCCTAAATTTTATCAAAAGTTGACTTCAAAAATTTCAAAGGCTCTTCCGCCCCCTACAAGTGTCAACTTTTGATAAAATTTATGATCCCTAAGAATCTATGACAATCAACTAATCAGTGGCGGATCTATATAGATGGATGCCCTGCTGCCCCGTACACCCACCCTACCCCAAAAGTAACCAAAAAAAAAGTTTCAAAAAGTTGCCTTTAGGCGGGGGCCCTATGAGTATCGGATTCAAGTTCCACATTCAAATTATTATTATTTGTTCACTCGTTTAAAAGTTTTTACTATCCTCTCTCTCTCTCTCTAGAATTTATTTTTCCTCTTGTTGTGTAAAAACCCTTAAAAAGCCTTTACACTTCCAATCTCATGATAGCTTTCACGTGTGAAGAAGATAATTAATAAGGTTTGGCCTAGGGCTACATCCACGGGGCAATCAAACAAAGTGTTTCTATTATCAAGAAGAAGATACACAAAGGCTATAAATAATGGAGATCACATTCTCCAATTTTACCCAACACAAGAGAACCACAAAGATCCAAGCACAAATATAAAACTCCAAAGTTCAAAACAAACACTAAGGTTCTCTCAAACAAATACCCATGTGTGCTCTCACCAAAACCTAATAAGAGAGCCACACAATTAAAATAAATCCCAAGTTCTCTCCGTAAGAGAGACCCAAAAAATCTAGATGGGTTTTTCAAAGGATTTACAAAACTAATACCAAAAGCCCTTTCTTCAAAACCTTCATTTTCAAATCCAAGATTCAAGCTCTCTAAATTTGAACATGTTTTTCTGTCACACTAAATAGCCCAAAGAGAACCCACGTTTCAAAAATACTCACACTTTTTAGTTTGGTTTGAACTCCTACTCCCTATCTTTCAGATCTGGGAATAATACAAGTTTCCAAAATACGTGACTCTCCTCAAACAAAAGCAAACTAATATGAGATCCTTTGACAATCGACCAAACCAAGAGCCAAAACCCAACACCTCTCTCCAAAATCATTGTTTGAAAGGTCAAATGTTGATCATATGTTGTAGGGTGTAGATGATTCAATGTCAGAAGCTAATTGACAAAGCCCATATGACTAATCTGTCTCACATCCACCAAACTTGTAATCCATTTCCTCTCCCCCCCCCCCTCTCTCTCACACACAGAAAACCCTAATTTCACAATCTGATCACACTACAAAAATAAGATGTTTCAGCGGCACATTGTTACGGGGTCGCACTTCTGCAACCTCAGTCCCGTGCAGCACCTAACGCACGCTGCGCTAAGTCAGCCTACTTCTGATACCAACTGTCGCGGGGCGTCGTTCGGCGCGCTATCAACTCGCGCGGTGCTTCGCTACCGCATGCAACGAAGCCAACCTATCTACACATCAGCTCTGATACCGCCCGCCTAGAGGACGGGAACTCTCCCAACGTGGTTACCTCTATTTCGCGGCCTACCACCCAGTGTATCGTGTCCCTTACGACATGCTCATTTTCACCACTGTGTCAAACTTGGCTTGCTCAAGTTTCACCCTGTGCACTGCATAGTACATCGCTTCGCAACAGTCTTGACATGCAACTCCCCATGCTATCATGTCTTGCTCATATACCAAACCAAGCCCACAGCCTTGTGCCTCGTTCTCGTGTACTCAACTGAGTCTCACACAACCTGCCTTCATGTGCGTTCCGAATTACTAGCACCCATTCATCCTTGGCCCACATGTTGTTGTGCTCAACTGAGTCCCACGCAGCGCTCTCGTGTTCTCGTGAGGTTGCCCAGCCGTATGCATAGCGACGCGTAGTCTGGGGCCTAACTTCAACCTCGCATTGGGTGCCACATGGCATTGCTGCGTCGACGTCCTAGGCATAGGAGACACTTGCGCCCCCTCTGGCAACGCAAGGCCCCGTGTGCGGGAGAATAGCTCTCTAGCTCCATTTTCTTATAAAATGGTAAAACAGTCATTCAGCTAGAATGGCAGGAGAACCTCAAACCTCTTGGTTTGACATACCGCAATGCCTCCGTATCCCTTGCCTACCTTGGCCTTGTTGCGTCCGTGTCGCGACCGTATCACTCCCGCGTTTTACCCATTTACGACCGTATTGTGTCCTCGCAGCGCGATCACGTCGCCAGGCCCTCTTGGCCCCATGTCACGTGCCCTCCTGACACCACATATCGTGCTCCAAGTACCATGCTGTAAACTCGAGTATTGGCCCCGTCAGAACATGCTATTAAGGTTTATAGCGGCAGTTTTTGGTAGTGATAGGACTAGTAGTGGCAATTTTTGATGAATAGCGGTAATTTTTGGCTGCCGCTAATAGTTTTATTTTTTGTAGTGTCATAATCTTACCCATAAACTTATACTAGTTCAACCCCTTCATAGGGTGTCAACGTGAAACTCAAATGGCCATGTAGAACCCCATAGGGGGTTTTGAAAAGCAAAAAAATTGTAACATCGAACTAATGGTTAAAAAAACATAATAATACAATGAAAGGTTGACAATATTGTAATCTGGTCATAGGTTCAAGCTTAGCTTACCTATAAAAAACAAAAAAAAACAATGAACAGTGAGATGATGAATTGATTTATCGTTCCATTGGACACAGTCGATCTAGTGATTGTCTGTGACTTATTTGTAAAACCAATAAATCATGTTTTTAGCACGACTTTTTCAAAATAATTGGTTTTTATGTGACAAATTCGTGAATTTCACAATTATATGGTGATTAATTCGCGTCTGTTTCAAAAAATCAGGACTTTTTAAATATTTTTATTTTCATATTTTTTTAATCTTATTTTATAAAAAATATTCAAAATTTTTTTCTTGACTTTTTCTGAACCTTGACTTGGTGACTAAGCTTGGATCAACCTGATGCAACATGACTTCTGCACTTACAATCATGTACCTAGCTAGTGCATGAATTTTAACACGCCATTCAGTCACATTAAAGGAGGATGAAGGAGGAAAGCACAACAGGACACACGTGTGGGTGGGTTAAATTTTACGATTTAGGGATTATAATTGTCTTTTTTTTAAGTGAAATGGGTCACCAGATTATGACATGTGATGTGGCCTTATTTCCTATTTACAAAATCTATCATTTGATATGGACATCACCGTACTTAGATTTCACCTTACTTAGATTTGTGATATGAAAGATTGCATTGAAAAAAAATCCCAAGATAGCTAACTCACTAGTCGAACTTCTTTTACATGAATGGCTAAAATAAGTTAGCATTCATTTTAAAAGCATTTGACAAGTTAGTCAACCATCAGAGAGATGCTTTTTCGATATAATCTTTTACACCAGTGGCTTAAATTCGCGGCCTTTTTATCAAATGAGATATTTGATAAAAGTAGTGCAACTTGTCCTAGTTTGGTGACCTATTTTATTTCTCTAAGGGGTCAATGACCCTATACGACCCTGACTCGTATCTTTTACATTTCAACGCATCAGTACAGTTGTCGCAACAATTGGCGACTTTGGTATGCTCCTAAAAGTCGTGGGTTCGAAACGACTCTTCTTATGTGATAAACGAGTGCCACGTAAGATGTGTAAATTTTGAAATACTCGTGACATGATAGGGGTGATGGCACCCCATAGGAATTATTCCAGTTGCAAGCATAGTGACAAATTTCTCCGAAATTTATCGAAACAAGGGTCGGGCGAAACTTTCGGCGAAATTTCAATGATTTCTCCGAAATCGCTGAAATTTCATTAATTTCAGCAAAATTAACGAAATTTAGCCAAAATTAATGAAGTTTCATTGAAATGAATAAATATTTTCTAATTTTTGTCGTTTTTAAATTAATAAATAAAAAAATTTTGAAATTTAAATATAATTTATATTTAATATGTTTTGTACTCCTCGAAATTTTTCCGAAGCTTTTCAAGTTTTTCTCGAAATTTATTGAAAATGACCCGAAATGAGTCCCTATCGAAATGTTGTTGAAAATGAAATTTGTCACTATGGTTGCAAGCTTCAGACACTGCTATCCAAAAAGAAAATTGATAATATATATATGAAAAGGGTTTCGTCCTCTAAGATCTTACATGGAGCTCTATGGGACACTCGTAACACTATTTTGATGTCACATGAAGTACAGATGCATTGCTTAGATTATCTTTGAAAAAAGAAATTGAAAACTCATCTTTACCATATATTTTTTTGAAATAAAATTTGGATCGTAAAATTAGTCCAAGTTTGACTTGTGCTTTAAAATTATTATTTTTAAAAAAAATTAATTTAAACAATGCACCTGTACTCCACGTGACACTTAAAATATGTTTTAAATGTCACGTGGAGTTCCATATGTATTTTGGAGAATAGTCACCGTTCTCTAATGAAAGACCTAACCGGCTCCCATATATATATATATATATATATCTTGTAAAGTGAGTACATTTAATTAGGTTTAATTTTTGTTGGATATTTAAAAGTTTTTGAAATTTATCTTTTCCAAATAGATATGTCTTTGTAAAATTGTATCCTTTTCAAAAGAAGTGTATTTTCAAAGTGGTGTGTAAATATTTTTTCAAAGCGGTGTGTCTTTTTCGAAAGGATACTCGGTACACTTTTTCATAGAAAAATGATATATTATTGCACCACTTGATTTTCTCTATCTAACGAATCTAAAATCCTTGTTTTACAATATTCGGTAGTTATAATATATCTCCGCATATATGGTGCAAATATTTGAATGAGCCAAAATTAGCATGCATCTCGAAGTTTGGATCTCATAAATTTTGAGGGACCCACTATCACCAGCCTATCTCATTAAATTTAAAAGTAATAGACTAATAGTCTCTGTTTCATGAGAAAGTTTGACAGCCGTAGATATAAATTGCCCTAAAAGTGAGGTATTAACTTTTGGAGACGAGAAACCGACTTCAATATATTTATAGATCAATTGAAGCAGGTAATTGCCCATAACCCTTTATAAAATAATAGACTACAAGTGTGTTTCATTGGTCAATTATTTTATATAATAATTATATATATATAAAATAATTATATTATTAGTCACATGGACATAAAGTTTTTTGGCTATATGTCACATCAAGTGATTTAAAAAATCAATATGAAATAACATGCAATCTATGATAGTTCGAATAAGATTATATCGATAGCTTGAATGAAATCATATCCCACGACTCGAGTGAGATGATCATTACCATATGCTTATATATATATATATATATATATATATATATAAATATATATATATATATATATATATATATTTGTGTGTGTGTGTGAAAAAATGAAATGTTACATGCGCAGTCAAATGTTAGATCACATGACACATGGTATGTAATCGTGACTTACACCCATCCTGTATTGGTTCACCCTTCTTATAGGGTTTTGAAAAGAATCGCTTTTTAATCATTTTTCCCTGCAAAACTTTGTCAAAGTTTCTTATCTACTGCATGTATTTGGTATATTATAATTTTACACCTTTATTTTCACATTTGAATAGTAAATAAATAGCTTTTTTATACTAATATTTAAACAATATCACGTAGAGTCCAATTGGTTCACGCAATTTTGGATGGACCTGATTGACCTTAAGCAACTTGTCGTAACAACAGGATGAATGCCACATAGTACATTGCAATTTTTTGATGGACCTGATTGACCTCGAGTAACTTGTCATGATAACACCAGAATTCTTAGAGTCCATTTCGTTCAAACGTAGAGTTCAATTATACTAACATTTGAACAATGTCACATAGAGTCCAGCTGGTTCACACAAGTTTGGATAGATCTGATCGACCTCAAGCAACTTGTCGTAACGACAGGATGAATGCCACATAGTACATTGCAATTTTTTGATGGACCTAATTGGCCTCGAGCAACTTGTCATGATAACACCAGAATTCGTAGAGTCCAATTAGTTCAAACGCACAAAGAATTGCGTGCTTGAAAGCATAGTCCCAAATGATTAATTCTGGAGCATAGAGCATTCCACCCAAGACTGCTTTTTCACCCCCAATAAAAAAAATAAAACAAAAATAAAGACGGGTGTAATTTAAAAAAAAACCCTTTTTAAATGAGATTTTTAGTCTCATGGAATGTGATTAATAGTACCCTAGAGGATATTGCCTAATTTTTTTAATTATGATTCTACCGAATGAAAAATGGCTCGCGCCTATTTTGAGGCCACATGATGTCATACCTACCAAGGGTTTGTCACAAGGGACCTGTGACTTTCGTTAACTCCTTAATATCGTAAGTTTGAAACGGCGCTTCCACGAAAACGAGCCCCCACGAGGAGAGGTGAGGGAGGTTTGTCAAATCGCTTAGATTCTTATAAATTTATTTACTTGCAGTAGTTGGACATCATATAAAATTGACATTAAAAATGATAATTATGTGACTATGGAACATCATATACATGTACATCAATATTTTAATATTTAAGAAATCATTTCTTGTAATCTTAGTGCGCCCAGCCAGGCCCCTCGGTAAGTGCAAGATCCGCACATCTCATATACCAGCCAATAGGAATAATTTAAAAAAATTCAGAAAAATAGGTATGGGTTTAGGTAAAAGTAATGGAAATATCTAAAAATTAATAAATAAATATATTTTTGAAAAAAGGAAAAAAAAAAAAGGGAAATATTTTTAAGAAACACGCGTTTTAAATGTGGCTCCCCCATTTCATGCGAAAAATGTTTTAATAGAGTTTTTTCAAATAAAATGGAGATTTTGGCCAACAATAGGTGGGATTCGAACTCAAAACCTCAGTTTCCTGATCCGTGGTCTTGTCCACTGCACCAACCCCTCCTTGTTTTAGGGTAACATAACATCATTTGACAGAATTGTCCACAGACTTTTTAATGAACACTTCGTTTAGATGTAAATGCTCTGTACAATAACCTTTCATTTATGTCTTTTTCTTCGTGTACATGGAAAAGCCTGTTCACTCGTACAACAGCCGGCGTACCTAACGCATGGCTAAGCGGTGTGTAGCAACAACAGTGGGCCCCACTGCCCTTTCTTTTTCTCCTTTATTTTTCCCAAAAATTCGTCGGTTAATATATATAACAAACAAACCAACCTCGTGTGGAACAAGTCTTTTTTAACTCGGCTCGGCGTCGGCATGCGTGTTTGTTTCTAGCCCCGCAGCCTGTGCCAGGTGGGGGACCGTTAACGGCGGAGTTAACTTTTCCAAACGGCGTAACATTTTTCGCCGAGTTATCTGTTGAGTCACGTGTTTGAATCTCAAGTCCACGACGACCCCTTTTTCCATTTTGTTATATATGTTGAGTAAAGATATCGTATATGGTGCACGCATATTTTAAGTTATATGCGCAATGATTATAGCCACAGATTTTGAGGGTATACTGACATAACAGTCTTTTGGCATTTGTAAATGGGATAACGGCTAATGTTCTTAGAACATTAACATATCACTTTTTATCTCACACCATGTAAGTGTGATTTATCATTGTGTCATGTAGCACGTATCTATGATCAAATCTAAATTTCCCAAATGAGAATCGATTGCTGGAATATATCCCAGCTAAAGGATTATGCTTATAAGTGGATGTAATCATGTGATCAATAAACTTTAATATCAACTATCAACATTAAGAGCAATCATTTATATTGGAGTACAAAGATCATATGATTTAAATCTCTCAAAAAGTGTGAATTTGGCCCTTCAAATGATAATATTTACAACCTATACTTACAATCGGTCATATTATAAAATATTTACAACCAATACTTATAATATGTATCAGTCATACTGACCGAAGTTAAAGTATCTATTTTTTTATTTGAAATATTATAAATTTAAAACATTGAATTGTTTTTTGCCAAAGAACAGTTTTAGTATTATGTCGGATTTTTTTTGCAATGATGGATGGGCACGCATCGTAAACTAATTCTAATAAATAGGCCAAAATATGTCCGATCTATATTGGATGTATTAATTATAGGACACTCATATGAACTGATGTGATAAAAATACCAATCGGTATATGCTGATATTTATACTCATATCAACTCAAGATTTCATATCAAAATCAGATTAGGCATAATCTAATACATATCGGCCTATTTGGAGGATATTTAAAACCACGATCCCTACCTATTATTGGACCTTCCCTGGGATTGCTTCATAATTAAAATGATATTTTATTTTACATTCTATAGATACATTATGCCTATAAAATTTTTCTTAAATAATAATAATAATAATAATAATAATAATAACTCTCATTATTATTATTATCTAATAAATTGTAATTCAAAAATCTGAAAACTCTTGACTTGAAAGTCAGTTGGGTCAAATTAACTTGAACACTCGAAAAAAATTTGACTCGATCTAACTCGGATATGTACAATACTTACACTTTAGTCTTTGTTTAAATTCTTATATACGTTTATTAAAAGGAAAATATATTTATGTTTTAAACTCTTATATAATTTATTTATTTTTCAAAGACAGGGTATCCGAGCTTCTTAAGCACCCGACTAAGTCCCCAGACACCTCCAATATCCGCACATTACATGTACCAAGTAAGTAGAGATAAATTGGTGCGAGTGACCAAAAAAGGGTGAGATCTTATATAATTTTGTGTCCTCTCTTTACAAAAAGCTCAAGAAAGAAGATAGCTCGGAGAAGAAGATAGAAGAGAAAATCCCGCCCTCAAGTCTGCTCCCTAGCTGTCATTGGTGAGTAGAAGAAAAATAGGAACAGACAAGAGGGCTTCATTGTTGAGCAAACCCTAGATTAATCATCAGAATGTAAATTGACCCAAATTATGGGAGTCCTTTCTTCTTCTTCTTTATTCAATTACTGCTGGGAAAGTGCCCTAATAATTTTTTCTAAAGCAAGTCATATCGTGTTAACTCGGTCAAGTCACCTAAAACTCGATCAGGTTATAAACCCAAGATTTTATTTGAGTTTATCATAAACTCACCAAGTTAACTTGACTCAGCCGAGTTTCGAATGACTCGATCAAAATTTTAAACTATGTAACAAGTTGACACAGCTAACGTTACAAAAATGTGGCATGCATGTTTGATTAAACTTTTCGTCCAACTAATACCATGGGCCATGATTTAAAATATAATATTGGCCACATCCTATGCATATATAGGTCGAGATGTACAATATAAACCCCATATTTGATATGGGTCAAATATCGGGTCGTAGTGACTGACATGTTTCCGATATGAGTTGGGCAAAATATCAAAAATGCGCTTTAGAAAAATGTTTTATTATATTTTAATTTTTTAAATATTATAAAAATAAAAAATTAATCAAATATCGGTCAGTTTGGCCGATATGTAACCAATATATCTGACACGTATCAGAGTCAGACCCGGCAGATACATATTTTTCTTAAAGTCCATAAAGTGGGCAGCAATGGAATGGAAGGTCCCTCCACCCAAAATATCATAGTTAAACAAGTGTAATTGTCTATAATCGAGTGGGCAGATCAAACGGTTCAAAAGTTTTGAATAATATATTTCTTATTAAAAGTTGCGGCTCCTATAAACTATTACTTGGATGACTTGGATTATCTAAAACTTTTTATGACACGTGGCTTACAGGTAGGACGGCCTAGATGGCAGTATCTCGAAAAGAGCGGTCAAATGCCATTAATCCAGTCCTAAGTTCTGTAGACTTTGTTTGTTGAGTGAAAAAGAATTGAGCCACATTTTAATAGTTTTACAGTACAAAATAAGATATAATATGTATATTTTATTTTTTAAAGATTAAATAACTACCCTTCAGAAAGGTCTTCCCCTCCATTGCTCTCTCTCCTCTGCAAATTTTACATGGGATATAACGGCGCTCATTTCAGCGCCGCTACCGTTTCCATTTCAGCAAGCAGGGGGCTCTGCAACCGTGAACACCCATATCGCTAACTGAATCTATCACCACCCATCATCAACCGTCAACCGTCGTCCATCTGTCATAACTGTGAACCCATCCGCTGCACATACCTGGAAACTCTAACACCCTCTCTCTCTCTCTCTCTCTCTCTCTCTCTCTCTCTCTCTTTTGTTAAGTGAATCTTTCTTTCTTTTTCCTTTTATTTACATTTTGCTATCTATCTGAAGGAAAACAAAACAAATTTATTGCAGACCGAGATCTCACGATTCTACTGAGATTTTGGTTATTTTTGGAGCTTCTTCACACGCCTAACCTTCTCCTCTAGTCTCAAAATTTTCTTTTTATTTTTTTTTAGAGATTCGTAGAATTCAAGGCATTTCATTTTTTTCTAAGAATAATTAGATTTCTCATTAATTCCTCCTTTCTAATTTCTGCCATATGAGATACCCAAATACAGTAATTAGAAGCTGATCTCTTCTTATAGGTGAGGGCTAGTAAAGCTTATTCACCTCCAATTTCTCCACCCATCAACCACGTTTCCAGATATTGGTGAGCTTTTGCTTTGCATCTTTAAGGGTAGGAAAAAAAATATGTTTTTTTTCGGTTTGATTTCTTCCCTAAGGTAGGTTCCAACAGTAGAAATTTGTAGAGCAGCCAAGACAACAAATTCAGATGCAAAGGTACATCGTAGAAAATAAAAGAAACCCAGAAAGATTAGAGCTTTTTCCAGATCTCGGAGCTGTGAAATGGAGTTGGGTAGAGGCTTTTCGGCTGCGGGTATAGATGAGAAAGATTTTCTGATTCCGGCTTGGACTCCAGTTACGCCGGCGAAGCCTCTACCCATTAAGCTACAGCCGACCTCCGGTCATGTTCTCCGGAGACCGAATTGGCACGAACCAACAGCGGCGGCTGAGACTTACCAACCAAAGTTCCTCCCCCACCAAAATGCATTGCAAAAAGAACCGTCTTTTAATAGCACCGAAGCCCATTTCATTGATTCGACAGCTACAGCGGTGGATCAGATGAGAAATCTTCGAAATTGGGATGCATCTGTTGCTGCCCGGAACCAAATTTCTGGTCACAGTCTAGCTACGCAGGAACTGCAGGAACCTTCGATGGGTATAACATTGGATCAGATGCGAAATCTTCGTAATTGGGATGCATCTGTTGCTGCTCTGAACCAAATTTCTGGTCACAGTCCAGCTGTGAACGAACCATTGATGGGTATAACAGTGGACCAGATGCGAAATCTTCGTAATTGGGATGCAACTGTAGCTACCCAGAACCAAATTTCCGGTCACAGTCCAGCTGCGAACGAACCTTCGATGGGTATAACAGTGGACCATATGCGAAATCCTCGTAATTGGGATGCAACTGTGGCTGCCCGGAGCCAAATTTCTAGTAACAGTCCTGCTGTTGAAGAACCTTCGATGGGTATCACAGTGGATCAGATGCAGAATCTTCGAAATTGGGATGCAACTGTAGCTGCCCGGAACCAATTTTCTGGTGCCAGTCCAGCTGCGCAAGAACCTTTGATGGGTGTAACAATGGATCAGATGCGAAACCTTCGAAATTGGGAGGCATCTGTAGCAGCCTGGAACCAAATCTCTGGTCACAGTCCATCTGCTCCTGAACCGCCAATGGGTATAACAATGGACCAGCTGCGAAATCTTCGAAATTGGGATGCAACTGTAGCTGCTCAGAATCCAATTTCTGGTAACAGTCCAGCTGCGCAAGAATCTTCGAGGGGTATAACAATGGATCAGCTGCGAAATCTTCGTAATTGGGATGCAACTGTAGCTGCTCAGAAGCAAATTTCTGGTAACAGTTCAGCTGCGCAAGAATCTTTGAGGGGTATAACAATGGATCAGCTGCGAAATCTTCGTAATTGGGAAGCAACTGTAGCTGCCCAGAATCAAATTTCTGGAAACGGTCCAGCCGTGCAAGAATCTCCGAGGGGTATAACAATGGATCAGATGCGAAATCTTCGTAATTGGGAAGCAACTGTAGCTGCCCAGAATCAAATTTCTGGTAACAGTCCAGCTGCACAAGAATCCCCGGCGGGTATAACAGTGGACCAGATGCGTAATCTTCGAAATTGGGAAGCAAGTGTAGCTGTTCAGAATCAAATTTCTGGCCGCAGTCCAGCTGCACAAGAATCTCCGGCGGGTATAACAGTGGACCAGATGCGTAATCTTCGAAATTGGGAAGCAAGTGTAGCTGCTCAGAATCAAATTTCTGGTCGCAATCCAGCTTTCCAAGAATCTTCAAGGGGTATAACAATGGATCAGGTGCGAAATCTTCGGAATTGGGATGCATCTGTAGCAACCCAGAACCCAGTTTCTGGTCACAGTTCAGCTGGGCATGAGCCGGCTCTGCGGAGCCCCACACTTGGGTCAAACAATCTTCCTCACAGGGATGTCCCAGCATTCACAAATGCATCTTCTGCTACTGCAAACTCTTCACTTCCTCAGATCAATGATGCAGTACGTCAATCTAATAACACAAGCTCGCCCAATCTGCAGACCTATGGTGCTTTACAACAATTTAACTCTTCATACATTTGGTTGATGAACCAAAATTTCTTGATGAACGGCCCAAATCAGAGGATGAATAATGGCTGCCCACCTTCGCAGATACCTCCATTGCCTCCTCACTCTGGTATAAGCACGAGCTTCTTTGTTTCTAACTTGTCTTTAAATTAGATATTTTTAGAAGGTCTCATTTCTTAATAAGATTATCTGTCAGAAATATAAGCTTAGATTAATTCTTTTAATCTTTTTCAACCATATATTTGTATTCCCATTTTCGGTCATTGAATTCACATTATTAGGTGCAAAGTATAGCATTGCAGTTGAAAAGCTTATACTGGAATTCACATTAAATGCAATAAGTTTAACTAACAAGTAAAAGCTAGCGAAAAACCAATACCGATCTTAATCAGCTCTTTTTTTTCAAACAAAAGCTCCCCAACATAATACAAAAAATATAAAACATGAAACAAATACCCAAATTTATACTACAAATGGTTTTTCATATAAAGCACCACAGAGAAGAATTTTGCATCTTCACTTGAGCAGTAGAGTGCTTTCCTCCACATCCTTCGAAATTGATGCTGTATAAAACGCAATAACCTTGAAGAATATTCTCATACCGAGAGTATGAGTCTAGATACACTGCTGCATAAACAAAGAAACCCACATAGAGAATGGAATATCAAACTACTATTCTAAAAAACCTGTGACCTTGAGGTTGTAAATAAAATTTCATTACCTATATTAAAAAAATATTTAAGTCACCAAGTTTAATACAATGGGATCAGGATATGGCTGAATCCAACCCAAATGATGGTCCCGTGAACCATGTGCAACCCTGTGGCACCAAAAATGGTGCCACGTGTAGAAAATCAATGGCCATTCACTCCCAAGAGTGAACAGGTCGGTTATCCCTCTTCTTTCAAATTCATACAACATGGAGAAATGCAGTAACCCAGGTTTGTAGTGATGTATAGAGCACTATGTTATCACAGAACTTATGATTGGACTTTTCATGTTAACATTTATGCTAATGTAAGATGAGGCAATATGTCTTAGACAATCTGAACTTTTTATTTATTGATATAAAGCCCCCTAATTTGGTTGAGTCAATATGTCTCTACGACAAGGCCACCAATGAGAAACTCATGAAATATATATATATATATATATAAACTCTACTGTTTTGAACCATATTCTCAGCTAAAAACCGCCCATTCCATCAAGATTTCCAGTAAATGAAAATTATACATGTTAGAATAAATTATAATATCAAGTTGACCAGATTAGAAAAGATAAAGTCATGCTCTTGAATCCTGTAGAGATTAGTCCTTCCCTTGAAAGGAAAGACTAATCTCTATGGATACAAAGATAAGTCCTGCTATCATAAAAAAAAACAATAATAATAATAATAATAATTAATTTCTTATTTCTGAATCAATAAAAATTCACTAATTCAATAGCATGAGTTCAAATTCAAATTATCTGAACAAAAACAGCATGAGTGATGTTCTTGGAAAATTCCTCCGTCTGATCAATATCTATGATCAATGATACCACCTTACATGGACCTTCATATTATTCTGAACATTCGACTTGATCTTTTCTACACGGTCAACATTAGGGGGCTTGTCCAAATCAGGAAGTTGCCTGCAGCCAAAAAAAAGAAATAAAGGTGTTTGGGTTCATTGAAGCATTTAATGAAACACTTGCAGGGTACACCTTTAATGACCTTTGTTAGTGACTTTGATTGTCAAAGATTCCTACTCCAAATGAACAAGGTGAGTTAAAAATATGAGTTGCATGAATCTAGTTGGCTTGAATATAGCAATAGTTCATGTGGCCTGAAATTTTTCCTTACCTAAAAAATGAGGCACATCATAAATTCTTTTAGGAAAAAATTTCAGTAATTAATGCTAAAATCACAACAAAGAACAAGCCATCTACTTATGATTGTTTCCTAGAAAAAGACCTCACGAAATTAAGGTTGTTTTTTCACACACACATGTATAAATATTGATCAAATCACAGTTTTTTTAGTTATTTAAAAGAGATGAAAAACAAAAGTTCAGGGGCATAACCCCTCCCAACCGACTCAATAAAATCTAAAATTTGGAAGATCTAGTAGGCCCCCAATGAACTTACTCCTCACTGACAGGAAATTTTGAAAAACGCCTTTTTTTCTCGCTATATACAATTTTTTTTCTTGTATTCTAAAAATTTTAGCTCGATCTGCTATGTACAACTTTCCATGTTTGTAGAAATGTTCAATGGAGCATCACCACAACCATCATAAGAAATCGATCTTACGAATAGCCACCGAATTTGTTTCATCAATTGGAAAAACAAAAAGCCACCGAATCATGTCAAAAGTGGCTATCATGGATTTTAAGGCCCCTCCCTTACTCTGAAGTCAGCTTTTGACTGGATTGGATGGGATACAACTAAGATAAAGCCTCCACTTTTTTTTGTCGCTCTCGAGTTGATTTTCTTGGCTTCATTTACAATTCTGCAGATGGACTTCTTGTTCCTTACTATGCCCCTTATGGTGTTACTTTGTCTCCGCCCAAAACCATAGCAAATGTGGTTTCAAATGGAAATATAGCATTCCAATTAGCCCCCATAACACCGGATCGGGAAATGAGAGCACCTCAACAAAGCAAGCAACCTACCAAAACCATGATATCAAGTTCAAATGAAGGAGTAGCTCGAGAAGAAAAGGAGAATGAAACAACAGTTGCCACCCCTCCAAGGAAAGATCTTAATGATGAGCTTGATTGTGATCAGGGTCTCTCTTCTACCATAAATTCATCCCCATTAATGGAAAACCACAAACCCGACAACTGTCAAGAAAACGGAATTGACCTGAACAAGACACCACAACCAAAGCCCAAAAGAAAGAAAATCAGACCTAAAGTGGTAATTGAAGGAAAACCGAAAAGAACACCCAAGCCAGTCACACCAGGGCAGAGTGGCACAAAAGAAAATTTATCAGGAAAGAGGAAATATGTACGGAAAAATGGCTCCAAAGCCTCAGCCAAAGCCTCGGCAGAAAATGGAGAGAGCACGGATTTGTCCCCTGGAACTGCTGGAGTAAAATCTTGCAGGCGGGCCTTAAATTTTGACTCCGAATATCAAGGCATGAACAATAGCTCTGAAACCAATTTAACTCAGCAGCTCGGCCAAGGGATCCCATTTGATCTTAACCAGTCATTAACTCCGGTACTGGAGGACTACATTTTATTGCCAACAAACCCACCCCATTGCCCACCACACAAAAAAAAAGACCTGCAGGAAAATATGGAGGCCGTGGTTAGAAAAACCAGCGTGGACACTAAGGGTGCCTATGTTAATGGCAGAGACAATTGTCGTCCTCCCATTCATTCATCTACTCATTCCGAAGATAGAGACTTTGTACCCATTTCCAACGAAAAACACAGAGACAACCATCCGATCACCCCGCCATCCAAACCACAGAATGGTCCTCAATTAATTGATCCGAATAGCAACCTGCACGCACTTTCGGCTGATAACAAACATATAAAACAAGGATCGAAAAGAGAATACTCCCATGCCGTTGAAAACCCGCATCTCCACACTGCAAACTTGATTGGAAACCATTTCCATTCCATTCCTCCCTGCAACAAAATGATTCAGTACAATGAAATCAACAGAAACAGCAGCAACTGCAGTATAAATATCTCCGAAATTTACAAGAAAAAGAGGATAGAAAATGGAAATGGTGTACCCACATGTAACTCTTCGGGCCCTGTGATTGGCCCAGAAGCAGGAAGCAAGAAGAAGACGGTTGATGCCAACCCTTCTGCATCAGAAGCGGGCCCCACTAAACGGAATGTGTATGGCCATTCTATCCCTGGGGAACATTTAGCATCTGAGCTGGCGAAAATGTTCTCTTCGACACATGCTCAACAAGGGGGCACCATTAGAAGACAGCAAGCTCCTATCCATATGCTGTCCTTCGGTCATATAGAAAGAGAGTCGATTGAAAAATCAATTACATATAATCAATTGCCACGGACCCCTCCCAAACAGGCACCGCCATCCGATCGAAGTAAACAAAAAAGTGTGGTTCATCAAGGAGCTCCGGGCAGCATGGAAGTGCTACTTTCAGACACCCAACAAAAAAAGAAAGTGAACAAACACACAGGTCAGGGGCGAGGTCATCTTGTTGATACCGTTTCACGCATTAATACAAATCAAGTGCGCTTGCAAGAACATGACGCTGCCACATATGATCACCGATCTTTCCTACACTCTAGAGGTACTTCTGCTACAGATAAACTACTCATTTTGCCGTCAAGAAATTTTTTCAAATGAATTTCATCCACTATTATCAGAGTCAAGGTATCAAACTTGTTACGGTATCGGATATCGGTCCATTTGGGACCGATACGTATCGGCCGATATGCCGATACCATATCTAAAAGACATTTTTATCAGTCAGTACCGGCCGATACCGAGGCAGTATCGACTGATACCGAGACAGTATCGGCTGATACCGAGACAGTATCGGCCGACGCTGACCCGTATCAGTCTCGACGAAACCGATCCTTATCACCGAATACGTATCGGTATCGGCCGAGTTTTAATACCATGATCAAAGTACTAACCAGTAACCACTTACGAAATACAGTTGATGCAGGATTCCGTTCGCAACAAATAGTACCTTACAGGGACCCAGTGGACGAGATTGCTCAAAGATTGAATCGACTGAATATAAATGGAGGCAACATGAATATTAAAGCTCAAGCACAAACAGCTCTGGTTCCATATGGAAGAGATAGAAAGGTGGTTCCTTATGAGGGCCCATTTGATCCAACCAAAAAAAGTCGTCCCAGGCCCAAAGTCGACCTGGATTCTGAGACAATCAGAATATGGAAACTTCTGATGGGGATTGAAGGTAGTGATGGGGTCAACGGAACTGACATGGAGAAAGAAAAACGGTGGGAAGAAGAAAGGAGAGTTTTTAAGGGACGAGCAGACTCGTTCATTGCTCGCATGCACCTTCTACAAGGTAGCAAAAACAATCCTATAAATATTTTTTTATTTTAATTTTGTAAATATTCATAAGATGTTGATCTAAACCTCTACTCTCCAAACTCTAATATTCTATTCTGTGAATGGTAACAGAACCAAAACCAAGTCTTTAAACCTTGGATGCAACCCAAGAATCAGTTTTAGCATGCAATATATGCACAAAAATCTAGAAATATAACTTAGCTAGAGATTAAAAAATTCGATGTGTGTGGGTATGTTTGTTATCTTGTTGTGAAGAAATTGTTCTCTAGCATGTAGCGTAAAGCCTTTATGCTAAATTTCAAAGCATAATTGCAAAATGCTTGTATCTTTCACAGCTATTCCTAGAGCTATCATTTAATAATAAAATTTTCATAGATCCCTTGCTGGAAAGATGATTAAAAAAATGAATATTGGAAAAAATAAGAAAGAGTCGGGAGTCGGCAATAAATCGGAAATCGAAAGTTAGTCTCCAATTTTTTAAAAAAATCGGAAAAACTATGCGACTGGTAGTCATCCTGACTACATCACTGATTAATCGGCTGAGTCGGCGACTCCGCCAATTAATTGGCGATTTTGTGATAATGTTGTCTGATTTTTTTTCTTTCTATTTTTCCCCTTATACTAAAAGTGTAAAAAAAAAAATCCTTTTGGGCTATCGCCTTCTCTGCTGCTTGCCCGTCTTAGAGCTCACTATTCTTTTTTTGCCCATTTTGTACTATTTTCTTCATCAAAACCATCATTTTTTTCATTTGAAATATATTATGATGTTTTTTTTTAAAATTATATCTTTTTTAATTTTTTCTATTATCCCCGATTTTGACCAAATTTTACTGATTTTTCCAGACTTAGACCCTTGCCGATTTATTTCCGACTCCCGACTTTGTGACTATAACTAGCAATGTAATGTAGCATAGTGCACTCATGCAAGTTTCTATATACCAAACATTATAAGCAATGCTAGCTTAGTAAGAAAGCATCATTCAGTAGTCTTCCTGAAAGATAGATTCTGTATGAATCAGCAGTACATATGGTGTTACCTATATAACAAAGATTCCATTTCTTCATCAGTCTTGTTACATCAGACACATAGACACACCTATAGGAAGGTTCCCTTTTGTCATTTTTAGATTGATTATATGGTTTCTTTGGACATTGATGGGCCAGATGCATTTTTTAATACATTATTCTTTTACGAACAAATATGCATAACTAGATCTTTTCACTACTGTAAAACCATACAAACATCTCAGCATGAAAATGTTTCCAAGTTTTCCATGCCTGGCACCTGCATCTGACCAAAATGTGTTGTCCACAGGTCAAAATCACTCCAAGATACTGATCAAAAAAAAAAAAAAACTCCAAGATGTACCGGGCAATGTCTCAGTACCGGAGCCACACAAGACAGATACTTTTATCATGTTTTTATTCTATATTTGTATTGCCGTTCCAAATTTTATATTGGCGATACTGAAGAGTCAAGACGATAAGTCTTTATTGTCCGATAAAATTGTGATTCCATCAGGTGGAAACAACACCATCCCACTTTTAAACCATGTCACCCACTAAAATTCACTCAACAGAACATCATATGAGCTTCATTCAGACAAAAAAAACACGCCCTCAGAGGATCTGCACTATCCACTCCGAGAACTTCGACATGGACCCTAGCTTAGATATGAACAACAACCCATACTAAATTGTCCAGATCGAATGCTACAAATCCTATTATGGGCATGTTTTCTGGCCTGAGTGAGGCTCATATGATGTTCAGCCACTCATTGGTTAAACTCTCGGACGATACTGGTATGTATCATCCGATACGTACCGGTATCGGAACCCTCCTGTACAATACATTGAATGTATCGTACCATACAAATACAGATATATTGCTATGTATCGGGCGATCGTCCGAAACCAATATGTATCGTACGATACCTATAGGTTTTGGACCTGGACGATACATACCAGAAAACCGGGATTTTGACCCATGCAGCCCCATGAACAACTTGGATTGACCATAAAAGTCTGTCGTGTGGCCAAAAAAATGGAAATTTGTTCCATCTCATCCTAGCATAATTTGTATGATCATATAATTACAGAAGTAAAAACACTCCAACGAAATTGTCACCCCATAATGAAATTTGTTCTTTTAACATTTGAATACAATAGGAAATATTTGTTAAGCATGTATAATATAACAGATTCTCACTCTTCAGCATGAATATGAAATTGCTTACATATATAGTTTTCTCCTTGTTAAGAGGAATTTCATATTCTTCGCAGGTGACAGACGCTTCTCCCAGTGGAAAGGATCTGTTGTGGACTCCGTGGTTGGTGTCTTTCTTACACAGAATGTCTCAGACCATTCTTCCAGGTCTCTCTCTCTCTCTCTCTCTCTCTCTCTCTCTCTCTCTCTCTCTCAAATGTAGCATATTCATTGCAAAGGCACAGTGACCAAAAAATGCATTTTTTTCCCTTGAAAAAACATTTTTCTGAAAATTTGTTTTTTTCCGGAAAAAAAAACGTGATTTAAACCTGTTTTTTATTACATACAAGTTTCCCTTAAAAAATATGCATTCTTTAATTTTTTATAATTATTAATATTTTTTAATTTCTGAAATTTTCCCAAAAGTGCCAAAATTTACCCTTTTTTTCATATATTTTCAGAGCCGTTTTACTCCCCATACCTAGACTTGGTCACTATGATTCAAAGGATAGCGTGCAGCTCAAAAGTTCCATAGACCAAATGAACCTGACCAACTCTGCACCCTATAACGTATCGTGCATATGAAATATGGGTAACACTATGTACAAGATTGGACGGCTAGGATCATCTTTTAATTGTGAGTTTTAAGCAATCAAATGTTAACAGTCTGACTTGTTACGGGGGCTATCTAGTTCAATGGTTACAATCATTGGCTGCACAAGCTCTAATCTTCTACTGAGGTGTCGCCCCCACACTGGAATCTTGCTTCCACTCCAGCTTCCTAACGTCACTTCTACAACCAACTACTTCTGCCATGATTCCGCCCAATTTATTGTGTACTATCGCCAGAGTTTGCTATTTCCATAATCTTGATATTTCATCCTATTTATGAATACAGCATAAACTAATTTTAAATTTTCATTTTATTAAATAGAAATACATGTTTATTGTACGCAACCTACGGATCAAAATTTCAGAAGATTTCGTAAACATCACCCACAAGCTCTGCACTTAAATCCACTTTCACTACGAGTCTCTTTATGCAACTATGTGTTTGTATTCATTTAATATGAAAGTTGCAATTTAGTACGTTGAGAAAATTTGTCATAAGGGCACATTCAAAATATTTAAACCTTTTCATTATTTAGATATATAGACCAAGGTATCCAACTCAGTATTGATATCGGGTATCAGTTCACTGGGACCAATCTGTATCGGCCAATTTTATTTTATTTTTAAAACAAGCAAAAAAAAAATTAGAAAAAAATATTTGTAGCAGTTAATATCGGCAGATACTGACCCGTATCGATCTGATACTGATACCGATACCACCGTGATACCTATATCGGGGTTGTCTCGGTATCAGTTCTTGACGAAACCGATATATATTGGTATGGGCCAAGTTTTGATACCATGATATAGACCATTCAGGCTCCAGCCCTCATTTTTTTTCCTTTTGCAGCTCTGCCTTCATGTCCCTCGCGGCACGGTTTCCTCTTCGGGCAACAAGCAACAATGGATCATCCAAACCCGAAGGGACGGGCATATCTGCAAAAGAACAAGATCTATCCACCGTAGACTTGGATGACACCATCCAATGGCATAGAAATATCTCGAGCGAACAAGTATGTGACCGAAGCTCTATGATACGCCACAAAGCTGATCACACAAAAGATAGAGAAATGACAAACAGCAATGAATCATTTGGAAGCATTGTTGGAGGGAACACAACTCAAGACTCTCCTGAGAATAGAACCAGTACACCAGTCTCTGTGGCAGAGAGTGTAAGTTTGGCAGAAGCCGAGGATCGAAGAGCTCTTGAAGACGTAATTTCATCTCAAAACTCTGTCGTTTCATCTCATAACTCAGTAGATTCTACCGTTCACATGGCTTCTCAAATCGGATCAAGTTCAGATTCCAACTCTGAAGTGGAAGATACGATAACGGGATATAAATCCAATAATTTTAATGGTTCGGCCTCTTTTACGGAGCTTTTACAGATGACTGGAACTAGCGCATTAGAGGAATTTTACAATAATGGAAATGGGAGCATATCACGTGAAGAGAATCCTAAAAGTGCATCTAACCGATTCGAAAATACACAGTTCGAAAAGAGAAAGTCAACCTTTGGTAAAACAGACAGCATGAAAGGATCAGGGCCCTCCATCTGCCCTTCGAATTCCCATCCTCACCATCTCCAAAATGAATTTGACAATATGCGACATAAGCCTTCCCGTAGTTTGGGAGAAGAAACCAAAGCTTCTTTGCCTTCAACTGCTTCTGTAATCACAGATACAGAAGATAATTCCTGTATGAGCAGCAGAATTGGCCCAAGAATACTGAGTTCAAGTAACGGTAAAATAAAACAGAAGCCATTATCATGTGCTCAAATTCCACTTGTGGAAGATTCATATACAAGCACAAGCAAGAATCCACCTTGCTCAGGACCAGAAGCTTTTCACAACTATCTATCTAGAGGATGCAACAAGAGCCCAATAGGAAATGAAGATTCTATTGTGTGCACAGAGTTGCAAGTTGAGCAAAGAATGAGTGAGGCAAATTTCCGATCCCAAAACAGGAAAGTGGCAGAACCCAGAAATCTTGTTGAAGCATTAGCTCAAAGGCGAAACAATAGAATGCAGCAACCACATCCACATTTTCCCAACTATCCTAGGGAGACTTCACACGCTGCAGAATGCACAAGCATAGTGGATAAAAACAAATCCCGAGAGAGAAAGGTGGGCCAATCAAATTCAATGGAGCAAGTTTCTTGTTCTGAAACCGCATCCATCAAAACAAGTAGCAACTTTTTGAAAGACAAGGGGACAGGTCAAGCAGAGAAAAATAAGTCTATTGACTGGGACAGCTTAAGAAGGCAGGCCCATCACAATGTTGGGCCAAGAGAAAGAAGCAATGACACAGTGGACTCGGTAGATTGGGAAGCCGTAAGATGTGCAGATGTTAATGAGATTGCAGATTCCATCAAAGAACGAGGAATGAACAACATGCTCGGCGAGCGAATCAAGGTACGCTATGGTGTTCCATTTTAATGAATAATTGTGATAGTCAATGCTTGATTGTAGTTTCCATCATTTTGAAAGTCAAAAAATGAATTGAAAAAGGCTGGTGTTACTACCACACCACTTTATGTTACAGCCACCTCACTTAATCAAAGGAAAACCCATTGACTGTTTTTAATCAGACGATGGAGATCATTTTTTCGTCCCAATATTCCACAGAATAGATCTTGATATCATAGGCCTACTATCAGACAGTCAGATGTTGATTCCACGTGGCACACATCCCAAAAAGTGAATGTGATCAGAGCGTACCATCAAACGTGGTTCATGTTCACTTTTTGGGATGTGTGCCATGTGGAATCAACATTTGACCATCTGATAGTAGGCCCATGATCTCAAGATCTATTTTGTGGAAGGTTGGGATGAAAAACGATCTCCATCGTCTAATTTAAAGCAGTCAACTGATTTCTTCCTTTGTTTATGTGACGTGGCTGTAACATGAAGTGGTGTGGTAGTAACACCAGCCTTGAAAAAATTGTATACCAATACTCCAACATTTTAATCTTTGGTTCAAATAAAGTTTATCAACCGGACTTGGTGTAGACACCCTGCACAATGTAGGGGGTGCAATCTGACTCCATAAAACCCAGGACCTATGGATGAAAAATTACTTGTTAGGAAGATGGACAAAAAAGAATTCCCATACCCATCTTGATATCTGGCAAAAAATGTTCGAAAAGGATGTTTAACACGTTATATTTTCTTTTGAATTAACAGAACAAAATATCTTTTGTTCTGTTTTTAGCTCAACCTTACAGAACAATTTCATTTGACATGGAAGTATGCAAAAATGGCTAATCATCATTGATACATTTCTACAGGATTTCCTTAATCGAATCGTCAGAGAACATGGAAGCATCGATCTTGAATGGTTACGGGACATTCCCCCCGACAAGGCAAAGTAAGACTCAAACTATATGAATAGTTAAGTTAAGGCAACCGACAAAAAGTGTACTTTGAATTATTTTCTTCACAATAAATTATATTTTACCAAATGTATTAGGCCAGTATCTTAGCATTGTAATGAGTCATAAGTAGGTGATGTCAAATGTACTGGACCGGGTAAATATATGAACAGTAATATCATTAAGAGGCCCAGGGATATGGGTTTGAACCCATGGGTAAATATATGAACAGTATTCTCATTAAGAGGCCCACATGGCACCCATCCAGGGGACTGGTTGCCACGACAACTTGCCCAAGGACGATCAGAGACCACCCAAAAAATTTGGGCATCATCTGATGCATATTTACTGTCAATGCACCAAGATGTGTGAGGCAGTATCTAAATGACCATGATTTTGACCACCAAAAATTTTTTTATTATGTTTTTTTATAGATCACATGCCACATGATCCCAAAATGGGTGCTGTTTTGTAATCACATGCCACATCGCACGAGATCTAGGGTTGGAACCCATGGGTTCAAACCCATATCCGTTTACCCTTTATGAAAAGGTTCCTAAAAATAGTTGCTTCATTGAGCTCAGTTAACTATTTTACAAATTCTGACCTGTCTTAGTGCTTGTAGGGATTACCTGTTAAGCATTCGGGGATTGGGATTGAAAAGCGTTGAGTGTGTGCGACTTTTGACACTGCACCAACTCGCTTTTCCTGTAAGTTTTTCAAATGAGAAATTTGGGCCAGTTATGAATAAAATAGAGAAGATACAACTTACATTTTCGCTCTGTTCAAAGGTTGACACAAATGTTGGACGCATATGTGTGAGACTGGGATGGGTTCCACTTCAGCCACTGCCTGAGTCCCTTCATATACATCTATTAGAACTGTAAGTATTTATACTGATCGATATTACTAACTTGTTTCACCGTAAAATCGCTTTTGCATAGACAATAGTCGTTCTATGTGAATCCATTCTAATCCCTTTCCCTTTGTAGGTACCCATTGCTGGAGACCATTCAGAAGTACCTTTGGCCTCGGCTATGCACACTTGACCAACCGACATTGTAATAAGTGAAAACCTCCCAACGCTTACTAGATTACTGGTGTGCGCCTACACAGAAACCCATTGACCGCATTGAATCAGATGATCATGATTGTTTTCCATTCCAATCTTCCACATAATCGATCTTGAGACCCTGGGCATGCCATCAGAGGATCAAGTTTTGGATTCCATGTCGCACATATCCGAAAAAGTGGTCCTAAAATCATGTGAGTGTGATGTGTGCCATGTGATTTTATGGCTACTTTTTGGGATCTGCATCACATGGAATAAAAATTTGACCGTTTGATGACATGCCCATGGTCTCAAGATCGATTATGTGGAATATTAGAATGAAAAACGATCATGATCATCTGATTCAACACAACCAACGGTTTTAGGTTTAGGCGAATAGAGTTACCCCTTTAACATATATTAGTGCTAATAACAAATCTTCAGATATATTTTCTAGCACAATTTCTATTTTACCAATCTGGGGAATACTAACGTCATTTATAATCACAGGTACGAACTACATTATCAGATGATTACATTTGGAAAGGTACATTCCCGCACTAGCTTAGAATAGTTAAGTAATTGAGTGCCAGCACTAAATTAAAACTGAGAGAATTGGCGTCATGCAGGTTTTCTGTACAAAAAACAAGCCAAATTGCAATGCATGCCCAATGAGAGGAGAGTGCAAACACTTTGCAAGTGCATTTGCAAGGTTCGTTATGCTTTCAAGCTTGGAAAATAAAAACACCTCAATTTATTGCACTCTTTTTTTTCCAATTGGAATGTGCATGGGAGATTTGCATACCCAATGTATCTAACTTGGGATCGGTATCAGGTATACGGATCGGTATTCGCCGATACAGATTTTTTTATTTTAAAAAGGTGAAAAAATTTATATATTTAAAAAAAAAAAAATCAAATCAAGGTTATTGGCCAATACCTAATCTGTATCGACCGAAACCCGATATGTATCGATCGATACGGCCTGTATCGACACTTGTATCAGGGTGGTATCGGTATCGGTTTACGGCGAAACTGACACGTATCACCGATACTTATCTGTATCGGGCGCTTTTTGATACCATGTGCCATACAGTGTTCAAGACATGCATATAAGCATGCCCATCATTTCTTATACAAAAGGAATGCATGCATTTTCAGTTAGATTAACTTATCAAATTATGCATGATAGAAATAAGTGAAAACTAATCATTTTTTGCCAAGTTTTATAGCTGCGATAATAATAGCTGATCCTCAGAATTACATATAGAGATCACCGAAAATGGAATATGATAGCATAACGAGATCATATGAGCTGAACTTGCAGAATCTAAATAAAAAATAAAAATCCTTGAGCATTATAATCAATGAAAATATGATCTGTTAGCCATGTAATGTCTTTTTCAGTCACAGAATTTCTCCCAACTACAGAGGTCAGTTGAGATATTCAAAATCCGCTTGGCATCATATCTTTTGAAACCTTTTACTAGATCTCTAAGTTTTATGATCATTTCAAGTATTTAAGGTTCACAAGCTATGTAACTGCAACAATTTGGTGGTCGAGAATGCATGAATCAAAAACCATTTAGCAATGACCAACAGACCAACCTATAACTGTGGATCTTGATTCTACGGGTGGTAGTTATAGCTGTGGATCACACTCCTTATCATGTTAGGTTAGAAGTAAGCATACATACACAGTCTCAATCCTAAATACAATGATGTTTTAATACTGGTAAGCATAGTGACAAAAAGGCGTTTAATTCGTGTATTATTATTTAACCACGTTATACTCGGTCTTTTTTTAAAGGTGCATTTTCGTTTAAAACGCGTATTTGTGTTCTAAATGTGGTCATACGCATACTAAACCTGTTTTTTCTTGAAAAATTCCTTTTTGCAACTCTTTTCATTTTTTTTACCGCCTTATTCATTTTTTCCGAATTTTTCCATTTTTTCTGACTTACATATTTTTATCGTTTTTAAGCTTCCAACCCCCCCCCCCCCCCCCCCGAACTTTTCCGTATTTTGCCATATTTTACCGACTTTTTCGCTTGCCGTATTAAACATGTATGGCCGTATCTGTACTTTGTCACTTTACTGGTAAGCTTATGCAAAAGTTTGCATAAATGATTTAAATAGAAAATACTACCAGAAACAGATGGCTAATGGAATTGAGTTTGTTTTTCCAGTGCTTTTGTTTCTTGTTGTTTTTCTTTTTTCCCTTTGTTTCCTTTCCCAGCTTCTTGTTGGTGTTTGTTTTGCAATGGAATTGAGCTTTTTACCGATAAAAAAAAAACAGATGGCTAATGCACCTGTGATAAATTCAGTGCAAGGTTAGCACTGCCAGGTCCAGAGGAGAAGAGCTTAGTGAATTCCACTGTCCCTAATGCAGCTGGGGAAGAGCATAGAGTGGTTTTCAATCCAATGCAACTACCTCCACCAGAGAGAAAGCTGCTCTCACAAGCTGGATCTGGAATCAACAAATGTGAACCAATCATCGAAGAGCCAGCGACACCAGAACCCGAATGTATAGAAAATTTAGAAAGTGATATCGAGGACAGTTTCTACGAGGACCCTGACGAGATTCCTACAATTAAACTCAACTTTGAAGAGCTCACACAGAATATACAAAATTTTATGCAAGAAAACAATATGGAACTCCAAGATGGAGATATGTCAAAGGCTTTAGTTGCTATAACTCCAGGAGCTGCTTCAATTCCAGTGCCTAAGCTGAAGAACGTGAGCAGGCTACGAACAGAACACCAAGTGTAAGTACTCAATTTCTTTCTCTGTTTATATAAACATCTAAACAAATAGTGAATGATTAAGTAACCGTACAAACAATATTAACCTATGAAGATATTTTGTGTATTGTTATATTTAACTACGACACTTTTTTTTCTCTAACTGTAACAAGAACACTATTTAAAAGAACAAAAAATTTCATGTCTGCTCGAGTGTCAAAACCATAGTGACCAAAAACATGTTTTAAGTTTTTTTGAAAAAACAGAAAGAAAGAAAAGGCAAAAAAAATATTTTTTGAAACCCGTTTTTCCAGAAAAAACGTATTTTGTTTTCCGAAAAAATCTTTGTTCCTGTTTAAAATCTGTATTTGGTCACAACCTATGTATCTTTTTTATTTTTTATGAATATTGATATCTTTTAATATTTGAAATTTTCCCACTATTTGCCGAAATTTACTGTTTTTACCGAATATTTTCGGAGCCGTTTTATTCCCTTGCCTAGATTTGGTCACTATGGTCAAAACAGCTTTTCCTTTTGAGTGTCAATGACATATTTTACTTTCTTTCTGCAACATCTGGAGTGATATACTGATATCATGGTTTAAAATACCAGTTTTCCGGCACGTATCGTCCAGCTCCATAACTGATATTTATCGGTTCCGCACGATTCATCGGTGTGTCGTCCGTTACATACCAATAAAGATGTATATGAGCCGGGACGATACATTCAAAGTATCGTACCGGTGACCTCCGAAACCGATACGCATCGGTTTTGTCCAGAATTTTGAACCATGAGTGATATAACCTAAATGGGGTTTCAATGTTCTTAAATGTATTTTCTTCCTGATTGCAGATATGAACTCCCAGATTCGCACCCACTCCTACAAGGGGTGAGTTAATATCCAGTCACTTTCAGAGTTATTTGCACTCAAATTTCTTTCGTAATTTCCTTTACATTGCAAAATAAATTACAGTTGGACCATAGGGAGCGCGATGATCCGTGCCCTTACCTACTTGCCATATGGACACCAGGTGTGCACAAAACCATTGAGATCGGCTACTGATATGTCTGCGAGGCAATAATTACTTATGATGTATCCTGTTGATTAATGGTGTATGATCTCAAATATCAGGTGAAACCGTACAATCCACTCAACCACCTGAAATACGCTGCAACTCCCAAGACTCAGGCAACCTATGCAACCAGAATACGTGCTTTGCATGCAATAGTAAACGGGAAGCAAATGCCCAAAAAGTCAGAGGGACACTTCTGGTGAGGAAAATCAACTATGCATATTGTGACAAATATGGTGTTTTTATTTTTAAAAAATACGTGTATAATACACGTTTTTTTGCCACAACGTACTAAATACGTATAATACCCGGATTTTTAAATAAAATGCACATTTTTGTATAATACATATATTTTTTCTATTATACTTGTTTTTCGTGTATCAAATGTTTTTTCCCGCATTTTACCGTATTTCTAAACAAACTGTTTTAAAACTTTTAAGGAATATAATACTATCTCGTTTTTTCCCAATTTTTCATTTTTTTCGTCTTCCATATTTTACAGTATTTTACCTTTTGGCTCTGTTTGGATGTTTTCAAGGAAAAAGGTGGAAATGATTTAAGGATCCCATGGATTCCAACCCTTTTGGAATCAATAGGAATCCATTGTTTTTTTTGTGTTTGGATATTCTAATAAACACATGGAAAATAGAATGGGAGCACAATCGTTGGTGTACATGACACACACCAAACCAAAAAAATGATTCGTAGAATCAATCCCAAGATATTGGGGGGGGGGGGGGGGGGCGGGCTGGGGGGTGGAGGGAATCAGTAGAGTAGGGCTCATTGCTGACGGAAATGATAAAACTCTACGTAAAAAATATGATTTTATCATTTCCGCAGGAATGGAAAGTGGGCCTGGTTTCCAATGATCTAAGTTCTATTCAAAAGCGAGAAATGGGCGGAATTCATTTCCTTTCCGCCCATTTCTTTTCCTTTCCCACTATCCAAACATAACCTTCAATTTTTTTTTCCCCTTTTTACTCGTTTTTTTTCAACTTTCTCGCTCACCGTATTAAACCAGTATCCATATTTTGTCACTTTGGAAGATACAAAATATAACATTGCAAAGAAAAGCTACATTAATTTCAGATTATGCACTGTTCTAAAGAAAAACCTTCATGGACAGATACCATGTCGAACAGCAATGAGAGGGAGCTTTCCGCTCAATGGCACATACTTTCAAGTTAACGAGGTAAATTGGATTCCTTTATTAATAATAAAGATGAACTAAGCATAGAAGCAAGTATGGCATATATAAACATTCTGGTCATGGCTTCAATACCAAAAGCCAAGCAACTCGTAAGAATGCATATGATCACATCAGAGATAATAGCAAGTACATTTCGGGTTTTAAGGTAATAAAGTAACATATACTAATTTTATGCAGGTGTTTGCTGATCATGCTTCTAGCATTAACCCCCTTGATGTTCCTAGGGCATGGATATGGAATCTGCCAAGGCGGACTGTTTATTTTGGAACCTCGATACCAACAATATTTAGAGGTAAGACCCGTACAGAATCACTTCATATTACGTTTATGATATAGGCTAAGACTACATGGCAAAAATAACTTGCTGACATCGTAGATCTATCTTATTAGGTCTAACAACAGAGGGAATTCAATACTGCTTCTGGAGAGGTATGCCATGTTGACCCTTGACTGAAAAGATTATTTTAACTGTTTGGTTTCCTCCCTGGTATCAAAATTCGGCCGATACCAATAATCGGTTTCACTGAAAACCAGTCAGATACCACCTTGATACAAATATCAGGGTCGGATCAGTATCGGTCGATGCGGATGGGGTATCGCTCAATACCCCCTTGATTTGTTTTTTGTTTTTTTTAAGTAGTTTCACCTTTTTAACCTGTATCAGCACGTATCGATCCTCCATGGACCGATACCTAATAACAATACCGAGTTAGCTACCTTGGTTTCCTTAATAACCATCAGCACAATAGATTTGTGACAGTGAGCTTCAAAGAGATGCACATGCACATGTAAAATTAGACAGTGCTAAAAAAGCATTGAACGGTGTTTTCTCCTTTTTCTTGTTACATGCATGATTCAAATTAAATAACAATTACTGTGTTATGTACTAGATAATGAAAATTTTCGCATTTTATTTAAGAAATTGCGAAAACTTCATTTACCTTCACCATATCAAATGCAAATTAGACAGTGCTAAAAAAGCATTGAAAGGGGTTTTCACCTTTTTCTTGTTACATGCATGATTCAAATTAAATAACAATTACTGTGTTATGTACTAGATCATGAAAATTTTCGCATTTTATTTAAGAAATTGCGAAAACTTCGTTCACTTTCACCATATCAAATGTAAGTACTCCATTTAAGAAACATGAACTAAAAGGAAGAAAAAATCAGACATCTTATCCTGTTTGCTTTGACCGTATGGAAATATGAATATTCCATTGAAGAAAATGAACCAAAAGAGAGAAAATATGCCATCTTGTAGAATAAGATGTTATATTTCATAATGTTCGAAAATGATGATTCTTGTTGTGGCCTCCAGTATCACTGCCAAGTCAGATTTAGTAGTCACTTCAAAGGTTTTCTCTGCTTATATAAGATAAAACAGATGGTCGGTATGAGACAACCACCAAAATCAACATAGAAACATCAATATTATCAACTAGTAGCTTTCCTAATTTCTAGGCATTTAAAAGAACAACCCTTCAAGCCATATGTAAATTAAGACCATCTTGAATAGCGAATTACAAATTTTTCGTCCGTTTCATTCAAATTGTTGTGGATCGAAAGTTGGAATTCCACCATGTACCTATTTATGGATTTATTCCCTTACTGGAGTTGATGGAGGCATCAAAATAAGGGTCAACTATACTTGGTTAGGAAAAATCTTGCTAGTGCTTCCTCTTCATCTTGTCTCAGAGAATGAGAGTAAGTCTTTCCTTCTCTATTTCGCAAGTGTTTCAGTTGTTTCTAGAGTAGTTGCATGTGTCCTTTAAATTTAAGAGATACGAATTTGATTCTCCGATCCTTTACATCTTTTCCATTTGAGAAAATTTTCCTTGATATTGGACCAAACCCAAAATTCATCACATAGTAATTTGTGATGGAAATCTGCGATCTCAACTCAAATTCCATTCCGTGTTCCAAGACTAGTTGATCTTCTAATGATTATAATTTCAACTTGTGCATCCACTTCCGTTTGAAGTCTTCAACAAATAATATCATTAATCGAAAGGTGATCATGCTCTTCATTCAAGACATGATCGACGACTCTCTCTCCTCGGAAGAAGTAAAGTTGCTTCCTGTTGCAACAATTATTGCGCTAGTTAATTGAATCAACGCGGAGGTTAACAATAGTTTCAATAAAAGAAATAACCATAATCAAGAGAGCAATCAAGCTACTTAATAAACTAGAGTTTCCACTAAACCCACAAAGCTCTTCAAGAGACTTCTCATTCAAAACATAATAAAAACACCATCAAAGCTTAAAACCATAAAACATGTTAATTTTGTTTTGCTAATCCAGTTCAACTTAATAGTGTAAACAGTTTATTTAACACCTATCCATAAAGTCCAATAAAGTCAACGTAGTCGCCTTCTACAAAAAATTCCCATCTTGCTTCGGTCAACTCCAAAGTCAAAATAGGATTTTTAAGACTCACGTTTGGTTCAAAGCAATCAAATCAAAATCACACTTCAAAAGCTCTCTTATAAGTGGCAAATGAGCCACTTCAGTGGTCACATGATCCACCAAGGAGTTCACATAACACTTTTATTTAATGAAATCGGGCTTTGTTTCAAGCCTCAAAACCACCATTGTGTCTTAAAATTATAACCCCAAATCTTCTTTCCTCTTTTGTTCTTCTTTCTTCTTTTCTGTTAGGAGATCGCTCTAGGATTAACCTTAATTCAGCTAGCCATAACTAAAGTTAATTTAGTATCCGAGAAAGGCTCTCGAGGACCTGCTGGCGGCGACATATCCTCACTATTCTTACTGACATTAGGATGATGCTTACGACAGTGACAGCATGATGTCATGCTGATATCCGCAAGGTCAACCATTGACCTCAGAATGAGATGAAATTGCTATGGTATTGATCAGAACTTCGTATAGATGAAATATGTAAAAGCATTTTTTTAGAAGAGGTTTTATAGTGTCTTGACTCTTGATTGATTTACTTGAAGACAAAAAATGTATACCGATTCATTTATTTCTAAATTTCTGTTTGCTGTGGACATTAATTGTGTATGTCGGTTATGAAAGGGTAAACCGATTTTCATCCTCTTTGATATGGATGTGAGTTCATGTGATTTTGAGCCTTAGTGAAGGAGTTGCGTGGATATTTTTTTTTTAAAAGAAATCGTGTATTAGTTTGGTGGAGTTAATTTTTCGGCATAATATAGTTCAGCTATTTGTTCTATATAGGCTAGTGGCCTGCACACTTGATAAAATTACCATTGCTACTACATCCGAACCCTAGTAGCAGGAACGTTCTACTTAATGTGCCTCTCCCGCTTCGGAATCTCGCACCAGCTCCCGCTTCCGACCTTAAAACTATGCAATTTTAATCTTTTGATGACGCTCCTGCTTCCAACCTACTACACGCTTCCTGCCGCTTCGTGCAACTAAGATCTGAACAACAACACAAGAAGAAGGATAGCTGGCATGAACTTCCCTCTCATAAAAAGCGTCCTCCTTTCTCCTCGCAGGTACCTTCGATAGGTTCTAGTTATACTTTATTACCTTTTAATCATCATCATGTTACATATATTATTGATCTTCTTACTAATAACTCTACTGATCTTGATCTTCCTATTTCTTTTCGTAAGGGCGTTTGTAAGTGTGCTACCCCCTATCCAATAGGATATGTTTCAATCACATACCCGCGCGTGCCCCTTGAGACCTGACTTTGTACTCCCCCACGACATTAGAGTTGGATATACATGTGTTTCTTTGATCTCCAAATCACCAAATTTCCTCCCAAGAAGGTGCAATACACGGTAGTGGATCTCCTATCATCAAGGGAACCAGCCCAATCTGCATCTGGGAAGATCTCAATATCCAAGTGACCATGGTTTTCATACAAGAGTTTCATTCCAGGACTCCCTTTCAAGTATCTGACAATCTTGTAAACCGCATCAAGGCGAGTGTTCCTGGGTGAGTTCATATACTAGCTCACCACATTCACGGCATAGGCTATGTTTGGACAAGTCATAGTAAGATAGATTAGTTTTCCAACTAATCTCTTATACGCTCTGGGATCTTTGAGACGTTCACCCACTTCTGCTCAATAGGATTAACAACAGGCTTGCATCCTAACATCCTTGTCTCATGTCAATACAAGGAAGTATTTCAGGTGGGGCAAACCCTTGATTTTTAAAGCCCTGGGAAGGTGGTCTTTCAACTGCAATATCTCATTAATATCATCTCTTATAATAATAACATCTTCGACACAAACCAAAATAGCCGTAGTGTGCACCCATTTTTCAATTGCAATATCTCCATTACAGCTTCATTGAATTTTTGGAACCAGGCACGTGGAGATTGTTTTAGTCCATAGGTGGACTTCCTGAGCTTACACTTTTTGTTCTTCTCACCCTCTCTAGTGAAACTTGGAAGAAGAGTCCTATATACTTCTTCCTTAAGGTCCCCATGAAAAAATGGATTCTTCATATCAAGTTGAGTAAGAGGCCAATCTCTGAATGCTGCAAGTGATAATAAAACCCTCATGGTGTTTGACTTTGCTACAGGAGCAAAGGTGACCTGATAGTCAAAAAAAATATTTTCCAAGTAAAATGGAAAAACTTAAGTTGATTGAATATCTAAAACAACAATGCACACCATGTAAAGGAAAACTATCGAAATAAAGTTGTATCATATTATCTCGAATATAGTCAATGGTTAAGCTAAATGAATGTAACCTCTAAGAATACAATCACGTATATCAATGGAATAACCTTCTGACCTATGTTTACCTAAATACAGATATAGGAGGACAAACGTTTTTCATCATTTCCTTTAATAAATTATGTTGTGTGTTGTGTGCATTAAAGTTTTTCTTTGAAATTTTCTGTTTTCATGTTTCAAAACTCATCCTATGGAATGGTATTGCCACATGGACCTGGATACTAATAAACACATGTTAAAGTCTTAAAAAGCCTCCTATATGCACCTGCAAGCAGGATAAGGAGCTGATCACAGATAACCACATATTAACGTCGTCTCTTCCTATATAATACATATCATCCAATATATATGAATTTTTTCTCATTTTGATTTTGTCTCAGCCATCCATAAAACATGAGGTAAACTTTCTTTATTCTCTTTCCCATTTTGCATGGAGCATTAAAGCAAAAACGAAAGAAACCAAAACCACAACTCCTAGCTGTTGAGATCACCTGGTGGACATGTTAGCATCGCAATATTTCAATAATCAATCTCCAATGCGTTTTAGCCGAATTTGGCATCAAACCGCATTCTCTAAATTTTGAAAATACAAGTCCCTATCTTGATGTAACAAATCCATCTCTCAACCACCTAAAAAAAATGCTTTATTTTGTTGACATTTAATGGGAAAAAAAATTTGTAGGATTTGTCTGTGTGAGAGGATTCGACCAGACAAGTCGGGCACCCCGACCACTTACAGCCAGACTGCATTTTCCAGCAAGCATGGTAGCCAAGAGAAAAAACAAATCAGCAGAGGAAGCAAAGGGCAAGTAGAAGAATGTCTAACAATAATTCCTAACCAGGATCCATCTGTTGAAAAACAGATCACTGCCCGACAAATTGCGGTATGTTTAAGGCAGGCATCCACCAGCTGCAACAAATGCCAGCACTCGGAAAAGCTCTGATTAATTTGTAAGGTCCCATGGAACAAGTGGGTTTTGTAGTCTCTGTACATGAGTAATATTATGATTATTTCATTGGATGCTCGAAAACCCGAGCCATTCTTCAGGAGACCAGAGACAAGGTCTCACGTGGGAGGTACCTTCTATAACCCCCTTTGGCATTTAAAGTAACAATAATAGTTATGTATGGAGCAAAGCTCCAATTGTTTTATTTTTATACAAAGGAATACTTTTTACAGGTTCTACTCAACCCATTACAATAGATTCCATTTTGTACACTAAGAAGCAAGTGTCCATCTGATGCAAACCTATTTTACCATCCATTTCTAGGATTCATCAATAGGTGCCTTCCTGGGCATCCATGAGTTTGCTACTCCTGTGACAATAAAAAATAAATTGAGACAAATATATATATATATATATATATATATATATATATATATATATATATATATATATATATATATATATATATATGATGTTGGAGACCATAGATAGAAAAATGCGACCGACTCTCCTGACCGTCATTTGTGTTTAAACGAACTTTACACCATTTATTGGCTTATGATCTTGGAAATCCATACCGTCAAAGTAATATATCATCAATTGAAGGACTATGGATCCAAAAATACACCTTTTGGGAGATTGGAACCACTCAATCTGTGCACTCTCATACCAACGGTTGTTCTTAAATTTGATGGCTGATATTAAAGCTCACCGATTGGATGGTTTACATCCACTTAGAAGCATGATCCTTTGGCTGGGACATGTTCCAACATTGAATTGCCATTTAGGCAAATTTCGATTGATCATAGATGTGTGCCACATGGCACATTGATAAACCACACTTCAATGTTGGGAGATAAAAAGTGACATTTTAGTGGTGTGAGATCATTTAAACACCATTTGGGGTTTAAATGTCGGTCAGGAGCCATTATCCCTAGAAAAATCTATGGTGTAGAAGATTGGGATGAAAATCATCTCTATGTGTGATTCAAAGCAGTCAATGTCTTTCAAAGATCCATGATGTTGGATTTACATGATAGTCATCTATTTTAAAAGGTATTGACCGCTTTGAATTACATGATGGACATATTTTCTTGCCCCAATCTTCCACACTATAGATCGTTAGATCATACTATCATCATCGTAGCCTTATGTCATCTATTTTGGGTTGGCATTGCTAGTCCTATTTATCTCCGTAACTATGCAATCCTTCATGTCCCTTCTCACTATAGATTCTTAAATTATGGTCTTCAAATCACACGACAGTGTAGGCACATGTGATAAAATCGCATACCACTTGTCCCAAAAAGTGACCTAGGTACCAACACACTTGGCTCTGGGGTCTGGCACCTAATACCAACTCTATAACCAAAAAAACAGCCGTATGTAATATGACTGAAAATAGGCTGGAAGGTGCAGTATTTTGGCTGATTGAAGCCGCCCCAATTTTCCAGTCGTCCGACTAAAATTAGGAATTTGTCTTCAATGAGCTGTCAAGAGTTGGTTCATATATCACTTTTTTAGACACATGGCACGCAGTTTTAGCATGTCTTGTGATTTAAAGAACATAATTTAAAGATCTCTGGTGTTGGACATTAAGGTAATATGTTTCTATGATGTGATTCAAAAAAGTCAAATGTTATTAAAAGTAGTGGCTATCATCAAAATAGTTTTAGTTCACTTTAAAGGAGTTGAACGCTTTAAATTACAGGATGGAAAAAATTGGTCCCAGTCTTCTACATCAAAGATCTTTAGATTATGTTCTTCAAATCACACAACTTGATCAAACCAGACACCAGGCCAAAAAAAGACTCGTGAACTAAGTCGGTTGGCCCTCGAGTAGGTACCTATTATTAACTCATTTATTTTTTGAGTTAGTAGGATAACTGATCTGTCTATAATCTAGATTTTGTAAATGTGACACTATTTTTCATTAGGTGGTGGTTCACCTGATGCAAAGTGGTCAACAAGTCTGGTGTCCAAACCAAGGTTACCCAACTCGATGGTTCGCTCAGTTTGAATTGGGGTTCGAGGTTCGCCATTGTCGATCAAACTCGTTTGCTAGGTTAGGATGAGTTTTGAATAAAAATAGTATATAATACAAATATATGATAACATTGTTTTTAAGCAAACAATAACCCTATAGTTTTAGCCTAATTGTGTTCAAGTCTAGCACTAAAATATTTTGAACTTTATAAAGTTAAATAGAATCGAAGCAGCCTGAACAAACCGAACCGAGCTAAACAGTGAATCTGACGTGGGACGAAACCCTAAACTACGTGAATGACTATGAGGTGATGAATTTACCGGAATTAAACTAGATCAATTGAGCAATAAATCTGAAAATAACGTAAATGCCATAGAATTTCGTAGTTTTCCATTTTGGATGATCGCGTTGTGATTTGGATAGGGTTGGATCCGTCACGCTAGATCCGTTAGCCTTGCGGAAGGAGGATTTTAGAGGTAGAACTCTAGCTACTTCCATATTAGGGTTCGCTCGTAGATCAACGATGGAATCGCCGGTTCGATCTAGGGTTCTTGGGAACAACTCGATTGAATAGTTTAGATGAAGGCTAGGGTATATAATTTTAGGGGTATTTAAAAGCTTGATGGTTGAATTTACGATTTATGGGATCGGATCGAGTTAATGGCTCAGATTGGTTAAATGGTTGTGATGAGATTTAGGGTTAGGTTTTAGGAGATAATACGAGGTGATAGTTGAAAGAGGTTGGTGGGGATTAGCACGCAAATAAAAGATAAATCAAAGAGATAGATAAAAAAAGGTGATAGATTGTAGGTTTCACACCCTTGGCTTCACGCCAAACCCTTCTCGGGAAACGAATAATCACTCTTCGTGGAGGCTCATCTCAAGCACACAAGCAATAACTTTTCATTCAATCAATCAGTCAACTGTCCTTTACAATGTTCATAAAGACCTATTATAGGAGGCCTTAAAGTAGAAAACCATAAAACATAAATAATTACGAAACTACCCTAAAGCGTTTACATACAAAACAAAAGAATCCTAGGAAAAATACTTAAAAAATAAAATTCGACATGCCTCGCTCGAGCGACAACCGATGCTCCCTCGAGCGACTTGCTCCAAAAAAATCTCTACGCATTCTTTCGATATCTTGCTCGAGTGAGAAGTGAGGCCGCTCGAGCAACTTTGTGCAGAGTTCTCTCCTTCCTTCATTTCTGAAACTGAAAATTTGTTGCGGCTCCAAATTCAAGCTCCCGATCTTGGTGTCCCCCGTCATTCTCCCAGATTGAAAATGTTTCATCATTATCACCGATGAAACACGTATGTAGTACTGATGAAGTGTGTCATGGCTCGATCGGTGGAACTCTTTGCAACTAGCCCAAACAAGCGCGGCACTTAGTGACGCATGATCTTCATCTAGGTTAATTATAGCGGGACGCACACGATAAACCTTTCCTTGATGAACCCGATAACCCGGCTCGCCAACCCTCTACCAAATATTTTTGAAGCTTCTCATCAATTCTCCTAGACCCGAAAATCTTCATCACCGATGAAATGTGATTGCGATATCGGTCGGCAATACAGAAACGCAAGTGACGAACTCTCTCATGATTGGCCCATGCACTCTTGGTAGTCGACTCGCTAATCCTCTGCATCTTGTAAACCAAAAATTCTCTGCCGCAAGTGAATGTCACACGATCATCTAAAATTTTCTCAATTACCTCTTTTCTGTGTCTGCTTAGAGAGGGAATGGGTATCGGTTGTAAAGTTGGGATGAGATAGTGAATAGGGGGTGTTTGGAAAGGATTGCAAGGTGGTGGGGTTGAGCCCAAAGAAAAAATTAGATCCTCCACAGTGAACGTTGAGCTAATCCCTATATTTGGAGGAAGCTCAAGAACGTACGCATTAGGATCACGCTTTGCCACAAATCCAAAAGGCTCAACGTGACAGGTTTGGAGCGTCCTAGCGATTCTCAATGGGAATCGTTCAGATCCAACCCGAACCATTGCATGATCATTTAAGTGGAAGTCCATAAAAGCCTTAGGTAACTGCATCGATATTTTGAGAGTTTCATTGCATAAATTAATTTTAAGCATAATTTCGGCATGCAATGCGAAATGAGACTCAAAACTTGACTCACAATAAGACTCGGAATGTGAAGCGGTATGCAACTCGAGACTATGATGTGTATGTGTATCAAGGGACTCGATACTCTCATGTGCATGCGACGCTAGCGACTCACATGTAGTGGGCTCTATCGATACTAGTGACTCATGTGTGATTGAGTCAAGTGACACTAATGACTCATGTACACTCAACTCGATTAACTCGTGCGTACTCGCTCCAACCAAAACCAAAGACTCGTGCGTACTCGTGCGCACTCGACTTTACCACAGGTCGTGCGCATATGAAACTTCAAAGATTCAAGTGCACTCGACTCTACCACAAGTCGTGCGCATGTGACTCGATCGAATTGCGTGTGGGTGACTCGGTTGATTCGTGTGGGCGACGCAACATCACTACTCACACGGGAAATAGAAGCTTCTTTGACACAAACTAGACTCTCATCAGCTTCATCTATCTCCTCTTCACTCAGCACGGTACAAGGGTCATACACTTCCTCTTCTACTTTTAATCTTTCCTGCTCTTTAGAACTCTCTCTTTTAATCAATAATTTCCCTGACTCTAGTCTCATCACGACTTTTGAGACTTTGCCAAGAATTTGGAGCGTAACGGCTCTCATTCTTAATCGCACACAATTCGGCTTTGATGTCCCTAATGGCTTCGACAATCTCGCTCCTGCTCATGGTGAATACGACTTACTAAACAGGTTCTAAATGACATGCAAATATGAACCAACGATGGATGAGAAATTTTGTCAAACAGTAGACGTGCAGACTTTTGAACACAAATGAGATAAAATGCAATAAAGTAAAATGTTACACAAATATGCCCTAACCTAGAACCTAACCTTTGATACCAAAACTGACTCGGGACGAAACCCTAAATTATGTGAATGACTATGAGGTGATGAATTTGTCGAAATTAAACTAGATTAATTGAGCAATAAATTTGAAAATAACGTGAATACCTTAGAGTTTCGTAGTTTTCCATTTTAGATGATCGCGTTGTGATTCAGATAGGGTCTGATCCGTCGTGCTAGATCCGTTAGCCTTGCGGAAGGAGGATCCTAGAGGTTGAACTCTATTTACTTCTAGATTAGGGCTCGCTTGAGATCAACGATGGAATCACTGGTTCGATCTAGGATTCTTGGGAATAACTTGATTTAATGGTTTAGATGAAGGTTAGGGTTTATAATTTTAGGGGTATTTAAAAGCTTGATGGCTGAATTTAGGATTTATGGGATCGGATCGAGTTAATGGCTCAGATTGGTTAAATGGTTGATATGAGATTTAGGGTTAGGTTTTAGGAGATAATACGAGGTGATGGCTAAAAGAGGTTGGTAGGGATTAGCACGCAGATAAAAGATAAATCAAAGAGATAGATAGAAAAAGGTGATAGATTGTGGGCTTCACACCCTTGGCTTCACGCCAAACCCTTCTCGGGAAACGAAGAATCACTCTTCGTGGAGGCTCTTCTCAAGCACACACAAGCAATAGCTTTTCATTCAATCAATCAATCAATCAACTGTCCTTTACAATTTCATAAAGACCTTATATAGGAGACCTTAAAGTAGAAAACCCTAAAACATAAATAATTAGGAAACTACCTAAAGTGTTTACATACGAAACAAAAGAATCCTACGAAAAATACTTAAAAAATCAAAATTCGACATGCCTCGCTTGAGCGACAACCGATGCTCGCTCGAGCGACTTGCTCTAGAAAAATCTATGCGCATTCTTTCAACATATCGCTTGAGCAAGAAGTGAGGTCACTTGAGCGACTTTGTGCAAAGTTCTCTCCTTCATTTCTGAAGCTGAAAATCAGTTGCAGCCCAAATTCAAGCTCCCGATCTCGGTGTCCCCCGTCAGAATCAATTTGCAGTTCGATGGGTTGGTCAGCAAACTAGGTAGCCCTAGTCTAAATGCAACCTTCATTAGATTCCCTTAAAGTGGATTGTCACCGATCTCGATGGTCCACTGATTTTTAGGAACATGAGACTCACCAGATTATAAATTGATATTTGGGAATCTCTTATGATAATTGTCCATGCCTGAAACATATCTTGATGCCTAAAAATTGGATTAAGCCCTTTGGTTCAAGGATAGAGGTATCCTTGGACCAATGAACCCATTTCTTTGAAATTGTACATGTTCTATAGAAAAGACCACCCTACAGTGATCCTTTTTCCTTTCTTCCGGACTCAAAAACACTAATGATCATCTCAAATAGAAAAACACCTGCTTGAAAAGTATATTTCTCAAGTCATGCTGGGTGTAGTAGGCCCTTGCAAAATTGGTAAAGTGTCTAGGATCTCCCCAGCTTGATGGGCCGCTAAGCTGTTCTCTTTGTGCTTGAAGTCATTGGATTCTCCATTGACTCTTTCCTTAAGTTCTTTTCCCAGTTCTTGTTCAACTGCATGCCCGCATCTCCCGGGTCCGAGGGTCTTTATTCTACCATTGCTTCGACTAAAATTTGCTTTTTTGTCTGCTTGCTTTACTTTGGAACTCAACCCCAATATTCTTTTCTTCTTCAGGAAGTATCAAGATGCAACATTCAGGGAATCACCATCATTACCACCCTCTATTCCTATGCAAGTGTGGAATCTCCAAAAGTTAATTTCTTTCTGGCATTTAGAGATGCTAACACAGGATCTTGGATCAGCGAATCAGCGAATCAGCGATCCTTTCAGAATCCCACCTCCGGCCTCTTCTTAGATTTTGCTTGCAGAGATTAGGTGTGAAACTTGTAGAGTTAGCTCCAGGTATCTCAAAGGAAACATCAACCCATCATTTATTTTCCCTTTAAAAAGGCTTTTGGATTCCTAGCCGACCAAGTTCACAACTCTTGAATCATTTTTCGAAATCGTGAAAAAAGACCCCGAAGCAAACATGATAGATGCCTAACTCCTTCCCAGTTCCCATACACTAAACCAAGCGAAGCATTTGTCACTACACTTTTAGATTATTCCAGTTATTAATGAATTTACTCATTTTCAAAAAAATTGTATTCTTTCGTGTTTAATAGATGATGTTTATGGTGGCGACAACCTTACTCTCAAATTGCAAGTAGGCAATTATAAAAACCAACAAACCGACTTCCAAACACCAAAACCAACCCTATTGAAACTCTTACATTCTTTCAGAATCCGTCTCCCTAGTATCATAATTGTCTTTTCACCCATACTCATTTTCCATCGTAAATCTCCATAGTGAACTCTCTTTCTATAGCTATAGTTTCTTTACGTCTACGTAAGAAAAACAGACAGACAAAATACAATTAATGTTAGGAATTATGGAGGTGTAGTACACAATGCAATCCATTGAGAAGATAAGTGAAATAATTCTGCTGGAACAACATTTCTACCCATCAAATCATACAATTAGGTATAAAGTAGCAATCATTCCAACTTTTCAACTCGGGCCTTTATCAATAGAATAATGAAAGATGGTAACCACAGGATCAAGAAGAAATTTTACCAAATGGATAAACAATGTTATCAATAATGGAGTGCAAAAGCATAACAAGCGATGCATTCTGTATATTTTAAATAACCATGGCATCCCATATAAAGCCACACGTCTATATACAAGCAGATAACAAAACAAATACAAAAAAAGACAGTTTCCATAAAAAAAGACCTCTTACTATCCCTGGTTACATAAGAATAAGAGATTTTTCACAACAATTAATTTGAGAGAATGCACATACATATCCAAAATATAGCATGTAAATATACTGCAAAAAAACTGTTGAGTTTCCAGATCTTACATACATTTTAAAGTTGAAGACGGGAAACCGAACAATCGAGCTTCCATGAACCTTGTGGAATGCCCTCACTTTCATTTCCAACCAGCCGGAGAGCTTGGATGCGATGAGAAAAGCGTAGCAACTCTTTTCTAGAGAATTGTTGAAACAGTCCAAATCCATCATGCAATTGTCTTTGGAAAACAGCTTTAAAACCTTCCACCCGGATTAAACCAGATACAGATACGCCAGCATCTTCAGAAAAATCTGATACAATTTCAACCATTTTAAATTCGGGATGATTCTTAAAATCAATAGATATCCAAGTGACGTCCCAATTCTTGTAAATAGCCCAAATATCGCCTTTTCTAGAGAACATTTTATACACAGACCCGACAGTGTTCAATTCCGCACAAGTGACCTTGTGTGAGAAAATGGTTATCTCATTGACGATGGGTGGTCCAGCTACTCTAAATGTCCCACAAATAATGGGCAATTCTTTCTCCACCGATTGGATTTCTTCAATGGAGACCGGGCAGGGTCTTAGCAAAAATCGCCTCAACCTGTCGTTCTGCAGGAATGACTCTGTTTATTCAACCATAAGAGCAGGGCATCGAGTCATCTCCAGAATGGTATGCCCAGATCTGACAAAATTCGAAAAACATTTGATGAATTGTAGTCATAGATATGATGAAATCCTAACCTTTGTTTTCTCAAGTTCAACTCATTGGTAACTCCATTTACCATCTCAATTGGAATCTCTATTTGCTCTTGTACTTCTCGATCTTTGAATAAAAGGACTTCTTGATCTACAGCTTCTCCCACCAAATTTTTTCCACTCAATTACTGTGTCTTAGTAAGACGATCTCGAATACCCTATCCATAGGATTGGCATTTCTTGCTTCCTTCTTTGAATGCTTCTTGTTTTGATTTTTCTACAGAATTGGAATCTCTTAACCTATAAAGCTCATTCCCGGAAATTATCAGTGAAACTTCAACCCCATTACTCTCTTTCCTTCTGAATAGGGTATCAAATCCATCTACCTTGACCAAGTAGACAACTTGTACACCATTTTTCCATGTATATTTGCCAACAATTTCCACAATTTCATACTTGAATCCTCTTTTTACTCCCCATGGGGATAGATGAGGTAAGTATTAACATGCTCAGAGGGAATCTCATGCACGAGATGGAATTCCTTTTGTTCACACTCGAGCATGGGAAGTGGATGCGAGATCATGAGATGACCTCTGGTATGTGTAGTCTTGTTTAGCCTACAACTCCCACAAGCTATAGGCAAGCCAGATTCATACCATCTCTTCTCATCTTGAGTAATGGGATTTGGTTCCAGGGAAGTCATCTGTATTGGAAACTTTGTATCCCTGTTGGGAAAACTTATGCTGGCATACTTTATCCCCATTCCATTTTTATCATCATAAAGAACATACCAATTTGTGGAGAACGAAGAACCATAAAATTGATAACAGCTACAATCATATATTCCCTCATGTGGGCCCTAAAATCATGAAACTTTGAATACAAACTCATCTCATCGATTCTAGGAACCATATTTCCTGTAAAATCATTCGATTTGGGATCCAATTTCAGATAACCGCTAAAAGAACCATCTTGTTGAATTCTTAAGAAAGGTTCCTGATGCGAGAATAGATTCAATTCCTTTGCCGGAATTCAGAAAGAAACTTTAAGCCAGTTTGTCTGGTATCTCCGAAACAGACTATTGGAACATTCTTTCACCTTAACCAAACGAACAACCTCTGTACCATTTTCTTTGCAATAATCTTCTAGAACCTCTACGATCTGATGAGTTTGAATCTCAGGACTAGCAATGCGATTCAAATCCGAATCTTTTGAGATTGCCCAAACATCACCTTTTTTCGGGTAAATAGTGTTGCTACTCTTATTAACTCGATCCCACCGCGATCAAAGAAATAACAAAAGCCACCTTTTTATCGGCGGTGAAGGACCCGCAGGCAATAAGAGTCCCCGAGATTTTTTTATTTACTTTTTCATCGTGGGAAAGTGTACTATTGTGAAGTAGATAGAAAATGCTTATGTTGTCGCCCCTACTTGGTGTTTTGTTGATTCGAACTTAGCGACGAGGCATGCCGCATTCGTCATACATAGCCCAGATCTGATTCTTTTTACAACCACCAACTTTGAAATCCAGACCTCTTTCTTCTTCTTCTTCTTCTTCTTCTTCTTCTTCTTCTTCTTCTTGCTTCGTGAGCTCTTCTAAGGTGATAGAGGAGTTTGTTTCTTTGTAACTTTTCCAATACCTTCCTATATCAAAAGGAGACTCAGAATCAGAAGCCGATTCGCAACTCCAAAAGCCATTCATGTTACTAGTATCATAATCATCACCCGAGCAGAAGAAATGCCTCTTATGAGAGAGGCTCTCTTTGCTACCCGCAGAGCTTGACATGGGTTTCATGGCGGAGGCGCAGATTTACAGTGCAAGATTTGCGTTTTGGTAGGGTTTTACAAATGAAGAAGTTAGAATCCTAGTCTCTAGCTCAAAAACCCGCGAAGAAGTTTTTAGAAATGAAAAGTTATGATCCCTTCCTAGTTTGGCCTTTGGACTTTGGAAACTATTGCCTGTTGCGCGGTATATCTGCGCTGGCTGATCGGGCTAAGGCTGCTACAGCAACACCACTTTTTTCTTGAAGTAAAATTTTGTCTATCCATAAGAAATTTATCTTAATTTAAGGCAGCTAGGTAAAGGCACCTTGATACCATATAACTTACTTAGTCGCTCATTAAGCCATGTGGCACTCAGTCACATGATCGGATTTCATAGTTAGGACCGGCTTGATAATCATAATTATTTAGTGAAAAATAATTTAAATAAAAATGTATAATACCAAACAGTCAAATGAGTCAATTACACGTAAAAATAAACAATAAAATCACATTTGATTTTATCGTTCATATCTCACCATGGTTGACGCTATTGACTATTCAATTTAGTTATTATTATTATTATTATTTATAAAATAATTATGATTATTAAATCGCTCCTACATATGACACCCATTCATGGGCCATATGGCTGCAAATTAATAGAGACTAGATAAGTTATTTGGTTGATGGGACCATACTACTTTTACTGATAAAATGAGTGGTAAAGCAACATTTCTTTTACTGTCCATTTTTCATACAATTGACATTATTGATTATATAGTTTTATATATTTTTATTATTATGTTATATTTATAATCATTAAGTCACATCTTTATGAGGCAACTAATGAGATTTGGTGCCACATAACAATAAATTAATGTGAAACCATTTAAGTTACCTGATTCAAGACCAAGTTACCTTTATTCTCGATCAAATTGCAAGAAAAAAATAAGAGAAATTTGTGGGCATCAAAAAACTGGTATGAAAAAACTTTTGTATAAAGTTTTACATGTTTTAAATGTTTTTTTGTAATAATAAAGTAAATTTTATTATTATTATTAGCATAGTTACAAATTTCGTTTTCAGCAAAGTTTTGGTAAGGGTCATTTTGGATAAATTTTTGGAAAAAATAAAAAAAAAAATCCAAAAACTTTTGGGGAGTACAAGAAAAATTATATGTAATATTTAAAAAATATTCAACATACCCATCAATTCTAAGTTCTAACCCTTCCCAAGTTCATCTCATTTACTCATTTTATCCCCATCAATTCTAAGTTCTAACCCTTCCCAAGTTCATCTCATTTACTCATTTTATCTCCATCTTTCAATAATTTGAAGGGTGACATTATTTGTACCCGTTTTTTCTATGAAGAGCACATGTTCTTTCAAGGGACAAAATTGTTAACTACCTTAAATATAGAGATTATTTTTCATCCCAATCTTTCACATGGTAGATATTGATTATGGCGTGCCTATCAGACGGTCGCATGTTGATTCCGTGTGTCACAAATCTCAAAAAGTGATCGTCTAATGGATATGCCCAAGATCACAATCACTTTTGATAATCTTTGTCACGTGGAATCAAGATTTGACCATATAATAAGTGTCTCATGATCTCAAGATCTATTGTGTAGAAGATTGGGATGAAAAAAAATATCGATCATCATCTTATTCGACTTAGTCAACGATTTTTTTTTCTCCTTGTGAAAAGGGGTTTGAATAACCCCATTCTAATTTGAATCCCTTACCCATCTAACCCTCCTTAATCACCAGTACTCCTTTGAAAAAAAATATTTTTCACAGATTTTATATACCTTGATTCAGTGGAAGTCAGCTTATGTCAAGATAAATGGAGTTAAAAGGGCACTCAATGAAAGCTTAATTATCTTATGATGCCGAGGTCATGAATGCGCCTCACGAGTCACGACTCACGAGTCTCCTCGGGTCGCTTTAGCTCCACTGAAATGAAACTTGGAAAGCTCAACATATAATATAATACTACGAGTATGCGAGGAGCCGTTTGCAGCAGTGCGAAGCTATATAAGACGATCCCATTTCTCTGTTTTATAAGTTCCAAAGGGTGGTTTCCTTTCGTCTGATCGGGGTACTTTTGGGCGTTAAAAGTTTGAAGAACTCAACTTCACTTCCAACAGGTCGTAAGCCTCTTCCACCATTTCCTTTGTAGAAAACTGACCGAACCGATCCCACTTACTGAAATTTTGGTTCAGTTTCGATTTTGGAAAATTACTTATCGAGTTATTGGTTCAATTTCAATTTTGACCAAAAAAATCCGAAAACGGACCGATAAGAAATCGATAATAAGATATTACTGAGGTACATATAAAAATAAGTTTTACTTAAAAAAAAATAATAATAATAATAAGGTTTAAATAAGTAATAGATATTATTTTCTTACAAATAATAGGATTTATTTGTAAAAAGAAAATTTTACAAATAGTAGAGTTTACCTGTTTTTTACAAATAGTAGGTATGATTTGTAAAATGAGTATTATTTGTAAAAAGAAAATTTTATAAAAAATAAGTATTATTTGTAAAAAAGAAATCACAAAAATAAGTATTATTTGTAAAATTTTATTTTTTTATAAAAAAATTACAAATAAAAAATTTGAGGTTTAGAAATCGAAAATCAACTGAATAGACAGTTTTTGTAAGCAACGGACTCATGCATGTAAAGCGCATTTTGGGTGGGTACGATGGCCCATGTGACGAGTCAACTCATACAAAAAATAAAACTTTGAACGAAAATGGCTACTAGTAGGGACCAGGGAAGTTTGGTGGGACCAAGTAAAGCCACCAAAGAGGACAATATCTTGATACGTGGCGTCGGGGCGTTACAAAATGGTATCAGAATCGAGGATGACTCTCTTAAAAAGATAGTGAGATTGTAAAGTTTCACATCGAGTAAGTACTTGTCCTGGCCCTGGGAGATAAGTAACGGACCCACTCGTACATGCAAGACGTGTTTTTGGTGGGTACAGCGGCCCATGCGATGGGTCGGCCTATACCAAAAATAAAACTTTGAAGGGAAAGAGCTAATGATAGGGATTAATGAAGTTTGGTGGGACCAAGTGGTGCCACCCAAAGAGGACAATATATTGACATGTGCCGTCGGGGTGTTACGTTTTCGGTTTGGAGGCTTATCGGTTCGGTTTCGGTTTGAGAAATTAGAAACCGGTAGTTATTTCGGTTTAGCATGAAAACCAACCCGAACCAGCCCAATAACACCCCTAATTTCCAACTCCCCTCTTCTTTCAATGGTTTCCGATGAAATACTTCCAACGACTAAATACTCAATATCCACAGTAACAACGAATCTTGAGATCATGAGATACATTAGACAATCAGATTTTGATTCCATATGAATTACATCCCAAAAAGTGATCCGAGAATCACATTTGATATATGTCATGATCATATTATTTTTTAGATTTATGTCATACATAATCAAAATATGACTGCCAAATGATATGCTTGTGATCTCAAGATCCAGTTAGTGGAAGATTGGAATGAAAAATGATCCACTTTGTTTTATTCAATGCAGTCAACGGTTTTGAACTATGCTTCGTAGGGGATATTGAGTATTTCATGGGAGGTTAGGAGCAGGCCCCCTGTTTTTATTTCTTTGCCTTCGTTTCATGGTTACCCCTTTTACAGCCACTTAAGCAAAGAAATAATCTCTTTACTGCTCTGAATCAGGGGATGGAGATCGTTTTTTCGTCCCAATCTTTCAAAAACAAATCATGAGATTACCATCATATCTCCTGACATGATTCCACATGGCACAATCCCAAAAAGTGAATGTGAACCAAGTTTGATGGTATGTTGTGGTTACATTCACTTTTTGGAATGTGAGCAATGTAGAATCAACATGGTAAGCCCATGATAGATTGGAATGAAAAACAATTTCCATTATCTAATTCAATGCAGTCATAGTTTTTACTAGGATTAAGTGAGGTGGCTGTAGAAAAAGGCAGTGTGGTAGTAACACCTGCCTTTTTTTTTTCCTTAATGGGTACAAGTGTTTGTTTCCTGTTTTTATCTTCTTGGAAGATAGTTTTTGTTTTTTTTCTTCGACTGCTTCGCTGAAATTCTTTCCCTGTTGGTGCATTTTGAAGTGAGGGAGATGAATAGTGATAAAGAAAAAGCTTTCAAAGCCAAGGGCATCGCTGAAGTGAGGATTAGAAACATGGACTACAAGGGTGCGCGGGATATGATAAGTCGGGCAATAAAGCTTTTCCCTGAGATGGACAACGCTTCTGCTATGTTGGCAGTCTGTAATGTGCTCTGTTCGGGGGAGATTGACTTCCCAAGCTACGGAGTGGATTGGTATTTTATTTTACAGCTCCCACCTTCTGCCGAAGACATCGAAGTAAAAGCTACATGCCAGCAACTTGTGACTAGGTTAGAGCCCATTAAGGATACGTTTGCTGGTGCTAAAACTGCTCTGGAATTCATTCAAAAGGCGGAAACTGTGCTATGCGATGGAGCTTATCGCTCGGAATTTGACAGAAAAAGAAAAAAGCAAAGGAATGCCTTTGGTAATGATCCTTCTAAGAAAACTGTGGTAAGAACCAACAAAAAATCTAATTCCGAAACAATCTTGTCTCTGAGAGGAAAGATTCACAAAATGTATAAAGAGGAGATTGTGGAGAAAGCTCATATTGTGGAAAATTGGAGAAAGAGAGGTTATCTACGGCGACAAGAAGTTCCTCTTCGTTACAATATAGACGAGGACGGGGTTGATGGATTTGATATGTTCTCTCAGGATGTCGTAAAAATGTATCCGAATCTTTTTAAAGAATTTGAGCAACATCCTGACTACAATGGAATATTGAGTGGAGATGTCCTTGGGGATGATATACTAAACAAAGCGCTATGGAACACCTTCATCGTACTTGTTGAGAAGGTTGCCAATACCACAAAAGATACTCTGAACAAAATTTTGGAGAATTATTGGTGCGAATTGGAAGGGTTGGAGAGGTTTGGATTTGACATGTTGATTCTGGGGTGTAGACTACAGGCACTTCAAAATATTAAAATGAGCATTGCTGATAACAAAAAATGCTTGGAACAACAGCATATGGGGTTTATAAGATTAAAAGAGGAGGTAAATAACATTTTCGTAGAAGAAGAAGAACAACAAGAAAAGTTAAGACTATGTGAAGAGAATGTAATGCAATTACGGGAAGAAGTTGAGGAGATGAAAGTTTTGCTATATGAGAAAAAGCAGGCGCTAAAGTTTGCCATGGATGAAAAGAATGTCTTGGGAAAAGAAATTTCACAGATGAGGGAAATGATAGCAACAAGAAAAGAAGCTATGAAGAGAAACGAAAATGAGGTAAAAATTAATGAAAAGGTAAAACTAGATCTTCTACACCAATTAAATGCTTATGGGAGATGAAATTTGAATGTATATTCTTTTTGAAGTGAAGTTGTGAATATATATATATATATATGAAAGTAATCAAAAGAAGAAGAAAAAATATTATTGTTTTTCCTTTACATTTGCTTAATCAGCAAGTCATGAGTCGTCATATTATAATGTTTAAAATAAATTAAATTGAATTATGATGAATTCACTTATTAGTATTGATACTAATTAACCTGAAATATTATGTAACTGGTAGAGATAGTAAAATTTGATATTATCTTAATAATAATGAATTGGGTGCCATTTTTAAAAGGACGTAAATGTGAAGTGAAAAGAGCAATAGTTTGTAAGCTGACTAGTTCAAACAGAATGTCAACTATGGTTCTGATATGTTCATTCAAAGGTGATATACTTCCTCTTTAAGGTACATTCTAATACTCCCTTTGTCAACATTGAGAACATCGACATCCACATAAAATATAAAAAGGACAAAGAAAATGTAAGAAATGATATTCACATGAAATATAAAAGGTCATTGAAGATGAAAGTGAAAAATACACATCTACTAAGCAAATCAATATGGAAAATACATCCACACAAATAAAAAGACATCTCTTACTAAATGTAAAATAAATAAAGAGAAAAATAAAAATTACATGAATCGATTTCACGTAAAAGAGATGACAGAAAAATAAAAAGTTTATAAATCAAGAAACTTTAAAAAAATATAATAGCGGAAGCAATGTCAGGACCATGACTGGCTTGAATGCACGGAGCCGATCATGACAAAATTTAGGCACCAATAAACTTCAATAAAATATGATAGGGGAAGCAATGTCAGGACCATAACCGGCTTGAATGGACGGAGCCGATCATGGCTCTGATATCATGTTAAAATAATAAAATGAAGAAGAAGAAGATAAAAATATAAAACAAATAAATGGTAAGAAAGTGTATAAATAACAAGACTGAAAGTATATAAATAAGATCACAAATATTACGTGAGTGATTACAATTAATTTATATAACTACAATTGGTTGAGATAAATAATATGTGTAGTTATCAAATAAAGTACATTCTAATAAATAATGTAGACTTAATAAGGGTCACACGACCACTAATAGACAGCAACTTGCTTCATATAAATTGAACTAATGTATAACATGGGTACGGGCTTACCATAGTAAAAGTTACATCCTAAAGATCGCTTAAAAGTTTTTTTATGGATTTTTTTTAACGGGAGTTTTTTTATGGAATTTTTTAACTGGAGTTTCAAGTGCTTAAACCTATGGCTGCGCTTTAAATCAGTGGTAGAGATAATTAAAATTAAATTGATCTTTGTAATTTTACATAGCTCCATGTGCATCCAAAATCCTGTTTGCATGCCATGTGGAGTGTCAAATAAAGTGAGACCACAGATGGTCCTAGAGACCATAGAAAAAATGATGGCCACTTCCCTATAGATGATGATTAGATGTAGGTCATAGGACATATTTGAACAATCTAAGTCATCAAAGATGTAGTTCCTACATTGTACTGAAATGGACCCAAAAATCATGCTTATTGACAATTTAATCTATGCACCTTAATACAAATGGGCGTATATGTTTTTACATTCCATATGAAAATGGACGAGTGGGATGGTTATAATCCGGCGTTAGGCATGATTCTTTGGATGAGACGTGCATATGATGGATTGCCAGTTGGGATAATTTGAAGTGATCAAAGATGTGCATCATAGGGCTTGGGCTGGTAGCGTAGCCGAAGGTTCAAGCCTGGCTTAGCTTTAACAAAAAAAAGGGAAGATGTGCACCAAGTGGTGTAAAATTGAATGATTATGGCGCATACTTTCACAAATGGGTCAGTTTTCTGGGGTTAGGTCGAACATATACCCTTGAGAAGTCAGGTCTGGTTGGAGTGCACCATCGGGTCGTGTCAAGCATATTCCCTTTACCAGTTGGGCAGCCAAAATTTTGGCTTTACCATACCTGACTAGAGCCGACATTTCCATGCAAACTATAAGATTGCATATAAAACTATCTTATAATTTTTCATATAACGTTAGGGCTTTAATAGCCTTTCTGGTGACCCAATGATCCATCTGGCAACACATCTCACAAAATCATATATGTAACATTTAGAGAATTGTACATCACAGGAATGAATGGTTTTGTTACTGTATACCAAGGATTAAAGTTTTGGGTTTCATTTTAATTTTGGAGGGGACCGAAATCAAAATTTCAACCCTATACAAAATATGACTGAAATTTTGGTCTCAAATTATCGTTTCGGTGGGGACCGAAACTGATAATTTCAGCCAAAATTTTGATCCTTGCCATATATTTACAGGAAATTATGAGAGCGCAACGGTCAAGTCCAATCTGCACAGCTAGGGATCAACAATTCTAATGATGGAGATCAATTTTCGTTCTAAGCTTCGACAAAGTAGATCTTGAGATCATGGTCTACGTACTAGTGGAAATACTGGTATTCTATATTTTAAAGTGAAGCAAACGGGGATCGGATGCAACTCATAGGTGTAGATGGCTACACCACAGATTTTAAGCGATTTTGATTCCTCTTTTTCGCTTCCAACTATCTCTATCTATTAAGTAAAGTGCTAGAGGGTGACGTGGCAGCACCACAGAAATTTGAAAATTTTCTTTCTAAAATCTGTTCCAATAGTGTCAAATCTAATGACACGTGAAATCTGAAAACACTATTTAAGCCGTCTGATTTGAAGGTCATGATCCATAGATTTGGAGCACAAAAAAAAATCAAATAATAGCCTTTAACTGCATTCAATCATATGATAAAGATTATGTTTCATGCATAATGGCTTTCATGCATAATAGCCTTTTACATCTAAAGATCTTTAAACCATAGTTTTCAAATCAATCGCATTAGATGGTGTTTTCAAATATGGCTTGACAATGTGGTTTGCATTCTTTTTCATGAGAACCTTTATGAGCACTTACTGAATCTTTTAAGACACCTATGCTAAAAATTAATTTACTTTTTCGGATCACAGAATGGAGATCATTTTTTGATCACGGAATGGATTTTGAGATCATAGGTGCAGCTTTGATCGGATAGAGTGATTTATATTACGTTTGATCATTTATCTTGTAAGATTTGTTCACAACCAGCATATAATATCTCCTCCAAAACCCAACTACTCATACTGGCCTTTTAACTCAGCAATTCTCAAGAAAAGAACCCTTTTCTTCCGGTGATGCAGCTACAATTTTCAGCATATATTGATATTGAAAATTTTTGGGAGAAGATGATGCCCAAATGTAATATGGTAATAATCAGACACAGGGAAAGGAAATTAAGAGAAAAAAAATAAAATGAAAACACAAAAGCCGATTATCTGGAATAAAAATATTTGCCAATTTGTTATATATGCAACATGCCTACAGCTATACCCTGCCTGCACTGTTTTGGGTACGCATTATGCAAAAAACAGGAGAAGAAAAAAAGAAAAGAAAAAGAGATTCCGATCCTTGTTCTTTGGCCTCCATCAATTTCTCCAAGCAAAAAACGAAGAAAAAAACACACAAAAAAAAAAATAAAAAAAAAAGAACAGACATTTAAGTATCCCAAAATCAGTCAGCACATTCTCAAAACCGTCATCAGCCTCTTCAATTCCTCTCCATTCTCTTCTAAACTCATCCACTCTCTTCTAGAGGCAAAAAGAATAAGATTCAAACGTCAGATTTTCAAGTTTTTGTTCATTGGGGTTCAATTCACATTCCAAAACTAACAATAATAAATAAAGCAGGGGCAAATGGGAAGATTGGAAGCAGAAGCATCAGCAATCGCAGGCTAAGAAACGTCAACTACTAACCTCCTCCCCAACCTCTCTTGCTAACTCGAACCCTCCGCAGTAGACGAAAACGAGTTTAGGTCGTTGGATGCATATGGGATGAAAGGGACGAAGTTGGTGAGTTTGACTGTTTCCGGGAAGGGAGAGCTTTTTCAGTGGTTGTAACTATAAAAAAGAAAGTGTCGTACCAACATTTTCCCTATTGCAAAACTTACCGATGGACCTTACCACGATAAGTTCCCTCTAAAACTTTGCTAACCTTATCTATGGGCCATACCACGATATCTTTTGCGATACTTACCGATGGACCATACCATGATAAGTTGCCTCTAAACTTTTGCAAAACTTACGGGTGGACCGTAGCACGATAAGTTGCCTCAACCTTTGCGAAACATACCAATGGACCGTACCACGAGAAATTGACTTTTGCGACTCTTAACAATGGACCGTACCACGATAAGTTGACTTTTATGACACTTACTGATGGACTATACCACGATAAGTTGCCTTTGCTAAACTTACCGATGAACCGTAGCACGATAAGTTGCCTTTGCTAAACTTACCGATGGACCGTAGCACGATAAGCTGCCTTTGCTAAACTTACCGATGGACCGTAGCACGATAAGTTGCCTTCTAAACTGAAATTACTAAGGGACCGTACTTCGCTAAGTTTATATTGATCTTCCCCTTATACCCTTAATTTTTATATTATTACAAATTTATGTTCTTTAAGGCAATCCATCTTCTTCAACATAACCTCTTGCAATTCATCAGTCGAATCCCTCCTTTGGTTTTAACCCATAGGTTGTTGTATTGAGCGTCTTATCGCTTCATTTGCCGATTGCCTACAATTCAACCTGTCTTCAAAACGATTCCATCTCTCTCTCAATAATGCATTTCAGCCTGTCCAATCGATCGCGTCGCAAACAATCGAGCATCATGCCAGAATCAGAATAGCCCTTTTCCTCTTCAAAAACATGGGATAACCTAGAATCTGAGTATTCCCATACTAGAAACACAACCTCAATATAGGCTAGATTCAGAACATGGCATAACCTAGAGTCCAACTCTTGAGATTCTGCATCTCGCCCATCAGATTGGCCTATGATCGAGCATTAGATGATTCTGATTCTCTTATCCTATTCAAAAGCACATGGGATATCTAGAATCAGAATAGCCCTTTTCAAATCTCAATAGAGTTGTGAGCGAATCGAATGTCGAGGGCATGTTGATCGGCCGTTCGATCGTGGGGCAAACAACCGATCATCGTTGACTCCGAAATCAACCTAATCATGGAAAAGGACAATTTTTAGATATTTTCGTTTCATATTGCATGTTAAAAATAAATAAATAAAACAATGGCATGATTTAAATATGGGAGCCATTACTTGCACTCGCTTTTCAAGTGGTTGCACCAAATAACTTAAAACTTGTCCTTCCTTATCATTCTTGTGATTGCACCAAAAACTAAAAATGAAAACGAGTTTTATGTTGGCTCGCGTTTCTCTCTAGTCTCCACCGTTTTCTCTCTCTTCCTTTTTCTACAACGTTCTCTCTCCACTATTCTCTCCATCTCTCACTATTGTCTCTTTCTCTCTCCCTACCGTTCTCTCTCCACCCTCACTCTCTCTCTCTCTCTCTCTTTCTCTCTCTCTCCATCACCTCTCTCCCTCTCTCTCTCTCTCTCACTCCATCGTCTCTCTCTCTCTCCTCATCATCTCTCTTCCGTTCTCTCTCTTCCTACCATCTCTTTGCATGTCCTTCTACCCTCTCTCTCCCAACCGGTCTCTCTCTCTCTCTCTCTCCTACCATCTCTTTGCCTTCGTCCCTCTGCTCTCTCTCTTCCAACCAGTCTCACTCCCCATCGTCTCTCTCTCTCTCTCTCATCCATCTCTTTGCCTATATCCCTCTGCTCTCACTCTCTCTCAATCGTTCTCTCTTTGTATACGACTTTGTTGGGATTCTTTATCTCCCTCTGCCGAAGGTGCAATCACAAGAGTAACTTAGGCTTGTGTATGGCATAGCTCTCTGTTAGCCCCTGCCAAAGCAAAGTTCATTTACTTTAGTTAGTTCCCATTGTCTTTTCTAACTCCCTATAAAGTAAGATTTACCTACTCTAGAAGCAACCTCCCTGCTCTCTACTAACTCCCTACCAGAGCAAATAAAATCTGCTATGGCAAGAAGTGACTAGAGAGGAAGGTAGAATTGTTGAACAAGTAAATTTTACATAAAATCTTACTATGCAAGGAGTTATCAAAGAGAAGGGGTACCTGCTAAAGCAGGTAGCAGAGCAAAGAGGATGGGAACCTACTAAAGCAGGTAAACTCTGCTATGACATGGGCTAGCAGAGAGGTATGCCATACACAACCTTAGTCATTTCAAAAAATAAGATAATAGCAATTTTTTTATGAATATGGGGCAACCACTTGAAAAGTGTGTGCAAGTAACGGCTTCCTTTAAAGATTTGACTGGCTTACAGGGGGTATGACTGGAATCTTACGGTCTCTTAACCCGTGCAGTGTCCATGTTGGCTGTGCAGTCATCCATTTCGTAAACTGATTTGTGTCTTAACCCATGCAGGGTGGCATTATTTGCACCCCGTCAAACTTATAAACCTGTGAAGAACACATGATTTTTCATAATAAAAAATCGTTGACTTCCTTGAATGAGACGATGGACCTCGTTTTTCGCCCCAATCTTCCACATAATAGATCTTGAGATCAAACGATCACATGTTGATTCCACATGGCACACATCTCCAAAAATTATTGTCTGATAGGTATGCCCATAATCACGCGGAATCAACATTTGACCATCTGATAGGTGAGCCATGATCTCAAGATCTATTGTGTGGATGATTGGGGCGAAAGAGATCTGCATTGCCTGCTGTAAATAACCCCTTCATTTAAAAACTATTATGCACGTCATAAAATATGACGCATGACCTTGTTTTGTAAAAAGGCAATCGAAAAGGACTAAGCCTTTCGAAGCCTTTGCTAGGCCTTCTCTACGAAGAAGAGAGCTACACAGATAGTTGACCCCCAAAGAAAAGATCAGTGACACCCATTGCGCTTCAACTATCTGGACGGTTCTCTGCGCTTTGACAACCTGGACGATTCTTTTCTGCCGAAACACATTGCCATTTCGACAATCTAGACGATTCTAATTAGCTGAAACCCATTGCGATTTCGACACATCAAAACCCATTACAATTTTACCCATAAAATCCCATTGCGATTTTACCCATCAAAACCAATTGTGGTTTTACCAGGTAAATCACAGCTAAGGATTCTAAGAATTGGACGATTCTCTCCGCCCGAAACCTATTGCAATTTTAGCCAATAGGTTGTTGCTTTGTTTAGAGAGAAAGATGAGACAAAGAGGATACGGTAAAATTAGCCACTGTTACATATGACCCCAACGCTTCACTTTTACTCAGATAATGGAGATCGTTTTTCGTCTCAATCTTTTACATAATAGATCTTGAGATCATGGCTCAACCATCACATAGTTAGATGTTGATTCCACGTGGAACACATCCCAAAAAGTAACACAAGAACTTTTCTCATGCTACACCACGGTCAAGGAGGTCGTGGGCCATGATCTCAATCTTTTGTGTAAGAGATTGAAACTAAAAATTATTTCCATAATTTAATTCAAGGCAGTCAGCATTGCTAATGGAAACCATTAGTTGCGAAAAAAAACTTATTATTATTATTTATAATTAATCTATACAAAAAAACTTCTTTTTATTATTTATAATTAATCTATATGAGGCTACTTAGTGAGTAAACCTCAGGTCACTAGAAGACTACAGAGGTTCAGCCAAAAACAATGTGAGCAAACTGCCATTTTGTAAAAACACGCACTCTATTGGCCAAATGGTTTGCTATGAATAGCATAGCTTAGTTCTACTTTGACCGTAAAGCTCTATTCAAACGAGAATCATTACTTGCACACGCTTTTACGTTACCCTCCCAAAATAAAGGAGAGAAATTTGGGGATTTTTTCATGTGAAGACAGCATCTTAGCCGGCTGATTTGAATCATAGTGACAAATTTTGATTTCAGCAAAACAATATTTCGGTAGGGGTCATTTTAATTCATTTTCAAAAAATTTGGGGAAATTTTTGGAAAAAAATTTGGAGATCGTTTTTAACCAAAATAAATATATATATATTTAGTCAATCAACAAAAAATTGTAAAAAAAAAAAAAAATCATTAATTTCAGCCAAATTGACAAAATTTTGCCAAAATTAATAAATTTTTTGTTCTTTTTGGAAAAGTCACCAAAATCTCACCACAAGTTTCGTCTGACCCCTATTTCGATTAATTTCACTGAAATTTGTTACCCAGAATTTTGAGCGCCACATTGAAAACATCTTTAGTGTAAAAGACTGGGAAGAAACATGATCGATATCACGTGATTCAATACCAGCAAAGGTTGTTATCTTATACAACAGTTGACTCCATTCAATGATATGATAGACATATATAGAATTTAGTGTCAATATTTTCCACCAAAGATTTTCAGACGGTCGGTTTCAAATCGTATGGTTATCCACCAAAGATCTTAATTTGGACGATGGGTTTTAAATGGCACACATTTGCTAAAATATCAAGTTTTTCTTTTAAATTGTGAGAAGGGCCAATTTTGTATGAGCGAGTAATGGCTCCTATGATCACGTTGTAAGGCACTTCTTTCATTGAATTAAAAGCAGGAGACAATCACCTTATGACCTTATCAAATACAGTTATATAGACTGGGCTCAACTTCTTGCACACGAGATTTATACCATTGCAGGTAGCTTAAAAGAAGACTTGATTTTTTGTGGACATGTACTATTTGAAAAATCATCTAAACCATCTGATTTGAAAAACATGACATAAAGTCCTTTGGCGCTAAGGATTGGCACAAAACACCATCTATACTATTCAATTCAACTCGGTCAACTGTTGAATCCAAAAAAGGGGGCTATAACTATGTTGAATCAGATGGTATAGATCATATTTCGTGCCAATCTTTGGCACTAAAGATCCTTACATCATGGCCTTCAAATCAAGCGGCTTAGATGTTGTTCCATGTGGCACAAATCTCAAAAAGATACTAACTCTCTCTTTTTTTGTCGAACTTAACGTTGGACCATACCACGATAATTTTTTATTTTTTATTTTTTTATTTTGTAAAAACTTAATGATGAACCGGACCATGATAGATTTGCAAAAACTTAAGTTTGCTTTTTGCGAAAGCTAACGATGACCCATACCATGGGAAGTTTTCTTTACAAAACTTAACGATGGACCGTACCATGATAAGTTTGCTTTTTGGCGCTAGATGGTACGGCGATAAATTTGCTTTGGGAAATTTAACTGCAATAAATGCTGATTAAGCTGAAACTTATAGACGGACCGTAGTTTATGGCGACACCAGTATTTGCAGCTGAAGATTTTATTTCCGTAGCCTAATGTTTTTCATGATTAAAAATGTTGACTGCCCTGATTCAATTGAAGGAGATGCTTTGTCATCTGATCTTCGTTTAAATAGATATTAAGTTCTTCCCCCACCTATCAAACGGTAAGTTGTTGATTTCATGTGCCAGAAATCCCTAAAAGTGTCCATGAGCGTGGCTTACTATGACAAGATTTCATGGGTCACTTTTGGGGATGTGTTTCGCGGGTAGTCAACATATAACCTTCTAATAGAGATTTTTTTTATCATCACTTCCGCAAGATTTATTTTGCGGAAGATTTGGAGTAAAAAACATCTATTTCATACAACTAAATTTAATCAAAGTTTCAAAAGCTGAAACCTAAGGCTGCATAGACTGATCTGCAGCTGCAAGTACCAGAAAAGCCATATCTAACTCATAGCCTCACGACACTTCGATTCCAAAAGGTTTGTAACTCCTCGAAAAGAAGCCAAGAAGAAGGGCATGGGTATTTGCAACCGATTCAATCTCCACAACCTATGGCTCACTCTTAAAGTCGCTCCCTGCCTCAAATATGCAGAAGTAATGAGATTGTTTTTTGTCCCAATCTATCACAAATAGATCTTGCAATCATGCCCATCTAATCTATCAGACAGACATGTGTTGATTCCACATGGCACATATCCACAACAGTTACCACTGAGATCATGACGTACCGCAAGAAGGGTTCTCGGGTCAGTTTTTAAAATATTTATCATGTAGAATCAATATCTGGTTGTCTAATAGGTGGGACCAAATATCAATATCTTAGTTTTGGTTTTGGTTTCAGTTTCAGTCAGGACTTTACCCGAGTTCAACTTGGATTTCGGTCAAAATTTTGGTAGATTTTCAGTCAGTTTGAAGACTTAAGAGTAATATTTTCGGCATGGAGAAACTGAACAATCTTAGTTTCTTGTAAAATATAATTTATACGCATGCCAACACAGGATCCCGAAATAGTGTATAAAAAATTGAAATTATGGTGCACCGGTAGTTGGAGCTAGTCGAAATTGAAATCTTACCAGCGATAAATTAAGTTTTCGGACGAGATTTCGATCCATGTGTGGGACATAATCTCAACATCTGTCATATTCCAATAATAGATTGTCACTTGAACAATAATAGATTGATCACAAATGTTCACCTCATGGCAAAATGATAGTCACACTTTAATAATATGAGATTAAAAGTGCAGCTTTAATGGTGTAAGATCATTTGTACACCATTATGGTGTTAAATGTAGGCCATGAGCCATTACCACATACTAAAAATCCCCCTTGGTTATATATTCTAAGGGACTGTCATTTAAACACCATAATGGTTTTAAATGATCTTACACACCAATGGTTTAAGATATGGGTGATATGTAATGTCAAAGTGATAAATCATATACTGAAATGCAACATGCCTAAAAATAGTGTTTGAGGGTGGATTAAACCATCCGATCCGTTGACTATACTATGAACCGTTGGTTTTATTTTTAATGCCTTATATTAAAATTTATCTATCGGGTGGTTAGTCATTGATAGTCACATTTCCTTGGGCTGAGACATTAGAAAATGATAAATGATCATTTGAACAATTTAGATTGCTCATAGAAGTGTGGCACATGGTGTGGGATTAAAATAACAAATTTAAATGTGTAACATTATTTAAACATCATTTTGATGTTTAAGGTTGTGTATGGCATAACTCTTTGCTAGCCCATGTCACAACAGAGTTCACCTGCTTTAGTTGATTCTCCTTTTCTTTTTTAACTCCCTGCAAAGGAGGATTTACTTACTCTAACAGTAACCTCTCTGCTCTCTACTAACTCCCTACCAAAACAAATAAACTCTGCTATAGCAAGGAGTGAGTAAAGAGGACGGTAGAACTACTGAATAGGCAAATCTTACTATACAAGGAGTTATCAAGGAGAATAGGTGTCTGCTGAAGCAAGTAGCAAGATGTTAGCAAAGAAGATGAAAAATTGCCAAAGCAGGTGAACTCCGCTATGACAGGGGCTAACAGAGAACTTTGTCATACGCAACCTAAATGACTATCAGAAGCCATTATCCTATATTTTGTATATTTTAACAAGAAGACAAGGTCCTTGCCTCAGATCTAACTGATATACATCGTTCTTTAAAGGGATAATGGCTCTTGAATGACATTTAAACACCAAATGATATTTAAATGATCTACCACCATTTAAAATATCACTTTTTATTTCACTCCATTAAAGTGTGATTTATCATTGTGCCAAGTGACACACATCTATAATCAATCTAAATTTTCCAAGTGACAATCCATCGTCGGAACATATCTCAGATTTCCAATCAAAGGATCATGCTTATAAGTGGATGGAAACCATTTGGTGAGTGAACTTTAATATCAATCATCAAAACTAAGAACAATTGCTAATATTAAAGTGCATAAATCGGATGTTTCTAATCTCTAAAAAAGTAACTTTTTTTACTGATAGCCCTACAATTGATGATATATTCATTTGTGGGTATAATTTTCTAAATATCATAAGCTAATAAATGGTGTAAGATTGTTTAACGGCATTTGGTGATTAAAGGGCAATCAGGAGAGTCGGTCCTTGCTATAAATACCTGGCTGGCTGTCTCTATCTAAAACTCGATAATAAATGCCACTGTTATGTCCAAAGATACAAAATCTACAACAGTTGTGTTTCCCACAGATATCTAACTCCCTTTCTTTTATTTTTTTGTGCTTTCTTTCGTTTCATATAAGATAAGAATTGCAGGCTAGTTGAACTTGTTAGGGGCACGCTCTTTGCTTTCCCTGTAAGTGGCATTAATTCCTACCTATTCTTCTCTACTCTTCTCTACTTGGTATGGAGTGATTCGTGTGTTCTTTTTGGTGTGAAAAGATTTCGGCTTCCCAACTCCACTGAGTCACTTCATAGAGTTAAGCGATTGAGGCTTCTCTTCCCGACCAATCAAACCAGGAGGACGACCAAGGTTTCTAATTAAATCTTTTCCCTTTTATTTTTTTCTTTTTTTGCATTTATTTTGTGGTTTTTACTTAGAAGATTTTAATTTTGGGCACTTTAGATTTCAATGCTTACTTAATTTCAACTAGTTTAACTTCACCAAGTCGGGGTTCGGCAATAATTGGGCAAGGTTAAAATTCGGAAAAATCCGGCAAGTTGGGGGAAATTTTGGGAGAAAAAATCGGAGAGAAAACAGAAAAAAAAAAGATTTAAAAGAATAAAATAGTTTGAAAATATTAAAAGTCACATTTTTTATTTTTTCGGGAATTATTAAAAACACGCGATTTTTTGAAGAATAATTCGTAACTAATTCGCAAAATCTTAAATTTGCTATTTTTGTGAATGAGAATATTATACTAGTTCTAATATTTTGGAAAAATATGTTTTTGCGTTTTCCCAATGCAAGCTACAACCCAAAACAACACCCTTTTGGTTCCCTCTTCATTTGATGGGTCAACGATAGGGTACCCTCACCAAATATGGTGCATTGAATTTTGGCACCTTTGATCACATTTCCAACTATAGATATCTATCATGCCGCCAATTTTTTCTGGGTGGATCACTGGATTGGTGCCACGTGGATCCCACACATGGATGAGCATGTTTTTATTAAGGTGTAATGGCTCTTGTCGGACATTTGAACACCAAAATGATATTTGAATGATCTTACACCATTAAATTAGACTTTTTTTTATCTCACATCATTGAAGTATGATTTGTCATTATGCCATATGGCACACATCTGCGACCAACCTAAGTTGTCCAAGTGACAATCTACATTGGAACATGTTTATAAGGAAACATGCCTATAAGTGAATGTGAAACATCCAATCGATGAACTTTAATACCAGCCATTAAAACTAAAAACAATGGGTAATATTGTAGTCCAGAGATTAGATGTTTTAAATCTCCCTAAAACATTATTTTTGGGCCTATTGCACTTCAATTTATGATCTATCACTTTAACGATACAGATCACCCACACCTTAAACCATTGAAAGTGTGAGATGATTTAAACACCATTTTGGTGATTAAATGATGTTCCGGAGAGTCGGGTCCTTTTCTAAAACTCCAAAAAGCATATTTTCCCAAAAATATTCAACTATGATTATAGTTTAAAATTAGTTGAAAGTAGGCTTTTTCTTATTCTTTGACTGAATCTCGTTTTTTGTTGGTGCCATTTCGAAGAGCTAGAGATGGATTGTGATAAAGAAAATGCTCTTAAAGCCAAGGGAAGGGCCGAAGAGATGATTAGAAATAAGGACTACAAGGGTGCGAGGGATATGATGAGTCAGGCAATAGTGCTTTTTCCTGCACTGGAAAACGCTTTTGGGATGTTGGCTGTCTGTGAGGTGCTCTGTTCAGCCGACATTGAATTCCCAAGCTACGGAGTCGACTGGTATTTTATTTTACAACTCCCACCTTCTGCCAAAGATGCCGAGGTAAAAGCCAAGTGTCAAGAACTTGCTCACTGCCTAGATCCCATTAAGAACACGTTTACCGGTGCCAATTCTGCTCTAGAATTCATTCAAAAGGCTGAAACTGAACTTTGCAATGGTCCTAATCGTTCAGCTTTCAATAAAAAGAGAGAAAGGGAAAGGAATGCATTTGGTAATTTTCCTTCAAAGAAAACTGCAGTAAGAAGCGATGACGAAAATTCCAGTTCTAAAACAATTTTACCTCTGCAAAAAAAGATTCACAAAATGGATGTAAATGAAGTTGCAGAGAAAGCTGCTGTTGTAGAAGAATGGAGAAAGAAAGGTTATCTACGGCAACAAGAAGTCCCTCTTCATTTTGATTCGGACGAGGACGGAGTTGATAGATTCGATAAATTTTCTCAGGAGGTGGTGAAAAAATTTCCGAATCTTTTTAAAGAACATGAACAACATCCTGATTATGATGGGATATCAAGTGGAAACGTCTTTGCTGACGATATGGTTAAGAAAGCCCTGTGGAATGCTCTTGTCATGCTTGTTGAAAAGGTTGCCTACACCACAAAAGATACTTCGGACAAGATTTTGGAGAATTATTGGTGTGAATTAGAAGGGTTGGAGAGATTTGGATTTGACGTGTTCATTCTAGGGTGTAGATTACAGGCGCTGCAAAATCTTAAAAGGATCAGTGCTGAGACAAAAAAATGCTTGGAAGAGCAGCTAAAGGAGTTTGTAAAGGTAATAGAGATGGTGGAGAAGATTTCTACAAAAGAAGAGGAAGAGAATCTAAGACTTAGTGAGGAGAATGAAATCCAGTTAAAGGAAGAAGTTGGGAAGGTGAAAATTTTGTTGCATGAGAAAGAGGAGTTACTAAAATTGATGTCATATGAAAAGAATGTTTTGGGAAAAGAAATCATGAAGAAAAGGGAAATGATAGCAACAGGAAAAGAGGAGATGAAGAGAAAGGAAAATTTCCTACAAAACCTTGAGCAGGTAAAGCTGAATCTTCTAGAGCAACTAAATGCTTACGGGATATGAAATTTGGATGTATTTACTTTTTGAACTGAAGTTTTGAACATGTACACATATTTTGATGTTTATAGAACATGGGTCAAAAAATCGGAAAACCGATACGTATCGTCCAACTCCAAAACCGATACATAGCGGACGATACATTGGTATGTATCATCCGTTATTTTGGTATTTTGTATGGGAGGCACCGATACAGTGCCTTGAATGTACCGTATCGGTGAGGTCCAAAACCGATATGTATCCGACGATACATATCGGTATCGGACGTGATTTTGACCCATGTTATAGAACCTCCATATATACTTTTTGAATGGAAGTAATGAAGAACTTGTTTTTGTAACTGTTTTGCCTTTATATTTTCTTGATCCCTGAGGGATGAGTTGTTATCTGTTCCAATATTGATGGGAGCTATTTTGAAATACTATATGAATGGTAGTGATCATAAAATTTTCTTGATCCCTGACACAAGGGTGGTTATCTATTCCAGACTAGCGCAAACAGAAAAACAATAATGAGAATCATGAGCCCGCCACTTGTACGCTACGTGATACCATTTGCTGCACATTTGCTCCTAACCCAATTTGTCCAAGTAGTAGAACATTATGTGAACTTCACTTCTCCAAAAAATGCCCACTAAAGGATCCGATCATTCAATTTGAGGCACTTCAATATGGATCCTTCATTAGATATGAACAAAGTCACATAAAATAGTTTGAATCTTCAAATGGACACGTTTTCTATGTTGAGTTATGCTTAGCCGCTTGCGATGAAGATTGGTTAAAAAAGTCCACCAGATGGCCTACATGGTGATCTTTCATTAACCAATAAAACTATCATATGGTCTCAGTCTTGGTGAGCTTCGGTGACGAACCTTCTTTTATGTGTGTGTTTTAACAAATTTGCACTCGTACAGTCCGAAGCGTGATTTTCTAGAGACCGTCTCTTATTTTGCTACTGATAGCCATGGTGCCCTCTTACTGATTTTTTCAAAAAAAAAACAGGGTGCCCTTTTGTCAATAGAGTGGACATGACTAAAATCACCCTATTTTGATCGATCTGAATTTACTTTGGCATGAAAATGAGTGCCTAAACTTTGAAAAAGTTGATATTTGGTGGAGTTACCCGTGCATTGCCAGCGCTGCAGTTTTCATCAATATTATACCTGCGACACACCTCTTTCTCAATCTAAGATGTCAAATTTACACGCCATTGTGTCCTTGTGTAGATGGGCTTCAACTTCAAAATAATACCGTTGCACGATCTCCTTTGTTTGATCAAGAGCCTGCATAGTTTGTAAAATGAACAGCTAATACATGTTTAGAAAACACACAACAATGAAAATTCAAATTCTCTAATTGGATGGCTTGAATCCTTCAATGATCATAATGGGGCTGAGTCCCATCCACATGATTAATGGTGTGCCTCTCGGACATTTCAGATTGACGAAGATTTGTGCAACATATTTAGCAATGGTTATCATGCACCTCAGGTCAATCTCCCTCTTAACTTTGGAGATATTTTTGAGCACTAAATCTGTGAAGGGTAAAACTCACTTATTTGCATGCTTATAAACATTTTCCCTTATCGACAAGAAGTTCATTAAAATAAAGAAAAGGGTACAACTGTTCCGGATAAAATTTCGCTAAGCACAGAGCTTAGCAGCGGAGAAGGATAAAAAAAATATAAAAATGGTGCAGTAAAGAGATCTGATAGCGCAACAATAGAACTGCAAATGAGACCGAACCCCCAAATGATCTCAACTGTTGGCTAACAAGCTGTCCAAGCCCTGAGAATAATGAATCTGGCTACAGAGGAGAACACCGGAGGTGGCAAGGCCCTAACCTATTGTGATGTCACTGATCGAGCACAAGAGCAGCTAACCAGACTTTCCACTCCCACAAAATGTCCTGTTTTTCTGCTCAACCTAAGGACTCTACAAACCTGCAATATGGGATAGCATGAAGGAACGTAAAATTCTACATCCTGGCAATTTCTTTTCTATATTCTATTATGAAGAGAAGCATCGTTAGATATAAGTGAGTCCCTTCAGTTAAGATCGAAAGAGATCTTTTAATAAATCAAAATACTCCCTAAAATATTTTTAAGATCTTAATCAATCGTAATCTTGCCTAAAACATAAGATACACATCATAAGATGGGTATCTCTCTTATCAAATCGTAAATACCCTCTGTTATCAATCTTAAATACTCGCTATTATAGAAACCATAGCGTTCTTCTTCTACACTTGAAATTGAAAGCTTCAGTCCCAGGCCGTAGTGGTAAAGAAAGATTTTAACACGTTCGTGCGTTGATTTCACATCACCAGACTAGTTGCCATGTAAAAGATACTACTGCTCCGTTACTTGTGAGTGAATTAATCAGATGTTCCCACTTTTCATAAACTATACAGTTGCATTTATATTCACCTATGTTTGCAATTAATCAGTCTTGTGTGTGGATTCACTAAATTCAGCTTATATTTCATCTTCCTCAAATAATAATATATGTATTGTCATTTTGCCTTGTTTGAGTGGCTTTCTTGCTTTCAAAGAATTTATGCTCGTGGAAGTAATCCGTTAGTTACAAAAAAAAAACAGTGGTTCCCAGGACTTGATGAGAAAGGGAAATAAATCATTATCCTCATCACAGCCTTATCCCATTATCCATTATAAAATAAATGTACATGACAACTTCTCTGCTAAAATGTCGTATTTATACAATAAGGCTGCCTTTCTTTTCTCTTTTCGTTGAGCCCATGGGTCAAAATTTCGTCCGATACGTATCTATCACGACCCAAAATCCTAGCCGTTCTCAAGGGCCTAAAATTTCGTGTTATGACACCGCACGCTTGTTAAGGCGATAAGCGGACATACATATCTTACTAGATCTTACATAAAATTGGACTTTTAAAAATCGTGAACCAAAAATTTTTCTACATTATAAATTCCTTTCAATAAGCTTACATTGAAATTTGAGTCCAATAAACAAACTGACTAAAAATAGAAGTTCAGTCAACTACTGGAAGATCCTTCTAAACAATTAATATATACCTGACGTCGTCTAGCTGAATCATCCAAGTCGTCACCCTTATAATCTGTATCATCTTCCAATACATCAAGCCCATCGGGCAATATAGTCCATATCTTCACCTGCAGCTGTTGGTTTTTTGTGGGGTGAGTTTACTCAGTCACGTAAACTCAGTGGATTTTACAATCGATCCACCACAATCTATCCAGGTGATCGTGGGCGCAACCTTGTGAGTGAAGGCGAATCCTTTAAAAATTCATATAAATAACATAATAATCATTCTCATAAATATTTCATAATTATAAAATTACAAAATTGAAAGAACATAACATATTTCAATGCGTATGATACTTCTAATGTTTATTACTTTTCTTACTTGTCTTGTTAACTTAACTTACGTATCATATCAAAAGTCTTATTATTACTCCATACGCCTACACAACATACTTCGTATCTTACTTGTCTTATTTAAACGATCTATGCCAGAATCGCTGCTCGAACCTATCACGCGAGATCCACGTGTAGATAACCACCTAACCTCTATATCATAACATAAACCACCAATCAGCCCGATGAGGTTCCACGCATAGTGACCACAATGTCCCTTTAGTTCGAGACAAAGCTATCATAGTATCCTTAAGACCCGTCTTGGCTGCAGACGTTGAATCTTGCGGTGGCACGTAAAACATGGCACGTGTAAAAATTTAATTCATGTTTAGCTGGCCTTCACAACATATCTTAATATATCATAACATTATTCAGTTATGGGCTTAGGTCCCCGCCCCGATTTCATATTTGTGTGGGCTTAAGTCCGCACTTTCTTAATATCTCGTATCTTAACATATTCATATTTCATCTTTTCTTAAACTTAATTAGAATGAGTCACAGTGCGATAGGCTTCACAAACCACGCTTTTCAAGGGACGGGTTCCGTAGTAACCTGGATGTACTTCGTGTGGCATCCCATACTACCAAAGAGGAGTTGCATCCGTACATGGATGCCTACATTTCAAGTTTCACGTGACTGTGAAAGAAACCTCACTGTGATGAAGGCTTAAAAGTCGTGTGTCGTATCTTATTCTTTTTTTTTCTTAACATATATATATGCCCTAACGCACTTCTAACTGATGAATGTCACACAAGCAAATGAAACATATATAATAAGAAAGCATTTAACCATAATGGAAACTAATATTACTCATAATTCGGAATGCCTCACTCATCATTAAGAGAGAGAAGAAGGCGACCTAAAAAAAGAAGGTACGTGAGTACCAGAATGTGTATCACAAGGTGATGCTAGACTAGCCTCATCAGATAGATCTTATCGATCTGATGAAAATGGACTGGTCGTTTATGAGATTTGGCTAAGTATCGACTCTCATATGACTCAATCAAGTTTCAACCATTGGATCCTTGTTGTTCGATTTTCGGGGTACGTACACCTTCATAGCGTGGGTAGAAGGTGTACCTAAATAATTGTCCTAAGTTTAGAAGGTGAGTTGGGCCTATTCAAAAGGTTTGAGTCTGCGATTTTAAAAAAACGCGCGTTTAACTATATTGGGTATATGAGCCCATTAAGGGTCCATAGACTAAACGGGCCCACAAGGCCCATAGACCTTTCCTATGTTTGGGGGTCTTGAATGATTCAATTTCCATCCGGCTTAAAGATATTTAAGGTGCATTTTAAGGATTTGAATAAATAGGATATGGGACATCAAGTTTGGTAACCATATGGTGTTATAGGAAAAGTGAGTTTTGACCACTGGCCTGATTCGATCGAAAACTGAGATCTAAAAGGGTCAAATCAGACCCTAGATTAAGGCGTCATAAGCATAAAGTGCAGGAATTTTTGTGGTTATGTTTTGGTGCAAAGGTCGAGGTTTGTTTATTATAATCAAAATCTAACCATAGATTTAACAGATGGCCAAATTCTCTTTATTTAAACTTACGGGTCTCGAATCATACGTCTGTGTTTCGTCTAATTTAATGGGCCAAAGTACGTGTAGATTTTCAAAACAAGTGCAGAAAATATTCTAAGTATAAAATCAATATATCCACAGGTCTTTTGAATACTAAAATTCATGAAAATAAATACAATCATATCAATGTTGGCCATTATATGTAAAAAGCATCAAATTTTATGAGGAGTCTAAGGTTTGATCGAGGTCAAAAACTGATCGGATCATCGAAATTGAAACGGTCAAACTTAGACCTCTACATCGAGTGCATAATAAAATAAAACGGGGCAGCAGCCCATTCTTGATATGGGATCTATTTTGCCGGCACACTTGGGTGCCATGTGAAAGGGAATAGTGCAATATAGCTCTCGGCCGATGGGTTCAACCGTAGGGTCAACCCTTTGACCATAACCATTTTGTGAATCTACACAAAACCTAAGAAAATTTAGTTTTCCTAAATCATCATATAATCATCACATTTAAAAAAAGTGTAAATTTGTAGACTTAGATGGATAAAAGGGCACCCACTTGTTGTAGCGTGATCACGTAGATTTCGCGAAGATTCGGATGGAAGGGTTCGGTTTCGAGTTTGGGTTGGTGCGGCGCAACACGGGTTAAAAGCGTCGGATTGATAACATATTCGAGTTAGACACGTAGATCGTCATAAAAAAAAAGCTCGGCTCAAGGTGCGAATCGGCCCGAGGGTCGGCTCGGATATCAACTTCTTTTTCTTCCCAATTTCTTCTTGTTTTGAAATAAGAATCATGTTGCTGTGTGTTGTACGACCTTAATGTTAACGAGCATAGAGTTATTTAGCAAATCAACCGCTCCAACATTAGTTTCTCGTGAAAAAGGTGATCGTTACTAGGGAAGAGCTTCGGCAGAGGAGAGGTGGGTGATAAAGAGGGAGAGGATAATGGTTCTCTGGGGAGAGAGGAGGCATTAATTGCATGGGGGGCTTGAGTTGTTAGTTTAATGAGAGAGGGAGTGAGAGAGGATGGGCTGGGGTTCTCATGCGTGTGTGAGTATATATGTAGAGAGAGAGAGAAGGGAGATGGGTAGCTTGGTTACCGGTAAGAGAGAGAGAGAGTGTGTGGAGCTTGGGCTATTGGGAGGGGGAGATAGGTCGGTAAGGAGAGAGAAAGAGAGAGAGAGGGGAAGGGAGAGGGTATTTAATAGGTAAGGAGAGAGAGGGGATGGGAGAGTGGTATTTAATAGAAGCAATTGTATACGGCTTGGGTATATACTGAAGGTGTGAGAGAGGGTGAGAGAGGGTGAGAGAGAGAGAGAGAGGTGTTACTCGGGAGGCTTGTGCTGTACTTGGGTTAATGGGGATATATGTATAAAGAGAGAATTTATTTTAGAAAGAGAGAGCAAGAAGGCAAGAGTGCTATTGGGACTCTCTTACTTATCATGGAGAAGGGACCACATATGTTCTACATATTTTAAATTTGAGGCTATAAAAGGGATGCATATATATATACTATATATAGTTAGAGAGAGTGGGGTTTCTAATTTGGGGCTGGGTTTAGGCATTAATCGCATATATTTAATCAATTATATTAAAAAGAGTTTAAATATAGAAGGAGATTTGAATCCTACGTGGAGCTTTTCAAAACAAATTCTATTGAATCCCTCATTAGATTTCTAATTATAATGAGTTTAAATTTTGGTGTTGCACATATGTACCTAGCAGCATAAGTAAATAGGTGATCACTTACACCTAATGTGTGTGTGGGTGCATCAAGCACCACACGCATCCTGACACACACATTATATAGTTAAATATTTATATATTTTAAGCATGATCCAAGTAAGGTCTCGGGTTTCGAGTCTCCCATGCTCGGTCCCAAATTTGGTTAGATCGGAGTAAGATAATGGGCTCGGGTTTTGGTACGGGCTCGAGTTGGATTTTGTGCTCGAGATTTGAGTTGTGTACAATAAATATATATGCCCCACATAGAGTTTGATTTAGAATCTAGTGTGCCGGGGTGCATACATCCTACGAGAAAATATTGGGCCTGATGCCACGCCATTCTGGTCCAAGGTTTGACCAAAGTTAAATTAGTCAAAACAGTCGTGTTTTGGTCAAAAGTCAACGATTCAACTTTGGCTAAAATCCAGGTCGTTATAGTATCAGATGATACGTATCAATTTTGGACTGGGACGATACGGTACATTCAATGTACCGTATCGCCGTTTTGTATGCATATGCCCGGACGATACATTCAATGTATCGTCCGGTATTTTACTATTCCAATACGTATTGGTTTTGAGCTCGGACGATACATATCGGATACCCGATATTTTGACCCATGGCTGATCCCCATCTGAAACTCTGCTATAAGTTCTTATGAAAGAATTTCAGCTTACTGTTTCAAAACAAATATATAAATAAATAATAAATAATAAAAAAATCACTGAACCAGTTCAAACCTGTAGCTTCTATGTGGCCTAGGCATGTTCAAATGCATAAAAACAAAAAATAAAAATAAAATAAAATAAAATAAATTCACTGAACCGTTCGAATTTATAACTTCTATGTGCAGATTTAGCCTAGGCATGTTCAATGCAATTAATGCTACCTGGGTCAGGGAGTTTCAAAAGCCATATAGTGACGTTCCTTGTTTGCATGAATAATCTGTTGCCTATAATAGGGGCATGGAAAAATTAACGAGCAAAATTGTCACATTGGTAAACCATTAGGGTGAGAGATGAAAGCCCCACACATTTTGTTACAGGAAAACACCATCATGGTTTCATGTTAGCAAGTCCTGGTTTAGATGTTGTAGCATAATAATATGTAATCATTTCTGGTTTAGATGTTTCTCAATATAAAGGCTCAGTCAGATCGTAGAACGCCACTGTGAAATTGGGATGCTTACAAGCATATTTCTTGATCGTGTCCATATGAAATCTCCCCATAATATTCCAAAGCATCTCCTTCTATCATCGTGCTTTCCTCACCTGGGGTTTGGTTTAGGTTACTAATTACACTCATCAGATACTCCACTGATTATTTCCTTTCTAGTTCTTTTTCCAGTGTCCTTTTGCCTGGATCCTCTGTTTCAAGTTCCACTATTGCTTCAATTGAATTGTTATTGTTCTGTTAATTTGCCTAACGCCTGATCCATCTTTTAAACTGGGCCAGGCACATAAATTTGACCCATCTCATCCCGTCAGATTTGGGTGATTTTGGCCTGACATCTGACTCAATAATGCCTTTCTATTAACTGTATATATATATATAGCTTGTGAACTGGTCAGCCCAACCCAACCTGGTTATTCGGGTTGGATCAGGTTGGGTCGGGTCAAGTCGAGAGCCCAAAGTGGCCCGACTCTGCCAGTTGATAGCCATAGTCGAATCTCCAAAACTAAGATAAGTTTATATGGAAAAAAAAAATCTTGAGTATATACAGTTCTTCTGAAATACCCATTACTGTTACACAAGCCAACTTTATCCTCTTCTTTTCTTGTTTGGCAGCAATTCAATTTCATTAAGGAGATAAAATTACATCAGGATCAAAGCTAAGCGAAGAGCTTGGCTCCAAAGAAACGAAGAAAGGGAAAACAAAGGTAGAGAAACAGAACAAGCTCACCTAGGACTAAGAAAAACACACAATCAAACCCTCCAGGATAAGCAAATCCCAAGACCTATCCACCTCTACGGCATCCCAATTCATGCAATGGTCCAGCCACGTCAAGCAAATCAATTAGCGGAGAAATATTTTTATATGAATGCTTTTGTTTTGCTTTTACCGTTGTTCTTTTTTTTTTAGTATTTCTTGTTTTACAAGACTCTTAGGCTGTGTTTGGCATTGCTCTTTGGGAGAGTAGAAAAGAGCATCAACTGCTCTTTGTTATTGCAAAGAAATGTGGGGAGAGAGAAGGATTGGAAGAAGATAAAAGGGAGGCTGCTCTTTGAAAAGGAAAACAAACCTCTTTAAAAGAGCATGATTTTTCATGCTCTTTTAAAGAGGGATTTTTTCATGTTTCAAAGAGCAGCCTCCCCCTTTTTCTTCCTCCAATCCATCTCTCTCTCCCCATACTCATTTGCAACAACAAAGATCTGCAGCTGCTCTTTTCTACTCTTCCAAAGAGCAATGCCAAACATAGCCTTAATCCCTTTATAAACTGTGGAGTGACTCATTTGATGCGCTATACACTTTCCCATGTTTTAGAGACTGGGTGATTCTCATGCTGTGGTGCACCAGCTGCTGCACCAATTTCAGTGAGTAATAATACCTTGGCCCAAGTTACCTCTTTCATAATATAATCCATTCCTCCGATACCCTGCCTTTGAGTTAACTTTTAGATGACAGACATATTTTCTATAAATCAACGCCTCATGCAACTATCAAGTATGCAACAATCACATCCCATTGGATGGCGTTCCTACAATCGTAGATGTGTGAAGCATTAGTCCTTGATGTACTTTAAACATCGAACAGTTTAAATGTCTCTTTGCCCACCCTTTTAACTGTAAATGATGAAGACATGTAAAGCATGAGGAATGCATGGTTTTGTTACATTATAGGGTGGTTGCTGCAGATAATTCCCGCTATGAGATCAGTAGAATGCAAGTACTTAACATCTTTATCTTGTTCGAACTTTACTCAAAATAATTTCTTATATATATATTTTTTTTATAATTCTCAAGAGTCGTATTAATTAATTAGAATATGTACAAAGAAGCCTACTTATGAGCAAGGAGCTCAGAAGAGGCCAAGAACAACTCTAACACTGTCCAAAATAAAGGACAAAAAAAAAAACACGAAGTGACGGACGAGCGAAGCACCTCCTCACCTCTCATAGGAGACTTTCTATCCCACAAACCAAGTCCCTATTTCTGAAGCAATCCAAAATAGAGTAGGATCCCAGCAAGTTCAAGCTTTTGGCCCATTGTAGGGACTTGACTATTATCCTTTCTACCATATTCGACGCACTTCTCCATTTTCGAAGATTATGTTATTTCTCTCTTTCCACACCCCGGACAATGCAGCGAGCAGAAGAAAAGACCAGCAGTTTTTATCTCTCTTTGACACCCCTCCAAGGCTCCAAGCACCGACCATCGAGCTTGTAGAATTTGGCATAACCCAATAGCGACCTGACCATCTCAGCAGATGGTTCCACACTTCCCCTACATAGGGGTAGTGGATGAAAAGATGGCTATTATCCTCCTCGTGTTGAAAGCTGAGCAAGCGTCGATTGGCCATAGAGAAGTCTCTCCTTTGAAGTTTATCCACCGTTAGAACCTTGTCCAGCACAACAAGCCATGAGAAAGATATCGCTCTGATTTGGACTAGAGATTTCCATATCCAGAGCCACGGAAGAGTAGGCAACACCACTGATGCGAGGTGTTTATAAAGAGAGCTGACGGAGAAACTTCTACTGTTATCCAGCCTCCAAATGAGCTGATCACTTTTATTAGGGGCGAGGAACACAACACTGTTAAGGAGGTTCATGAGATCAGTGATTTCTCTAATCCCATTGTCATATAGTATTCGGGTAACAGCTAGGTTCCAAGAAATTTCGTTGTGATTGCCCAACATAGCTGCTTCTTTCACTAAGCAGAACTTGTTTATAGCTAGAGCATAAATGGATTTATATGAGGATGACAGCGGATCTGTCCCAAGCCAAACATCATTCCAGAACGAAGTATTAGCTCCACCTCCAATTTGAATAGAGGCTCCCATTCTGAAAGCCTGCCTACTGTTATTGATGGCCCTCCACACCCCTGAACCAAAACTTTTTGAAGGGCCCTTGATCTCCCATAGGCTGCCTCCATTCCCCTGTCTGCTAGAATTCTCCTCGAAAGGCTGTCATGATTTGAGGTAGAGCGCCACAACCACTTAGCAAGTAGGGCTGTGTTAAAATCTTTAATATTGGTTACCCAGAGACCCCCTTCTTCTTTTTTCCGACATAATAGACGCCAATGAGCAAAGTGGATCTTTCCTTTATCATCCGCCCCTTGCCAAAGTATTTCTTATATTACAAGCTAATTGCTCAGTTCAACTCCTTTTAATTATCTATGTAAGCATAATCAATCCACTTGTGGTCCTCAATCATCAACCTTCTTATAGACCTCCAATTTGTAGACTATGGCTGTGTTTGGGATAATAGAGAATATCTAGGATTAAAAGATAAGATACACATCTATAGATGTGTATCTTTCTTTCAATCCTAGATATTCTCTATTATAGGATTGCTCTTTGGAGCCAAAGGGCAGCCCACTTAAAAGAGCAGGTTTAAATTGCTCTTAAAGAAACCCAAATTCAGCTCTTTCACTCTCCAAAAGAGGTAAGAGCACTTGCAACCAAGCACAATTCCATACTAAAGTACTCTGCACTAGAGCAGAGAGCTACTCATTGCCTCCAAAGAGCAATCCCAAAACCAGCCTATGAAATCCCCACTCTCCTGCAGCTACCAGGCTAGTGTGTACTGATGTATGCATCTGGTACACCATACCTCAAAAGCAATATATGCAACCGAATTGAGGCTTCATTAATGATCTATGAGAGCCAGAAGGATATATTTTTTTGGGACAGTGTTATATGGCAGGCAGGTTTTGTGCAGGCAAAGTGCATGCAGCTGATGTGGCACGATGCAATTGGCTTCCTCGACCTGCATTGTTTGGGCCCCACTGCACTTTGCCCCACATCAGCCGCCTGCACAAAACCTGCCTGCAGTTTGCAATTTTCCATATTTTCTTGGCTTCATTAACGAATAGTGGGTTCTTTGTTATTTAATTTCCCTTATTACTTTCCCAGATTCAGGTCTGCTTTCCATACCCAACCAAGCTTGAAGCCTCTGAACGTTCTGTATGAAATCTGAGGGCTGGGGATATGCAGAGGGGTGGCCGGCTAGGGTGCTCCTAAGCCAATTGGGTGCCACATGACACCTAATCTAAAGGATTGGATGACTCGTGTGCATACAGAAGGATATTCGTTGATCAATCGAAAAAAAGTTAAATTTTCCTTTTATACCATGAATTTTGTGGTCAAATATAAAAAATATCAATGTCAAAAACCTGTATTTTTTCGGGTGAAATAAATGTCAAAAGTTAAGATTATTTATTTGTTTGTTTTTGGAACGCTAGAGAAAATAGTGAATCGTTAGAAGATGTGATTACATATCACATGACATATGATCTAAGCATCCTTATGTGGTGTTTTTGGGCCAAGCATTTTTCTAATGAAATATAATTAAGCGGGTAATATTGAATATCTCCTCTTAAGTATGGTTGAAATCGTTGATTGCTTTGATGATGGAGATTTTAATCATTGCAATCTTTCACAGGACTGATTTTTAGATAATGGGCATATTATCAGATGATCAGTTTTTGAATCCATTTCACTCGCATCTAAAAGTGATCTAAAGAAATATGACACATATAATAGGTCATTTTTTGGGATGTGTATCACATAAAATAAAAAATTGGCCATCTCATGGTCTACCCATGCTCTGAAGATTAGTTGAGTGAAAGATTGAAACGAAAAAAGGATTTCTATCCTACAATTCAAAGTAGTCAAAACAATTTTCAGTATGTAACAGGGGATATATAGTATTTGGCGGGGGTTAATGGCAGCTCCAATATTAATCAATTTTCACTAGCGCATAACAGACGCGTTGCAAATGCGAATGCTTAGTTTGTGGTGGGAGACGAGTGGGGGAAGCACCACGTTCGGAGGTTGGGCCCTATTATATAATAGGGGACGTGGAGAACAATTGTTTTAAGACAGCTGTTGCTAACTAATGGTTCGGAGGATAAAAGTAGAGGAGAAGAGTTAATTAGTGAGTTTGTCCTCTTGCAAGGTTTAAGCGATTTGAGATTTTATTTTATGGCATCAGAAGATCAGTTTCAGATTTAGGTAACTCGGGTCCCACCGTCTTCTTGTTAATGATATCAAAACTTGGCGGATACCTACTATGACCGGTGCATAGCCCTGACATACGAATATAATGCCCGTGCGGCGCCTCAATGCTATAACAACGAGGCCAACTTAATCCTCCATTAACTGTAATATCATCGAGGATGGAAACTCTCTTGTATGATTACCTTTTCTATTATCATGTCTCTTATGATACGCATGCTCACACCTCCGTGTCTCATTTTGCCTGCTCAAGCTTCATTATGTGTCATGCACTAGTAACTTGCGTGCAACAATAGTATGTAATTTCTCATGCCATCTCATTCTAACATGTTTCGTTGTCATACTGAACCAAGCCCACTATAATGTGTAGCTCTCGCAACCAACACACATCATAAGCATCCGACCTTCATGTCAATGTGCTCCACAGTATCTCACGTAGCCCACGAGTGTCTCCCTTATAGCCAACCTATGTTCACCATGACGCTTAGCTCGCGACATAGCAACCTTACTCGAGTGACATACAGCATTGCCAAAGCAACGTCTTAGACCCACACCCTTACAAACTTAGGAGACCACTGTGCACCTTTCATTGTCACAAGGCTCCATGTGTATGGGAGAAGCTACGCAGCTCTCCTCCCATATATATGGTTTAAATGTCACCTCTGGCAAAATAGCAAGAAATACCTCAAACGTATTGGTTTGACATACTGTCTATGACATACCAATATTGTCCATGACATACGAGTCATGCAACGCCAACACATGCAAGTCAGCTATTCACGCCCATGCGCGTCTAATCAACACACTAATATACTACCTAGTTCGATTAACCATCTTCGCCACACATAAGGGAGCACGCACACACTGTAAGGTCTGCACGCCCCCGTGCTTGTGCGTCACACACATAGCACCAAGAGCCACCACATGCCTTCCTGCTAGTACCCATAGTATTGGCTCCGTCCATCCCCCCCCCCCCCCCCAAAAATGCCCACATCCTTATTGACGTCATAATCACAAGGGAATGATCATGTCACTTCCTCCCAACCTGACAATATCAATACCTATGCTGACTCCCAATATCATGCATTAGTTCCATATGTAGTAAAAATTGACTATCATATGGTATGTTTATGCTCTCAAGATCCATTATGTGGGAGATTAGAGTGAAAAAACAATCCAGATTGTCTGATTCCAAGAAGTCAATGAGCTTCTGAGATTGGCACTTTCTAAAAACCTATTGTGGGGAATAGGGGTACCCTATTAATATTGAAGAGCTAAAACATGCACACAAGAAGTTTAACGTGAAACATGGTGAAAATAAAAAGACTGTTATTTTTTAGATCTGTATCACATGTGACACTATCTGAGTCCATGATATAAAAATACTTGGGGGAAACGATTAGTTAGAGTCAACCATTGATCTCTATCATTTGATTAGTTGGTGTCAACCATTGAATTAGATGATAGAGATGAGGTTTCATGCCAATTTTTTACCTCTAAGATCTTCACATCATGGACTTTAAATTAGACACCTTAAATGATGTTCCACTTGACAAAGATTCCAAAAATATCAAAGTCTTTCTTTTTAATCATACGTCATTGTACGAATGTCAGACAACATAGATGGTGTTCCACCTGACAAAGATTCCAAAAATATCAAAGTATTTCCTTTTAACCATGTGTAATTGTAGTAACACTACAAAAACAAGACTATTAGCGGCAGCCAAAAACTGCCGCTAATAGTCTTTAATAGTTTTTTGTTAATAGTGACTCCAAAAAACTGCCACTAATAATCTGTTTTTTTGTAGTGGAATATCATATGCAAGCAATATCAAGGATCAAAATTTCAGTTAAAAATTCGGCCGAAATTATCAGTTTCGGTTCTCACCGAAACGATAATTTAGGACCGAAATTTCGTTCATATTTTGTATGGGGTTGAAATTTTCGGCCAAAATTTTGGTTTCGGCTCCCTCCGAAATCGAAATGAAACCCAAAATTTTGATCCTTGAGTAATATACAGGTTTTACCTCCTAATACTAAATCAAGAATTGTCGATGTTCACAATGGATATGGCGGAAGCACAAACCAGACCCTATACGAAGGGTTGAGATGCTACAAGCACAAAAAAGTAGGAGTATAGAAAGACCACTGAAAACTTAGAGGGAGCCGTGAGAAGAGATATAAAGAAGGGTACCTCTTTTGTGCCCACACATTCTCTAAAAGTGCCCACGTCCCAAACCCCTTTAAAACTGTTGATTGCTTTGAATTAGATGATGGAGATCGTGTTTCACCCAGATCTTCTACACAATACATTCTGAGATCATAGCGCACATATAACATGATTAGTTTTTTATTCCATGTGTCACAAATCCTCCCTAAAATGGCCATTGAATCATATGACACACATCACACTTAAACGTGAATTTAGGGTCACCTTTTAACGATATGTGACACATGGAATAAAAAATTGATCGTCTGATAGTTGCGCCATAATATCAAGATCTATTGTGTGGAAGATATGGGTGAAACACGATCTCTATTATCAAACCCTAGGCATCATGGATCAAAATGTCGAGAAATCAATACGAATCGTCCGAGCCCAAAACCGGCATATATCGGATGATACGTTTCGGTATCGGATAATACCGGACGATACATTGAATGTATCGTTCGATACTTTACATACAAATGACCGATACGGTACATTCAATGTACTGTATCAGTGACCTCCGATACCAATACGTATCGTCCGATACGTAACGGTATCGGAGAAATTTTGATCCATGCTAGGCATACAAGGGTTTTAAAGGGGTCTAGGATGTGGGAGCTTTTAGACAATGTGTGAACCAAACCGGTACCCTATAAAGAATTGAGTAAAAAAATAGGACTCACTCAGCTAGGAATTCTAAGTGAGAAAAACGATATTTCGATATGATTGCCTTTTTTAATTTACCATCCTAAAAACTACGGTGAGTATTGATTAACCGATTGGCGCCAAATCTCACTCATTGATAAGAACCTATCAGTAGTTGATGTCGTCAATGAGAGGGAAAGAGAGAGAAAGAGGAGAGAGAGGAGAGAGAAAGCGAGAGAGAGAGAGAGAGAGTGAGCAAAGACATGGATTTGGCTCACGTGGGTAAAGTCTTTCATTATCTTCTTATAATGCTTTATTCTTCAATTCTCTGCAACATTTTTTTTTTTTTTTTTTAATTATTGGTAAGCTAGGCTCGAACCTGCGACCTTGAGGTTCTTTGTAGCAGGTTTAATTTTCTCAAAGAACTAAAATTAGGATTTTAAGGTTCCATTTTAGCAGTTCTTTGCATCAATTTCTCCCCCATTTTACTCAGTTTTGCAGCTGTGTTTGTCATTTTTTTTCTCTATTGCTCTTCTAAGTTCATTATTTGTTTAATGAGCTTTCTATTTGATTTTTAACAAAAAAATAGAAGCATTTGTTTCGTTGGATTTTGTTTGTTTGGTCGTAAAGATCTTATATTACCTCGGCTTTCTCCCATTGCGGGAAATTCCCCACTGCTGTCATGTGAATATGTAAAGATTATGTATAGAGATATATAATTATTAGTAGGTACAATATACTTGGTACAGTGAGATTCTAGCAATCTAGATCTCTTGTGCAGAGGATTTTCATGGAGCAAATCTCCAAAACCTCATGCAAGAGTTTTAAAAAAAAAGACCCAGATACTTTAATTTCTTAATTCTCAAATTCAAAAAGTTTAGGTGTAGCAATAAACACTCTTTAAATTCTTATCTAATAAAATTAATAAATTGAACGAGAATCAAGATTCAAAATTTCGGCCGAAATTATAGAAATTTCGATTTCGATCCCCACCGAAACCGAAAGGCAAACCCAAATTTTCGGTAATTTCGGGCCCTTTTGTAGTTTTCGGCTGAAATTTTGGTTTCGGTTCCCACCGAAATAAAATTTGGATTTTTGATTCTTGACGAGAATAGCAAAATACCCAGAGTTCAAACTTCCTAAAAACGAGGAAACTACCTTAAAAGCAATTACTAATAATGAAACAACTCCTAATCTCACCCCTAAAATAAAATCCAAAAATAAATCGGTGATGGATGAAAGTGGGTGCTTCTGATTCATTAGGAGCTTGGTCAGCAAAGACCAATCTCTAATTCCCTCAAAAATGAGGATGCCAGTGAGCATGGGGGACAAGGCTGGCAAGCTGCCATCTTGGAGGCTGATACAACAGAGTGCATATCTATTGTTTATGCGCCCTCCTATGCCATTTCCAGAATCCGGCTCACGAATTTTGAGTGTGGGGAACATGGCTGGCAAAACACCAGTCAACAACTGACACAAATAACATGTATAATTATTAGCCACACACCCTATAATTTTGCCTAAAAATTGTGAAAAATGGGGATATTTGAAAGTTGATGGGTAGAGCTTTGCGGGAACCTTGTGCACGGGGAATAGTGGCACACAAAGTTGTCAACTCGTGAATTGGATCATAAATCGTTTTTCCTAGAAAATGAATCGAATCATGAGTCAAATCATAAATCGTATGATTTAATCAAGTTTTTGAAAAAATATAAAAAAGTTATGAAAAATATTTTAAAAATTAGAAATTTGCAACACATTTCAAAATTTCAATCATTTCAAACATATTTGAATCCCAAAAGGTGAAAAAGTATATTAATTTTATCATTTGACCTATCGTTGTTCATTCATATAAGTTCTTCTGTAATTTTGTATGAGTACGTATAGGATGTGTATATATGAATGTATGACACTATGATAGCATGAGTATGACTCTGAGTGTGTCAAAAACCAAAAAAGAAAAAAAATTCATTAGAGAACAATCATTCCTATGACTTAAACTATATAAGATGAAGTAAAACTTCACTTTAGAATAGCTTAAAAGTCACCTATCGATTTTGGATTTTGGATTTTGTCAGAGACACTAAGCCTTAGAATAAAAGTATCCTTTTTCTCCCATTGAATGTAAAAAAAAAACAAAAAAAAAAAAATCTTGTTCAATTCAACGATCATACGGTTTAGGGGCTTTTTAGTAAATAAAAAAAAAGTGGTCTTAAGTGACGTCGCGCGACACTGTGCAACGTTTCACAAGACACCCTCAAATCGTATGATTCGATTTGAATCTTATGATTGAAACAAGTTTTCCGATTCAAAAATGATTTGACAGATTTCTAGCATATTCCAATTCAACTCTACGATTCAAATCGACATACGTACTATCCAATTTGAATCATTCCGTTTTGACAACCATGGTGACAAGTTTTAAGGTCCTACTATCCTTAAATTTCATGCTGAGTGAAATCGACAGTCCGGAATTGGGTGTCTAGTGGGATGCATTTTCTTTTTAACGTCCATCAGATTATCTATCTCGTCACCTATTATATGCCTTTTTCGGAGAAATAAAACCTATATTTAGGTTTTTCCTCCTATATCTAAAGTTTTTCATAATTTGCCTCAATAAGAAATTGGCTTCACTTGTTGATTTTCCTAGCATTAACCCAAATTGATTCTCAGATACATTTGATATTTATCTTAGACCTTCCCCTATTCTCTCCTAGAGCTCCATATTTTGGCTCAGAAGTTTAATATCATGATAGTAGATACAATTTTCATGTCACGATGATATGTCAGATTATCGAAAATAAATAGATGATGCAATGATGGCTAGGATCTGCTATGAAATTAATGACGAACAATGCAATTATGGGTCAGATCTACTTTGATTGATAGCAAATAACACAAAATTGGATAGGTGTGCTCTGTTACTAACATTTGAATGAAGTACCAAACCCACTTTGATTGACGGTGAATGATTCAATGATGGGTCAAATCTGCTCTGATTGATGACTATTGGTGCAATTTTCATTATCATCACCTTATCCCATCTATTTAAACACAACTTTGCGAGTCTTATTCATCTACTCATTTTTTAATACGGCTAGACTCTATCGCTTGGCAATCCTTCATGGTGGTTCTTACGACCCACCTAAGTGTTTGTTAGTCTTCCACATCTCTTGTGCTTCTATTATAGCAAGCCTTAGCAGATGGGATGTTTATTGCATTTTATATACATTCCCACACCTTAAACAGTATGTCTTGATTTTCTCTTTTATTGGGGCTGATGGAATCTAAATGGATCTGACGATCCGACCATCCAAAATTAAGCCTAGAGATCTAGGCGCACGATCAATCAAAAACCAATAAATATACAAACTATAAATATGCGCATCTTGAGCGTTAGCCATTGATGGTTGTCGATCTTCAACGATGTTCTCGCGTTCAATGTCTCCTAGCACAATGGGGATGCTCTCGCCAATAGGGAGGATTGAATTATGTCGAGCTATCGTTGGGACCAGGCACCCCTTATATTTATAGCCAAAGAGTCATATCCCATTAAGGACTGAAATTGCTAATTATAGTGTGATTAGAAATCACAATCATACCTTAACTAAAAGACACAATAAGCAGTTGCCTATTCTCTTCAAACTCACAAGAATAGCAATTGTACATCTTAAGGTTGATCTTATACCATTCACCGGTCAACGGGTTTGACCATAGTGATGGCCACCAAAATAGGAACTTCTAACAGTCTCCCACTTGGCCAAACTATGTCAATAAACTCCGATTACCCAATGTTAGCTAACTTTCCTTGAATGGTAAGTCACAATCAATCTCAATCAAAGTCTTTATTATCAGTCCGGTCCAGTGAGAATTTCAACACAGAATCAATGTAGTCAATATATCATATCATCGATATATGACCGTTCATCATTCGCCATCGAAGTCATCACCGACATGGATTCCAACTAGTATGATTTCACATAGATTGTAAGTTTACATAACTGAATGGTGATAACATGTAAACTCAATCTAATATTGGTCCTACTTTATTGCCATCTACTGGCACCATATGTTCCAAGGAATTATTTGCATAAAAATGGAAAAGCAAATAAATAAGTTTTATTTCTGAATCAATTTAAACAAATGTATTCACTCGCATATATCCACTCTCAAAGGCTATCAAAATTATCCGTTAATCCCATGCGCGCAACATGCTCCAAAAAGAGCGTGGGAGATAAACCTTTAGTGAGAGGGTCAGCCAACATGAGTGTCGTACTTATCTTTTCAACAGATACAATTTGATTCTAAACTTTCTCCCTGACAACAAGATATTTTATATCAATATATTTGGAACCCCTACTAATCTTGTTGTTATTGGAGATAGCAATCGCAGCGGAATTGTCACAAAAGATTCTCAGTGGCTTTGAAATAGTATCAATAACTCGAAGCCCTGAGATAAAATTCATCAACCATATCGTCTCACAGGTTGCCTCAAAACATGCAACGAATTCTGCTTCCATAGTGGACGAAGTAATCAGCGTTTGTTTAACGCTCTTCCAAGATATAGGTCCACCTGCAAGCATAAAAATATAACCCGATGTGGACCTACGAGTGTCTTGACACCCAGCATAGTCAACATCAGAATAACCAATAACTTCAAGGTTATTCGACCTTTTGTATGTGAGCATGTGTCCTTTAGTCCCTTGTAAATAGTGAAAAACCTTCTTAGCTAATTTCCAATGATCCAAACCAGGATTACATTGGTACCTGCCAAGCATGCCAACTATATACGCTATATCTGGACGAATACAGACTTGTGCATACATGAGACTCCCAACTGCCGAAGCATAGGGAATTGTCTCCATCTGTTTTTTCTCCAGATCGATCCTGGGACTCTGAAGTAGACTAAATTTATCACCATTAATGACAGGGGCAACAGTAGCAGAACAATTGTGCATGTTAAACCTTTTAAGAACTTTATCAATATAAGTTCTTTGAGACAATCCCAATATGCCACGGGCTCTATCTCGATAAATCTCAATTCCTATCACTTAGAAAGCTTCACCAAGATCTTTCATATCAAAACTCTTTGATAAAAAGTTCTTTGTCTCATATAACATGCCTAAATTGCTACTCGCAAGTAAGATATTATCAACGTATAAAATAAGGATGATAAACTTACACCCATTGATTTTAAGATATATGCATTGATCCACAGTATTTTCTTCAAAATCAAAATTTGAAATGACTTCGTGAAATTTTAAGTACCATTGTCGAGATGCCTGCTTTAAACCATATAGAGACCTTTTGAGTCTACAAACTAAATGACTCTCCCCCTCAACCTGAAAACCATAAAGACATCTTCATGCAAGTTGTCATTCAGAAAAGCAGTTTTAATATCCATTTGATGCAATTCTAAGTCAAAATGAGCTACTAATGCCATGACTATCCGCAAAGATTCCTTTCTAGAGACAAGAGAAAATATCTCTTTATAGTCTATTCCCTCTTTTTGAGTGAAACCTTTAGCGACTAATCGGGCCTTGTATCTTTCTATATTACCTTTGGAGTCTTGCTTGGTTTTAAATACCCATTTACAGCCTACAGGCTTGACTCCATTAGGTAACTCACAAAGATCCCAGACCGAGTTATGTTTCATTGATTCCAACTCATCTTTCATGGCTTCGAGCCATTGAGTGGATTTGTCGCTCTTCATGGCTTGGCTAAAGGAAACAGGATCTGATTCCTTTCCAAAATCAAACTCACTCTCATTTAGGTAAACTATATAGTCATCAGAAATGACAGGCTTCTTTGCTCTCTCTGATCTACGCAATGGTAGATCATTGGCAGTCGCCATGGGAGCAAGAGCCTCCTCAATGTGGGGTGTGTCAATAGGTATAGCCGTAGGTGCATCAACACTGGCTTGAATAACTGGTGTTGGTGCCACTTTTTCTTAGATAAAAGGGATAGGAATTATAACCCGATTATCCTCAAAAGTGATTTTCCTAAGCTCTATACTCTCACTGATCTCACGATCCTCAAAGAATGTTGCATGTCTAGTCTCAACAATCCGGGTACTATGAGTGGGGCAATAAAATCTGTAGCCTTTTGATCTATCAGGGTAACCAATGAAATGACAACTTATAGTTTTAGGGTCCAATTTTCCTAATTGTGGGTTGTACACCTTTGCTTCAAAACCAAATGTAAATGTGTAAATATCCTAAAGTCGGTTTTCTGCCTACCCATAGCTCATAAGGAGTTTTGGGAACTGCCTTACTAGGAACTCGATTTAGGATATGTATTGAGCAACGTAGGCAACGCTGTTTTCAAGGCTTCTCCCCACAAGAACGTAGGCAACGTAGAGTTACATAACATGCTTCTCACCATATCCATAAGAGTACGATTTGCTGCTCAATTACACCGCTCGTTGGTGTTCCCGGCATGGTGTATTGAGCGACAATGCCATGCTCTTGTAGATACAGGGCGAAGGGTCCTGGATTGCGACCTGTTTCAGAGTATCTACCATAGTACTCGCCGCCTCTATCAGATCTCACAATTTTAATCTGCGAATTGAGTTGTAACTCAACTTCGGCTTTATAGATTTTAAACATATCAAGGGCCTCAGATTTCTCGTGAATGAGAAATATATAACCAAAACGAGAATAATCATCAGTGAAGGTAATAAAATACTTTTGACCACCAAGAGCGGGAGTTGGAAACGGTCCACAAATATCAGTGTGGACTATTTCCAGCAAACTCGTGCTTCTGAGGGCCCCTTTCTTATTAGTCTTTGTGAGTTTTCCTTTAACGCAATCAACACAAGTATTGAAATCAGAGAAATCGAGCGCATCAATTATATCATCTTTAATTAACCTCTCCATTCTATCCTTAGATATATGGCCTAAACGTTTATACCATAAAATGGAGGAGTTATCGAGTGCTCGTTTTCGTTTCTTACTTATTTTATCATTCACATGCATAGAAACTAAAGATTGGGCGTAAGATGAATCCAAGTTCAACTGATAAAGATTGCCCACTAATGAGCCACCACCTACAATATCGGAATTAAATAATAGAGTAAACATATTATTTTCAAATTTAAATTCAAAACCTAATTAATCCAATTTAGAAATTGAGATAAGGTTTCTAGTGATACTGGGAACATAAATAGTATCAACTAAATCCAAAATGAAACCACTATCTAAAATGAGACGGAGAGTCCCAATGGCCTCCACGTCTGCTTCTACTCCATTCCCGAGTTTGATGGTACGTTCGCCTTTACTTAGCTTCCTGCTGGATCGAAATCCCTGCATTGAATTACTTATGTGAATAGTTGCACCAGAATCTATCCACCAAGTATTGCGTGGAGCATCAACATAAAGTGATTCAAAACACACAAAAGCAAGGTCATTACCTTTCTTAACTAGCCAATCTCTGTATTTCTGACAATTCTTCTTAATGTGTCCCTTCTTCTTACAGAAGTGACACTTGATGCCAGAAGTAGATGTGCTAGCCTCTCCTTGTTTGGTTTTCGGTGGAGGAGCTTTCACGTTCTTTCCTTTATATTGTCTCGGTTTTCGCTTGAAATTTCGTTTCGATGGGCCAAGAGCGGCGTAATGGGCACTTTCAAGTTTTTCAGCCCGAAGTCGTTCTTCTTCTTGGACACAGTGAGCGATTAACTCGTTCATCTTCCACTTCTCTTTCTGCATGTTATAATTGATCTTGAACGGGCCAAATTGCGCAGGAAGAGAAGTCATAATGAAGTGAACAAGATAACCCTCAGAAAAACCCATGTCCAGTTCTTTCATAATGTGCTCCCGGACGCCGCTATGACCATCATATTTCATGGTTCCCATTTTAATAATTAGACTACTGGCAAGGGCTTTAGAAGTCCCTTGAAATTGTTCCTTAATGGCTTACATGTATTCTTTTGCAGTGTGCGAGTCAGGAATACCTCCCCGAATCGCATCAGCAATGGAACTCTTTATGATAATGAGGCTCATACGATTTGATCTATCCCATTTTTCTAAATTTGTATGGTTCACTGCCAGATCCTCAGCCGAGGCATCAGCGGTGAGCACCTTGGGTTTATCAGATCGTATAGCATAGTCAAGATCCATGCAGCCTAGAACAATTGCAACTTGTTCCTTCCATTTCTTATAATTTGATCCACTCAAAAGTTCAATTCCACCAATCATACTGGTTATGATAGACGGGTTCAATGCTGCACAATAATTAAGGGCTTTATTATGTCCACATACAATTGAAGTAACTATCAATTCCACAAGGTTATAATTATAGTATGTGACGCGAAAATTAAAATATGTCAAGGAATATAAAAATTAAAACCAATATGGTTTTATTGAGAAACGATTTGTGTCATTATAACCCTCCGTTGGGTCGAGTAATAACACACTAGTCGCTTCCTCAATCTATATTAATGATTGTGGTACTAATTGCGTCGTTATGACCCTCCGTTGGGTCGAGTCACAACACGCAAGCAGTACCCACACACACAAAATAATGAATAGTAAAACACAGCCATCATATAACATTAAGTAATTCATCACCGTTGGGCAGAAGAATCCCTTATGTTGTAACGCCAACATTCACTACACACTTTCACTGGATTTGTAACACGCTCTTGGACAAAATTAAACCTCACTATGAAAACCACGGCACTAGGAAGGATCATCACCGTTGGGCAGAAGAATCTTTCCAAGCCATGTTTTCAAATTAGGCTTGATAATAATTTAGATGATCACAAAACGTGTTATGAGGAGGTGTCAAAATAAACAACAAACGAGCATTATAATGTGTAAGTACCAGCCATGGTGGTAGAGCACAACCTCCACTACCCAATTCTAATGAATGATACTTGAACAAAAATTGATTACACAATTAAAAAATAGAAAAAATAACATCAGGTCATGAAAATATCATAATAGAGAGCTCACTATCAAAAATAGACCTCAAAAACGGATCCGGAATGTTCGAGATAGTCAAAATGCATATATAATGTCTGAAAATCGGACCTGTAAATAGCCCAGAAAAGGCCCGAGAAGATTAGAAAATAGGGTGGTTATGTTGGGCCGGGTACCAAAACCGGTCCATGGGCCTTAGTGACCGAGTGGGCCAAGGGCCCAGTGGGTCGGCGGACTCGGGCCAAATAGGCCAAGAGCCGAATGGGCCTAGGGCCCATTGGGTTGGGTCCGTCGGGTCACGGGTCGGGCTGGGGCCAAATAGGCCTGGCGGGTCGAGGCGGGTCGGACCAGGGTCCAAATAGTCCGGCGGCGTCGGGCCAAGGCTATGCGGGTCGAGCCATGGTTCAGAGGGCCATGCGGGTCGGTCCATAAGCCAAAATAGGCCAGACGGACCAGGGGCCAAACGGGTCGGGCTGGGGTCCAAATAGGTCAGGCGGGTCGGGCCAAAGACCAAAAGGGCTAGGCGGGTCGGGCAGTGGGCCGGCGACGGACCCGCCCCATCCCCTTTCTTCTTCTTCTTCTTCTTCTGAAATTTTTTTTTGAAGTTACAATACCGCGACCGCTCACCCCGCACCCTAGCTCACCGTGGCCACGATCCGGCGCCGGTTATTGGTCTTGCCGTCTGCCGTGCCATTCCATTGTCACGGAAAGAACCTCATCGGCGACCGTGACCCAAAGAACCAAAAAATTTTTTTTTTTTTTTTTGATTTGTCACAAAGGTGCAACCGAATTTCCACGGGCTTACTCGCCTCCAGATTCTGGCCGTCCGGTCAGCCTGATCGGCCCGCCAGAGATCGGGGTTGCCCATGGAAAAAGGTCACCCACGGACCGTCCACAAAACCCCAAAATTTTTTTTTTTTTGATTTTGATTTGGTACCACCCCGCTCATCTGGTTACGGACAGGGTCTGTGAGCCATCCCCGGATGCACGATGCGTAATCACGGTCCGGTGGTGAAAAAACCACCCAATCCCCTTGTTTTTTTTTTTTTTTTAATCAAAAAAAAAACTTTGATCGATCTTAACCAAATTTTTTTTTTTTTATAAAACAATAATAATAATAAAAGCTCATTTTTTGACGATCATAACGCCAATCATGGCTCGATACCAATTGATGGAATCTAAATGGATCTGACGATCCGACCATTCAAAATTAAGCCTAGAGATCTAGGCACACGATCAATCAAAAACCAATAAATATACAAACTATAAATATGCGCATCTTGAGCGTTAGCCATTGATGGTTGTCGATCTTCAACGATATTCTCGCGTTCAATGTCTCCTAGCACAATGGGGATGCTCTCGCCAATAGGGAGGATTGAATTATGTCGAGCTATCGTTGGGACCAGGCACCCCTTATATTTATAGCCAAAGAGTCATATCCCATTAAGGACTGAAATTGCTAATTATAGTGTGATTAGAAATCACAATCATACCTTAACTGAAAGACACAATAAGCAGTTGCCTATTCTCTTCAAACTCACCAGAATAGCAATTGTACATCTTAAGGTTGATCTTATACCATTCACCGGTCAACGGGTTTGACCATAGTGATGGCCACCAAAATAGGAACTTCTAACAGGGGCTACAACCAAACTTCCTCTTACATAGTCATTCCTGCTTGTATCCTTTCTTGTTACTCCACGAATCCACCTGAGCACATGCGTCTTAGCCCTGTGCATTCTATCTTCTTGTCGCTTCTTCATTGCCAAACAATGCACACAATGCAACAATACAGGTCTGACTACCACCTTATAACAGCCCCCCTTCAATTGTAGTGTCACTCGTCGATCCGAGAGCAGCCCACTTGTCTATTTCCCCTTCATCCACCTTGCATTATTCTTGTTTATAAATCTACATCAAATCCACCGTTTGTTGTATATTAGAACATAGATACTGAAATGCAGCACACCAGGACACTAAATGGTTTTCTATTTTAATCAAATGAAGGTAGTTATTTTTTTTTTTAGTCCTAAAAAATCATGAAGGGATTATGAGGAGGATCTCAAGTCCGAAAAGATAGAACGAGGATTAAACATAGAGCGAGATTGGTATTGCGGTAAACATAGTAGCCATAGTTTTAAGTTTCATAATTTTTGCAAGTAGTCTCCTATCTATGCGAAGGCTTCATAATTCAATTGCCGAATGTCCATAAAAATGTAGCTGCTAAAAAGTTGATAGTGGTGAAAAAACAAAAGAAGATATGGCTCGGGGACGAGGAAGTAAGGGGGGAAGGTTCAAAGGTTTGAACACCAAAGAATAAATATAAACAATGAGTATTATTTCTTGTTATCCTTGGGGGTCTCATTGTTTGACATGGTGGTGGAGAAGAGCATAAGGAAAATGGATGCTTATTGTAGCCACTCACGTCCGTGAGGTCTTAGAAGGATACTAGGCTGGATTTGGAGTCGCCCTGGGTTTTCCTAAGTTACTAGGAAACTAATATCATTGATATATCTCCCGGAACTAGTCTAATGATAGAGATCAATTTTCGTTCTAAGCTTCCACAAAGTAGATCTTGAGATCATGGTTTACCTATTTTGACAGTCAAATATTGATTCCATGTGAAAGCATTGCCAGAAGTGACCTGAGAATCCTTCTCATGATACACCAACGATCGCGGTCATTTTTGGTGATGTGTTGTAATGACCCTGACTTTTATTAACATGGAATCGTTGACTTTTGATGGGAAGCTGAGATTATGGAGAAGTACCCCGAGCTCATCACCTTATATATGTAATTTTCGAGAACGAAAATATTATAAGGGGGAGAGAATGTAATAACTCAAATTTTCTTTTTTTATTGTAATGGTGTTAGATGTGTTTTGCATCGTGTACGATGTTAGTGTTCCACACTAAAGCTCACCTTCTTTTCAAAAAATTATGATTTTTCCTATATCAAAATTAGACTCATTGCGAATTGCTTATCGATACGATTCTAACGATTTATAATTTGACGACTTCTTACAAGAATATAAAACGTTACGCCCATTTTAAGTGATGAAATAAATTAAAGGGTGTAACTATAATTTCGAGAGACACACCAATTGCTTCGGTGCTTACACAAAACACTGGAACGAAACATTTTCTCAAGCAATTAAAGTCACATATAAATTCTTCTTGGTGGAAAAACTTATATTTTATTAAATCTTTTACGAAAAGTCTTAATTAGAGTTAACCTAAAACTTTATACCATTATAAATAAAACTTTAAAGACTCACTATTCTTTATAATTAAAAAAATTATTCTCTCCCAAGACTTAGACGAACCGATGCCTTGGGCATCGACCTTTTCAACTCAGATTGTCGTAGATCTACCGTTCACGCTTCAAAAGGTGGATACCCATCAATCCATCTTATTCTTCTCAGATCTCGTCGCGTAAGATGTGTTTGATCGGGCATCGACGAGTTTAAAAATCTTATTTAAACTCAAATATCTCATAAATTAATAAACCTATATATATTTAATATTATGCTTTCCTTTGAAAGTTATATATTTTATAAGTCAGTTTATATGTTGTTTCTTTTCTCTTTTCAAATAATCATTTTATTTGGCTATTAATATTTTACCTTCTATTAGGTCTGCATATTTAATATGTTGTCTTTCTCTTAAATCTATATACTAATTAAATATAAATATCTTTAAATATAATAAATTTACATATTTAGTATTTTATTTTTCTATTAAAGTTGCATGATTTGTAAGTTGGGTGTATATTTTATTTCTCTTTTTAAATAATCTCTTTGTTTGGCTATTTAATATTATATTTTTCTATTAAGTCTTCATATTTAATATTTTATCTTCTTTTAAATCTGTAAAATTAATTAAACTCTAATATTTATAAATCTGATAGATTAATTTAATTGGACTAATATCATATTGATATTAGTTATTTCTAAATCTATGTAGTTAGAAATTTACCATTCTACTAAAACTATAATTATATATATTATTGTTGCAAGTCTATATTATTACTTATTTAAAATTAATTAAGCCATAAAATTAAACTATGCTCTTATTTTATTTAAAAGAATAATAAATTGCACCATTTTAAAATTTCGAGTCCGAATTCACGACTACGAACCCAAATTCGCCACCACGAACTCAAGCTCGCGATCATTGATGTACTTGTCTTGATATTTTGGCCATAGATTTTTATTCCGACGTCGGATTGACTCGATTCTTGCGACATTAGAAAGAAGACAGCAAACTTTACAACTTTGCGTGAAATAGTCATTTCTCGAATCTAACATTTTAAAAGTCAAAATAAAGCAACAAATAGGGTTTAATTTTAGTATTATTTTCTAATTTTTATTATCAAAATTTTTATGTATATTATATCTTACTTAAGGTCTTTCGATCGATGGTCATGATAAATCACAACTTAGTGATTATAAATATTTTTTAATTTAATTATCTAATTATAGTAATATATATATATATATATATATGTATCTCAATTTATCGCTTAAACGTGACCTCTTCGATAACACGAAAGGTTAGAAATTCGATACCTCATGAAAATTAAACTCTAACCTTCACATTTTCGAAATCACAATAATAACGATATTATTCTATATTTGTATTTATATGAATATAAATAAATATATGTATAAACATAACTAAATTTAAATATAAATCTATATTGTATGTATGATAATTTTATGTTTTCATCTTGATCATATTATACGAGTTATGGACATTCTAGGTCATATGTACGCGAGTGTATGAGATCATGTCTACGCTTGAGCGTGGTGATTCGCGAAAATGGTATCGAAGCGAGGAATATATCATATTCATATTTCTTACAACTTATGGTGATATGAGATTTCATGACAAGTCGGGTGAGTGCGAATTCAGTGTAACCTTATATACATTACATATGCGGTGACCCTATCACCCCGAGTTCTAATATGATAGAATAAGATATGAGTTAAGGTACGAAGTTGGGACATTCAAGTCATAGATGTATAATAAGATATGAGTACGAGGTAATATATGTTATGAGTACGATAATAAGACACGACTGTGTAGGTCAACAAAAGATTAAGAACTTAAGTCTATGTAGGTGTCGTTCCTTACGTACCCACCGTAAGAACAATAATATCTTACAGTCAAGACGGGTCTCTGAGAGACAATATGAATATGACCAAGAGTATGAGTAGGTTTTGAGTAGGTGTGACCATTTATGTCTCCCCATTAGACTAGATGGATGAGTATGAGTATGATACAGGGGCATTATGATATGGTAGTATGATACTATGGTGACCCTCACATGGCAGCTCGAACAGCGGCTCTGACACAAGTCGTTTAAGATGTATGAGTATGTTAGTTACGCTTATACGATATACAGACGTATGCATTAGAATAATAAAATAAAATACAATATGATATGATATGATATGAGGTATGGTAAGGTAAGTTAGGATATGAGTGTCTAGATCGTGATCCTACATTTATGATTATGATATGAGTTTACGATATATACTTGATTTGTCATGTTCTTTCTGATTTCATTATTATTGATGTGCAGTAAAATATGATGATATTTCACCCCTAAAGACCTACATTTAGCTATCCGATGAAAGTCATTTAACATGTTTTATATAATTTTAGTGATTTACAGGCCTGAAGATGTGTTGAGCATGAAATAACCCAAAAGTTCATAATATAACGTCAAATTCATGCTACCTTAGATCATTCGGAACTTATCCCGACTTGGAGCTCAATTTGAACCTTCAAGACGTTAGATTCAGAAAATTGTCAAAACACAAAAGTTTGAGAACTCAGCGTCAGCTTTCCAACTCCATAAGAATCGCCTCAATCCGACTTCGGAATAGAAAGTTATGGTCAAAATACCGAGGCAGTATCTGAATGCAAAGTGTAGCGAGAATTCACGAAAATCTGGGAGGTCGATTGATCAACCAAATTTGAATTTGAGTTCGGAATTTTGTTTGGCCACGAGAATCTCGGTACTCTTTTCAAGGAATAAAATCTTGGAGGAAAAAGCGGCTTCTTTTTTGGCAATTAAGGAAAAAGATATTCTTTGAGACATTCATTCAGGGAGTCCTTCGGAGATTTATTCTGATTCTTATTATTTTTTTCTGCATTCTTCTTTTTAGAGAGTTCTGTTTTTTAGAGAGTTTTCATTTTTCTGTATTCTTCTGTTTTAGTTTCTCGATGTTTTAAAGTGTAAGGGCATTGAGTCCCATTTTCTTGAACTATCTTTATTATTCATTTTGAGAAGGAAGATAAGTGGTTTTCTGATTTGGATCCACTTTCAAAAAGGAGGTGTACGTACTTGGATTAAAGCTTTTTGTGGATAATTCTTTACGGTATTTTAATGGCATTTTCAACTTCTGCATTTATTTTATTACTTATTTCAGTTATGTGTGACTAGTTTCATTAAGGATGGGGATCTAATAAACCCCATCCGAGGTATTCATTTATATTAATATAAATCTGTGATTGAGATGTCAGATGCTTTTTAAGACCCTAATATTCATTGAAAATGGTGAAATCATTATTTCAGTCTGAGATCTAGGAGCTAATCATGCCCTATGATTTCAGATCTGCAATAATGATTTTATCCTAATTATCACCTATCTTGGGGTGAAGTTTTACCATCATCTGAGGTGTGAGTGTTAATCATACACTCATGGGGTGTTAATCATACATTTCCTTGATCTCGGATTGATAGTATGACTTTATCCTAGTGGTGATTCCAATCACGATCTGAGGTGTGGGTGTTAATCATACACCCATGGGGTGTTAATCATACATCTCCTTGATCTTAGATCGTACTTTGGAAATTACCCTAGAGATTGGGTTCTAAATATTGTCCGAGGTGTGAGTGTTAATCATGCACTCATGGGATGTTAATCATATATCTCCATGATCTCAGATCTATATTTTAGAACTCACGTGTGTATAGGGCAGTTCTTCTTTTGAAAAATCTGTTAAAGATCTCATATCTCAATCCACAGATTGGTATTTTGTAAATGATAAACCTGCGATGGGAGGATTTAGCATCTCAATCCTTATCTTTCATTAATTGTTAAATTCCTTTAGTATTTATCTGTTAGCATTTATCTCATTTATCATAACTCTAGATTGTTAGTTACTGTAAAAGATCTGTGAAAATTCTTTTAGTTAATTGATATTTCTGTTTTTATATTTTCTAACCAATCCTCATGGGAACGATCTCGTACTTTACACCCACTGACTACATCACGATTCGTGTACTTGCGAGTATAAATTTTAGGACACATCAAGTTTTTGGCGCCGTTGCCTGGGATCGGGAGTAGAAAATTAAAAACTTTTGGAAAATAGAAAATTAATTTTAAGAATCTTTATAGGTTTGAACTCAGTAACTTAAAAAAAAAAAAAAAAAAAAATTAAAAAAAAAAATTAAAATTAAAATTTAATTTAAATTCGAATTTTAATTTTAATTTTAATTTTTTTTAAAAAAATTTCTTTATTTTAAATTCGAATTTTAATTTTAATTATAAAAAAATAATAATAATAATAAATTAAATTTTAGATTTTTGCTTTGCAAAATCTTCTTTCCCTTATTTTTCTCTCTTAGGTAAGTATTTTTTTTTTAGGAGTCTTTTAGGAAGTTGAGATTTTAGGCTTTTTATTTTAGATTTTGTAGGAGTCTTTTTAGGAAGTATAGATTTTTAGGATACCTTCCTTAGAAAATTTAGGAATCTTTTATTCTTTCCCTTATTTTTCTCTTTTAGATAAGATTTTGTAGGATTGTCATTAGGTTTAAAATTTAAATTTTTAATTTTAATTTTTGAAATTCGGATTTAAAAAAAAAAATAAAAATAAATAAAAAAATTTTAAATTTAATTTAAATTCGAATTTTAATTTTATTTTTAAAAAAAAAAATTCCCGTTTTCCTGATTATGCTTAAAAAAAAAAAAAAAAAAAAAATTTAATTTAAATTCGAATTTTAATTTTAATTTAAAAATAAAAATAAAAAAAATTCCCGTTTTCCTTATTCTGTTCTAAAAAAATTAATAAAAAAATAAATAATAAAAAATTCAAATTTTAAATTCTCGATCGATCGACCTAAACAGTCGATCAATCGACTCTTCTCTTGGTCGATCAATCGACCTAAACAGTCGATCAATAAACACCTAAAAAAAAATAATAATAATAATAATAATAAATAAAAAAAATTTGCACTATTGTGTATGCACACGAGGTCTTCTAGAGATAAATCTTTAGAACCTCTGAATCCTGAGATTGAGCGAACGTGTCTTTCAAATCGAAAAGAAATTAGAACAGGTCGAGAAGTAAGAACCGAACCATCAATTCAATTCACAATGAATGCAAACGGTTGTCAAAATCAACATCATGAAAATGAGGAGGAACCAACCCTGAGGGAGTTGTCCGCCCCAATTACTACAAATACCCCTTCTTGCATCACGTATCCTGCCACACCTGGTGGGAGATTCGAAATCCGTACCAATGTGATACAAATCTTACCAATTTTTCACGGTATGGATAGAGAAGATCCATATCAACATATCAAAGACTTTGTTGAAGTCTGTTCATCGGTATATCAAAATTTCAGTGAAGAATCTGTGAGATAACGTCTATTTCCTTTCTCTATAAAGGATAAGGCCAAAGCATGGTTAAACTCGTTACCAGCTGGATCCATAACCACCTTGGATCAAATGGTTAAGAAAATTTTGTCAAAATTCTTTCTCATGGCTAAGACTAATGCCTTAAGACGTGAAATCACCGATTTTACACAAGAAGATGATGAGAGATTCTATGAAGCCTGGGATAGATTCATGGATATCTTATTGAAATGTCCTCACCACGGATTCTCAAAATGGAGATTGGTCCAATATTTTTACAACGGATTGGATCAAGCTAATCGACATTGATTGAATCCATGAACAGTGGAGGATTCTTGGGATTGAGAGAAAATGAATCTTATCAATTCTTGGAAAAGTTAGCAGAAGACTCACAACAATGGAACTTCTCTAGCAGTCGAGATCAGCCAAAGAAGACTCGAGATCAAGCAGGAAGCTCAGCAAAGAAAGGAGGATTGTATGTGGTGAAAGAAACACCCGACCTGATGACAAAAATAGATTTCCTCACTCAACAAATTGAGGAATTGAAATTGAAGAAAAATATAAGTGTTGTAAATGTACAACCAGACCCATGCTCATATTGTGCAAGCCCAATGCACACAGCTGACGGCTGCCCATCACTGCAAACGTACTCAGAAGATCCTAGTGAACAATTGAATGCATTGAACACCTATGGGCGGAATCAAGGAAATGTTTTTAATGAAAACAATCCAAATAGTTGGAAATATCATCAGAATTTCTCATGGAAACAGGGAAATCAAAGACCTCAAGGCCGAGGTCAAGGGATGAATTTATACCCAAATCAAAACTTCAATCAGGGACCACAACAACAGTTTGGTCAAGGACAATTCCAACATCACTATGGAGGAGGAAACCAATTTTACCCAAATCAAAATCAAAATGTGCAACCCAGGCAATCAAACCAAAATTACCAGTTCTCACAATCAACAAGTCAACCGGGGTTTGCACAAAATTTTCCTCCACCAGGGTTTAATAATCAATAAGAAAATGTTGCTCCGCGTCAGTCTCAAAATCAATATCCTCAGAGTGAGGATATGTGGAAGTTCATTCAATCCAATACCTCTTCAATATCAAGGATAGAGACGCAATTAGGGCAACTGGCGACACTCCTCTGCGAGAGAGAGAAGGGATCATTCCCAAGCCAACCAGTCCCAAATCCACGAGGGCAGATGACTATTGAGCATGCCTCGACCTCATCTCAGGAGGAGAGCCAACAACAGATCAAGGCTATCACTACATTGCGATCTGGGAATGAAGTCGACAACAAAGTAGAAATGCCAGAAGAAGATGAGAAGCATGAACCTGAAGTCGAAATTGAGAAGGACAAGGAAGCAGCAGAAGAAGAGAAACAAGGAAAGCAAGAGAAGAAGATGGCAGATAAGAACGAGAGAGAGAAGAGTTTCATACCCAAGGCCCCATATCCTCAAATGCTAGTGGGACCGAAAAAGACTCGCGATCAAGAAGGAATCATTGAAATGTTTAAGCAACTGAAAATAAATATCCCCTTCCTAGACGACATTCAGCAAGTGCCAGCATATGCTAGGTTTTTAAAGGATTTAGTCACGATAAAGCGAAAGACTAATGTCCCAAATAAAGCCTTCTTAGCGAGCAATGGCTCGGTTCTACAAGCGAGACTGCCAATCAAATATAAGAACCCCGGATGTCCTACGATTTCAATCATCATAGGAGAGAATCGCATCGATCAAGCACTCCTAGACCTTGGAGCAAGTGTCAATTTGTTGCCATACACAGTATACAAGGAACTTGAGTTGGGGGAACTAAAACCCACAGCTATGACCCTTCAACTTGCTGATAGGTCAATTAAGATTCCTAGGGGAATAGTCGAAGATGTTCTGATCAAAGTAGACACCTTCTACTTTCCAGTTGACTTTGTTGTATTGGATACGGAACCCACTCCTCAGCACAGAAACAATGTTCCCGTAATTTTAGGAAGACCATTTCTGGCAACATCGAACGCTCTAATCAATTGCCGAAATGGGATAATGAATTTATCATTTGGGAACATGACTGTCGAACTGAATATTTTTCATATTTCGAAACAGCCTGCTGAAGATGAGGAACATGCACAAGTTTGCATGATTGATGACATTGTGGAAAATGGATTTTTTTCTTCAGAATATGAGGACCCTTTAGAGGCCTGTTTAGCACATTTTGGCAAAGACTTCGATGTGGATAAGGTGATACACGAGGTCAATGAGATGCTAGACTCAACGCCTCTCTTGGGAGAAAAAGAATGTCAACTGAAAGATGAGAAGAAGGAAGAAGATTGGGAAGACGAATCGCATCGATCAAATGAAGAAGGAAAATCAAAGCTGGAACTAAAACCACTCCCTGCGGATTTGAAATATGCGTACCTGGATATTGATGAAACTGAGCCAGTAATTATTTCAACAAATTTAAATGAGGACCAAGAAGAACAGCTCATTGAAGTACTTCAAGACCACAAGAGTGCGATCGGATGGTCTATCAAAGATATTAAAGGAATCAGCCCAATGGTGTGTATTCACCGAATTCATCTGGAAGAAAGCGCTAAACCCTCAAGAGAACCACAACGTAGATTGAATCCCATAATGCAAGAAGTGGTGAGAAATTAGGTCATTAAGCTGCTCGATGCTGGGATCATATATCCAATCTCCGATAGCACATGGGTGAGCCCAACACAAGTGGTACCCAAAAAGTGCAGGAATTCTGTGGTGAGAAATGAGGAGAATGAGCTAGTACCAACAAAAGTTCAAACTGGCTGGAGAGTGTATATTGACTACATGAAGTTAAATTCAATGACTAGAAAGGATCACTTTCCTCTCCCATTCATTGACCAAATGCTAGAAAGATTGGCAAGGCACTAATACTATTGTTTCCTTGACGGCTATTCTGGGTATAATCAAATAGTCATTGCACCAGAAGATCAGGAAAAGACAACATTCACATGTCCCTTTGGAACGTTTTCTTATCGTCGAATGCCGCTCGGACTTTGCAATGCTCCAGCTACATTCCAAAGGTGTATGCTGAGTATATTTTCTGATATGGTGGAAAGATTTCTGGAAGTCTTCATGGACGATTTTTCTATTTATGGAGACAACTTCGGTGATTGTTTGTATAATCTATCTCTTGTTCTTGCGAGATGTGAAGAGAAAAATCTTGTTCTAAATTGGGAAAAATGTCATTTCATGGTGAAAAGTGATATCGTCTTGGGACATATCATATCATCCCGAGGTATTGAGGTGGACAAAGCTAAGGTAGAATTAATTTCAAACCTTCCGCCACCAAGAACAGTTAAAAAATAAGGTCATTCCTTGGACATGCCTATTTTTATCGACGTTTCATAAAGGATTTCAGCAAGGTTGCAAAACCGTTGTGCAACCTACTAGCTAAAGATGCCTCATTCATCTTTAATGAGAAGTGTACAAATGCCTTTGAAAATATTAAGGCAGAATTAGTCCAAGCCCCTATCATCCAATCACAAGATTGGAAGCTCCCATTCGAGATCATGTGTGACGCATCGGATTATGCAATCGGTGTTGTTTTGGGACAACGGGTAGAGAAAGTTCTGCATGTCATTTACTATGCAAGTCGCACCCTCAATGATGCGCAACTGAATTATTCTACCACCGAAAAGGAACTCCTAGCAGTAGTCTTTGCTTTGGACAAGTTTCGATCCTACTTGTTGGGATCAAAAGTGGTAGTGTTTACTGACCATGCAGCTCTTCGTTACCTCTTTTCAAAGAAAGATGTAAAGGCTCCATTAATCCGATGGATTCTACTCTTACAAGAATTTGAAAATCTGAGGATCCCTTTTTGTCTCTGAAAATCAAAGACAAAAAGGGATCAGAAAATGTAGTTGTTGATCATTTGTCTTGAATCATTGTTGAAAAATCTGAGGATCTGATTCCAATTTTGGAAAGCTTTCCTGATGAACAATTGCTCGATGTTAAATATCTACCATGGTATGCTGATCTGGTTAACTATTTAGTGACAGATCAGATACCTGAGCATTGGAATAAAAATGAAAAAGCTATTTTTCTAGCACGAGCCAAGCATTATTTCTTCGAGGACCCATACCTGTTTAAATATTGTGCTTATCAGATCATCAGAAGGTGCATTTCAGAACAGGAGAAGTCAAAAATCATCTCATTTTGTCATGAGCTGTCCTGTGGAGGACATTTTAGCTCAAAGAAGGTTGCAACGAAGATTCTCCAGTGTGGATTTTATTGGCCAACAATCTTTAAAGATTGTCATCAGTACTGCATTTCATGCAGTAATTGTCAAATGCTGGGCAGAATTTCAAAAATAAACATGATGCCTTTAAATCCAATCCTGGAAGTTGAAGTGTTTGACGTTTGGGGAATAGACTTCATGGGCCCATTCCCCAATTCTTTTGGAAATTTATACGTCTTGGTTGCAGTGGATTATGTCTCAAAGTGGGTGGAAGCACTGGCTTGTAAAACCAATGACCATGAGTAGTAGTGGTTAAGTTTCTTAAAATGAGTTATTTCCAAGATTTGGTACTCCACGATTATTAGTGACGAAAGCACTTTTGTAATAAAGTTTTCATTCGGATGAAGAAATATGGGATCACTCACAGGGTGGCTACACCATACCACCCTCAAACTAGTGGACAAGTCGAAGTTTCAAATCGAGAAATTAAACGTATTCTAGAGAAAATGATAAGACCCAATCGGAAGGATTGGTCGTTAAAATTAAACGACGCACTCTGGGCCTATCGGACAACATTCAAGGCTCCCATAGGAATGTCTCCCTATCGAATGGTTTTTGGCAAAGGTTGTCATTTACCTGTTGAATTGGAACATCGGGCCTATTGGGCTATTAAGTCTTTAAACTTCAATTTGCAGAGAGCTGGGGATAAGTGAAAATTGGAAATTACAGAATTAGAGGAAGTGAGAGCTGATGCATATGAGTGTGTCAGATCCTACAAGGACCGCATGAAGTGTGTTCATGATCCGTCTATTTTGAGAAAATCATTCACTGTGGGACAGAAGGTGTTGTTGTATAACTCAAGACTACATCTGTTCCCTGGGAAACTCAAAACCTGTTGGAGTGGTTCTTTCCTAGTCAATCGAGTATTTCCAGACGGGGCAGTTGAGCTGTGCAACTTGCGAAATGAAAGTACGTTTCTAGTCAACGGGCAACGGGTAAAACCGTTTTTGGAAAATTACACTGAAAAGTTCGATGAACTTGAGTTGAGGAATCTCGATCAATCGGGATGAAATACAAATTTCTGAATGTCAAGCCAGCGACGTTAAACTTGGCGCTTCTTGGGAGGCAACCCATGTTGTTTTTGGTGATTTACACATTTGAAAATAAATAAATAGTAATAATTTAAAAAAAAAAAAAAAAACCAAAATCAATCGAAAAAAAAAATATAAGAGTTTTCTGTTTACTATTGCGATCGATATCATCGATCAATCGATCGCGGATCTGGTCGATCGATCGATTTTGAGAGAAAAGGCGATGATCAATCGACCATTCATGGTCGATCGATCGACTCTGTTGAGTCCATAATAACAGTCGATCAATCAACCATTTCTGGTCGATCGATCGACTCTGCCAATATCTTTTAAAGTCAACTTTCGTTGACTGGATTAGTCGATCGATCGACTCTTCTTGGTCGATCGATCGACTGATCGGCTTCCAAAAATTTTAAGTTGTTTAGTACGATTGGATTCTTTGTTTTGCTTCGTAAACGTCTTTCATTATATCTCAAACACTCATTTTCTATTTAAACTAAACACCCTGCAACCTTGCCTCCATCCTTTCTTCATCCACCCCCTCTTTCTCATATTTCATCAATGGCCGACAGAACTTATTTTACAAGGTCCACCCTCAGGAAGATGGAAGAACCAGCAAGGAAACGAGAACGGATTTCGGGTACACACCCTCCGTTGGATCTCACCAACGTTAATGTGGTCGATCTGGACCCCATCCCTGTTCAATTGTGGGAAGAGTCAGCACGTAAAAGAGTGAATCGTTCCGTCAAATCTACCCCATCCTTCTCGATCGATATCGAGATGATTGATTTGGATGTGTTTCCGTCACCGACCCTTATCCCAAATTCTCCATCACCCATTCCTTCCATTTCATCTCTACCACCAGCTACTTCATTGGCTGCATTCATCCCTAAATCAATCCCCAAGGAGGTTATTGATCTCATTCCAACTGAGACTTGGGCGAAATTGTATCCGTCTCCACCACTTCGGGATCTACCCTCAAGTAGTACGCCCAATCCTTCCTCACCACAACCGCCAGATGTGATTCCTAATTCCTTCAATCCGCGGAGGATCACCACTGCAATGTGGGATTTCGCGTTTCTAAAGCTGAAGCCAAGTGAGGGGACCGATGCGGATGTTTGAGTGTCGCAATCAAAGAGTTTTTAGGATGTTCTACGAAGTTTAGGATATTTTAGGAAGTTTAGGATTAAATTTTTAGCAGTTTATTTTCTGTTCTTAGGAAGCTTTAGGATTTCCCATTTTCTGGATTAAATAAGTGTAATTTCTACTAATTTTCTTCAATAAATTTTATTTCAATTTCACTTATGCCTCTCACTTCCTTTGTCTGTTTGGTCTTTGAGTATTTTCATTGCAGGTTTGGGGGTGCCCCCGTTAATTTTGGTCCAATGAGGACATTGCACAGATTAGGTTTGGGGGTGTAGTTTCTCTTATAATAAAAAAAATAATAATAATAAAAAAAATCGGATTTGGTCGATCTAGCGACCCTTCTTGGTTGATCAATCGACCCCTCATGGTCGATCGATCGACTGAGCACAGTGATGGTTTGTGTGAAATTTACAAATTGATAATTTATGCGATCTAAAACGAATATTAAATGCAATTTTGTTTCATTGTTCTTAGGAGAGAAGAGTTAAGGTGAAATTGACATATAAATCTTAAACCTGCTCTTGGGGAGTTTCTGATGTTTGATTTAGTTCAAAGAGTTTAAATCATGAAAATTTATCAAAATTGTGAACTGTAAGGATTTTAGTGGAGATTAAAATCCGGTGAGCTTTAGCGCCATTTTTCCGTCCTTGATGAGTGCTTAAACAAACTCGAAGTTATCTTTGAATACGAATTATTCTTGCATAATCTCATACATTTTATTTTGACTTGTGACTCTGCATGACATTAAATTCATATTATTGTGCTAGAACGTATCATATATTTGCTCAAGACAAATAGACAGAGTTACCATCTTTTGAGGACGTGATTGAAGGCCATCATTGGCTCGTTTGTGCTTAAAATATCCCACCTCATATAAATCTATCCTTCTAGTACCCCTTTGAGCCTATTGAAAACTTACCTTTATACATTCTTTGATAAGCCACGTTAACCTTTCCCCTTCACCATTTCTGAAAATTCAGCTTTACCCTTCTTATTTATGAGAAATTAAGAACGAGGTATGGAAATGAACGAAAAGAGAGTAAGTGGAGAGATACCGAGTTGTGGTGTTTACTGAGGGTGTATGGTAAAAATATAAAAAGAAAAGAGGCGAGAAATTAGAAAAGAAAAAGAATGAAAAATATGAGGTGCTGAAAAAAAAAAAAAAAAAAAAAAAGAAGGTTGAGAAAAATAGTGAGAGATTACGGAAAAAAAGGGGAGAGAAGAGAAATAGATGAGTCAAAAGTCAGTTTTCTTTTTCAATTTCTCAGAAATTTTGAATCCTAACTTCCATTTCTTTCTTACCCTTACCTGAGCCCCATTATAACTTTATAAAAGACCTTCATGATCCGATCTTGCATTGGTAACTGCTTGGTGGAGAGCAAATATGTGATACCTATGGAACTTGATATGACATGCTTAGAATATACAAGTATCTGTTCTTATGAGATTTATCTTTGTTCATTGATTGCATCGTGTTTCATTTTTCATGTGAGACTTTTTTGCTTGCTTTGTATTGATCTCTCACGTGTGTATGAAAACTTACCCATCATCAGAGTGATTTTAGTTTGAGAAGTACACCTATTGTGAGGTTTGAATCAAAGCATAAATCTATACAGTTCACAAATAAGTTAAATTCTCAAATAAAAATTATTTGATCTATTGACCACATTGAAACATCTAAAGATTGGCAAAAAATTTATCTGTAAATTGAAGCATTAGTTTAGCTTAACTAAGCATCAATGGAAATGACATGGCATGCATAGTACTTGTGTAAGAAATGCATAATGAGATCAATTAATAAATTCCACATAAATCAATGCTTTGAAGTTTGTTGGTAACTTCACTGAAACCCCTCAGGAGACAAAACTCCTCCACTAGGGATCACCTAGCGGTTTAAAGGCTTGTTGCATATGCTAAATACAATCGTGTTCCCTACGAAAGTGGCATTCTTTACTTTTCTTAGGTTGTTAGTTTATTTTTCAGTTTTGTTTATCTTCTCCTTTGCTCGAGGACTAGCAAAGTGTAGGTTTGGGGGTATGATGTGCAGTAAAATATGATGATATTTTACCCCTAAAGACCTACATTTAGTTATCCGATGAAAGTCATTTAACATGTTTTATATAGTTTTAGTGATTTGCAGGCCTGAAGATGTGTTGAGCATGAAATAACCCAAAAGTTCATAATATAACGTCAAATTCGTGCTACCTTAGATCATTCGGAACTTATCCCGACTTGGAGCTCAATTTGAACCTTCAAGACGTTAGATTCAAAAAATTTTCAAAACACAAAAGTTGGAGAAATCGTCGTCAGCTTTCTAACGCCATATGAATCGCCTCAATCCGACTTCGGAATAGAAAGTTATGACCAAAATACCGAGGCAGTGTCTGAATGTAAAGTGTAGCGGGAATTCACGAAAATCTGGGAGGTCGATTGATCGACCAAATTTGAATTTGAGTTCGGAATTTTGTTTGGCCGCGAGAATCTCGGTACTCTTTTCAAGGAATAAAATCTTGGAGGAAAAAGCGGCTTCTTTTTTGACAATTAAGAAAAAAGATATTCTTTGAGACATTCATTCGGGGAGTCCTTCGGAGATTTATTCTGATTCTTATTATTTTTTTCTGCATTCTTCTTTTTAGAGAGTTCTGTTTTTTAGAGAGTTTTCATTTTTCTGTATTCTTCTGTTTTAGTTTCTCGACGTTTTAAAGTGTAAGGGCATTGAGTCTCATTTTCTTGAACTATCTTTATTATTCATTTTGAGAAGGAAGATAAGTGGTTTTCTGATTTGGATCCACTTTCAAGAAAGAGGTGTACGTACTTGGATTAAAGCTTTTTGTGGATAATTATTTACGGTATTTTAATGACATTTTCAACTTCTGCATTTATTTTATTACTTATTTCAGTTATGTGTGGCTAGTTTCATTAAGGATGGGGATCTAATAAACCTCATCCGAGGTATTCATTTATATTAATATAAATCTGTGATTGAGATGTCAGATGCTTTCTAAGACCCTAATATTCATTAAAAATGGTGAAATCATTATTTCAGTCTGAGATCTAGGAGCTAATCATGCCCTATAATTTCAGATCTGCAATAATGATTTTATCCTAATTATCACCCATCTTGGGGTGAAGTTTTACCATCATCTGAGGTGTCAGTGTTAATCATACACTCATGGGGTGTTAATCATACATCTCCTTGATCTCGGATTGATAGTATGACTTTATCCCAGTGGTGAGTTCCAATCACGATCTGAGGTGTGGGTGTTAATCATATACCCATGGGGTGTTAATCATACATTTCCTTGATCTTAGATCATACTTTGGAAATTACCCTAGAGATTGGGTTCTAAATATTGTCCGAGGTGTGAGTGTTAATCATACACTCATGGGATGTTAATCATACATCTCCGTGATCTCAGATCTATATTTTAGAACTCACGTGTGTATAGGACAGTTCTTCTTTTGAGAAATCTGTTAAAGATCTCATATCTCAATCCACAGATTGGTATTTTGTATATGATAAACCTACGATGGGAGGATTTAGCATCTCAATCCTTATCTTTCATTAATTGTTAAATTCCTTTAGTATTTATCTGTTAACATTTATCTCATTTATCAGAACCCTAGATTGTTAGTTACTGTAAAAGATCTGTGAAAATTCTTTTAGTTAATTGATATTTCTGTTTTTATATTTTCTAACCAATCCTCGTGGGAACTATCTCGTACTTTGCACCCACTGACTACATCACGATTCGTGCACTTGTGAGTACAAATTTTAGGACACATCAATTATATTATGGTTATCACTCACTTGATGCACCCACAATGCACCTGAGTACAATGGGGTGGATTGCTGGTGTATCCACTGAGTTTACGTAACTGAGTAAACTCATCCCACGAAAATCTAAACATCTGCAAGTGATTACACTGGTGGAGTAGACGCTGGCTATTCAGAACTTATAGATGTTAACTCCGTTGACCCCGTAGATGTTGAGTATCAGGAGCCTTGGGAGGACGACGCGGCTGTGTTCCAAGAGGAGCTTGGTGATGATTTTGATCCGGGTGTTGGATTTTGACATTAGTAGACTCGGTATTGAATTCGTTTGATACTATTACTATCGACTCTATGTTTTCTTTTATCGGATTTGTCTTCAACTTGACTTATATTTTAATTGTGGATTTATGATATTTTATCGCATTTATGATTAGTTTAGATCCCACCTTTATATTGTTAGCTTTCACAGATTTCGTGAAATCAGATTTGCGCGATAATTCTGATTTGGTATATGTTCACTTAGCATATGCGGGATATGTGCCGATTATAACTCAGAATTCTAAGTCCTCGAGATAAGATAAAATTTCGGCTTGTGACATGTGTGTTATGTCGAATCAACATCTAACCTCATGATAGTGTGCCATAATTGCAAGATCTATTGTTTTGAAGATTGGGATGAATATGATTTCCATCATTGAATTCAAAGCAGTCAAAAGTTTTAATGGAAGAAACTCATGGCTAGGGAGGCCTGATCCTTCTACTGGAAATACTGGTAGTCTATATTTTAAAGTGACGCAACCAGGAATCAGATGCGAGTCATAGGTGCAGATGGCTACACCATAGATTTTAAGCGATTTTTGATTCCTACTTTTCTCTCGTCCAACCATCTCTATCTATTAAGTAAAGTGCTAGAGGGTGACGTGGCAGCAACACTTTATTTTGAAAATTTTCTTCCTAAAATCTGTTCCAATAGTGTCAAATCTAATGACATGTGTAATCTGAAAACACCATCTACGTTGTCTAATTTGAAGGGCATGATTCATAAATTTGGGGCGCAAAAAATATTAAATTATAGCCTTTGATTGCATTCAATCTTATGATAAAGATTATATTCCATGTCAGTCTTTTACATTTAAGATTTTTATATCATAACCTCAAATCAAATGTATTAGATGGTGTTTTCAAATATGGCTTCCGGACAATCTGGTTTGCATTCTTTTTCATGAGAACCTTTATGAGCACTTACTGAATCTTTGAAGACACCTATCCTAAAAATTAATTTACTTTTCCGGATCACAGAATGGAGATCATTTTTCGAATCACCGAATGGATTTTCAGATCATGGGTGTACCTTTAAATGATTAGATTTTGGTTTCATGTGACTCATATCTCAAAAGGTCCCTCAAAGATTAGATAGGTGTAAATAAAGATGCCCTTTTTATCACTTTTCGCATTTCGCTCATCTCTCATGCAGAGATTTAAATGATGTGAGTGTTTTAGATAGTTTCCAAGCTGATACGTATCGGCCAAATAGGCTGATACTAAAATGGAAATTACTTTTTTGTATACTATTTTGATAAGAATTATGTTTTATAAATAATTAAAATATATATTATTTTATGGGTAAGGCTATTCTCACCTATTTTCAAAATAAGTACTACACAAATTTTCTTGTGAAAACCATTGACTGAATTGAATCAGTCATTACAAATTGTTTTTTCTTCTAATCCTCCTCACAATAGATCTTAAGACCATGGTGCTTCTATGAGACAGTCAAATGTTGATTCCACATGGTACATGTCCCTAAAAGTGAAGGTAAACTCTTTTTCCCATTATTTAGGTCACTTTTAGGAGATGTGCGCTATGTGAAATCAGCATCTGACAATTTGATAGGAGCGTCGTGATCGTATGATCTAGTATAAGGAAGATTGGACAAAAAGCAATCTCCACCATCTTATTCAATTCAGTAAAAGATTTTCGTCCCAAAAAATTTGTGTGATACTTACTCCTAAAACGGGTTAGAATAGCCATACCCTTACTTGTATAATTTATAAAAAAATTAAATCTAATTTTATTTTATTTTATGGAAAAAAATTAAATCTAATTAATCTTGCTCCTAGGCGAAAATCTAATTAATATATAACCACCACTGGTTTTATATATATATATATATATATATATATATATATATATATATATATGAGAAGTAGCCTAAAAATGAAACCGACTATTAAAAACTTTTGCGCTAGGTCTGTGTGCCAATGCAACCAAATAATTCATATATGCAGCTTAGGGTATTTACCATTAACACCGCTACTCCACAATCAATTTTGGAGATGTGTGCCACGTGGAATTTATACCTGACCATTAGATAGGTGGGTCACGATTTGAAGATCTATTGTCTAAAAGATTTGAAAGAAAAACGTTCTCTAGGGTTTAATTCAACGCAAGCAATGTTTTTAATGGTGGAAATCCAAGGCTGCAGAAATTGAATTCCCAGCTGCAAATACTAGTGCGTTAGGTCGTATTTGAAAATTACAAAAAGCAACTTCTCGTTTCGACGCTCCGTTGAGAAGTCTAGAGTCGCTTAAAAATCAACCTCTCGTTGGACGCTCCAGCGAAAAGAACTTCTTTGAACAAGTTTGCAAGAAGTTCTAGCTTCTCACAAAAAAAAACTGTCAGAAGACTTACCCCCACTGTCCAGCGGGAAGTAACTTCTCGCGAAATAAGACTACCATAAGTCCAACCTCTCGCTATATGGTCCAACGACAAGTAACATCTCATTGAACAAGTCTGCCATTAGTTAACTTCTCACGGAATAAGATTGCCAAAGTCTGACTTGCCGTTGTATGGTCGAAAAATTTCCTTCCATACTTAAAAATAATTGATGGAGATATCAGATTCAAGCAGTCGCCAGTAACGTTTCAAAGGCGAAAGAAAAATGTAAAAAATATTTTTGTTGATTAAAATTATTTTAATAAGTGATTTGTTTTAGGATTAGTTTCCTTATGTAAATCAATTAGAGATAAGACATATATGTGATATGTGATTGTTAATCCGATTACTTTTTACGCAATCATTGAAGAAGTGACTATAAGTCTATCAATATGTGTCGGAATTGTGTGATTTTTGTTTTGTTGAAAAACTATTTGATAAGCTTTCAAATAGGAGCAATTTCACGTCAATCGGACACTATTTGACCATTCAAAAGTGTCCGCGTAATAAAAAAATGAGATTAATGATGAAATTAATTGTAACCGTTAGATTAGAAAGTTTTAATGATTGATTAAGAATTTTAGTTTAAGTAGTATTCTTAGGGTTTGGATTTGTCTATTTAAAGGCTTGTAAACATAGTGGGCGAAATTTCGCGAAAAACGATGAAATGGGGGTCAAACAAAACTTTCAAAGAAATTTGATTTTTTTGGCAAATTTTCAAGAATTTCAGCAAAATTTCGTTAATTTAAGTAATTTTCAAAAGTTTCAAAATTTTTTATTTTTTTTATTAGTAATTTACCAATAAATGATAAAAGCAAAGTTGACTCTTTGCTCACTAGTCACCACTCACTAGTTGTGATTTGCTTAAGTATAGAGTCAAAACAATATATAGAGGGGTTAGAGTGTCTAAAATACTTTCGCCACCGATGTGGGACTAAAGCTACTTAACAAAAAACATACACTTTTTCTATATGCCTTCTAGCTTTGTGCTTAAGCTTTAGTGCTTAGCACAAATACTTAAATATATTATTTTATATATATTTGATCCCCGAAATTAATCTGAAATATACCGAAAGGACTCCCCGTCGAAAAATTGTCGAAAACGAAATTTGTCACTATGCTTGTAAATAACTTTTAACTTTATTATAATTTTTTATTAATGAAAATTTGAGAGTTATTTTTGTGTAAACCCTAGAAAACTTGTAAAGAGTTTTCAATTGAATGAGCGAGTTTTTTGAAACTTGAGGAGTGCTTATGCATTTCTAATACGACTCAGTGTGAAATCGACGTATAATTTTGGTGCGAAGCCTTAAAAATCCATGGTGTGAAGCATTAAACTTTTATCATTTTATTCCATATTTTCTCAATTTATCATATGAAAGTATTTTCTTTTGCCTTGATAAATTTCAAAACCCACATAATATTATTTGTTTTAATATTTTGATTTTACCATTTTATTTGTTTTAATCATTTAAGCTTTATTTATTCACTTGAGAGGAATCAAGAGAGGAAACTATTAGCGCTTGGTACCCTTTGTTTAATTAAATTCTTTGAACTTTTTTTTATGTGTTTAAGCGATTTCAGATATTTTAATTATTAAATTTAATTTGTGAGTAATTCCAAATTTGGATAATTAGGATTTAGCGTTCAATAATTTACATCATTAATTAATTAATTAATTGCTCCCCCACAAAACCCTGCAAAACCCCTATCATCTCATCTGTATCGTCTCATCTCCACTACAATATCCCTATCGTCTCATCTCCACTGAAAAATCCCTTTCGTCTCATCTCTCCACTGTAAAATCTCTTCCATCTCATCTCCATTGCAAAATCCCTATCGTCTCATCTCCACTGCAAACCCCTATTATATCATCTCTCCACTGCGAAAACCCTACCTCATTTCCACTGCAAAATCCCTATCATTTCGTATCTCCACTACAAAATCCCTATCGTCTCGACACAGCAACACGCGGACGTCTCCTCGCTACCGATCGTCTCCACTTTCGATTTCAGGTACTCTCTTATCCTCATCGAAGATTTTTAATTTGTGCCCCATATTTCGTATCTCTGATTGGTTATTTTATTTGCTAATTTCGTTTCTCAGAATTTCAGTTAGGGTTATTTTTTCAGTTGATGGCGCAAATAAACCCAGTCATTAACTTCAAATCCCCTCCCCGTTTGGTGGTTGCTAGTTTGATGTTTCTTTCATGCCGCTAACAAAATCCCCTTAAAAGTAATTTACAAATCATTAATTATTTGCGCCACTGCAAACATGGTCACAAAAATCGCTATTTTTTTTAAATTTGCGAATAATTCGAAAATTTAAGGTTCCCCGAATTAATCCTGAATTATTCGCTAATTTTTCAAAAATTGGCCTGATCACAAAAAATCGCGAATTATTCCCGAAAATTCCCATTTTTTTCAAAAAACATGTGACTTAAATTTTAATATATTTTTTTAAAATATTATAGTTTAAAAATTTTTATATTTAAATTTTCTCACCGATTTTTCCTCCGAATATTTCCCCGAACTTCCCGATTTGCCTGGTTTTTCCGAATTTTAACCTCGTCGAACTATTGCCGAACCCCAATTTGGCGACTATGACTGCAAAATCCCTGTTGTCTCCTGCAAAATCCCTATCATTTCACATCTCCACTGAAAAATCTCTATCGTCTCCACAGAGCAACACACGGAAGTCTCCTCGCCGCCCACCGTCCCCATTTTTTATTTCAGGTACTCTCTTATCCTTATCGAAGGTTTTGAATTTGTGGCCTAGATTTCGTATTTCTGATTACTTATTTTATTTATTAATTTCATTCCTCAGAATTTTAGTTAGGGTTATTTTTTTAGTTGAAGGCGCAAATAAACCTAGTCATCAACTTCAAATTCCCTCTCCGTTTGGTGCTTGTTAGGTTGATGTTTCTTTTATGCTGCTAACAGAATCCTTCGCATGACATCTAACTGCTCCTTGCACGTGGCACTCACTTGCAACTATCAACCCTTACTTCTTCCTTAGTCTTTGCCTTTCCCTAACCTGATTTAAATTTTGAATTCAAATTCTAGAGTATTTTTTATTGTCCTTAACTAAAGGCTGTAATCCCTCTGTTTTGTTAAGCAAGAATTTGTCCAAATATTCCTTCAGTGAGAGGAGATTGGCCACCTCGAATGGACCAACTTCATGGTCATGTACTGAATTTCTTCTTCACAATAATAAAATTCAGTCCATCATTTGATTTATTTCAATTAATGATCATAACAATACTCGGGTACCCTTACAACTGGAATCAGCGCCAGCACCATCCTCTTCCTTCCACCACATTTTTGCCATCCATTTCCACTGAGGTTACCGTTTTGGAGGTTGACAAGGAGGTTGGTTCTATGAAGTCAACTGTTGCCAACCTCGCCAACATAGTCGAAGCATTGAGTTCAAAGGTCGATCGACTCCTTACTCGATCCGACCCTCCTCACGAGAGTGAAGATGATGGTTGTGATGATGATTGTCACTCAGATGCTGGGAGAAGTGGATCACGGGGTGCTGATCGTCAACTAGCATCTATCCAAACTTGACAAGGATATTTGGCAACAATCATGTTGAAGATCCAAATGGCGCACTATCCAAACTCAAACAACAATCCACCATTCGCCAGTACCAGTCCCAATTTGAATGGTTAGCCAATCGTGTTCCTTGATTAATAAGACCAAACTTTCTAATGAACTATGCAACCCATGCATGCCAGTCACCATAATACTGTCACCTTTCTTTTCGGACCGCCATCTAACCACATTAAAGTCTCCCGCCACAATCTGCAACATCTTCCACATACTATGAACTGTGATTGTTGGGTTCTAAAATCGAGACGTGTTGGATAGATGATGTCTTAAACTCTTAATATCGCCATGTAATACTTATACACCACATGGCACCAAAAACGGCATCCCATGTACCAAACATCATCTTTACTTTCTTTTGTATGAAGACAAAAGTACAATATACTTTATTCTATTTTCAGCAATGTAAGGAGATTTAATACTGGCAAAGCCAACCTAAACAGATGGGGCAGGGTGATGATAGTGATGATGATGATGAAAACGAGCATATATTCTATAATATTTATTGTATCCATCCTGTAGGAGTTTGATTACCTCTTTCTTCATTAGAGATTGTTGGAATTGTTTCTGCCTCTTCCTCGTTCCCAGTTTCAGCCTTTGCCTCAACCTCTTCCTGCAAACTTATGTTCAAAAGCATTTTTCATGATTTTTAATTTCTCTAAAGAAACCTCAAATTTTGTTTGGAATTCTTGTTCTATCATCTTCCCTAGCGCCCAGTTAATTCTTCAGTGATGGACTTATAGTGAACCCATGAATTCAGATATCAGACAAGTTTTTGGGCTCTCCAGACTCCAATCACAGGAGCAATGTAACAATAATTAGATGGAAGTTTAGTAGACCTTTCCCAATTAGCTCCTTATCTACAATGTTTTCTACAGATGTTCTCATTTAATTTATTATTATAGTAATTTTAAAGAAGAAATCTTGAATAAACTCATCGGTTTTCACGAATGCTTTCAAAATGGCCGCCCAGGGTTTAAACCCTTACCAAAATTACTTTGATTAATACCTTGATATTCTTGTCTAAATGTTTTTGAGGCATCAATGGACTCTGTAGCTGCAGCTGTCCGAACAAAAGATACATGAACAGCCTGCCTCATAATCTTTGTGGTAGTTGTATTTTTTCTGTGTAGATGTTAACCTAACAATAGTATCTCCATTTGTTGGTTTTACATAACCCTTTTTTCTGTAAGTCAGGGAAAACATTTTCATTTTGGTACTCCAAAGTTATAACATTCACCATTCAAAATAGTTAACAGCAGTTGTGACAGACACAAAATTAATATTACCTGTCATATGTTGCACAGACATTTTCCCAACAGCTTCTGTGCGGAGAATTACCATAATATATGACTTTCAGCTGCAACACAATTTAGATGATGTAAACAACTACTGTTGAATGCTACATTTGCTTGGCCTCTAATGAACTTGGCTCTAATAGCAAAATAATACACTTATTTTGTTGCAATAAAACAGAGAGAACAGAACAACTATATTTTACATAAAAAGCAGAGGCAGCAATACTATACAAGATAAAACTGCGGGAAAATTCCGAAAAAAAAACCCTGAACTTTGACCGATATCTCTAACACACATAAACTATTGCTCCTGTCAAACGAGCACCCAAAGATTCCATAAGTTCATCAACTAAACCCCTACCGTCAACTCCCGTTAATATGCGAACAGAAAATGCTGACGGGAGTTGACGGCATGGGTCTAGTTGGGAAAAACGAGAAAATTTGGGGAAACAAGATAATATTAATTTTTATAAAAAAGTTTTAAAACAGTACTTAGAATTCAGTAAAATATGAGGAAAATGTTTAATATGCCAAAATGTGTTTAATATGCAAAAATATGCGTATTATATGAAAATACATGTTTTATTCAACAATACGGGTATTATACATATGTTGTACGTTGTGGAAAAAAAGGCATATTATATGTATATTTTTTTTAAAAAGTCGTATTTTATCACAATGCCGGCCATTAATGGTATCGATAGAAAATCAAGATTTTAAACCCATTGGTAATAAGACATACAATTCACTAACAACATCTAGTTTACTTGTGAAAAGTATTAACATTCAAACAAGTAAGAATCTCAAATACAAGCACTATTATTAGCATCAAGGGTGTAATACCTTACTTCATCTCTTCGAGACTAAAGAATCCGAGCATTGGGCCAAAATCCTTTATATTAATACCAAAGTATCAAAATCGGTGTCGGTCTCGGGTATCACTTTGCCCAAGACCGATACGTATCGGCCTATTTAAAAAATAAAAAAAAAGTCTATGTATTGGCCAATATGGTATAGGATTCCCGAGTTGGGATACCGATACGTATCGGTATCGGCCGATTTTTTGTACCTTGATTAATACCCATTTCTAAGTAGAAATTCACTTGAGATTTGACTTGGTTCATGGTGTAAGACAGCAATTTGGGACACCTGGACACCTGCTGACAACAAAGCCCATCCAATCCTTCCCGATTCCTTTGCTCTCAAGATAATTCAGTCTCATCCAATTCTTATGGGCTTCGCTCCCAAATGGCACGGTCTTTGTAATAGCAAAACCAACAAATTTCCCCTTCACATAAATTGAATTTAACCACTCAACGAGGTACCTCAGTGATTCGAGATTCCCAAATGACATGCATATGACCTTTCCGATTTGTGGGTATGCCAATGAATTATGCTTCAGCCACCTAAACATCAAAATAATCAGCATCTCTGGTTTTGTTTTTTTCCTTGGATTAATGGGGCGTCATCTGCATCAATAGTTGGGCCACGTGGCACACATCTTTGATCAATCCAAGTCATTCAAGTTGAAAATCATCATGTGAGCCAATGTTAGTGCAAAATGGTGCTTATCAAAGGATTCTAACCATTCGCTTTGGGCTTGTTCATATCTAAAGTTGGATCCATATTGAAGTCCTTGGTTTGAATGGAGATGGTAAATGGAGTTACCAGTGAGTTGAACTTGAGAAAACAAAGGTTAGGATTTCATCATATCTATGACTACAATTCATCAAATGTTTTTTGAATTTGGTCAGATCTGGGAATACCATTCTGGAGATGACTCGATGCCTCGCTCTTATGGTCGAGAAACAGAGTCATTCCTGCAGAACGAAAGGTTGAGGCGTTTTTGCTAAGACCCTGCCCGGTCTCCAATGAAGAAATCCAATGGGTAGAGAAAAAATTGTCCATTGTTTGTGGGACATTTAGAGTAGCTGGACCACCCATCGTCAATGAGAACCATTTTCTCACACAAGGTCACTTGTGCAGAATTGAACACTGTCGAGTCTGTGTATAAAATGCTCCCTAGAAAAGGTGAGATTTGGGCTATTTACAAGAATTGGGATGTCACTTGCCAGCCTTGTCCTCCATGCTCATTGGCATCCTCATTTCTGAGGGAATTGGAGATTGGTCTTTGCTGACCAAGCTCCTAACGAATCAGAAGGACCCACTTTCATCCATCACCGATTTATTTTTGGATTTTATTTTAGGGGTGAGATTAGGAGTTATTTCATTATTAGTAAATGCTTTTAAGGCAGTTTCCTCGTTTTTAGGAAGTTTGAACTCTGGGTATTTTGTTATTCTCGTCAATGATCAAAATTCTGGATTTCGTTTCGGTGGGAACCGAAATCAAAATTTTGGACCGAAATTTCAGCCGAAAACTACAAAAGAGGTCGAAATTACCGAAAATCTAGGTTTTCGTTTCGGTAATTTCGAATTTAAAGAGTCTTTATTGCTACACCTAAACTGTTTGAATTTGGGAATTAAAAAAATTAAAGTATCCAAGTCTTTTTTTTTTTAAACTCTTGCATGAGGTTTTGGAGATTTGCTCCATGAAAACCCTCTGCACAAGAGATTTAGATTGCTAGAATCTCACTGCACGAAGTACATTGTACCTACTAATAACAAGAAATCTCTATATATAATCTTTTCATATTCACACGGCAGCAGTGGGGAATTTCCTGCAATGGGAGAAAGCCGAGGTAATATGAGATCTTTATGACCAAACAAACAAAATCCAACAAAACAAATGCTTCTATTTTTTCATTAAAAAAAAAAAGAAAGCTCATTAAACAAATAACGAACTTAGAAGAGCAACAGAGAAAAAAAATGACAAACCTAGTTGCGAAACTGAGTAAAATGGGCGAGAAAATGATGCAAAGAACTGCTAAAATGGAACCTGAAAACCCTAATTTTAGTTCTTTGAGAAAATTAAACGTGCTACAAAAAATCTTAAGGTTGTACGTTCGAGCCTAGCTTACCAATAAATTTTTTTTAAAAAAAATATGTTACAAATTTGGTGCAGAAAATTGAAGAATAGAGCATTATAAGAAGATAATGAAATACTTTACCCAGGTGAGCCAAATCTATGTCTTTGCTCACTATCTCTCTCTTTCCCTCTCATTGACTACATCAGTTGTTGATAGGTTCTTATCCATGAGCGAGATTTGGCGCTAATGGGTTAAACAATACTCACCGTAGTTTTTAGGACGGTAAGTTTAAAAAGACAATCATATCGGAATATCGTTTTTCTCACTTAGAATTCATAGCTAAGTGAGTCCTATTTTCACTTAAAACCTAGCTGAGTGAGTCCTATATGTGACACATGGAATAAAAAATGATTGTCTGAAAGGTGCGCCATGATCTTGATCTGTGACACATGGAATAAAAAATTGATTGTCTGAAAGGTGAGCCATGATCTCAAGATCTATTGTGTGGAAGATATGGGTGAAACATGATCTCCATTATTTGATGGTAGGCATACAAGTTCGAAGCAATCAACAGTTTTAAAGGGATTTGGGATGTGGGCACTTTTAGAGAATGTGTGGGCGCAAACAGAGGTACCCTTCTTTATATCTCTTCGCACGGCTCCCTCAAAGTCTTAAATGGTCTTCCTCTACTACTTTTTTGTGCTTGTAGCATCTCAACCTTTCGTACAAGGTCTGCTTTGTGCTTCCGCCATATCCATCATGAATATCGACAATTTTTGATTTAGTATTAAGAGGTAAAACTTGTATATTACTTACACGTGACATTCGTACAATGACACATGGTTAAAATGAAAGATTTTGATATTTTTGGAATCTGTGTCAAGTCGAACACCATCTAAGTTTTCTGACATTCCTACAATGACACATGGTTAAAAAGAAAGACTTTGATATTTTTGGACTCTTTGTCAAGTGGAACACTATCTAAGCTGTCTGATTTGAAGTCCATGATGTGAAGATCTCTGAGGTAAAAAATTGGCATGAAACCTCATCCCTATCATCTAATTCAATGGTTGACTCCACCAAATCAAATGATAGAGATCAATGGTTGACTCTAACTAATCCTTGCCCCCAAGTATCTTTATATCATGGACTCAGATAGTGTCACATGTGATACAGATCTCAAAAATAACAGTCTTTCTATTTTCACTATGTGTCACGTTACACTTCTCGTGTGCATGTTTTAGCTCTTCAATATTAATAGGGTACCCCTAGTCGCCACAATAGGTTTTCAGAAAGTGCCAATCTCAGAAGCTCATTGACTTCTTGGAATCAAACGATCTGGATCGTTTTTTCACTATGATCTCCCACATAATGGTTCTTGAGAGCATGAACATACCATTTGATGGTCAATTTTTTACTACACATGGAACTAATGCATAATATTGGGAGTCAGCATAGGTATTGACATTGTCAGGTTGGAAGGAAGTGGCGTGGTCATTCCCTTGTGATTATGGCGTCAATGAGGATGTAGACATTATGGAGTGGGGGAGTATGTGACGGAGCCAATAGCCTGGGTACTAGCAGGAAGGTGTGTCGTGGGCCTTGGTGCTAGGTGTGTGACGTGCAAGCACGGAGGCGTGCAGACCTTGCGCTGTGTGCGTGCTCCCTTATGTGTTGCAAAGATGGTTAATCAAGCTAGGTAGTATGCAAGTGTGGCGACTAAACGCGCGTGGGCGTGAATAGTTGACTTGCATGTGTTGGTGTTGCATGACTCGTATGTCATGGACAGTATGTCAAACCAATATGTTTGAGGTATTTCTTGCTATTTGGCTAGAGGTGACATTTAAACCATATATATGGGAGGAGAGCTGCAGAGCTACTCTCATACACATGGGGCCTTGTGGAAATGAAAGGTGCACAGTGGTCTCTTAAGTCTGTAAGGGTGGGCCTAAGACGTTGCCTCGACAATGCCGTGTGTCACCCGAGTAAGGTTGCTATGTCGCGAGCTAAGCCTCGCGGTGCACATAGGTTGCCTATGAGGGAGGCACTCGTGGGCTACGTGGGACACTGTGGAGCACATTGGCATGAGGGTTGGATGCTTATGATGTTGGGCTTGGTTCAGTATGACAACGAGACATGTTGGAATAGGACGGCATGAGAAGCTACATGCTACTTTTGCACGCGAGATACTAGTGCATGACACATAATGAAGCTTGAGCAAACCAAGTGAGACACAGAGGTGCGAGCATGCGTATCGCAAGGGACATAATAGTAGAAAAGGTAACCATGCAGGAGAGTTTCCGCCCTCGAATGTGATATTATAGCTGATGGAGGATTAAGTTGGCCTGGTTGTAATTGCATCGAGGCGCCTCACGGGCGTTGCATTCGTGTGTCAGGGCTATGCACCAGTCAGAGTATATCCGCCGAGTTTTGCTATCATTAACAAGAAGACGGTGGGACTTGAGTTAACTAAATCTGAAATTGATCTTCCGTTGCCATAAAACAAAATCTCAAATCGCTTAAACCTCGCATGACGACAAACTCACTCATTAACTCTTCTCCTCTACTTTTATTCCCCGAACCATTACATAGCAACACCTGTCTTAAAACAATTGTTCTCCACGTCCCTATTAGATAATAGGGCCCAACCTCCGAACGTGGTGCTTCCCCCCCTCGTTCTCCACGTACAGAGGTACCTTATAAAGAATTGAGTGAAAAAATAGGACTCGCTCAGCTTGGAATTCTAAGTGAGAAAAACGATATTCCGATATGATTATCTTTTTAAACTTATCGTATTAAAAACTACGGTGAGTATTGGTTAACCCATTGACGCCAAATCTCGCTCTTGGATAAGAACCTATTAGCAGCTGAAGTAGTCAATGAGAGAGAAAGCAAGAGAGAGAGAGAGTGAGCAAAGACATGAACTTGGCTAGCTTGGGTAAAGTCTTTCATTATCTTCTTATAATGATCTATTCTTCAATTTTCTGCAACAATTTTGTAACTTATTTAAAATTTTTTTTTTTTATTGGTAAGCTAGGCTCGAACCTGCAACCTTGAGATTTTTTGTAGCAGGTTTGATTTTCTCAAAGAACTAAAATTAAGGTTTTTAGGTTTCATTTTCGTGGTTCTTTGCATCATTTTCTTGCCCATTTTACTCAGTTTTGCAATTGGGTTTGTCATTTTTTTTCTCTGTTACTCTTCTAAATTCGTTATTTGTTTAATGAGCTTTCTATTTTTTTTTAATGAAAAAATAGAAGCATATGTTTCGTTGGATTTTGTTTGTTTGGTCGTAAAGATCTCATATTACCTCGGCTTTCTCCCATTGTGGGAAATTCCCCACTGCTGCAGTGTGAATATGTGAAGATATGTATAGAGATTTCTTGTTATTAGTAGGTACAATGTACTTGGTGCAGTGAGATTCTAGCAATCTAGATTTCTTGTGCAGAGGATTTTCATGGAGCAAATCTCCAAAACATGCAAGAGTTTTAAAAATAAAAGACTCAGATACTTTAATTTCTTAATTCTCAAATTCAAACAGTTTAGATGTAGCAATAAAGACTCTTTAAATTCGAAATTACCGAAATGAACATTCAAATTTTCGGTAATTTCGGCCCCTTTTGTAGTTTTCGGCCGAAATTTTGATTTCGGTCCCCACCGAAAGCGAAGAAATCCGGAATTTTGATCATTGACAAGAATAGCAAAATACCCAAAGTTCAAACTTCCTAAAAACGAGGAAACTGCCTTAAAAGCAATTACTAATAATGAAACAAATCCTAATCTCACCCCTAAAATAAAATCCAAAAATAAATCGGTGATGGATGAAAAGTGGGTGCTTTTAATTCGTTAGGAGCTTGGTCAACAAAGTCCAATCTCCAATTCCCTAAAAAATGAGGATGCCAGTGAGCATGGTGGACAGGGCTGGCAAGCTGCCATCTTGGAGGCTGATACAACAGAGTGCATATCTGTTGTTTACGCGCACTCCTAAGCCATTTCCATAACCCAGCTCACGAATTTTGAGTGTGGGGAACATGGCTGGCAAAACGCCAGTCAACAACTGACACAGACAACATGTGTAATTATTAGCCACACACCCTATAATTTTGCCTAAAAATTGTGAAAAAATGGGGATATTTAAAAGTTGATGCGTAGAGCTTTGCTTGAACCTTGTGCATGGGGAATAGTGGCACACAAAGTTGTCAACTTGTGAATTGGATCGTAAATCGTTTTCCCTAGAAAATGAATCGAATCGTAAATCGTATGATTTAATTGAGTTTTTGAACGTAAATCGTTTTCCCTAGAAAATGAATCGAATCGTAAATCGTATGATTTAATCGAGTTTTTGAAAAAATATAAAAAAGTTTTGAAAAATATTTTAAAAATTAGAAAATTGCAATACATATCAAAATTTCAATCATTTCAAACATATTTGAATCCCAAAAGGTGAAAAAGTATATTAATTTTATCATTTGACCTATCTTTGTTCATTCATATAAGGTCTCCTGTAATTTTGTATGAGTATGTATAGGATGTGTATATATGAGAGTTGACTTTGAATGTGTCAAAAACCCAAAAAAAATAAAAAAATTCATTAGAGAACAATCATTCCTATGACTTAAAATATATAAGATGAAGTAAAACTTCACTTTAGAAAAGCTTAAAAGTCACCTGTCGATTTTGGATTTTGTTAGAGACACTAAGCCTTAGAATAAAAGTATCCTTTTTCTCCCATTGAATGTAAAAAAAACAAAAAAATCAAAATCTGGTTCAATTCAACGATCATGGAGATACTTAAAATATAGTGTTTCCCCTAAAAAAACTCTAAAGAAGCCTTTTTAAAATGTAAAAAGATGTGTATTTAGCCTAAAATAAGATAGAAGAGGGTTCATATGGTTCAGGGTCTTTTTAGTAAAAGAAAAAGTGGTCTTAAGTGACATCACACAACACTGTGCAACGTTTCACAAGATACCCTCAAACCGTAAGATTCGATTTGAATCTTATGATTCAAACGATTTTTCCGATTCAAAAACGATTTGACAGATTTCTGGCATATTCCAATTCAACTCTACGATTCAAATCGACATAGGTACGATTCAATTTGAATCATTCCATTTTGACAACCATGGTGACAAGTTTTAAGGTCCTACTATCCTTAAATTTCATGTTGAGTGAAATCGACAGTCTGGAATTGGGTGTCTAGTGGGATGCATTTTTTTTTTAAAGTCCATCAGACTATCTATCTCATCACCTATTATATGCCTTTTTCGGAGAAATAAAACCTATTTAGGTTTTTCCTCCTATATCTAAAGTTTTTCATAATTTGCCTCAATAAGAAATTGGCTTCACTGGTTGATTTTCCTAGCATTAACCCAAACTGGTCCTCAGATACATTTGATTTTTTATCTTAGACCTTCTACTATTCTCTCCTAGAGCTCCATATTTTGGCTCATAAGTTTAATATCTTGATAGTAGATACAATTTTCCTGTCACGATGATATGTTAGATTATCAAAAATAAATAAATGATGCAATGACGGCTAGGATCTGCTATGAAATTAATGACGAACAATGCAATTTTGGGTCAGATCTACTTTGATTGATAGCAAATAACACAAAATTGGTTAGGTGTGCTCTGTTACTAACATTTGAATGAAGTACCAAACCTACTTTGATTGACGGTGAATGATTCAATGATGGGTCAAATTTGCTCTGATTGATGACTATTGGTGCAATTTTCATTATCATCACATCATCCCATCTATTTAAACACAATTTTGCGAGTCTTATTCATCTACTCATTTTTTAATACGGCCATCGCTTAGCAATCCTTCATTGTGGTTCTTACTACCCACGTAAGTGTTTGTTAGTCTTCCACATCTCTTGTACTTCTATTATAGCAAGCCTTAGCAGATGGGATGCTTAATGCATTTGATGTACATTCCCACACCACCTTAAACAGTATGTCTTGGTTTTTCTTTTCTTGGGGCTACATCCAAACTTCATCTTACGTAGTCACTCCTACTTGTATCCTTTCTTGTTACTCCACGAATCCACCTGAGCATATGCGTCTTAGCCCTGTGCATTCTATCTTCTTGTCACTTCTTCATTGCCAAACAATGCACACAATGCAACAATACCGGTCTGACTACCACCTTATAACAGCCCCCCTTCAATTGTAGTGTCACTCGTCGATCCGATAGCAGCCCACTTGTCTATTTCCACTTCATCCACCTTGCATTATTCTTGTTTATAAATCTACATCAAATCCACCGTTTGTTGTATATTAGAACTTAGATACTGAAATACAGCACACCATGACACTAAATGGTTTTCTATTTTAATCAAATGAAGGTAGTTATTTTTTTGAGTCCTAAAAAATCATGAAGGGATTATGAGGAGGTTCTCAAGTCCGAAAAGAGAGAACGAGGATCAAACATAGAGCGAGATTGGTATTGCGGTAAACATAGTAGCCATAGTTTTAGGTTTCATAATTTTTGCAACTGTGGACAGTAGTCTCCTATCTATGCGAAGGCTTCATAATTCAATTGCCGAATGTCCATAAAAATGTAGCTGCTAAAAAGCTGATAGTGGTGAAAGAACAAAAGAAGATATGGCTCGGGGACGAGGAAGTAAGGGGGGAAGGTTCAAAGGTTTGAACACCAAAGAATAAATATAAACAATGAGTATTATTTCTTGTTATCCTTGGGGGTCTCATTGTTTGACATGGTGGTGGAGAAGAGCATAAGGAAAATTGGTGCTTATTGTAGCCACTCACGTCCGTGAGGTCTTAGGAGGCTACTAGGCTGGATTTGGAGTCGCCCCTGGGTTTTTGTTAGTTACTAGGAAACCAATATCAATATTGATATGACTCCTGGAACTAGTCTTCCAAAGAAGCCAAGTAAGTGACCCATTTATACAAAGGGTAAGTTTTTTTGCACACCCCTCCATGCCTGCACTGACGCAGTCTTGACTAAGGCCTTCACATAAGGGAAATAACAAAAATGCAACAAGTATAACGATATATCTGAATGTAATGACAATAAAGAACAAAAAAAACAAAAAACTTAAATGGCTTGACTCTTTCCTGTAGATCTCGTTGTGCACGTGATAGTTCCACTATCAAGGCGGTTAAGTTTCTGTGTAGGCAAAGTAATGACCGAGATGAAGGATAGTATAAGTGGAAAGTTCCACTATCACTAGACACCTTTTCAGTATTTTAGCCATCAAAACTTCATCTTATGTGGACTTGCTCGATTTCAGATTCATTGGAAAGCTCATTTGACTGCATTTATAATGACATGTTATTCACTTTAAAATTCTTTAAAATCAGAGAGTTATAATCAGTGTTCTTAAAATCACATGGGTTCAAAGCGTGGGAATGTTCGTGAAATCGCTAAGCGCTCAAGCGACGCCCTAAGATCCTCAAGTAGGTATATATATATATATATATATTCCAAATCTAGTCCGCCCAGGCCTAAATCGGGGCGCCCAAGTGCCCAAACCGCCCAGGCGGCCGCCCCGGGCGATTTTCAGAACAATGGTTATAATTCTACAAAGTTACATAAGGTGCGGGAGTCTAGCAAAAGGCTAGTTGACACCTTGAGGATATCTAGGTCATAACTCTAAAACCATACATCAACATATAAGAATTCTCAATCCTTTGAAAGATGAATAAAATACCTTTGAAATGAGTGGTTTCACATTTTTTGTAGGCTAAAAAATTTGGAGTTAATGTTCTTGAATTACAAGTCAATTTTAGAATCCCCAAAATATGTGAAATTTAGAAATTCTTGATGCCTTAAAAACCTCTTTAAGGCATGAAACCCTCATTTCACCTCAAAATTTTGAAAATTTTGATGCCTTAAAAACCTCTTTTGAAATTAAGTGGCAGAGATGCCGACATTGTAGACATAGGTTTTGGACCACATAGGGTGTATCGATGCAAGAAGAAGCAAAGAAGGAACCACGAGACATCGACATCATCTGGGAGGAGAGCCTAGAGAAGTGACGAGGACACCTTGCTGCTCATAGTCGCTCGAGCGACTCTACTTATTGCTCGAGCGACTCTAACCTATCGCTCGAGCGAGGATGAAGACAATCCATAGGCAAACTTTCGGCCAAACATCCATTGAGTGACCCCTGGTTGTTGTTCGAGCGACCAATCTAGTCGAGATCCTGTCAAGCCCTAAAATTCTCACTCGAGCGAAAACCAAACCCGCCCGAGCGAGTCTAGTGACGACAATTGTCATTTTGGCGTTTTTTCTTTTCTCTTTTATCTTTTCTTGCCTAATGTTCCATTTTGGGATAATTTAGAATTTTGCTATTTTAGGGTTAGTTTCTTTTGCATATAGTATATAATGTTCTTATGTAAGCCAAATTTAACATTGGTTGATTAATGAAAGTGCTATGCATTTTGGAGCTTGAGATTTAATGGAGAGTGGGTCTTCTTCCTCATGTGGGTTTGGTGTGAGGCAAAGGGTGTGATGATGCGGGACGGGGAACCTAAAATGCGTGAACAATGATTTGATGAAGATTTGCCGAAATTAAATAAAATTAAATCAAGCTTAATCTCAAAATTAACTCGATACCTTCGGGTTCAGAGAATTCCGGTAAGTAGATCACACGAGATCCGGTTAGGGTTTAATCCGTTGTGCAAGTACCGTTAGATTTAAGGCGGAATCGGGACTAGAGATAGAACTCTAGCTTTTCCAGGCTTGGGTGTTTGTCTTCGATCCGATGTAGATTCACGAGTTCGAACTAGGGTTGTAGAATTGGTTTATGATTTTGTAATAGGCTTATGGTTTAGAAAGGGTTTATGGCTCTGATTGGTTTAGGTTTATGGCTTTGTTTGATTTTGGGTTTCAGAAAGGGTTTTGGGTTTTGGGATAAAGAAACTAATAGCTTTGGGTTTAGAAAAGGTAGATGGATTAGATGACGATAATAGGGCAGTTAGGGAATAGAAAATATAAGAAGATACCTTTGGGAATGACTCCCTTGGCCTCACACCAAACCCATCATGGGGAAGAAGAATCTCTCTCCATTCAAGCAAAAGCTCAATCAATATTCAAAAACTAATTAAATTGTTTTTACAAGCCTCCTTATATAGGCTACCAAAGTAAAATTTGAAATAAAGAGTCCTAATAATAATAAAAGACTAAAAAAGGCAATTTGCGCAAAAATAACAAAATCTCGTCGCCGGCGGCACGACGTTCACGAACGTCCGTCATAGGGTCATGAACGTCCGTGACCTACGGACTCAGAACTACGGACGTCCGTGGGGTACTACGGACGTCCGTGCACCAAAACAGTGAGGTGCACTAAATCCGGATGTTCGTGTTGAATCTACGGACGTTCGTCGCCTGACATTGTCCTTTGCCTTCGTTTCTCCCTTGAAGCTGAGGTGCTCAGGCTACTCGAGCTCCCTCTTCGTTTCTTTCGACGCCGGTAGAAGCGATGCGGTCTAAAACCGATGTCCACTTACTCGGCGTCCCCTTCATGTGATCCCCATGTTCTATCTTTGATCTTCTTCTTTTCCTTTTCTTCTATTTTGCTTGCTAATTTATTTTCAAATTTTCCCTTTAATTTGTTTCCCTAAAACCCTCAAACCTAGATCTGGAGCTCTCTTGATGCTCATCCTTGTGGATTGATTCCATTCTACCATTCATCGACCCACAACCGTGTGTTGGGCTAGAGATTGCTCCAATTGTGCTGATTGATCGTTCCCTTTAAAGTTTTAGTGAGGAGCTATGAGAATCCACATTGAGCCGTGAGAGCAAATGGTCGGCCTAGAGGATGCTAGAGTTTTATCTCTAGGATCACATCTTTTGCGTTTCTAATGGATCTCGCACGTTGGACTTGAACCCTAGCCGAATCGACCATGATCACCTAGGCCGGAATCAATGAAACCCTAAGGTATCGCTTTAATTTGTGATTAATTGCTCAATTAATTAGTTTAATTTCGACAGCTATCAGCGCACATTCATGCTAGGGTCACTGCCCCATGTCATTAAGTACCCATAATTTACCTCAAATTAGAAGGGTAAGGTTTGGGGTTAGGGTTCCTAAGGTTAGGATGGGAAGCTCAAATCAATCCTCGGCAATTCATACTCTCAATTTTGGATGGTGGGAATATCTGCCCAAAGTGGGGTATCTACACTTATCTATAATATTGTTGTCTATTAGCCATTATGAAAAAGATGAAATCCAGGGTTGATTGTTGTGCAAGATTGGGTCCGTTGTGCTTAGAATGAGGGACCACGTTTTCAATCTCGAGGATGGGTAGGGTTGTTTCTTGTTCTCCTTCACCTTGGAAAAAATTCAAAGAGGATATTGATGGAAGGCTTTAAATGCTTTCGTTGAGAGATGGAGGGCTTTAAATGCCTTAGTTGAGAGATGGAGAGCTTTAAATGCCTTAGTTGAGAGATGGAGAGCTTTAAATGCCTTAGTTGAGAGTATGTATTCTTCCACCCATGGCATGCTAGATAATTTTTGAGAGCGGGTTTGAGTGAAAATCTTTGTACTTCCCTAACATGGTTCGAATGAGGGAATTTTTGAAAGTTGGCATTATGTTGTGGGACGTATTTGTGACCTTGATTGAAAATATGAGGCACTAGAGTTTGCTAGAGTTCGAATAACTACATATGACTAGAAATCAATACCCAGATCTGGGGACGTCTTGATGGGTGGTAATCACTACAATGTGATCTTCGAAGTGGAATGATGTGGGCTACCTGTGGTGGTGAAATATGCATTTCATACTCTTTTAGATCATACCCAGATCTGGGGACATCTTGATGGGTGGTAATCGCTACAATGTGATCTTCGAAGTGGAATGATGTGGACTACCTGTGTTTGTGAAAATACATTTCATACTCTTTTAGATCCTGGGTTAAGATGGTATCTCAAGAAGTGGGTACTTGAAAATAGAATGTTGGGGACCCTTCTCGGACCTTTAACGTTCCGACTGGGATGCACAATGCTTATGGTAACCAGTGGAAAAACTAGTGAATACTAATGGAACCACGTCAACTTTCGAGAAGAATGGGAAGGATACTGGCAGGTGGAGGTCCTCCGGTGACCATTCGGAGGCAATGCTATCACAAGGCCTAGAGGTGAAGGAGATGATGATCATATGAAACCTTGTGCGAGGCAAAAATCTATTGTCCAAATTTGTTGACCATGATTGTAGGGCTATCATGCCTCCAGGCCTGAATCCTGAAATTAAAAGAGGCTTTATCTTAAGATCGATGGATGTTCAACATGAATTCTCTTCGTATGGTGATATGGGTAAGTCTGTCGTTTCTATAACTGTGTCACCACTTCCTTTAAGGGGTAGTTTGAAGATAGGAAGTTCTGTAAACCAAAGGAGTGAGATGTCACATAATGCTGGGACGAATGGAAATATTTAAAATTCTAGTGGAAATTTGGGCATGGTACATGCCGACAATGCCTGGGTCTTTTCTTCATTAGCCAAGAACAATTTTGAAAATCATTATAGTGTTATAAACGGCAATATCCCACTTTTTTGTTTCGTGTACGTTTCTCTTTGATAGATGTTGAATTCCAAGAGCAAAGGATGATTGCAAACGAAAGAAAGAGGGTGTTCCAAGGGAAGCTGTGATGGGGAGATGGGTTCTGAGGCAGTGAGAGTCTCCCCAGAATCTGCCTTAGATAGACGTATTACCTGTCAATGTTTGTTGGACAACGCTCAAAGGCTTGAAAGCAGAGAGGTTGATTTCCATCACTATACGGGGTGCCGCCTGCTGAGCCAATACCTCGATGGGGAATCATTCTCATTGGATGATCGCAAATTGACATCAACCTCTTCCATTGATCGTCTTAAGGCTCCACAAGATATGTTAGACAATGTGATGTTCAATATAGATCATATTAATAAGAACTTGGGCCTCTCATGCACTAGCAGTGAGGAGAGAATGGGAAGCATGTTTAAGAAATTTAAATAACAAAAAGGCGGGATGGGGAACGGTAAAGGTAAGTAGTCGACAACTAAAGATAAGCAATCAAATAAATGAAAAATTAGTGTCATGCTGGAAATGAAAAGAAATGTAAATGTCATCATCATCGTCATCATAGCCTTAACATATCTATATGGGTTTGGCTTTGTGAGTACTATTTCTCCACTCGTTTTTGTTCGGTGCTACTTTCTGTAACATCATAATCCTTCATGTCCCTTCTCAATGCTTCTCTCTAGGTCTTCTTTGTTCTTCCTCTTCTACTTTCTTGCGCCCATAGCATCTCAATCCTTCATACGTTGTTTGCTTATAGCGGTCTGGCATCCGCTATACATGCCCAGAACACTTCCGATGGCATTTCATAATTTTTTCTTATTGGTGCCTCTCAAATTTCCTCTTATGTATTCATTCTGAATTTTACCTTTTCTTGTTACCTTCACATATCCATCTTAACATATGCATCTCAACACCATGCACTCTCTAGCTTTTTGTCACTTTTTCATAGCCTAACATTTCGCACCATATAGTATGCTAGGTCTTACTGCAGTCTTATAAAAACGCCCATTTAATCAAAGTCGAACTCTGTGGTTGCACAATACTCCGCTTGCTTGTCCCCATTTCATCCAACCAACATTAATTCTGTTTGAGACGTCCTCCTCAAACCCACCATCTGATTGTAAAACTGAAATTGATGACAATGTAACACTAAATTTTTTTATATTTTAATTAAACCCTCCTCCAAGCGATCATGTTCACTAAATTTGCACTTAATATATTTCGTCTTTGTTCTGCTAATTTTCAAACCTCTCGACTCTAAGGCCTTTCTTTATATTCTAACTTATCATATATTTGTTTCTTTGTTTGGGAGAAAAGTACCACATCATCTGCAAACAACGTACACCATTGAAACTCTTCTTTTATGTTTATGAATAACGCATCCATGATCAAGGCAAACAAATAAGGACTCAATGTAGATCCTTTATGCTAACCAAATCTGATAGGGAACTCACTCGTCTCTCTACACATGTTTAAGACAAACAAATTGATCATCCAAGGAGACCGGGACGATGTAGAGGCATGGACAAACCCAATGATACCTGACTCGACCACATGAGAAGAGGAACCTTGGGTACTAGAGGCACACTGCAATAAATCTTGATACTCCTTCTATGTAAGAGTAACTGGAGAAGAGGCATGAGTAAAACAATAGAATGCATTGCAGAAGCAAGTGGTGGAGTAGGACAGGTATCATCAGCAATTGAAGACAAGGTACGATTGTTCTGAAGCTTGGTGCACCCGACCAAGTCCCAACATGTGTCCATTGCGCATCCATTTCGGCCGCAATGTAAGCATTTCGACTTCTCCTTTCTCCTCGAGACATGCCACCACGACCACATCCTCCTCTACCACCAGATCAACCACTACCATGATGAAACTCTGAGAACAAGGGAAACATGGAGCATTCGAGAGCTTCAAGGGAGACATTCATCAACTTTCTACAGCTTTCTTCATGTTGTAGGAGGGCGAAAGTTGTCCCAAGAGGGGGACTCTCCTCTCTACTGAGGATACCAGCCCGTACACTTCATATCCTGGATTCAATCTTCTTAATAGATCAATTATCTTCTTCTTTTTTAGGGTGCTCCTCTATTTGTTCACACACCCAATAAAACAGGGTTTTTTGACACAACTCTCACACGCATCAACCTTTTGATAATGGCCCTGGTCAATTCACATATTTCTTAATGGGGCATAGTACTCTCTTACGGACCTCTCCTTGGTGGGTGGTATTGATTTTATCAATTAGCTGAAATATCTTTGCAAAATTTTGCTTATGATAGTAGGCATCACACAAAACATTCCATAGCTCCTTGTTCCCTAATAGTAGCTACATACATGAACGGACGACTATAATATGCTGCAGAGAAAGGAGTAGCCAAGTCATAATTGTCAAGTTTTCACATTCCCAATCAACATATTTCAAGTCAGTGGCTGTTGGCTTTGGAATTCGTTCCATCAAACTTTACCATAGTGGTCTGTAGTCTATTAGTACTTTCAACACCACTACCAACATGCACTTTGGCTCTTCCATTTTAGTGGTATCTTACCTAAACAAACACAAATCAAACAAAATTGCGGACAGCCACTGGCAACATGGCCCTTAAACAAAAAGAAATGTGAAACGCTTAGCAAAATTGATGTCACAGCACTATACAGTGCAAATTATGCAATGCAATATTTTACCACCAACTTCCATCAGAGCCGAGACTCTATATTGAGCAAAAGAAATCATCTCAGAGACTTCAATACTTATCCAATTTTAATGAGACCACTTTTAGGCGAAAGATAAGGCAAAAGCAATCCAATATCAGCAAACAAAGAGGTCAGATTAGATTCACAGAGATCAGAAGCACTGATTCTCGTGAAACAGATGATATAACATGGTTTTTGAAAAAATCGATGAATCTGTACCCAAACTCCATCAAATTGGATATCTGGCTCAACCAGAAACTTCCTCATAAGATTTCGATCCAAATAATACCTATCTCGTGACCCCTTTCGATCCCTCAGAGATAGATGGTTCAGAAAAACGTGAAACCCTTATACCAGAAATTTCCCCTAGGAAATCATGTGCAGAGGCTTCAAAACAAAAAAGAAAAAGTCACCCTATAAAAATTTCTACATTTGAGGTCAATGATTTTACTCTACTGACTTCAACAAGACGCTGTGCTAACAAAGATCAAGTGATGCCAGCAACAAGGAAGATCTGGGAAAATCCCTCGCTGATACCAAATTTAGTCTTAGTGCTTTAGATTTGTGATGAGATGAGTTTTGGGGTTGGAGAAGTTTATAAGTTTATATATCACTTACAAAAGAATACCACGTAGATCACTAATGCTCGTATATCTGTACTATATTTGATTAGCAATGCACCCAACTAACATTGTAGACACAAGAAAAAGATGAGTAGTTTTATTGACCAGATGAATACTATTCATTTCATTGAAGCCCCAGCAGAATTTTTAAACTTTTTGTAGTCGGCCATATTTGGTGGAAAATGACTACCATCACTATGATTTCAGAATTATGTTAGTAGATGTTTCAAAATCTCATATATGAGAAAAGAGAAGATAGAGAATCTTCCCAACCTTACTATATGTAGTGAAAATTTTTGTATTATCTTTCTTATAAAATTTGGACAATGTCCATTTCCCTGTTTCTGAAATGGTAAGTATGAATTTCCAGGATCTGGTTTAAGCATCTAATGTGTTTGAATATTTCCTGGATATGACTTGGGTCAGTTATTTTGTCGTAATCGAAGTGACAAAATACTTGTACGAGTTTAATACGGTGAGCAAGAAAGTTGGAAAAAGGGGCAAAATACTGGAAAAATCAAAAGGTAAAAAAGTGTAAAATACAGAGGACGAACAAAACGGAAAAGCGGGAAAAAAAGAGATAATACTAATATCTTTTCACAAAGTTATAAAAATACGGAGAAATACCGGGAAAAATATTTAATACGTGAAAACATGTTTAATACGTGAAATACATGTATTATCCGCAAGATATGCGTATTATACAAAAATACTGGTTTTATTAAAAAAAGAGTATTATACATGTTTAGTACGTCATGGCAAAAAATGCATATTATATGCATATTTTTCAAAAGAAATTCCGTATTTTGTCACAATGGTCGTAATTATGATTGTTATTTTTCCAGTTTTGTTCAGTTGTTCCTGTATTTTCTTTTTAAGCATCTTGGTTAAGATTGCTTCTGTTCTTAATAAATTTTGTGTTACTGATATTATAAAGCTTATGGGCTTCAGAAGCTAAGATATGCCCATCTATTTATTACATATATAACTTAGAGAAATGGTAAGAATAACTCAAACAACTCGGATTTGTCACGTCCAGCTTCTCTCCCACATGCATTTCCTGTACCTGTTTTGCTGGGAAATAAAATTCCCCATCTGTTCTAAGTTTCATGGAAGTCATGAGAGACCAGTCTCCTTCAGATTATGCCGTTGGACCTCCATGGTTGTTCAAAGGCAGGCAAGTTTTTCAGCCATATGTTAATTATTTTTTTATTCTAATAAGCATTCATTAAGTTTCCCTCTTACTTTTGTTATGGATAACTGATTTTCCTATGGATACAATGTTTCCAACTTTCAGCGCATTATACCAACTCCATCTTGTAAAGGCAGATACTGCTCGAACTTTTATCCCAAGGGAGTTTAAATTAGTAGAAGCTTTTGGGTACTCTTCTCTTCCATTGCGCAAATCTAATTTTCTGATTGGCCAGAATGGTAGTTATTAAGCATCTGAGATGCTTTCTTAAATTATAATATCACCTTGCAGATATACTCTTGGTGGCTTTTTTCTCGCTCAATATGATGATAGCCCAGCTGGAAAGTTTGATGAGGTTGGACATGTTGATGTTCAATAATTTACTTATGAGCCCGACTCTCCTGACTGACATTTAAACACCAACATGGTGTTTAAATGATCTTACACCATCAATGGTTTACGATGTGGGTGATCCATACCATCAAAATGATAGATCATAGATTGAAGTGCCATAGGCCTAAAAATTATGTTTTAGGAAGATTTAAACCATCCGATCTGTGGACTATAATGTCAACCATTATTTTTAGTTTCATTGGCTGATATTAAAGTTCATCAATCGGATGGTTCACATCCACTTCCAGGCCTGCTTCTTTTGTCTGAGACATGTTCCAAAGAAATAGTCACTTGGACAGTTTAGATTGATCATAGATGTGCACCCGATGGCATAATGATAAATCCCACTTCAATGGTGTGAGATAAAAAGTCACATTTTAATGATATAAGATCATTTAAACACCATTTTGGTGTTTAAATGTCAGTCAGGAGCCATTATCCGTTTACTTATATGCTAGAAATTGTCTAAAGAAGTTAAATGGATTAAATGCTATTCTAAAGGGATTGGAACACTGTTATATTGTAAAGTTCAGTTTCATTTTGATTAATTCCAGAAAAATTGATTGTCGTTTTTTCTGTATTTAATCGTAACTCACCCATGGAATATGATCAATGTATAATATCTGAATTTGGTACCATCCATTTTGTTTTCATCATTTTCTGAGAACTGTTTGTTTTCATTATTTTATTCTCAGCTCGTGGTGATTGCAGGCATTGTATGGAATCCTCCAACTTCATGCGCGTAAGTTTTGATTCTATATATAGCAATCTGTAAATTAGAAAAAATAAAACAATAAAATAAAAGTACACGAATAAGTTTTGATTCGTGTACTTTAAACTTATTAAAGTACACGAATAAGTTTAAAGTACACTTATTCGTGTACTTTAAACTTGTAGTATGAAAATAGCTGTCTGAAGGCACTTCATTTATTATTGCAGATTTAATAAGTGTTAATTTTATTCTTAATAGATGGGCCGCTAGAGTACTTGTTAACAATCAGGGCGCTTGCATACATGGACGAAAGGTGTTGAATTTCAGCATTCAGTAAAGAAAATTTAGTAACTGCACTCAGTAAAGAAAATTCCTGTGAAGAACACACACATTTCCACCATTAAAAACCGTTGACTCCCTTGAATCAGGTGATGGAGATAGTTTCTCGTTCCAATCTTCGACACAATAGATCTTGAGATCATGACACACCTATCAGACGCTCACATGTTGATTCCATGTGGCACACATTACCAAAAGTGATCATGAGCGTACCATGAGAAAGGGCATGTGTCACTTTTGGGGATGTGTGCCACGTGGAATCAACATATGAGTGTCACTTTTGGGGATGTGTGCCACGTGGAATCAAGATCTGACCATTTGTTAGGTGCACCATGATCTCAAGGTCTATTGTGCGGAAGATTGGGATGAAAAACGATCTCCATCGTCTGATTCAAGGCAGCCAATGGTTTTTTTATGGTGGAAATGAGTGTGTTCTTCACAGGAAAAACAGGTGCAAAAAACGCTTCCGTACTTTTAAATGTGCTTTCTCAATTTCTTTTATTGACAAATTAATTTATCAAATTTCCAATTTTTACTCTTGATCACTTACTTTCTTGCAGCATGTAGGGCTTCCAAGTCATGTTGCCGGGTTTTCAAAGGTAAAAACTGGCATATGTAGTAACTTTATCTTTTTAGGGATTTTTGCAGTTACCCCTCTAGGATATGCCGTATTTGCACTTCGCCCCTTGTGTTTTACCTATTTACATTGCGGCCCTTCTATTTATGTTTCCTTTACTTATTACCTCCTACGGTGATAGATTCTCTAACAAAATAAACTTTGACTGCTTTGAATCAGTTGATGGAGATAGATTTTTGCTTCATTCTTTGATCTAATTGATCTTGAGATCATGGATCTATAATCAGCCGGTCAGATTTCAATTTGACAAGGTATGCATCTCAAAAAGTGATCCAAGAGTCACTTTTGATGTACACCCATGATCATCATGCAGAATTAAAATCTGACCACTTGATGACAAGCTTTTGATCTCAAGATTCATTAGGTGGAAGATTGTGGAGAAAAATGATCTCCGTCATCCGATTCAGAGCAGTCAAAGATTGGTTTGTAACTGATCTATCTCTATAAGGGATAATAAGTAAAGGAAACATAAATCGAAGGGCCGCAATGCAAATAGGTAAAACACGGGGGGCGGAGTGCAAATACGGCATATCCTAGGGGGTAAATGCAAAAATCCCCATCTTTTTATTTGCTAGAACTTGATGTTGATTCTCTTTGGGCCGTAGATAGGATTGTATTCCTAGCTCCCCAAAATTGCTATTCACCAAAAATCTAGTGTTTTAGAGCATTTCTTATGTTGCTAAAAATTTCCTCAGCCTTCCAAAGCTATGTGTTAAAATTAGAAAGTAAAACTAGAATTTCTACTGATGCAAGAAACTTAAAGAAAATAGAAGATAGTTTTGACCACAAATTGGTGCTTCTCGGTGTTCGTTTATATTGTTGTAATTGGTGCATTAGGGATGGGTCCCCTCTCTTTGTTAATGATTTTTATTTAATCCTTTAAAAATCCTCTTTTTCCTATCTCCTTCAGTAATTCTTGAAAGAGGAAGTGTGAGAAGGGTAGGTTCCTACAGAACTACATTAATGGTTTCAAGTCCTCCTAATCTTGGTGTTTGTTTATATCTTTTTAATGGGTGCATTAAGGGTGGAGGAGGGTAGGTTCCCACACAACTACATTAAGGCTGTATTTGTGAATGCTCTTTGGAGGCAAAGGATGGCTCTTTGCTCTGGCGCAGAGCACTTTAGTATGGGACAGGGTTTGGTTGTCAGTGCTATTAGCTCTTTCGGAGAGTGAAAGCGCTAAATTTGTTTCTCTTTAAAAGAGCAATTTAATCCTGCTCTTCCAAGTGGGCTGCTCTTTGGCTCCAAAGAGCAATCCCAAACACATCCTAATAGTTTGAAGTCCTCAGCACTTCGGTGTTTGTTAGTCTTTTAATGGTGGATTAGTGGTGGGTCCTCTCCCTTTATTAGTGATTTTCATTAAATCCTTTCAAAAACCTTTCTTTCCTATCCCTTTCAGTAATTCCTGAGAGGAAGGGAGATGAGGGTAGTTCCCAAAGAACTACATTAAGGCTATGTTTGGATAGGGAAAGGAAAAGAAATGGGTGGAAAGGAAATGAAAATTTCCATTGCTAGTGTTTGGGTAAAAAGTTTGCATCAGAAATTGAATGGGAAAATGATCTGTTTTCCTGACCTCAGGAAATGACAAGATCCTAGCATTTACATAGGATTTTGTCATTTCCATGGGAAATGATCCCTCTCTCTCTCTCTCTCTCTCTCTCTCTCTCCCTCTCTCTGGCGATATCTACGACACTTCCCGATGCTCCGCAACCCCATCATGCTGCACCGACTTTGACCCCCTCTTTGTCGTCTGATTTCACTGGGCCTTGCATGCTAACTAAAAATCCAACGACCAACTGTTCTCCGGTGATGTGAGCATTCGAAGTGAAGAAACTCGATAGATCATCGACGATTCACTGAAGCTCCCAGCTTACAACCCATAGAAGCAAGCATCTAAATGAAACACCCAGAACTCTAAAATCTGCTATTTTTAGCAAAATAATCCAAGTCAGACTCTAAAGTGGCCTAAAGTTTTACCGTTTTACCCAAAAAAACATCACATTTACATTCAATTCAAGTGCACTTCAAAAGATTTGTGTATTGTGTTTGATCCGTTTGCTTTACTTATGTTGAATTATTTACAAGGGATGGATTTGAGGGAACTTCGGCATCGCCATCACCCTCAATCAATCCAAGCCCAAAGAATCAGAAAAAACGAAAATATTGTATATATATATTGAATGATAGTAATTGGATTGGTTTGTGCGTCTGGAATCAACGAGTATTGTTATGTACACATGGGGATGCAAAACTGATTCCCGCAATACCAATTTCGAGTCAAATTGATGCATAACCTAACACGATGCAAATATGATGGGCTGAGATTATTTGTGAATTAATATGAATAATTGAAATATGAATTTCCCAACAAATTAACAAAGAATTCTTTCAATTAAATAATATTTATTTAGTCCAAAATAGTATTACTTTCGCAGTACATTCCCTATAAGATCTAGAAGACTAGGGTTCTTAGCGAACAACTAGATCTCCAACAGTTTAGGTTTCGAATGAACTCACAAGTGGGTTCTTTCGAATCCACGCAGAATTAACAACAAAAGGATTCTAGGTATTTGAAAATCAAATGGCTCAAATAGAAGAAACCCCTTGTTAGGACGGTTGAACAATCTTAGGTTTGGTTAGGGAAAGATCGAGCAAGCAAAAAACACAATTAATTTCAGATTTTAGGAAAATTAATTAGAAAACTAATCGTGCACTTACATGTAAGAACAGTAAGATATAGATAAAAATTGATAAGAATTGAAAAGGTGGCCTCGCATCAAACCGCACGCGAAAAGAAGAATCACTCTTCAAAGTTTTGAAAGAATCACACCCTCAAAGAACATTTTGATAAAAAAACTCTCAATTTGCAAAAGCAATACTTATTAGCCATTAACTAATTAAAATTGTTTAAATAATACCTTTATATAGGCAAATAAACCCTAACTAACCAATAAATTCGAAATAAGAAAGTCCTAAAACAATTAAAACTCTAAAACGACAAGTTTTGTCTCAAAACTTGTCTAGCTGCCAATTTGCGGACGAGACTCATGGATCTCCGTCCTCGGCAATGTGCACAAAAACAGATCGATGTCTAAACTCTAAATCACGGATGTCTATCCGAAGGTCACGGACGTCTGTGCCTTAATTTCCAGAACACCTTCAATCTTTGTTTTAGAGCCTTCGGGATGCCTTCGCACGCTTCTTCCGCCTTCGATAAACCATAGGCGGTTCTTTGAATCGGATGTCCCCATCATGGATCAAAATTTCGGCCGAAATGCATCGGTTTCGGGCATGCCCAAAACGAAATCTCTAGTTATCGGTTTCGGTCCAGATTAGTATGGGGGGGAACATTTCGGCGAAAATTCATATTATCGGCCGAAATTTCGGTTTCGGTCATGCTCGAAACCGAAATCTAACCCAATATTTTGATCCTTGATCCCCATCACAAACCTTTTGACCTACTGATGTCAGCATGACATCGTGTTGGCGTCAATAGTGGTGATGATGTGGCATCAAGGGATTCTGGTCTGGGTTAGGCTCTGATACCAAGTAGAAGTTTAGGTAGTGGTATTAGAGTTAGGAAGGTGGTTTTAGGGTTTGGTTTAGGTTAGAGGAAGACAAAAGAGAAGAGAGAGTAGAGAGGTTAACTTGAGAAGGCATAGTGAGTCAAGTGATTCTCAATAGCATTTATATTAAATTTTTATTTTCACAAACACACCTAGGGACACTACCCACACACACACCATAATTCCTACCACAACCATACTAACATACCTGACAAGATTTGAAGTCGTGAAGCTTTGACTTCTCTAAGGACAATTCTCTCTTCTCCAACGTGGTGAGACTTGGAGGAGGCTTATAGAGGTTACTTGTGGTGCATCAAAACATCCAATTTAATATAACCCCGTTCTACCACGAAAATAAAGAACATTATGCTTGATTGCCACTTCAATAACGAGTAAGTGGAGTCAAAAGTGATTTGCATGCCTTGAATAAGATCTCACAATGAATTTGCTGATATATTCTTGAAGACGTTGGAAAGAACATTATGAGATAACATCCAAGTTGAGCATGATTGATATTTATACACCAATTGCAATATACAATTGCAAGCTATTGTTTCACATGGGAATTAGATTCAGGCTCAGCAATGCAGGGACATTCTTTTTTTATGACACCTGACTAGACTGTCCCTGACTATGAAATTCCCTGAAGTTTTGCATTTGTGACTAACAAGTTAGCGCCCATTAATTTTATATATAGGCTCGGCAATGCAGGGACATTCTTTTTTATGACACCTGACTAGACTGTCTCTGGCTATGAAATTCCCTGAAGTTTTGCATTTGTGGCTAACAAGTTAGCGCCCATTAATATTATGTATACACACACACACACACACATCGCCTATGGGCTGGAAGCCTTGGGCTATATATAACCCGAGCAATCCTCACCTTACAAGCCGGTTTTGTGAGGTTGAGTTAGGCCCCTAGAATTTTACATGGTATCAGACCAGGTACCACATGGATGTAAAGAGACACGTTACACGTGATGGGGCGTGAATGATAGTCCCACATCGCTTGTGGGTTGGAAGCCTTGGGCTATATATAACTTGGGCAATCCTCACCTTACAAACTGGTTTTGTGAGGTTGAGTTAGGCCCATGGAAATCTCTCTCTCTCTCTCTCTCTCTCTCTCTCTCTCTATATATATATATATATATATAACTAAACCACTAAAACCAACTGTTTCTTCCATGAATTGGTATTAGGTACCCCATTTGTGCACCAAGGGTGTTACATACATCAATCTCTCTCCATCAAAATGGTCAAACCTCAAGAGATGCACAAATATTTATTAGCATGCAAATCAATGAAAATATCTATATGATCGTTAGGACTAAAAAATACCTAGGCGATTTCCAAAGTGCGTTGTCCTTGGTGCACGGTCAACTGTCTAATACCAACTCTTCTTCCATTGCTAACTCATTCGTGTTGATTTTATGCCATCCATTTTCCAGTATAGTGTGTTGATCAACCAAGATGTGGTCATCTGATGTCACGACCCCAGAATCCTAGCCGATCTCAAGGGCCTAGAGTATCGTGTTATGACACCACACACTTGTTAAGGTGATAAACAGATATACATATCTTACTAAATCTTACATAAAATTGGGCTCTCAAAAATCATGAACCAATTTTTCTTCTCATATTAAAAATCCCCTTCATCAAGCTTACATTGAAATTTGAGTCCATTATACCAAATGACCAAAAATAAAGGTACGGTCAACTACTAGAATGTCTTTCCAAATATTTAGTACATACCTGACATCGTCTAATTGGTCAACCACGTCGTCACCCTTATAAACCGTATCATCTACCAGTACATCAAGTCCACCTGGGCAGTGCAATCCATATCTTCACCCCCAACTGTTAGTTTTTCGTGGGATGAGTTTACTCAGTCATGTAAACTCAGTGGGTGGTTGCACAATCGATCCACCGCAATTTACCCAGGTGATCGTGAGTGCTACCTTGTGAGTGGAAGCGAATCCTTTACAATTTTATATAAACAATATAATAAAATTCTTATAAATATTTCATAATAATAAAACTGAAAGAACGTAATAATTTTCAGTGTATACGATGCTTCTAATGTTTATCACTTTTCTTACTTGTCTTGTCAACTTAAGTGGCATATTTTAAATCTTATTGTAGCTCCATATGCCTACACAACGTACTTCGTATCTTACTTATCTTATGTAAACCACCTGTGTCAGGGTCGCTGCTAGAGCCTACCACGCGAGGTCCACGTGTAGATAACCACCTAACTTCCATATTGTATTGTAAACCACCATCCAGCCTGATGAGGTTGCACCCATAAAAATTAGTGCCCCCTTACGTTGAGACACTGTCATATCATATTGTCCTTAAGATCCGTCTTGGTTGCAGACGTTGTACCCTTATGGTGGCTCGTAAGATATGACACGTGTAGAATTTAATTTCATATTAGGCTGACCTTCACAACATATCTTATCGTATCCGTATCTTATTTTATTCATATCTTATCATATTTGCATTTCTTATCGTTTACATGCAACTTAAATTAGAGTGAGCCATGGTGCGATAAATTTCACTAAGCCACGCTTTCCAAGGGACGAGTTCCGTAGTAACTTGAATGTACTTCGTGTGGCATCCCATACTCTCATAGAGGTGTTGCATTCGTACATGAATGCCTATATTTCATGTTCCACATGACTGTGAAAGGAATCCCACCATGACGAAATCTTATAAGTCGTGTGTCGTATCTTATTCATTTTTCGTATCATACATATGCCCTAATATATTTCTAAGTAATAGATGTTGCACAATGCAGATGAAGCATATAATAGGAAAACAACTAAACATAAGGGAGCTAATATTACTCGCAATATTTTGAATGATAATTCAAACAAACAATCCAATCATAGGGCGATGTTAGAAATACTGATGTCAAATCGGTATTCTATAAAAGGGTGAGTTAGACTTTAACTCCCAAATATTGAATTGAACTCTAAGACCTTATAGGGTTAAAGTGTGGTTTAAGATTGACTCTTGCTCGCCCTTAAGAGAGAGAAAAAGGTGACCTACAATGAAGGTATGTCAGTTGTAAAGTACCTATCACAAAGTGATGTTAGATTGACCTCATTAGATAGATCATATCGATCTGATGAAAAACAAAAGGGTCATTTATGAGATTTGGTGCCCGTGTGAGTCAAACAAGTTTTGACCGTCGGATCCTTGTTACACGGTTTTCATGGTATATATAATCTAATTTAGATCGATCTTGACTTATAGATATAGTCAGGGTATAGGATATATAAGTCTCTCAGAGTTTCGACCCTTGGCTTGGTCATTTGGACTCTTATCTTGAAAGCCATCAATTCGGGTCAAGATCATGCTATAACACGATTATTGAGGTGTCTAAATTCTCACAATGTGAGAAAAATATACACGTAACCAGTTATTCTAAGTTTAGAAGATGGGTTTGGGCAATTTCTAAAGGTTTGGGCTTAGGTTTGTAACACAAGCTTAGACAAATTTATTAAATACGTTATTATTTCTTATATAATATTCTTTGTGATTCTTAAAAACGTGGATTAAATTAGGCACAAGTCTATAATCACTTAATTGGGCTCATTATTTAGATACTTGCGTTTTTTACTGTGTACACCACCAGTAACTATATAGTTTTACACATGTATTTCATCTTTATTTTGGGATACCCAAAATAAATAAAGGTGAAATGATCTCCAGATGATCTCGTCCGTTAGATGCCAGGGGATCTGAAATTAGGGGGTCTACTCTTGAATCTGAACCTAATTCAGCCCGTAGTAAGAATTAATGGGTCAAATGTGACCCATGATCTCGAGTGCACCTAATGACACAACACTGCTAAAGCCCATGTATTTCATGGTTTTTCTTGGTTTTTAAGTATTAAGAATAAATTAAATAAAAATATGACGGACAATAAAAACTATTAGATGCAAAGTAGATCATAGATTAATGGGGGTCTACATCTTGACCCAGGGCCAGTTTGGTCATTCAAAGCATACACAAAGTGGTCAAAAGTAACCCTAGCGCAAGCGCACAAAATTATAAGGCCAGAGCAGCCCATTAACTGAATGTAACTGCTAAGTATTGGGAAGCTTGGTGCCAGATTTTGACCTCTTTAGGGTCTGTTTTGCCGGCACACTTATGTGCGATATGGAAGGGCATAATACCCTCTAGTTCTCGGCCAATGGGTTCGACCAAAGGGTTAACCCTTTGACCATAACAGTTTTACGAATCCAGGCAAAAATGTAAGAATGAGAAAGTACAGTTTTCCTTAAAGTTCCTTTATTTTTAATATAATCAATATAAAATCATCACATTTAAGTGTAAAAGCATAGATTTAGATAGATAGGAGGACACCCACTTCATATGAGCTTTTGATCGGTTGGATAGATACAAATCCAGCTTTAGCATCCAACCTCATTCGATGATCGTGCACAATTTTGGGTTGGCTCATGTTGACGTAGATCGATTGCGGTGCACCAAGATGACTTGATTCGTTCACTTTACTGTAAAGTCCTGATTTATGATAATGACGCTTCGTCGTCCTTGTATTTTGGCACCACAAAAAGGAGTATCCTATGGTGGTGATGCAGCGGTGGTGCACCTTGTGTTGCCGCAGGTAAAGCCTCGATGTAGGTGTACGGTGGCTGGTAAAAGGGACCCTGGAGGCTGCTTTGGTTGGTGTTCAAGGAAGAGAAAGTGGTTGTTTTAATCTTTGTTGAAGAAGAAAAAGTGGTGAAGAAAATGGCTGCGCAGATGCAGTTTTCACGTTGTGGTATAAAGAATAAAAGCGAAGAGTGGTGGGTTGTTGATGCCATAGTTATAACATGATACTAAAGGTGTTGTTTGGTGTTGTTTTCTCCTTGCTATGTGAAGAGAGAGAAAAGAAAGGAGGTGGGTTTTGTGGCTGTGTTTTCATGGAGAGACCACAAGAAGAAGAATGAGGCATAGTATTTAGGGTTTTAGACGAGAGGCTAAGGATCATGCGTTCTTGATTTGAGGAGTTAAAGAGAGGGGTTTTAGAAACTTAGCCATTGAGAATACTAAATCCCCTTAAATTATGAGAGCGGGTTGAGGTGGCCGGTTTTCATTACGCAAGTGGCAAGAAAAGTGGCAAGTTGTTAGGTGGCGTGAGAGAGGTACCCAAGTTGGAAAGGAGGTTGTGAGACGTTGTTTATTGCGTGAAGCACATGTATAGAGTATAAGATTTATGTGCTCTGGAATGTGCACATGTTTCAATCCTATTAGAAACACTGACCATGGGTTATGGTTGGGTGTGGCTCACAAGGTATTTGAGATTGAACCCTGCACCTAGAAAGCGGGGGCGATTTGGTTTGTGGACAAGTCACTCGGGTAGAGAGAGTGTTTGTGCGCCACATGGCACTCTCCTATTGAGGTAAGAGGTTCCATATATGAGTACTCGAATTTTTAACTTAGAAATTGTATTTGAGGCAAGTTCTCATAATCAATTGATTTGGTGCCATGTATGGCAACCTAAGTTTCTTAAATTATAATTTATTTATTTATTAAATATAAAATTGTTTAGGCAGGGCCTTGGATCCCGATTTTGGAGTTCGGACCGGGTTTCACTACATGCTTGAACTCGGACCATGCATGCACACACCCTAAAATGATAGGCCCGAGGTCACGTGACGCGGGACAACGACCCTAAATTACGTGAATGCCCATGAAATGCTATTTTGCCGAAATTAAACTAATTAATTACACAATTAATCACAAATTAAAATGATACCTTAGGGCAGTGATCATGCTCGGTTCACGTAGGGTCCAATCCGACGCGCGAGATCTATTAGGAAATGTGGAAGAGGCGATCTTAGAGATAGAACTCTAGCTCCTAGGTTGGGGCGTTCGATCGTAGTTCGCAGTGGAATCGATAGTTCCTCGCTAGGGTTTTTGAATTAAAGCGGTTAACGGCACAAGTCGAGCAAGCTTGAGCCCAACAACGGTCATGAATCGACGGGCTAGGATTATATTCGATCCACAAGGATGCACATCAAGGTTGGTCTAGATCTAGGTTTGGGAATTAGAACAATCAATAAAAGGGGGATATTTTGGATGCAAGAGACTAATGAGAAAATAGAAAGATCAAACAAGAACAAGGAGTATAGAGAAAATGAGCATCTCACCCTTGGCCTCACACCAAACCCACAGGAGGAAGACTCACTCTTCAAAGCCCCTCTCAAGCCCAAAATGCAATGCACTTTCATTAAAATCAACCAAGTGCTAAAAATGGTTTACAAGATATGCTTTATAGTATTTACAAATGGGAATAACCATAAAATAGAAAAGTATCATATTACCCTAAAAGGTAACTTACAATTGGCACAAAAGAAATAACAAAAGAAATGATAAAAAAGGCAAATCACGTCACTTGACTCGCTCGAGCGGGAATCTTTACGAAGGGTCGCTCGAGCGATAACCAAGAGTCGCTCAAGCGGCAATTAGGGATTGATCGAGCAAGTTTTAGCCGAAAGTTTTGGCCTTGATTCCTGATACTCCCTCGATTGAGCGACAATGGGCTGAGAGTTTTGCCCATGTTTTTGAGCGAGAATGATGCTCGCTCGAGTGAACCTGGGCAGAGACTCTCCTTTTGCTCCTTAAGTCCTTTCCTCAGTGGATCTTGGCACTCTATTGCTCTTCCGTCGCTTCTTCCACCGGTACACCTTGTATGGCCCAAAACCTAGGTGATCAGTGTCGGCGTCCCCATCACCATGTCACATGGGTCAAAAGTTTGATCATGGTCAAACTAGTCAAAACAATCATAATCTCTTGAAAGGTCAACAATTCAACATTAGCGAAAATCAGAGTCGTTACATCTGATTTCTAATAAATATTGAAAGATGGAGTGCCCCTTCTTTTACGTGCTTGAAACATAATTTTGGTTTCTGCTTGTTTGGCAATCTGGGATTGGCGGAACGTGGAGGCATCATTGCAGGCCATATGGGGCATATTGTCATTGCCTACTATGGTCTCTTGGGCTAACATGTCTCTCTTGAAACAAAAATTGGTGCCACGTTAGACTGTATCTGAGCTTTATCTTTTAAGAAAACCTTTAAATTGATGATGGATCAAAATTTCGGCCAAAATTTGAAATTTTCAGCCGAAATGTTTCGGTTTCAGGCATGCCCGAAGCCGAAATCCAAAATTTCGGGATTTTTAATATGGGAGGAAAATTTCTGCCGAAATTTTGGATTTTGGTCATCCCTGAAACCGATACGAAATCCGACATTTTGATCCTTGGAAGGGCTTCTTCCAGTGTACTCAAATGGTGGGGAAGCAAGAGTGTGTCTCCTGGAGGTTGCCTAACTGATTTGGGGAAGCTCTTTTTTTCATTCCCTCAAGTCCATAGGGAGCCTAACTCGATTGCCAATGCTCTAGCTACGAAGGGAGTGTCTAAAAAACTCAATTGAATTCAGAAATCTGTCCTCTTTGGTTTAGTTGCAAATGTATGTAGATTCCCCCCCGCTAAACCACGTTTGTGTTTTTTAGCTATTTTGATACATTTTATGTTATCCATCAAAAAAGAGAAAAAAGAAGTCCCAAAGTATTACCTTTCTATATTTCTAGGAATCACTAAAAATAGGTTAATTTCCCTCCTCTTAAATACGTGAGAGTACCAGCTGCTATTTTTTGAAATGTTTGAAACTTGGCTGCAATTGAAACTTTTCATAAAGGATTTTACAGTTGTACCTCATCTCCAAGTATCAATTGAGCCCTTTTTCTAAGTCCCAATCTCGCTAAGATGTACCTCCAAATTCAGTCGGAAAAGGAATCCGGGAAAAACATGTGTTTATGTTTTTCTTTTTGATCAATAACAAGCTATAATTTCATTAATTAACGAAAATTACAGCAAAATAAAGGAATCGAGCAAGGAGCTCGGCAAGAGAAGAAGGAAAATATATACCGAAAAAGACCAAAAATGACAAAAAAATAAAAAAAGGGAAAAAAGCAAGAATACAACAAAATGCACAAAGTAGATCCTCAACTTCAAAATCCCAGGCCAAACATCCATGGTTTGTGGCAATTTTTTCTTTTACATTCAACCCATTCACCAAAATTATTTATATAATTCCATGCAGATTTTTATGTAAAATTATAGTCTGGGCTCAGCATCCGTATCACCATATCGATATCTCGTCTGAGTTATTATTTAAGAAAATATAGGCCCTTACCGAGTTTAATCCATCTCTGGGTTCACTAAGATTGCATTGACCATTCACGATGAGATCTTGCTTCTCAGTTATGAACACCGGATTTATAGGCTATCTTATGCCCAAAAATTATCAAGCACTCCCCCCATTTTCAGTTGTTCATATTATAGCACATCCATGTATAGAAAAGTATTCTGTTATAAATAGATTTATGTTTATTAACATGATTTCTATGTAATGCAATCTTTGTTCAAAACAGAGAATGCTGGCAATCTCAGAGAAGCCAAGAAGCAAATCTAATGATTTTCTGAACATGATTGGTTTGGGATCTACTTTCTGTGGTCCAACGGATCATATGGAGATTCAAATAAGTGATATCAAAGGTTCTGCTCCAACATCCTTCTGTAATATCAACCTTCAAACTGCTGGTGAGTTGGCAGAATGAATACAATTAGCAGCTTTATGCATTATCTGAGCACTTGTAGCCAACATTTTTCTTGTTTTCTTCTCATGTTTTTATCGCTTACATATTTCTTCTAAACAACCAAATAAAGACTGAATATGTGAGTTTTTTTAGCATAAAACTTCATATTGCAGGAAGAATATTGAATGTTTTGTACCTTTGCTATTTATTTATGATATTTTCTTATTCTTTACTTGAGGATGAACCAACCATTCTTGAACTTCAAGCCTAATGGTATTCTTTTTCTACTGCTGATTTGTTTTGTGTATTCCAATCCTCTTCGATAGTGAAAATTTTAAGTGTAAATGACAAGCACACAGAAGTCTGAAAAACAGCAAAATCATGTATATATAATTTTCAAATGGTTGTTACATTTCCATGGGCCTTTCACATTAAGGCAACTTATGTTAGAAGTTCTGGTTGCAGTTGTTTTATGCCAAAATAGGATAGTCTCTCATTAACATGTGTCATTGTAAGTGTCAGAACATGACACATGGTATGTACCATCAATAATGCTCTTAAAGGTGAAAGACTCAAGGTGTAAAGCTCAGCCATCCTTTAAAACGGTAAACTTGTGGGAAAAAGGTAAACCTGTAAGAAAAAATAGGATAAAATAGTGAATAATAGAAATTTACATGAGGCTTAAGCCTCACATTCGCCTTATTACTCCTGAAATATGCCTCACGTACCTTTACACTTCAAGGCTACGCCTCGAGGCGAAAATCTTATGCTACACCTTGATGCTTATGCCTCAAAAGCAACACTGACCATCAATGAAGTATGAGTAGTTTTCTTACTGTGCTGTCAAATGCTGCTCCTACTTGAAGTTGTTATTGACTTCCATACATCAATCATGAGTGGGCTCTGGTGCGACAAATGTGCATTACAAGGCGAGTTCCTTACTACGTGGCTGACTTCTGCTCACGATTAATGAAATCATTAATGACTTCCATACATCAATTATGGATAAACACGTAGTGCCAGCTATGAGCACTAGAGGAAACAGAGTTCCTTGTTGCGGCAGCCAAACACTGCCTCCATTTAATGAAGTCATTAACGAACTCTGACAAAGTAAGTGGAGCACGTGACATTTCCCACAAGACTTTTAGTACAACATCTAAACCGTCGACACAGAGGATGAAACCTTTTGAAAACTAATCGCCGAACCTAAAATTTGGGCGGGGAAGTGTGACAACCTTTGCAATTGTAAGAGATCTTGCAATAGCGCCTCCGACCGTGCTTGACTACTGATCAGTCACATAATTTACTATTTTATCACCTTAACTTAGTGATGCTAGACCACAGTTTGCTACTAATAATATGATGATGTGCAGATATTAAGAACAGACAGCAGAATAAAGTCAAAGTGTTAATATTTGCCAAAATGAAATCAAAATGCAATAAGAAAGATGATCGTACGCAGAAACGATTCAACGGTGTTTGATGCCAGTCTGAAAGCTGAAAGAAAGAAGAGATATGATCCGTCGTAAGAGAAATCGTACTCACGATAGAGCGAAAGAAGAAAAAAAGAAGAGAAATCGTCTTTACGATTCTTCAAAAGATGCTCAAGACTGGAGGACACAAAGCGGAAAGATGATTCATCGTATTGAAGAAATCGTATTGAAAGAGAGAGAAATCATAATCACGATTTTGTATAAAATAAAGCTCGTTGCTGCTGATCACGTGAAGATATACACCGCCATGCATAGAATTAGAAGATCCCTTAAATTAGAAGTCTGGGCAATCCACGGATCTGAGAGGATTGGCGAAAGAATCCTAGAGATCTCTGCCACTGAAAATAAGGAGAAAAGCAATGCATGCATCTACCATTCAAAGCAAGGAAGATTAGGATTAGAAGTTTAGTTATAGTAGGAATCTTTTATTCTTAGTAGTTTTCTTTTATTAGAATTCGAATAATGTAAACCGACCTTTTGTGATCTATAAATAAGAGGGCTTGACATAGGAGAAAAACTCATCTAAGGAATTTTCAGCATCAATTGACAACTGAGGTTGGAATTCTGGAAGATCACCGTAGAGTAGTTTTTATCAAGTAAAATCGTCCACAGATTTCTGAAAGCCTTGCCTGACAACCAAGACCGAAGAATCTGCCTTTGAATGGGTCTACTTTGCTTTCTAGGTTAGATTTATTTTATTACATTTTCCTGCTGTGTAAACATCTAAGAGTTTTTTATTTTAATTGACGACTAAAGTCTTGAATTTGCAGATTAGTGTGACGGTTTTTAATTTCCATCTTCAGTTTTCTTGAGTTTGATTGACGCCCAAATTTCGAGAATATTGTTGATTAGTATAAATCTGTGTTAAGGAAATCTAGAGTTTGATTGACACCCAAATTCTAGAGGACTGAGATACAGTGTAACGGTATTTTACTTTTGTGAGCATCCGAGAACTGAATGATTGTGATTGACGACCATAATCTGGAACTAGGAGGATTTAGATTTACTTTTCTTGCAAGTAGTCTAAACACCCATTCTTTTATTCATATTTCTCAACCTTTAAAAGCCAAATAAAAGTTTTCAGAAAAAGAAAGAAAAAGAAAGATTGACTCTCCTTGTGGGAACGATCCTATACTAGTGCTGCAATTTCCGTTGTGCGATTGCAATAGGTTAAGGCTAAGTACAATTATAGCCACATCAACTTCCATATAGTAGTAAAGGTAGGCCGAAAATATCAATGTGTTCTTAAGATACATAAAATCTTGTAGATTTGATAAGATAATGATGTCTTTTCAAAAAATATCAGAGTCCTGGCCACGTGTCGATTCTCTATTATAGAATATGAGCAGTTGTTGTCAAGGTATCAGGTATCGGCTGGTAGCGATACGCATCGGCGATACGTATCAGTATTATGGCCAACCGATACCCGATACTACCCCAATACTGGTATCAGGGTGGTAAAGGTATCAGGTATCGGCCGATACCTACCAAATTTGAGATTTTTAAATTTTTCTTTTTTAAAATAATATTTTCTTTTTATTAAAAAAAACTAGTTAATAGTTTAAATATAGGTCTTTTATGATACTTAGTCTATAACATTTTTCAGAAAAAAATAAATTCACTATATCGGCGTATCGGCCGATACCGATACGTATTGGTGATATGCATGGATTAAAATTTTGGAAAAGCGATATGTATCGTTCAACCCCAAAACCGATACGTATCAGTTCCGGACGATACATTCCAATGTATCGTCCGGAATTTTCAGTTTTGTTTGGGAGGCACCGATACGGTACCTTGAATGTACCATATCGGTGAGGTTCAAAACCGATACATATCAGACGATACGTATCGATATCGGACAATATTTTGACCCATGGTGATACGTATCAGTCCTTGGTCCTCCAAAAACCGATACCCGATACTGGTACCCGATTTGCTACCTTGGTTGGCCGAAATGTTTTGGTTTCAGGCATGCCTGAAACCGAAATCCAAATTTTCGGGATTTTTAGTATGGGGGGAACATTTCGGCCGAAATTTCGGATTTCGGTTTCGGGCATGCTCAAAACCAAAACGAAATCCGACATTTTGATTCTTGGTCGTAACCATGGTATCAAAACTTGGTCGACACCGATACGTATTTGTTTCATCGAGAACTGATACTAATACCTCCCCGATACAGATATCGGGGTAGAATCGGTATCAGTCCGATGCTGGTTAGTATCGGCCGTTACTGTCTCGACATCGGTCGATACTGTCCGATACAACCATTTTCTATATATATATATATATATATATATATATATATATATATATGAAGTAAAGATATTGACCAATACGGTGTCGGCGATACCGTATCTGTGTCGGCCAGCACGTATCAGTCCAAAAGGCCTCCAAATCCTAGTGCCTAAGGCCAAGCCCATATTAGCGTGAGACACACTCTTGTGCACTTCTTAAGGCCTCCAAATCCTCTCAGCTCCGACTTAAAGGTAAGAGAAATGTAACAAACTTGGGAGCATCTTTAGAATTAGGATTCCCTTTCTTTTATACATTTGCTTTCATTTCAGGATTTTAAGAATTAGCTTGTAATTCTCTATAAATTGTTAAGAACAGTGATTGCTCTTGGTCGCCAGAAATGGGTGTTCAACTTAATAAATTAAATAATAAATGGGGCGTGAATGAAACTGAAATGGGCCCAGAAATACTCATTGGGGGATTTTAGCTGTCAAATCTATGCAGTCTACTATGGACGGTTGTGCGTATTTTTTTAACGGTTGATATTAAAGTTCTCCGATTGGATGTTTCTAATCTTCTCAAAGGCGTAGATCTTTGGTTAAGACGTGCCAATGATGGGATACTAGTTGGGCTACTTGGATTGATCAAATGTATGCCAACATGGCATGAATTGGGTTGATCGCCCTATCTGTGTCCATGTGATCAGCAGAGTCGAGTTCTAAATAAACCAATGCTAAACAGAGAATCTTGTGGCAATTGTTTTGTTCATACATGCTTGTTGTGTGTCACATCTAACCTCATATTATGCTGATCAAGTTTCTCTCATTTTTCTGGCTACGAACTTGGTGATGGCAGTGCCAGAATCGAAATCAGATAAGTGGATGGGACCATCGATCAGGATGTCACTTCCTAGCTTTAGGTATTTTTCTAATTAAAGATTGTTCAGAATCATGTTGACCTCGATTCTTGGATGTTTGACAACATTTATGATGTGAAATGCAGTGGCCGTACAGAGGATAATCCTCACCTTCTAAAATATTCTTGCCAGATCGAATGCAGGTTGGTGTTTAAAATCTGGTTTTTCGTGTTCTGCAAGCTTCGTATGTTACTAATATGTTAAACATTCTTGAAACTGCTTTTGGGCCCTGAAAAGTTATCCTGGATCTGTAATTGACATTTGGTTAGAACCTACTTCTTGCCCAACTGATTCCCGCAAAAGCTAAAATAAGCCAAAATTGGGCAAGATCGGATCTGTCCCGCATTCAGATTCTCGCTTTTGGAGGAATGAGGAGCCAGAAGCAACACTGCACCAAACAAGGCCTAAATTATTTGTTTATATATGCATGCTTATATTTTCTGCAACTCTTTGAATTGTAACAAAGCTAGTGATTAGTTGCTAGTATTCATATTTTGTCCTTTTTGTACTGATAACAGAATTTCATAAGATAATTTTTTTTTCGATTCGTAAATATAGATTTAGTTATGAGCATTAGCTAAGCAATCAGCCACATTGTTCAATTTGGAATTCCTTGAACCCCATAGCTCAAGCTTTAAGGATGCTCACCCCAGTTTTTTTCCCATCTCCAAATGAGAACAAATTAATTTTCAATATCACTGTTTCAACATCCAAATGAATGGTTACCATGTAAATCTCCAAAGCAGTTCATTTTAAAGGCATTTAACTGCTTTGAATTACACAATAGAGATATTTTTTTAATGCAATCTTCAATCCACCAATATTTTCATCAATGTTTTTAAAGGCGCAAAGTGTAGTGCTCAGCCAGCCTCACAAAATTTTAATTTTTTAATTTTAAGAATATAATAAATTTAAAGCTATAAAGAAAATTGATAAAAAATGATAAAACATATAAGAAAAATAATAGATAATTTTCTAATCATAAATCATTGAATATTCAAGGTACAAAGGACAATGGGAGGTATAAATATGCAACCATCTACCATTGCAAAAGGAGGGTTCAAAATAAGAACATAAGTAAAATTGCAATTTAAAGTTATTAGATATTAGTAAAGGTCATCCTCCTCTATTTCATCCCCTAATTATCCTTTAAAAGGTAAACTTTTGAAAAAAGTTAAACTTGTAAAGAAAAATAGGATAAAGTAGTAAAAAATAAAAATTTATCCGAGGCTTAAGCCTCACTACGCCTTTTTATGCTTCAAGCTACGCCTCAAGGCGAAAATCTTTTGCTCTGCCTCGAGGCTTACTCCTCAGACGCTATTTAAGACACTGATTTTCACCATGTACTTTGCATCGAGTGGCACACTTGATTAAAAATAGTACAACATTTACCCAACCGGTGACCCAATTGAATCTAGATTGGGAATGGGTTGGTTCCCCGTACTAGTTCTTTTATAATCTATACGACTACTGACCAAAAGTTATGTCTTGCATAGGGTCCGGCCGGTGGATGCTGCTAAAATATTAGGACCAACTACTGCATTGAAGAACGATGAAGATAGAATAGCTGATGACCAAGGTTATGATTCTGTTGACCATAAAATTGGAGTATCTGCACAAAATGATGCACGGAGCCGGAGCATTTCTGTGTTGTTATCGAAACCCATCTTGGCTTTGGAGTTCAATTTCCTGAAAATGCAAGTGGAAGCCCCAACTGTGGTTGCATTTCGACTGAACAACAATTCTGTACGAGATTCCTGAAACTTGTCTGTGCTGAAATTTGTATTACCTCTTTTTCGGATGTATTTTACGAAAGAGTTGATATACAGCAATCGAACTGTTCCCAATCTAGATTTGGAACAGGTATGATCTTTGGATCGTGGTCTTCACTCTTCACATCACATGGAAAACTTGAAAAAAAATTGTGCTACTCGTAAAAAATTTGGTCCAAAAAAGTGAACCATTCCAAATCTAGATTGGGAATGCGTCGGTTCCTATATATTACTCAACGAAATGCTCTTATTGTAATCTGTGTCACCAGCTCCAACTTGAATTAAAATGGCTAGGTGGTTGTTTAGGTTCTAGCGATCAGTCAAAAGGTCAATGGGCTGAATTAAAATGCTGGAATTAAAAGGCTAGGTGGATGTTTAGGTTCTAGTTATCACCCAAACGGTCAATGGACTGAATTAAGATGCTGGAATCTATTGATCATCATATGTAATCCCTCACCGGATGTACGCAACATTTCGGAAGTCTTCATGTTCTCAATCAGAGTGGCTCTTCATCTAACCAAATTTTCCCCTATATTGAGAGGCTTAACTCCCCCCGTTTTAAGAGATGGCATTAGATGTGTGACACCCTTGCACCAGTGCATGGCATGCACAGCACGAACTCAGAGTAACACATAGATCTCACTGCTTCGAAAATTGGGCACATCACGATCTACGTTGTGCACGGGTTGGGTACCTAATAGCGACTATAGGACAACTGTTGGCTGAACGCTGATATTGATCAGGTTGCTCATTGGGCATGAGCCGATTTCTAACATCCACAGAATACATGTAAGTAAACTTTTTCACCATACTGACGAGCTGAGATTGGTTCATGTACAGTGTGCGGTATTGCCATTAGGATGAGTTGGGCTGGCCCTTAAACGGGCCAATTATAATCGAGCTTCTTAAGGATAGCCCATACCTGCCCCATGACAGGTCACTCAAGGCTTGGCTTGGCACGGCCCGACCATTTCTATATGAATGGACTAATTAATCAGGCTGGGCTGGGCCAGGTTTGGGCTGCACTTAAACATGCCAATTTGTAATTGGGCTTTTAGAACTAGCCCATACTCGGCCCAACTTACTTATTGGGTTGCGTAGGGCTATCCCATTTACATTTTGGGCTTACCTTTGTTCTGTAACTGATCAACCTTCAAAAAGGCCGAGTTCATATTGGTCAATTTTGGGAAAAAAATTCACAAAATTACTGATCAACCTTCAAAAAGTACAGCAAGCATAAAAGGAATTCAAATAACCATTTAGCAACATCACTTTGTTCTGTAATCTAATCTAGCTATTCTAAATTTCTAATTTTTAACTACTAGTATAAAGTGTGAAGGAGGGCAGCTTATTCTTGAGTGTTGAGATTAATTCTAGATAACTGAGCATGAGACAAACAGGTTTCCTAATTAATTCAGGAGCAATTCCAATTCTTACGAGCCTTTCCCCCATTAAGTGATAAGTCCTCTGAGTTAGATGAATTCCATCCCAATGAATATGTCTTGCTGGATCGGGGCATACCCGAAGGCCTTGAGCTCCACACATTCTGCTTGAGTCGAAGTTGTAATGGCCTCCAATCCCGCAACAAGCTTTCGCCAAAGAATCAGCTCTAAATCCTGTGTCACAATATATGTTAGCAACATTAGTAACAATGTTTTAAAGTTTGAAAAATTATTGAGATCAAAGAGAGCTGAAGAGACCTACCTAACGCGATAGAATTGTCCATGATATCCATCAAAGAATTGTAGTAATCGGCATACACTATGACGACATGTGGATATTCTTGTCGGCGTTCTTCGATGGTGGCATGTTGGAGATGATCATTGTGAACTTGTGAAAAATGGTTAAGGTCTTTTAGGCACCCTCTGAGGTGGTAACATGATGGAGCACTGTTGCAGAAGAAATTAAGGTTCATCGGGAAACATCCGATTGGAAATTTCCCCAGGACCACCATTCGGACAGTGCCGGCACGGATCAATTCCTGAATCATTCAATTTAGGAGAAAAGATACGTCAATAATTCATTGAATTTTAATCAAAGTTGAAGGTAATCAAACACTAAACTACTAATTTTAATCATATTTGTATATTTGTATGTGTGTAAGAACTTACTCTAGCAGCCTTCTTTATTGTTCGAACAACTTGGGGTGCGTAAGTTGAGACCTCCTCTATGGTTTTGCCATTGAAGAATGCATTATTGTAATCGTTACCTCCGATCTCACCCAACAAAAACAGAGAACTCTCTAGTCTCTTGGCACATTCTGAACAAATTATAAGGATAAATTAGAATGTGGGCATGTGAATAATTAAGTTAAAATCAAAAGTGAGAGAATCAAATTATCCAATTTACCTGTTTGAGAGAAGCAAATGGAGTTGAGATAGGTCTTGAACCGGCTAAGCTGAAGCGAAGACCTTACATGTGGCAACTGAATATTTCGTTTCTGGTAAAAAAGAAGCACCAAGGGCGGTTGCTCCGGCTACTGCAAAGTTGACTCCATGATCGAATGAAACACCCCTCTCCAAATTAAGGGAGATTAACATCCATAGCTACAAATTTTCACATAGAAGAAGGGTTAAACACCAGCATCACAAGTTTCGCTAGCTATCTACCATCTTCTAAAAAGATGTACGTAGCTTTTTTAAGCACTAAAAGAGAGTGTCTAAAAAGAGGTTAATTTTTGTAATTTTCTTCCTTTTACCATAACTGTTACTCTGCCCGAATGGCATTATAACAACCCAGCCTTGATAGTGAGCTATACGTTTAAATTAGAGGCCGTGTTAAAGCGCATGCATGTTAGGGGGGTATACAAACTCTTTTCTATTAGTTTCTGCTCGGGTAGAAACTAATATAAACCGAAATTTTAGACATCATACAAAAAAAATCGAAAATTAAGGATTTTGTTTTGATTTCGGTGGAGATTGAAACCGAAAATTTGAACGTTTGGGAGAAAGAAGTATATTAATCTTTAAGGGAAAGATATTTGGTGACGATATTAGGCTCGTATTCGTAAGCTTGTGTAGGAAAGAGGTTGAGTGCTCTAAAGCTACCTTGATTTTGGTTATATAATGAAATTAATTCTAGCAACTAATATAGTAAGTTTTTATTATCACATGGTAATTACTTCACCGACCAAACCGATTCACAGCCCGTGTACCATTGTGGGCCAAAATGGTCACAGCTTGAAGGTACATATTTTGCATAAAGGAAAATTGTAAACTTAAGGCATGGATTTGTTGAGGATAAAGTGCACGCGGCTGATGTCGTGCGATATGACTTGTTGCACGGACCACAATAAATTGAGCTCCACCGCACTTGCAGCCAACTGTGTTGCGCCACATCAGCCACCTACCCTTTGTGTGCATAAAATCTGTCCTCCATATAACACTATTCTTATATTCTCTCTCTTACCAACCCAATTTAAGGCATTTAATACCAACCCATCAATTTGGTCAGAGGAGATATTTAGCATAGTTAATGTCACTCCTATTTTTGTTTGTGCCACACCACTTAAATAAAGAAAACGCCATTGATTGCTTTAAATCAAATGATGACTATCATTTTTATTCCAATCTTTCACACGGATGGGACTACCATCAGATGTCACAAGTTGATTCACGTTGCACTTATCGCAAAATATAACAGGAATCATTTTTTATTTTATATTGTCATCATCCACTTTCAGGGATATTTGCCTTGTAGAATCAATATGTCACCGTCTGATGGTGGTCCATAATCTCAAGATCGATTGGGTGGAAGATTGAGACGAAACAACGGTCTCTTCATATGATTCAAAGCAGTCAGCGGTATTTTCATTGTTTAATATATTTTTTTTTTGTATGAGTAGCGTTACTGGCTTACTGCTCAGGTGCTCCCTTTTTTCGGTTACGCTACCATTTACCGAAAGCAATATTCGAGCACCATGAACATGGACACCATAAGAGGCTCACAATGTAAGCAATATATAGTACCCACACCCTCGAAAATTAGACCAGATGTCGCACCCGCGAGGGCACCGGCTAGACAGGTTGGACCTAATTGGTCCAGCGAAAAAAATATCATTTTAAATAAATATATATACAAATAATTTAACTTTAATTTTAATATTTGTAATATCTTGAAATACTGATAAACAATAAATTCAAATATTTATCATTTATCAATTTATTGAATATTAATAAAATTTTAAAGAGAGTGAATACTTGCACACGAGATTTGTTCTGAGGCACATGTAAGGCTGTCAATAGGGCTGGGCTGGCCCGTCAGCCCCCATAGCCCGGCCCTATGGGGGCTACCTCGAAACCAAAAGTTCGTTGTCTGTTGGGTCAGGTAAGAGTTTGACAAGTTAAAGCCCGTAAGACTGGCATGGCCTGTGGGTCTCTTTTAATTATCCTTACTACTATATAACAGTACGAACGACTCCCTCTAATTTTTGTCAATTTTAGTGTTTTCATACGTTAGGAACAAAATGCCCCTCTATATTGTAAAATATATCATATGCCCTTAATTTTCTTAAATTTTCAACCCAAAACATTCTATAACTATCTATATTTCCTTAAAAATATTACATCTCCTTAAATATAGGATATCTCATGTTTATATTCAAAAGGGTTTTTTGTATATACTCCTGAGATATGCCGATATTGTATTAAATCTCCTGAGTTATAGATATTTATTCCGCATCCCTTATTTTTGTGTTTGTGCTTATATACTCTCATTGTCATTAACTAGTCGTGAGTTTATAGACATAAGGACTATTTTGCCCTTAATGAAATCAATATCTTTATTACTATATAAAAGTAAAATTAGTTTTTGTCAATTTTTCATACCTAAAATATCCCTATTCACTAAGAAAGCAAATTTACAATAATAACCTTTGAAAAGGGCAACCCGTATTCCTTGAGAATCTCTTACGGTTGAAATTTGAAACCGGCTCTCCTAATTAAAACTTCGTATTCATTGATAATCTCTTCTTTATATTTATGTATCACAATATTTTAAAACTTTCTATAATTAGACTTTTTTTTTTGTTATAAGAACTATAATTAGACTTCTAATTAAGCTACAATATGTTTTATAACTTTCTAGAACTTTCCTAATCGAATGAATAAATCTCTCCCTGTCTCCCTAAAATTATCCAATCTCCTTAAATATCTCGCATCTTCTATCCTATGCTCTCAATATAGAATTAGAGTTGGCGACTAGTAGGTTTCCATATTAGTTGTCCAACAGAGACGTAATTTACATCAATTTTCCTAGGAATATCTCTATTTTCAATTCAAAATCCTTCCTTCTCAACCTAAGTTTCATATGCTTAAAGCAATCTTCCGCATAAACTTAAATCAGGATCTTGAATCAGGATATCATGAACCTATAATATAGGATTAGGGATATATGATATTTACAATCAAAATTTGATCGTCAGATCAAATGATGGAATATTGCATTTCACCCATATCTATTACAAAATAGATTCTGAGATCACGACGCACCTATTAGACAATCAGTTTTTGATTCCATGTATCCCAAATCTCCAATAAATGTCTCTAAAATCACGTGTGAGCGTGATGTGTGCCTTATAAGAAAAGGGAGCCATTACTATTTAGTTGCACTCGGAAAGTTGGCCCTTCACCAAATTGAAAGAAAGACTTGTATTTTAGGGACATGTGACATGTGAAAATGCAATCTAAACCTTCTTATTTAAACTTTATGATCTATTACTAGCTTATAAGCAACGCCTAACCTAAGAAAATGGAGCCATTATTTGCACCTAGAAAGTTGACCCTTGCACCGAATTGAAAGAAAGACTTGTATTTTAGAGACATATGACATGTGAAGAGGCAATCTAAGCCGTCTGATTTAAACTTTATGATCTATAGATCTCTAGTGCATAAGATTGGAGCAAAACACGATATTTATCATATGATCTATTGTGGTCAAATATTGAATCAGATAACAGCCATTGACACAATTAATCACACGATGGAGATTATACTTCGCGCTAATCTTTTGCAGTTGATATCTTTAAATTACGGCCTTCAAATCAAACAGCTTAGATTCTATTTTCACATAGTGTAGGTCACCAAACTTGGAAGTATCTCTTTAAATTCAGTGCAAGGCCAACTTTCTGAGCGCAAATTATGGCTCCCCTAAGAAAATACTACCCTAATACAATACGGGTACATTTGTTTGCACCCACGCCATTTTTGAAAGCGCCCACATTGCAGACCCCTTGAAAATCATTGATTGCTTCGGATCAGATTATGGAGATCGCTTTTTACCTAGATCTTCCACACAATACATCTTGAGATCATTTATGACCTATGAGATGGTAAGTTTTTTATTCCATGTGTCATAGATCCTAAAAAATGGTTCTACATTCACGTTTGAGCGTGAAGTGTGCCATATGATTCAAGGGCCATTTTTTGGGGATCTGTGACACATGGAATAAAAAGCTGACCTTCTGATAGGTTCGCTATAATCTCAATATCTATTGTGTAGAAGATCGGGGTGAAACGCGACTTCCATCATTGGATCCGAAGCAATCAATGGTTTTCAAGGGGTTTGGGATGTGAGCGTTTTTAGAGAATGCATTGCCGCAAATTGAGGTACCCAATACTACATAATAACCTGCACACGAGAAGTTGGCCCTTGCACTTAATTGTCAAGAAAGACTTGACATTTTGGGGGGCTTATCTAAGTTGTCTGAAACGATGGCCTTGATTTATAGATCTAAGATGAATAAGATGACAACAAAGATAATTTTTATCATATTATTCAATGCAATCGAAGCCACTGTTTGACGTCTTGAATCATATGACAGAGGCTGACTTTTGTACTAATCAGGCCAACTTCTCGTGTGCTACTAATGACTCCCCAAAAGAAAAGAGTACCTCTATTCACACCCACGAAACTAGTGATGGGCGCCTAGCCACCTACACTATAAACCATTGGTTGTGTTGAATCAGATGATGATGATCATTTTTCATTCCAATCTTCTACGCAATGGAGCTTGAGACCATACACTGAAAACATTTGACTATGTTGAAGCAAACGATGGTGATTATTTTTCATATCAACCTTCCACAAAATGGATCTTGAATCATGGACATGCCATCAATGGTCAAATTTTTATTTCATGTGGCAAAAATCTAAAAAAGTTTTCCCATAAACCACATGGCACACATCACTTCAATGGATTTAGGGCCACTTTTTGGATCTGTGTCACTTGGAATCAAGAACTTTACCATATGATGGCACATGCCCATGGCGTGGAAGAGTGGACTGAATTACTATACTCATAAAAGCAACAGTTGACTGCATTGATTTATATGATAGAGATTATGCTTTTTTTCCATAGATGGTGGTCTTCAATTACAAGACGGAGATGGAGATGGCACAAGTGCCTAAAATATGCAATCTTTCTTTTAAAGTTGTGTGCTTGGGCTAACTTTGTGTGTGCCATTAATGGCTCCCTAAATAAAATTGTGAGCAATTTTCATCTAAATCAGGTGTCCTTTATAAGGGTGCATGGATCATTTGAATCAATGATTGACTATGTCGAATTTGATCAAATAGTGGAGATCGTTTTTAGTCCCAATTTGTTATACAAGAGATCTAGAAATTATGGCCCACACCTACACTCAAATATTTATTCCACGTGGAACACATCTCCAAAAGCAGGGGCATAGCCAGGAATTTTTGTTAGTGGTGGCTACAAGTGATAAATATAATGTTAGTAGTTATTTTAGCATCGATTTGGGGGCTTCTACATAATAGATTTAAGGGCTTATATACAAACGAAGGTTGTATAAGACACATACTTCTTAGAAACTCTAGATTTAAATGAGGGCTTGAGCCCCCACAACCTTCTATGTGGCTACGCCACAGTCCAAAAGTGAATACTTGGATAATATAATAGCCATATTTTCTAGGCTGATTTTATCGTAAATGAGATGTGGCCAGTTGGATGAATTGAATTTGTACAAGTAGCACCGAGTAAGGAAATTTTTTTTTTTCTTCATTTTCTATCTGCTACAATAAACCAGAGGGTACTACTTGTACAAATTCATACACCCTTCCAAAGCATTCGCTTTAACAGGTTTACTGAAAGCGCGAACATCAAAAACCTCTTCCAAAGCATTGACTGCTTTAGATCAAACAATGGAGATTATTTTTCACCCCAATCTTTCACATGATGGATCTTTCACAATTCACATAATTCATAAATTTTAATGTATTTGAATATTGCAAACATGTGCAACGCACATACACTTTTACTAGTATATATACTAAATGTGTTAATATGAGTATGTAAAATATATATACTATTTAAAATAAATTATCGAAAATAGCACTCAATATTATCGTTAGATTTATCAAGCAGATAATTGAAACGGTAGTTTAGTAATTAATATTTTCAAGGAGAGGTCTTAAGATTTTATTTTTTCTCATTCGAAACATTTTTCTCTATCTTTAATGAAAAAATATTTACAGTGAAGAAAATTTTATATGAAGTTTAAAAAAATTTCATAACCAATAAAGCCTGAAGTTTGACCCCAGCCTGCTCCAATGCGCCTAAGTTAGGGCTAGGGCTAGGCATATCAAAGCCTACCTAAATTAGTGCCGAGCTAGAGCCTCGGCTTGGCCCTTAAGGCCAAGGTAGATTTTAGGGATGTCTCGCCCAAGCCCAGCCCGTTGATAGCCCTAGGCACACAATTTAAAAGAATTTTCTTTTTTTTTTCAATAAATCCAAATTAAATAACCTCTTTTCCAATTGGGTCTTTCTCTATTCAGTATAACTAGGGTTGGGTCTGTGAGAAGAAAAAAATGCAGAGAAAAATTTGAGAGAGCAATAGAATAAGGCCTCAAGTGCTCGTGAACGTTGACATCCACTTATAAGCATGATCATTTGGCGGAGACATGTTTCAATGATGGATTGTCATTTGGATAATTTAATTCATGAAAAATATGCATAACATAACCGAATAATAAATCACAGTTTAATGGTATAAGATCAAAAGTCTATGTTAAATGGTGTAAGATCATTTAAACACCATTTTGGTGTTTAAATATCATTTATGGAGCCATTACCCGCAAAAAGAAAGATATCCTTTTACTAAGAACTAAAATTTTCCGGATTTCTTTATGTTTGAAAGATTTTTAGCTTCAAACGTTTTTACATCATGATCTTCAAATCAAAGGGTCCGATTCAATGATTGACTTTGACAAATCAAATGATAGGGATCATGTTTTGTCCCAACTTTTAGCGTCAAAGATTTTTACATTATGATATGCGAATCAAAGGGTCTGATTCAATGATCGATGATGATAGAGATCATGTTTCATCCCAACTTTTAGCCTCAAAGATCTTTACATGATCTTCAAATTAGAGAGAAAATAAAAGTGCTAAATCCGTTCACTGCTTCCAGATCTCATGATCTATTTGTGAGATTAAAAAGATTCTCTGGTTGCAAATAAAGTGACACTTAATAGTTTCTGTTTTTTAAGCTATTACGTTGCATTCGTAGATGTTCAAATATTCCACAAATTTCACGGTCTAAACTCTTAAATGGGAAATTGCATTTTCGGCCCTATAAATTTTTTTGTTTATAGAAATGGCCCTATAGTTTTAATCCTTACACAATAGGCTAGCTCCAAGCCAAGCCGTTTTTTGTCAATTTAACGATTGTAATTTGGAGCATCGTAAGTTTTAAGTGTTAATTACATTTTAATAAATCTCAAAAGTGTGCAATAAATTCATAGAAAAGATGGATGAGAGAGTAAAGTTTAAAAAAAAAAAAAAAAAATAGATGGATGAGAGATAAAGTTTAAGAAAATATTGTTCATGAGAAAAAAAAAAAAAAAAACCTTAATTTATAAAGAATTGGACCATTGAATGCATTATAAGTGTCAAGCTCTTATTGTCCAATATCATGTTACAAGGATTATGGTCTTTCTCCGTTAGAAAACCCTTTTCGTGTGACAAAGTGTCACTCATGTAAATTAGAGGATTTTTTTTGTTTTTTTTTGGAGATGAATGTAACTTAGAGATTAAGAACAGGTTGCTTTGTAACTTACTAACATTTTAAGGTTTCTAGAGTTTGTAGAGATTAGAGAAGCTTAATTGGGTAAGTTTGGTTGAGCTAAAATGGGTATAATGGAGGTTAAAGAGAGTTTGAGAAAGTAAAGGTTTCTAAGTTATAGATGGAGATTCGGATGGGTTGAAGCCCACCACGAAAAAAAGCATTAACGAAACTAGATTTGGATGTGGGATGGGTTGGCCGGTTACACCGAAAAGAAAAAATAAATAAAAATAAAGTAATAATAATAATAAAATAAATAGTTGAGTAGCTTAGGGATGATTAGGGTGAGTTAGCACGGGCAGAACTCTTGAGGTCAATAAGTCAACCAATATGATTGTTTAAAATCTTAATCTCTACTTATAAAGTAGAGAATCATGCGATATATCATTCACACTTAAGGCTAAACCTCTTCAATTCATCTTGGTTGGCTTTGGTGGTGGGTGAGCCTCCTAAATCACATCTCCAAGAAATAGATCACCATCATCTCCTGAGTCGAACATTTGGCTTCACTGGATTAAGATATTAGGATGTGTTTTGGTTAGCTCTTATAAGTGATTTGGTTAGTTCTATGCCTTCAAATCAATGTTGATTTATTTGATTAGCTCTATGCCTTCAAATCAGTGTTGATTTATTTGATAACAAAAATCAGATTAGGATAGTCAACTTAATTTAAAATCTAATCACGAAAAAGTTTTAAAAAAAAATTATTTTGCTAAAAGTTAAAAGAATATGATTTTAAATAATCAATAAAATGTGAATTTCCATTGATCATGAATACGGTACAATTCGAAGCTCAAATCTGATTGCTTCTCTTAGTGGTCCTTCTAATTGGCTTTCATGAGGGCGCTATCTTAACTACAATTGGTTGATTTAGATAATTATAATTGATTAAGAAAACTGATATATGCGTAACGCTATCTTAAGATAATGGACCGTTATCTTAAGATAGCGAACCGCTATCTTAAGAAAGTTCTCCGCTATCTTAAGATAGCAATCCGCTATCTTATTTGATAACTATCACATGTAAATTTTTTTAATCAATTGTAATTATCTAAATCAATCAATTGTAGTTATTTAAAATATAGAAAAAGAAAAAGAAAATTAAAGAAAAAAGAAAAAGATAGAAATATAGAACAAACAGGCGCTATCTTTAAGATGGTTAAGAGAGCGGGCCGCTATCTTAAGTTAGCAGGACGCTTTAAGATGATTGAGATAACTCTATCTTCTTCTCTCTTTCATCTTATTTTTTATTTTCTTCTGTATTTTAGAATTTTAAGATGTTACAATTGATTGAGATAAATAGTGTATGGTAATTATTAAAGGAAAATTTATACTTTCGGCCCTATAAGTTTGCGTATTTGCAGAAACGGTCCTATAGTTTCAATCCTTGCATAATAGGTCAGCTCCAAGCCAAGCCGGTTCTACATCAGCAACGACCTCTTAAATTCAAATTTGCACCGACCTTCTTATTTAATTAATATTTTAATGTTTAAATGTAAAGTTAACTTTATTACTTTTCATTCTTTACTCTTTTACTTTCACTTTAACTTTTCTGTAAAAATCGAGAGAGCGGCGGCATATCGGGAACAAAGCAGAAAAAAAGTCAAAATTTTTTTAGGTAATTTCTTTTTTTACATTTAAACAGATACAGTCATCCGTTATTTTTCTCACTTAATCCGCTAACTTACCGATAACTTAAATTAGCGGTCGCTAAATTACATTGTCGCCCGCTAGGTTACATTATCGCCCGACAACTTAAATTATCGGGCGATAATGTAATTTAGCAGCCGCTAATATAAATTATTGTCCGAAAACTTAGACTATCGGGCAATAATGTAAGTTGTCAGCCGATAATGTAACTTAGCGGCCGATAAACTACATTATCGTCCGATAATTTAAGTTGTCGAGCGATAATGTAACTTAGCGGTAAGTTAGCAGAATATTTTCAACCTTACTGATTTTGTTAATTAATTATTTTTATATATTTTACAGTTCCTACTAAGTTTCCGTGGGGCCTGATAGTTTACAAAAATTTAGTAGACTGCATATCAAAAGCGAACGTCAGAAGGGAAATGGCGAAAAAGTCAGAAAATGGACATTACAACATCTACGGATGCACTATCGCCCTACAGGTTTGAGCGTTTGAGCACTTTCCTGGAGTCGCCACCGCTCTTACTCTGTTGAAAGATCCATTTCTTAGGTTATTGAAATGAGAAGGCCCGAAATTCAGCCATAATCCTAATTTATATCGATAAAATTTTTTCAAGTCTTAAGCTATCTTAGAGCTTGAAGCTGTAAAGTACGAATTGCAGTATCGATCGGTTCGACTCTTTTTTATACAAAGAAAGATGGAAAGGGAGCAGGAAAAGATCGAGGAGCCTCACTCCAAAGAAAATATATATGAATACGACGATGCCCCAAGTTACAAGACACATTCTCAAAAAAATGCTGAAGAGCCGAGATGACGATAAGGATGACGATGATGACATCGACAAAAACAACGAGTATGAGGTCATTGTACGTCAACATATGGAACCAAAGGGCAAGCCGAAGATTAGGCCCCAGCCAACAAGAGAACAGTCGGTTAGGCAACCCTACCTAACCAAAGAAGTAACGGAGCTTAGAAAAAAAATACACATATCTCCATATGGCTTTTAAAGAAATAAAAAGTGAATTTCGATGTGTATTTACAGTGCTTAAAGGACAAGCACTGACCATTGAACAACTAAAGAGAGATAAGAAGATCCTACAAGAGCAAGTTTGATCATTATGAAGTAGGGTCACTATAAGATCGGGTTCTAAATTTAACAAAACAAAATGACGGAATGCGAAAGGACCTTGATGCGGTCAGATCTCATTTGACGAAGGTACTAAACCAATTCTTTTTAAATTTAAAAAAAATTATATTTTTAAAGATTAGTGCCAAATTAGCTTGTCGTTCAATATTGTAAATTATCGACCGACAACTTACGTTATTGGTCGATAATTTAAGTTATCGGGCGCTAATGTAAGTTGTCGGCCGACAATGTAAGTTATCGGCTGATAACTTACATTAGCGTCCAATAACTTACTTTATCGGGCGCTTTTGTAGGTTATCGACTGATAAATTACATTATCGGCCAATTATACGGTCGCTAACTTGATTCCCAAATAATGTTATATTTGTAAAATATGATAGTTTTTAATGTATTTTGTAATTATATAGGATGATATTTTCTCGTCTGTTCTATTTGAAACCTTCATTCCCACTGCCACTCATCCAACGGCTTCTCAATCTTTTGCTCCTCAAACTTCTGCCCCTCAAACCACTGCGACTCAACCAACAATCACCAAAACTTATGACCCTAAACCAACTGTTCCTCAACCAACTCCTACACCCACTGCTCCTCAACCTACCCATCAATCCACTGCCCCCCAAACTTCTGCTGCTAAACCTACTAACCCAAAACCCACTGCTCATCAACCTACTCATCAAATTACTGCCCCCAAAATTTTTGCCGTTAAACCAACTGCCACTCAACCCACAACTGAAGCACCTCAACCTCTTGCAAAATAACCCTTGGTGGAAGTGGGTGATGACGGTGTTCCCCTTACTCAGCCTTCTCGTGAGTCACAGTCAGCATCACTAAAATCAATTTTAGTGAAACTATCAACTGCAAAAAGTAAAGCCGAGAGATATGACTTGTGTGCTCGGAAGAGGAGAAAGACCCCAACCAGTAAACTCATTATTAAAAGACAAAGAAAGGTTGTGGAGGAGGATGAGGATGAGCTCAAATCAATGGAGCATAAATATATGTTCAGTTTTTGGAACCGGCCGGAGGAAGAGGACAATGTGATCGTCAATACTATCATGGGTGTTGACATCTGGTGTATTTTAAGTATAACCCTTGCAAGTGCACAAGTTCTATTGCAGTATGGCAAGAACAAAGGTGTCGAACCCACAGGGAAATCTTGAATTTTAATTAATTCTTTCAGAGATTTAAAAACGTCCCCAAGGAAGTACCAAGGGGCAGATTCGATTTATCAAAAATTTATCACTTTTTCCTAAATGCAGAAAAATAAATTAATCTAAATAACTAATTACCGATGAATCTAAGAATAATATTTAAATAAGATCAAGAAATATGCTACCCCAGATTTGTACCCCCCTTTCATTAAAGAATCATTCACACCATCACCATCATTCATTCATAAAAATGATTTGAAATAAAGTATGATCATCAATCCGGCATACCCTATCTAAAAACAATGACTCAGCCTATCATTGCGGTATGAGTCATGTAAGAAGCATAGCTTATCTTGTGATGTGTAGATCAAAACGATAAAAATATTAGACTATGGTATTAATCATAAATATGGGTACTTATCTGGGGATCGCATCTTTCCCGATCTCATCGATTTAGGCCATCTTTGGTGTATGATCTCCTTGTTCATTCAAAGTCATTCCTCTTTTTATTTCTTCCAAAAATCTTTAGTTACAATGTCTTTTCCTAAATACAATCTATGAATGTAAAAGAAAGACAGTGCAAATTCTAAGTACAATCTACCCAAATCAATCCCTAGAAGAAGGAGAAAAGAAGAACTTTTAAAAAGATGCTCAGAGGAGTCTAAAACCAAAAATAATAATAATGAATAATAATCCTCTAAAAAAACTCTCTAAAAAATCTCTAATTATTTCCTAAAAAAATCGTCTAATTCCTATCTCTAATTCTTGCTCTTCTTTTTCGAAGTGTTTGATCCGCTTTAAATAGAGCCGAAGTTTTCCAGCCGCAGAGGTGTTCCAACTCGAAAATTTAGGGTCGATTAATTGACCCAATAGGGTCGATGCATCGACCTCCCAGATTTTCGTGAATTCCCGCCGAACTTTACATCAGACACTACTTCAGTATTTTGGTCATAACTTTCTGTCCTGAACTCGGATTGAGGCGATTCTTGATCCGTTGGAAAGCTGATAGAAAGATCTACAACTTTTGTGTTTTAATAATTTTATAATTCGGCCGTCTTGAATGTCCAAATTGAGCTACAAGTCGCACCAAGCTCTCGATGACCCAAAGTTGCAGTATTTTGACATTATTTTCAGAATTCTTGGGCTGTTTTCTGCACTTGGCTTGTATTTACCTGAAACACTTCAAATCTAATAATTCTTATCAGATAACCTTCATCGGATAGCTAAATATAGGTATCTAGGGGTAAAATATCATCATATTTCACTACTCATCACACCCCCAAACCTACACTTTGCTAGTCCTCGAGCAAAGCAAACTAAAGAAAATAAATGCCACTTTCGTAGGGAACACGATTGCATTTAGCGCGTGCAACAAGCCTTTAAACCCCTAGGTGATCCCTAGTGGAGGAGTTGTGTCTCCTGAGGGCTTACAGTAAAGTTACCCACAAACTTCAATAAATTCCAAACCATCGGCAAAATTGAGTTTTCAAAACATGATTTTTTATAACATATATACCATTCAAAACTCAAAATCATTAATCAATTCAATATGCGAATCCTCAATTTTAAATAACAATATTATACTAATCATACTAGCATCCATTCAAATTAGTCTAATGCTCAAATCGTTAGATAACTCATCCATTCATGCTTACTCGTGAAGTGTGTGCATACCCAAACCAAAATTCATTCATCTCAGAACTAGTTCAAACGGAAAACCGTCGGGTCTGTTGTCTAGACTCAATCCTCACTTTAGGTATACTCTTGAAATAAAATCACTCCGATGATGGGTAAGCTTTCGCACATATGTGAGAGATCAATACAAAACAAGCAAAAAGGTCTCACATGATAACTGAAACACGATATAATCAATGAACAAAATCAAATCTCATAAGAACAGATACTTGTATATCCTAAGTATGTCATATGAAGTGTCATAAGTATCATATATTTACTCTCCACAAGGCAGTTACCAATGCAAGATCAGATCATGAAGGTCTTTTGTAGGGTTGTAATGGGGCTCAGGAAAGGGTAAGAAAGAAAGGGAATTGAGATTCAAAATTTCTGAGAAATCGGAAAAGAAACAAACTTCTGATTTTTCTATTTCTCTTCTTTTTCTTTTCTAATCTCTCACTATTTTTCTCAATTTTTTTTATTTTTCTCAACCTTCTTTTCTTTTCAAGCACCTCATATTTTCATTATTTTTCACAATTTTTTTTCTCCCCTTTTTCTTTTATATTTTTGCCATACACTCTCAAAGAACACCACAACTCAAGATCTCTCCACTTACTCTCTTTCGTTCATTTTCATCTCGCTCCTAATTTCTAAAATAAGAAGGTAAACCTCAATTTCGAAATGGTGAAGGGTTAAAGGTTAACGTGGCTTATCAAAGAATATATAAAGGTAAATTTTCCAATAGGCTCAAAGGGTACTAGAAGGATAAATTTATATGAGGTGCATTTAAGCAAAGCCAAAGATGGCCTTCAATCATGTCCCTTAAAAGATGGTAACCTTGTCTATTTGTCTTGAGTAGATATACAAGATTCTAACACAATAATATGAATTTGATATCATGCAAAGTCACATGTCAAAATAAAATATATGAGATTATGCAAGATAATTCGTATTCAAAGAAAACTCCGAGTTTATGTATTCACTCATCAACAACGGATATTTGGCTCTAAAGCTTCCTGGGTTTAGTCTCCACTAAGAACCTAAGATTCACCGCTCAAAAGCAGGTTCATCGATTTCTAAATCTTAGCTTGGTATAAGTGTAAAAATTCTAAGCATGAATATCAAAATTACCCACAAAATATCACATTAAGCTTCATTATCCTAGATACAAGCATTCAAAATCTGATATCGATATTCTAAAAATTAAATTCACATGCATCATCAACTAAAGTTTAAAAACTATCGAAAAATAATTCATATATGATGGTTCAAAATTTATTTTTTTATATGAAGAAAAATAAGAAAGTGACGCAAGATAGAGAATCATACCCCCAAACCTAAAAATGACAATGTCCTCATTGATTGAAATAAGTAGCACACCCCCAAACCTGTTGAAAAGTACCTCAACACAAAGATCAGGTACAGAGAATATGTGCATAAAATTAGAACATGACCAAAAATAGATTGAAGGAAATATGGTTACACTATTTTAGTGAATTAAAAACAACCTAAACTAAAAAAAACTAATATGCTAGAAATAAACATAAAAAAAATAAATAAATAAATAAAATAAAATAAAACCTAAATCCTAAACTAAACATGAATCCAACTCTGTTAATCGTTGTTAGGCGGACCCATCCACCTAGGTTCACTTAAATTTATGTTCTTAGGCACAGGGAATAATTTCTCCCAAAGATCAAGGGAAAATTGATGAGACACCGCCGATTATATGGAGGGAGGCGGCGAGGCTAAAGTAGGAGATGGAGATGGGGGGGACGGTGGCGGAACCACATCAATTATCTCGATATCAATATCGATGCACAGTGTAGGAGATTTGGAACGTCTTACCTTCTTTCTAGATGGTTCTCCCCAGGAAGGAAGGATCATCGGATCGAGGTCGATGATTTCAACATTGCTAAGCGCAAAAGGGACCGTCCGATGAGAGCGGCGCTCCCGCTTTTTAGCAGTCTCCTCCATCCTTGATAACCGAGCTCTAGTAAGATAGAATCGGCGGGCTATGAGAAAGGTGTGCAAGAGTTAATGAAAAGTGAGCCTAAGGGTGAATATAAAATAAAGAAATTAAAATTCGAGTTTCAAATAAAGAATTTTTTTTTTTTTTTTAAAAATTAAAATTCGAATTTAAATTAAATTAAATTTATTTTATTTATTTATTTATTTATTTTTATTTATTTATTTTAAAATCCGAATTTCAAAAATTAAAATTCAAAATTCAAAATTAAAAAAAAAAAAAAAAAAAAAATTCGAATTTAAATTAAATTAAATTTATTATATATATATATATATATATATATATATTTTTTTTTTTTAAATCCGAATTTCAAAAATTCAAATTCAAAATTCAAATTTTTTTTTTTTTTTTTTTTTAAATCTGAATTTCAAAAATTAAAATTAAAAAAAATTAAATTTTAAACCTAATGGCAATCCTACAAAATCTTATCTAAAAGAGAAAAATAAGGGAAAAAAAATAAAAGATTCCTAAATTTTCTAAGGAAGGTATCCTAAATTTATAAACTTCCTAAAAAATTAATAACTAATTTTAGAAAATCCTAGAATATCTAAAAGAGAAAAATAAGGAAAAAAAATCCTACTAAAATAAGAAGTCCTAAAAACCTAAACTTCCTAAAAGAGTCCTACACAAACTTACCTAAGAGAGAAAAATAAGGGAAAGAAGATTTTGCAAATCAAAAATCTAAATATAGTTTTTTTTTTTTTTTTTAAATTAAATTTTGAATTTTTTTTTTTTTTTTTTTTTTAAATTCAAATTTCAAAAATTAAAATTAAAATTTTAAGATTAAAATTAGAAATTAAAATTTTAAATCTAGTGGCAATCCTAAGAATCTTATCTAAAAGAGAAAAATAAGGGAAAAAAATAAAAGATTCCTAAATTTCCTAAGGAAGGTATCCTAAATTTATAAACTTCCTAAAAAATTAATAACTAATTTTAGAAAATCCTAGAATATCTAAAAGAGGAAAATAAGGAAAAAGAATCCTACTAAAATAAGAAGTCCTAAAAAACCTAAACTTCCTAAAAGACTCCTACAAAATCTAAAATAAAAAGCCTAAAAATCTCAACTTCCTAAAAATCCTAAATTTATAAACTTTCAAAAAAATTAATAACTAATTTTAGAAAATCCTAGAATATCTAAAAGAGGAAAATAAGGAAAAAGAAAAAAAAGAATCCTACTAAAATAAGAAGTCTAAAAATTTCAACTTCCTAAAAGACTCCTACAAAATCTAAAATAAAAAGCCTAAAAATCTCAACTTCCTAAAAGACTCCTAAAAAAATTACTTACCTAAGAGAGAAAAATAAGGGAAAGAAGAATTTGCAAAGCAAAAATCCAAAATTTGATTTTTTTTTTTTTTTTTTTTTTAATCAAAACACAAAAATCCCTAACCGAATTAATCAAAATTTCGTCGATCTCCTCGACAACGGCGCCAAAAACTTGGTGTATTTTAAGTATAACCCTTGCAAGTGCACAAGATCTATTGCAGTATCGCAAGAACAAAGGTGTCGAACCCACAGGGAAATCTTGAATTTTAATTAATTCTTTCAGAGATTTAAAAACGTCCCCAAGGAAGTACCAAGGGGCAGATTCGATTTACCAAAAATTTATCACTTTTTCCTAAATGCAGAAAAATAAATTAATCTAAATAACTAATTACCGATGAATCTAAGAACAATATTTAAATAAGATCAAGAAATATGCTACCCCAGATTTGTACCCCCTTTCATTAAAGAATCATTCACACCATCACCATCATTCATTCATAAAAATGATTTGAAATAAAGTATGATCATCAATCCCAGATACCCTTATCTAAAAACAATGACTCAAATTATCATCATGACGAGTATGAAGTCATGTAACATAGCGTATCTCGTGATGTGTAAATCAAAACGATAAAAATATTAGACTATGGTATTAATCATAAATATGGGTACTTATCTGGGATCGATCTTTCCGATCATCGATTTAGCCGCTCATCTTTGGTGTATGATCTCCTTGTTCATTCAAAGTCATTCCTCTTTTTATTTCTTCCAAAAATCTTTGGTTACAATGCCTTTTCCTAAATACAATCTATGAATGTAAAAGAAAAGACAGTGCAAATCCTAAGTACAATCTACCCAAATCAATCCCTAGAAGAAGGAGAAAAGAAGAACTTTTAAAAAGATGCTCAGAGGAGTCTAAAACAAAAAATAATAATAATAAATAATAATCCTCTAAAAAAACTCTCTCTAAAAAATCTCTAATTATTTCCTAAAAAAATCGTCTAATTCCTATCTCTAATTCTTGCTCTTCTTTTTCGAAGTGTTTGATCCGCTTTAAATAGAGCCGAAGTTTCCCAGCCGCAGAAGTGTTCCAACTCGAAAATTTAGGGTCGATTAATTGACCCAATAGGGTCGATGCATCGACCTCCCAGATTTTCGTGAATTCCCGCCGAACTTTACATCAGACACTGTTTCAGTATTTTGGCCATAACTTTCTGTTCTGAACTCGGATTAAGGCGATTCTTGATCCGTTGGAAAGATGATAGAAAGATCTACAACTTTTATGTTTTAATAATTTCATAATTCGTCCGTCTGGAATATCCAAATTGAGCTACAAGTCGCACCAAGCTCTCGATGACCCAAAGTTGCAGTATTTTGACATTATTTTCAGAATTCTTGGGCTGTTTTCTGTACTTGACTTATATTTACCTGAAGCACTTCAAATCTAATAATTCTTATCAGATAGTCTTCATCGGATAGCTAAATATAGGTATCTAGGGGTGAAATATCATCATATTTCACTACTCATCAACATCACAGTTGTTATGTTAAAGATCCTTAAAGGTCGCTCGTGGCTCGATAATAAAGTTATCGACGCATACTAGAAAGTCCTTGAAGTTATCAACGATTTAATGTTTCCGACAAATGCCCAAAAAAGCTAGTTTGCTTTTGCGTCCACCCTGGTAAGATTTCAACTATTTATTATTTCGTTTCTTTCACTTATTTGTCTTTTCATTCATGACTCTCAATTCACTTCTTTTAATTAATTTACTTATTAAATTATCCTCTTTTAGACCTTATTTATGGCAGACGAAAGAAAATTTATAAAATTTGTCGATAATGAAAGTCTGATAGCACTTAACTACTTCAATAAGTGGCAGACCTACTGTGATGAGTGAAAGGTTTGTCACAATTCAAAGCCGCTTGAACCCCTACTTATCAATCATACACTCGGAATTCACGCGGTTGACTGTGGAACGGTACGTTTTTTAATACTAAACTTCACTTTATTTAACATTAACGGCTTTTTAAAATTTTAATTATTTAAGATTTCGGTTTCGTTTATGTACAGATTTTTCTTCCAGTGCATAGTAAAAAATATAGCCACTAAGCGTTAGCTATAATTTCATTAATTGATCACGAAATTAAGTTGATAGACCCAATAGACCGAGAGTGCTCAAGGAGGTTCGAAACGCATAAAGGATGTCTATTGCATCACCTTCCGCGTCTTCTTTACACTACTAATTTGAAGTCTACTTCCGATCAACAGTGGAAGGTATCGGTGTTTAACAGTGTCAATCTCCCGCTCCAAAAAATGATTGAGACTGCGATGTGTATGTTTTGAAGTACATAGAATACTCCTCCCAACGGCGAACTATTGATTTCGAAGAGAAACAAACGAACAATTTAGAGCCGAAATCAGACATTTATTGTCCACGTATAGGACGAGTTAAACATTACATTTTATATTTTTGTAATATTTGTGTAAATAATTTTTATATTTTTATAAATATTTTTATTACAATTTTATAGGTAACATTAGCAAAAATCAATTTGTATAATTTTTATTTCTATAATTTTTTCCTAAATGTTTAACTATTCTTTATAAAACTTCATAAAGAGACATCACCCGTTAATCATTTAAATTAGATTCTTGCATTTGAAGTTCAGATTTCGCAGCGCCCGCTAACATAAGTCAGCGGTCGCTTACTTAAGTTAGCGGCCACTGACTTTTCGCTATCTTAAGTTAGCGGTCGATTGAAGGGCCATAATCTCAAAATCTATTTAGATGATAAATGGTCTCCATCATCTGATCCAAAGCAGTTTAGTTTGAGATCCCTATTTCTTTCAAAATATTAGATAATGACGAGATAAAATATTAATGAGATCACTATGGATGTTATCGAGATCAATATTGATGATATTTGGTATTGGCAATACACGGTATCAAAAAAACTCAAACGGAACCTAACTAATCTGATTTTGATTTCGATTCATTTGGTTAATCAAATTTTCATTTTTATTCTTTTTTTTTAGTGGGGGTGTACTAATATAAGGGTAAGGCGATAACGTAAGTTGTCTGTGATTTATACTTTAGTGCTTAGGGTTTAAGGAGCTATCTAATTTGTAAATAAATAAATAAGATTGAGGTCGCTATCTTAAGCCCGTATATAAGATTCAATATTTTACAAATAGGGTACCTTTAAATCCACCAACCGAATCTTTGAGTTCACCCACGCTGAAACCAAATGACTGCTTTGAATCCGAAGATGTAGATAGTTTTTCACTATCAGTCAATCGATTTTAGCGTGGGTGAACTCAAAGATTCGGTGGGTGGAAATAAAGGTACTCTTACAAGTAATGTAAGTTCATTTCAAATTCTAACAAATTTACACGAGCGTCAGTTATGACCGTATTTATTACAATTTTTACATTATAGTGGTCAAACTTCGCCTTTAGATCTTATTCTCCTTTTCTTCAGACGACAGGCCTGACGTATCTTGTGTGAAAGTAAAACTTCAATGTCGTCTCTTAACGTAGTCCATTGGTGTTTGTCAACGATTAGGATAAAGTGTTCTTTATAAGTTTTCCTAAATAAGTTACTGGTAAACCAGTGCTCATAAAATTGGGGGATCTCTCTTTCTTTATTTCAGCGCGATAATACGGCGATCACATGTAAACATAGTAATCCAAGGATAGCCCAACATCTACATGTACATGTTTGTTTATCTAGATCGACACTGTGAGTGTAATCACCATATTTAACTTGAAATGTATCGCGACCATATGGTATAACGTTCTTTCGACGAGCCCATCCTGAATTTCATGTTATGTGCTCTTGAGCCGTCACATGTGCCATTTTATTTCCTTCCTCCTGACGACGAAGATAAAATTCGACTACCTTGATGTAAATAGTTTCTAGTATGCTCACGATCGGTTCCTCCCTGACTATTTTCAACACACTATTAATGCTTTCAGCTATATTAGTTGTCAACATATCATAACGCCTCCCTAGAAAATAAGCGCGCGCCCAAAAATGGTCACCAATTCTTTTAATCCATGTCATACATTTCGGGGGGACGTCGTCTTCTATTTTTCGTAAAATTATTTTAAATTTTACTTTCGAAAATATACAAGCAGCAATTTAGAAAAGTGGTATAAGGATTGTATCCTTATATATATCAAACAAATTTAGAGCTAGGTGTTGCATACAGTAGCTCTGAAAGACATTAGGGAAAACTTTTTCTACAGCTTCAATCAAACTTTTCTGCCTGTGTGATATCAATATAAACTGCTCTTCAAAGTTCCCGATTACACGTCTCTCTAATAGATCAAAGAATCATGTTCAATGATCTTCATTTTCTTTCGATATAACGCCGAACGCTATATGAAATAAATGTCTATTCTCGTTTATCCCTGTAGCTATTAACAACACTCCCCTGTATCATCCCCGCAAATGCGTTCCATATACCGTAATTATTCTTTGTAAAGTATTACGAAAGCTTCGAATGCAAGGTCTGAATGCTACGAAAAATCTCTTAAATGCATTATCAGGCTCGAGACAAAATTCAGTGTGTACATTTGGATTGACTCGCTATAATTCAGCGATATATGACGGTAATATCTTAAATTCCTCATTCCAGCTACCTCAAATGTTATTCAACATCATTTATTTTTCTCTCCATGCTTTCCAATAACCTACTGTTATACCGTATTTCTTTTTAATATAAAAAATTATTAAAGTAAGAGTCTCGTCAAAGCCCTTTAATAGTTTATCCCTTATGAATGAAGCTATCCATGATGTCGTACATTGGTGATGTCCGCTTATGAAAGCTAGCCTTCCGCACGTATGTTTCGGGTAAAAAATTTTCACAGCAAATGCGTCCACACTTACCAATTTCGATGCATGTATTTGCCAAACACATCCTACTTTAATACACCTCGCTATAACTCAAAGAGGACTGATTTTTATTGGTTTAATTTAAAAATTATTTGTCATTTCAAACTCTTTAAGAGCTTTCTGAAAGGATTTCCTATTTCTAAACGCCTGACCAATGGTAATTGGTCCCCCTTCATACAGTTCCTCATCATCTGAATCTATATACTCTCATTCCGAGTCATTAAGCTGATAATCTTTGTCCACCAGAGGTTGATCAATTCCTCTATTAGTATCAACACGTGAAGTGGGCGATGACGGTGCTTTATTATTTTCAGGATCACTATCACCGTCATCGACTGAATGATTATTACATGATTGGGATTGAGTCCGTTGATGTATGTTTGGTTGAGGTGCAATTATTTGGATTGAGGTTGGCCGAGATGGGAATGTTTGAGGTACGAGAGGTTGTTCTGTTGAACGCTCGATTATCGTTAGCTCCGAAGCTATTAGTTCGGAAGGCCATTGGTATGGACTAAGGCCGATTAAAAATATTTTCCACTGATTTCAGACAAATGTATTATTTATCGATTCGAAGTTGAGCTGAGATGTATCATGCATCGGATTCATTTGATGACAATATTTTTGATCTTTATCGCCTTCTCTCATTGGAATGTCTGAAGAGGGTTGCTTTAGAGGCCTACGGTAGGAGCGAAATTCTATATTTATATTTCTATCATCGTCGACTATCATTGGTGCAGCGATGTTCTCCTCTTCAAACCGTATTTCTTGATTTTCAATCAAATATTTTAGTTCCACACTATCATCATCTACTAATTTGACATTTTACTCACATTCTTGATGATCTTCGTTTGTTTCCTGAAACGGTTGAAATGCTTCTAAAGACGGTAAAATTTTTGCTACGGGAGTGACTAATGATTTTTCGATATAAATATTTATCACACCATCACCAATACGATATGCTCTGAATAAGTTTGTAAGATCATCGAAGTCAGACAATTCGACAAACACAAGTTCATTCTCTATGCATAATGAAACCGTTAGTGTAATAGAATGTTCTTCCGGTCGAGTCTTACTGACCTTATACATTTTCTGCATAAACTCATCAAATGATATATTTTCCGTGATAGTGACAATCCTCTGATGTCCGCCGTTGTGAGTATTATCTCCCACATGGACGAAATTAAAATGACAAAAAAGGGGAACATCCATTTTAACTTATAATATTCACAAAATAAAAATTAGTTGATTAAAAAGGTCATACTTGACTTAGCGGTATAAATGTCAGTAGCCCGGTATCATATGATAGCGGCCGAGATCTTAAAGTAGCGGGTGATATCCTAAGATAGCAGCGATATCGGCCGATATCCTAAAATATCGCCCGCTATCTTAAGACATCGCCCGCTATCTTAAGATAGCGGTTGATTTCTTAGGAATTGATATTGAGCTACCAACTGTATGTTAAAAAAAAGGTGAAGTCAATATCTCACGAAAAAAATGTAATCGATATCTTACCTAGTCTGTTGTAGTTCACTGGGTTATATCAACTGTAGTCGAATCTCGAAATCGCAATAAAAGAAAAAGTGATAAAAAAGGCAAATAAGCATATATATATAAATGTGGAACCGGCTTGGCTTGGAGCTAGCCTATTATGCAAGGATTAAAACTATAAGATCGTTTCTGCAAATAAGCAAACTTATAGGGCAAAAAGTGTAAAATTCTCAATTATTAAATAAGGTGCACTCTAATAAGATTACCAGTGAAAAAAGAAATGATAAAAAATAATGAAAAATAAAAATATAACAATAAAAAAAATGGTCAGTGCTGACGTGGAAACGATTTGACTTAGAGCTGGCCTATTGTACAAGGATTAAAACTAATGGGTCGTTTTTGCAAATACGTAAACGTTTAGGGCCGAAAATGCAAATTTCCCCTCTTAAACAGGAAACCGTGAGGAGTTAGATCAGCAAAGGGATTATTGTCCACGTGTGACACAAACACCGCTTATTATCCGCCACACAGCTCTCTATCTCTCTTTCAGTCCCACCATAAATCGGGTTTCTCTCCGACCTTCTCTTCCGCCGCGCACTCACCCTGGTTTCCCAAATCAAATAAGGGTGCTTTCCTTCGTATGCTCCTATAATACTTTTAGGGGTTTGGTAATCTAATAATTTCATAATTACCAGTTGTGCTTTCAGATTGATTCAATACAGGTTTGTTTCCATCTATTTGAATCTCAGCTTCTTTCTGATATTAATTTTTATTTATTTATTTATGCAACTTCAATTTTTTAGTTTTTCTTTTCCTTTTGTATTTTAGGATTGAAATTAGGGATGTAGCAACGATTGTTTACTTTCATAATCAAATTTCTCTCCTGATTTAGGGTTTCTTATTGTTTTCATTCTTCAATTATTGGATTGTGGTTTGCGTTTCTATTCATTTAACCTTTGGATTGTTCTACTTGGAAGCTCTCTATGGTTGCTTTTGAGTGATTATAAGTTATTTAGGATCCATTTCTTGTTAGCTCTCAGAAATGGAGGTTTTGGTGTCATCACTTTGGTGTCTTGCTACCAAATAGAGGTTTTCCCCAATCTTGGAGGACGGAAGCCTGTTCATATATATATATACTTGTTTGAATTTGCTCAAACTGGATTGCAGGGTACGTGGCAGGTGGGGTAAATTTGGTATATATGATTAAAATGATGTTACCGATTGACTTGTCATCGAAGATTTCTGCAACTCTTATTTTTTGGTCGGTTTTTTAGTCGTTAGGGCATCTCTACATGCTACCAAGATCTTAGGGATTGTCTGTCATTAATCTTGGTGTTAATATTCAATTTGTGTGGTTTGACTTTATAATCTTGGTGTTATTAATCTACAATTTGTCTGGTTTAATTCTCTCTACATACTGATTAAAATGGGAAAAAAAAGTATATCATGAGTCTATCTTTGCAGTCTGGTTACATGCTGTTCTTACAAGTAGCACATTCAAATCTCCTACTTCCTTTGGCCAGCACCTTTTATCTCAGTTTTCTGTTGATGTGCATTGGACCTTGGACCTGTGAGTTAAGTTACTCGCAGATCAAATATTGTGTATTCTTGTGCTGTATAATTCATATGCACTGTTTTATCCAGATTTGCGGAATTCGCTCAACAAGCTAGGAACTATGAACCGGTTCCTGGTTCGGTCGAAACAGCTTGGCCCTGGTTCGGTCTCTTAATTACCTGACTAGCCATCTTATATTTGATGTAAATATATTCAAAATTAGGAATGGTGTCAAAAATACTTGAACATATGACCTATAAAAGTTAGAGATAGACTCTATCCAACAATTTATATAACACTAGTTCGCTCAAAAGGTAATATTGTATAAAAATATATAAATTTTTATTTAGAAACTCATCTTACACCTATTGAATGGGTTCGCTTGACATTGGTGAACCGCGAACCACAAACCTGAATTCGTACCAAGTGAACCAGTAAACTTGTTAACATTGGTATATGACCTATAAAAGTTAGAGATAGACTCTATCCAACAATTTATATAACACTAGTTCACTCAAAAGGTAATATTGTATAAAAATATATTTTTTTTTATTTAGAAACTCATCTTACACCTATTGAATGGGTTCGCTTGACATTGATGAACCGCGAACCACAAACCTGAATTCGTACCAAGTGAACCAGTGAACTTGTTAACATTGGTATCTAAAGTGATTGGGAAATTAAAGAAGAAAGAGAAGATGGAGGGCTGCTATGAGGAGACGGAGTACCAAGCTTGAGGATAATGTGTGGGAGTTTCAAGAAGGACCTATGAGTTTCCATTTACGCTGGTTGCTGGGCCAGAAAAGTGTTGAAAAGGGGCATAGCGCTTTATCAGGCAGAAATAGAGCCAGATTTCGTGGGTTTTAGGCTCAGAAATAAGGCCCAAAATAGAGCTGATGTGGGGTGTTCTTATGTGGATTAAATTAACTATAAGGGAGAAAACTAAAATTGAAGTTAGAATTCTTTTTTCTTTATTTATATGTAAAAGAAAAACTGTTGAAACAGATTTTAATGAATTAAAGTTTTCGTTTCTGCGTGAATCCTTTGGGCCATGAAGCCATCATGAATAGAGCTTCTTCTTCATTCTCTTCTTCTTTTATTTATATATAAAAGAAAAATTGTTGAAACATATTTTAATGAATTAAAGTTTTTGTTTCTGTGTGAAAAGTATTCGCCTTTGGGCCATGAAGCCATTGCGAATAGTGCTTATTTTTTCAGTTCTCTTCTTGTTAGATAAGATAGCCAAAAAAGCCATGAGCCTCTCTTATTTAAAAATTTTGAATTTTATTTTCTCTTCTCTCCTTCCACGCTACACCGGTTTGGTATCAGAGAGAGAGAATTCCTGCTCCTTGATTCCAGCGTGCCTCGAAATCCATGTTATGCGATGCCACCTTATAGAAATCGAGCTAGGAGAGATCCCGTGATTCAAAGTTTACAAGCCTCCATGCAGCAATTATTTGAACAAGTGGATCGCCTTACGTAAGCGGTGTTGCGTCGAGAGAACCCTTAACACCCTCCAAGAGATGAGGAGAGTGGTAGGACGATCGTCAAAGGGACGATGAACAATCTATGGGTGGTAGTGCATCAAGTCCTACTATACTAGAGGAGGAACTAGAAGATCTCAGTTGGTGAGAGCATTGGAATGCGGGAGCCACGATCATGTAATCAAAATCAAGATTGCGGATTTCCATGGTGTTTTATAGCTGGAAGAAAGTGGAAAGAGATGACTGATGATCGAAAGATTAAATTTGTTTCCTAAACATTAAAAGGTCATGCACGAGTATGGTGGAAGCAACTCAAAGAGAAGTGTTGTAGGGAAGGAAAATAATGTGTCCGGGGATTAAAAGATAATAAATTTAAGGAAATGGAAGAAGAAGAAGAGTTATATGTCACATGATTTCAGGAATAGGGGTGTAACAGAGACATTATTAAACTTATTATGAGACATTTTTATGGCTCTGGGGAGGACCTTACTGGGCTGGTAATACAGGCCCATCGGACTGGTTTAGTGGGCCACTTATCTCGTGTACGAAGAGGGTTCAAAGTACTTATTATTTTTTCTTGAAAGTCAAACTAGAAAACTGCCCAGAATTCTATAAATTTACATGAGTTCTTTTTTGGAAAGTGGGAATTAAATTCCCTATAAAATCTGGCATGTGATATTAATCCGAAGATAAATCGAACTCTCTTTCAATGGCTTCAATAAGGGACCAAATCCAGTGATGAGTATGTGGAAGAGTTCCTTCAATGAACTCTTCGTAATAGTTTAACCGAGACCAAGGAGCGAACGCTAGCGAGATACATTGGTAGGCTACGTATATCTATCCAAGACATGGTAAATTTGCAACCCATTTGGAAGTTCGACATTCCTTACCAATTGGCTCTCAAGGTTGAAGAACAACATAAACGAAGCAACAATCGCCAATGGAGTGAAAATAAGGGTAATACTAGTGCACCTGGAAAATTAGAAGTGAGAGCATCGACACCTACACAATCGGCGGCAAATGCGTGATGCCGTGGACGTGAGACAGGCTTTGGGTACACAATTTCGATGTTTTACACTAACAAGAGGGGTAATTTCACTAATGCTGGCAGACCACCCATGCAAGTCAGTCAATCTTACTATGGCGCACATGGGCCATCCACAATTAGGAAATATTGTGTCAATGTATATAGTTAGTGATTGAAAGTTTTATTTTCTGCGTAAAAAGTGTTCTCTTTGGGCTGTGAAGCTATCATGAATAGAGCATCTTCTTTCTCTTCTTGTAAGTTAAGGCTGCCGAGAAAAAGGTGAGTCTCACGTATTTTAAAAATTCTGAATTTTTACTCTCTTCTCTCCTTCCATGCACATTAGTTTCACCAACCATCATGTGCTTAATGTTATATGTTACTTGTTCATGAAGACAGGTTTTGTGTGAAGCATACATGTGATTTGTTGTTTGAGGTTCTATGTTTTTGAAGGGTCTTTTCTTTGAACAATGGAGCTTCAATATAGACACTGCATTATTACTAGTCACTGTAGGGCCAAAGTTTTTATTTTTCCATGCTTTCATCAATAGAAGCAGAAGCATCTATTTTATCTTTGTAAGTTTATTTGATAGATTTATGGTAGATATGCTACACGCTACCCCATCATGCTTGAATTATAATAATTAATCTTCAGTATTTTCACTTTCTGCAGGTGATTACGCCTTCAATCAGCAATTTCACTTTCTGCAGGTGGTTGTGAAATTATGGCTAGGGCTTTAGTTCAATCAGCAATTCTTCCTGCTACAGTTGTCAGTGAAAATAATGGCCAGCTTCGAGGTTCTCGAAGAACCAGAAAGACTTCCCAAATGATGTGCACAATGAGGAGTTTCACAGGTTTGCGGAGTTCTAATGCTCTAGACATGATGGTAAAATTCGATCGTGATTTCCATTCTACGGTAGCAGCCTCTCTCTGTGTCCCGCGAGGAAAGGCTAGCCGAGGAGTTGCTGTAGCCATGTTCGAGCGTTTCACAGAAAAAGCCATTAAAGTTATTATGCTTGCACAAGAGGAAGCACGGCGGTTGGGGCACAATTTTGTTGGCACAGAACAGATTTTATTGGGTCTTATCGGTGAAGGGACCGGTATTGCTGCTAAAGTTTTGAAATCCATGGGTATTAATCTGAAGGACGCCCGTGTGGAAGTGGAGAAGATTATTGGAAGGGGAAGTGGCTTTGTGGCTGTGGAGATACCATTTACTCCTCGTGCAAAACGTGTATTGGAGCTATCACTAGAGGAAGCCCGCCAACTTGGTAACTTCTTTCAGATTTTCCCATCAGCAACCTAGCTGTTTAATTCACTTATCCTTTATTCCCATTTCTTATACATTGCAATTTAGTTGATCATGGCAAACCTTGGGTTTGAACATTGCAATATAGTTGAACATATCAAACCTTGGGTCAGACATATAATCTCTGCTAATGAGCATATCTTAACTGGTTTCTACTTTTCCAGCCTCTGGGGAGCCTCCCCATTTTTGTTGTTATTTAATTTATTCATTTAATTTTTATTTTTCTCAATGATTTTTATTCATTAAGAGTAACAATAAACAAGATCTTATTTTTATTTGAAATTGCATTCCTAAATTCTAGTCGCATAAAGGTTTTTTTTTACCATTTGAACAAAAAAAAATCTGTGTTTTCGTTTGCTAATATCTTATTGATTGAAATTTGTCGGATTCTTTTTCAGGTCACAACTATATAGGTTCTGAGCACCTACTCCTAGGACTTCTTCGTGAGGGTGAGGGTGTGGCAGCCCGTGTGCTTGAGAACCTTGGTGCGGACCCAAGCAACATCCGCACACAGGCAAGTTTTTAAGCTATACTTTACATATATTTTATTTAATGTTTTAACTCTTGTTATGGCCTCCTCCGTTGTGGAGAAAAAATTGAACATTCTGAAATTTCTTGAAATGAGTAGGTTATCCGTATGGTTGGAGAGAGCACAGAAGCTGTTGGTGCTGGAGTTGGTGGTGGAAGCAGCGGCAATAAGATGCCAACACTGGAGGAGTATGGTACCAACCTTACAAAAATGGCAGAGGAGGTATTTAGGCCATGCCTAATTCTTATATGATACCTATGGATTAACCATAAAAACTATGTCTAATCAAGTTTTCTCTTCTCAGGGTAAACTAGATCCTGTCGTGGGAAGGCAGCAACAAATAGAGCGTGTAACCCAAATTTTGGGTAGGCGGACAAAAAACAATCCCTGCCTCATCGGGGAACCCGGTGTTGGGAAGACAGCAATTGCAGAAGGGCTTGCTCAACGCATTGCAAATGGCGATGTCCCAGAGACAATTGAAGGGAAAAAGGTGGAAGATAAGATATTTTTTCTTTGGAGTCTTGAGTATTGTAAATCGTACATGCTTTCTTAAGAAACTGATAAACTCCTTTCGCTTCTTTTTTTATTTTTCTTTCTATGTACTTTGATAAACTCTCTCTCTCTCTCTCTCTCTCTCTCTCTCTCTCTCTATATATATATATATATATATATATATATATATATATATATATATATATATATATATATATGGGTCAAATTTCTGGACAAAACTGATACTTATTGTCCGATACATGTCGGTTTCAGAGCAGATTGGGGTAATACATTGAATGCATCGACCCATATATTTTGGTATGTATCTGCCGATACATACCCATGTATCCTCCAAATCCAATATGTATCGGTTTTGGAGCTGGCCAATACGTACTGGAAAACTGAGATTTTGACATATATATGACTAATAAGAAAAGCTGTACAATTTTTACTTCCTATATGATGAATTCTTGTGCAACTAAAGTGTTCCTGAATTCTATGTAATTCAGGTGATTACTTTGGATATGGGTCTTCTAGTTGCTGGTACAAAGTATCGTGGAGAGTTCGAGGAAAGGCTGAAGAAGCTCATGGAGGAGATTAAGCAAAGTGACGAAATTATATTATTTATTGATGAGGTGCATACTTTGATTGGAGCAGGAGCAGCAGAAGGTGCAATTGATGCTGCAAACATCTTAAAACCTGCTCTTGCAAGAGGTGAACTGCAGGTATTTTGCTACATTACACTTCTTCCTGTTCAACTTCAATTTGTTTTCTTACTAACACTAAAAAATTGCACATGAGAATGAAAATAACATATACTTTAAAAGGCTTGTCTCTCCAGTCTCCACGTAAGCGTCATAATGTTATTAAGAGCCTTTTTGCTAGTGAATTTTATCAAAAGGTTATTTCAATGGATTTGAAGGATCCTAAAATCTATGATAATATGCTTTTCGTGGATTCAATAGCTAAAAGGTGCTTCATAAGGAATGTTGCCTTGGTTGCCTCATGAATCCATTTTAGAAATTCGAGGTAGGAAAACAGGATTCTTTCTTGAAGAAGAGATATTGAAAGGGAGTAAGGACCTGTTATACTTCAGTTCTTGCTTCTTAGTACTGTTAAAGATGATGGTGTCTTAACTTTATCCACCAATAGGTGTGGGTTTGTAATGACCGGTACAATTCACTTAATTGTCCATCTATTTGACGACTATAATTCATAACTTCTGTTAATGAGGTAATCCTAATAAGCTGATTGACTGCTTGATTTTGAGTGGTCAATTAAAATATATGAGATGGTCCACAAAAAGTCGATTGACTAATGATTGTGAGTGTCCAATCAATGATGTCTTATCACATATCTGAGTGGTTGGAGATGGATAGACAATTTGGATCATTATATAAATTTGTTGATGGATGGAGATGGGAAGCACTATCAGAGGTTAGTTGTAAGCAAGGTAGTTAAGGCTTTGTGGCGAGGTCATGGCGAAGAGGCTCACCCTGCCATGGCAAGGCCATGACGAGGCCATTTATAATTTTTTATTTATTTATTAATCATTAATATTTATTTATTTTAGTTTTTTACTATTTTTTAATGCATATATTTTTTCTAGAGGAAGAAAAAAAATTCAATTAATTAATCAAGCATAGCCAAATATCAATAAATAGAGAGCAAATATATATATATATATATATATATATATATATATATATATATATATATATATATATACGGCACCTGTGGCTTAAAATCTGGTTTTATAAGGCAGCCGTGGTAAAAAATATCAAACATATATATATATATATATATATATATATATATATATATATATATATATATATATATATATATATATATACACACACACACACACACATACGGCACTTGTGGCTTAAAGTCTGATTTTTTTTTTTTTTCACTTTATATATATTATAAGGCAGCTGTGGAAAAAAAAAAAAAAAAGATTTCAGGGCTAATTTTAGGGTATCTGTGGGTAATAAAGTAGGAAAAAAAAAACACAAATTTCAGGGCAAATTTTAGGGCAAAAAAATAAGAGCACAAATTTTAGGGCTTTCGGGCTTACCGGTGTTCGTCTTTCTTCTTCTTTCTTTTTCTTTCTTTCTTTCTTTCTTTCTTCTTCTTCTTCTCCTTCTTTCTTCTTTTTTCTTCATTCTTCCTTCAGAAATAAAATGTCAAGGGTTTGTAGTATATAAAAGGGTAAAATGGCCCATTTTACAAATATGCCCCTCATGTATTATAATATAATGATTTATAAAGTTATAATTAAAAGTTTTCTCTCTCTCTCTCTCTCTCTATATATATATATATATATAATTATATATTTTTAATATGGCGAATATGGCGGCGCCATGGCGCCATTTGCTAACCTCTCGCCATTAAGGCATGTATGGTGAGCCACGACGCCATACTGCCATGGCGTCGCCTTGACGACACTGGTTGTAAGCATGATGCTAGTGGATCTTGGCTGATTGTAGATCGAGATTCGAGGCTTGAGAATGTGAAATGAGAGATGAGGTTAGTGGTTATTATTTAAGAGAGAGTCAGTAGGAGTCTTTTGAAGAATTTCTACACAATAGAGACTTGTAGGGATTCTTATAGTTTCTAGTCGGAGCTAAAGGTAATTTAGCCATGAGAAAAATGTTAAAAATTAAAATTACTAAACGAAAGATAGTAATGTGAATCAAAGTCAAGGGCAAATATGAGTTAATGAATAAAGGAAAGAAGAAAGAAGAGGTTAAAGAAGAATAGGAGAAGAAAAAACAAAAAACATTATGGCCGAGTACTCAAAAACCGAAAGGGGTAATTAGTGGACCGATTAAAAGGCCCAAATGTATAGGGAGTATGAGTCTCTTCGTTGAACTAAAAAATTAGTTTGATTTGTGTTCTTTGCTAGCACATGATCTTAGGTGTTAAGAGTTCAAATAAAATAAGACTCCTATGGTACTGGTGGGTCTAATTTACTTTATTATAAGGTACTTTATTCTCAATGTAAGAACAGTTTATGTTTTTGTTATGTCTACCTCCTCTTCATGAGTTTGAGAACTCTTTTCGCATGTGGATCTTTATTGAAGGTATATCAATATCGTGTTATATTTTCTTCTTCCTGTAATCATTTTCCTCTTTTACTGCATCAGATAGAAATCCTTAAACACTCATATATGTCGTTATGGTAGTATGGATTTGCACTTGACGACATGCTTGTGAACTTGGGAGCAAATTTGGAATTCCACCAGTTTTCTGAAGTAGAAATCATCACACTCATATTTGTCATTATACTAGGATGGATTTGACACTTCACCGCATGCTTGCAAAGTTGGGAGCAAATCTGAAATTCCACCAGTTCTGCATTGATCCCTTTCTTTCCAAAGTTTGTTTGGACGACTTTGGTGTTCCCTTTTAGTGAAAAAGAAAAACTATTGAGTTAACCGGATCATCATCTTGATTCACTCACTTGTTTGTACAACAATCTGAGTGTAATTTTGTGGATATCTGGGCTAAGTTTTGGAGAAAACTCATCCAAACAGTGGGATCGTGGTCAATGTAGTTAAATGGCATATGCGGTCTCATGGCCCAATCGCATATTATCATCCAAACAGTGGGATCGTGGTCAATGTAGTTAAATGGCATATGTGGTCTCATGGCCCAATCGCATATGCGATTGTGCCATGGAACAATTTTATTTTATTGTCAAAAATTTGAGAAAAATGCAAAAAAAGTCCCCCCCAAATTCCCAATCTTGAAAACTAATATATTTGTGTTAATTTTGTGCTTTATTAATTTTGTAGAATGGGAAATAAAAGTATATAACCCATAAGTTGGAAGGGAAAATATAAATTTAATTGATTTTGAACAAAATAGTACCTTGGATGGATGTGGAAAGAGAAAGAGAGTACTAAAAACTTAAAAAAGATACCAAAGAGAGACAAATCATACCTTGGATGGATGTGGTATGGATTAGGAAGAGGAACCACTCATTTATAAGCTTTGGGGAGCACTAAAAAGTAAAATAAAATAAGCTCCAACGGTCATTAATATGACGTTCAGTCATGTATGCAATCGGATAATTGCATATGACAACAATGATCGTGGTACCGAGCAAGGAACCATCTTTGCCAGGGTTGCCAGGAAAGGAAATTAGCCTATTGTTTGGGGAGATAGGCATATCTCATCTTAACGATGAGTGGAAATGGAGTTTTTTTATTTTTCTTGTAAAACAAATCCCTCTCTAAGGGGATCCTATACGTATTTCATAAGTATGTGGTTCATTCATGAACCAAGAATTATGTGGAATAAGGAAAGCAAGATAGATTCTTTGGATTTAGTCATACTGTCTATGTCAATTACATTGAAAATTCCAAAAAATTGGCCATACAGGAGCATAATGTATGATGGTGATCTGGCAGTTCTTTCTCTATCATCTAGGACATCTCTCTTTCAAGGAGGTAGTGGGGATTGAGTTGGCATTAGGCGTGTTGCCCCCCCTCATGGTATGCTACTGCGTGGACTTTCGGATGCACAGATTCAGAACTTGTAAATCTGTGCACTTCAGCATGTTCACGTTCCTGACAGTAAGCCTGGGTCCACTACAGGGAGCGGACATTAATACCAAATCAATGTCATGAGTTCCTCCTCATCATCTATGGTTTGGTATGTTTAGAAGATCTTTAGCAATCTTATCCCGAAGTAAATGAATAGTTAAAGAGGATCATGATTTTGAGTATAAAATTTACTTTTTACTATTTATACTGTTATTTTTCATTGCTTTTTATATTTCATGAAGGACATAAGAGTCAGAGTTAAAACTGATATATATCGGCCAGCTGGCTGGCCGCTATGTATTGGCTGGTATGAGCCAATATTGGATACATATCAGCCACATTGGCCCAAATTTTTGTACTATATCAATGACAATTTTTACAACTTTTTTAGAAAGGCAACTGATATATATCGGCCATTTCGGCTGATATTGTACTATATCGACCAATATCGGTCGATATGTGATATATATCGACCAATATGGCGTTGATATATAATCTCCCCCATATCTCTTTTGTAAATTAACTTGGATATGGTCGATTCCAATACATATCATCCGATATGTATCGGAATTGGCCGATGTTTAAAACCTTGGTCGTAGATAAAGAAATGTAGCTTACATGTTTTTCTAGCATTAATATATATAGGAGTCATACTTCAAAAATATAGCTTACATATGTTCACTAGCATTAAATTTATCCTCTTTCTCAAGAATGATAAAACGTTTACTTATCTTAAACTTCAAACTCATGACTCAAGACAGGCCTCTTAGGGCCATGCTCAAGCTGTGTCCAATTTTGGCTTTACCTGGAATGAAATCTCGAGCAGAAAAATGTCTTCATAGTTTCTTGCTTTTAGTGCTGAAGTTTCAATTCATTGGTGCAGTGCATTGGTGCCACAACACTAGACGAATACAGGAAACACATTGAGAAAGACCCAGCATTGGAAAGACGGTTCCAGCCAGTAAAAGTGCCAGAACCATCTGTCGATGAGACGATTCAAATTCTTAAAGGCTTACGTGAAAGATATGAGATTCATCACAAACTCCGTTACACTGATGAGGCTCTAGTTGCAGCTGCACAATTGTCATATCAGTACATCAGGTTTGTGATTTTTAGATGGCACAGTTATAAATGGTGGTCAGCATGTGTACTGTTAATTACAATCATGCCAAATCTATGCTAATTTGAGTACTGGAAAAATTAGAAAAATGAATAGGGGAGGCAATTTCTCCATAATAATTATGCCCCATGCCTTGCGCCAATTTAGCTCAAATTTTATTTAATCTTTCAGAATCTGTAATATGTATTTTGTACAGATTTACAGGTTGACCATCAAATGAAGAGGATAAGTGATTGGTAGACTTTAGGACATGCACATGCGCAATGCATGAATAACCCATTTATGCAAATAAAGAACTTCTTGAAAATATTGCTCCTTCTGTCTCGATAATTTTCATTTTACCCAATCTGCAAATGTCAAATCCTTGAAAACTGAATATTCATTTACTCAAAAGTCATCAATATGAATAAAGATGCACTCAATCATTTAAAGTATGAAGATTGAAAACTGTTTGTGCTTCTCTAAGTCAATTGTGATGTATTTGGTCTTGTGTGACATTGTCCAACTCCCATTTCATGAAGAGAACATAAAATCCATAGAGTAGTGGGACATCATTATGTTAGATTGGCGTAGTCATGGTTTTGACTTTTCAAAGTCTTTTCACTGGAGGATAAATATCATGGTTGCATTTCGTAAATGTACCTTATAGTTACGTCAAGAAATTTAGCAATCTTTTGAGTAACAAAATTGGAAGCTTGCTGTTTTATGTTCCATTGGTGTGAAACTATATTTTATAATTGGGTACTCATAACATAAAATAAAATATAATTGGGTACCTTTATTTGGGCCAGCCTAATCTTGAAAAGCACCCACCTTTACACGTGAGATTAAAAAAATCCCTTCTTTTTTTACGTTTATTTGCACCCACTTATTTTTTTTTTAAATTCTTGAAAACATCAACTTTTTCTTCTTTAGCTCCGGCAAGTCGTAAAACACCCACTTCTTTCTCCGTGATGAGTCTTACTACCCACTTCTTCGTAATTCTTGTTCTTCATCTCCTTCCTCTAGAATGAAACCCATGAAACCCTCTTGAAATGCACCTGATATCTAATGGAATGATACCCTCTTCATATTCACATGAAACCCCCTCTTGAGACACTCTTGAAAGCCCCTTAAGCCCTCTTGAAACCAGAAACCACCTTGAAGAAGTCGTCATTGTTGTTACGACTTGCTGGAGCTGAGGACGAAGAAGAAAAAGTGGGTGCATGGCTTGACTTGCGTATCTGGCAGTGGGTGCCCATCGACAGCATAACAACTTCGACGGCCAGTACCCACCATTAGTTTTAAACTACTGAAGGTGGGTACCCGCTGTTAGTTTTAAACTCCTTATGGGGGGGGGGGGGGGGCGAATAGAAAGTGAGTGTTTTTTTCACATAATAAGTGGGTGCCTTCAAAGATTTTAAAATTATAAGTGGCTGCGAATGAAAAGTGGGTGCTTTTCAAGATTCGGTAAGTGCATTTAAAGGTACCCTTTATAATTTTATGTTAACAAATTTATACAAATTCTTCACGAAATGAATCTCTTTCTAAGTAGAGCTCTTCATTCAATGGACATACCGCTTTCCTATATTTGTAAGTTTGCCTATCCTGAAGTTTTGCTTATAAGAAAAAAAAGAATAATGAATTCCGAAGTTCCATTAAAAAGAAAATCCAAAAGTTGTTTTACATCCCTGCTTCCCAGAGTATCAAATTGTATGGGAAGTAGCTTTGTTCTTATCATAGATCTGTCACCTCCACTCTATTTTGGAGTTACTTTGCATGCCTGTACCCAAAATAAGAGACATAGCAGTTCCATTCCTTTTTCTTTTTTTTCAGCTATTCAAATTTTTTATTTTTTCGTGTTCGATTATGCCTTTTAAGTACAGTTCATACACCTGTTCTTCTAATTGAAATTTCTGCTTGCTCAGTGACCGCTTCCTCCCTGATAAAGCAATCGACTTGGTTGATGAAGCTGGTTCTCGCGTTCGGCTCCGCCATGCACAGGTGTGGTTACTTGTTTTGCTTCTTCAGCATTTTGTTTACTTCACTACTGCACATTTAACAGGTACATCTTGTCCATGACAGCTCCCTGAGGAAGCGAGAGAACTTGACAAAGAGCTCAGGCAGATCACAAAGGAGAAAAATGAAGCTGTCCGCAGCCAAGACTTCGAAAAGGTATTCATGGACAAAAAAACAATTATACAGTATTTTTTTATAACCTGGGTGTCCGGACCTCTTAGAGCACCCTACTAATCCCAGGAGCACCTGCGTACTTCAAGTTAGCACAGGCCAGGTCAGCACAGGATATATATAATCCATAAAATTCACACGTGAGACTAAAAGAAACTAAGAAAGATGTGAATCAATTACCCTGTATCCCCCATCTTAGATCCCCTTTCTTTCTTTCCAAACAACATGAAAGAAACACACTTCTGTAGGCACATGTAAAAACGAATATGTTTTCTTGTCTTTTAATAGATCATCCCAACTGGCTTTTGGTTTTTACTGTTTGTCTTCCAAAAATTTCAGTATGCTTAGACTGTAGAATTCTTGATGACAGGCTGGGGAGCTGCGAGATCGGGAAATGGAACTCAAGGCCCAGATATCAGCCCTAATAGACAAAGGTAAGGAAAGAACCAAAGCTGAGAGCGAGGCAGGCGATTCAGGCCCTGTTGTGACTGAAGTAGATATACAGCACATCGTATCCTCTTGGACTGGAATCCCTGTTGACAAAGTCTCGAGTGATGAATCCGACCGCCTGCTTAAGATGGAGGAAACCCTCCATACCCGTGTCATCGGTCAGGATGAGGCCGTCAAAGCCATCAGTCGTGCCATCCGCCGTGCCCGTGTTGGCCTCAAAAACCCCAACCGGCCTATCGCCAGTTTCATATTTTCCGGTCCGACTGGTGTAGGAAAATCAGAACTAGCAAAGACCTTAGCGGCCTACTACTTTGGCTCCGAGGAAGCTATGATTCGGCTCGACATGAGTGAATTCATGGAGAGGCACACGGTCTCCAAGCTCATCGGTTCGCCGCCTGGCTATGTTGGGTACACCGAGGGAGGCCAGCTGACTGAAGCCGTTCGCCGCCGCCCCTACACTGTTGTCCTATTTGACGAAATAGAGAAGGCTCACCCTGATGTCTTCAACATGATGCTTCAGATTTTGGAAGATGGAAGGTTGACAGACAGCAAGGGCCGGACTGTGGATTTCAAGAACACTCTTCTGATAATGACATCCAATGTAGGAAGTAGTGTGATAGAGAAGGGAGGCCGTCGCATCGGGTTTGATCTCGACTACGATGAGAAGGACAGCAGCTACAACCGGATTAAGAGCTTGGTGACAGAAGAGCTGAAGCAGTACTTCAGGCCTGAATTCCTGAACAGACTCGATGAAATGATCGTTTTCAGGCAGCTGACAAAGTTGGAGGTAAAGGAGATTGCAGACATAATGCTGAAGGAGGTATTTGAGAGGCTGAAGACGAAGGAGATAGAGCTTCAGGTGACGGAGAGATTCAGGGACAGGGTAGTAGATGAAGGGTACAGCCCAAGTTACGGGGCACGACCTCTGAGGAGGGCGATAATGAGGCTTTTGGAGGACAGCTTGGCAGAAAAGATGCTTGCAGGAGAGATCAAGGAGGGAGATTCGGCCATCGTAGATGTTGATTCTGATGGAACTGTGACGGTCCTCAATGGCAGCAGTGGCATTCCTGAGCCGCTACCTCCTGCAATACCTGTATAACTCTCTTTTATTTATTTATTTTATTTTATTTTGTAAGGTGATATTTTAAAAGGTTGTCGACTTTAGATTGGTGGCTGAAATTTGAGTTAACTAGCTTGATTATTACACTATCAATGCATATATTTCTTCACATGTTACAAAGATATATTATGAAGAAATGCATTCCTAATTTCTATGTCTGTAATAATATGTAAAAGAACAAATAGAAAGTGCAGAGTCGGTAGGTCTAATGATACGGTTGATCTGTTTTATTATTGTGATGATTTCTTCTTTTTTGGTTTTCCAACATTGGTTTTTGCAACAGTATTGCCTTAGTTCTTGACATGAAATGAGATCTTTTTTTCCTAATTCCAGTGAATTATTATTAAGTTATAGAGATTGGCTCTCTCTTTTTTTTTTTTTATGGTTTGCTTGGGTATTGCAGGTTTTAACAGAATTTTTTTTTCCATGCTGAATTTTCGACTTTTAGTTGTCATAAGCTTCACTCAATTGTGATAGTCCCTGATTTATCAAATTAATTGACTATTAAAATAAAACAGGTTTTGTGTTCGGAGTGTGGCCAAGTATTTCATGAAGAGTACTGGTTTTTCGGTCTTTGCAACTGATGGTTCCACCATTAACACTGTTGACTGCCCCAAATTGAATGATTGACATCTTTTTTTTTCCCAATCCTTCTACATTAGATCTTATGATTATAGCCCACATATCAGATGGTCTGATGTTCATTCCACGTGGCACACAACTATGATCACAGTCTACATGGATGTGTGCCCACGTGGAATCAATATCTGGTTGTATAATATGTGGGCCATGATCTGATAATATACTGTGTCAACGGTGTTAATCGGTTGCAAGAATCCGTGCCCTTTCATTAAACAGACTAGCAGGTTAGTAATTAGTTATAGACTAAATTTTACGGATATCTGAGCGGATGCTTATTATATAATTGAGGTGGAACTGATTGAACGCATTCCTCCTTTTGATCATTTACAACGTCTCCAACTCGGTCTCTTATTATCATTTTGAAAAATCAAAAGAACAAATGCCAATTCCTAGTTGTAGTTGGGTTATGTTATAATAATTGCTGATTGGTTTTTGTATTGGCGTCTGTGTTTCAGTATTTGTTGAACTACTATATTGAACAATGTTGAATCCCTCGGCAAGAAACTCAAAGTTGTTGCGAACTTGCAATTTCTATAAGCAAGCAGATTTAACTCACCCTAAATAGATAATGATGATATAAAATAATCGGTTAAATTATAGCTCACCCTAAATAGATAATAATGATGGTGATATAATATTCTGGTCCCCTCCATCTAATGCCAATTGGTTTTGAGTTGGATGTACATATTTATCAAAATTCACAGATTTTATACTGACAAAGTGCAGGTGACTAATGTGGCACGACACAATTGGCTGCAAGTGCGGTGGGGTTCAATCAATGCAGGTTGGTGCAGCTAGTCACGTCGCGCTATGTCAGCCGCCTGCACTTTGTCCTCTACAATTCTGTCCTCAGGTTGGTGCAGCTAGTCACGTTGCGCTATGTCAGCCGCCTGCACTTTGTCCTCTATAATTCTGTCCTCCGTTTATAATTTTTCATCTCGAAATGGGGTATCCACTATCCACTTTGATATGATCTCATAAATGTCTTGTCACTGCGGTCATGTAGACTATGATGTACATATTGAAACTCTAAAATTAGAAGAAAAAACATTGTTTATAAAACCAGTTAATACAAAAATAAACTAGTTTTTGAGAATCTTAAACCAACTCAAAATTTTGAAGATAGAACAACCTTTGTGGTGTAATATTACTTGACTTTATGATAAAATATCGTGGCTGAAATTTTCTCATATTTTCTACACAGTACTTGTATTTGCAACTAGAGATTCCTATTTCCCTATCAAGGTTCACCTGTAAAAATATTTGATTTCTTTGAATCGGACAATAGAGATTGTTTTTCACCCCAATCTTTTACACAACAGATCTTGAGATCATGGACGTACCATGACACCATCCGATGTTGATTACAAGTGGCACACATACCAGAAAGTGGTCCGAGAATCACATTTGATGGTACACCTATGATTACATTCACTTTCTTGAGATGTGTGTTATTTTGGAATCAAAATTTGACCTTGTGATGGTACACCTAGGATCTAAAGATCTAGTGCTGAAGCTTGGGACGAAATGCAATCTTCATTGTTAGATTCAAAGCAATTAGACAGTTTACTCATGTGAAACCTTGGTGGCGGCAATGCAAGAATCTCTGATAACAAATACAAGTACCCTTTTTCATCTGTAGGTTTGATGGCCTATTTAACCTTCTATGCAGAAAGTACGTGGTTTTGGAAATAATGGTGGAAATAGCAATTTAGTGGGGTAATGGAGCTTTACAAATTTAATCAATTTTTTATAACTGAAATTACTACTTTAGTGGTAAGTGGCTTTGGAAATGATTCTGGAAACTTTCTCTAGTCTAAGAAGTTGGGACTTGGGAGAAGCTCCGAAGCATGTTCCAGTCATTTAGATAAACTTCTCTTTCCTCCATCCTTTGAGTTTTGACATATAAAATCTGGATCACCCGGTCATTTGCCCAGGAAATGGACAAAAAAAAAAATGTAGAGCTGCCCACTCTTATAAGAGTAGGTAGAGAGTAGTTTCATCATTTAAAACAGCTTTCTAACAGAGCCAATGGGACGAGGAACTATGTTATCAAATGTAAAAATAGTTTTCCGGAGGCAAAGAGCAAAAGAACCACTCTTTGCCCCGAAAGAGCTAACCCAAATGCAGCCACTGTCGCACAATATGGACTCTTGGACCTATGCATAACTTTGATGCTCTTAAAGTCTGCCCAGATCTCCATACTCGAATGTGCTTTTTCATTCTTGTACACAAAAAAGCCAGATACCCCCCCCCCCCCCCCCCCCCAGGAGAGGGTTTGTAAAATCATCAGAAACCATTCACCCTGTGGTGCTCAGATGGGATTCATCCCGAAAATCAGACCTCTGGCATGATTTCTAGGAGTCTATGCAAGTGAACAGTTTATGTTTTTTTTTTTTTTTGATAGGTAACAGTTTATGTTGATGTTGTGGATGCCAATTTAGATGGGAGGTGACTTCAAATTATTGCATGGAATTGTACATAGAAATTTTATCAAAACAATTCACAGATTTAAGCTTCTTGTGTCATCCAACTAAACTAGACAACTGTTTCAATTATCCCAAAATTACCAACAAAAAAAAAAAAAGAAGAAAAAAAACTAGACAACTGTTTCAAAAAACAACCTTTGGCTTATTGATTGCTTTGTTAGTGAGTAGCTAAACACTTTTGCTAAATTTTTACATTTGATCACTAGTTCAGAATACTTCTGGTAAAGGCCCCCCTTCTAGAAATGCTTTGAACAATACAAGTGATCTCTGCGGCTGCGAGAATGGAGCTTCATGAGATGCTCCTCTAATGGTAGCAAAAGAAAGAACATTCCCATACACTTGAGTCCATCCACCAACCTGAGAAACCCATCAAAGATAAAGCATATTAATCAATCACAACAACCAAAAAATCTAATCAAACAACATCAAAATATAGAAGAAAACCCGGGAGGAAACCCAAAATTATTATGTTCTTATGAAGATTTTTACCTGTTTTCCTTCAAACCAAACTCTGTAAGGTGCAGTTATTTCTAGTCCTAAATCATTAGCCAATTCATGGACCAGAATTCGGCTCCCAGTTAATGGGATGACAGAATCTTGATCTCCACTGTAATGGGAAATTAGAAATGATTAGTGAGAATAAATTACTTGATTTCTCTCTACTGATCCTGCTGACATTATAAATGAAATTGGGCTTGAGAAAGTATTTCAGCATAATTGAAGCAATTACCTGTAAATTAACACCCGAATACCAGATTTGACAAGTGAACCCACAACAGAAATGGTGGGTATCTCCAGGTTAAGTAGCTCATAATCTAGGACACTAGCATAAAGAAAATAGAAAATAATTAAATTGAATCAATACATAGCGATCAAATTATTGGGCTTCTTAGAAAACAAGGATTATTTGTAAAAAGTTTTGGCATATTATAGTGCTTCATAAAGTTTAAAAAAAAAAGAAGTTGTCATGATTTTTTGGAAATAAGACATTCAGTCAACATGTGAGAAACATTTATAGTTGAAATTACTGAATCACCCTTCTTCCCTATTAAATACACATTATTTTTGTTATATGGCATTTTGTAGAAGAGTATTTTTGGTAATTTCAACTATAAAGGTTTGTGACAAGTTGACCCAATGATTCTTTTAGACTTTTTTGGTAATGTAAAATCACCCTTTCCCTCACACATTGACCAAATGACTTTGAGGACCTTGGAAATCGTGACAATCCCTTTTTCCTAAAACTTGCTGAAGTAGTATAAACGCTGAAATTCTCTTCAAGTGGCCCCTTTCTTCTAATTTTCTTCAAATGGATTGCACAAAAGATGATCATAAGTTTCATAGATTGGATTAGGTGATGATGATGATGATGATGAAGGAGAATAGAAATCGTCCCAAGTTACCTGCTGCAAACAGCCCAACTGGTGACTCCAATAAGACGAGAATGGAGAGCCTTCTGCACATCTTTTCGGTTGAGGTAATTGATAATTTCATCTTCGACACACACATCTATACGCTCCGTAGCTTGCTGAATCAAAAATAACAAAACCCAAAGATGAAAACAGAACAAAAACAAAGCATCAAAAGGAAAATAATATGTTGCTAGAGGAGAAGAAACTGTGGCTTATACTCACCTGAGGATTAAGAACGTTGGATTGCGACAGAACCGCAGATATACAGACATCGAGTGTGACATCATATGTATCGACAAATTTACTGGTTTCTCTGCTCACTTGGCTCACCACTCTCGAACAAACTGGTGAAACAGAGTCTCTGTAGTATTCGCTCACGTAACGAGAATAGTTACATGAAGAAGTGAAGATTCTGTATGTTGAATCTGATATCAATCCATGAGACCAGAGGAACTCGGCCCGTGAATTGAAGTCAGTTGAAAATTCTAGAACTGGGTTCCCCAGCTTCAATAGACAGAAGAACATGTAATTTAGCCCAAGAAAAATTAGCGCAAAACTAGTCTGAATTTTTATAAACATGGAAAAAATATGTCGGAAATCCTACCATATTCTTGTGAATTGAAAATGTATTTATTTAGTTTGATCTACTCACAGCAATTCCTTTCAGATTGAACAGCTTTGCCTTCTTATTGAATTGAATCATTAATTGGGCAAGTTGTGGAACATAGTGACCTGGTGGCAAAATCAGGGAAAAAGTACGAAGAAATTGGAAAACTCCTTAAAAAATAGGAAATTATTAAAAAAATTATAAAAACATATGAGTAAAAGTTTTAGGCTAGTAGTTATGCATTTAAGCGATTAAAATGAAGTACATCAAGCATTTAAAAATTATATCAACTCACTATCCACCTATTCATAAATATATTCCTACTTAATGACATAAAATCATATTTAATAAAAATAAGTTTTTACAGATTGTTTAAAATATGGTATCACTTTTATTTTCTTCTTCGACATTAACAACTTTAATTAATCGGATAAAATTGGAAAAAGTTGAAAAAAATCGCGAAAAAATTGGCAACTAATCGGAAACTCGAGGGATTAGTCCAACCAATTGTCGGCAATTTAATACCTGCGTAGCTCTCCCCTGTTATGAACAGATCTTTGTCCTTGTATTGTGGGAACTTGCTGAACCAGCGCCGCAAGAACACCAAATTGTCCATAGCTTAAGAAACCAAATCCAACAATAGTTTTAGAACTCAAGGCAACAGAGATTCGGGTACCTAACACCAATTCGTTCAGGAATTAACGAACTCAAAAATTTTTAAGAACTTGCCTGTCATCTTATCACTCACTCCCTCATAGTAAGAGGCAACAGTGGAATAAGAGAACCCAACTCCTGCTGGCGTCTCCAAGTATAACATATTTGCTTCTGCAAGTCACACGATCAAAATAAATAAAAAATATTATATATATTTGGTTGATCAGTTGATTTTAAATTACCCATTTCTTCATTTTACAAAATAAAAATTACCTATGTTCCAGCTATGTTCATTTCTCACCAAGACCTCTCCACTTGGTCTGAAAGGCCCATTTTCAGAGAATGCGCCAACTCCAACAGAAGAACACCCAGGTCCTATAAAAGAAGATAATAAATGTGGGTGTATGAATATTAATCTCAAAAAATCATTAATATTGTAAGACCCGGGAAAGATATTTGAATCTTTTCTACAGAGATAGAGAGAGTTGGAGACCTCCATTTAACCAGAGAACGAGAGGCTTTGAAGAAGGATCAGTTTGAGCTTCAGCAAAGTAGTAAAAGAGAGCCCTTTCAGTTTTTTGGTCCACTGTAATGTAGCCTGAATACTGTTGGAAGCTAACAACAGGTTGCCCAGGCAAGTTTGTGATTTTGTCTGAATCCGAAATAGCGGTTACAAACTCCATTAAAAAGTACACTTGTAGTAGAATTGAAGCAATTTCCATGGCTTTCCATGATACAAAATGCATTTTTTCTTGAGAGAGAGAGAGAGAAGCTCCTCAGTGGGGCAATATATAAACAAGAGAGATGATACAGATTACAGAGAAAAGATTAAGACCATTTTAGCGTCTTAGTGGAAAACACGTGATATTTACTCTTAACTAATGTCCCTTTTTTTTCAAAACAAATACCCATTAATTCAGATTATATATGATGGTCCTATGCACCATAGCAAAAAATAGTTCTCTCTCTATACCAGTAATTCATGGAGGTTTCTTTCAATCCATACCGTTAAAATCAATGAGACATTGATTAATATTGCACAGATTCGCCGATGCCAGCCATCAAACCACATGCTATATGTTTTGAGCTCGTCTAGGGTGACCTACTCATCTATAATCTTAAATATTTGGGGGTCACGATTTTGTATATGGAACTCTAGTTTTCATCAAGTGGTACCATCTCATGCAAAACAGCCAATGTTTAGATTAAAGTCTATATCTAGAGATTAAGGATGGTCAAACCTTATAAAAATGAAGGATAGCCAGTTAACCTGTTTTAACCCTTCAATTTTTAAGGCATTTGACCTTTTTATTCCTAATTTTGCCAATTTTAAGTCATGGGATCCCTCTTGATGAACTGTTCCAATTTTTCTGAATTGATATTTAGATTATGGACTTATTATCAAATGATTAGATGTTGGTTCCACGTGGCACACGTCCTAAAATGTGAACATGATAACGAACATACATCAAATGTGATTCTCGGATCACTTTTTAAGATATGAGTCTCGTGGAATCAACCTAATCTTTGATGGTAGGCAATGATCTCAAGATACATTATATGAAAGATTGGGATGAAAAATAAACTTCATCATCTAATTTAAAGCAGTCAATGATTTTCTCATGTGAAACCTGAGTTGACATTGATCTTAACTTTTTCAAAAAAATTTAATTTAAATGATTTAATTGTAGATTGGGAAATTAAAACTTTTCAATGTTTGCTTTTTTGCATTCAATTTGATCAAGATAGTGTCACCTGTACAAAATCATGGTCAGCAAGTAATCTAAGCTAAGGACAATCGGTTACACTATACCAACTCAAAATGACTTGAAATAGGGCCTAGCTTACTCCCACTTATTTGCATGCACATAAATACTTGTTTGGCTCTTTTGAGTTAACCATTTGATAGAACTATAGTGACAGAGGGGGTTCCGGAATAAATTGGTTTGGCAAAAATAAGGTAAAACTCGTTATGTTCGGTAAATATCAGTAAAAAAATAGAAAATCAAAAAGAAAATTTATAAAAATATATTAACAAAAAACTATAAAAATAAAAAAGAAATTACAAATTTTTTTTAAAATGGGGCGAAGTTTTGGAAAATTTTAGAAAATTGGCGAATATAACAAGGTTGGGCGTCGAGGATGGCGCGTTTCTTTGAGAGGTTTAAATCAAGCTTCTGGGTGGTGGAAAGGGGTGGTCAGTTTACTTCCGGCTTTCTCTAGAGGTGTTTCATTTGTGATTCGTGATGGGCATTCGGTTAGTTTTTGGGACGATCCTTGGTCTACTGTCTGTTGGCTTAAAGTCTTGTATCTGTCCATTTATATTCTTAGCAAAAAAATGGGTGGAACTGTTGCTGATTGCACGTGCTCTAGGCAGGATGTGTTGCATTGGGACGTCGATCTCAGGCGTGATCTCAAATCCCAATGCTCTTGAGAGTTCAAAATATGCCAAGTTTTGGAGGATATTCCTTTTCAGCCTGTGCTAGAGGCTTCCAAAGATGACAAAAGGTGGTTGGGCAAATCTGATGGGTGCTTCACTGTCAAATTCGCATACCGGCTCCTTTGGAGGAGGCCTCTGATTGTCCAGCCCTGGACCGAGATCTGGAAGGTTAAAGCTCCCCCAAGAACCATCCTTTTTGCTTGGTGTTCAGCTTTGAATAGAATTAAAACAGTTGATCTTTTGAATCGAAGAGGTATCACCCTTCCAAATCGTTGCATCCTCTGCTATCTTGAGTCCGAGTCTCCTCATCATTGCCTCATTCATTGCACTTTTGCTTCTAGTGTGTGGTATAGGTGCCATAGTGCTTGGAATGTAATCGGTTGCCTTCCTGGGTCTTGTTGCAATATATTAGCTGAATTTTGTGATCCTAGGTGTTCTTATGCTGCCAGTGTGAGTTTAGCGCTCCCAATTGTCATCTTCTGGGCTTTGTGGAATGAATGCAATAGGCGGATTTTTGAGGGACAGTTTCAGTCGTCGTGGGCTACATTTCTTGAGATTCGTCAGATGATTAGTTTTTGAGACCATTGCCTCTCCATGAGTGCCTGACTAGATGGGCTTTTCTTGAGATTTTGGCGGAGTTGTTTTTCTTCATGCAACTGTTGGTTGGATGATTTCTTTTTTGCTTTGTTTTTTTTTTGCTTTTTTTTTTTTGTTGAACTTCTCGCTCGGCCTCAATTTATAATTGTTTATTTTTAATAAAATTCTCAACTTCTAACGATAAAAAAAAAACAAAAATCTTAAAATTTGTGATTTTTTTGAAGCAATCACATATAAATTTTAATATTATTCATCTTTTAAAAAAATGTTGAATTATTCAATAGATTTTCAAAAGATGGGATAATTTGGTCACTATGTGAGAAGGAGATAGACTCGAGCACCTCTCTTGGCATAAGGTACTTGAGCCAAAGTGTTGTTGAGAGTTGAGAGCAAATTGGGTCTCTCTAACTGCTAACCTTAGAAAAATGTGCTGATATTTTTTAGCGTGAATTTAGTAAAAGGTCAAAAGTGGACTTTGTGCACTTATAGGTATTGAAACTCTAAAGATTACATTTTGATAATGGTTTCTATGTATTTCATTAATAGAAAAAAACCTTTTTAAATAGAAGTGAATACAATCAATTAAAATCTCCAACAGATCTTTAAAATCCAAAATACTTTCTAAGATTAATCATGCCTAAAATATAATACCAGCAGACCATGTGTACAATTTAGATGACATCAATTCGGGTCGGGTACCTGTACCAGGTCGTGCTTGGTGTATAATTTTGGTAACCCGTGCACAACAGGTGGTTTTTGAGCCATCCACCTAATACAGCTTGACGCCAAATGCATTGTAGGAACTAGGATATATAGACGACACGAAAAGCCACGCCGATCTAGCTGGCCGTGCCCGACGACAAAGGTTGAGAGTGCCCTACGCCCACCAACTGGAGGGCAGGAGGGGCTTTCCCATTTCCCACCATATTGAAAAGCTCTCTCTTTTAGACTTTAGAGTTCAGACTTCTCCATGTGATGCCTCGGTGTAACAAATAATCAATAGGAAGTCACAAATCGGTTAATTAGAGCATCTCTAAAGCACCTCTTGAAAATTAGTCATTGGACTAGTGATGTGACACGCATTTAAAGAGTAGGTTTGATTTTGAAGAGTCGAGGATGGTGCGTCTCTCTAATCATACTCTTTAAATCTAAAATATTTTATATTTTTTTATATTTCTTTTATTATTAATAATTTTATTTTTTATTAAAATAACATTATATTTGAATTTGAATAGCTAATAGTGACTCTTCAAATTTCAAAAGTAAAACCAAACCTTCTAATACACATTGAAGAGTCGGTTAGAAAGGGGGAAAAGGCTCTTCAATATCAAAAGTAGTTGTTTCAACGGACTGTTAGATTTGAAGAGCTCCTTTTGGAAATGCTTTAATAATATTAATATTAATGAGAGCTTCTTTATTCGGCCATATGCACCCAGACATTAGAGCCATTGTCAACAGTTTACAAAATGCCATTGCTATTCAATCAACAAAGTTGGAGTCCATAAAGAAATGAATGAGGGCATTTTTTTTTCTCTACTCTCAGTCTTGTAAAGAAAGATATAACTCTTTTTCTAACTGTACGTCGGCTTTCAAGGAATTTTTAAAAAAACACTAAAACACTGAAATGGGGTTAGAACTTCAGATTTCAGAGTCTCGAGTGGGGGAGCACAAAACGCCTTTTAATTTTTTAATTCCAGATTGTTTACATTGGCTGGTGTTACTACCACAACTCCTTATGCTACACTCAACTCGTTTAAGTAGCAGCAAAACCAATCGTTGATTGTTTTGAATCAGACGAAGGTGATCAATTTTCACCCTAAGATCTTGAGATCATCAGCCCCCCTCCAGAAAATAGTCAGATGTTGATTTCACATGGCACACATCTCAAAAAGTGAATGTGAACTACATTTGATAGAATGTTGTGATTGCACTTACTTTTTAGAATGTGTGCCTCATGAAATCAACATCAGACTGTCATTTGGTAGGCCCCTATTCTCAATAATTTATTGTCGAGAAGAAACGATCTCCATCATCTAATTCAGCTCCTGCCACCGATTTTTGCTTTGCTTAGGTGTGGTGACTGTAACAAAAGGCTGTAACACAAGCCTATATATTTTTTAAGAGAATTAGTCTACAATGGGTGTCAACCCATCATGTGCATTAAAGCAGCCCACACATGTGTGATGACATACATGTGAATTTTCTTGTGATGGGTGGGCACTCATTGTAGACTAATTCTGGATGTTAGCAAAGAAAATAGGAACCTATTAAAACAGGTAACAGGATATTAGCAAAGAGGACAGGAACACTAGACTAAAATTCTTTTCACTAAAATAATTCATGATCAAGGAAGATTCCGAGTGGCTCATTAGAGACAAATTCGGTCTTCTATGCCTATCCCATCGTCCATTGTCCATCATATATATATATATATATATATATATATATATATATATATATATATATATATATATACCTTGTACATAGGGGTCTTAATGGACCAGGTTGGTCTAGGCCTTAAACAGGCTGATTATAATCAAGCTTAGTTATCTTAGCTCATACACGGTCCATGTCAGGCCCGAAAATTGGTATATGAAAGAACTAATTTGATTGATTCTTACGTGACCCGACTTCCTAATTGGGGTGAGCCGGACTGACCCATTTGTATCTCGGTTAATCTCCCGTAGCCCTTACCCCGACTATTGTGGGCTGGGCTTATAAACATATTATTTAATCAGCCCACATGGCCTTGGTCCCCACGCATGCACTTCAAATCCCACCTTTCCGATTATATATCAAATGCTTTTCAGTGGCAGCGTGCCCTTCAAAATCTTTTTAATGGCAATAATAAACATGTTCCTGTTGGATAAATAATACTTCGGTGGCTTATTTTTTCACTACCCACTCACCACTCCCTCCAACCCATAATCCCGGTCAATGTGGACCATGCCTGTGGCACGCCACCTTATGATTAGACCATTTTTTAGTGCAGTATGTATATGGTGCATGACCAATCCACAATGCGCCGTGTGCCAGATGGACGAGTATTTGAAGATTGGTAACTGTATGAGTGAAGGGGTCACAATGGGGTTGCAGAAGTTCATTGATTAGATTGTTCTAGTGATTTGTTAATAATTTAATGATATAATTTAGCTCAACGAGGTAAGGGTTCATTGCAAACAAACAATGAGCCATCGTTTTTATCAGCTGCGTATTTATTAGGACCTCTTAACTCGAGTTATGAGATAAATATGCGACTCTAGCTTTTATTAGTTTTAGTTAGATGTCACATCAGTTACTCTCGGGTCATGAGACATAAGCATGTGATTCTAATTTCTAACTCTTATTGGTTGGAATTGCCTTTAACAAGTCAATTGATGTGATGTTCAACGAATTTGAGCTCCAATTAAGGATGCAAGTTCGGTGTATCAGATTAAATCGAATCCAAATTTTTCTGTGTTTGATTCGGTGCACTCCAAATTCTAAAACTGAAACCGATTCAGTTCAGTTTTGTATAGGTAAAATACTTATTTTTTTAATTTTTTAAGATATTTTTTTAGTTTTTTCAGTTTACTCAACCTATCCCTCGGTTTTCGGTTTCGAGCCACCCAATCGTCAGTTTTCAGTGCGGTTTGGTCCAGATCGAGACCCTCGATTTTCAGTTCAGTTTCGGTGTTCGGTTCAAAGCTTGCATCCCTCCAGTCATGATTTTCAAGGGAGAAGTAGAAGTTAGCATGCAACCTGCATAATGAATAAAAAATAATTGGATTTTCTTTTTGAAAACTAAAAAGTAAGAGCCCAATAGACGGAGATTACTCTCATCCAAATCACAATTTCATCAATTTGAAGAAAACGGTCCTCTTCAAAAGCTCCCTCCCTCGCCGGAAGCCTCCCAGTCCGAGATACAGAACAAAGCTTACTTTGAACTGACATGGATATGAAAACCAATGGTTTGTAAGAATATTAATGCATTTCTTGATCCAGTGAATGGTGTTATAACCTTATAATGCTTTTGTAATGGTAATGATTTCTTTTGTTTTTTTGATGAAACAATGGTAATGACTTGAATTGATAAAATACTTGAGTCACGTGGCCTTACGATAGGCTTCTAATGAGGTTCATATTAGAAGGCTGTTAAAGACCCATTATCCCTTGCAAAATATATCAATCGGGTCTCCAATTCGGGTCACTAGCTGCATTGCCCATATTTTAAACCAAGCTCTTGCCAAGTGGATCAGCTGAGTATCAAATAAGATACATAAGTTGAACATATTATAACAACTCTGGCTTGTACCAAGTCCTTTTAGAATCTCCAAAGGGATGCCGTGGACCACTGACAACGCTTAAAAACGACTGCAGAGAGGTTCCGTATGAGTTTAAGTGTAGAAAAGCCAAAGACGCTTGTCGCCAATTCCAGTAACAATTCCTGCGCACTTTATACGAATCAATCGCACTCACTCCTCTGCGCCGCCAGAATATGTATCTAAATATTTGCTGCAAAAGTAAAATTGTGCTCTGCTCTGCTCTGCAACGAAAAATTCAAAGTTAGAAAAGATATGAATTTAAAAAATATTTTTTAAATTAAGGTAGATTTGACGCAAGTGCTAAGGCGTATTCTCAGTAGTCGCTGTGACTCTCTAGTGAGGTTCGGCGTTAAGAGAGTGACGGCTTTTACAGCTTTCAAAAGTTGCGTTTAAAAGTTGACGCAACTGAGTTTAAATGGCCGGCTAGGCTGTCCCTGACATGGTTTGAAATCTCAGATTTTCGAGTTGCTGCGAACAGCCTAGAGAAACGTCTTGGCGAGGTGGCGTGAGAATTAAAATAACCTTTTTAATGATCTTTCAAATAGGTGTTTGATCTTACACCATCAATGAATACTTCATTGTTATGTCATGCTGTAAATATTTGAGATCAATTTAAACCATTCAAGTGGCTTTTTATGATTGGAATGCAGCATAGTAAAAGAATCACACCTATTAATCAATTATATACCGCCCAATCAAAGACCTTTAATATATAGCTATTAAAAAATAAGAAAAGTAATGATACTATTGTGCATGGATTTGGGCACACCACGAGAGCTATTTATGAGATCATCATATAGATAGGATACGGTAAGATAAAATAGTGTCGTGCATGCAAATAGAATGAGTAGTACACTTTTAATAGTGTATAAGCCTAACACCTTATATAAATTAATATATTTTATTTTACCTCTCGGAACGAATCACACCTTAATCTCATCTCGTTGAGGCGCGAGATGCGAGACGTCTCATCTCGGGATTTCAAACCATGGTCGCACACCCTCTACTCTAGGGATGGCAATTGGCCGGGCTAGAGTGTTCCCAAGCCCGATCAAGCAAATTTAAACTCATTTCAAGGCCCCATGCCCAAGACCCTTACTAAACTCTCAAAGCCCAAGCTCAGTTGAACCGGGACCATTAATTTATAAGTTATTTATTAATTTAAAAAAGTTAACTTTCTATTCATGAAAATATAAAAATTAATATATCAAAACTATCTAATAATAAGTTAGGGTAGGGTTAGGGTAGGGGTATTCTCACCCGTTTAGTAGTAAGTATCACAATTTTTTCACAAACGTAAACCATTGATTGATTTAAATCAGATGTTGGAGATTTTTTTTGTTGAATCTTCTTCAACGATTGATCTTAAGATCATGGCGGGCCTATCAGACGGTCCGATGGTGATTCCCCATGGCACACGTCTCTAAAAGTGAAAGTCAGCTCCTTTTCTCATGATCTAGGTCACTTTTAGAAATGTGTCATGTAGAATCAACATCTGATCATCTAATAGGCACTCCATAATCTTAAGAACTATCTTAAGGAAGATTGCAACAAAAAAAATCTCCATCTTTTGATTCAAATTAGTCAATAATTTTCTTCCATGAAAAACTAGGGTACTTACTAATAGACGGTGAGAATAGTCATCCCATAAGTTAATACCATAGTTTAAAAATAGAAAATATATACTGTAATAAATATTTTTAAAAATACTACAAGTGAAATTTAATACACATATCATATATTAGAGTCTAACTGATCTAAGAGTTTAAGCTCAAGTCTCAAGTCTGGCCTGTTTAAAATTTGAGCTTAAAGTGCTAGCCCAATGTTGGCCTGTGGGCTTTATGTGAAGCCCAAACCCTCCTTAAATGGGACAGGGCCTAACGGGCTGTGGTCAAGCTACCCTGCTTGGCCACCCCTACTCTGGTCCCTCGCACTGAAATCATTATTCATTGGTTGGAGTCCTCTCTCTCTCTCTCTCTCTCTCTCTCTCTCAGGCAAACGACTACTTCCATTGCTCTGAAAATTTCCTGAACGCAATATCTCCCACGAAAAAAGTTGGCTACTAATTTTTCCGTAGTCCCTTCAGAGTCTCTACTCTGGTCATGGGAGTGGAATGTCTGACATCACAAATTTTAATATCAAGACCTCTATGACCAGTACCTATCGGATTCCTCTGTTTTCTCACTGTTGATTTTGTCTACAATGTAGAGTCTTGTAAGCTGTACAGTAAATATATATATATATATATATATATATATATATATATATATATATATATATATATATATATATATGCACGCGTTCATGTCCTTCAATCGAGGACAATGAGCTTCTTCCCATATGTAACACGCATAATACTATTTTGATATCACAGGGAGTACATAAGCATTGCTTAGAGCATCTTTGAAAATAAAAAATTAAAAACTCATCTAAACCAGATATTTCTTTTACAATAAAATTTGGACCATTAAAAGTAGTCAAGTTTGACTTATGCTTTAAAATATATATTTTTAATAAATTTTAAAAAAATTGATCTAACAACACGCTCATACTCCAAGTACTCCAAGTGGCACCCAAAATGTATTTTAAATGTCACCACGTGGCAGCGCTGACAGGACCTGACCTCGTTGTCTTGGATGAGTCCTTTGTTTAGAATGCGTCTACAATAGCACTTCAATACGAAGCTTACAATAAATATGAACAATCCATATTAAACTTCCCGCATCAAATGGTTTGAACCTCTTATGAGATGCCTTTTCAATTTACTTGTGAGCGTTTGACTTAGCCACTTGGGATAATTTGGATTAGCACAAAAAGGATTGCTATATGGTCCAAAAGCAGGACAGCAAAGGTTTTATCTTAGGCCTAATATAAGCCCACATTGACTTATAAATAAGTTGAATAACCCAAAACCAAAAAGGATCGTATTTAGCTGTTACAAAATATTTTCATATGAACTACAAGAAGGATGACCCGACACTCAGGCCCATAAAATGTCAAAAGATGAGGTCTCAACTTCATTCAAAAATCAATAAATAAATTTATAACAAACATAAAAAAAATTTTTAAATGTAATTAAAGGAGAACTGATACAAATTCCAATTATTGCTAAACGTTACAAAAAACTCACTCTTCTAACAATTCTTAGTAGTTGTATTGGTGAAATACACCACTATAATATTGTTCAGCTATTATACAAACAACCTCTAAGGAACTCACCAATGTAACTAGTAATACAACAATCTTTGCTCTTTATGCTATTATGGGGTCAAACTTTGACCATATTGAAGCAACTTTGCAACCCGGAAGTATGGAGTGGTGGATACTCTTTTGGCAAACCATCAGGAAAATTTAAAAAGAATCAATCATCAAACAGATGTTTCCGAGTCCGCAGCTGGTTTTTTATTAACAGCAGAGGATTGGTCGAAATCTTTACGAGATGCTTCCCACAATTGCTGCTCGATCCCCAGCTTCCTCAGCTCTAGCAGACCTCGCTCGACTGTGAACACAAGACACCAACCAACAATAGGCAATAAATTGTTTAGGTTCTGACTTCTATCATAAAAATTCTAACTGTCGTATCGCAACATAGCAAAATTGGATATCTGAGAAGTGTTGTGGCATGAGTACAGTCAATATACTTTGGATTTTGAAAAACTCAATTCAGGATATATATATATAGGAAATATAAATATAGGAAAAGGCCTCCGTCCTCCACGTGGAGCTCCACGTGGCACCCAAAATATTGTTTCGATGCCACGTGGAGCTCGGGTGCATTGCTTAGATCATCTTTGAAAAAAAAATATTTGAAAACTCATCTCCACCGTCTGTTTTTTGAACCGTGAAATATGAACCAATAAAACCCGTCAAACTTTGACTTGTGGGTTTAAAAAGATTTTTTCGATTTTTTTTTTAAAATTATTGATCTATACCGTTCACTTGTGCTCTATGTGGCATCCAAACACTGTTTTGGGTGCCATGTGGAGCTCCACGTGGATCTTGGAGGACGGTGACCGTCCTCCAATGGAGGACCTAACCGGCTCCCATATATATATATATATATATATATATATATATATATATATATATATATATATATATCGCCCAAAACACTGCACTCAAGCCAGTTGGGTGTCACGTGCACATGCAGAATCAAACCATTGACCATTAAAAAAATAGATATTACGGTTCAATTTCTAAGAAAAGAAGACATATTTTGACCCGTGAATCTGGGATGTACTTAGAGAAAAGAAATATTTTAGTGGATGGTTAATTTGAATGCAAAGGTGGTTCTGTCAATACCAGCACCCTTTTGAATCGTCTCCGTTTCGACCGGTAATGATGGGGCTACAGCCGTCTTCCTCACCTGAAACCCAACCTCGTCTTCCTCCTTAACCAAAATCCTAAATCAAAACCAGTTTCCATCATAAACCCTCTTAAAACCTCAAAACCAACAGGAGCGACAGAAACCAAAAACCCTAAACCCTAAATTCAAAACTACCCTACAGACGAAGAAGAAAGATGGAGCGACAGCCATTTTGACTGATCGAGTGACGCCCCGCAGATTTCAATCGGAAGCCATTTCGACAACACCGCCCACCATTCAATCAGTCGTCGGCGCTGCAAAACGGATGGTGGAGAACAAACTGGCCAAGCTGGCAGGAGCTCCGCAATGGACAATGGAGAGATCGAGCTTTTTATCAGAGCCTAGACAAGATTCGGAATGAACCCCTGAGATTGACGAAGCTGAAGAAAAATGGAGATTGGCGTTGTCAAAAGTGTAACTATTGGAACTTCTCCCACCATCAATGGTGCCTCAACAGCAAATGCAGAGCCCACCAAAGTACTGGAGCGATCTGGAATGAGAGAATCTACTTCCAAATCCAACCTCTCCGCTTCCCAGGCTGCCAATATCTCAAACGGTTGGTCAATTTGGGGACGCAAGTTCAAAAGCCTAAACTGCTCTGAGGCGAAAAGAAGCTTGGCTGATTGCTCCGCCAAAAGATCACCGGCCGCTAACCTAACCCTCGAGCCGTTGACGGGCGAAGAATGGGCGTTGTGGCTCTCAAATTTTTGCATCATAGCCTCCACCAAATCCCATCCACCACCGACGGATCAGCTTCTTCATCGGGCAAAACTTGACTGGGACTGCCCAAGTTTGCTTATCAACTCCTACTCTGTTTTATTTGAGTTTGGCAAAGTAGATGACAAACATCGATTCCTCAAACAATTCAGAAATGGCTGGAGTTGCTAAGAGATGTGCTTCAACCTATGCTCTTGGAACATTGAACTTGAAGCAGCTAATGACTGCACCTTCGGAAATTTCGTCTGGCTTCGCTTAAGGGGATTGCCTTTTTACCTCTTCGCTTAAGGAGATTGGCCAATTGTGGGGCAGTTTAGACAAAATTAATCAGAAAACCCTAAATCTCATAGACATCTCCTATGCCCGCATTCGCATCTCTTGTGCATCCTGGAAAGACATCCCTCGGCTTCTCTGGATTTCTAGGGGCTCACTCAATTATCCAGTCACTATAGAAGTCGAACCAGAGAGTCCTCCCCCCATTTCTCCTTCATTAACCAGCAAGAAGGGCCATAACATCTTTTTTAATTCGGCCGAGCAGAGTAGAGACATGAGGCATGATGATTGGGAACAAATCTTAGTAAACGACATTAAGGAAAGAACGTTGGATGTTGGGTCTTGGGAATCGCTACATGAGGGGATGATATATGGCAGACAGAATGTCGACGGTGAGATCTGAATTCAGTCAAAACAGGACACCGAAGAAGACGATTTTCTTGCCCCTCGGATGAAAAACGTCACTGAACCGGACACTGACGGTGAGATTCGACCTCGATCACAACAGGTCACTAGAGAAGACAGCTTTTTTTCCTCTCAGATGAAGCAGGTCGCTGAATTGGACGGTGACCATTTATCGATATCCTACGTTAACGCGACACGTGGCATACCGGTTTCTTTTGAATTTCTAAAAAATTCAAATTCTCTACTCCACGGATTCGAAACCCGCTCAATTCTGGATCGTGAGCCTTCTAACCGTTCAAGAGACTTGACTTTCATTGGGCCTCAGATAGCTAACAAGGAGGTGACACCTCGCTCCAGCTGGCACGCACAATCATCCCACGACCGGAGCAGATTAATCACTAATTCAAATCCAACGGTAAATCTGTCATCCATGGTTTTGAGTGACCATCTCAAAAACCATTTGGCAAACACCGAAGCTGACACTGGCCCATCACCGCATCCATTGGCTGTGAAGACCAGCAGCAACAACTACAAGCTTGGTCAATCCAATGGTCCATCCACTAATCCCCTTACTTATCTCAAGGCTTCTTCCCCACCAAACTCACCTTGGGAACCCGCTTACTCTAGCCAGATTGGTTCAGTTTTACCCGACGACCAAAAGGTTAACAGAGCCCAAAACCCCGATAGCAACTCCTCACGCCACTGTTCAATTGAGACTGATGGATCCACTTCTCACTCTACAGTGAAATCTCAAGATGATCTTAATTGTCTACTCGAGAGAAACCTCGATAAAATTTGTAAGAAGTACGGTCTAGTCTTTAATGGATCGCAACATGAATTCTGCAACTTCTTCGACGATGGGTTGGGGGACTATTCTCAAAGGAGCCCTCTCACCACTGGTCAAGTTCGTCGACAATCTTGTTCTAACTCTGTTTCTCACCCTCTTCACAACGGGCGTATCGGCAAAGCGTGGTCCGCAGTGTGATGTCAAGGTCAGCATTCTGGTTCTGTGCTCTTCATTTCTAGGTAACAAGTTCTTTTTTATGCAGTTAAAGATTATCAGCTGGAATGTAAGGGGTTGGAGACCCCTTGAAGTGTTGTATTATTAAAGACAAGATAGCTGAATTCAAGCCCAACCTCTTCACTCTTCAGGAAACCAAGTGTGATGTTTGTGCTGATGCCAATCTCAGATCGGTGCTTCGTGGCAGATGGTGGGAGTGGTCAGCCCTTGATCCTATTGGTACTAAGGAAGGGGTTGTTGTAGTGTGGGATAAGAGGGAGCTTCAAAGACTAGATACCATCATCGGGAAGTGCTCAATTTTTGTTAAATTAGTGTCTATAAAATACAATGTCATTTGGGCATTTTCAGTGGTCTACGGTCCTAATGACTCAAGACTAAGGCCAGCTTCTTGGGGGGAGCTCTTGAGGGTCTAGCGAACCTGGGGTATCCCTTGGTTCTTAGGGGGTGACTTCAACGTCATCAGTTTCATGGGAGAAAAAACTGGCAGACGCCGGATTACTTCCAGTATGAGGGGTTTTGCCGATTTCGTCGCCACGGCATCTCTTCTAGACATCCCAATGTCCAAACCACATTATACTTGGTCCAATAGCCAAGATCTTCCAACCATGAGTAGGATAGACAGATTTCCTCTCTCGGCTGACTGGGAAGATCTCTGCCTCTCTATTCGCTCCGAAGGATTGGCGGCATCGGTTTCTGATCATATCCGATTCTCCTTCTCAAGCTGATTTTTGGGATCCCAAGCCCTTTCGTTTTGAGTTAGCCTAGATCAATAACTCTTCGTTGCATGATCTCGTTGCCACCAAATGGTGGGAAATTAGTGCCTCCAGAACTGCTGATTACAGATTTATGCATAAACTAAGAGTTCTCAAACTATTGCTAAAAGACTGGAACACGAATCACTTTGGGAGCATTGCTCCTGTTAAGAAGGATCTCCAAAGCAAACTCGAATGCCTAAATCTTAAAGAGGAAGCGCAAGGTTTTCTTGATACAGGTGACAAATTGAATCGCAACAGTCTCAAAGTCCAACTCAACAATAAAATTTACAAAGAAGAGGTGTTTTGGCGCCAGAGAGCCAGAGAGAAATGGGTCAAAGTCGGGGATTAGAATTCTAAATATTTTCATACGTGGCCAATGCTAGAAATAGATGGAATTGGATCTCTTCCATCCTTTCCAACGATCGATTGATTTCAGACAAATCAGAGGTTAAAGCGACCATTGTCGATCATTTCAAAGTGCAATTTCAAGAGGAACTTGCTTCAAGACCATTCCCTGATGGGTTGAGCTTCAATACCATATCCTCATCCCGGAGCACAGCATTGGAAGTCCCCATTCTCCCTTGCGGAAATCAAAAGAGCTGTTTTTGAAGGTGATGAAGATAAGGCCCCGGGGCCTGATGGGTTCCCTTTAACATTCTTTCAATGCTTTTGGGACATCATCAAGACTGATCTTCTCCTTGTCTTCTCCCAGATCCATGACAAACCTTACCTGAGTACTGATGTCTCCGCGACATTCATCGCCATGATCCCCAAGTGTGACAGAGCCCAAAAGATGGGTGATTTCAGACCCATCAATTTGGTTACAAGCCTCTACAAAATTATAGCCAGAGCTCTTTCTAACGGCTTCCAGCATGTCATTGATCTACTCATCTCCCCCTCTCAAGGGGCCTTCATAAAAGGTCGCCACGTTACGGACAGGACTGTCTTGGCCCATGAATGTTTGCATTACCGCCACGTCTCTAAGAAAGCTGGTCTAATCATTAAATTAGACATGGAAAAGGCTTTTGATCGAGTGCATTGGACATTCATCGATAAAATTCTGCAGAAAATGGGCTTTGGCTTTAAATGGAGGAAGTGGATCAAATGTTGCACCAATAATCCCATATATTTTGTGCTCATCAATGGCTCTTCAAATGGTTTTTTCTCTGGCTCCAGGGGTATCAGAATAGGTGATCCGCTCTCCCCCTTCCTCTTCAACCTTGTTGTGGAGTGTCTCAGTAAATTCATGGATAGAGGAGCTGATCTCAATGATATCACCGGGTTTTCTATTGCTAGACGCTGTCGGGCCTATCTCCCACTTGCAGTTTGCCAACGACACTCATTTTTTGTGATGCTAGCAATGATAACCTCCTACATATTAGAAGGATTCTGAAGATCTTCCAATTGTGCATGGGGTAAAAGGTGAACTTGACGAAGATGAAGCTCATGGGAATCCACCTTGATTGTGATACGATCAAAGGGTTTGCAAATTATTTTGGTTGCGAGGTGGGCTCTATCCCAGCGACTTATTTGGGCCTTCCTCTTTGTGTCAACAGGCCCTGAAAATCTGCTTGGGATCCTTTGATTGAGAAATGGAGTCTAGGCTTTCGATTTGGAATGGTAAAGCCCTCTCCATAGCTGGTTGGATTACTCTCATCAAAAGCACCCTTTCCTCCATTCTTGTTTATTTTTTTTCCCATGTTTAAATGCCCCAAAAATATTATTGTCACCTTACAAAAAATTATCAGCAATTTCTTGTGGAGCGGAGGCCAAGAGAGAAAAAAACTTCACATGTTCAATCGGGACAAGGTCTATCATTCAAAACAAGACGGGGGTCTCGGTATCCGTAATCTCGACCAAATGAACTCGGCACTTCTCTGTAAATGGCTTTGGAAAATGGGCGACGGGGGGTTTTCTTCCTGGTCATCTATGATAAACTCCAAATACAACAACTCTAGGAATGGTTGGGATCCAAACTTTAGAAGCAAACACAGGGGCTCGGGTTGGTGGAAAGGAGTCCTCACTGTCGCGTCGCCTTTCTTCAGAGGCATTAGTTACAAGTGTTCCAACGGTAAAACCATCAAGTTTTGGGAAGACAAGTGGGTGACGTTCCACTCCTTTAAGACTATCCGTCGACCTACGCTTTGAGCATAACTAAGGGAGCGTCTGTGGCTCATTGTACCTCTTCTATACCATCTGTGGGCGGTTGGGATGTTAACCTCAGAAGGGATCTCCGTAGAACTGAATCAACGGAATATGCCCAACTCTTAGAAGACCTCAGCCTCACTCCTATTCTTGGCCATGGAGAAGATTCTAGAATCTGGTTAAGCAGGCATGGTAACTTCACTGTGAAATCAGCTTTTGCCAGGTTATGGAGAAGACCCACTATTACCTGCCCTTGCACTGGTGTGTGGAAAGTTAAAGCCCCCCTTAGAGCTCTGCTCTTTGCATGGTTCGCTGTTATTAACCGGATAAAATCAGTTGATGCTCTCAAACGCCGCGGCCTCCAAATGCCTAATCGTTGTATTTTGTGTTGCCTTCACGAGGAGTCTGCAAATCACATTTTTCTCCACTGCTCTACTGCTTCCGTTATTTGGAACCACTTTCGTGCTCAGCTGAAGAGAATCGGTTGCTTACCTGTTTCGTGCGCGGGCCTCCTAAGCGAATTCAGCAACATTCTCATCAGGAAATCCAGCACTTTACACAGTTTACTTCCTATCGCCATCTTCTCCACTAGTTGGAAAGAGCACAACTCCAGGATCTTTGAAGGAAAATTCAAGCATACTGTCATTCTCATTGCCAAGGTCTCTTGTGCGATTAATCTGTGGTCATCCGTTTCCCCCTCTGCAGCCAACCGTCAATCTCACACGCTCGACAGCTGCTGAAAATTGTTGGGGAGTTCGCCCGTTTCCCCCTGTTCTTTCCCGTTTTTCAATTTTTGTTTTCTTTTTCTTGTTTTTCTTTTCCAAGCTTCTCACTTGGTCTTGTTTGTGTTGTAATTTCTTTGGTTTTCAATGAAATTATAATTTACCGATCAAAAAAAAATAATTCTGGGACGTACTTTTTCTAATACCTATGACAACTGGAGAACCATTAGAGGGCGTGTGCCAACTAAGGATCACATGCCATGTGAAATGTGATCACAAGGTCTCCCACTGTGGCTCTTCTCCTTTGATAAAATGTGCCGAATATAACTCTAAATTCTGATGCATAAATCACTGCATAATATGGGCCAAGATTGGTTTGCATAATCATTGATCTGGATTTCGGACCTTACATTCAGAAGGCCAGAAGAAGTGCATATATGCGCCTACCAAAACTCAATTAAGGTTCCTAGAAACATGCAAGGCCCATGAGTATACTACATTGCCACAAAAACCAAAGTATGAGGATGTATGAAGATGTCCCAAGTGATCATGGTATGTGATGAGTAACCATGTGTATGCAAGCCCAAGAAAAGTAATTGCTATGAGATATTGAGGTGGTCTCTAGAAACTAGGAACCAAGTCGAATAAAACTCAGATTTGAATTTTCGTATGTGACCATCAACGCCAATGGAATTAACTACTCGATATTAAGAATTAACCAACCAAAAGGAAGCCATCTAAACAGAAATATATTCCACAAATGCAGCATTATACATAAGTCGGTATACATTACCATCAACAGCATCATGCGAAGTTGGTGCATGACCACTACGACCAATCCAAAACTGAAGTCTCTCTTCAGCAATATCTTCTTCCACAGCATGGGCTTTGGCTCTTCTCCAGAAATATGTAAGCCATGCCTGCATAAGGTAGCAATATAGAACAAGAAGCTAAATGTCTGCCCTATTATACTTCGAAAATCTGAGGACTGACATCAAAGATTCAATAGAAAGTTAGTCAAGTTTAATGAGTGTTGCTAACACCACACCAAGTTTTTATATGCATACACCTAACTTCAGAAAAATTCTTAAGTTTGGTGCGTGCATCGCAAACATTGGTGTGGCAATAGCAGCACCCTTTAATATTGTACTCTGAATTATGCACATAAAGCAGATTCCTGAAAGTCTGGAGAGTTTTTATACAGTTTTGATAAAACCTATCTAGAGAAATTTCAAAGAGAGTTTGGAATCAATATTATGAAGCTGTTGGTGAATGGGAAAGATCTCCTAGGGCTAGTTGGAAGAAGAAGAAGAAAAATAAGAGGCTTCAATCTCGGATTTGGTGGCCTCCCTGGAAGAGAATAGGTCCTAGGGTAACCATATAAGTAGAAACCTTAGTGATGAGGAGGTGATACTTTTACCCAAGTTGCTTAGTTGACATCGTGATTGCAGTCCCAATAGAGAACAGCGGATCGGAGGAGAAAGTTGTTGAATAAGAAAAAAATTTACAGGCAAATCTTTTTACTCAGCTCTTATCCCTGAAGTTGGTTTGGAGCATGAGTGGACTCACATCAGGAAGTCATGGGGCCCCCTTAAATTGCTTTTTTGGGTGGGCGGCAATTCAAGTTAGGATTCTGACGATTGATAACCTAAATAAGAAAGGAATTGGGCTGTGAAAACCTGCCCCAGTGGCCGAATTTAAATGAAAGGTACATTATTTAAATTCCTTTTACAAGACTTATGGTGTGTGAATATTGCATGTAGGGGTATTTGTGTCATTTTGAAAAGTTTTAAAGGATCTAAGAATAAATTACGCTTTTCATAGATAAAGGATAAGGTAGCCGTTCGAGAAATTAACGAGGGCATATAGGGTCTTTTCTATATTTAAGATATAGTTGGAATTTATGGTATCATGAGGGGGTTTAAGCATGGTTTGAAATCTCGGATTTCCGAGTTGTCTCGGACAGCCACGAGACCGAGACGTCTTGAATCTCGGCAAGATGGCGTGAAACGAAAATAACCTTTTGAATGATCTTACACCATTAAAATAGGCGTTTGATCTTATAACATTAAAGAATACTTTACTATTATGCCATGTGGCAAATATTTGAGATTAATCCAAACAGTCCAAGGGGATGTTCATGATTAGAACACATCATAGTTAAATAATCACAGCTATAAATCAACTGTATACAATCCGATTAAAGATCTTCAATACTGGCCATTAAAAAATAAAAATAATAGTGATATTAGGGTGCATAGGTTTGGACACACCGTGATAGCTTTTCACAAGATCATCACATATATAGGGTATAATAATATAAAAATAGTGTTTTGTACAAAAAGAATGAGTAGCACACTTTTCATAGTGTACAAGCCTAACATCTTAAATAAATTCCAATATAAAAGCAATATTAATGAGGTTGCATCTCGGAACAAATCACAGCAAGATCTCGTCTCGCTGAGGCCCAAGACGCGAGATGTCTTGTCTCGGACGAGATTTAAAACCATGGGTTTAAGTAATTCAATAAATAAAGGGCAACATGGGTATTTAAGTGATTTACCAATCAAAAAAAAAATGTGTCTTTAAATAAACGATATAAAGGGATATATTAGTAATATAATAGTTAGAAGGGCATAATAAGTATTTGTGTAATTGCTGATTTAATACCAATAAAGAAAAGGTATTAACCATGGGTCAAAATCTCGGAAAATCGATACGTATCGTCCAGCTCCAAAACCAATACATATCGGTTCCGGACGATACATTGGTATGTATTGTCCGGTATATTGACCTTTTGTATGGGAGGCACCGGTACAAAGCCTTCAATATACCGTATCATCCAAGCCCAAAACAGATACGTATCGGTATCGGACGAGATTTTGACCGATGGTATTGACATTGGTATTTAAGTGATTTGCAGATTTTCAAAATGGGTATTTTAACTGATAAAAAAAAAGGTATTTAAGTGAACTAAAGGGATATATCAATAATATAATAATTAGAAGGATACAATAAGCATTTTTGTAATTGCTGATTTAATATAAAAAAATAAGATTTTGTTTAAAAATGAAACTTTTGAGAGATTGGATGGGGATTCACGAGAGGTTGAGAGAGTCGGTATGAAGTGAGAAAGGGCGAGAGAGAGAAAGAGAGGCAAGAGTGTAAGAGGGATACAGAGAGAGCTAGAGAGATTGACAAAGAGAGAGAAAGTTGTACTGGAAGAAGAAGAAAGAGGATTTAAAGGACGGGGAAAACCCTAAACCTACTAAGGAGGTGAGTGTCTTATTCTAGACTTGTAGTACTTCTTGATTAATCCGCAATCTATCTGATTTTTAATTTGAATATGAGTTATCAAATCTGAACAGATTGAATGTTTTAGATCAGTAGATCTGAAATGTTGTTTTTTCTAAGTTAAAATTACTCAAATCTGCATTGATCTTATTTTTTCTGAAATCAGTATATAGGCGGATCTGAAAATTGCATGAAATCTTATGCTTGAACCTGAAAATTTTGCTCATAAAATCTGAAACATTTTTGTATATAATAAATGAAAATCTGAGTGTAGATCTGTTTAGATTATAACCTGGAATTTTTGTTATATCTCTAATACTTTCACATGTAAATCTGAATTTTAAATCTTAGGTTATACAAACAAGATAAACTAGGATTAATCCCATGCTTACCTATATAAAAAAATAAATAAATAAATAAAACTAAAATAAAATAAAGATAAACTAGATTCTGGAAAGCTACATGGTGGTAACCTGCAATCTGATTTCATAAACCTGAGTTTATAAACAAGTTTAAATCTCAATTTTTGACATAAATATATAGGAAAATTGGTATTTTATAAATCTGATTTTCTGTTACTTTCTGATTTAATCTCAATACCAATGTCTCCATAAAGAATTGAAGTAATGTTTTATGAAGCCTGAAGATTCAATTTGACACACTGCCCACGTAATGAATCTGTTTTCTGTTCTCAATTAGAAGAATTGTGAAGGGCACATGGTATTTGTGCTATTAATTATATAATAACCTCAACAGCTATAGACCTGTTTGTGTACTTTAAGTAACAAGTATATTACTTATTTGTCTACTAGCCAGTTTCAGCGATGAGTTTTCAAATACAATTTTGGTAATGAATTCAAATAAATTTTAATTTATTTTAAACGCGCTACTGAATCACCCTGGTAAATAAGATTCGTTAGAAGTGGGTTATTCTATAATTATTAGAATATGTTACTTGAGCATGTTATTTGGTCTCACAGTAGTTTTAACCACTCATGCAGATTAAAGGAGGTACTGTATGGTACTTTGGGAAGTTCAACTGGATCAGAAAGACGGAGTGTGATCGACATATTGACAGTCTTCTAAAGTTTAAAATGTAGGACAAATTGAAAGTTTTCAAGTGAGATGGTAAAGAATAGATGTTGATCTTTGAAGGTTGGATAGTAGTCCATTTGTAATCTAAGGTTAGCCAGTTGTATACTTGCACCATCAAGCATATATATATATATATATATATATATATATAAAGGGAATGCTAGCCTCACCCTCTTCATTGTGAGATTAGCATTGTCCCCGAACCAAAATGCCCTCATGGGAAAGCAGTTGACCATAAGGAATTTCAGGTGTAAAGAATACACAAAGAAGAACAATGACTACCGGTAGCTGAATCAAAATGAGAACAATAGCTATCAACGATCAGCAAAAATGTAAGGCTATAAACCAGGGAAAGGATGTTAATGATATTTTAAATCCCGAAAGGCATACAATCTACAACCATCTAAATAGCAGACCTGCTTGAAAAGAACATCCTCTGACTCCTCTGGACTTAATTCTGTAAGAAAAAAAAATACCGATGTCAGTTCCATACTTCCATGCTAACTCTACTCATGAGACTATCTAGAAATGCTACCACAAATGAAGTTTGAAAGAGTGACAAGAAGAGTGACCAACACCAACGATTTATTTTCTTGTCAAGACAATCAAACTCTTCAACTGCTTACAAACAGTAGCAAACAGCCTCAAGAAGGATACTGGCCTTAATTGCGGCTTATCAATAGAATCTAAAGCACAGTGAATAGGAAAAACAAAAATATTATTAATTACCAAATGCCTCCAGAAATTTTGGATCACCAGGTGATTTAAGATCTGAAAACACAAATATCAAAATGGGGTAAATTAGTTGCATCTCATGTATCAGTCATAATTTCAATCTATAATGATGACATAACTAAACTACTTTTTCTCAAACCTGCAACCATACATAAACAGTACCGGTCAGGATACAATATAAAGTTCATACAACTGAGCGCTGTAGCATGAAAACCCAAGATAGCAATGCTACTAATGTATTATATGCGGAATCAAAGCCATTGCACCTTGATATAGTGTGAAAAAAATTGCAAATATACCACAAACCTTTAATTATGTGATTTTATTGTTGAATAAAATTTCTAGAAAGCATACATGTGAAAAAAATTCAGATTAAACAACAATTAATCGGCATCCCAACATAAATGTAATCTAACTCATATTTATATCTGTCAAATTTCCAGTAACAAGAGCAACTATGATATCTAAACCTCTTGAAAAGGCTCCACAAGTCAACCAAAAGCCTGTTTTGGTGCCACGTGGGCCAAAGGCACATTGCATAGGTAAAATGTAAAAGAAAAAAGAAGAAATCAGACCTCCACCGTGTGATTTGTAGTGTTTAAAATTTGAACCTTCAATGTAATCAATTTTTTTACTTCTGCCATGGAGATGAGTTTGAGAGAGAGGGAGAGAGAGAGAGAGAGAGAGAGAGAGAGAGAGAGAGAGAGAGAGATGTAAATGTCCTCTTGCTCCACATGGCACCCAAAACCATGTTTGGGTGCCACATAAAGCATGAAAGGGAGTTGGGAGCACCTAAGAGTGGAAACTTTTATTTATTGATGAAAAAAGCTAAATACAAGTAAGAAAAGGAAAATAAGACAGGAAAAGGACCAAAAAAAAAAAAAACTCTGGCTGATTACATCTAGGTGGGAATTCCACTTACATTAATCTACAATAAAACCATTCTCTGTGAGAGTGACCTTCATTGGCTGAATTCTGAAAGATAAAATATACTATGCGCTTCAAATATCGATCTTACAGCATCTTTATGACATGACTCCTTAAAAGATGCCATCATATAATTCTCTTCTAGTTCTAACAAAAGGTAAAAGAAAATATTTAGAACAATAATACACCAGGATGTAGCTAAACTGTAACATAAAAATATTTTACACGTATCCAGAATTGGCATACGTCGATACCTATACATCATTCAAAATTTTGGGCATTGTACAAGCGCAATAGATTCTACGGATCTGAAAACCAATTGACAATGAAGATTGATGACCAATGGCTTTTAAGATATTAAATTAGTAAAACACACCTGAGATGGAATGTCTAACCAAATTTGAACGCCGATGGTGGGCCATTGCAAGAACAACAGCATCCTCAACCTTGGGAACAGCCATATAAACATAAAAAGTCAGGTTTGTCACAAAAAGTTGAACAAACTATGTGGATGGACAACAGCAGTGAAGAATATTAATAAATAAATAAACTCAAAATTAGTAAAACAAAAACACGATTATAAATCATGTTCTACATAAAGGATTAATAGAGTCAAAGTCATCGTCATGTATGAAGTGCCTTTTGGCTACCGAAAAAGCTGACTGATAGACTTTGGGGCCATTGAACTTTTTGTATGTGCCTAGGAAATAGAAATGCCATTGTGCATCTGTTACCAAAGAAATCTCTATGGAAACTGGTACTTGAGTGCATTGAAAGGAAGTTAGCATCATCATGGAAAGGCAGACTACTATCCTTTGTTGGTAGGATTACCCTAACAAGGTCAACAGTAATGTGTACCATTATATTATATCAGTTTGTCTACAATTGGTGGTCCGACCATCATGGGCGGGAATCCCATCCGGACGTCTGTGTGACCTTTTGACGCGCACGGATTGTGCAGTGCATGGAAGTCCATGCACATCAAAAGGTCACACAGACGTGAGGACGGGATTCCCACCCATACCACTTTCCTAGATTAAGTGAGAAACTCAAAGCCACTAATGGGGCAAAGACAAAATATTATGGGCTGCCAAGGATACCAAAAAGTACTCAACCAAAGCTTACTATCAATACCTTACAAGAGAAGTTCCGCCCCACCATGCCATAGACAATTTTGGAACAGCCATATTCCTGTCAGAGCAGCAGCATCCCATGCTTGGCTAGTCGCACTTGACAAGACACACACACTAGATCTATGCCTCCTAATTCCATGGCAGCAGAAATCGAAGGGAAAATCGTAAATTGACCAAGGGACACAGAGCTTTCCATAACTACAATGCAGAAGAAGTGCATGGAAACTAGATAGAGATATTAAGAACCAGACCACTGAAGGAAAAGCAAGTCTTGGTTTGGATCCCACCTCCACCAAACCACTTCAAGCTAAATTTTGACAGTTGCCACTAGTAAATTCAGGTATTTGGGTGGCAGGGGAACCATCAAAACTCTGCCAACAACTACTACTCTGAACCACTGGGAGTATGCTCCGATAGTGAAGCAGAGCTAAAAGCAGCGGCAATAGGTATTTCAATAATATCAAACAAGAACCTGGACAACCTGATCATCAACGGAGACTCGAAAGTGATCATAAGCTGGTCAAAAAACCATTCGTATGTGCTGTGGAAATAACTCAGCCTAAAAAGAAAGCATAAAAGTCGACCTTAGCAAAAGAGGGTTTTCATTGGCACATAATGAAATCTGCTAATCAAAAGGCTGAATGGCTGATACACCAGTCAGGGAAAAGCCTAAACTTGCTTAGCCTTGCAGTCTCCACCATGCACTATATTTTTGTTTTTGTTACAATAGTGATCATGATGTGGGGCAGCTTGTACTCATCGCCGCGTAATTTAATGAAGCATCATCATCTATCCACAAAAAAAAATTATGATGCCTTTGGGGATATCCCCATAGAATATATTCGATGCCTCCAAACATAAAATGCCCAGCTGAATATAAAAATTCCAAGGGGTTTCAATTTGTGAAGACAATTTTTTATTTTTTTGAGAAGAATTTTTTTACCTTTTACTAAATTTAGGGTGGGGAATGGTCATCACATCTTTTTTGGGAAGATCATTGGCCTGGTGAGTCGTCTTTTTGGTTGGTTTCCCTAGTAGTTATCGTCTTGTCGTGTCACGAGGGTTTCCGTTTGTGATTCGTTGATTAAATTAGTCACTAGCCAGGTGTCGGATGTTCATCTCCGTCGGGATTTGGGTGAGGAAATCGATAGTTTCACTTTCTAATAAGATCAGAGTCAGTGTGTGTCCCCATTAATAAGTGTGATAGGGGAGTGAGGATGTAAGAGCCTTATGGGTCTTTATCAGTAAGGTAATTTTTATCATTTTTCAATTTGTTGCCAACTGCCCCCCACCCCCCATTTTTCAATTTGTTGCCACCCGCCCCCCACCCCCCTGCTCCATGGACTACTAGTGGGTCTATTCCGGCACCACCATTACTATCTTTGCTTTCCAAAGTAGGGGTCATTTTCTATGAACTGATGTTTGACGTGCAAGTAACGAATCAGTGACCACCTCTTCCTTCATTGCAAGTTAGCCTATTGAGTTTGGTACTACTTTTTAAATTGTTTTGGTATTCATTCATGGATCCCATCTTTCGGGGTGATTTAAGAAAGTGGTGCATATATTGTGAAATTGATAGAAATTGCTATTTTTTGGGGTCTATGGTGTGAGAGAAACAACTGTATCTTCGATTATTATAAATCTATGGACAATCTCATCTTGATAGTCAAGGAAACCATTATCTAATGGGCTATAATTCATTGAAAAGATTATCTAATTGGGTCATTTTTAGTAAAATAGTCATATTCTTTGGACAATTTTTATGTTATTGACAAAAATAATATATTACCAAAGAAGAATATGCAAACCTGTACAAGAAAATCCACAGACCAGCCAGGAGCTGGAACATGGACAAGCCACCAACCCAAGACAAACTCAAAATCTCACTTTCTCACCCCAAACTAAGATCTATCCAAGAAAATCAGAACCAAGGAAGGACCTCCCAAGAGGAAAAAAGGCTAATCATGCAAGCTATCCCATTCTTTGGTCAATTTCATATTTAGGAGATTAAATTATTCAATAGTAATCATACTCATTGAAACTGAGTAGAGGTGATTCGGGGTGGTGAAGTCAAAATGTTGCCCAAACCTCCAAGAGGATCCCTTTAACTTAATTTTGATGGATATTCACTTCCTAATCCTGGACCAAGTGCATTGGGTGGCATAGCTGACAGATTATAAAGGTACTGTGATCATTGAATGTTCCGGACCAATAGTTTGGGCTGACTTAAGGGGCACTTAAGGGTCAAAAAATACACCATCACTAGCGCGCTGGCGAACACTGCAGAAGATTCCTCTAATGTGACTAGATGAGATCAACTGACAACTTCGGCTTCTTGAAATCTCACGGACATATTTGATCATGTTGAAGACCTAGAGAGCAATAGAAAGTACACCTTCCAACAAACTGCAAGAGATGGAAACGACGTGGCTGACACATTAACAAATCTGGATATCTATATCACTACTGGGAACTATTCTTACTGGAAATGAAGACAGGGTGAGGCCTTTTCAATCTCTTATATTGTACAGTTGTAAAGCGCGGCTGCTTGGTCAAAGTTGTTTTGGCTTAGAGCCATGCCTTTCTTCACTCTTGGGTATATAACTGCTGTAAATACCTTTTTTTTACGTGATGACTGATTTAATGATATAAAAAAATTAATAATTTTAAAAAAAAATTTAAAAAGTACTCCAGATAAAGTAAAAGCAAGCAACACAAAGCAAAGGTTAAAATGAAGCAGCAATTTCAAATCATTGAAGATAAAAGAAGACCTTTAAGGAAGCTAGTTCCCTTAAGCCTTTTTCAACTGAAAGCATGCTTTCAATGTTTCCTTCACCAGTTATATCGCTCAATTCCCTAACAAGTTTACTTCTCTTCTCCAGATCATCATCACCTGTACAATGTTGTCCATATAAAAGAGTTCACATAATAATAGATACAGAATTATCATTAAAATTGCCAGATTTTGCTCTGTGAATAAAAAAGAAGAATGACATGCAAAAAGAATGTGCAATGAAAAACATAAAGACATGATAAAGAAGAAATCTTCAACAACTAGCCTCGATTCCAGGATTCTTCCTTGGCTTTTTGTCCAGCAGAAGTGACAACTTCAAGAGGGAGAGGTGCTAATGATGACCAGTGCTCATGTTTTGACAATGCAATCTCAGCATAGATACCTACAAGCATCAAGGCACCCCATAGAATGACCAAAGCAAGTTGGATATGATAAGGTAACTGTAAATAAACCCACTCATACGAAATCAAAACAAGACTGAATGAGTCCTGAACAAGTGATCATAACTCTCCGAGTAAAAAATATTAAATGTTCAAGCCACCTCACCATCAAATAAAAGTAAAGCCAAGGTTCATTAATTTGGCAGTCCATTCATTTTCAGTATCTGATCAAAAAGTTTTTTTCCAGTATTACCCAATACCAAGTCAATAAGCATACAACTCCTCTAGGTCGTCTCTTTTATGAATTGGCTGAGACATACCCGAATTGACTCAGATCAGTCCCAGCCGACTCAGCCTCTGTTTCTAAATTTTGAAACCTAGGATAGAACTCTAAACTAGATTAAGGGTATTTGCAATATATAACACCAAGAAGTTACTGAACTCAGCATCACTGTTCCTGGAATATCGCGAAAGTAGCAAAATATGTCATGGAAATCAATGAAAATTTTCGACCAGAGAAAATCAATAAATCAACCAGTCTGAAGATCCTATTGTGACATTTACACCTCTCTTCAAATTTTAGAAATAAAAGGGATCCAGAGATGCTAAATTCTGGGACAATAATCTCCAGGTAAACTCCACAGGCTCAACCTGTGGCCCATATGCAAATATGCATCATTTCTTATATTGGTCCTGAAGATGGACTTATTTGTCTGTCTTCACCGAAGGAGAAACATAAACCAAGAAAAATATTGAATCGGAATCAAATGAGACCAAAAACCTACTTTCCACTATGACAAAAAAAAGTGACAGCGTAACAGATAGATTACCATGACGAACAGCTAAACCCCAGTAGCGAGCAAGCCAACACCTCTTCAGAACAACTTCTTCCTGGAATATGGATCCAGGGAAACACTTAAATACAGCATATCGTAATGTTATAATATGTCAAAAACTAATTATGATGCAATGTACATTGTACAGACCATCTCTTCTTGAGTCAAGACCATTCTCTGCGTCATTGACCGAAGAGCTTTTGTTTCAGATTCTGCTTCTCGAAGCTGTTCTTCAGCAGCAATAGCCTCACCTTTCGCATTCTGATTTTAAAAAGCAATATATAAACATTAGCAGAGAATACCACAATTTAAGTAAGTTAAGCTAGTAATGATAATTAAAAAGGCAAGAAAAATTGCCAACTGTTAAATTGTGCTTTACCTCAACTTCTGATCGTAGAGCCGCAAGATCTTCATCTCTCCCATCCTTAGTGTGCTTGGCAGCTTTAAGATCAGCCTAAAACAAAGAATTAATCCCAAGCAAAAAACTGAACTGTGGGAAAAAATATTAAAAATGTGGAGGAAGGGACGATTTGCAATAGACCAAGAGGGTAGAAGTGTGAGTGTGTGTGTGTGTGCGCGCGGGTGGGGCTGGGGGTGCGTGAAGGAATTAGTGGAGTTAGAAACAAATGATGAGGACGTAGGGAACAGGGATTGGACCTGTTGGAAGGTTGAAACCTCTAGGTCGCAGGTTCAATGCCAGCTTACCTATCCAAAAAAATGAGGTAGGGAACCAAGGCTGAGGCTGGATGACGTGATGGATTTTGGGATAATGGTGTGGCTCAAAGAATGGGATAGAGATGGAGAGCAGGATACTTTGGAGATCCTTCATAAATGTGCGGGTTAAGTCTAGGATGTCTTTCGCTAGCCAAAAAGCTGAGTCTCTGAAACTTTTTACCTTCTTAGAGTCAGGAAGAGGGGAGAGATGCTCCAAAGCTCAAAAGCAAGCAAGGGAATTAAGAAACTTGAGATCGAAGATAAATTACGAAGGTAGGAGACGGAAAGAGAAGAAAAGAGTGCACTAGTTTGGGTTGAGAGAGAGAGGAGGGGTAGGGGTAGGGGTTTTTCAAATCCTGCAGATCATGTCATGGAATGTGTGGGGATTGGGGAAAGGAGGAAAAATCAAAAGTTAAGAGCTTCTTGAAACAAAGAAAAGTGGACATGTTCGCCTTTCAGAAACAAAATGAAACCGGTGAGATCCCTAATAGAAGGAAAGCATTGGGAATAGAGGTGTGTCGATGCTATGGGCGGGAGGATTTCTGACTATATGGGACCACCGGTTGCTGGAAACCTTGGACCTAAATAGTGATTGGGACCTACCTTGGTGAAATTTAAGAAAGTAAAGAAGGATTGGGACCTACCTTGGTGTGTTGGGGGAGAATTCAACGCTATTAGGTTTTGTTAGGAAAAGAAAGGGTGGGGGCCGAATGAACTCGAGTATGAGGAATTTCTGCCAATTCATGATGGATTGTGAATGGTAGACACACCTATGCTAGGAGTGAATTTCACGTGGTCAAATGGGCAGGATAACCCAGTGATGTCCAGACTAGATAGATTTGTATGTTGTGGTGAGTGGAAACAGATCGATAGTAATTTAGAACTAACAGCACTGCTTAGACCCATCTTGGACCACTCCCCAATCTTGTTGAGCTCCGAGAATGCGAGGTGGGGCCCAACCCCTTTCCGGTTTGAAACATGTGGTTGTTACGTGAAGAGTTTGATGTTTTTGTTAGATATCAACGGACCTCCTGCAATCTAGAAGGAAATGCCCAAAAGAGATTTTGCATTGAAACTCAGACTGCTAAAGCTAGACATTAAGAAAAGTAACTAGGAGGTGTTTGGCAATGTGCAAGCTAGACTGAAGGAGATCTTGGTGGAACATTCGAAAATTGACAAATAGGAGATGGGTCAAATTGTAGACAATGAGAAAGTAAGGAGAAAATCACTGGTGGAGGAATACAAACAGAAAATTAAAGAGAGAAATCTTATGGAGGCAAAAGGCAAAATTAGGTGGTTGAGAGGAGATGAAAACACCAAGTGTTCCACGCGATGACTAGCGCTTGGAATAGAGTCAATAAAATCAAGAAATTGAAGGTTGGACTTTGGAGAGGTCATGATAGAAGATCAAGAGGAGATAAGTAGTGAGATGATCAAATATTACAAAAGTGTATACTCGAATGAAGGATGGAGAAGACCACTATTGGACGGCATTGAATTCCAAATAATTTCCAATGAGGAGAGAGAAATAATTGAGAGGGCTTTACAGTTTAAAGAGGTGCAGAAGGCGACATTTGACTACAATGAGGACAGAGCTTCTGGACCAGATAGCTTTACAATGCAAATCTATAAGCATTTCTGGGAGCTACTGAAGATAAAATTATGGAAATCTTTAGGGACTCGTCCGTGGACAGAAAAGTGGGGAAGGGTATAAATAATACATTCCTAGCGATCATCCCAAATATACAATTGAGTTCAGCTGTTAAGGGTTAGTGCAGCTGCCAGTGACATGAATGGACAAGGACCCAAATATATAATTAAGTTTCAGCTAGCCCAGCTAGACAAGTTGCTGGTTTTACAAATTGTATGGCTGTTTTCAGCACTTAATTAAAGTGAATAATTTTAGTTTAAGGTCTGCCCTGCCATGTCTAGTAACCCATATGAAATTTCAGACCCGGAAATAATAGTTGGTAAGTATTTCAATGCTCATAACAGGGACTATAAGGAAGATTTATAACTAAATATCTGTCATCTCATATACAGCATGTGAAATACTAGAATTAATTTATGGGCATGTATTTCAGCAGTCTTAGTTTATTAGTTAGGCTGAATTATGGTTGCGATTGCAGAACATGCAGACTTTTGGGGTAAATATTTGTAGTGCTGGTTAATGCATATTAGCTGGTACCCTAGTCGATGATTGACTTCGATTGTATTCCAGCTCATAGATAATAAAGCTAATTTCTATTCCCGCTTCTGCCCTTTAGTCTTCATATGTTCATGCACTACCGTTCCATATTGATGACAGAATATAACCAGCTCACGGAATGTTTTCAAAAGAACAGTTAAAAGATGAAATTTAATGGTTTAATGATCTGCATGACCAGAATACCAATACATGGGGAGTCCACAAATACGACAAATGCTGGCCAGAAAATGATGACCGTTCACTGAATCCTGGAAACATGATATTACCAATGGTCGATGACTGAATCCTGAAAGCAGGATAGTGAGTATTTGGTATTCGTACTCAGTAGCAGTGCCTTGTACATGCAACCAGTATAGTTCGGTTTGGCATGATTTAAGTAAAATGAATTCCCAAAAGGACTGAAAATTTTTAAAAGGAAAGAAGAAAGGTTTTTACTTATGACCAAAGAACCCGATATAAAATGTTTTTAGAGACTAAAATGAACCATCTACATTTTTATTCAGTTCATCCCTGGGTTCATTGCCAGATTGGCATATGCATAATTACATTCACTGTTCACCTAGTTTTGCAGCTTCTACCTCTATTATGTCTTTTTGGGACTACCGGTCCTGGGTCCATTGCCATATTTATATATGCATATTTACATTCACTGTTTAGCTCGTTTTGCAAGCTTCTACATCTATTATGTCTTTTTGGGACTACCGGTCTCAAGAGGTAAGGTTTGCTGAGTGGTGGCTCTTTACTCGCTCCATGTTTTCATACACAGAGAAACCAGAAGTCAAGAAAGGAAAAGGAAATGTTGATTCGGAAGCAGGTGTCAAAGGGAAAAGGTAAGTATGTAGTTGTACATATTGTACAAATTATAAGAAGGAAAACAGTATACGTTACTGTATACTTGGTGTAGAAAACTCCAGTTGTAATCAGGTTGTCTAGGTCAGTTTAACAGGCACTTGTACTTAACTTTTGATGCAACAGAGTTTATTTCAGTTTGTTTAAAATGCTATGCATCTCAATTATTATCTATGTTATTCTGCTATGTTCTAGTTCCATTGTTGCCTGGTCCGCAACTTTAAGTGTGAGCGACACACCAAATCTAAATAGGTGAATTTGAGGGTGTTACAGGTCCACATCAATTGGATTTGATACCAAGATAATACATGTCAGTCTCGTCTGATACAAACTTGAATGGGACAATAAAAGGTCGCACCCAGTGCACAAGGCTCGCGCTTTCAGCAGGGTTTGGGAGAGGTAGATGGTAGGCAGCCTTACCCCCATTTTGGAGAGGCCGATTCCAGGACTCGAATCCACAACCTCTCACTTTGGGCATACAGCACTTGCCATTGCACCATGGTCCGAATACAATCAAAATGTGTTTGTATCATCAGGCTACTCCAAGATTTTTTAAAATGCATTAAATAGGAATGGGGAGTGATATTGAAGAAGACAGGGTGGCGTTGCCAATACGTAGGGGTTACAGATGATGATTGAGATTATGAGACCTTGAGTGGACAGGAGCTTCAAAAGGCATTGTTACATGACAACAGAAAGAAAACAAAGATAGGCTAAAAATAAAAACGAACTGTTGCAGAAGTAACAAACAATAGTGATAATAATAAATAATAGTTAGACTCCCACAACGGCATAAAGTTATCAAGCTTATAAAGTGCCTTTTACCCTATTAAATCTGTCAAAGGATCACTTCCACAAATGTAAGGCCCTCAAAATCTGTGAGTCAGCCTCTGAAAGTAACCAGTGGCTAAAACGTGCTTCATAATCTTGATAATCTTATGATACGGTGATGCCAAAGTAACTGAAAACATAACTACTGAAACAAAATTCTGCAGATAGAATTTATGGCGAGCAAAGGAAATTGCAACAGCATCAAAGCCAGATGGAGTGAAATAGGAAGAGTTCAACAAGAAAGTGAAAAACAACTTGGCAGTGGTTGAATGGCATTCACGAAAGGATGGCATCCATGCTTGATACAAGAGGCTCAGATCCAAAACTAGTAACGAATGGAAATCATCAAGACCAACTACCAAAAAGAATACGTATTAGGTGGACGGTCTTGTGCACTGTGTGCATCACTCAACCAATCAAAAGCGACTTTCACAGCACAATATAAGAACCACCCATTTCACACAGGCCCATGCAAATAATACCAGCTCAAGCCAAAAAAGAGCAACCGATGACCATAGTTGGTTTCAAAGACATGCGAGATACTGGACTCAACTTTCCAAGGATAAAAGAGGAGACGAATATCATCTTGAAGATAAGAAAACTGCTGCAACTGTTGAAGTGGAACCCACAAAGTTGTCGAAATGCAGAAACAGATAATGTATACGAAGCTTGAGAGCACAATAGAAAAAAAAATTCGGTTCAAAGAGCAGTGTGACCAAGTGAAAAGATATGCTGTTTGTCTACGATAAAGCAAGTTTCAAAAGCGATCGCTTGATCTTGACAGGAAGACACACATACAAGAAGTTGAAATCAGAGGCAAGTGAACAGACACATTTCGCAAATGATTGGAAGCAGCATAACATTAAGATTATGAAAAACTTAATGCAGAAATAATAAGATGAAATGACACGCTTACCTCCTTGGGGATAATAAGTGGTAAAAAATGATCAATTAATGAACAACCCCATGTTTGTGCAATCCGAGGATACTAACTGAAGGCATAAACACTTACATAGGAGCAACAAATTTATGCTCAGCCAGTAGTCATTTATTTCTTGAATATAAGTCCCCCACAATTACCTCTCTCTGACGCAATGCTGCTTCCTTTCTGCGAATGAATTACATACAATGTCATAATGGGAACATAGAAAAACGGTGCAAAAAAGCTACCTCTAAAACTGAAAAATTACCTGCTCAACAACCGCGCTTCCAGTGATACCCCTTCTCCAAGAGCAGCAACCTATGTAATATTAGAATTTGAAAATGCAAATATATAAGAATGAAAAAAATGAAGGCATTGCAACTGCTGTACCAGAAATTTAGGAGAGGGCATAAAAGCACATTCAGCATGCAAAATTCCAAACAAAAAGGAAGAAAACTTTGTTAAATTCTCTGTGAAGAAACTAAACTTTGCAACAAAGATGAATGTCTTTATCTATAAAGCACAATTTCCAAGAATATCTTAGCATGGAATTACTTTGTTTCACGTGGAACTGCATGCAGTAGTACACTCTTTCAACAGTAGAAGGCGAAAGAGCCATACTTCGATAGCATAAACACACAAATGTCATGAGGCACATCATCAGAAAGTGGAGGACTACAACGTGGTATTGATTTGGGCCCCTTCACAAGATCTTTTGACTACTTCACGAGGTTTTTAATATGCTAATTATGGTAGAAGATTCATACAAAGTCATTCACAGGCTGATTTTATAAAAGTGGCTCATAATTTTGTTGGAAATTTATCCTTTGTTCATAATCTGCATGAAACTAATTTCTTTTATAAAAGTGTCTCATAATTGTTTGTTGGAGATTTATCCTTTGTTCACAATCTCCATGAAACTAATCTCTAGAAGGACTTTCTTGCAAAAAGAGTGTATCAGCTGTGTTGGCTTACTTTAGGGGAATTCTATCCTTTTGCTATAATCCTTTGATCCTTAGAGAAGCTTTGGGGGGTGTGGGGGCTGTTGTATGTTTGATTTCTTTCCAGTGTTTTGTACTTGCTCTTTAATAAAATTTCCTCTTTAACTAAAAAGTAAATATCAGTAAATGGTCATCCATCAAATCACTCTGGGCTAAATCATAGAGACATGAGAGAGGTCTATGTACCTTGAGCATGAGTCGGCGCCAAAGCTGAACGCAAGGCATCACACAACGACCCACTGATACTTCCAATATTCCAATTACCGCCATATATGAATATTGAAAGATATATCAGTCCATCGAATACTAGTTGATATAAGTTTCAAATATTGGGGGGTGGGGGTGGGGAGTGGGGAGATGTGTGTGTGAGTTCTGTCTAAACAATATTATAGAAACAAAAATATCAAAAAATTTGCCCAAACAGCCTCATGACAAGTGCCCGCATGTGCGCCCAGAACCAGAATTCAAAAAATGGAGTGCCTTGTTACACAGCTTTTCTCCATCCCAGTAAACCAATGAGGAAAATAGTTTAGAGCTTGTAATGAGAAAAAGAGAATAGAACATTATTTATGCGAAGGATGCTAAGTGGGACTGAACAACATCCCTCTTAGTTTGCACAATCACTACATAAAAATATATAATATCTAAAAGAAAAAATATATATAACCTGCTTCTCAAGCTCCCTAGCTCTGGCCTCTGCTTCTTCACATCTCTCCTCAGCATGTCGAAGCTGGGCACATACCATACGAATATCATCCGCATAATACATTGTAAGAAGTTTAATTAATAAAGCTTCATTCCGCAGAGAAACAGAAAAGGCAACGTACCTTGTCAAGAACATTCTCATTCTCTTCTTGAAGCATATCAAGCTGCAATTTGAGCACAAACCAGCTAAAATAACAAATTTCCAACCTACTTGATCAACATCTTGTTTTAATTCGTCATTTGAGAAGCACAGGATACATGCATACCATAAGTGAAATACCTCATTTATTTTGAGAGATCATTCTCCAACGACGGACAAATAATTTATTAAAAAGTGAAATATCTTACTGACAAAAAAATGAAATACCTCATCTTGGAGTGCAGAAGCGTCGCGATTGTTTCCCATTTCTCTTGTGTTACGGGATCCCATATCTACAGAAAACCTGTAACGCATTTTTAACAGCTATGAGGAATCTAATGAAAGAATATCGCTCATGTCATCATAATTGCCAGTAGAAAAATAACGACTTATCAACTTCCCTTTACAATTTCATAACATCCACAAAAAATAAAGCTATAGCACGTAGACAGATTTAAGTGCCCCAAAAAATTTAAGAAGGCAAAAAAAACCTAGATACATAGTGCTATCATGTTGATGTAAAATGAAACAAGGACACTGCATCTTACCAATGCATATAACTTAATCATGGACACGTCATGTGTTACATTCAAACATTGCAAATCCAAAGAATGACCACAAAAAACACAATAATGTCAACATGCGTTCACACTCATGCAGTCAAGTATAAGCGTATAAAATAAATCTAGGGTATCCAGATAATTAGAAACACACTAAAGCAATATAATCAGTACGAAAAAATATATATAATAATTATTCAAATAATAATAATCTATTAGAATCATAAAATAAAAAGAAACAATAGATTTAAGAGTATGCCATGAAAAAAAGTATCTTAACATGTAAATTCCTAGCACAATCATTTCATGAAAATTAAAGCGTCCTCCTTACATAGTCATGCATCAACCCAAATAATGTCTTTGGAGGCATTGACTGAGAGTCATCTTACAGGGAGCATAATTGGATGGGTGGTGGTGGTTTGTCAACCTTTCAACGGATTTTAGTCAAAAACATTTGCACAAGAGAAGAGTTCCATGACACAATCTATCAGAGAAATTATCCCCTTTTTTATCAGGTAATGTCAGAGGACTTATCCCTATAACTTAGTATCCACCTCTTAACCAAAAACTAATAAAAACGAGAAAGGGTAAGGTCAGGCAAGGACATTGCAATGCTGGGCTTGGCTTGCCATTGACCGGATCGGACTAGAGATTCAGGCCCAATAGGACTATATGAGTCGAGCTAGGAATTAGGTGCCACACAATTTGCAGTTAAACTCTATTCCACCAAGTCCAACTCATTGTAGCATAAATGGGCAAGGTAAAGGCCTCGTTTCTAGGCCTGAATAGCCAGATTTGAGCAAACATTTTAGGTCAATTAAAAAACAGACCAAAGCTGGCCTGGCATACATTCACCCCTAAGCATGGTTAAAGAAGTCTCATTTTTTTAAAACAGCATGTTTTAATAGCAATTTATTCATCAATTGAATAAATTGCGACTTACGAAAGAATCATGACTTTTTTAATAAATCATAACTAATTCAAATAGTCACAGCACGGTTTTTTTTTTTTTTAAAACCTGGCCTATTGGCAAGTCAGGCCTAGAAATGTGCCTGCTTTGTCTCATAGTAACCAAGTTCTGATTTGGAAATAATTTGGTGGTGGTTGGTTCGGTGTAATAAGGATAAACTCGAGGAAAAATTTTGGGGATTCTAAAAATAATATTAAAAAAATCGAAGGAAAATTTCAGGAAAATTTTTGGGGGATCAGTTCGGTTTAATTCGGATAATTTCGAGGGAAATTTTCGGGCATTATAAAAAATTATACAAAACATATCTTAACATATTTAAATTTAAAAATGATATTAAATTTGGCGAAAAGTTTGGCAAGCCACCAGTTTCAGAGAAGTTTTTGAAATTTAACTAATATTTTGTGACAGAAGTAAGAATGAATAGATGATATTTCATCTTGTCAAATGTCTTGCTTTTTAGTTACATCTTTTGGAGGATTCTTCTAGTCTTCTCATTCTCTTTCCCAATATATGATTTTATAATTCAGTCAACCAATGACGGGGACGCCGCCAACGAGGATCTAGGTTTCAGGCCATACCAAGTGTACCGGCGGAAGAAGAAGCAACGAAGGAACCATGGAGCCAACGGAGAAAAGCCTTAAGGATCAGTCCCTAGGAAAGCCACTGCCCAGATCGCTTGAGCGAGCACCATTCTCGCTCGAGCGAGATTGCTTCAGAAATGTGGGCAAATCCTCGGCCTTTTGTCGCTCGAGCGAGGGAGCTTCCTAATTTTAGGCCAAAACTTTCGGCCTAAAGTCGCTCGAGCGGCCCCTAGTTGTCGCTTGAGCAACCCTTAGTTATCGCTCAAACGACCCTCTATACATATTCCCGCTCAAGGGGGAACCAAAGGTCGCTCGGGCGGGTCTCGTGACGCCATTTGTCCTTTTTATTCTTTTTTTGTAGTTTCTTTTGTTTCAGATGTAAGTTATCTTTTAAGGTAACATAGTACTTTTCTATTTTAGGGTTATTCCCATTTGTAATCCCTATAAAGCCTATGTTGTAAGCCATTTTTGGCATTGGTTGAAAATTAATGAAAGTGCATTGCATTTTGAGCTTGAGATGAGCTTTGAAGAGTGAGTCTTCTTCCCCATGTGGGTTTGGTGTGAGGCTAAGGGTGAGATGCCCATGTTATCTTTGATCTTCTCCTTACTTCTTATTCTTGTTTGATATGTCTATTATCTCATTAATCTCTTGCATCCAATTTTTCCCTTTTTTATTGATTGTTCTAATTCCAAAACCCTAGATCTAGAGCAACCTTGATGTCCACCCTTATGGATCGAATCCAATCCTAGCCCGTCGATCTATGACCGTTGTTGGGCTCAAGCTTGCTCGATTTGTGTCGTTAACCACTTCAATTCAAAAGTCCTAATGAGGCACTACTGATTCCACTGCGATGGATCTCGTGCATCGGATTGGACCCTACGTGCGCCAAGCATGGTCACTTAAGCGAAATCTCGCAAAACCCTAAGGTATCACATCAATTTGTGATTAATTGCTCAATTAATTAGTTTAATTTTGACAAATTAGCATATCATAGGCATTCACGTAATTTAGGGTTGTCCCGCATCAACCAGTCTCTCAACCAAAATCATAATGAGGATGATCCGAAGGTTTAGAAGCTTAAGTATAACAAAGCTTTCAAAATACCTGTTGGGTTTAATTAAAAGTTTGTGGCAAACCGAAGCAATGACTACTGAAAGTTTAACTTCCAATGACATATATGTTGGTGTGTCCATAGAGTTATCATTAAGTTGGTGTGTGTGTGCGCGTGTAAGTGGGTATATTTAGTGTTAGTGGGTATGTAAGTGATATAAATACTAATGATAAAAGAATATTATGTAAGTGATATAAATATCACTTACTAATATTTTGCAAGTGATATAAATACTAATGATAAAAGGATATGAGACTATCTACCTTATAACCTAAATTTTCCACATTCTAACTCATAACTCTTCTTCTTTCGCTTTCTCCCCTAACCAAACCCTAACCCTATTTTTATCTGTATTTCAGAGCGAACTTACCAGGTATCCTCGCCCCTGACAACGCTGATTACGTGTTGACTTCAGCATGACATCATGCTGACATCAGGGGATCAATGCTTTGACATCTGATGCCAAAAATTTCTACATGGTTGGAATCATCATGCTGAGATGAACCACTTTTGTTCTTCAACCTCTGATGTTTGAAGACTTTTGGCATGCATTTCAAAGTTTTTTGAGAAATAGGCATTCACAACTTTTGTGGTTCCTACCCCTGTGGGATCGAAAAGGGGCTTGCCACTACATGGATCTAGATCAGTTTTAGGTAACAATCATCTTCCTTGCATCAATTTTTCGATTTGTGGTTTTTTGAATAAAGTATATTGAAGTTTCTAAAAACCCCTCATTGACTTTCGATCAACATTTTTAGGGTTTCTGACAATCATGACTCGAACCGATCTTGTTGATTTGGTAGATCTGGATCGGTTTTGAGTCATGCATCTTGTGCCAATGGTCTCACGAGATTTGGTTCAATATTGGTGTTTCTATGTTGTTTTTTGTGCATGAGGGAGATTTGGTTCAATATTGGTGTTTTTTGTGCATGAAGGTACATCATCTGTGAAGAAGGATTAACGTAGTGGTCTGTATATTACCTCATCGACTGAATCTAACCAGTAGTATCACTGGCATTGTTGAAGATTTGTTGGGAGTAGTAGTAGTAGTAGTAATTCTTGGACCTCTGGTGTTTGAAAACTTTTTCCATGCATTTCAATGTTTTTTGAGAAATAGGCATTCACAATTTTTGTGGTTCCTACCCTTGTGGGATCGAAAAAGGACTTACCATCATGGGTTAAAATGCAGGAAAACCGGTACGTATCGTCCGGTCAAGAAACCGGTACGTACCGGAACAGTAAAAAACCGGACGATACATTGAATGTATCGTCCGGTATTACACATATAAAAGGGCGATACGGTACTTTTAATGTACCGTATCGTCCACCTCCTATACCGATACATATCGTCCGACATGTATTGGTATCGGACGATATTTTGATCCATGCTTACCATTACATGGATCTGGATCAGTTTTAGATAACAATCATCTTCCTTGCATCAGTTTTTCGATTTGTGATTTTTTGAAGAAAGTATATTGAAGTTTCTAAAAATCCCTCATTAACTTTCGATCAACATTTTTGGGGTTTCTGACGATCGTGACTCGGATCGATCTTGTTGATTTGGTAGATCTGGATCGGTTTTGAGTCATGCATCTTGCGCCAGTGGTCTCACGAGATTTGGTTCAATATTGGTGTTTCTATGTTGTTTTTTGTGCACGAGGGAGATTTGGTTCAATATTGGTGTTTCTATGTTGTTTTTTGTGCATGAGGGTACATCATCTGTGAAGAAGGATTAACATAGTGGTCAGTATATTATTACCTCATCGACTGAATCTAACCAGTAGTATCACTGGCATTCGACTGAATCCAACCAGTAGTATCACTGGCAATGTTGAAGATTTGTTGGGAGTAGTAGAAGTAGTAGTAGTTCTTGGACCTCTGGAGTTTGAAAACTTTTGGCATGCATTTCAAAGTTTTTTGAGAAATAGGGATTCACAATTTTTGTGGTTCCTACCCCTGTGGGATCGAAAAGGGACTTGCCACTACATGGATCTGGATCAGTTTTAGGTAACAATCATCTTCCTTGCATCAGTTTTTCGATTTGTGGTTTTTTGAAGAAAGTATATTGAAGTTTCTAAAATCCCCTCATTGACTTTCGATCAACATTTTTGGGGTTTATGACGGTCGTGACTTGGATCGATCTTGTTGATTTGGTAGATCTGGATCGGTTTTGAATCATGCATCTTGTGCCAGTGGTCTCACGAGATTTGGTTCAATATTGGTGTTTTTTGTGCATGAAGGTACATCATCTGTGAAGAAGGATTAACATAGTGGTCTGTATATTACCTCATCGATTGAATCTAACCAGTAATATCACTGGCATTCGACTGAATCTAACCAGTAGTATCACTGGCATTGTTGAAGATTTGTTGGGAGTAGGAGTAGTAGTAGTAGTAATTCTTGAACCTCTGGTGTTTGAAAACTTTTGGCATGCATTTCAAAGTTTTTTGAGAAATAGGCATTCACAATTTTTGTGGTTCCTACCCCTGTGGGATCGAAAAAGGACTTACCATTACATGGATCTGGATCAGTTTTAGGTAACAACCATCTACCTTACATCAGTTTTTCGATTTGTGGTTTTTTGAAGAAAGTATATTGAAGTTTCTAAAAATCCCTCATTGACTTTCGATCAACATTTTTGGGGTTTCCGACGATCGTGACTCGGATCGATCTTGTTGATTTGGTAGATCTGGATCGGTTTGGAGTCATGCATCTTGCGCCAATGGTCTCACGAGATTTGGTTCAATATTGGTGTTTCTATGTTGTTTTTTGTGCATGAGGGTACATCATCTGTGAAGAAGGATTAACATAGTGATCTGTATATTATTACCTCATCGACTGAATCCAACCAGTAGTATCACTGGCATTCGACTGAATCCAACCAGTAGTATCACTGGCAATGTTGAAGATTTGTTGGGAGTAGTAGAAGTAGTAGTAGTTCTTGGACCTCTGGTGTTTGAAAACTTTTGGCATGCATTTCAAAGTTTTTTGAGAAATAGGCATTCACAATTTTTGTGGTTCCTACCCCTGTGGGATTGAAAAGGGACTTGCCACTACATGGATCTGGATCAGTTTTAGGTAACAATCATCTTCCTTGCATCAGTTTTTCGATTTGTGGTTTTTTGAAGAAAGTATATTGAAGTTTCTAAAAACCCCTCATTGACTTTCAATCAACATTTTTGGGGTTTCTGACGATCGTGACTTGGATCGATCTCGTTGATTTGGTAGATCTGGACCGGTTTTGAATCATGCATCTTGTGCCAATGGTCTCACGAGATTTGGTTCAATATTGGTGTTTCTATGTTGTTTTTTGTGCATGAGGGAGATTTGGTTCAATATTGGTGTTTTTTGTGCATGAAGATACATCATCTGTGAAGAAGGATTAACGTAGTGGTCTGTATATTACCTCATCGACTGAATCTAACCAGTAGTATCACTGGCATTTGACTGAATCTAACCAATAGTATCACTGGCATTGTTGAAGATTTGTTGGGAGTAGTAGTAGTAGTAGTAGTAGTAGTAGTGGTAGTAGTAATTCTTGGACCTCTGGTGTTTGAAAACTTTTGGCATGCATTTCAACGTTTTTTGAGAAATAGGCATTCACAATTTTAGTGGTTCCTACCCCTGTGGGATCGAAAAAGGACTTACCATTACATGCATCTAGATCAGTTTTAGGTAACAATCATCTTCCTTGCATCAGTTTTTCGATTTGTGGTTTTTGAAGAAAGTATATTGAAGTTTCTAAAAATCCCTCATTGACTTTCGATCAACATTTTTGGGGTTTCTGACGATCGTGACTCGGATCGATCTTGTTGATTTGGTAGATCTGGATTGGTTTTGAGTCATGCATCTTGCGCCAGTGGTCTCACGAGATGGGTTCAATATTGGTGTTTCTATGTTGTTTTTTGTGCACGAGGGAGATTTGGTTCAATATTGGTGTTTCTATGTTGTTTTTTGTGCATGAGGGTACATCATCTGTGAAGAAGGATTAACATAGTGGTCTGTATATTATTACCTCATCGACTGAATCTAACCAGTAGTATCATTGGCATTCAACTGAATCCAACCAGTAGTATCACTGGCAATGTTGAAGATTTGTTAGGAGTAGTAGAAGTAGTAGTAGTTCTTGGACCTCTGGTGTTTGAAAACTTTTGGCATGCATTTCAAAGTTTTTTGAGAAATAGGCTTTCACAATTTTTGTGCTTCCTACCCCTGTGGGATCGAAAAAGGACTTGCCACTACATGGATCTGGATCAATTTTAGGTAATAATCATCTTCCTTGCATCAGTTTTTCGATTTGTGGTATTTTGAAGAAAGTATATTGAAGTTTCTAAAAATCCCTCATTGACTTTCGATCAACATTTTTGGGGTTTCTAATGATCGTGACTCGGATCAATCTTGTTGATTTGGTAGATCTGGATCGGTTTTGAGCCCTGCATCTTGTGTCAGTGGTCTCACGAGATTTGGTTCAATATTGGTGTTTCTATGTTGTTTTTTATGCATGAGGGAGATTTGGTTCAACATTGGTGTTTCTATGTTGTTTTTTGTGCATGAGGGTACATCAGCTGTGAAGAAGGATTAACATAGTGGTCTGTATATTACCTCATCGACTAAATCTAACTAGTAGTATGACGGCATTCAACGGAATCTAACCAGTAGTATCACTAGCATTGTTGAAGATTTGTTGGGAGTAGTAGTAGTAGTAGTTTAGCCACTCATGTTAGTTTTCTTATTTCATGTTTCTTGATATATTTGAGATTGTAATTTTTTGTATAAATACTAATAATAGAAGGGTTCAAATTACAATGATTCAAACCTAATTTCTCCATCTCCTTATTCTCTTCCAAACGCTAACCCTAATTCCCTAAATCTTTAATCACAACTTGGTCTCAGAGCAGCTTTGATCCTAAAATTCACTCTGGACTGCTGTCGTCGCACTGACATCAGTATGGTAAAAAAATTTACCTTCAATTGACCTGAACCCGGTGGGGTTCTGATCGGATCCTTCTCCCCTTCATCTTTTACGTACGCACCTACATGGTTTGAAGTGTGGGTCCAGAGTTTCGACAGGGGGGTTTCATCATTTTTCATGAATTTCAAGGAATAAGGCACAGAAACTCCTCTAAGTCTCTTCCAGATTTGATCGGCCTCTACACTGAAGATTCTAAGATCATTTTCCACCTTCGATTTCTTATTGGTGATCTACTATTTTTTCGAAATCTTCCGTTTTGGGCACTTCCACGGTTTTCCGTGTTTCCTGAGCCCGTGAGATCTTAAACGGGTGTGAGGTTGGAACGGTTTGAATCGAATTTTTGGTAGGAGAACTCCAGTGGTGTCGGTTTGTCAACTGGAGGTCTGGTTAATGATCTGTAAAGATTTCTCTGTGGAAAGGTACACTGCTCAGATTTGGCTTGTTTATGTTCTCAGCTGGCCGATATGTTTGGATCTATCACTGTATGCTGCACTAGTGTTCTTTGCTTGACTAGATATCAAGATTTCTTTATCTTGTATGTGCTGAACATGTCAGAAGGCCTTTTGTATGGAATTTCTGAAACATTACTGTTGTGCAGCAGTGGTTTTTAGTTAATGATAGTGTGTGGTTTGCTGAAAATAGATTGTGGAGTCCATCACTCATTTTTTGTTCCAAAAGGGTTCAAGCACCGTTCGTTGTGACCATAGAGCCTTGTTTGTGGTGCAGCGTGGTGGTTTCTTTGTTGTGTAGGTGGTTGATTTAATGGAGGAGACAAAAACCTATATGGGCAGCGGTATGGATGGGTCACATGCCCTCCAAACTACTACAATCAAGTTTGACGGGACTAATTACCAGGCGTGGGCTAGCTCTGGCAAGTTATTTTTATGTGCAAAGAGGAAGATTGGCTTTATAAATGGATCTATTCCTGAACCAGCCCCTTCTGAAGAAAAGTATGGGGATTGGAGGTGTGATTTCACACAAGTCGTGACATGGTTACTACATTCGATCCAACCTGCTATCAGTAGCTCTTTTATTTATGTCTCTTCTACCAGAGCACTATGGGTGGCCATCAGTGAGGCCTATGCTCTGAAGTATCATTACAGTGTTTAGTCTTTCAGAAACGATCAGTTAGAACCGTTAGAGGGAGAAGTCAGTTAAGCCTTCTATACCCAGCTATGTGGTATGTAATGAGCTAACCAACTACCAAAGGAAGGTTAAATGTAGTGAGTGTGCAGTGAAGCCACAATGTACTAAGTGTATGAGGACTCAGCGTGAAGATAGTGGCACGCGGAGGATTTTTTACCTGCTCATAGGGGTAAATTCTGAATTTGAGCATGCTCGGGCCAGCTTCTTAAGTAGGGAGGACTTACCACCTCTAGGCAATGTGTTCTCCCTCCTATAGAGAGAGGAGACTCAATGGGGGTTATGGATGTATTCATGTATCCATTCAGACTCATGAACGCACCACACTTCCCACCTTCTCTGAGTCACGTGGCCTGCCTAGGTGGAGGTCGATTTGTTGGGGTGTGGACTCTCCAGAGAAGAGAGAGTGTGAAAGTGTACCCCCATTGTGGAAGAAAGGGACATCTGAGAGAGACTTGTTGGGATTTAGTTGGGAAGCCTCAGTTCCCAACCATTAAGACTGACAGAGTTTATGTGGTAGAGGACTCAGGGTCTCAGTTACCTCCTACAGTTCAGCAGCCATCTTCTTCTGCACCGACAACTCAGACATCACCCTCAGTGACTCTCCCAGCGGAGTATCAGGCAAGGATCAAAATTTCGGCCGAAATGACCGAAATTTCGGTCATATTTTGTATGGCAATTGAATTATCGGCCGAAATTTCGGTCCAAATTTTCGATTTCGGTCATGCCTGAAACCGAAATGTTGGCCGATGTTTTGATCCTTGGTATCAGGAGTCCCTTAACTATCTAGCAGCTGCCGGCCAGGCCTCATACTCCCATCTTGCGGACACAGGTACCCTTGGGTCTGCTCATACCACTTCTACCTCTCAGTCCTTTTGCATTATTGATTTAGGAGCCACAAACCATATGTCTGGTATGTCTACTACATTTGACTCCATTTCTCCTATGCCCTCTCCATGTCATATTCGGGTTGCAGATGGCCTTCTTGTTCCTGTGCAGGAGCAAGGGAATGTACACATTGGTATTTATCTCTTACCTTCACTTTGCATATTCCTCAGCTGCCTCTTAGTCTTCTTTTTTGTCAGTAAACTTACCAAGAATATGAATTTCAGCATAACCTTATTTCCTTCCTATTGCATATTCCAAGACCTGACTACGGGGAGGATATTTGGCCATGGCGTGACAAGAGAGGTCTCTATATCGTTGAAGACCCGAAGCTACTTGGTGTTGATGGAGGTACTACTACATTTGCATCTATGGAGAGTGTCCATCTATGGCACAAGAGGCTTGGACATCTTCCCCTTCCTCGTTCACATATTTTGTTCCCACATATGTTTGATACTTTAGTTTTCAAAATTTTCAAATGTGAAACCTGTCAATTTTTTAAACATAAGAGAACCATCAACGTTCCTTATGTTAGTAAATGTGATGTTTCATTTCAAAGTATTGATTCTAATGTTTAGAGGCCTTCCCAGTTGTATTTGTTGGCGGTTATCATTAGTTTGTTTCGTTTATTGATGAGTGTACTCGATACACCATTCTCTTTATGATGAAAACCAAACCGTAGGTCAGTGCGATTTTTCTTGTTTATCACAAGTGGATTGAAATTCAATTTAGTGTTAAAGTTAAGGTTCTAAGATCTGACAATGTTGGAGAAAACTCCTTTCAAGAGCTACAATCTCACCTATGGATGCATGGGATTGTGTGGCAATCCACTTTCCCCTACACTCCACAACAAATTGGAGTGGTTGGGAGGAAAAATCGCCACCTTCTTGAGGTTTCCAAATCCTTATTGTTTATGCATGAATGTTCCCAAACGCCTATGGGGTGAAGTTGTCCTCACTTCTAATTATCTCATTAACCGTATTCCTACACCAATCCTTAGGGGCAAATCTCCTTACCAAACCTTGTGTCCTAATGATAAGCCCTTCTTAGTGCCCCTAAGACCTTTGCCTGCCTTTGCTTTGCACATATTCCCTCAAAGAAATGTGATAAACTCTCGGCCAAGGCAATGAAGTGTATATGAGTTTTGTACCCTGCCACTCAGAAAGAGTACAAGTGTTATGATCCATCTACTGAGGCATCTATCGTTACAAGGGATGTCACTTTCTTTGAGTCCAACCCCTTCTTTGCTCCTTCTTAGTGCCCTCTTCAGGAGGAGAAGTGTCCAAGTAGTGAAGAGAGCACCGAAAATTCCCTCCTCTACCTTGTATGGGGGAGGACGACCTTGAAGAAGACATTGAAGAAATTGCTAGTGCAAGTGATCTTAATATCCCTACAATGCACTGGGACAGATTTGAGAAGGGAAACATCTTTGTAAGAGAGAAAAAAGGAAGACAAGAAGCTACCCTCTTGCTCACAATCTGGATTAAAGATCTTCTCCTGAAGCAGATCCACTTGCCTCTGATTTAGACCTCCCCATTGCTCTTCACAAAGGAATAAGACACTCTATCTGTAAGTTTGTGTCTTATAATGCATTCTCATCCTTTACTTGAGTTTTATTTCATCCTTGGATTCCATCTCTACTCCATCCGGTCTCAGAAGCTTTAGTGCAGCCAAAGTGGAAAGATGCCACGAAAGAGGAAATGAGAGCCCTTGAGCAGAACAAGACATGGACGATTGTTGAGTTGCCTACTGGCAAGAAAGTTGTAGGGTGCAAGTGGGTGTACACTATGAAATATCGCCCAGATGGGTCTATCAAGAGGTAGAAGGCTAGGCTGGTTGCCAAAAGGTTCACCCAAACTCCCAGTATTGATTTCTAGGAGACATTTTCCCCTATTGCTAAACTCATTTATATCCGAGTTCTCATGTCACATGCTGCAAATAAGGATTGGTTGTATCAACTTGATGTCAAGAAAGCCTTCCTACATGGAGATCTCAAAGAATAAGTTTTATGGCTCTATTACCTACGTTCTACTCGGGAGGAGAAAGTTTGTAGAATGAAGAAGGTTATGCCTAAAGCAGTTTTCGAGAGCATGGTTCATCAAGAAATTCAGTGATGTTATGCAGTGTGGGTACCAGAGGAGCCATTATTATCACACTTCATTTTTAAAAAGACGACTACGTACCGCTGCCCTCAATGTGTATGTTGATGACATCATTGTCGTCAGAGATGATAGGGAAGAAATCCTTAAGTTGAAACACTACCTCAACAAGGTGTTTGATGGTCTTTGATATCAAAGATCTAGGGCCTTTATGCTACTTCCTTGGCATAGGAATGGCCATATCTAACAAAGGGATTGTTCTCTCACAAAGGAAGTATGCTCTTGATATCTTGAAGAAAGCGGGACGTTGGGGTGCAAACCAATGACACTCATATGGACTCAGCATAGAACCAACTCTGAAGAAGGGAGAACCTCTCAAGGATATTACTAAGTACCAAAGGCTGGTGGGAAAGCTTATTTGTCTCACCATTACTAGGCCCAATCTTTTGTATGTTGTTAATGTGGTCAATCAGTATATGCATGCTCCTCGTTCTTCTCATCTTGATCTTGTGCACCAGATTCTGAGACACGTGAAGTCTAGTCCAGGAAGAGGACTTCTATATTATAGCCATGGGCACTTGTATGTGGAAGTCTTCACAGATGCAGATTATGTTGGGTCAATTAGTTATAGATCTACTACTGACTAGGTTACCTTCCTAGGGGGAACTTGGTCACTTGGAAGAACAAGAAGCAACATGTTGTGTTGCAAATTCTAGCGTTGAAGTTGAGTACAGGATCATGTCTCAAGGTGCAAGAGAAGGAATGTGGCTAAGATTCACCCTAAATGACTTGAGTATCCAAGTTAGACTTCCAATAACCTTGTATGGAGATAATGAGGCAGCTCTCTATATTGCTAAGGATTCAGTTTTCCACCAAAGCACCAAGCACATAGAGGTTGACTGCCACTTATGAGAGAGAAGGTCGAATCTCAAGAGTTTTGTACTCCACAAGTCTCCTCAGAAGATCAGTTAGTTGATATTCTCACCAAGGCTGTTGCGAGAATCAGAATGAAAGATATTTCATCCAAGTTGGTTACATTGGGTGAGTGTTAGAATATGTATTAGAAGATTGTGGGTGCACTTTACAATGGGTGTGTGTGTAGTAGTTTAGCCACTTATGTTAATTTTCTTAATTCGTGTTTCTCAATATATGTGAGATTGTAAGTGTTGGTATAAATACTAGTAATAGAAGGGTGAGTTACAATGACTCAACCCTAACTTCTTCATTGTTCTCTTCCAAACCCCAACCCTAATTCCATAAATCTTTAATCACAACGATATAGGTTTAGTTGTGATTGAGTTGGACAGCTGTGGTGAGTTTATTGATTGTGCAGTTGTTTAGATGAGGTATCTCATCAATGGACGCGGCATTGTTATGCTTACACAAAGTGTGAGGACTTTATACAGTGAGCCTCAGGTACCTAGGCCACCTCCTCTCATCTAGTTAAGTCGAGTATTATCAGCACTGATCATGCTTCCAAGGGCGGAGCCACATAGAACAGTGTGGGGGATAAAACCCCCATTTAGCTCTTGAAAATGAACAAGAGATGCTCATTATATAACCTTGTTTTATGTGTAAGCCCCCCAAATGTACGGTAAAATGTTTATTAACATATGTCGATCATTGCTAGCCCCCACCAGAAGAAACTCTTGCACCCATGCATGGTTCATCTTCACCTCGGCTTCCCGGGATTATTGATGCAAGAGAAATTGACCATATGACCGGTATGTCTTCTTTGTTTGATTGTATTATGCCTCTATCATCTCTAAGTAGTATCCGCACTACTAATGGTTCTCTTCTCTGAGTAACAGGGGCATTGTGCATGTTGGTGGTCTGTCCTTTGAATCTATACTGCATATATTTTAAATGCCTGTAAATCCCCTTGCAGTGTAACATTTTCTCCTTTGTATTATCTTTTTCAAGACCTGACTACGAGAAGACATTTGAACGTGTTGTGCTCCAATTTGACAAGTTTGAGAAAGGAAAATTCTTTGAAATAAAAAAGAACAAGGTTAAGGCTCCTTCTCTCAGTCAAGACACGAATCAGAGGTCACCTCTAGAGGTTGGTCAAATAGTTAATGAACTTCCTCAAGTTTTGGATTTTGATCTTCCAATTTCCCTTCACAAAGGTACAAGACACCCCATTGGTAAGTTCATGTCCTGTCAAAGTCTTTCAACCTCTCATACAGTCTTTTGTATCTTTGTTAGACGTTGTCGTTATCCTACTAGTGTTTCAGATGCTCTCTCACAGTACAACGGAAAGAAGCTATGATGCAGGAAATGAGAGCCTTGAAACATAATAAAAGTTGGAATATTATGGAACTTCCAGCAGGGAAAAGACAATTGGAAGTGAGTCCATATTGCGAAGTATAAACGTGATGGTTTCCTAGGAAGATACAAGGCAAGATTAGATGCGAGGGGGTTAATGCAGACACAATGTATTTGACTATTAGGATAGTTTTGTTCTTATTGTCAAGTCAAACACAATTCGGATTCTCTTGTCACTTGTTGCATACAAGACTTGGCCCCTATAATAGTTTGATGTGAACACTACATTCCTTCATAGTGATATAAAGGAAGAGGTATATATGTCATTTCCTCCTGGCTTCTCTCGCTAGGGGGAGAAGGGGAAAGTTTGTACATTGAAGAAGTGAACAGTCACCTAGAGCATGGTTCCAAAAGTTCAGTAAAGCAGTTATGGAGTTTGAGCCAAAAGAAGCCACTATGACCATAGGCTATTTGTGAAGAAAGACACTCATATCACAGCTCTTATTGTATATGTTGATGATATCGTCTCATTGGGGATGACGGTGAGGAAAATACTACAACTGAAATGCTACTTGAGTGGAGTCTTTGATATGAAAGACTTGGGCTCGCTTAAATACTTCTTGGGAATTGATGTGGTCAGATCTAAAAAGGGGAGAGCATTGTCTCAATGAAAATGCACCCCTTGATGTGTTGAAGGAAACTGATATGTGGGATGTAAGGCAGCAGTTACTCCTATGGATCAAAATCACAAGCTCATTGGAGAGGATGGAGAACTCCTTAAGGAAGTGCATATGTATCAACGACTCATGAGAAAACTCATCTACCTAACTATGACTCATCTTGACATCACATATGTTATGAGTGTGGTATGTCAGCACATGCATTCTCCAGGGACTAACCATTTGAGTGTTGTTTATAGGATTCTGGGGTATTTGAAGGGGAGTCCAAGAAGGGACCTCCTCTATAGTAATCATGGGCATCTGACATTAAGGAGTTTCTTGATGCAGAGTGGGTTAGTTCCTTGAGTGACAGGAGATCCACTATTGTTACTGCACACTCAAAGGTGGAACCTAGTCACATGGAAGAGTAGAAACCAGCATGTCGTCTCTAATTCAAGCGTAGAAGGAGAATATCTCTCCCAAAGTGCTCATGAAGGAATGTAACTTAAGTTTATCTTAGCAGATCCTAGGGTGGATGTCAAACTATCAACAACCCGATATAGAGACATAGAAGCAGCACTTCACATAGCGGAAAATTCGGCATTCCATGAAAGAACAAAGCATATTGTAGTTGACTGTTACTTCATTCGCAAGAAAGTTGAGTCTCAAGAGTTTTGCTCCTTAAAAGTGAGGTTTGAAGATCAGTTGGCTGACATATTAACAGAGGTTGTTGGGTAACAACTGTATGACATCACCTCCAAGCTAGGCATGGTAGATATCTATACACCAATGGGGGGATTTTTGGGGTGTCCATAGATTTATCATTAAGTTAGGGTGTGTGTATATATGTAGTGGTGTATAAGTGTTAGTGGGTCTATTAATAATATTTTAGAAGTGATATAAATGCTACTGATAAAAGGATATAAGACTCTCTAACTCATGACCTTAATTTTTTCTCCAACTCTCTTCTTCTTCTTCGTCCTCCAACCAAACCTTAACCTTAATTTTATGCAACTCTAACTTTATTTTCTTATGCAAGAAACAGAAGTAACATTTGACAATCTAAAACATCAACCTTCAAAGCTTTTATTAAAATTTGTTGTTAGTACTTATATGGTTATACATACAGAGAGTGATAACTTTGTTACCTTTTTTCTCTTCTCCTATTAGCGGGCGGTTCTATTGGTGGTATAAAAGACGCAGTCCTCAGTGACGACCTACTAGGTGGCACCAATGGCGTAGAACGAACAGAAATTGATGGCCTTCCAGCTGATGTGGAGCGAGCTGTTGTAGTATGCTCCATAAAGTTCCGACCTAACTAATAAAAATATGACGAAATCTAATTAGCTAAGCGACCAATGCACAAATTAGAACACAGTCGTAATTCTCATTTAGCCTTGTAAAGATAAATTGTAATGCCTTTCAATAAACCAAGATAAAAATTCTTTCTTTATTCCAATTATAGTCATAAAAGAACAATCAAACACCAATCACAAGTTGAATCAATACAAAAAACTAAGATCAACTATCTGAATTAGTAAAAGGAGCTACGAAATCAAATCTGCCAATATATTTCGATTGAACAAAAACGAGATCCCAATAAGAACCTCAAAAACAGATTTGAAAGACCGGATTGGCTAAACTAACATACTAAATATCTCCTAACATAACAATCACAGATCTGATCCCGATCATATTTCTCCTTCACTCGATTACAAAAACAACGAACTCAAAGATTAAAACTCAATAGCAAACTTCAGAACTCAACAATAACACCAAATCCAAACCAGATCGCTCAGCTTCAAAACACAACAAAACACCGTTAGAGTATCAAATTTACCGCAGGCGACGGAGATCTGGTTGGCCGCGTAGACGAAATCGCCGGAACGTTATTAGAGTAAGGAGGATGAGAATTATAACGAAAAGAAGTGAGATCGTCGTCTTCGTCGTCGTCATCAGTAGTCTGAGACGCCATCACCTGAGCTAGACGCTGTGCAGCTGCTTTTGCAGCCACGTTCTGCGTCCTCTTTATATTTGATATTCCGGTCGTCGATGCGGACCGGTGATGAGCCGGAGACATCGCTGGAGAAGACGAACCGGTACTGCTCGAACCGCCGCTCTTCTGCCTACTGTAGACCGGGCTCCCGGCTCGTCGCCGATCCATCTATTTATGAAAATATAAGCCCTAGATTTTCGAGAAAAGGAAGGACGACAGTTGGGGAAGGAGGACCTGACGGAGCTGTTGTACGGTAATAGAGAGAGGAGAGAGAAGAATGAGAATTCTAATTTCTAAGGTGTAGCCGCCGTCCGATTTGGGATCGAACGGCGACAATTTCTTCTGAAGGTAATGTGGGGAGGAAGTGGGAAATGGAGGGACCGGTCTCCAAATATGTCGTCAAGTGAATCTTAAACAAGCGGTTTCTTCGCGTGGCGGCGCCTGGTTTCATGTAGATATAGAGCACGTAGTAGCCGATATTTCGGGTTTCGGAAGGTAAGCGAGGACTTCGGTCATGTCAAAGAATAATAAGGGTTTTTTGCATAAGAAACCCCTTGAGTTATGGGTATTTATTCTGGAGTCCCTACTTTTGTATTTCTATTTCATATAATCCCCTGCCGTTAACTAGCCGTGAGTTTATGGACGAAAAGCCTATTTTGTCCTTGATGAAACCAATATTTTAAAAATACCACCATTATAAAAGGCCCTTCATTCATCTATATTTACAAGTCATGCCATTAAAGTTTATCACCATTCTAAAAGGCCATTTATTCACTTTTATTTACAAGTCATGCCACTATAATTTGCCACTATTTTAAAATGAGTACTTTTAAATTCACCCACAAAATCTTTGAGTTCACCCACGCTGAAGCACATCGACTGCATTGAATCAAACGATGGAGATTTTTTATCGTCTCAATCTTTCATGAGATCGATCTTTAGATCATAGGTGTACCATCAGACGGCCGATTTTTTATTTCATGTGGTACACACCCCTAAAAGTGACCTTAATATCACTTTTAAGCATGCACGTGATGTTAAGGTCACTTTTCTGAGATGTGTGTCACGTGAAATAAAACACTGACCGTCTGATGGTACGATCATGATCTCAAGATCCATCATGTGAAAGATTGAGAGGATAAATGATCTCTATCGTTCGATTCAATTCAATCAACGTGCTTCAGCGTGGGTGAACTTAAAGATTCAGTGGGTGGATTTAAAGGTACTCTTCTAAAAGGCCCTTCATTCATCCATCAGATTCAAGACTCATCTGATAGGTGATTCCCCCATTAAAGCATGTCAACGTTTGGACGAATACTCAACCAATAAAGGATTTGTGGCAAACAATGCAATTATTCTTGAAAAGAAAACTTTCAATCTACATGTTCTACTCAAAATACTCGTCCCTCAAATTTCCTATATGATTCAAGACCCATTTTTAGGAATTGGATTGCCTAACCGCGTCTGCTTCCATCTACCGAATCTTTGAGTTCACCCACGCTAAAACACATTGATTGCATTGAATAAGACGACGGAGATCGTTTAGGCATACCATTAGACGATTAGTGTTTTATTTCGTAGCATACATCTCGGAAAACTAACCTTAACTTCACATATAAGGTTAAAATTAATTTTAAGGCCAATTTTTTGGGTGTGTACCACATGAAATAAAAAATAATCATCTGATGGTGCCACCATGATCTTAAGATCCATCGTGTGAAAGGTTGGGATGATAAACAATATCCATCGTCTGATTCAATGCAATCAACCGTCTGATGGTGCCACCATGATCTCAAGATCCATCGTGTGAATGATTGGGGCGATAAACGACCTCCATCGTCCAATTCAATACAGTCAACAGTCTAATGGTGCCACCATGATCTCAAGATACATCGTGTGAAAGCTTGGGACGATAAATGATCTTCATCGTCCGATTCCATGCAGTCAATCGTCTAATGGTGCCACCGTGATCTCAAGATCCATCGTGTGAAAGGTTGGGACGATAAATGATCTCCATCGTCCGATTCACTGCAATCAATGTTTTTCAGCATGGGTGAACTCAAATATTTGGTGGGTGGATTTAAAACTAATCTTTTTTGTAAGTGGAAGGGTGGATTTAAAATTATTCTTACCACGTATAGAGGGTGGCAATTTAATAATTTAATTTAAAAAAGGATAAATATGGTATTTAGGCTATTCTTTAACGGCTGATTAATCATTTAAAGTAGCATTCGTTAAAAGAGAGTGTTTTATGAACACCAAAATGCTAACTCAGGGAGTTTAAAGCAAATAGCTATGATTCGGGGGATTATTTGTAATATTAATATTACTAAGGGGGTATTTGCAAAAAACCCGAATAATAAACAACTGATCATCTTAATTAATTAGGGTACTTTTATTTTCAACCGAACATTATTTCTTCTCAACCGGGTTTTAGGACAAAATTTTATTAATCCTACACGCTTGGATGTGGCATGACATTCATCCTTAAAAGTAATTTCAGAACTACCTGTCATCATGCATGATATGATATCTTTATTTTTAAGATGTGCGTTATGCGGAATCAATCATATAATGATAGGCCATGATCTTAAAATCTGTTTTTGTCTGAAAAAAAAAAAAAAAAAGAATTTTGTGTTGAGCTGTAAATAAAGATACCCATTAATTAATTTGCTTGGAAAATTTGGGTTGTTTATGTCAAATACCGAATGGTTGTATTTGTTTAGGTGGAAAATTGAATGTTTAGGTATATCTACCGTCAGATCTACGATCGAAGAGTGACAATTTCTAATGGGGAAGGAAAATGGGACATGGAGCAACCGGTCTTCAGGGATAATGGTTCGACCAACATTTGGTGTTTAAATTATCTTGTACTATTAAAATTAGACTTTTAATCTTACATGATTAGATTGTGATTATTATTTGCCAAGTGGTACACGTATGTGATTAATTTAAATTGTCCAAAAGTGTTAATTTATCATTGGAATATAATTAATCCAAAAAAATATGTCTACAAGTGTACGTGAACCAACGATTGAATGAGGATCTTTAATATCTATCATTAAAACTGGAAAACAAAAAAATGGATGATATTAACGTCTACATATCAAATGACTTAAATCTCCTTAAAACACCATTTTTTAACATGTTATACTAAAAATTTTGATCTATCACTTTAATGGTATTGATTACCCACATCTTTAACAATTGATGGTGTATGATCAAGACCGGTCCTAGGGCAAGGCCCATCAGGTAACCGTTCTTGTAAGCCATTATGAGTTATTAGTTAATATAATATTCAATATATTGAAATACTAAATCAAGTCAATGAGTAAGTTGGTTAAGCTACTTGTGTTGTTATACTTTTTACCCAATTAGTTATCGGTTCAACTCTTTTCGGGCCCCATATTTGCAATTTATTTGTTTGATGAGTCAGATTAGATCTCTATCGAGTCGGTGTTCGTCATGGGTCGGGTCATTTGCCTCACTGAGTCAGGCCAGTTTTATATGTTCACTAAGTGAATTCTCTGATTCCATTTTGATTAGTTCAAATTTGTTTAATCGAATCCTTTATAAATATACAAATTTTTTCTTATTAAATGACCCAACTTAAAACACCGATCTCGTGCTCGTAACAACTCAATTTTTCGCAAGTAACCTATTAATTTAGATCTACTTGACAAGAGTTATTCAATGAACTTATTTTATCTTTTGAAACCGTTAAAGTGCTAAAAAATGCCAAGAGAGATTCAATGTCAGTTAAAGTGCTAAAAAATGTCACAGTGCTATATTTTACTATTTAACTTTTCTTATTTTGTATTTTATTTTCCTTTAATATATATTTTTGTTAACTTATAGTATAATTTTCAAATTATAATCAATAAAATAAAATATGTAGATATTCGTAATCTAGTAGCAATCATGGTGATAAATTTCAATTTCAACAATATTTCGAGAAAATTTTAAAAAGTTTAGAAAAAATTTCAGAGAGTACAAAAAATATTATATATAAATTATACTTAATATTAATTAAATAACTTATTTATTATGCAAAAACGACTAAAATTAAAAGAAAATTTATTAAAGTTGACAAAAATTAATTAATTTTGTCGAAATTAATGAAATTTAAAATTTCGTTGAAAGTTACATCCAATTTATATTTCGGTAAATTTCAACGAAATTTTAAAAAATATCGGAGATATTTGCCATTATAAGAGAAATGATTATTATTTTATTTATAAAAAAATTATTGTGACAAATTTTGTTTTAAATTAATATGAAGGGAGGCTCAATTTTAGAAACTAGCATTGGCCCCCAAAATCTCACGGCCAGGCCTGTGTATGATCATTTAAACACTATTTTAGTGCTTAAACGGCGGTGTTATTATGTTTCTTGACGTGGATATATAGCAAGGCGTCGGAGGCGCCGTTGCCAATATTTCAGTTTCGGAGGTGTGCGAGGATTGCGGATACGAGACTTACACATACGAATATACATACGGATTTGACCAATCCTGATCATCCATTTCAATGATGTTTAACGGACGGTTATTAGTATGATTGAAGAACACGTATACTACTTCCACATAAAAACTCCCATCAGCGTCAGTCCCTGCGTTGGATCTTGGATGGAAATATGGGATCTAGTCTCCGGGTCCCAATTATTAATCAACTCAATTACTTGGGAAATTTTGGGTTCTTCCAGTCAAACACCCCAAGTTTGTTATTAGTTCTGACTAGGATGCAAGTTCGGTGTATCAAATCAAGCTGATTCAAACCCGAATTTTTTAGTGTTCGGTTCGGTACATTCCAAACCGAAATTGAACCGAAACCCATTCAGTTCGGTTCGGTTCAGTTCAGTATTTTTTATTTTTTTTTCTGAAACCGATTCGGTTATGTTCGCTCTAGGTATTTTACTTCTTTTTTTATTTTCTTAATGTATTTTTTTTTGATATTTTCAGTTTACTCACCTTACCCCCTCAGTTTTCGGTTTCGAGCCATTCAAACCGAACCGAATTGGGGTTCGGTTCAGCTTCAGTTGGTTTCCTATGCGGTTCAGTCCGATTCGTGACCCTCAGTTTTCAGTTCGGTTTCGATGTTTGATTCAAAGCTTGCATCCATTGCTGTACTTACGTTAAAAGATCAAAATATCTATTTCAATATCGGGAATGACCAAAATTTTAAGACTAAACTGAAGTAGAGCCGAGCCTTTTATTTAAAGCTCGGTTGAAGTAGAGCCGAGCTAGAGTTGAGTTTGTAAAGCTCGGCTCCGCTCATTTAATAATATAATATATATATATAATTTTGATATATTTTTTGTAACTTTCCCTCCCCCTTATATTAATGGATAAATATGTAATAAACATATAATCCTTATAATCCTCTATTGAAGCTCTCTCTCTCCCGCATCGATTAAAGTTCTTTCTCACTCGTCTCAGTGAACAATCATTAGTAAGACAATTGACTAATCAATCAACACTTACGACCAACACCTATACTTTTAATAAATATTTAACACATTAAATTTTAACAACTTTTTCTCCAATTTATCCCTTAAATCCAAAAGGACTAAGAGATTAAAAGATATAAGGGCTTTCATTTATTAGATTTTATTAAAGTTTTCATATATTAAGAAATAAAGATAATGTTTAAAATAATGTTCTGAATTTTTGTATATAATTCAAACTTATTTAGTTCAAAGCTCGACTCAGCCCGACTCAAGCTTGATAGAGCCGAGCTAGAGTTTAGCCTTTTAGGCTCGAAGGGCTTAGTGCCAAATTCCAGCTGAACTCGTAGAAAGTAGAACTGAGCTAGAGCTGACCCAAGCTCGAGCTCGGCCCAGCTCGATTTCAGCCATAAACATTCCATACCAGTTGTGCCTTGAATCCTTGTGTTGATGGATGGGGGGTGAGGGAAATCAAGCAGCTGTTGATGTGTACAATTAGTAGGAAACATCCATTGCTGGTGGGACCATGGGCGAATCAAATTAGCTCTCGCTGCCCCTTCCATCACAAAGCATGGTCACAAATATCGTATTTTCTAAATATTATGTTTAAGGCGATATTTTCATATGAAGGTGATTCTAAATTCTAAATTCTAAATTTTAAATATTTTATATTCAATATATTGCGTAATCTATCACGTGATATTCAATATATCACAGAATCGACAATGAAATTGATAATAGTTTGCGACATATTCAACCATAAGTAATGCTCTAAAATAAGTTTAAACTTTTGGCACAATTCAAATAAAACTTAATTGAAAGAGTTTTAATTCTTAAACTCATTTACGACAAAGTATGAAGGGATTTAAAAGTAAAAATCTTATTATTAAAATTTAAAACTCATTTAGATAAGTAAGTGTCCATCAGATTATTACCCTTCTAACTTCAAAAGTGCTCCTTTTGGCGTTTCCTAGCTTTCCCCCTTGAAAAGCTCGGAATCTTGACAACGCATAATTCTGTTGATTCCTAGCTTAACTCATATTCTTGACTTTTCTTAAGTTACTCATATTTCTTGTTTTCCCATAAAAGCTCATATTCCTGTGTTTTAAAGTTAATCTCATAAAAGCTTATAATCATTTCAATGGATCATTGTGTTATAGCCATACAAATATTTATTAATCAATATTTAATTATTGGTATATGTGTTGTACTCGGATTTAACTCAAATTGTACGGAATGTCAATTGATACGATGTTAAACATATTTGTGTCAGAGTTTAAAAAAAAAATGTTTTAATGAAGGGTAATTACTAAAGTGACATGCACACAGCGTGAACTACCAAAATTGAATAAAAGTGTAATGTAGGACAATATTAGTAATAGTCCTACATTGGATAGAGAAAAGTTTTGACCCTGAGCTATATGTGATTGCGGACGCTACATGCTATGACGCGTTTTGGGTGGGGACGACGAAACATAATGCCCATGCTATAAACAAAATCGGGGCAGGGACCTAAGCCCAGAACCGAACAATATAGTGATATGTGGGTGAGGGGAAACTGGGAATCAAAGGCATCGTCCTCAAACTCTTATGAAGACGAGTTAGAGTTAACCATCAATGGGTTACACCACATACTTGACGGTGGTCACATGTGGAGCATGGGTCGTATAGGTCGAGCCCGATATCTTGGTCGGTAGGGTGGTAGAATAAGAGGCGGACGTGGCTATAGGACGAGGTTGCAAACCGGTGGTGGAGCAGGGGCTCGAACTACTAGTTGGGGTTGGTCATGGGGAGCGAGCCTAACGTCCAGGTCCAAACCCTAGGGGGCACGAGGAGGGGGTGCTGAGGGTGGGTCCTACACGTTAGATCTTAAAATCATTTCCCACATATCATACGGTTAGTGTTCATTTTTATGAGTAATATAACATTGAAATGTGATTTTGAAATTATTTTTTTTGAGTATTATAACAATGAAGTGTGGTTTAGTATTATAACATGTGGAGCATATATATCACTCATGTGGCAATCCAACAGTAGAAAATGTTTTAGCCAATGAATCATGCCCATAAGTGGGTGTGAACCATCCGATTTGCGAACTTCAATATCAGCCATCAAAATTAAGCACAACGGTTGGTAGTTGAGTACACAAATCGGATGCTTCAAAACTCTCAAAAACTATGATTTTGGGCGTATTGCCTTTCAATCTGTGATCTATCACTTTGACGATGTGGATTACTCACATCTTAACGGTGTCTAATTATTTAAACACCATTTGGGTGTTTAAATAACGGTCAATAGATTCTATCCTTAATTTTAAATATCCTAGGGATGCAAACCCTAAATTGAAAATTGATACCGAACTGAAAATCGAGCACACTAAACATGCCCGAACCGCACGGAAAACTAAAAAAATCCGAACCGAATTTTAGTCTGGTTTAGATTTAGGGTGGAAAAAGCCAAAAACCAAGGGAGTAGGATAAGTAAACCGAAAAATATGAAAAAAACTACCGAACCGAATCAACACCGATAGGTTTCGGGTCGGTTTCGATGTGGGGTGTACCGAACCAAAAAAATGGGTTTAGTACACTAAATTTTCGTCCCTAAAATAGTGGTTGGCCACTTTGTATTGAAATTTAGTCTCACATTAGATAAATTATAGCATTGTCTCTCTCTTTATAATATCTTAGGCCCCTCCACTCATTGTTGTCGAGCTATTGAGATGCCACTTTGAATAAGGCAATATAGATTGTCTTGTCAACCAATTCTTTTGACACACACCATGAGTGTCAAATAAACTTCATTTACAATATAAGAGCAAAATATTAGCTAGGGTTGATCTATTTCACCCGCTTAAACTCTAAGAACAGCCACCTTGCACCTCTATGGTTGCAGACGGTAGAAGAATAGAGTGGGTGCTACTAGAATTTTGATGGGTGCAAGTAGGGTTGTCCTCTTTGTTGGGATTGAGCGGCTTGAGCCATGCTCGTAAGTGAGCATAATGTTTATCATTGAAAGTCATGCTCAATATAGCCAATTATTATTTCGATATGATGTTTTTTTATTTTTTAAATTTCATTGCTCATTTATAGTTATATTTTTTATCCAAAATTTATTTATTTTTATTTGTTGCTTTCTCAAGTAAAGAGAGTACCAGTTGAGCTAACTTTCAACCGATTTTTAAGCCATTTTATTTATGTTCTTAGTGGAAAATTTAATTGCTCAATTATGCTATTGCGATAAATAATTATAGATTAAGACTTATTTTTTGTCTAAATAATTTTCATAATTTAAATTTCTACAAATATCATTTAAAATATATATATATATTTATCAATATGTGCAACTCATGTGCACTTTTACTAGTAATTTAAATGGTCTCCAATATGCATCACTTGTATCCCTTATATAATAAAGCCAATAAAAGTGAAAGTATCTTTAGGGAACTTATAAATATAAGAGTCCCTCCCTCTAATGTGAGGGAGTAGGTCGTGAGTTCGAATCTCGTTCTCCGTTCTCATCCTCCACGTTGTTGCTCATCGTCTTTACAATGTGTGGGTTGGGTTATGTTAGTTAACCCTCACCACTATAGTTGGTGCTTCCTCACATTGCCACGTGTGTATGTGTGCCAACTCCTCAATTCTTGAGGCTATTTTGGCCGTATAAAAAATTACCAAGAAAAAATGAAAAGGCTAAACCAAGAAGGAAGCAACAACTTGCACACACGTGTTGCTGAACATAATTTTAAAAAAAAGATTTGTCTCGTGAAACACCATCTAAGCCCCTCTAATTTAAAGGCCATGATATTAGCAACCATTGAATTAGCTAATGGTCTTTGATTGTATTGAATCATACGGATGAAGACGCTACCTTCAAATTAAACGACTTATATGATTTTTCGAGTAGCAAAGTCCAAATACAATAAGTTTTTGTTTTAAACTATGTGCAAAAGAAACAGTCTCGCGTGCAAGTAGTCTTCCCAAACAAGAATTAGATACACAAAAGTGACCTTTATGTACAATCATAAATTCTTTTTTCTCAACCCTTTGACCATTTTGAGTCTGGCAACGGTGATTAGGTGTAGCTGATGAAGATGATGACTACCGTAGAGAAAAAGGTTTGAAAAGATTTAAAATGTTAATGGTGTCAGGGTATGAGCTAAGCACTAAATTGCCTTTAGTGTTGTGGGCATAACATTTTGTTAGTGTGGTAATAATACTTCCCAACCACTCCTGCCTCAAAGTCATATAAGTTTTTTGATCAAATAGATTTGATTGTGATTTAGCATAACACAAAAAAAAAATTGTACAATGAGTTTGAACTCATATTAGGACGAAAGACTTAGGTTAGAACCCAAATCACATGCCAAACAACACCCATTTTGGGACTCTGTCATGGAAATGAGATCTATAAAAAAAAAGTTATGAGCCTTCAAAATTGTGGTTAAAGATTTGGTACCACCACACATTCCGAGTGTATTGAATTTTTCCTCCTTTAATCACTATTTGAACAGTATATCCGCATCATTGAATTTTTCCTCCTTTAATCACTATTTGAACAGTATATCCACATCAGAACAATATATATACATTGAATTTTTCCTCCTTTAACCACAATTTGATTAGTATATAAGCATTGGAGTATGCCCAAAATTTTCGGGTCGCCTTTCATAGTCCTTCCACATGGACCCAACCCTTCGGCGTGGGTTTGAACCCATAGTGTCGGGCCCCTATAATATAATGTGCAACTAAATTACAAATAACTCTATCAAACTCATGATCTGTTGCTACTGAAGCATCTGTAACATTTCTTATAAATGCAATATTGCAGTTAGATTAAAGTGAAATGGAATAATCAATCTTTCCATTTCACTACTTATTAACTTTAGAAATCTTAAGTAATTAGACAAGTCAGTTGAATAAAAGAGTATTTAGTCGATGAATCAAATACTCAAATCTCTCTCTGAATGAACTTTAATACCATGAAAATAAGAATATTAAGAAGAACCATCAGAAACCAAGTTAATCCACATAGCATATAGCTTAACGGTCCGCATCACGGTTGGTCTCTCTTCTTTGAGGAGACCACATCATTTGGTTCTTCTGAAAAAACATAATTTAAAAGTATATAAAATATTATGGCAATTTAAAAACATATTTAATAAAGCCCTCAAAAATTTCAAATATTATGTCCTAACCTTAGTAGCAAAATATCAAATAATAAAACCCTATTTCTCACGTAACCCACAAAACCTCTTGTGGATTTACAAAAAAAATTGTAATAAAATAAAAAACAAATCCCAAATCAAATAGATAACAAAAAAGTCTAATCTACAAACTAAAGCCCCTAAAAATAAATTCTCTCCCAAATAAAAATAGGAGCAAAAACGATAAAAAATAGAAGACAAAAAAAAAATCAAAAAGAAAATATAGTATCTAATATAAATAAATAAATAAAACCCACCAAACCCAACCTCTAGATCTACCTAAGAATTACAAAAATAATATTAAAAAAATAAAATAAAATTAGTTACATAATACTTGGAATTTGGCTCAGATAGATAATGGGTTGGAGTCGTTTAACATTACTTAGAATAATTCAGAGTGGTGCATGACATATTCTTCATCATAGCCATAAATAATATTTGGAAACAAAAAAACTAAATAACAGATACGAAAAATAAATAAATAAACAAGCAAAATTATGGGCAAACACTCTTTTGAAAAAAAATAAATAAGGGCAAACAATCGACACCACGTCTCCCATCTCATGGAAGAAAGGTGCTCTTCTTATAGGGTTATCGTAAACCCTAATGGCAGAGAGGGCTTTATAGTTTCTAAATGTTTATAATGTCCATATTACCCTTTACTCGAGTGCTACAGTCGAACTATAGGAAACCTAAGCGATCTGAGATGTACAAAGTATACGTGCGGAAGTGGTACTTTCGGCATTTTAGAGCCTGTAATTGTTAGATAGACTAGTCCGCGTTATGGCCTTTTGGGCCTATGACCAAGCCCGGCCCACCTTATATTATACCACTGTGCAGATGCTCGCGTTCTCTCTATATTTGACGTGCACATGCCTAGGAGCCATTACTTGCACTAGGAAAGTTGGCCTTTGCGCCAAATTTCCAAAAGGACATGATCTTTTAGAGCCCTTTGACATGTGAAAATGTAATGTAATGTAATGTGAGCCATTTGATTTGACGTTCATGATTTATAGATCTCCAGTGCATAAGATTAGAGTAAAACACGATATTTACCATATGATCTATTGTAGTCAACTATTGAATCAGACAATAGCCTTGGACTACATTTAATCACTTGATAAATATCATATTTCGTGTTAATCTATTGCACTTGATATCTTTAAATCATAGCCTTCAAATCAAATGACTTAGATGGTGTTTCACATAGTAGAGGCAGCCACTCTTGCAAGTCCTGTTTTTAAATTCGGTGCAAGGGCAAACTGTTCGAGTGCAAGTAATGGCTCTCCTGAAGTATTGGCTCCATAATTGCTTCATCATGGAGCTAAAACTTGAACACGAAAATTTGTACCGTGGCACATTTTAAAGAAAGATGTGTTTTACATTTTTTTAGATTTGTGCCACGTGAAATACTATCTACATGTGTGATGTAAAGATCTTTAAGGTCAAATATTGGCATGAAACATGATATTTATTATCTGATTTGTCAAAATCAAATTGAATCAGATGATGGCCTTTGACTATATTCAATAAAAAATGTCCCTTTGATGCCAATATTTTCCATGGGTCTCCAAAATCCAATGTCGTAGGTTCAAATCCTACAGAGCGTGATTCCGTTCTGATTTTCTTTTATCGAATTACAATCACAATAAAATAACTCTACGAACTTGAACTACAATCGGAATTTGACCTCCTCTTTAATAGAATATGCAGGAGATCAAAAATAGATGTTACTCAATCAAAGGTCCAACTGATCGCCGCGCCTGTATTGTAAATATGCGGTTACGAATAATCCGGCTAAAGTAATAGGAATTAGACCTAACACGATTCCAAATAGAAAAACTTCAATCATTTTTTTTTTGTTTAAAAGGGGAGAATGTTGTCA